>OX421943.2:3750000-5000000 GCA_949128155.2 Xanthia icteritia
CCATCTTTACATACCGAAACACCGTACCTTGGAAAGCACGTTAAACCTTTGATCCCGGCTGTCCTTCGTGGATCTTTGACAGTCGTTACGGGTCGTCAGAAGCCCGAAAGTCTGACAACCAGTCTTACCAAGAGGTATCGTATTACCCAGTTACTGGGTTGTGGAGATCAGACAAGCAGTCGCTCCAAGTAAAATACAGGTAATCAGCTGCATCCGGTTAGACTGGAAGCCGACCCCAACATAGTTGGGAAAAGGCGAGGCAGATTTTTTTATTTTATTATAGAGACAAGTATTAACCACAAATATCAAACGATTTACTGAAGTATTCAAGCAGTTTAGTGATGTGCAAGAACGGGACATTTGCCAAACTACGGGACATCCTTATCTTTATTACCTCACTATAACTCACGGTGAATTCTAAAAGCGCCATCTTTAATATAAACGAATGGTGCACTCACGAGCATACAATTTGTTAGTAGAGTAATTTTTTATATATTTTTGACGCTGAAAGCATTTGGAAACAGAAAAGTCGAGCTCCGTGTATAATTTAATAACGAAAAAAAACGTAATGACTAACCAATTGATTCACTCAAGCAATCCTTTAAAGAGTGGTCTTGTTTTGAAGGTTTCCACAAGACGAGTCGGTTGTAACAGTGAACGTAATCAATAGCGCTTTCCGAATTTTAGAGGCGTGCTGGGGTAAAATAAAGATACTAAAATCAATTTCTAACCGCTATTACCCGTCCACATTCCCGCAGAGCAATCTCACGGTTCCTACACTTGCAATAAACATAAAATATTATCAATACAACCTCATAACTCTTGCTGAAAAGGAAGAAATACTCTTCACGAAATATTTTAAATTTTAATGCGGTATAGCAACCATTTTTAGTAAGTTATGACGTCAATTCAAACTTTATTAGGTACCTAGCAGACTGCTAGTTTTGGATTATTTCAAAATCGAATAGCCTTCGATACAATAATAATTTTGTTTTTTGTTAAAGAAAATAGGCACTGAAATTAAATGAAATGAAATTGTTGATTCTGTAAATAGGATATTGCAATCACTTTTACACGTCATAATATTATAAAAGAAGATATAAAACTAAGTATACGGCTTATCAATTGATAGATATAATATATTTTTGAACACCAAAATGCACAACACTAAGTTTACTTATGTAACCAGTGGTGGCCCAGTGGTAACGGCCGCGACTTACAAGCTGTAGGGCGTAGGATCGAACCCAGATAGGTGCTTTACTTTGAGTGAATTATTTCATCATTCTCAAAACGGTGAAGGCAAACATGCATCGTGAGGAAGGAAACCGCCATGTCCTAGAACCAAAAATTAGAAGACATATGACATTTACAAACCCGCACTGGGCCCGCGTGGTGGATTACGGCCCACTCCCTCTCATCGAGAAAAAATCTATCTCCCGTCTCCCAGTAGTGGGTACATTACACTGTACTTACTGTACGTTGTAGTTTTTAGATAGCAAGCGCGTGCGCAGGCGACGCAACGCTGAGGGTGGGAGCGAGACAGAACACTGGATTTACTCAATATTTACACAATGTATTTATTAAAAAATTTACATTGGATTTATTAATATTTATTTACTGACTTGATGTCCGTACGTATTTTTCGGGTGACCACTGAAAATCAGCACTGTGCTGTGGGTCCCTCATAGCACAAAATTATGCTGAGTGGAAGCCTTGTCACAGTCATGACGTGCAGCTGCCGAATATTTCTGTTATGTTTATATTGTTGTATTTTTTGTATGCACGTGTTTCTGTGACAAATAAACCTATTTTTCTTTCTTTCTTTCAATAGGCAGATTATACTATAATTTCAAGTTACTTAAAGATTACCAAAATACTTTACATAATTTGAGTTGTTACTAGCTCCACACAGCTTAAGCCTTATTTAAAAAATTGAGAAAGAAAGGAAAGAAAGTAAAATGCGTTTATTGGCATTACAAAAAATACACCTTAAAACTATAAAAACAGAAAACAAATTATTATAATGCCAAAAGGGCCTCAGCTCAGCATAATATCAGATGACAACACAAAGAAAGAGTTCATTTCGGATCCCCAGAAGAATAATTATCCTTGCTACACTCAAATGAAACCACTGTCACACAGCAGTATGCCGCAACAGACATACTTTTAAATTAATTGAACAAACGAGTCCCGGAACGATAATAATCGAACGAATGCCATCTGCGGTCCGACATTGGTTCTATACTATTTATCGTTATTATCATACACATTTTTACGAGCAAACTTCGATCTCAGCCGATCCTGGTTTTAATAGAAAAGGCAAATATTTAAAATAGGATCTTAAATAAATCTGCAAATGGCGGACCTATTTTGAGTTGATGGCTCGAACCACAGAGTACATTGAATATATAGAGAATATGGCTCGAACTCGTTGGTGGGCGTGACAAATATGCATGCTATTTGGTCAAATTATTTATTTATTTAGTTTTATTTATTTAGTTTTATTTATTTAGTATCTATTTTTAATTTATATATTTATTTATTTATTTAGTGAAATAGACGATGATTTATAACGAAAAGGAGCGCGTAAAATTTCATGAACAGACCTTTGGCCGTACAGATATTATGGAGAAACTACTGGATGTATTTACTCAAAAGAAAATTATTTGAACTTTTGAATAAATTATCTATCCCTTTACGGTTTCTATTTTGCCATTTTTTTTGCTAAATAAGCTATTTATTTACGCCCAAAAACAAGTTCAAATTAGTGTTGAAATATGGACGTTTCGACGCTCATTACTTCCAAACCAATATTTATTTTCCAATTCTGCTTCCATACAAGGCTAGATAAGAAAAAATTTATATAATTTTAAGTTTTGAACGTACACCGTCAAACAGACGAGTAATCACCATACTACGTTTGTATGGAAGAATTACCGACTTGCGTACCCTTAAGGAAACAATAAAATTTATAATTAAGTACCTATTTGTCAAATTAAGTTGAGTTATTTAATTTATCCTGCGCTTTGTGCCGTCGGCGTCGCTTGCACAAACTTTACTCCAGACTTCAGATAGATAGTACCAAATTTTTTACATTAAAATTAATTACGTACTTTGTTATTTTTGTTCATTACTTAATGTTTGTTTACTACTTAATAAATTAAAAAAAACTTGGTTGCTAGTAATCGTCTACCAAACAGATATGAGGAATTTCAAATTTCTATCGAAAACTTATTTTTCTCATAACTCGTCTTTAAATCAGTGTCCATTCAAAGTATATATTTGGGAGCCTAGACATTCTGTAATACAATCTGAATAAATACACACTACCTTAAGAATATGTTTAATTTACAAATTATTTTGGTATTACGTGTGTATGAACTACGCATGCTCCGCCAGCCCGTTAAATACCGCAATGAATGTTGTTGAACTGGCAAAATGAATGGCATTACCATTGTTAGTGGGTTTCCCAATGACCCCGCAGATTGATAATACCCTCTAGGGTGAACTGGAAACATTTACTCCGCAGAGATAAAAAATAATGCAGTAGTAGCCTGTGTTGATATAACTTTTTCCATTACTGGCGGTGCAAAACCTTTCGTTTTTATTTTTGTTTCAGTCATAATAATATTTACTAAAAACCTTATTTTTCGATTGAATTCTCTCACGAAATACTATAACATAATTATAATAATTGACTATATAACCAGACCGCAAGCCTAAACGTTTTACATTGTTGAAAATTATACACAAACTGACATGATTACTTTGTAAAGTATAATATTGTTTTAATTATTGTGAATGTGAGGACCATGTGGTTTTTTTTTTTCTCTTTAATTTTTTCTTTCTCAATTAGTTTTTATGATGGTCTGGCAGTTTGAGTAGTTTATGCGGCCTACCCAAATGTCCTTTCTTTGGTATTGTTCGTCGAGTTGAGCTCCTTAAGTTCTGAGTTGAGCTCCACGATTACTGACAAATGCTTGCACTGACTGGACAGGTCCACTCAAATTTGTGAGGTTCTTTCCTCAAAAGACCATTTCAGACACTAATCTACATGGTCCTCATATTGCCTGACCAAGATTATGTCTGGACTTTAAAAGAGACTGTGACCTCTGAGTTTGTTTCGGTCTTTCTTTTCAGAGTAGTCAGATAGGAAACGCCGAACTCATCTAGCAAATTATTTTAATATGACGTGTAAAAGTGATTGTAATATCCTATTTACAGAATAAACAATTTCATTTAAAAAGGAGAGGTGCCATATTTACCTATAATCCAAATTGTATATTAAGTAAACCTTAAAATTGTCGGTGTCGAGTACTCAAAATTCTGACTTGTTTGCTATTACATTTCTGAATTTTCTCTATCGGCCAAGCCTTTTTCTAACTACGGTAGGGTTGGCTTATAGTTTAACCGGATGCAGCTGAATACCAGAATTTTCTCTTTTATATGAAACAATTAAGGCATTTCAATCACATCGTATCATAAAACCAATTTATCTCTTATGTAATCATTCCTTCACGGAAAAGAACAGTCGTTCTGTTTACCCCAGTTGCGTTGACAGCTTGATGTATGGTGCTTGCACTCTGATCACACATCTCTTACTACAGCCGCACTGAGTTATACTCTTATGTGCGTTCCAGCCTAGGATTGTCCACACTGATGTTATTGTGTTAAATGGAATAACGGTGCCTGTTGGAACGAAGTACGTACAAAATCTAACCTAATATATATTATTATAAAAAGAAAAGATTAGATTTGTTGTTTGTTTGTTTGTTTGTAATGGATAAACTCAAAAACTAGTGGACCGATTTTTTAAATTCTTGAAAATTGCGGAAGCTCATTTTAAATGTTTTTCTTAGCGAATACAGCATTATAAACCGTAATTAAAATCGGATTTATATTTTAACATCACATATTAGTATACCTATGCGTTGGTTAAAAATCCAAGAATTTTTTTCCTGGTTACAAATATTCATAAAAAATTTAAAAGATTGGAAACTACGTGAAGCGACAAGACCCCTTGAAAACACAATTTTACTTAGTTTTACAGTGTTTTATAACACGGTTTTAAGCCTAATGCGTTAGTGTAAACGCAATGCCAGTAACCCTCCCGGAGGGTTCACTTCAAATATGGTCGGATGAGTTCTATGAAAAAGTGGGTGGAGTCGAAAGTGTTAAGTATGTTGTAGGTTTTATCTGTTTCTATCTAAAAACAGAACCAAAATTCAGTACTTAAACAAATCCGTGCAAGAAAAAAGCATACTTGAAACCTATGAAAAATTAAATCACCTGGAAAAGCAGTACCTATACTCCTACGGAACCACATGAGACTTAACCCTACCGCATCCAGAAGCGGCTTATTACGAAATAACTAGTTTTGCCACGTACGTGAAAACTGCCTGCATCATGAATAAAAAAATGTATTCCCGTGAAAACCCGCAGCGCTTCAAAGGTCACAGGATAATAAAACCGAAATTTATGATCGTATCTGCTTGTGGTTTAATTTCCACGCGATTAATAATATGTTTGGTCATACGTGAAATGGAATGGAAGAAAATCTATAGGCAGATTTATTGTTTTTTTTAAATCATCATCATTTCAGCCGAAAGACGTCCACTGCTGGACATAGACCTCCCAAGCACCGCCATTTCGACCGTTTCTGTGCCTCCCGATTTTTTTTTTTTTTTTTTAATAATTGCATTTTGATTTCAAATGTGTTCCTCAAAAGGACCTAAGTACCTCGTAGCCTAGTCTCAGCAATGTAGCTTTCAGAGGCTAGAAGTCAGTTTCATTAACATCACACAATCATGAAATCTTAAAAATCACGAGTAAATCCTCGTCAACAAAACAACTTGGTTAAACGATAAAAAAGGTGATCAACTGACTTAGTAGAAGTGGCCAAGTTAAATTAATACAGCGTTTAAAGTAATAAACTTTTACTACTCTTATCTTGTTAAGGTTGTAACGTAAAATCTTTGCTGCTTCCCTTGAGGAACCAAGTAACGTGTTATTTATTTTTTATCCGGTTAGTAGGATGAATAAACGTTTGTGGTTGATCGGTGTGAATAAAGGCTAAATTATTCATGACTTTAAGACTTATTTTGCGAATGTGTTTCTATCAACAGTTTTCACTGATATGGAGATTTTTGGAAAAGCTATTTTGTTTTCCCATAATATTGAAAATCTACGTTTTTAAATTCTTAATCACTGTAATACACTTGAAAGTTTAAGTAAAATTGCATACTCTTCTATAAAAAATCCTTAAAACTACCTAGTTTAAGGTCTTAAGTATCTAAAACTAAATTTTTTTAAGGGAATGAAATCGTATTTTATTTATTTCCTTTGTCAGTAAAACTTAAGTGTTCTTCTTCCACGCCCACAAAGCTATGCTTGAAGTTTACACATTTCTATTTCAAAGTCTGCCCACATCTTACAATTCTAAGTCCACACACAAAGGTACATCTTGACTTCCAGTAACAAGTGGCCCATATTACCCTCACCCACTCAGAATCACAATAGCTACCTACCTTTTTTACAACACAACGAAACCTATAGAAATATTTTTAGAACAGATGAAAACGCATTATAATTTATTTCTTTTGTCAATAAAACCCAACTTTTCTAAACTTTCATCATCCACGGACACAAAGCTATGCTTGGACTTTATTCGTTTCTATTCTAAAGTCTGTCCACAGTCTCACAATGCCATGCCCGCACAGTCTCGACCTCCAGTAACAAGTTGGCCATATAACCCTCACCCACTCAGGATGACAATACGTTTTTCCACACAATACCTGCAGCATAATTCATTGCTTTATACAATTGAACATTCGTCTGCTCGACAACAAAAATAACGCAATGGATAGGTATGGTTGAATTATCAAAATAACAGGGGTTTATTCTATCTTTATATATTATCTTCGGAGTTACGCTATTGGAGTTCAAAGCCTGTTCAGCATAAACTGCAGTGCTATTCTGTAAACATCTCACCGTGAAAACTTAGGTGAAGTGAGCTTGAAGTGAGCTGTCATTCCGCCTGCTGCTAGGGACTGACAGCTCACTCCGAGCTTACTTCACCTCAGTTTTCACGGTGAGATGGTTACAGAATACACCGGCTGTTTGCGAAGCGTGCACTCCGCCTGGAAAGCGTTGATTTTTGTTCATTCATTCCGAGTCTTAATTGACTCGCAAGACTTTTTGATTGCTGATTCATTCCAGTGGTTCGCGAGCAATGAATAAAGAAATTAAGAGCACGATTCATGAATTCCGTTTTCACAATTACGTTGCGGAATAAATTCATGCTAACATATAAATGCGAAAGCAATTCTTCCTGTTTGTCTGTTTGTTACTGTTTCACGCCTAAACCACCAAACCGATAGTTATTCGTTATTTGATAGATAAGTAGCTTGGGACCTGGAGAAATACATAGACTACTTTTCATTCTGGATATTTATATAAAAAATTATGAAATAAAAATACACGCAGATGAAATCGTGGGCAAAGGTAGTATTTGATATAAATTATGATTAATGCACTTTACTATCAAATTGACACACAATATCATCCATCATCAACGGCTAAAAAGGCCAAAAACATTAAACTGACCAAAACACGGTGACATTCTCTGAACCAACAAAATTCCTCAAGAGACACTAAAAATATTATGCCGAAATTTTTATTTAAAGGGTCGAATGTTGGCAAGAGCGTTTTCGACGAGCTCAGGGGACACATGAATCATTAGAACACGGAGATCGCCCCTGGGACGAGTAAGTACCTACTTGTACGGAATATGCTAAATTATAACACCCAATGACATAGTGCAGAAGTTCTACACCTGGTGAAGTTAGCTTGAAGTAAGCTCTTAATGGTGTAATTCCATATCATCAGATGGAAAGACAGCTCAGTTCAAGCTCACTTCACCTAAGTTTTTGGGAAGATTTTTACAGAACAGACGGCTGCGTTTTATTCATAGATGGCCATATTTGCCATCGAACCTATAACCGTTGGGGCAGACGGGTTCTTGTGTGGATACTACGAATCAACAATCGTAAGGTAGGACGCCTTCAGGGTAGACGATACACAGGGTGGCTGGTAGCAGCTCAGCGACCATATAACCCATGGGGTTGGGGTTTGGGCCTGTAGCAGCTATATGACAGTAACCGACCGACCGAGTTCAATGACGAGCGATTGGAGAGGCCATAATAGCAGTAGACTGCTATTATACGCTGAGGAACACAAAAAAAACCGACACGAAGGGTTCCTTACCGTATTAAGATCGAGTAAAAAACGAGACCCCCTGCAATTATTAACTTTAATCATTTGTTTTTATTTGTTGTTATAGCAGCAATAGAAATACATAATCTATGAAAATTTCAACTGTCTACCTATTACGGTTCATGAGATACAGCCCGCTGACAGACAGGCAGATGGACGGACGGACAGCGGAGGCTGAGTAATAGGATTCCGTTTGGCACCCTTCCAGTACGGAACCCTAAAAATAACAGGAATGTACAAAGATAAATATTATTCCTTCTCTTGAAATAAGCTTTTCTGCACGAAGCGTAGTGTGAGCCTTCTCCACATTTAAATGTCATGTATATGCATAGGCACTTGGTTCTTACCGTCATGCCTGCTCAAGGTTTTTATGTCTTAGTAACATTTATATTTATCTTGCGAACAAACTTTAAATGTCTGATGAAGGCAAAGGAATGGTTATGAAAATTCTTCAAGTTTTCAAGCTCGAGGTTAGTATTCCGACCGACTTTGCAGACATGTGTAGCTCTTTTTATTATGCAGTAACTATAAGCCCGGGCTTAGTGGCGCGTTGGGAGACGATACCCTATTTTCAGAATGAGAAAAATCCGTCGCTTCTTAGAATATGAGTACACAATATTTTTCTCTATCTCTTAGGAAAATATCAGCATCTTGCAATCTATTATAGCACTGCAGTAAAGGCATTAGTATTTTATTTGTTTTAAATTCCGTAGAGGTTGCTACGCCGGCAACCAACCGTAGCGGTTGCTACGCAGGCAACCAACCGTAGCGGACGCTACGCAGGCAAACAACCGTAGCGGTTGTTATGCAAGCAACCTACCGTAGCGGTTGCTACGGGGGCAACCGACCGAAGCGAAACTATGCTAGTGCACCCAAGGACAACCCCCGGTTGGTGCAGGGCTATTGCAAGATATGGAAACAAAGATATTGGATTATGGGTTTGGGTGGCTAAGTGAACTGGTTATCTAGAACTATGGAAAGACTATGGCCCCTGCCTGACTAATATTTTATATAAAATTATGTATGTCTATTTGTCTATGGGCCTTAGTTGCCTAAAAATAAAGCAATTATTATTATTATTGAAACGAGTATGCAGCATACATTACAAATAAATGGTTTTCCAACAAAAATCTATTGTTACAGTACAAAAAACCGCTTTCAATAACTAGTGTAGTTGCAGCTGGTAAATGCCGACCTATATTTCAGTTGGCCAAATTGTTTGAAAGCTGAAATAAGCTCGTTAAGCCTGCAGGAGGCTCTTAGCATCACGTGTGAGGAAATTTCTCGAAGATAATGTATTAGGAAGGTGGAGCTTAGACATTAGGCAGAGGTGAATGTGATTTCTATAGAAGTCTTTTGTATGGTTTCGTTTTGGCAACAGTAACGAATAAATCTTGCACTACCGAGTTCAAAAAGTAGTTAGGTACTTTGATCAAGTACGTTAACTGATGATCTGTGTGAGTTTACAAATACAGTTTACAAAGGCGATGAATATAAAGAAGATAGATGGGGAAGTAGGCGTATGGAAGAAAAAAAGCGTGTGTCGGGGCTTAAATCAAAAAGCATCATTAAATCAGCCACCATCTAGGATTTACATTTAACATCATCGGCTTTAACACCCTCGAAAACAATGAAAACGACACCCATGATGAAAAATATTAAAATGTTCACAGACGCCATCTTGGATTTTTATACTTCACTATCGGGGTTAGCACCCTCGAAAACCATGAAAACGATACCCATGATAAACATTTGGAAATTTTCACAACTGCCATCTGGGATTTTAATTTTGACCAAATTCACAGTTTCTCGCAAAGTCAGGAGGTTAACGTGTTTTCGTTACGTGGCGATTTCTACCAGTTTACTCCTACCGCAAGCCACGTTAAGGAACTTTGTTCTAAAAAACATGCTGCACCAACCTCAAGTGGGCAAATTAGGATAAGGGCAGGAGAATTATGATAATGGGAAATTAAAAGCTTAGTATAATTTCGTAGATAACGTTCCTGTGACCTAAATCATCTGCAGCTGAAGTTTAAAGCTTCGGTTTCGAAACAAACAAGTATTAGCTAACATTTGGGTTGATTCTATGTTTGAATTATGTTGAATCATGTTAACACACACAAATACACACGCACGAACTCACATGCACACACATATACACTTAACACAATGCATCTACACAGACGCACACACACATATTCACACACTCTAGATATGTCTTGTATTAATAATAATAAAATATAATATAATTTAAAATTTGATTTTCATATTGTTTTTGATTTTAATTTTGATTTTAATTTTGTTTATAATTTTGGTTTGATTTTAATTTGGTTTTTGATTCTATTTTGATTTTGTTTTAATTTTGATATTGATTGTGAATTTAAATTTAATTTGGATTTTAATTTTGGTTGAATTTATTGTCTTTTATCACGTTTATGTATAGTTCCTGTAAATTGTTGCTTACATAAGTCGATGAAATGAAACCTATTTATTTGTTATAGATGACTATTGTATAGTAACTACACTTATGTCCAGATGCTGTTTCAAACTTTAATTTTTTAACACACAATATTTATTTAATAATCCGCCAATCAGGGGACCGGTACTGTCTCTCCTTAACACAGGCTAAATTCTAGCCTATCTAGGATAACAGTACTTCACCCGTCTTTATTGTATAGTTGAACCTAAAAATTACATATTTTCAACATTTGTAAACTTTGCAATCCCATTTTTTAAATAAACTATTTGTATTTGATTCTAGTAAACACCGTGAAACACAGGGTATTCAATTCCTGGGATATACAGTGCGGACGGCTGCAGTATGAATATAAAACACGATACTGCTACTACAAAACCAAAGACAATGCTTTTAGATTCCTGTTTGCTACATTTCTGGTTCTGGCTGCTGACAGTGATCACTTTTGTATAATTGTTACCTTTTGACTTATAATCTAGAAAGTAAAAGACTTTTAGTAAGATTAGGTATAAGAAAAAAGGAGCTGCCTAGTTGGTCTAGTGGTCGCTAGCGCTACTGCTGAACGCGAGGTCCTAGGTTCGATTCCTGTATCGGGCAAAGTGTTATTGGGTTTTAACATCTGGAATTTCTCAGTAGCACCCCGGAGTCTGGATTTGTGCCCGGTTGATGGCAATAAACTCGCCCCCTATTAACTGGGACTTAAACATAACTGGCGAAATGTGGGTGTACTGGTAGGTGCACCTCTGCCTAACCCTTCGGGAAGTATATGCGTGATGGTATGTTTTGTTATAAGTAAAAAGGCTGTTAAAGTATGTGACCATTATTATACCTCTAACTATCTAAACACGGAATTAGTTAAGTCATGAAAAACGTCAAGAACAAGAACAATAAATTGTTTTTGTAAAAGTGGGTTTTTTTATAAGATAACCCACTGTTACAAAACCAATTTATTGTTCCATTCGTTATATTCGTGCTACAAACGTCAAATCATATCCCTTCCCTATAGTAAAAACGATATCTAAATTAAAACCATAAAGGGTTGCGGAAATCGGATTACATGAATCGTGGTATTCATTTTCATAAAACAAGTAATAACATAGGTACCTCTTATGAGGCAAGAAGAAAATGGTTCCACGCTCAAGAAAGCACGCACGACCATGCTATTTTGAGGGCTACTATAATCATTCCCAGGGCAGGTGACGTGCAGGGCAGGTCAAGGTAACAGATAATGGTTGAAGCGCATATGGTACAAAATCGCATGACACTAATCTTTTTATAATGTACTGACATCATAAAAGGTATAGTTTTCCACTCACTAAGCAGTTTTTCCTAACTTAGCTAGGACAAGAAGAACCAACAAAGCTTAACAGGAAAATTATGGTTTGCGTCCTCAAATATGTACGTAAATATTCTTCTTCTTCTTCGTTCTTCTTTCCTCAATCCTGAGGATCCCGACCTCATACGACGCGTCTCCAAGCTATGCGGTCTATTGCAGTGTGAACCGCTTGGTAAATGCTCCCTCCAACAGCCTTCACGTAAAAATAAAGCTTCTTAAAAAAAAATGTTTATCATCCAGAAAAAATAAAAGTTCGAATAGACAGACACCTTTATTAGACTGCAACAAAATCTAGTCTAATATTAAAAAGAGATGAGATTTGATTTTTGTACGTTTGTTTATTA
Organism: Xanthia icteritia; assembly: GCA_949128155.2. Lineage (NCBI taxonomy): Eukaryota > Metazoa > Arthropoda > Insecta > Lepidoptera > Noctuidae > Xanthia > Xanthia icteritia. Next base: position 3,762,431 of record OX421943.2, read on the forward strand.
CGCTTTCACGCTAAAACGGATGACCAGATTTGGATGACATTTGGCACAATACACACAAATTTGGTAAACCATGACCTGGGTAACATAGTTATAAGAAGCCCGGTAGTTGAAAATGTATCGGAATCCAATGTCTCCAGTTTGTCCCTACCACCTAACCACAACTACGCATGCAGTTAAAATTCAAATTCATTTATTAAACTTACACATAAGTAGTTCCAAACATAAGTAACATGACATGAAATTCTAACCAACAGAAAACTTTTAACTTAGTTCAGTAAAACCAATAGACACGAAGTCGTTTTTTTATAAATCCAACGTATACAAAGGCAGCTAACTCTGCTGACACCTGCCTGAGACTTGTAAGTGGCTTTGCGGTGTATTTAAGAAACTTTTATATTTATGTACACGACGACACGCTAAACGCGGTGTTGCAGTCTGCTCTAGTTTAGCACAAACTAAGTTTACGGATAACATTTTTCATTCTGCGTTGTCCCAAATGCCTTTGCATTTATTCACAAAAACGAGCAAAAATAGGTTAGTACTAAAGACATGGCCTGAACTGAACTACAGACTTCGTGCTCCACTATCATTCTGTGAAGTACCAAATGACAGTTATTTCTATTTGAAATCGATGTCGATATTTATTGAAATATGTCTTCGTGTCAAAGGAAATCAAATACCTACATAAAGTTTCCGCGGCATCTCACGTGACGTATGACAGTTGTAACTGTCATGGCGGCGTTCCCGCCACTTTTATTGCGGAAAGCCTACAGGATCCAATCGGCGACACATGTCTCGCTTCCACAGCTGTTTCGAGCAAATGGCGGAAACGCAATATCGTCCAAATTATGTATGTTTGCACGGTGTTACCGTTTTATATCTGCTGGGGACTGGAACAAAAGATGTCAAGCGTATTATTTTTATACGTTGTTTTTCAAATTTACTCTTAAAGAAAAGCAAGACAATAAGGCTGAAGGGGATGCCGGAAGGAGTAGTTGGTGGCTAAACAAATGTTCTGACTTTAATGAAACCAAGTACCAACTTAAATTGTCCGTAAATTCAACTGTCATTCTTTGACAGTTGCGGGAAATGGATATTTCAAGACAAATTGGCGTAGGAGGTCAATTTGATAAACAATTGATTTCTCTGACTGTCTCCAATTGTATGTTTTTACTTTGCAAAGTTAAATTCTTTACAACCAAAAGAAAATCAAGTGCACTTGCTTTGTCGTAACCTTGGCGCCTTCCGCGAGCAAAAACGTTGAAACGTGTCGTCTAAAAACCAGAGTGAAATATAGCGGTGCTAGACAGTCAGCTGTTCGCAGGTAGTTGTGACTATGTTTATACTGTTGCTAGCTTTGAATCTACCACATTATTGTCTTGTACCCTTTTACCTTGAGTCGGGTCACAAACTTTAAGAAAAAGGTTGGCTAACCAATTTGGAATGTTAAATTGTTCTGTTATTGATGTGTTAGTACCCCGATACTTTAACTTAAGTGAAGACAAAAGGTATTTTCTTCCTTTTTTAAATATCCAATCGCTATATTAGTTACCTCTGTGTTGTAATATGAAAGCAATTATTATTGAAGGGTATATATAAGGAATCCTCAAAGACCTAAATATGCACCTACCTATTTCATTTTTATCTTTAAATCATTTTTTTTTAATCTTGATGATAGAATGGTGTGATCAGGCAACGTTGCGGTTTAAAAGAAGATGTACCCAGTGAAAGAGTATGCTTATTTAGTTTGGTCATGTCATGTTGAGAGGATGAATGAAAGGCGACTTGTAAAAGGTTACAAAATCAAGGCAGATGATGGAAACACCAGGAGGGAACGGTCTAGAAGGACATCACCTTACTGTTGATGTTCTTCAGAAAGGTCAGGTGGTACTCGCAACCCGCGCACGTGTATGACCAAATGTATAAACGTAAACGAAGCAAAAAGACTATGTAATGATCCTAGTATTTCTGCTTTATCATTTTGTAGCGTCTGCCTTTATTTATAAAATCTTTTCCTAAACTTTTCAGCTCGCTATAATAAAACATTCATTCGCTCATTTCTTTTTCTGCAAGACAGAAAATAAGTAAGTAATGCAGTAAAACAAGTCGAAAATGTTTACGCCAAATGAACAGCAACATTTGTTTGGTAACAAGCTTTGAAATAATATCATGGTGCTGTCTAGCTTGACTTTTAAAGAAATAAAACAAAGTGGGACAATTGCTAACTTTAGTTTATAGTGAATCTCGTAGTTGAACACGGCACACAAATGTTTGAGGAATTAAGTAAATGAAATTTGAGATGGAAGAAGTTAATGTAGAATTTAAATTCAACAAGAAACGAAGACACCAGTAGCTATTTAGTAGCAACGTGATATTTTGAAAAAGGAATTTCCATAATTAGACAGAGCTGTTTTTTTTTCGTTTCTGCAGCTCATTTACGGTAAATATATTTTCAGCCAGTCAGATTTAATAATCGCCAGCCGTATTTTAGAAACAGATATCGAAATCCACACATCCGAACGGGCATCCCGATACACGTTTTGTCTGGTAGAATTATCCAGACGGCAAAGTTTGTGAGTTTGTGGAGACCAGGTGGATGTGAACCGACCAACTTCGATCAACTTTTAGAACGATTCGTAAATCATTTATTGTTTGTCTTACAATGCTCCTGGATCTACAGCTTAGTTTATATAGCACTTTTTGTGAAACTTAATAGATCTCTGTCCATATGTGCAGGTGTCACGATAGAAACTAGGTATTGTAGGTATATGGGTACTTAAAGCTTATGAATAATTAAGTATCCCGGTCGATCAATCGATTTAACTGTGTTGCAGAAAGTACATACATAATGACATACCATATGGGTATTAGTTATGTGATACAAATCATGGTGTCGTGCTAGTACTTTTTTAATATAATGGGGCTTACTAAAGGCTCACACTGCGTTTTTCACGTGACTAAATAAGTACCTACATTATAATGTATGAAAGCAAAAAAAAATGTTAGTTTAGAAAAATCAAATCTTTTCGTTATTTCATAAATTCATTCAAAGTATAATAATTCGTACGTATTACAATAGGAAAGTAACCGCTCTAACCATATTTTAATATACTCGAATCTAAATAACCTACCCTATTTCAATTTCGGTAGGTAGGACCAGGGCCGGATTAACCATGTCGGGGCCCCTAGGCAACGCAATTCTCAATTCTCTCCCTTAACCCTTTTCTAACTCTACACAGGTATGCCTTCAATTTAAGCAATAAAACAATGAAAGGAAAGTATGCGTATTTTTTTATTAAATATAATAAAATACAATTCGGTGCGACGCATTTTTCCAATTAGAAAATCCAGTTCGAAATTGCGATTAGTTTTGAACTTCATCAAAAAGAAAACATGGAAAACAGTATACTTTGCCAGTAGATGGAGAATACATGAGCTACTCTCGTTTAATTTTACCATTAAGAAAACCCCCCACCGCAGCGAACGTCGTGCGTCAGAGTGATCGTGGGTCATACGTGCTTGATCGTGTATAAACTTGCTGTACAGCAGATTCAGCATTTAGAACTTGTATCGAAGAGTGATTGCACGTCAAAATGGATATGGCGAGACACTTTCAAGATTTATTGAAAGATATAAGTCCCACACTTGTGAATGTTTCAAGTGCAAATCTATCACATTCAAATATTTCATGATATTATTCATTTGAGTATAATCTGGACGTTTATGATAATAAAATTTCATCCAAAACCACGTCATATTTTTTATCCTCTCTTCTGCTGCTGCTAATAACATCAGAAAGAACTTCCATAAAACACGTGCATTTATTTATTTCTTTAATACTTCAAGTACAGAGGCGGACTTAATGCCATAGGCATTTTCTACCAGTCAACCTCATTCATGCTCTTGGTTTTGCTTGACGTACCGTCGTCTGATTAGTCGGCGTTAAAATCGCCGCGAATAAATCTAATATCATTGTATAATAATTTGAAATGACAATTAAATATTAAAAAAAAAACAGGCAATAATATTTTCATTGAGGATACAAGTCTTCAAATTAAATTTTCACGCGCAGAAGATTAAAAAAAAAAATCTCGGTGCGCGGTGCCCTTAGCCGATGCGGGCCCCTAGGCAGTTGCCTACGCTGCCTTATAGATAATCCGGCCTTGGGTAGGACTACTTGATTCCTACTGCGACGGGCGCGTCGAGTCAGACTCGGCACAAATATTTGTATGGCATTCTTGTACAAATATTTGTTCTTAGTCTGTGATATTCTTGTATTATACGATTTGTATTTGTATTAGCACCCATGTCTCCGGCGATTATTCTGTCTATAGTGGGAAATGTAGTTTATTTATACAAACTTGTATTAAGAATAACGCGCAGGGAAGTTTGGTCATAACAGAGATGTTGTGGTTCACACACATACCGCTGATATAGACAAAACACAAGTGTGCGTACACCTTTAATTGGTATTCGGTTTAAAGAATTTAGTCTTATCAAGTAGGTACACTAAAACAGTTCACTTAATATAAGAGATTTACAAATAAATCATGCAATTCTATGGTAACAAAGACTCCGTGAGTCGATAAAAGGAAAACAGAAAATATTTAAAACTAGGCTTTTAAAAATTCAATTCTAAAGGTTATTTTAGTTATTTATCATGCAGAAAATTTCTAGTAGACTTTCTGAAACATAAACTTTTAACATTTTTTGTTAAATATTTAAATGTTTTGCATTAAACTATATTATAGAATCTACCTCTAGCAACTTCTTGTACTTACCTACAGTATCTCCTTCGTATAAAATACTTGGTGGAAAACATTGATACTAAGCTATACTCCATTTGAAATAAGATTAGACTTAAACAAACCTTTTTTACAGCCCGTTCCACCGATTTTGACTTCTATACCGTACCCGTAAAATGGATGGCATTAAAAGCAAAAAAGTGGTAACTATACCAACTGATTACTGCATCTGCCATTTATCATGCCACCAACGCAATAGAAGTCAAAATCGGTTGAACGGACTGTAAAAAAGTCAAATGTCTTATCTTATTTCAAATGGAGTATAAGTACCTACATTCTTAGTCAATCTTGTTAAGTTAAAAACATCAGAAGCCAATAAAATGATTTATTAAAATTGTATTGGTTTAACAGCTCGTCGCGTTACGAACATCGGCAATGCGGTGACAGTACATCAGTAGGTAGGTACCTACTTCCACACGCGAGCAAATACTAACAAACTATACTTAATCACTACATCATTATTATAAAACAATGTACCCCGCCGCGTTTGTCTGTCTGAGCGCGATAAACTCAAAAACTACCGAACGGATTTTCATACGGATTTCAACAATGGACGGAGTGATTCAGGTTTAGGTATAATATATAATTCATGAAGATGTCGGAAAAAATCATACCGACTGGGAGCTGTACTGGCGTGCGCGTTATGGTATACGTTTCCGTGGTATAATTATTTACATACAAATGTGGAAGCTTGTAATTAGGAAATCTTCCTACCTGCGAATGCGACTGCGAATTTTAATTGTGTTATTAGTCTGTAAGCTTTCTGTAAAAAAAAGATAATTACCGACCTCCACGCATTCGAAGCCGCAGGCAGAACCTAGTTCATCATAATAATGATTGTTGGTGTGGGGTGGGGGATTTTTTTGTTTTTTCTTCATGATAAAAAACAATTGCGCAATAATGCTTAATATTTAGGTACAGATATTTTATAAAACACTTAAGTAATCACGCAAGCAGCATCGGCATCCACAAATTATTCTAACTTTAAAAAATTGTTTGAGCAAGATCCAAGCAAACACAGCAAACAATTATTGTCTATCATAGATTAAGTATCGCGTCTTGTGAAATAACGTGTGACAAATTAGATGTGTGATTATAACAACTAAAACTATGTGGTACTTATTTAAAAGGATTTTTTACGACGTTGGGATAATGATAAGGGTAGTGTGATGCACTGTACGGGACATTAATCATCGCTTGCTGTCACTATTACAACTGTCTGAGATTGTCCACACTATTACAACTGTCTGAGATTGTCCACACTATTACAACTGTCTGAGATTGTCCACACTATTACAACTGTCTGAGATTGTCCACACATTAACAAAATGTTGACAGTCCTTCGACTTCGATCGATTGTTTTTTTTATTTAATAACCTTGATGGAAATAAACTAATGAAGTTTATTATTGTACCTACTAACTCACCAAAGCCTGGCAATCGCTTTCAAAGCGTTTCGTGTTTCTACAACAACTTTCAACGAGATTGGCGCACGCATTTCGGCTTATGTCATTTTTTATTACGGAAAAAATAAAGATGTTTCCTTGACTAAGTGACACTCTTATTGATGCTTATATTGATGAGCCTCAAAGTTACCTTCCACACGTTCTATCTGGAAAATTGTACACCAATGGTCTATACTAGGCCCTCAGGAGTCGGGAGCCATTTATAGAATTACCGTGTAATTGCAAACAAAGAAAAGTGGTTCATAGAGTTCGTGTGAAAAGCAGAGTGGTAGGGCTGCAGCAGTAGCCTGCAATATTGTCAAGGTCAACACGTACCCCAGTCATGTTCCAAGCGAAGCGTTTTTAGTGTTCAATATTTTCTCACGTATTTACTCGGTAATATTCAAGATTTCAAGGTGTACCTACAATTATGGTAGTTATACGATTAATTCTGGTATTTTTTACACGTCGTCTGAATTAACACAAAATTAATCGATATATTTTATTTGAGCATTTAATATAATAGCTGAGTTCATATTTTTTGCATTTCACTTTTTATCTTATACCTAGCCTTTTCCCGTGCTGGGGTCGGCTTCCAGTCTAACTGGATGCAGCTGAATACCAGTATTTTATATGGAGCGGCTGCCTATCTGACTTCTGCAATCCAGTTACTGGGTAACACTAACCCCTTGGTAAGACTACTTGTCAGACTTTCTGACTTCTGACTACCCGTAACGACTGTCAAAGATGTACAAATGTCAACCGGGACCAACGACGTAACGACAACGTAACGTGCTTTCCAAGGCACGGAGAGGTCTCGGTATATAATGGTTGGTCACCCATCCATGGAACGACCTCGGCAAGCGTTGCTTAACCTTGAACATTGACCCGTGCGGCTGTTACTATTTAGCCAAGAGCCGGTCTTTAATTTTACTTCTGTTCCGATTTTAATTAAATATTTAGCTTAATAATGAAGATGTAAAAAACTGAACTAGGTACTAATCGTCTTTTGTCGCTGACCTTACAACAAACATTATCTTGTCTACAAAGTTTTTATCGCACCAAACTATTGAAAAGTAATTAAAGCAGTTATTAGCCGTAGTAGCCGATACAAGTGTCCAAAACATGATAGATGACGAAGAGTATTGTGTACTAGCAGTGGTTGTGTACTAGCTTGTGATAAATCACCCTTTTGTGGGAGCAACCACTATTCGAAGACTTATGGAGGAAATAAAGATTACGCTCTTGTATCATCCAGAGTTTGTCTATTGAGCTCCGAGATTGGTAAGCTATTTTGAAGGGATTTCCTCTTTAAGTCTTTTGAGTTTTTTCCGGGGTTGCGAGAAAGTACGAAAGGGATACCGTGGCCCCTGGCAACGTACAGGCAACTGAAGGAACACGGGTGGGTTTTAGTCAGTAAGAGTCTGACAAGCCCTCCAAGTAATTTGATAATTTCCCAAGCAAAAAAAAAAGAAAAAAAAAAGTTTTTTGAGTTTAATAGAACTTTAACTAAGATTTTTTTAATAATTTGACGTGTTTTTGGTACTTACAGATTTTAGATACCGGTGTGGTTCAGATGTTATGATAAAAAAGAGCATCATAGAGAAAATTGAAAGAAACCAACTTCATATCCCTGTCTCTTTTGGGCGTATCATAATTACAAATAAAAACCCATAGCAATCTATGACCCGAATCTATCTCTATATCAAATTAAAGTAAAATTTATGGTTTGGTTTACCTAAGTAACGCGAGATGGAAGCTATTGGTATTTCTCTCTAAGGCATTCAGATTTTTTAATATATACTCAGGTACCTACTGAGAAACAAATAGAGCAGTGGTGGTCCAGTGATATCGGCCCTGGCTTACGAGTAGGTCGTGAGTTCGACTGCTCTCAAAACGGTGAAGGAAAACATCGTGAGGAAACCGGCATGTCCTAGAACCAACAATTCGAAGACATTTGACATCCACCAACCCACATTGGGCCCGCGTGGTGGATTATGACCCACTCCCTCTCACATAGACGAGGGCTGTATCCCAGCAGTCGAAACAAGCTGATTATGAGAAACAAAGGACGGAAAATAAAAATAACTGTAGTATTAATGCCTATTAGCGGTTAATTTAAACCTCATTTCACACAAAGCTTAACGTCAGCATCAATTTATATCTCTAAGCCATTTATAGCCAACGCACGATTAGATGACGTCATGGCTAATGAAACTGTGACAATGACAATACATTACCATTGCCGATACTATGTATCAGGTCGTTAATGTCCCCTGCTGTATATAGACCTCTTACTGGATCGGTATATTTCATAGTTGTACGGCAAAGGTTCGTTATTAAGGCTTAAAATGACTGAGGGAAAACTACGAACATTTTCTCAGAAAAAAAACACAAAGATCGACTGAAGTAGGTTCCTATCTCAAGATTTGCAAACAACATACCTTGTTATACCACGGACAACTTAAACTCCGTCCCTATTCTTGTCTGTATGTTTGGTACCTAACTTTCACATCATTGCACAAAATTAGAAAGTAAAGAAAAAAGAAAATACGTTTATTTGCGGTAAACATGACGCAAAGAAAGAACACATGTACGAAAAGAACAAGTCATCACAATGACACTAAACTTTAATTGCCTCCAAGTAATACAGGGCTATTTAACTTGGCGGTTAACAAAGCTGCTGGATTAGCATTTGCAGTATGGTTTACGATTCACAGTTTGTGGTTGTTTACGCCATCTGCATTATGCTTTCGAATAATAACTTAGGAAGTCGAATAAGCTTACGACGACGTGTTATAATCACGATTTATGTGAGTACATATTGTCTCATTGAGTAACGCCACGTGGAATAAGCTATCTATTTGGGTGGAGCAACTGTTTAACAATTAAACATCATATTGCATTACTTATTCGCGTCAACAACGTCTCAAGCTCACTAAAGGCTGACACAGATTTGGGCGGCCCACTGCGGCCCGACACGGCTATAATGTATGCGCTTAGCTTTATAAAAGCATGTTTTCGCGTAGTATTGTTGCTATGAATCATTTGTATAGGTAATAAAGTTTCTTTGAAATTGGAATGTACAAAATAATCCACTTTTCCTAAATAACGTAACAGAATCCTATCCAAACCGAGCGAGATCGTTTGCCGTGACGATTTTCGCGCCACCACAGGACATACATACATATAACTGCGCCAAAATCCGCCACACAAACTGCATCCGCAGCATTTCTGTCCGTATTTCCTTCGATTCGAGGATTTCCGCCATTGCATCCACCAAGACTTCGAACTAAGGGATACTTAGCGTCAGTTTAATGGGTGACAGTTATTCATGTGTCACTCGTAAATGAAAGTCGCGTAGATTCAAGCTACGCTCTGCAGGATCTGATTAATTCATGCTTGAATGCTTAATGTGTCGTAACGCTTCTTCTAGGGGTCTTGAAATATTGCGTTCGGTTCGTGAGTTAAATTCACATGTGTGCTTGGTTTGCACTGCTGAGTTTAGCCAAAATCAACTACTTAGGCATTGTTGTTTGTGCTGCTCTGTGCGTACTTAGCATTACATCGATTTGAAAAAAAGTGGAGCAGAATTAAGATAAGTACTAGGTATTTCTTATTATGATAACTATGATTATTATTTCCAAATATTTAGAATACAATTAAACTGTTGATAAGATTGTTCTTAAGTGGCAATTTCCGGAACAATTAGAAAAATCACAATGCGAACGTGAATTTGGTGGGATTTTCGTATTCTATTTTCACTCGAAGAAGCACTGCTCTCAAAAGAAGCTGGTTTCAGAGCTTAATTTGATTGTAAAATCAAGATCGTTAATAGCCCCTAAAGTTCAGTACAGGCACTAAAATTTAATTACTAAGTATTAGGCAGTTTAAAGTGATTAAATACTAAAAGTCTTGCGTTTTTGTCAGAACAACGCAGCAAAGAACCAACTTTATTTTCTGAGTGTTAAGGCACAAAATTCATGTGGCCCTAATTAGTTTTGGACAAAGGATCCTTGATGTTTATGAGCTGTGATTATACATTCAGGCTGTTTCGGTTTTCTAACAAAAGGAGGGATGTAGCAGATCAGTCGCATTGCGGATATTTTTAGTACTTCCAGTTTTGAAGTTACTACAGTTTAACCTCTGGTAAGTGGGATACAAGGGACTTTGGATTATTTATCACTTAAAGAGGTTTTTCATTTACCCAGTTTCATAGTCAGGTTTAAAATTACAGTTGTCTTATTTACAGAGGCCCCCGCTAAGACTGGTCGATATGTATCTATTTTAGGGTTCCGTACCCAAAGGGTGAAACGGGACCCTATAATTAAGACTCCGCTGTCCGTCTGTCACCAGACTGTATCTCATGAACCGTGATAGTTAGACCGTTAAAATTTTCACAGATGAAGTATTTCTGTTGCCGCTATAACAACAAATACTAAAATAAATATTTAAGGGGAAAAAACGGCAAAAAAAACAAGTTTGTTGTATGGGAGCCATACAACAAACTTGATTTTTTTGCCGTTTTTATAGATAATGGTACGGAACCCTTCTTGCGCAAGTCCAACTCGCACTTGGCCGGTTTTTCATATATATAGAGGTGCCATTTAAATCTCCAGACCAGTATTCAAAATTATAAATTACTATTATTAGTTGTATCATATCAATATGAGACTTCAAAGTTAAAAATACATTCTCGGTTATAGGGTTTAATTATTCCCAGTAACAGAGGTATTTCAATGCATAAGTGTCGCGACCTCATTGTAATTATCAGTAGTCGAAGTTACTCACATAACCAGCTATCTAATTGCGTAACAACCTAAATAAAGGACTCACTTTCAAATAAAGTGAGTCCTTTATTTAGGTAAGATGGGTACAAATTGTAAGACTCAACTGACTGGAACTGTTTACTGAAGAAAGGTGAGTTTGGGACCAAATGATGAGGATATTTTACAATGTCGATAATGAAATCCTTTTGTTACTTGTTTTTTCTGGTCTCTATGTCCTATTTAGACCATAGAGTTACGTCAAGAGATCGGCAGCTTCTTCTCTGTCTCTCTAATTTAATGAAATTAGACGATAAAGAACTAATTTCAACGGCATTCTGTGATAACTTTATACCTACTTAGATTTGAAAAAACAGACAGGTATACAATACATTTCAACTGCAGTTTGTACGCACAGTATTGAGAGATTTACCATGTTTATTTATTAATTTATTTTATTATTTATGTACACACAGAAAAAAAGATAAGTACAGATAAGACATAATCATAATTATGAGTACAAAGGTACTGCTTATTTCTTAAGAAATTTCTTCCAGCAGACCTGCGATAGGAGTAATGAGAAAGAAATGTAGACAATAGTGTGTGAGAACAAGAAGAGAAAAATACAAATATGCGAAGTCTTAAACTAAAATATTGAAATAAACCTACACATATAAAGTAATAAATGAATATATACTTAAATAAATACATAGAGCTTAAATATATAAACATACATACTATAGGTATATAAATACTCACAGTTGAGAGGAAAGGTAATGCTCTTTTACTCGAAATTTGAATTGTGAAACAGTTTTTAAATCACGAATGCTAGGCGGAAGTGAGTTCCACAACCTTACTGCATGGACAGAGAAGGAATAGGAATAGTAGCTTGTTTTATGAGGATGAGATTTAAGGAGGGATCTAAGGTGTGATCTACATGGTGCGTCGCTAGGGCGAGCGTAAGAAAAACGCTCACGCAGGTAGGAAGGATAAGACGGGTTGTGTAAGACGTTGAAGAGGAGACATAAGATCCGAGTGTTCCTGCGAAGGCGGATTGGGAGCCACTTGAGTTCCTTGCGAAGATGAGAAACATGGTCATACTTTCTAAGTCCGAAAACAAAGCGAATGCACAAGTTTTGCAAGCGCTCAAGCTTGTTTATTAGCTCCTCAGTAACATCCAGGTAGCAGGAGTCGGCATAATCTATAATCGGCTGAATAAGTGTTTGTGCCAAAGAAATTTTAGTCTTCAAGGACAGGAGACTTTGAAGGCTTTTCAACGAATGAAAGGAGAAATGTACCTTTCGACTGACCTCAATGACCTGAGCACGCCACGAAAGATTGGAGTCAATAATGACCCCCAAATCTTTGGCGGTTTCGGTATAGTCAATGTGAACACCATCGAGATATAAAGGCATCAGAGATGCGACATCAGCCGCATTGCGAACGAATCTGCTGCCTATTATAAGACTTCTTATAGGTTTTCCTGTCTGTATTTTTTTTTTATTTTTTGGCTCAGTAGTTTCGGAGATAAGGGCGGGGAATGGTAAATACCGTGGAGTTTCTTGCCGGCTCTTCTCCATAGGAAACAACCAATTGGAACCGTGCACCTAGCTTCTGACGTTTCATAAGTGCCCATGTAGGTTTATATGAAATAAAAATATTTTGAATTGAATTGAAATGTTCATCACTTTTCTTAAATATCTTTAAAAGTATTTATTTTAAAATTATTTAAAAAAAAGATTTTCTCGCAACAAGCCCTTTCATCGTAAACAAAACATTTTTTTTCTTATTTACCCCCAAAAAGTGACCCCCATATTAAAAGTTTATTTATTTTCGTTACATGTCCGTATTTGAGGCATAGAAATACATATGTGTACTTAATTTCAACTTAATCGGTCAATTAGATTCGGAGCAAATTGGCTGTGACAGACGGACAAACAGACACACGAGTGATCCTGTAAGGGTTCCGTATTTTCCTTTTGAGGTACGGAACCCTAAAAACAAAACCCATTTTATACCAGTACCCTAATTGCTTAACACATTGCACTATTAATCACAATCTGAATAATTTTACTAATCCATTGGTTCATATGTTTGAAAAATGAGTCTACTCTACAACGTAAATAACGCATTGAATGTCGTTGAACTGTCAAAATGAAAGCCATTGCTACTGCTACTGTGTTAGTCTACCCCGCACTTTGTAAAAAAAGATCACACGGTCTAAATTTCTTTTGAAAAAAATTGAACCAACTTCCGACATTAAAGTTATTTAGCACTTTTTTTTTTAAGTCTTAAATTTTTTTGTAAAAAAAAAATATTTTTCACTTTTTAGTTGAGGTACCTACCCCACACAAATTTAAGTACCACTACCTGCTATGTAAATAAGAGTGACAGGAACTTATAACATCATTCATAGAAACATACATATTATTGAAGCCAACTCAAAAACTGCCCAAGCAAAGTTAATAAAATTTATCTGGGACCACCTCAGAAGTATGATCTACTAAACAAAAAAGAATCATCAAAATCATTTCATAATTGGCGGAATAATTGCGTAAAAAACATACAAAAAAAAAATAACATACCGTCGAATTGAGAACCCCTCCTTTTTGAAGTCGGTTAATAAAAACTCCAGCTGTCTACAAAACAATGAAAGTATTGAAAGTCTATGTACCAATCAATCAATTGGCACGGTTGTAATTTATAGCTCACATGCCTCACATAAATTGCGCCAAAACGTAGCATTCAGTACCAAATGTATTCAACCGCACGGGAATATTGTGCAGAAGATAGTACGATATTCCAACTGTAAATATTACCTACTGTATGGATAACTTTTTATTTTTCAAGGTTGTATTATAATGTACCTACCTACTATAAGTACACATCTGCTGATTTGGGTGCGGTTAGCGTTTTTTTTTTTTTGGAAAACTCTTGGCCTTCATGTCACCTAATGGTAAGTGATGATCAGGCCGAAAGTAGAAGCGAGCTTCACCCGGTATCTTCAACCATAGAGAAACGTGATGATCTTGATGTTATGTTATTCTAATATAGGAACATAATCAGCAGTGAAAAGCGATAGAATAAATAATTCTGTACCTCGGAAAAGTCCTCGACTCAACTCAAAGTCATTCACAGAGAATTTTTCTCAGAAAATCTCGAGTAGAATTAGTAAGTAAGGGGATCTTCTTCTTTTCGTGTGGTTAGTGACAAACCTGGTGTCAGAGTTTTAAAGCCGCCCATGTGCCTCTGACTTGGCTTCACATGCCGTCGAGAAATATCTCTCAGGCATGCCGGTTTCCTCACGATGTTTTCCTTCACCGTTTTTTAAGCAAGTAATAATTATACAATACGCACATGAATCCGAAAAGTCAGAGGTGCGTGCCTTTTTTTTTTTTTTTTTTTGTGTGGGAAATTATCAAATAACTTCTCCCGCTCTGGGTGGAGCGGGAGGGCGTGTCAGACTCTTACTGACTAAAACCCACCCGAGTTCCTTCCATTGCCTTTACGTTGCCAGGGGCCACGGTATCCCTTTCGGACTTTCCCGCAACCCCGGCAGGCATCGGTCCTATCGGACCCCTTCCGTTGTGCTGACATCTCTTTGAGGCGCGCGTGGAACACAACGCGCCGTCGACCCGGGCCTGGTCCTTATCGGACGGCGAGCTACCCATTGCTCACCGTCCGCAAGCCCGCGCCTACGGTGGCCGGGAATCGTCTGCGATTCCCGACGCCCAGGGCGTCTCCTGCAGCGGCTAGGGGCGTGAGGGCGCGAAATTTGCCTCTCCCTCACGCGTTCTGCCTCCTCCTTCGCGAGCATTACTGCTTCGCAGAAGGAGGTGACGGCCTCCCATGCCCTCTCGCTCCGTACCATGGCCTGAACTAGGGCCGGACGCGAGAGATCCCCGCCGCCGATCGCCTCCGCGAGGACACGGCGATGCTCTGCCCAAGCCGGACAGACCTCCAAGAGGTGCGTGCCTTGGATTCGAACTCGAGACCTATGACTTGGCAGTCTGACGATCACACCACTAGGCTATCACTGCCCGCGATGTAAACCTTATATAGAAGCGAAGGGGATTAAAACCTTGTATAGTATGGACCTACTCATTTGTCGAAACCATCATCTGATGATAGAATGTCGAACCAATATATAGCATCCATTTAATCACAACATTCTCTCAAAACAAAGCCACAAAATCACTACTTTCTCATCAAAAGTAAGCACAAACACTACACTTTTAATATCAACCTTTTTTTCTGTTTATTTTGTACTTTTGTAGTAATATTCTACGAGTAGCCGCAGTCATTCATGAGGAAAATGTTGCCGCCTTCATTTTGACCGCCATGTTTGCCAGCAGATGCCCGTTATATTATAACTATTACGGACGTTCCGAACGTGAAAAACCTTTATGTATGGATATGTGTAGGAATAACCGTATGTTTGGCCGCGAATTATTTCAGGGTCAATGGAGAAATTGGATGGATTTTGTACTAAAATTGGGGAATTAATGGATACAACTCTTACAAAGCACCAAAAAGTGTAATAAGAGATAGAAGAAGAGAACATAGCACTTATTTCGTATGAGTAGGTGTATAAAATCGAGTCGAATGTTGAGATCATCGTAGTCTACCTAAGTAGAGCAGTAGCTGCATCTTCTTGATCAGTAAGAAATGAGTACGGAAATCCTATACTAAATATACGAGATCAGCATAAACTGGAAATGTATAGCTTGATGTGTAGCCATGTGTACCTATGTTTCTTAAATTAAATTGAATTGAATTGGGTTTTATTTATTTCTCAGTATTATGGTACATTGAGATCTTACATTAAAGACTGTTTCACACATACTACCATTGCTGGTGTAGAAATATTAAATAATAAGCTAGGTGCAAGCAAATCTTAACCAGGTACATTATCAGAATATTATTAAAAAATTATGAAGTCTTCACGTCACGATTCATCAAAAATGCATTATTTATAATGGCAAAATATTAATAGTCAAATCGGAAATATAAAAAATAACGTCAAAATAAAAATTACAATGTCCAAGAATTCATAATAATGTCAAAGTACTAATATCATTATGATTTTAATTACAATATCAAAAAGTATTATCTAAAAATTCATTAATGGAACAAAAACATGTCTAAGAGCCAATCAAACATTTTACATTTAAACTTATTAATTGGTAACATTCTCAGGGCAGGTGGTAATTTATTATAAATTTTAATTGTCATACAACTGGCATTTCTACTATTACTACGTATAATTGCAAACTCTGAGCAGGTACTAGTAATTTCCAGGCATTTTTTTGTTCAGTTTTTCGAAGACTTGTTCATTTAATAGAAATAAATGAGGATATTTTTTTACAAATAGACAAACTTCAAATATATACAGACATGGGAATGGGAGAATATTTAATTCCTTAAATAATTGCCTGCAATGGTTAAAATATTCCGCTTCACTCACGGCTCTGCTACATTTTTTTTGCACTATGAATGTCCTTTCCACATCCACTGAATTATCTCATAACACTAGGCCGTAACTTCTACACTAGGCCGTCTTGTTTAACAAAGCTTGCTATTCTTTATTCCATATCTATTTTCTTATTTTTATTAATTAATTTATTATAAGGTAGCTTCACAGCCGACAATAAGTATAACATTATTATTATCCTAAACACTACACCAATTACGAAGTACACAGAAAAATATGAAATACAGAAAGTGACATAATTATTTATATTTATATCTGTGCGGTGTAGTGTAGGTGTTGTAAATGTGTGTGAAGGTGTGTATGTCTATGTGCAGATGACTAAACTGACACTACTGAATAGAATAGAACAGAATATTTATTTGCTGAGTTCGCTGGGTATCCGGCGTATGATGGAAGATATGGATAATCTCTTTTTGAAGTCTGTTTTCTGTCTGTTGTGTGAGAATTTATCAATGTAGATAGACGCAAGAATGGCATCATGACATCTTTAGATAATTAGTGGAAGCCGATGGTTCTGATAACAAAATGGTATGTCTGGTACATCTGGGTGGGACGTTAAAGTTTACTCTGCTGAGCAGTTGTGGACAGTCAAATTTATTGTTACGTGTATTGTATAATAACATCCATAAAATTCAACTGTCGACGCTCTTCCAGAGTTTTAAATTTCTGGTATCGACAGGAGTCCGGGTAATTTGGGATATCCGCTTTAGTTTTGTAATTTAGGTGCTTAATAAATTTTCGTTGGATTGATTCAATTTTATCAATTTCTTACAACAAATGTCGCCAACACTTGCGGATTCCAATATGCTCCTTACATAACAGTACATTTTTTTTAAGCATAGTGGGTTATAGAACTGTTGACTGTTACGCATTAAGAATCCAAGGGACTTGTAGGTTTTACTAGTGATTTGGTCAATGTGTGCCACGAACGTGAATTTCTCGTCCAGAATCACATCCAAATCCCTAGCCTGTGATACTCGCTATATGTTATCATTACTGATACGGTAATTGTATTTAATATTATTGCGTTTTTTAGAGAATGTTATAATATTGTTTAAATTGTAATAGTCACTTAGTCTATCTAAGTCTGATTGGATCGATTGTCAGTCACTAGGGTTATTTATTTTCAAAAATATTTTTTTTGTCGTCGGCTTAATTATTTTTTTTTTAAACTTTGCCCCACACTAATAATTTCTCCTGTATTGTGGGTGCGTTTACAAACATTTAAACTCACATACACAAAAAGCCAGACCCGGCACAACTACTTGCAGGTCATACAAATATTTGTTCCGTGCGGGAATTGAACCCGCGACACGCAGTGCAGCAGTCAATCGCTTAACCACTGCGCCAACCGTGCCGTCAAATTATCGTCATAGTCAGTAATTATATCCTAAAGGTATTCTATATATAAGGTCTTCAGAGCAGTGGTGGCCCGGTGGTAACTTTATATTGTGAATTTAATTTCATCACCACTACTCTCAAAACGGTGAAGGAAAACATCGTGAGGAAACCGGCATGTCCTAGAACAAAAAAAACCGAAGACATGTGACATCTACCAACCCGCACTGGGCCTGCGTGGTGGATTACGGCCCACTCCCTGTCACAGAGAGGAGGCCTGGGTCCCAGCAGTGGGCACATCATAGGCTGATTATGGTGTGGTGGTTATAGCACTTACTTCGTATGAATAGGTATATTAAAACAATTCGAATGTAGAAATCCTAGTTGTTTACCTAAGTGGAAGTCCATCTTGCCGACATCGGGTTAGTCTCTAACCACACAAAAACGAAGAAAGATTCTGGGGTTTATTTTTAAACGGAGTTTAAAGTTAACACCGGTATCACATCTCCGCCGCGAACCCATAGCAGCGAAACCGCATTAGTTCAATTCAACTGACTCGCGTCATGTTCCACTATTCGAAATTCGAGTAGCGGAACATGACGCGAGCCAGTTGAATTGAACTACTGCGGTTTCGCGGCGGAGGTGTGCTATTGGCGTAAATAATAATTAGCGACTGTTTTTTTTTCATTCGTTTTTGACGTTTGAACGTCACCAACGTTTATAAATAAACCCCTTCATATCTATCCAAAGGTATTCTTTAATACACACAGTAAATATAGGTATACACAGTACAAAACAAAGCCGCTTTTCGCGTCTGTTTGCGTGACCGCTTAGATCTTCTAAACACAATGGGTTGTGATGCGGTTTTCCTCTCCATTTAGAACATTTATTCCGTAAGATTTTACGATTACATTCGCATAATCTCGATGATTCGACATGTCGCCGTTGTAGATACCCGTGAAAAGTCGTTAAGTTAGTTTAATCTTTAAGTAGTAGTAGTAAGTTCAGTCTTTATTTTTTTCTGCCTGAGTATATAGTTGTATGCCTGGTATATTGGCGTGTGCTAGCTGACATATGGCTATTAATTTATAATTTAAATTGTGTTTTGTGTTGCGTAATGTAACTTATTTTGCATACTATTATACAGAATCAATTTTTTCTCTGACTGAACAGACAGCTGTGCTGCTGGGGAGTTTGTTGCGCCACTTCTTCTTCCCAGTTAAAGCACTAGGAAGTGGTGAAGGGTGGGCGGTTTGGGGGACTGTCTTATGTAATTTTGACGTTCGAAAAGTGCTGATTCTCAGCCTAGTTTGAATAAATAACTTTTGAATTTAGAAGGGGGCCGCTTATGTAGACTTAACAAGACTGCTTCATTATAAATGGGAGGTTAAGTCCAGTCATCTTTGCTAAGCAAGCTGCGAGCTAGGCATGAGTTAGCCACCAAGCTATCGCAGTATCCCCTTGAGATTGTTCGTTTATGTATGAATATATAAAAATGGTAAATTAGTACCAGTGAATACGTACGTACATACCTACCTACATGTGCGAACGTTCGGTTTGATGTTCGTGTGAGAACTTTGTGGGTATTCGCATTATTTCAAAGAACAATTTATATAAGCTTAATGCGTGATTTAGAACATTTCAGTACCTACTCCAAATAGTTTAAGGGGTCGAGGATAAATAAATAAACCGAAAACGCGACGGCATCCGCAAAAATATTTAATTTCAGTGCCACACATTCTTTCAGTAAATAACTACAATGGCAAACTTTTAACGTGCAAAGCTTAACAAATTGTGACTATGTGTCATTTACTCTAAATGAATAACGAAATATTATATTTACTTTAAAATCGGCACATGATTTGGGCCACTCAGAAACACATTGACAGCTCGACCCATTAGCGTAATAAATTACGATCCTATTTCTTTAAAATTGTAAAGCAATATTGAACCTCTTAGAATCCCATTTCATTTATACTTTCTGGGAAACATGATGGCAGAGTTCGACAACATGCGGTTCTCAAATTTAGTGCGAGCAAGCGTGCTCTTACATGAATATAATTAAAGTAAGGAAACAAAATAGAAATCTAGAGTCATGCTTGAAACTTAAAACGACAATTACTTATGAGCCATTCTAAAGGCATGCAAAGCCAATGCTCCCATGGATATAACTATTTATTATCTTATAACTGTAGTTATGCTATTGTATTGATTTATTGATTATTCTAACAGATAGCTAAAATACTTTAATTAGGTTTTGTGCTAAAAACATAATAGTATGATTTAAAAATATAATATATACAAATTGTAACTTTGAATCTTCCGTCGGAAAAGGTTGATATTCCCTGGACGCAATGCAGCGGGCATTCACATCTGGATGCAATAAATGTTCCCGACCTACTCGGGCAACAATTAAGAGAAGTACACAAAAACACCAATAAATCTATTCTGCAAAACTGTGGGAAGCCGGACCGTGGTGTTTTAGGAATTTAGAAAGCTGAGGGATGAGGACGAGGCACTTGATTTTGAATCGCGAAAGACGAAGGACGTGAGAGTTCAGGCGAGTTAAGTTAGGAGGCTTGATGAATATCAGAGGTGATCCGTGGGCTGTCGTAAGGGACCGAGCATTATTTATCAAGTTGATAGTGGGTTTAAGACCATGTTAGGTAGCCACTACGTAGTCTAAGCTAGATAAGTTAGTTTGTAGGAGCGGTACCCGAGGCTATGCTGGTAATGTGTGCAGTATTTTGTAAGTGAGTTGTAATCTAAGGAATTAATTAGTAAGTGTCAACTTCAATTAACTTTTACCTTTAGATTTGCATTGTATTTATAGGTAACAGCTAGGTGATATCGCTGTCGAGTTATTATTGATCGTTTATACCAGAAAGGCGAAATAACTCTTATCTAGTATCATGTTTTATAACTAATGTACATTCTTGTGTATTACGTGTCTATGTCCTAATCCGTACCTTGGCAGATTATTGTCACTTACATTTGGCTATAGGGAAATGGCGAAAGCCTTCCGCCATACTTGACACTGAGCACTAACGCTCCAGACTTTTGACGATTGTTGACCTTGAGCTGACGCACCACATTTGGAAGGCAGAACCATAAATACTCACAGTTCATTTAAAATTGAACTAGGCTATAAAGTCAATCTGTAATCTACTATATAAAAATAAGTCGGGTTTTCCTTCCTGACGCTATAACTCCAGAACGCACGAACCGATTTCCACGGTTTTGCATTCGTTGGAAAGGTCTCGGGCTCCGTGAGGTTTATAGTAGGTAGGGTAGGTAGGGTAGGTAGGGTAGGTAGGGTAGGTAGGGTAGGTAGGGTAGGTAGGGTAGGTAGGGTAGGTAGGGTAGGTAGGGTAGGTAGGGTAGGTAGGGTAGGTAGGGTAGGTAGGGTAGGTAGGGTAGGTAGGGTAGGTAGGGTAGGTAGGGTAGGTAGGGTAGGTAGGGTAGGTAGGGTAGGTAGGGTAGGTAGGGTAGGTAGGGTAGGGTAGGTAGGGTAGGTAGGGTAGGTAGGGTAGGTAGGGTAGGTAGGGTAGGTAGGGTAGGTAGGGTAGGTAGGGTAGGTAGGGTAGGTAGGGTAGGTAGGGTAGGTAGGGTAGGTAGGGTAGGTAGGGTAGGTAGGGTAGGTAGGGTAGGTAGGGTAGAGTAGTTTGGTAGGGTAGGTATAAGTACTTAGTGCTACCCGTGCGAAGCCGGGCCGGGTAAAGCTAGTTGGATTATAAAACCACCAAATGTTAATGATGATTTCTGTATCCAAAAAGGTCTTGCCACAGAATACTTTGCGTGAGGTTTGTTGACGCATATTTCCAGGGAGTGGGGGTAGGCTTCACCAAGTACCCCAAACTAAATTGGTAGACGTTCGAAGAACGCTAGGGACCGTGTCTCGATAAAATTACCCCGTCCGTTCTGTAGGACTATTACTAAATCGACACTGTTTATCGAAACACGCTATTGGGACGCAAAGCCGCTAATAGCCGCATCGCATCCTCTAAATGGGGCAGATTAAGGAAATATGAAGTGACGAACTACCGCTTCGGCGTTCACCAGATTCGATCGTATTGTATTCTGCTAGAGACTGAGTCTACGATGCGCTTGTGCTAGTTTTCTATTATACCTATTAGTAAAAGGGGCCAGGCCGCCGTAAGGGAGTCTTGTACATTACTACGCGTTTAGAACTACTCAAAGCTAAACTTATCTTACTCAATAACAGTTGGACTTCGCAGTACTCTGTCTTAGGATTGGGTAAGATATTTATATTGTGATTAGGGAACGTGTTCCGTTAGAATCGTATATTTCCTCAGAGGTTCTATGCGTTAGGTCTAACGGATCAGGTATAATGAGGCAAACGTTGTTAAACGGTTCCCGGTCTCGCTAAAGTGGGTACATTATAAACAGACAAATTAAAGTAACTATAAATAATTATATAAAGCGCAAGCGTAACGATCCCTTTACTCCTTCACTTGATCAAGACTGTATTGCAGATATAGGTGCTCAACTGCGAGAGGAGGAGACGTTGGCGCTCCAACATTTATTATACTAAATTATATATATCATATATTTTGCATACCCTCTAATCTTCTTAGCTTCATATTGTATTAGTATTATAATACTTATGTTTACTAACTGTGAATTCCCAATATTAACTTCACCTTGTATCCCTCCCTGTCCCCCTAGCTTTTCTAAGTCGGGACAGGGCAGTTTAGTTTATGGGAATTCTCTTTCTTATAACGGTGGGAGAGTGTCCAGTCTGGAGACGAGCTCTACAGTGCTGCACGGGGTGGGGTGCGGCACTTCCCCCTAAGGGGGAACCGACTCAAACACTAATACTAATGTAATTAGGAAAAACGAAAATTTTATCAGCCTAGGGTAATTTAGGTACAGTCACAAAATCAAGCTTACATTTACATATTTTCACATAAGTATTCACAAGAATTCCGCCTTTTGACTCATTAAAATATATTTAAAATTTTAAAAATCCGAACCACTCTACATTTCGTTTAAATTTGACGATCCCATTGGCGCAGATACGAGAAGCCACAGTAACTAGAATCCTGCGGTCACAGTTCATGGTCGCGGGGTCCATTCTCACATCGCGGGACAATCATTTTGTTAATAATGTAAGGCCGGGACTATGCGGCAGACGGTTCCACTCCGAACACCGGAATTTTCAAGCTCGGATCATGTTTTAGGGTTCCGTACCCAAAGGGTGAAACGGGACCCTATTACTAAGACTCCGCTGTCCGTCTGTCACCAGGCTGTATCTCATGAACCGTGATAGTTAGACAGTTGAAATTTTCACAGATGATGTGTTTCTGTTGCCGCTATTATATAACAACAAATACTAAAAACAGAATAAAATAAATATTTAAGTCGGTTTCCCATACAACAAACGTGACTTTTTTGCCGTTTTTATAGATAAGTACGAGTCCGACTCGCACTTGGCCGGTTTTTTTAAGGCATCTCAAGTCAGATTAATAAAAACACTCGAGGGTTCTTTTAATAGGTATGCTGGGTTCGTTAACACCAAGCTGGCTAAGATAATGTTTATTAATGTAAAAACTTTCGAGGACCTTTGAGTCCTCCTAAATTAAAGCACACTTTCGTAGCACTAATAGTCAATCAACAAAAATCTTACTTTCAAAATGGCGCCACTGACAATATTATAAATTCTCCACGACATTCTTCAGTTAATTTCATTGACAGACAGGGCGGGTGGCACCAGCGTAACGACAGTTATCAATGAGTTTCATAAATAACCCGTGGTATTATTTTCCTAGTACAAATATTATGTAGAACACAGTGACAGAGCCAACACCTTGCAATGCAGTCAATGTACTAATTATAAACGGATTATGAATTGAGATCGTGTCATGCAAATAATGTGGTACTTATGACTTTCTTTTATTAATCAGCTGAACTAATTCGGGAAATCGGTAATTTAGTGAATTTTCCTTCTTATTTTTCTTCAACCAAAATATTACTTTCAGTATTATAAGCTCATTTCATCTCGTAAATTAATTTAAAATCCACAAAATAATGTTTAATAGTTTAAAAATTCCTCCGGATCCGGATTTAAGCTTCGTGTGATAGTTTTTTTTTTCATAACTCGTGAAATGTTTCAATTTATAATCAGTTATTTCGAAGTTGTTTTTTATTTAGTCTACATCTTATAAATAGTTTTCATTAGTTTCATAACATCTTAGATCACCAGAAAGTTGGAATATTATATCTGTTCGAATTTCATCTTAGTTTTTTGCGTCCAACGCCAGAAAACGCATTTAAAAATAGAAGCTATAAATTAAACCTAAAAACTCACGTGCAAACTTTTTCCCGCCAAAGTAAAAGTTGCAACGGGATTTTGTAAACAGCCACAAGTGTCAAACTCACCGGGGGGCGACTTCTGCGGTGTTGTGGGTTCCTCGTGATGGTAAGGAGTTGATCTGAGGAGTTGGAGGGCGAGTTCGGTCCCGACCTCCTCGGACCTAGGGCACGGCACGTAAGCGTATTGTTTTTTGGTCGGCGCCGGCAGGGGCGCGACGCGGTATTTGCTCCGGTCGGCCATGCGACGTCTGCCGTGCGGACGGCTCACCCGCCGTAGTGCCGCAGCCCGCGCCAGCCTCTTATCGATAAAGCTGCCCGTTTGCTACCGGGAAATATTAATTTAGTGCGTAAACTGCTGGAGTTTGTTCAATGATAAATCGGCGCGCCAGTTAGTGTTTGACACGCGATTTGTCACGCGTTAAATACGCTTTAATGATATTTTCAGATTTGTGAATATCAGTTGATTCGTTTTCTTGTTTGCTGCTAAACAAAGGAATTTTAGTGAAAAGAGCGAACTCTTTGAAAACTGAATTTTCAGATTTTGCTTTAACTTTCAGTTTTTTTCAGGACCATTAAAATATTTTAAACGACTAAACAGGTGTAAATCTTAGATATTTTTGAAATAGAAGAATATTTAAAAAAATACTCTCTATATTCTCAAAACCTAAACTTTAACGCCGCACATAGGGGTATTTCGTTAATCTAGCTGGCCAAAAATATTAGTGCGGGTTTTTTGGTTTAAAATGACGGAAATAAAACAAGCGAAATATATACGGACAATAACTTTTATAATTTAATGAAAAAAAACAACAAAACACAAATACAACAAAAATATATATATAAAATGCTGAAAATAGGCCATATATTTACATATTCTTACGTACATTTTTCTACATTACACTATATATTTACATAATCTTACATACACTTATATACACACACTATATATTTACATATTCATACATAACTTAATTAATTTACCAATAACAATACATACTTTTTCAAATCAATTCACCTCCTCGTTCTCACCTTTCTGATTTTGTTGGGTTTTAGCAGACAGAAGCATGTTTAATGGGTCAGGCAGAAACGAAGACATCTTCTTTTTTTTATTGCCCTTGAGGTACTAAGAAATGGATCTGAGCTTAAAAGAAGCCTGTTTAAAATATCCCTATTACAGGATTCTCTAGAGAATTTCCTTGAGTAATCCTGTCTGCACGTCCTAAAATGTTTGTCGCGTGCCTCTGCTGTTTCCTCAGACAGTTGTCCTATAGGTAACAATGCATTTTTTATTATATCTGATCCGTGCACAAGTACTTTGTGCAGTGTGGGTGTCATCGGGTGCCATGGGTAGAGTTTTATGTATAAATAAGCAGTTTCTTCCGCATATTTTTTATATTTTTCTACATCTATAGTATATCCGCTCGAAATCGTTTGTAAAATAACTTTTAATCTATATATTAACTCATAATCTATCCCTGTAATGTCTGAAGCTAGTTTCGGGTCTTCAAAGAATCTCCTGCTGGTGTTCCCATCATTCGTATTTCCGAAGTTTGTTTTCGGCATATCCACTAATAAGCCAGTTTCATTGCGAAACCTGGTCTGTATCTCAATTTTCCTATTCTTTTCCATTTCTTTTTCCTCGTCGTTTTTCTCTCCCGATACTTCAACCTCTTCTTTTTTGTGAGATTTAATCCGCCTTTGCTTCATTTCCGATTTAAAATGTGCAAAATTGTTTTTCAGTATTTTTAACTGATCTTCAGTAAGATCGTCACTAGTGAAAAGGTGGTCTCTCAAAAAACATAGTTTTTCTTACAAATTGCGTAAATTTTCATTTTTCATAATATCAAAGAGAGATTTACGAGTCACTATTCTCACTCCGGAAGTACCCACTATATCTGGAACAAGTAAATACTGTTTTTAGACATAAATACTTTTTTTCACAAATTTAGCTTATTTTGACCGTGAAATTCAATGTTCTACGTTTTTGCGCATCCGCGCTATTCCGCGGCTAATTTATTTAGTATTCGTTACTTAAGGGTCTATATTTCTTATATAAATTACAAATGTTGCCGGATCTAGCCCGATACTAAAACAAATAGCTTCCTAAACATAAATTTCTTAAAAAAATATCCTTATTTCAGACGTTATTTCTCGACCACTAAAAGTATATTAAAATAAAACAAATTTTAACAAATATATTACAATTGGATTGTCACATACCTGTAGTTTCCGAATCCATTGCTATTTTGCACCAGGTAAACACAAAAAACTTCAGTTTAACACACAAAGTTAACGCTTTTTTAAATAGCCGATAAGAGACACGTACACGAGGTTCAATGATCAACTTTCGACTGAATTTACCTGATAACGAGCAACGGAAAAAGGGTGGGGGTGGCGGTGTATTGTTTGTTGGAATGTCCCCTGCCTCAGGTAGTCAATGTAATTAGTATTCCTTAAACTTTGTTATTTTGACTTTTGGCCGCCTAGATAGTTAAAATACCCCTATGTGCGCCGCGGTGGATTGCTTGTAACTTACCACCTATGCAGTTAAATTACATCAGAAAAATAGATAAGGCTACTTTTTATGAAACTTCGGAACAGTATGCAAACTGAAACTTTAAGCATTACAGGAGGCGATTTAAGCACAGTAATTTATTTTAAAGACAGATTTTTTTTTAAGTAGAATAGGAATTACAATATGTGAAAAGTTACAGCTCTGTTTATTTAATTTCCAAGTACGAATAAGTAATTCCACAAATGACTGAACCATAACTTAAAAAATTAAAATTTTCTGCTGCTGCATTGAAATACATTTAAAAATATATATTAAAAAAAATATATATACAAAAAAAACTTTAAAAAAAGTACTATGTCCCAAAGACCCATTAGTTTTTCAAATCCTCGTATGAGGTCCATATTCGGTGCGCGCGCAGTTCCGCGTGCTGAGTCCCGCACTACGGTCGATAGCACGTGCCCGCGGGACGTCTGCACTATGCGGACACTTGCACAGTAATAATAACAGAATTAACAGAGCACACTTGCGGTCGCGGTCACAGGGTTAGCTGTGGAGGTTACGGAACTATATACGCACGCATAGTGATGGCGGGTGCAGTTTGAAAGTTGTTCTACCAATTTAAGTAAAAAAGTTTCAATGCTATAAATATTAACTCTCTACACTCTCCAGCATAGACAAAATAATACTGCAAAAGAATATAAACTCTTTTAAACCATGAATATCCCCTACGTATCTATATTTTCCTCGGTATTTTCCGTTTCCTGTTTTCCTAAGGCAGAAAATCACCCTAAATAAATAAGTTGACATTACATTATATTAAGGGTACGCTAGTCGGTCATTCTTCCATACACACATAGTATGGTGATTACTCGTCTGTTTGAAGATGTACGTTCAAAACTAAAAATTATATCATTTTTTTCTTGTCATTATCTAGCCCTGTATGGAAGCAGAATTGGAAAAAAAAAATTAGTTTGGAAGTTATGAGCGTCGAAACTTCCATATTTCAACAAATTTTTTAACTCTTATTCGGGCGTAAATAAATAACTTATTTATTAAAAAAATGGCAAAATAGAAACCGTACAAGGATAGATAATTTATTCAATAGTTCAAATAATTTTACATCCAGTAGTTTTTTCAAAATATCTATACGCCCAAAGGTCTGTTCATGAAATCTTACGCGCTCGTTTTCGTTATAAATCATCGTTTATTTGACTAAATACATTCTTAATATATATAAATAAATAAATAACTAGACTAATTAGCATGCATATTAGTCAAGCCCACCAATGAGTTCGAGCCGTCGACTAGTGCACCCTTACCAACAAATCGTTCGAAACTGAAATGAGTTTCAGCAACGCTAAAATATAAAGAACGATTTCTGTTTTTCAATACATATAAGTTGAATTAATCATCCGAAAGAAGTGATTTATAGCCTGCAATGCAGATAACCGTAGACAATAGTTCAAGTTAAAAACTCTCTGGCGAGTACATTTTTTTTATAAATTAACAAAACTCCTTAACATTCAGACTTAGCTACGCGTTTAATCTAAACCAGGAATACTTAGAAGACATTAGAGAAACTGTTGCTACAAAGTCCAAAAAAAACTGATTTTAAATATCGGAGATAAGACCTTACAGAAAGTAATCATACTAAAAGTGGATAGGTCCAGAGTCAATAGAAGCTGTTCAATTAAGCAGAGGATCTGAAGGCTAGAACCAGGGCCGGATTTAGGGGAGGGCAACCGGAGCGAAAGCCCCGGGGCCTTCACAAACGGGGGACCCCCACAATAGAGACTTCGGAAAAAAAAATCTTTCAAATTCCTACTAGTAAACATCTTTTCCTTTGATATTTTTTTTTTTGCTCTTTTACCTTTACCTACAGCCTACAGTACTTTGCACATACATGATTTTTCGGCGAAAAAAGCTCGAAAGGTTCCGTTCGTTAACCCTAAAATTTAATTTCAGATAATTCTTGTTTCCGTTTATATTTATATGTGTTTGTTCATTATTAAGGGAATCTACTTGGTTTCACAATAAATTATTTATTGAAAAACTCGACTGAAAAAATATTGTTTACTTTTTTTGGAAAAAAATTTGCGGCGAGGGGGCCTCCGCTCCTTTGTTGCCCCGAGGCCTCTGGACCTCTAAATCCGGCCCTGGCTAGAACAAAGGAAAACACTCAATAATTCAGTGGCCGCGATCGAGCGCACATCGGATTTTGTCGTTAAAATACAATTTCATGAAGAAAGTACACTGAGATACAGGATTATTTTGTCTTTCGTTC
This sequence comes from Xanthia icteritia, assembly GCA_949128155.2. NCBI lineage: Eukaryota > Metazoa > Arthropoda > Insecta > Lepidoptera > Noctuidae > Xanthia > Xanthia icteritia. The sequence continues at coordinate 3,791,413 of OX421943.2, forward strand.
ATTGTTACATTTCACTGTAAAATATTCTCCTTACATATTTATGTATAATCCATTAAACCTGACTTGTCTTCCGTACGGCTTTTTCGCGTGACCACTGAAAATCAACGCTGTGCTGTAGGTCCCCATAGCAGAGCATCATGCTGAGTGGAAGCCTTCTTGTCACAGTCATGACGTGCCAGCAGCTGCCTACTGAGTATTTCTGTTTTGTGCTCGTGATTATATTTTAATCTATTGTGTTTTATTTTATTTTTCTACTCGAATTAATTATATTTTTTATACACGTGTTTCTGTGATAAATAAACTTATTTTTCTTTCTTTATATATTTATGGTTGAGTCTAACTAGCCCTTGAAATAAATACACATTCATTGGGGGTTCCGTTTGTATTTTTTTCAGACTCTACACACAAAAGTTTTACATACGCTTTAATTTTTTAAATGCGCCAGAATGTTGCTCACTTTCTGAACATGAAGCAATTTTGAACGGACCACGGACGCATTCGATACGACTGAATAAGTTTAATTAACGTAAATACGTTCATTTATACGAGAAACAGCAACCCTTGTTTGTGAATAACTCGTTATTTTGTAAATCATCGCGAATGAACCGCTGAGTTAATTAAACAGACTGCGCAAAGTCTTCATGATCGTAAAATTCTGTCACTTTTGCGGAAACCTACGTGATACCACACAACACAATGCGACAAATTACTCTATTCATCTTGTATTTATTGTATTCATTTTCCTGTTCATATGAAAAACCTTGGGCATTTTTCTTGCCGTAGGACAATTACAGGCAGTTTCAAAAGACAATATGGATTTTCATTGTGGACATAAAATTGCCAAAAGGCTATTAAACAAATACAACATTTTGATGAAACAGCTCCTCACAAATAATCATAAGTTACTTTTCAGCTGCTGTGTAAGCCCTGTCTAAATTGCAAAAGGTTCTTCATTAAAAATAACACAAAATCCAAGCGTTCTGCGAGTTTTTCACGTGACTGCCGATATTCAGATACTCTATGTAGCTTGTTTCTAAACTTATGAAGCAAAACATTGTAATTGGGATTAAATGCTGGACCAAATCCTATAGTCTCGGCAGAAGTAAAGGAGTAAGTACAGACACGTACTAATCGTCCGCATCCTTGTCGTGCTTCTCATTGACGAGAATCGTGACCTGGAACTTAAGTTGACTACAGCCTCTTCATTGAGGATTTCCGTAGATGAGCCAGGAGTTTAAGTAGATGTTTGGTTACGACACAATTTTATTGAGATGAGACCGACTTGCCTCCCATTTACGTCGTTTTACAGCCTGTGATTACAGACTTGTTACAAAGATTACCTGTAGATATGAATCCCGATCAAATTTTCAGTAACTAAAGCTATTTTTAAGATATATCTTTACCTTACATCCCTGTCAAGAAACGTCTTAAAAATTAAAATTCAAACACAGAACCGTACTTCCGAAGTCTAGGAGTTTCTTTTCTAGACTAGAATAGTTTATCATCAATCAAGCTAATTCGACTTCGATCGTGCCTACAAACACTGACTACCAACCAAAACTTTGAAAACAAAGTTAAATGTGGAATTAATCGAGCGAAGCAACCGTTGCCAAAACGGCTGTTTAATGTCACCGCAAGTTATTATAGCAGTTCCTTCCACTGATAAAGTTAATGATGTCAGAGTTATTTCGCGCCTATTCTTGGCCCATTCACAGCACTACGGCCGGAGATTCGAACGCACGAAGGAAATTTGATAGATTGTTGTGATGGGAATGTCATCGCTGTGGATTTGGTTCACACCTGACTGCATATCCGATCCGGATATAAGATATGAGAAGGATAGTAATATTTTTATAGATACGAAGTTAAAGTACCTAAAACATGGATGTGAATGTCATTGCTGTGGATTTTTGGTATGAAAATCCGATCCGGATATGAGAAAGATAGTAATATTTTTGTAGTCAGGGTGTTAAAGTTCTGTCATGATTGAAAACCAATAATGTTGTGTGGTTGCTGAAGAGTTGCTCGTGATACTTAAGTAGCTGTAAAACTTTTCAGCGTTTCAACGTTTTTATTTGTTCCTAGGGAGCAAGCTGACAGACCTGTAAAAACAATAGTGCAAACACATATTTTTTTTCCATTCTTCATTAAATTCCTCATTTCGATTTCGTTTCCATGCTTTTCCGATTTGCGTAGCAATAAGAAACGATAGGGTTTTTCTACTCAGATCTGGAAGTAAAATAATGAAAATAACAGTTTCCACGACTGCGTAGGAAGCGTAGACGAAAATCGGAAGACTTAAACATAATGGCGGCCAAAAGTAATATCATAACGGAACCGCTTTGTACTAACATGTTACTGTATATTTCCCAGGACGAAAAATAAACAATCTTTCACAAGTTGTGGTAAGTGCTGCGGCAAAATCAAAAACACAGATTACAATGTGGAGGATTCTGTAATAAAAAAGGTACCCGAATTTCAAGTACCATGGATTAACCCCACTCATTCAGGTCTGACAGCAAGTGACGGGAAGTCTTTACTAAATAGTAGGGCTTAAAAGGAGCATGATGATCTTCTAGGTGTATCTTGGCGTCAGTATCTCTTCGCTAGAGGTATGAGGAATAGGGTGTAAAGTTCACTCATTCTCTATAAAAGGGAGAATCCTCCGACCAGACGGGTGCTGTGTCTCGTCGACAACTGCCCAACGATTGATGACGGTTGATGTTGTTGGTTAGTTGATCGATTGATGTCATAATTATATATGCTGATGGCGCAGTAAGTCACGGTAAGTTTCGCGTGATGTCAGTTCGCATATGGCGATGGAGTTGTCGCCACAAGTCTATAGAACACAAAATCTATGTAACTTGATATATCATATTTTTAATGAGAGTGACTAAAATCCCACAGTGAACTAAGAAGAGAAAATTTTACATTAGATCGAAACCAAAAAGAATAATATTGAAATTAGTGAGTCATTGAATTCTAAACCATGCTATCGTATATTATATGCTATATACTATACCATGTGTATACTATATGTATATACTATACCATGCTGAAACTAAGCATCTAGCGCACTATAAGACTGAAACTCTCTTGCAGACACAAAATAACTTTACCAAAACGTTTTGGTATCGAAATTGAAAACAATAAAAGTACTGTGTCTCTGAATATAAAACAGCTTTATAGAAACTATGTAGAAAGTGTTTGTGTACGTGTACGCATTACTTAAGCCAGGAATAGTTTAGTTTTTTTCAGTTTTTTTGGTACCTACTCATCTGCTACGCTATCGCTAAAAGTCGGCTAAAAAGGTTTAGGTACGGCTTGACCCCTGTTTTATTTTGTACCGTTAATTTGGCGTGTTGGTTATCATGAATTTCGAGAAGATTCGTCAATAAACACGCCAAATAAACACGAGAACAATGAAGAACAAGTTCTTGTTCTTGTTCTATTCATTTATGTTTGGCAATGGGTGTTATTTACCTGAAATTATTATTATTATTAAATTTATTATTATTAAAAACTTTACCTGTCAGAGATTCTGACAACCCGTAACTGTTCAGACTGAAGCAGATATGATAGGAATCACCGCCAACCAGTGAATTTTTACAACAATAGTACATACGCATCTGTGGACCATAGCAATGAACGTTCCAATAGATATGCCAATATAATTCCGCAGAGCCTAGGATGGTTATAGTGGAAGCCACGCGTGCCAGATTGCGGGTGCAAAATTATAACTGACTGTGACCAACTGTTGATGAGTATGAATCAAGTGCAAAACATAGTGGCTATAGATAAAGCGTGAATGCGGTGCTTCTTATCAGACTATTTCCCATCCACTGGAGGTCCCAAATGTCCGTTCACTTACACCCTTGACGATCTGCGCCTCTGTCGCCGCAATAAACGTGGCCACCTACTAGGCCCAAACAGTACAATAGATTTTGAATCCGCGCGCCACTCATTCTGCCGTATATTCACCGAGATATCTCTGGTACTCTACAACCTAACAAAGTAATTCAGGAATTTGCGAAAAGTTATCCGAGGAGGCTAGCTTTTTATATATATTTTTTATTGTTTATTAATACAAACAAAAAAAAAACAGTTTACATGCATTTGTTTAACATTTAAATATACCACACAAACCATCGCGGAAACCTTTTTTTTTGTGTTTACTTGGTTATAACCTACCCTCAACGGAATCAAGCCCCTCCCAAACGACAATCCTGGATCCACCAATGACAGTCAGTACTCTGCATAACCTGACCATTTTTCCCCTCATTCCTTCTTCTTCTTTGTAAGAAGGGTCAGGTAATGCAGAGTACTGACCATACAATGGATGCTAAAATAAGAAAACTGGCAGTAGATGAAGTAAACATAGTGGATTTGACGCTTATCCCCCGTAGTGATCAATGCTTGCTCCTATGTACGGGAGCAGGGTAGCTGGTAGGAGCTGAATGAGAGTTGCCAGTGATCGAGTATTGACATAAACGGCGCGCGATTGAAAAGGCTATTCAAGCATTGGATTACAGTAGCAAGGGCTACTGCTGAGCATGCGGTGGGTTCGATTCCCACGAGCAAAGAATTATTGAGTTTTTCCGTCAGGAATTTCTCAGTAGCAGCCTGGAGTCAGGATTACTGCACGTTTGATGGTAAACGAGCCTATTGCCATCAACCAGGCACAAATCCTGACCGTATAACATGGGACTAAAACATATATAATTGGCGAAATGTGGGTGCACAGTTTGTACGTCTCTGCCTAACCCTCGGGGGAGTACAACCGTGATGTTATGTTATGTTATTGATGATGAGAACAGGCCTTTGTCTTTCAGGGATGAATACTGAAAAATAACTAAGAAAAGCTGTTTTTCAAACTGTAGTTAGTTAAAAACGTAAATAATTTTCATTAAAATGAAAGGCAATACCGTTGGCAAGAGATTCTTATTAGCTGAAGACTTGACGTTAAAACGTGACTATATTACATCGTCGCAAACTCTTTGCATTTTTCCATTCTGCTCCTAATTAGGACAATGTTTAGATTAATTAATTCGTTTTATATTTCAATTACGGTAATTGCTGAAAAATGTATGTTCAGTGCACCCTGCGGGGTAATCGCGTAATACAGTAACAGTAGCAATGGCTTTCATTTTGACAGTCCAACAACATTCATTGCGTTATTTCTGTTTCTTCCGATTTACACAACACAGTCAGTCACTACACAACGATACCATACATTATTCATTTGCACCACTTTCTAGCCTTATCTTATATTTATTCACCCATTGTTTTATTTGCAGCAATACCTCTTGTTAAAGAGTAGTATAATCTTTGATCCATAATATATAATTTCTATTTATTTCCAAAAATTACTTTTTGACAGCCAAATGCTTTGCAGATTCGCAGTGCGCCCGCGTCCCCTTCGCTTGTCATAGTCTATACCATGGACAAGTGATGTTAGAACGTCAGGCGTGATTGGATTCTTAGATTATTTATTTTACATAGTTTCGGTTTTTATTTATATTTTTTTAATTGTTATTATTATTATTTTTGTTTGTTTTTTTTTATCCCCTTGTGGAATTTATCTAAGTCCGTAAATGTGTCATGACAGTGGGCCCTATCAGAATACCAGCGCGGTGGTATTTTTTTTAATATCGCCGTATTATGCTGAGATATGCGTATTATGCGTACTATGCTGCCTTTTTGGCCTCGCACAGGTCGTTATTATTTTGTTAGTAGCTCCCTTTTTATTTTATTTTTATATAATTTTTTTTTTTTTTACTGTTTGTATTTCCTGTGCGTGTCCCAAATAAAATACTTTTCTTTCTTTCTTTTATTTACGTTGTTGAGCAGACAAATTTTTCGAACATGTGAAGCAATGCAACAACTATAGACCCATTTCGGTTTTGACTGCTCTTTCCAAGGTTTTGGAAAGGATTCTTAGTAACTGGCTTAAGAACTTCTTGGAAAGATACAAGATCATAGCAGATAATCAGTATGGCTTCCGTTCCGGTGTCTCGACTGAAGATGCAGTACTTAAACTGACGCAGTTGGTTGCTGGGAATCTCGACAGGAAAACCAAATGTCTAGGAATATTCCTAGATCTTTCGAAGGCATTCGACACAGTTTCTGTTCCCATACTTATTGCCAAATTAGAGCGACTCGGTGTTAGAGGTATAGCTCTGCAAATATTCAAAGATTACCTGAGCAACCGTACTCAAAGAACCAAAATTGATAATCACTTCAGTGATGATGATATCTTATCCTACGGAGTGCCCCAAGGTAGCATTTTAGGACCTATTTTATTTCAAATATATGTAAATGACTTATGCAGAATGTCCCTCCCCAACTCGACGATCTTTGTATATGCCGATGACACCGTGGTTGTAGTTGACGGGTCAACATGGGATTGTGTTAAAAGTAACGCGGAATTGGCACTACGTGAAATAATAAACTGGCTCAACCTAAACCTGCTTACCCTGAACTGTAACAAGACTTCATATATTCCTTTCGCCATCCGTCAGAACACCGCACCGGACCACACCCTTTCCATAATAGTGCACACTTGTTTAGAACAGTCATCTTCATGCCAATGTCCAACACTCACGCGTACCGATCACGTCAAATACCTGGGTGTTCAAATTGATGCCGGGTTACGCTGGAATAAACACATTGATGCCCTAACCTCGAGAACGCTGAGACTGATACACATCTTTAAGTCACTGAGAGCTTCCGCAAATCCTGATACTCTAAAAATGGTGTTCTATGCTCTGTGTCAGTCAGTTCTTGGGTATTGCATCAATGTATGGGGTGGTGCGGCTAAAACTACTTTTCTTAGAGTGGAGAGAGCTCAGAGAGCAATATTGAAAGTTATGCTACGAAAACCTTATCGTTATCCAACAACGCAACTCTACTCAGAATGTAAGGTACTAACAGTTCGACAGCTCTTCGTGTTGCAATCCATTCTTAGAAGACACTCCAGTGTCCCACCATCTGATCCCACTAAACGAACCAACATTCCCCCAGTTACACGACACAAAACTGCTTTTGCCAAAAACCAATACTTCACCTTAAGTTCACTAATCTACAAGAAAATTCATAAAGAATTAAATATACTGGATTGCAATAAGTTTGAATTGAAAGCTAAGCTAGTGGAATGGCTACTTCAACAGGACTATACACAAACTGAATCTCTGCTAAAATGTATTGCCTAACACTGCCTTATTTTTGTTTTTACTCCCTCACATATAACACCTCACACTCACTACTCCCATACAAAACTCACCACACATAGATACATAAATCATACAGACATAATCACACACATTCACCCACTCTCATACATAAGTTTTAAATTGTTATTTCTTACATTATTTTTCCTTTTTCCTTAATATAATATAATATAATGTTTCAGTCAAAAGTAATAAGATTGTTAAGTTGTTAACACGTACACCTACTATAAGTTGGCACAGTCCGCAGTTGTTTTGATCCCTATTTTTATGTAACCTCACAGCTGAACACTGTCTCTTAAAATACAGGTTATCCTAGTTTGAGAGGCAGGGCTCACAATATCTGTATACAAACTACTGCAGCGTTAATTAGCTTCATGTAAACAGTGTATACTAATGTATATTTCTTTGTGACAATAAACTATTTTATTATTTTTTATTATTATTATTAATGGTTTTGTCTTTCCTTCAAAATTATTCATGTGTGATTGAATGTATGTTAATAAATGTTACGCAAATAGGATGCTGGGTAGTTAGCCCCCCTGCAGCACTGCCATATTGCTGACCTAACTGATATTTCTACTATGACATGTATGTACCATCGAAGAAGTTCATATATATACGAACACAGACTCCACCGTCATGTGAACGTCGAGGCAATTCAGCTGTTAGACAACACAAATATAGTGCGAAGACTAAAACGAACAAAACCCTTTGAGTTAGTGTAGTGTAAAAAGTGTAGAAATAATAGTGACAATGACACACATATAACACATGAACAAAGTGTTTTTATTATTATATCAGACTCTAAGAAAGTGAAACGGACTTGTGTAAAGTGCAATAAACACTATTCTAAGTTTTAAAGTAATTATCATGTAGTAAATTAAGTTAAATTTAAATTGCTTATTAGTCTTAAAGACTAGATTGTAATTGATTAGTAGGAACCTGGTTCTTTCTAAAAAAGCAAAAAAAAAAAAATATATATATATATATACACCGTAAGGACTACTTCTGCTAGCAGCGCTCGGCCACTATAGAACCGAGGCGGTAACAGATGTGGTCATCGTGTTCACGGGATTTTGTTTTCAAACTGCTTAGATATGTAGTTCTTCGATAGTACTTTTCTAAGTATTTCTACTATTGGCGGGGACCAATATACTGCAATGTTAATTGTCAATCCGCCTATTTCTTTAGCATCCATCAAACCATTATTTATGATACAGTTCTTAAACTCTATTTTCTTAAATTCTTAACCTCTTTTCAAACAAATAATGTGTTCAACGCGTTCTCTTGTAGTCAAGTAGTTCAAGTTACTACTTGTTTACTAGGTCAAGTTTCTTGAATTTTTAAATCTTAAAACTAACGTGCTTAGCATGTTGAATGGTCTAAATCCCGATTAGATTAGCGTTGAAATAATTTTTAAACGATAACCTACACGAAATATTATAAATAAAAAGGAAAGGTTATCGAAGGCGCCATCAATTAGGTTAGATTGTAATATGAGCAGCTTTGATGTTTATTCATTATTTCATTGACGTTTCAAACTGCTTATTATAAGATGGAATCAAGAAAAAGCAATTTTAAAACTGGTTTTCCTACTCCGTTTTCCTTATAATATTGTTCAGTTCGATATCTACTAAATAACTACCTACCTACCTAGTTATCGCCGTGAAGCCTGAATGGAAAGTTTACTCAATTAACTCTCCCGCAGTTACTCCAAAAATATTGAGATGAATTTAAAAAATGAACGATGTTTTCAGTAATATCCAGCGGTCACAGCGGACAACAGCCGCTGAACACGTCCCCATATCCCTAGACAATACTGTTACATTCCCTTTAATTTCAAGCTACTGTAAAGCGCTTTATTTTAATCATCCTAAAGCCATTGTCATGAACAACTTCTCGTTTTAAAACGAACATTCTGTAATTGCAAATGGCGGTGCACTATTGAAATAAGTTTAAAGAAATAATGGTAAAAGTTCTTAGAGCTCCGCAGATAGTAAAAGCTTTTATTAGATTGTTTTAGTTTTGTTTTAATTCTCCTGCATTAGCCTGAAACCTGCACCCTAATTAAAGCGTCCGATCCGAGGGTTTTGAAGGATATTGCTAATACATTGCTTCATAGGTTTGAAAAAATCGTCTGCTTAGCAACGTAAATAACGCATTGAATGTGGCTGAACTGTCAGAATGAAATCGATTGCGATCAATTGTCATTTTATTTGCGTTGCGCAATTACTATGTCCTCCTTTTAGTTTTGAAATGTAAAAATATACAATTTCTGGTATGAAATGTCGTCCCTAGTTATTTCTGTGTAAATCCTTGACTGACCATAGGTTTCCACGTCATGTTTTTTGAATTTATGATCATCGTGCTATCTTCGTTTTCTGCGTTTTCTTTCGTCTTTAATAACTGATGTTTTAATAATTCTTCAAGTTCTATTTCTCTATTATTATTCAATTTAAGTATGCAGGCCTGCACTGCTTTACTAAAGTCTCTCAATATTTTTCTACCATCCTTATGTAACTACTCTCTCACCCAGCCAACCTTTTGGCAAGCTTCCAAATTCGGTCCAGTTTAACGTTTTCCAAATGATATTCTTTAACTCTATTTCTCTCTTTTTGCATTGAAACTGTGTTGCTCTTTTGGGAATATAATGAATGAAACTTATCGTGACTACTTAGAGAAGGAACTTTGCAAAGAAAATTTCTTTGGCTTTAATTTTGCTTGACGTGACGTAGCAGAAACTTTCATCTCGGAACAATCCTGGGTTTTCATTACAGTTTCCGTGCAGTTTTGTTTCAATTGTATCGCCACACTATTCAATCAGATCAATTCCGCACGCTTTTTCATCTGTGTGTATTTACTGTTTTGAGATCAATCTACATAAATCTGACTAGATTGACGTTTTTACATTTCAATTTAGGTTGCATTGTGTAGGTATTTGTTTTGTGGATTACCTATATTTGTTTTACTGACGTTTGTGAATATATCAATGCTATTTGATTTGCTTTCATACAGATCCCTAACCAGATAGTGATTTGTTTATTTTAGCAAAAAGCCTAAAATAAAATCACAAACAGAAAAGTTGTCATCTTTATTGCAATTCAAATCTAACTTTTTCAAACACACACAAATCGTCCGTCGCTCAAATTTTAACAACGCAACTAATATTCAATGCCTTAATTGTACAAAACTATACCCCATTTGAAATAAGATTAAACATTAAATAAACATTTTTTACAGTCCGTTCAACCGATTTTTTGTTCCATGCCGTAGGCCTAAGGACTGTTTACTGCAGCTGCCATTTGTTGCCAACAACGAAATAAAAGTCAAAATCAGCTGAACGGACTGTAAGAAATGTTTATTTAAATGTCTTCTTATTTCAAATAGAGTAAAGCAACTGACAAAATTCTCATAAGAAACAGGTTCGCAACAAAAAATCTGATCAAATGATGATGATGTTTAATCTGTTAATAATGAATACATGATACTGTTAGTAAGCAAAAAAACCTACACCATTGGAAACAATAAGAAAAAAAGAAAAAAATCGTCACAAAAGAATCACAATTACTCGAGAATTTGACATTATTTATTTCGTCGTTACATTTTTGGTAGCTTAGCTCTAAAACTATGTGACGAGGTTAGTAATGGCGGTGACCCGGCTCGGTGTTGCTCAGCAGAGGTGCATGTCTGTAAAAGTTTTCTTGTCCTTGTAGATGGCGCCCCAGGCTCCGTAGTCCTTCTTCTGCTCCTGTTTCTTGGGTGCCTGGTATTTAGGCGCCTCGTATGCGGTCTTTCTGTAATCAAACGAAACATGCAATTAGAATTTGTTCTGAAACATTTACATTTTCAGGGGATATAATTATTAAAGATGGCTTGAGGGAAATATTTAAATAAATTTGAGCTAACAATCAGAATGAGTTTGTAAAAATATTATTAGCACGATGTGCGCCAACTCTGATATTTAGTGCTGCAAATTACAGTGTTGCCGATTCTCTTGTCACAAATGCCTCTAAACTAGACTAAAAATCACCAAAATTTAGTTTATTCCTGTCAACCGATGATTTCCCATTCTGTAATAGACTAAAGTGACACAACTTAACTATATTTTAGTTTGACAGCACTAAGATGGGACTGTGATTTTAATTTAGTGAAAATGACAATTTTGCTATTCTGAATTTGACGTTTTTCACCTAAAATTTTAATTGTCTAACTAAATCTGACCATTTTTTAATCGCGGTTAAAAATGGTGTCGATTAAAAAAGGGTGTATTAAATGTGGAATACTATTAGTTGTCATGAACTAAAATTCACACGAAAACCTCGACTTCGGGTGCAAATACAGTACTGTATATATATTTTTTTCCTTTTTTTTGCTTATATCTCGAAAATGGTGTCCTATCGCAAAAATAATGAAAATTTCGACCCCCTTTATGAAACCCTTATACCCCTAATAATCAACACGTAGGTAATAATTTTTCTTATTTTCCATTCAAAACGTGAAAAATTCCATATAAAACACGTCGAGGCTGCCCTCCCTGCGCGCCTCCGGCTCTAAAAAAAATCACGGGGTAGGGCAAACAAGTATGTACCACGTGGAGTCGCGATTGTCAAATTCGATTTAGTTGTGTCAAAATAATTTTTAAATTTAGAGACCATTTATTCCAGAATAGCGTTAAGATTCTCATAGTCAAAAGTAAGGAATTTTAGCGATAGTTTAGTTAGTTTAGTTTGGTGTACAAGAGAATCGGCACCATTATCTATGAATATTTTTCGTCCATCTATGTCCAGCAGTGGACGACTTTCAGCTGAAAGATGATGATGAAACTCTTGAGGATAAGTCTCGCCTAACAGCATATTTAATTTTAGAAATCTTTAAGGATTTGGTAAAAAAATACTTACTGCATGGGAGCAGATACGTCCAACGACTTGCAGGCGTAGTTAGCTTTGTTGGCGGTTTTACATTCGTCTCCGCGAGCCATGGTTCTTAGCATCTATCTCTTTCACGCTGGTTAATCTGATAGCCGGTGGGAGGGAGATGGACGATGAGATGAGGGATATCGGGGTGATAGGTGATCTACGGCACGTGCTGCAGGTGTGTTAGGACCGCGTGTTCCAGGCGGTTGCCGGTATTCGCCCGACGACTGCCTTTTCTGGTGCACAGGTTTTTAGCGAGCCTGGAATCAAGGAAAGAACATGGTTACTCATGAGTCATGATACTAAATTATTTTTTTCTTAGAGACGTGTTTATTTTAGAGGCAATGATGCAGATGCTGATTGCAGAACTGGATTCAAAAACTGCATTATTGCAACGATCTACCGCACTATCACAGATTAGATATTACACCATAGTTACATAAGTTTCTGTTCTTTAGAAATAAGTTTCTTAATAAATCTTTCCACTACGAATTCATAATGATATTGTTTTTACAAATTATGCAAGATGTTGCAATCAGTAATTAAAAGTTTTCTCGTTTATTTCAGCCCTGACTTATTTCGAAAGTTGTCACAATTTGCAATTCTAATAAGTTACTGTTGTCACTTTATAAAACATTTAAGGGACACTAAAAACTTTCGTTATTGCGGCAAAATAAAAAGCAATTCCGCTAGAGATAAATTTTAAGTGCCCGTAAATAAGATTTTGTTGAGAACTTGGAAATAACCTGCTGCAAAAGAGCGAGGTGCAAACTTACTATGGAAAATATTTCAATTTTGAGGTATGCTGTAGATTCTAAATAGCACGATATTCATTACTTTATGATAACTACTTATACACATATCTCACTCGAGAGGCCATTTCGGAAGAATATCTTTTTTATTTAGTGTCAATTTATTCAAATAGCCTAAAAGATAAGAAACAATAATTTGCTGTTGTTCCTGGCTTATCGACAAAAGAGCAATTTCTAGCTTTATTTCATCAAGTAGGTACATTTGAACAACAAAACCAGTCACTTATAGTTGTAATAAAACGAACTAATAACAGATCAAATTCCCTAGATAATATGCCTCCTATACATATTTTTAACATTACTTCGAGAGCAACTTTAAGTGCTTTTCTTTAGCGAAGAAGCAAGAATACATCTGGGAACTATATCTAATAGGGTACTATTTTTGATATTTGCAAAGCTAACTGTATCAAACCTTGTATACATATTTGTGGAAATTATAATAGCGTTGGTTTCTAGCTGAGAATTTATTATTGCTTGCCTCGTATATTGTCTTGACCTTACTGCACAGGTAGGTTCTACCTATCTGCGTATATTGCGTTTAACTCGACACTTGCATAATAGTGCATTAAGATTTCCATTAACCAGATTTTACCGGTTTTCAAACATTCCCATACCAGATTGACTGGATGATGCAACATTCATTATCCTTGTATCATCTTTGACTTCATTTTCAAATTGTTTACTCAGTTTTTGTATAATAATGAGATAAGTTTCTTGGTTTGTTTTTAGTATGTTTAAAAGAATTTCCTGCGACCAAAATTTTGGTTTTATTGCGTTCCTGGGACCTGTTTGAATGTATTGTTTGGTATTTAATTCTTGTTTTGATAAAGGGGTCTTCGTTAAGTAAACTCAAACTCAAAATCAAAGCATTTCTTTCAATTAAACCATTTACAGGCGCTTTTGAATTGTCAAGAAGTCGGTCAGTCAGAAATATGTAACAATTATCATTGTCGTCCACGTGGACTGTAACAAAAAAAACTCACAACAGTTATTTAATGTTTATGTCTATTACAGTTGCATTAAAGAATCTAATAATATGTGTCCTTACTGAAACGTTTCCCAAGTAATTTGTCATTCGATATGAATTTAAATACAAACCACCTTACAAAAAAATACCCACCCTACAATTAGAACTTTAACTATGGAAATATAGATATCTATGTAGAGTAGTTTTTGAGATTGATGTTGCACAGCTTACAGTATATGACTCAAAAATAAATCCAACAATCAAAGACAGTAACACAATTTGAAGAAACAAATTCCTATTCCTAAAATATTGAAGACCATTCGAGAATTCCGACACTATGGAGTACTCAAACGAGTTCCATAATGTAATTCTTAAATCCGTAACACTTGGACCTTCGTTAGGAGCAGGCAAGCGAGCACTCGGTGGCCGCGTGATGGCAGAGTCCGTAGTAAATAAAATACAACCGGTTGGACCACATCTCCGATCAACACCGTATAATGGAAAACATTATATGTAATACATACGGTAGAAAGCAGAAACTAAACTTCGTGTTTGATTTATTTACACAGAATTTATTTTGAGTGTACCTCTATTTTTGTTTCTTGAATGTTTCTTTATCTCAGCTGAGTTATTCGAAAGTGCATCATCAATCACGTGATCCTCTTGAGAAGTCAAAAATGGATGTATTATGTTAACTTTATAGGCAACCCTTTCAATATGAATCGTCTATTTTGAAGTAGATTTACGATGTACTAAAGTTTTCTTGAAACATGGACAGTCTGACTTATTGCAACGTAATTAGCAAAACAGCTAACTAAATTATTATCATTTTTTACACTTTCTAGTTCCTCGTCCAAGCATAGACTTTCAACTGTAATGATAGTTGTAAGGGTGATTTTAATAAATAAAAAAATTAAAATAAAGAACATTGTGGTTTCAACAAAGATTCAAAACTGCTATAACATTAGAAACTGCAGCGAAGCACTCTTTAAAGAGGGTATAGCAAAGCTAGCAAGTATATAGGGCATGCACAGCCCTTTTGTAGAGCTTTCTCATCTCGCCCACACTCAGCGTTACATGCACTCTGCAAAACTGTTTGCGTTTGCGTGGCTATTAGCGTTTAGAAAATTTACCAATTATGTAAATAGCCTGCCTCGACGGCTTTGTTAGTCTAGTGGTCGCAAGCTCTACTGATGAGCATGAGGATTCCCAGGTCGGACAGTGTTGTTGGATTTTTCCATTAGGGATTTCTCAGTAGCAGCCCAGAGTCTAGATTTGTGCCCAGTTTTGATGGTAATGGGCTCGCCCCCTATTACATGGAACTTAACATAACTGGCGAAATGTGGGTGTCCTTACTATGGGTACACCTCTGCCTAACCCTTTGGGGAAACAAGGCGTGATGTTAGTTATGTTATGTGGAAATAGTATTTTGTATAGCGGAACCAGGATTATATATTATTTGATTATTTTTGTTGGTGGTGGTGTTTAATCGGTTTCTGTGTAACGTCTCTGAGTGTGAAAATTGTGACTACATTGTTGTATTGGGTTCCTTCCTGTAAAAACAAATGTAAGTGGTGATAGTAAATAAATAAAATAAAATATTTCATAAATTTATTTTATAAGTGTTTATTTTGTGTTTAACTTTGAGATCAAAATGACGCTATTTACAAACTATTCTTTTTTTGGAATATACATTTGTAATATATAGGTTTGTATAATAAGAAAAGTGAAGCATTTAAAAGCTTTATCTTATTACTAGCTGCGCCGCGCGGTTTCACCCGCATAAGTCTCGATCCCGTGGCAATACGGAGATAAAAGTATCCTATGTCCTATTCCAGGTTATGGTCTATCCATGTGCCAAATTTAATTCAAATCCGTTCAGCCGTTTAAGCGTGAAAGCGTAACAAACAAACTCACTTTACCATTTATAATATTATATAAGTAAAGATGGTTCAAAATGAAAAGACTTTTGAATTGATTCATTCCCAGAGCTTAAGTTGCATGAAAAAATTAACTTCACTCACTTCGTTGACTTTATTTATGGGCATGATGACTAAGTAGACCCATTACAATGTTTACAAAATCTTAAGGGCATTTAAAAAATAACCGGTCTTAAGATGCAACCTAGAGGGACCCCTTGATAGGTGCTCTTCAGAATTTTGTACGCCTGATCAATTTTGTTTGTAGGTAAGTTGTTTATCTCATGTTGTAATTGTTCGTTTAAAATATCAACCAATCCAAGTTATTTAATAAATTAACTTGAGATTTGACTAAATCATAAAGATTAAACCACAAGCACTTTCTCGAAGGTCAAGCCTAAATCTAAATGGTTGAAATCCAGAATAGTTTATTAATGAGTTAAAGACTGGTGCCGGTGATGGTTCTATCTCCAGTAAAAGTAAATAATCAAACATTTATAACTTTTCAGTGTTTTATTGATTTATAAAGTACTAGCTTTTGTCCATGACTTCGCCCGCGGGTACGTACTACCGAGATAAAAATTATCCTATATCCTAGCCTATGTCATGGTCTATCCATGTGCCAAATTTCGCATCTATAATAATAGTTACGATAGGATTCATAATTTGAGACTGCTAACTTTTGATTTCAACCGTGTTCATATCACTCGTATACATATTATTCCTCGAGGTAAATGGAACGTTGCACTCTGGTGCACTTAAAAAAACCTGTTGTTTGGAGTCAAACTGGTTCAAACTCAGTTACAATTGAAACTGTTGCTAAGTGCATCGAAATTGACTTTTTTACGTTTAGTAATCATTAAAATTTTCAAATTCTCTGCGAAAAGTTTATGTAACACTACTTTTACTTGTATAATTTCAAAGTATTGTATCACAATTTTAACTTTTACTTAATTTTTCTATTTTAGTGCATGCTAACTTGCTTAAACGTGGGTTTCCTTGAAATCATAAGATCGGTTTCGTTTCAAGTAAATGCTAAATTATACTAATTGGAATAGAACAAGTTGGTCCAAGCTGTAAACAACCTATAAATTACAGGCATTAAAATTTTATTTTTCTATTTGTTTTCCCAAGTTGTGATCTTTGTCATTCTGAAACCTGATGTTTTCGTCTAGCTAGGTATTTTTGAATTTATAAACATACAGAAAAACCAGAGTAACTGATTGATAAATTGGAAAATGATATATATACAATATTGAAATCGAACCACACAGTAGTAGAAGAAAAAGAAATGGAAATTGACCATGGTAGTCGGTCTGATAAATGCTTCAAAAGTTTTCACTGACATAATGCAAGAAACACTTATCACAAAAAACACCAAATAAGACATTAAATTAAAAACATAGCACTAATTACTTAAAATCAATTAATAATGGCACGTTTCTCATAAAATACGTGCTGATTTGCTTTCTCCAGATTCTTAAGTTATAAAATATTATTTGGTGCTGCATGAGCAAAGTGCATCCATAGATTAGCTTCAACTTCTTAAAGCTTGGCAACAGTCCGATTGGAACTGGTTTCATAAACATTGAACTTTCTAGCTTAAACAGTACATACGTATGGACTTTTTACAGTTGGATTTATTTTAATAATGCAAACAAACGGTGGAAAATGGTGGAAACAAACATTAAAACTTTTGGTTTAGAATAAATATTTTTAACCGCATTGTTAACTTTGAAATTTACTGCCTTTGTGAAACGTCCAATATTTAGAATTTCACTGCTTTCTTTACAAAAGTAATTAAGTTTTCTAATTCAATGAAATGTTTGTTTGATCTGATTATCAATCTAGTTAATCTAAACTTATTAAACTTCTAAGGTACTAACCTTGGTAGAAATTTGTCGGTTATCGCGAACTTTCTCTTCGTTTTTGTCATTGACACCTAATAATTTTTATATAAATTTAAAATGAAATTCCGAAAAATCAAATTTTGCGGCTGATCGTGGACGAGACGAAAACTAAACTGATACTCTGTATCGCAGAACAAGTATTTATGTATGAGACTACAACACCGGTTTTGTGATCACGTCATTGGCGTAGTCTGAACGATGCGAGTATTCGTGATCACCTATTTACTCTATATTATTGCTATTCCTTCGGCATTTTCCATTAGAAACCGCTTTTAACTAGTTTTGATCATCTCCGATTGTCAATTTTAACTCTTAATTTTCTTATTATGAACATAGAGAATCGTAGTTACTTTTATTTTTATCTTACTTTTCTTAATATGTTAAGTGAACTGTAACGTTCTCTGTTTTTTGAGAAATAAATGTCTTTAAACTGAAGGTGTAATTCTTTCCGAGGTTATGTGTCAACGACCGCATCACGAGCTTTGCGCTTGCGATGAAAGTAACGCGAACACTCGAACACTGAATTTTGTATAAACGATTTATAATTTTCCGGAATAAAGGAGGTATTTAAACGCATTACATATTATCCATGTTACAATGAAAGATGAAATTTATTTGTGTTATCGTGAAGTAAATAATCATCTATCTTATTAGAAGTGAGCGTTTGTAAAGTCTTCGTCTACCTTTAAAATACCTAATTGCTACTAAATATTCATAATTTCAGCCTCATCTTGACGACGTCCATTCTGTCACGTACACTTCGCCGATAAATTGCGCTGGTTGCCTAAGAACCTACTTAATTATCAGTTCAGTACCTAATCTTAAATTGGTAGCTGGGTAAACGGAGCTTTTCTATTACTTCCTGCATTTTCACTAGTAGGAGACTATTGGACTGACTCGTAAGTCTAATAATAATGGTCACAAGCATGATAGCTGAGCGTATAGTCCAGGGTTTTATCCAAAGTTAATAAGAGGTTTTCATGAGAAAATTGGCAGTAGGTTGCTACCTGTCCTGGGTATTAATTTGTGCATGGTTAATACAGCACGCTTAGCATGACCACAATTTTGTCGACGGAAGAATAGACAAAATGATAGATAAACAATCACATTCTGTCATTTTGTCTATTCTTCCGTCGACAAAACCCGTTTCTATGGTTGGTGGCACTGACATAATGTCTCTGCCTGCCCCTGAGGAATACATGCGTGATGGGGTGATATACCTATTGCTTGATGGCTAAAGTTAATGTTCAACCATTTTTTCATTAAGTTAATACTTTAATCAATTACCCACAATATTCGTCAATTTGTTTAATTTGTACCTACGTTTTCGGTACTTATTTCGCGGATGTCATAACGATGCCCCGAAAGATAACAAAAAAAAATACAAAGTTACTTAACAACTTAATTTCATCATTTGGTGTCAATCATGTTACCGAAGTAATTTAAGTACTGAAAAATATGTGGAAATTTTCTTTTCATTTAAAGTTAAAGTTCGCGAGCACATTCGCAAGAAGCTGGCAGTCATCACAACGTTAATGTATTCCCATGTTTTTCTTATTTGTTTTAGTATATTCATGTATTTATGTGTATTCATTTGTATACTAGCTGCGCCCCGAGGTTTCACCCGCATAAGTCTCGATCCCGAATAAATATCGGGATAAAACGACCCTATGTTCTTCTCCAAGTCATGTTCTACCCATGTGCCAAATTTCATCCAAATCCGTGCAGCTGTTTTAGCGCGAAAGCATAACAAACAAACAAACAATCAAACTCACTTTCGTGTTTATAATATTAGTTAGGATAACTAGCTAATGCCCGGCATGCGTTGCAATACCTTTATTTATTATATTTATAGACTTTAATAAGTATATCCTTATATTTAAATAAATATTTATCTCTGCATCACCCAAAGGTTGACTGGTAGAAAATGCCTATGGCATTAATTCCGGCTCTGTATATTTGTGTGCTTAAAGTATTAAATAAATAAATAAATTAAATTGAGCATCATCAACATTTTGTTCTTCTTTATTATCTGGGAGTGAACTGAATATCTGGAAAATGAATGCCACTGTGTCTCTAGATATTTTTAAACTAAATCTTTTATTATGGTAATCCATCCAGGAAAGCCTAAGATAATGAATAAGGAAGCTTAGAACTTTTTAAAGGGTGTGTCCTAATTCTAAATTCAAAAGTCATTTTCAAACTAGGCTGAGAATCAGCACTTTTCGAACGTCAAAATTACATAAGACAGTCCCCCAAAACGCCCACCCTTCACCACTTCCTAGTGCTTTAGCTTTGAAGAAGTGGCGCAACAAACTCCCCAGTAGCACAGCTGTCTGTTCAGTAAGAAAAAATTGATTCTATATAACAGTATGCAAAATAATTTACATTACGCGACGCAGATAATTTATGCAAGATAATTTAAATTATAAATTAATAGCCATATGACAGCTAGCACACGCCAATATACCAACCAAAAACATCGAGAACTATACTCAGGCAGAAATAAAAATAATTAAACAAAAACAATATCTAAATAAAAGCCTCCAGGCATAAAGGGCGTGCCCGCTTGCATATAGTTGTAACTAAAAGTTATAATTGAAACTAGGACCATCGAGGTAAAATAAATAATTGTCGAGGTCGCTAGCTAACCACATATTGCAATACAACTCATAAAAAAAATGCCTATATGCCTTTGAACAAAGGTTGGATTTTACTTTAGTTTTAAACGCAATAAAAGGCAAATCTAGCAAAGAAGAAGGTAGTTTGTTATAAAAGGTTATACCAAGCCCAACAAATGAGTCATGAACCTTATGTAGCCGGTGAAAGGGAACACGTAGTTTGTCCTTATTTTTAGTTTTAACATTGTGAATATCACTGTTTTTAGTATATAAGTGTATATTTTGAAGGACAAATATATTTTGAATATCAGCAGCTTTGTCCCACAGCAGAATACCGTAGGACATAACGCTATGAAAATAACTGAAATAGACTAACCGAGCTGTATCAACGTCAGTGTATTGTCTTATTTTCCTGGCTGAACTGAGCCTTCTCACTAGGCTCGATATATGTTGGCGCCACTGAAGTTTGGCATCTACTGTTTTGCCCAGAAAAACTGCCGAGCTTACAGTTTCAAGCAACTCTTTATCTAAGACAATGTAGGGTCCGATTTCTAACATTTGGAAGGGCGAACTTTACACGTTTAATTTTCTTGGCATTGAGAGCTAGCTTATTTGTCGAAAACCAATCAATTAGATCCAGAGAATCCATTGAGAGTGCACTGTTTACATCGTCAAAGTCTTGTCTATTCCTGTCTACTTTAAAAATAAGTGAAGTATCTTCTGCAAACAGTACAACTTCACAGATACCCTTTAAATAGAATGGTAAGTCATTTATACACACTAAGAACAAGAATGGACCCAGTATTGAGCCTTGAGGTACACCTAACTGAACTGGTAGCCCGGAAGATTTCACACCATTAACATCTACACATTGGGACCTATTATTTAGATAAGAATTTATAACGTTGAGAGCTTCATTTTGCACACCGTAATGACGCAGTTTACGCAAAAGCGTGTCATGGTGCATGCAATCAAAGGCTTTGGAGAGATCACAGAAAACCCCAATAGCATTTTCTCGAGCGAGTTCTCCCATGCCTTTCACAGAGTAACACCCGCATCTGTAGTCGAACGACCCTTTGTAAAGCCATATTGTAAATTATGAAGGAAGCTATTTAAATTAAAATGTCTTAGCAACTGCTTGAGTATTAACTTTTCAAATATTTTGTTAAATGCTGGTAAGATAGAAATAGGCCTGAAATTGCCAACTTCATTTTTATTACCTGATTTAAATAATGGTATGACTTTACTACTCTTCATGAGGTCAGGAAAAGTTCTTAAATCAACACATTTATTAAAAGTAATAGCTAGATAGGGGGCTGTATGCTGCTGATGTCTATTATAGTACTTAAAAGTTTAATGGAGATGCCGCAGTAATCACCAGTGTTTTTAGACTTGAGTGTGTTAAAAACATTTACTACATCACGAGGCGTTACATGTTCGAAGCTAAATAAGCGACTACTTTTAGACACACTACTAAGCAAAAGGTTTTCAGCTTTAGACGGGGACGAATTTAAGGAGCGAGTTGTAGTTATAGGTATGTTGACAAAAAACTCACTAAACGCCTCAGCTACGTCAGCTGCTTTAGTAACTAATTTATTGTCGTCCATAATCTCAAGTTGTTTATCTTGCTTACAATGTTATTATACATTTGCATAATAATTTATAATGATTTGATAATATAATGGCATTAATACTTACGACCACGTGTAACGGTATGCAGGGATCAAAGATCGATCGAAGATTCTCGTGGATATAATTGAATAATGCTTTGTTGCTGCATTGCTAAGAATGCTTCAGTTTCTTCTCCTGCCTATCATAAACGACTTCGGAGAATATTACCTACATGGACAAATGGAATCCCGCGAGGGTTGTCACAATATTAGATTAAAGGCGAGAGTGTTTCTTTGAATCCAGAGCGGGGCAAAGTATCCTAGAGTATAATCTTGAGCGCACTGAGAGATTCAAAGTATGTACGTCACTCGAGCTTAAAATAGTTGTTTGCTACCTGTCAAACAATCTACTATTTTGAGAACGTCCGCAGGATTCCATTTGTTCATGTAGGTAATATTCTCCGAAGCCTTCTATGAGAAAATAAGTAAGTGCAACTTATGAATAAGAATAGTACCTACGTTTATTTATTTAATTCTCACTACTTGAGGAAGACACTGTTTTTTTATGAAACGTAAATACGAATTCGAGTAAACCGGAATGCATTTCGCTCGTCTTTTATATTATCTCAAACTTTTATTTTAATTTGGCTCGCACTCGGTCTGCTTTATCATTCACCTTGTTACTTGTTCATACAATGTTCGTGATTGATCTCTTTGGTGATTGGAACTTTTACTAACAATATCCGCATTCCAAATATGAAATCACTTTTAGTCCCTAGGATTGAAGAGTTATTTTACTCACTGTTTACGAAGAATAAACTAGCTCTTTTTGAATAGATGTGATAAAATAATAGATTGTTTGCCAAGGGAGCAAACAATTTTTTTTAAGGCGAGAGTGTTTGTTTAATTCCAAAGCGGAGCGAAGGATTCTAAAGTAAAATCCTGAGCACAGCGAGGGATTCAAAGTACCAGTACAAAGTAACTCGAGCTTAAAATAGTGTTGCTCCCGAGGTGAATACTCTACTTTTTATCACCTTCTATGAGAAAAAAAACGTGCGGTCCAAAACAAAAACAAAATTTTCGCAGCCACTATTGGATTTACATTTGACCTCACTATCGACTTTAGCACCTTCGAAAACTATGAAAACGACACCCACGACGAAAAATTTGTAAATTTTCTTTGCCGCCATCTTGGATTTTCATTTTGACCAAATTCACACTTTCGCTCTCTCTTGCCATCCTGTTACTCGTTCATACAATGTTCGTGTTCTCTTTGGTGATTGGAACTTTTACTAACAATATCCACATTCCAAATTCAAAGCACTTTTAGTCCCTAGGGATTAAAAAGCTATTTTAGTCCCTGTTTACTAAGAATGACGGTACCTTGTCAATATATCTAAGAAAACATCATGTACGTCAGGAATAAATCTTAAACTTTTCAGTAAAAGAGGTGAAAGACACAATTATAGTACTAGAAATAGGGACCAATTAGTTCAACCGAGTTTCAGACTGGCTAAAGTAGACTCATCCTTCATGGGGTACTGTTTAAAATGTTACAATAAAATACCTCCCCACATAACTACAACTAAATGAAACGAAATTTAGATCTTTTAATCTTCTAGTTTTTCATACTACACAAAAACCTGAAAAGCGTCGTAGCGCCAACTGTAATTTATTCCGTAGGTATTTCACTTGTATCACAACTTATCGCAACAAAGGGCATGACTTCCGGCTATTCATTTATTTTTATACAAGCTTTGAAGCAAAAAACAGCGAATAATACGTACGTCTTATGCCGTCTTATGTGTAAAGTTTGGTTTCATCAAATCGAATTACTACTGATCGTAGCATTCTGGATAGCCTTAGTAGAAAAAACCCTATAACTAGACTTCTTTTTCTATTACTGTTACTGTTAGCCTGTGTCACCCCACTGTTGGGCAAAGACCCCATGACCTCCAATGCTTGCGATCCAGTGCTAATGTGGACCACTGGTCATTTATTTTGTCCAGCTCGTTCCGCCACCTTATACGGAGTCTTTTTCTATTAACCCTTTTTATTATTAAAGGCTTCATGTCATGAAATACTATGTTTCGATATTCGTTCCATAGCTCACTATGTTCTCATCATCAGCCAAGAGCAGTCCATTGCTGGACATAAGTATCTATAATCACACGCGATTAACTCGATCCTCAGCTACTCTAATCCAGCTGCTACGTCTGCTATCAGCATTTCTGCGATTCTTGTGAGAATCCTGAGTTCTATGTACTTTAGTAACACTCGTAAACTTAGCTAGCTTAAATATTAAGAAAACTTTTAGGCCTAAAAAGTTTTAAAGTTTTCTGTTCTAAAAGTTCCATTTGAAGTGTCAAGTCAAACGTTTCGTTGTAAACAACCATTAGCATACCCACCTTACTTGTGGAACCACAAACTTTAAATACACTTCAGAATCATAACATGTCACAAGAGCAAAGTCCTTCGCTCCTATTTTTATAAAAATACCTAAATCTTGATGGGTCTCGAAACATGTTCATTTGCGCACCGCAAAGGAATGGAATCCCCTGCCGAAGTCTGTGTGGTTACTTAGGTATAAGGAAGGTGCATCATCGCTTCATGTCAGAGTCCAGATTTCGAGTAGACTGATTGTCTAAGCCACCACTGAGTGAGGTTAGAACTTTGAAGTGAACTTTACAGAAGATTTGCCGATCTATTCTGTTAAATATAGCATAATCAGCTTATAACTGCTGGTTCAAAGGCCTCCTCACTGTGAGAGGGAGTGGGCCATAATCCACCACGCGGGCCCAGTGCGGGTTGACGAATGTCACCTGTCTTCTCACGATGTTTTCCTTCATCGTTTTGAGAGCAGTTGTGCAAATATAATTTACACAAAATAAAGCGCCTGTCAGGGTTTGAACCTACAACTCGTAAGTCACGGTCGTTACCACTGGGCCACCACTGCTCTCTATGAAAATGGCATCGTGAAAACTAATAAGGTGAAGTAAGCTTGAAATGAGCTGTCATTCCTCCTGATGCTAGGGATTGACTCTAACGACAATTCAATTCACGTTCACTTCACCTAAGGCGCCACGGTAAGATTGTTACAGAATAGATCGGCAAATTTTATTGTGTCATAACATTGTAAAATGATCTTCAAATAGTCCAGTAGCCCGAATATATGCCCTTTGATAATTCTATTTTATTTCAGTTTCGCTGAGTAGATAACTTTAGTGAATTCATTGCTATGTACAAAAATGCTAACATGTAGGTACTGTGGAACAATGGAAAACTGAAAATGTATCGTAACTCTTTCAATAAAAACATTAAGTTTTCAAATCATTTCAAAGTCAAAGTCAAATCATTTATTTCAAATAGGCCCTTATAAGGCACTTTTGAACGTCAAAAATTTACAAAAAAATTGAATTGATTCTAGTCGCCCCTTCCAAAAGGTAGTTTTCGCATGGAGAAGAATGGGCAAGAAAGTCCACCGTTACTCTTTTAAAATGTTTTACAATATTTTGTATAAGTACATTAGTTATATAATTAGATGTGAGGACGATGCACCTAGAATAAAATTATTATACCACAGTAGGTAAAAAGAATTAAGAATTAAAAATGAAGCAACAACAGATAGACTAATTATGTGATAGATACATGGTACTCACATATTTACAAACATTGTAAAAGTAGACGATTTTCCTAAAATTGTATAATTAATAAGTCAGTGTGCGAGGAATTGGTCACAGAATGTAAAATCAGTGTCATATTATAATAAAAAAAATAAAAAATATATACAATTAAATTTGCAACCAGTTTGATTTTGTCTTGATTCTAAATTATCCTATGGAGCAGGACCAGCATGTTTCCAAGCATTCTTATCTTGGATATAATCCTCTAATTTGTAATATGCTTGTTTACAAAGTGTGCTTTAAATATGAGTTTTAAATTTTCTTTCATTTAATTGCAATATATCACAAGGTATTTTGTTGTAACATTTAACACAGTACCCCATAAAAGATGTATGTACTTTAGATAATCTGAAAAAAGGTTGATCTATTTTATCTTTATTTCTAGTATTAAAATTATGTCTATCACTTATATTATTCATAAAGGGCTTAGTTATTTATACATTACAACAAAAGTTCTAACATGTATATAATATGCTGCACGAGTAATTATGTTTTTACTTTGCTTTATGCGCAATATTGAATTTAAGTTTATAATTTTGCACGGGTTCCCTCTATCTGGCAGAATCTTGAAGCTCCGAAATTTATTTGGCATAACACACTTGGCATCATCTTCTTTAAACGAATATTTTAAAAGACATAAAAATAATTTAATATAATTATTGTTTGGCCGAATTTTTATATGTCCGAATTTACAATGGCATACTTTTAAGATGGCAGAATTTTATTTGGAATAATTTTATTAGGCATATTGCGATTTCTATAAAATAGCCTTAAACCATAAAAAAAATTAAAAATAGCTTTTAACCTTACATTAAAATTAAAATACTGTCTTAAAAGTCAATAAGTTGTGCTACAAGAGTTAGTGACAGAAACGAATCGCTGCAAAACCGAGTCCACGTAGTCTTGTCTGCCCTACCCCTAGAGTGTAATTTAAGCCCGCGTAGGCGCGGAGGGGCGAGGCAGCCCGCGAGCTGAGGAGCGGTGGTTTTTAAGTAATCTGTCCGTAATCTGCGACGATAAACTCGCGTAGGACCGCCGGAGCCGTGACAGAAACTATGCCTGCTGCATGTTGGTGCTACATGCTTGCTGCATGCATGGTGTATGCCCATTTGCATGTTTCTGCTTTTTTATTATTCTGGATATGAAATTTATGCCTAAAGATGATTCCGACTTACAAAATTATGAGTTTTGAATTTATGTTAAATGAGTCAAAGCATTTATTTCAATTAAACCATTTACATGCACTTTTGAATTGTCAAGGGGTCAGTCAATCAGAAATTTGAAGCTAGTTACCCATTCCAAAGCGTAGTAGGTTCCTATGGAGAAGAACGGGCAAACTCCACGGACACTCTTTTAAATCATAATATTGTTACAAAATATTGGTAACATCATTCGCGTTATAATTATACATGTGAAAACAATGTAGAAAGACGTGCACTTAAAAAGCGTCCGTAATAAAAATATAAAAACAATTCATAAATTAATATAAGCCGTGGCAGCTAAGAGATGACCAGTCCTTAGGTACTAACGGCGTCACGAACATGACGCATGGATCAGCACCGTTTAGCTCAACCATTTTGAAGGGAGCTTAACGATCCAACACACACGCCACCACCAGCGAGACATTTGACTGAGCATGACATACTCTCAGCTGCCAGAGCACATTCAAGTCAATGAAAGACGTACCCAGTAAATGGTAGCTTTATAGAAGGTACATAGTCACAGTGCTCACACATGTTCTACAATACTAAGAGATTGAATTTATACAATAAAGATAGTTTTTGCAATCTTCAGCAGCTCCAACAATATTTTCGAATGCTAATAAACTAATTTATGCGCCCTTGAGGAGCTGGACCAGCGTTGAGCCAAGCATTTTTGTCAGCGATATAATCCCCCAGCTTTTAATATGCTGGCAGCATAGTGTGTTTTATACAAGATTTAAATTTCGTTTCATTTAGTTGTAGTATGTAGGGTGGTATTTTATTGTAACATTTTAAACAGTACCCCATGAAGCATGAGTCTACTTTAGCCAGTCTAAAACCAGGTTGAACTAATTGATCCCTATTTCTAATACTATAATTGTGTCTTTCACCTCTTTTACTGAAAAGATTAAGATTTTTCCTTACGTACATGATGTTTTCATCGATATATTGACAAGGTACCGTCATGATGTTAATATTTTTAAACAGAGCCTCTACCATGAGTTGCCATCGAAAACTTACTCGCTAGCGTTAAACTCGCTAGCGTATTAACGTGAGTCAAATAGATTTCGATGACGTCAAAACTCGCTAGCGTCTCCGTATATGAATTATATGAAAAGTAATTGTACAGCGCCCCTAGCGGTCACAGAAAGAATTGAAATTCGTACCAAGAGCACTATAGATTTCGATAGGTAAGAAACCGAACGTAATCTATTCGATAGTCACTGACGTTTTTCAGCTGTCACCATACAAAACGGCACCATGAGTCACTAATTCGACAGACGCTATCGAAAAATACGCTTGCGATAGTAGTTACGTAACTCACTAGCATTTCGAGGTGTGAAACATGTTTACATTAAAATTATGTACGTTTTTGAGTCTATTAAAGTCAAAATAATGTCTGGAAGAGCTTATTTAGCATGGAATATGTTAGTGGCCGCTAAATTTGGAGACTAACGACTTTCAAGAAAAAATCAAAATAAGTTCCTTTACAAAATTTTCTATTATTGTAAACCTCAGACCAAATATAAAACCAAGACAGAGCGCTGTGAACATGAACAATACACATGTCAAAACTACACCGCCGCTATGCATAGACGGTCACACGCACACATTTACAATGAGACTACAATCAAACTACACCACACAAAGTGCGCACATGTTTACGAAACCGGCTTCACTTCTATCACTGGTTGACAGCGCTCTGTCTTGGTTTTGTTGAGGTAGGAGTCCCGGAGTGAAAGACGATTGAGATGCGAATGAATTTTATTGCTAAACTTAACCTTTAACTTTTTATATACAAAAATATTTACAAAATAATTATTAATTAGCGACTACCTACATACATATATTAATTAAATAAATCAAAGCATACGTCGGTAAGTCGAGAATTGTTGAGTGAGACACGGATTGATGGTGTACTACCATCAATCCGTGTGGTGTCGCGTCGACGCAGTGCTTGCGCGCCGTGCCACACATATACATATATTGAGGCTCCATCTAACCGTAAGTGAAGCGTTAGCTGTGTCGGCGGACGAACTTCCAGCGTTATGGTCTTCGTAGTTTCAGGTCCAATTCGAGCGTCTTCTTACCGTATGTCAAAATAGTAGTATTGTTGGCCACATATAGGCAAAAGCTTGTAGGTGTAGCTTTCATACCGGCTTTCTTCGGTATGACAGATGTTTGCGCCGGTGTCGATCAAGAACGATAGATCCTGTCGGTGATAAATAGACGGTGTGATAGTGTTCTTGCGCCGGTTGCCGCCTCAGCCAACGCAGGTTTTAGTTTTCCGAGGTCGTCTTTGGGTCTTCATAATGGCATGGGCGTGTGCATCGTTGAGCTTGTATCCCAAACTTCCGATGGTAAAAACAGATTCCTGTTTGTTCGGCTCGTCGGGGCGTATTACTGCGCTGTGCGCGATATTGATTAGGCCCACTTGACGAACGTGATCTTGAACCATATCTGCTGAATGGTCTGCGATGGTAATGGTTTGATTGACTTGCCTTGAGTTCTGCGATTTCTTTTGTGAGCATGTCGATTTTCTCCTCGATCGATGTAGGTACATGGGCGTTAGGTTTTGTGGCTACTGCAGCAATCGCACCATGTGGTTGCGCCTGCTCGAGGATCTTGTCTGCAATCATCGCCAGCTCGTGGATATCGGAGTGTTTCGCGATGCTATCGCTGACGGCGAGGACTGCTCGTACGGATTGTGGTAGATGGTTGGTCCACATAATACGCAGCATGTTGTCGGCGGCGAGATTCTTCATGCGACGTAACAACTGCGATGGTTTCAAGTCACCGAGTTCCATTTCGGGTAGTAATCGCTGTACTTTTCGTTGCTCGGATTCTTCATAAACCTGGAACAACCGCTTCTTCAGTGCGTCGTAACGATTTTTTTCCGGTGGATGGAGAATGATGTCTGAGATTTCGTCGAGATCGTGTCGCTCAAGTTGACCGATAACGAGCTCAAACATTGTTTGGTCCCCCTTTTTTGTGGAGATATGATGGCTTCAAACTGGGCAAACCACAGTCGTATCCTGTCGCGCCAGATAGGTGGGATGCGCTGAGACGTCGAAACACCAGAGACTTCTTGACCTTGGTCGTTATTGTTCGGCATGTTTTGATACAGCTGGTTTAGTCAGTAGTAGTAGCTTCAATTAGAGTTTTGGATCTTGGCTCCTTGTTGGTAATCACGTCGGGGTCACCACGATTTATTTGGTCTGAATTGTAAACGTAGTTCATTTTAAATTTAAATCAAAAACGCCGCGAATCACACATCATCAACAAAATTACAAATTGAATAGACGTACATAATTATTATAAAGAATACAAATTCAACAACCCCTAAAATACCATAAGTAGTCCACTAACCGTCAACCTTTCTATTTAGACGGATTGTTTCATGACATTGACTGCCATAAATAACATTGTTTGTTACCATAGTGATACTATTACGTTTTGATCATATTATATGAGCCGTTCTCTTTTCTTATTACTGAGAAAGAAAGAAACAAAACGATCTATCGAGCTTACCGTAGCGCCTGCGTAAGACTCCGTCAAACTCATGGTGCGAGCATTATCGAAATCTATTCGATCCACGTTAACACTTCCGACGCCACCCACTTTTGATAGAGCTCATACGCCATGCCGCCATACATATTGGAAGTGAACCCTCCGGGAGGGTCACCGGCATTACGTTTGCGCTAAAGTTAACCATCGCGGACGGTCAACGTCATTAGGTTTAAAACCGAATTATAAAACACTGTAAAACTAAGTAAAATAGTGTTTTCAGGGGGTCTTGTCGCTACACGTAGTTTCCAACCTTTTAAATATTTAGTGAATATTTGTGCCGTGAACAAAATGTTTTTTTGAAAATGAAAATGCTTGGGTTTTAAAACCAATGTATGTATTAATAAATCTTGTGAAAATATACATCTAATTTTATTTTCATGGTTTATAATGCTGTATTCGCTAAGAAAAACCTACATTTAAAATGAGCCCTCCGCGAGGGCTCCCGGCATCTCATATGTGACTAGGTGAACCCACCAGGAGGGCTCCCGGCACTGAACGTGTTAATACGCTATCGCTAGCGAGTAAGTTTTCGATGGCAACTCATGGTAGAGGTACAGTTTCCTTAAAGAATCGCGCCTGCGGAGGCCATATATTGCTCTAATGGCTCATTTCTGCAGAATGACAATAGAGTCATTCGATATCTGTAGCCCGTCCCCATAGTAAAATACTGTAAGACATAATACTATAAAAGTAATAAATAGACTAGGCTCGCGGTATCTATATCAGTAAATTGACGTATTTTTCTTACAGCATATGCTGCTGAACTTAGCCGTCCTGCAAGAGATGTCAAATGAGGACCCCAGGCAGCCTTGAGTCGAGCGTGATCCCCAAGAAAACATTTTTATCTACGAATTCTAGTTTCACCTTATTCAATACTATATCACAATCACTACTTTTACCATTCGGTAAAGTAAATCTTATGCATTTCGTTTTTTTTCCCATTTAATATTAAATTATTAGGGCATTATTTACGTCGTCAAGATTTGATGTACGTCTAATTATCTTAAACATTTTGGAAGTATCGCGAACCCATTACACGTATAGCACGTATATGTATTTTTAAACTTTTATATAGTAGCAGAGTTTATTATTACGAATATGTAGGCGCAAATTTATAAACTTAAAATCAATATTTCGCATATCGCAAAGTAAAAATATAATTACTCGTGCAACATAAATTACATAGTGGTTAGAACTTTTGTTGTAAGGTATAACTAAGCCCTATAAGGGTATAGGAAATGATTAGAAACACTTAAATTTTTTATTGAAAGAGTTGCGGGACATTTTCAGTTTTCCATTGTTCCACAGTACCCATCTGTTAGCATTACAACATAAAACGTGTAGATGGTACTAATAACGAAACAGTAAAGTATTTTGTTATAATACGAAATAGGAAATACCTACTTTATACCTATTGCATAACTCTAAACTATTAGCATTTTCGTACATAGCAAATAATTCACTAAAGTAGAAAAAAAAACTTTAGAATTATCTAAGGTTATATGGAAAAAATATTATATCTCTACTGGATTCCAATACCTAGTTCGAAATGAGTAATCAAACTTGAATGTACTAAAGTGACCTTGTCTCTATTTCCAACCTAATCGCCAGCTAGTAACAAAATCAAACTATTCTTAAATTAGGATATTTAAATGATCATGACAATAAGGCGTGATGTTGTGACGAGCTTTACTGACCTATCTAGAAGCCTAGATTTAGTTACTAAGAGACTATTATCTAACTCATTCAAATTCTACGTCAGCTACGCTTATTTTTTTTTACCGTACAGTATAACAACACACCGTACCTCCGAAAGCACGTTAATCAGTTGGTCCCGGCTGTCATTCGTAGATCTTTGACAGTCGTTACGGGCAGTCAGAAGCCCGAAAGTCTGACAACCAGTCTTACCAAGGGTATCGTGTTACCCAGTAACTGGGTTATAGAGTTCAGATAGGCAGTCGCTCCATGTAAAATACCGGATGTAGATGGGCATCTGGTTATATTGGAAGCTGACCCCAGCATAGACGGGAAAACGCTAGGCAGATGATGTGAGGTATAATACACAATGTTGCCACATCTAAGTTTCTGAGAGACGGCCTCATGGTTGTACATCCACTACGCTTGGCAAATATGACTTTAAAGTTGTAAAGTTCACTCATACTCCATAGAAAAGCGGGGATCCTCTGACCGGACGGGTGTCGTGACTGGCGGGCAACTGCCCAACGATTGATGTAGGTGAAGTTATATATATGCTGTTCGCGATGCAGGATTTGTGTGACATCAGGATTTTTGTGTGACATTAGGTCTTTGACGCGTATTTCGCATGTGGCGATATAGATGTCGCCACATGGCTAACAAGCAGGCGGCCGACCTGATGATAAGTGGTCACCGATGCCTATCTGCAATACCAGAGACATCACAGTTCCAAAGCGATCCCAGAGATAAAGCCTAAGTCTTTTGACACTGTAATTACACCAAAACCGGTACTGTCAAATCAGAAAACAGTCAGCACCAGAAATGGATCCTCATCCTGAACGAGCTCTAATTCGCTTCCTCTTAACACCAATAGGAAGAGAAACCTCTGCAGAAATGTTCAAGTAAGTAATAGGTACTCATCTAATTAAAATCTTGAAACGTAATTTAGTATTCATTGACAGTACAAGAAGCTCAGAACCGGTCGAAGTGGCGATGCTAGGGGGGCCTATTCCCAGCAGTGGCCGTCTTACGGCCGAAATGATGATGACAAGTAGCACACGAGAAATGGAAAGATGTTGTGTCCATCGGCATAAAATATGCAAACATACGTACGGGTAAAAGCTTTGAGTCATATTCGTTTGTGGCAGTTTTTTTTTTTTTTTAGATTATACTGGAAGCCGACCCGATTTTTTTTTTTTTATGTTGGTTTTACATTCTGTGATTACTGGAACTCACACACTGAGTTATATTACTTGTAAAAATGCTAGGAATATCGTATAATTTTACAATGTTTGTAAATATGTGAGCACCATGCATCTATCACATGATTAATTTATCTGTCATTCCTTAATTTTTCATTATTTTTACCTAACGTGGTATAGTAGTCTTATTCTAGGTGCATCGTCTTCACATATAATGATATAATTGATGTATACAAGATATTGTGAAAACATTTTAAAAGAGTAACGGTGGAGTTTCTTGCCCATTCTTCTCCATACGAAAACTACCTTTTGGAAGGGGCAACTAGAATCAATTATTATTTAAATGTTGACGTTCAAAAGTGCCTTTTTGTGCCTAATTGAAATAAATTATTTGACTTTGACTTTGACAGCTGAATACTAGCATTATACACAAAGGGACTCCCTATCTGACCTCCACAACCCAGGTTGGCAACAATTGAGCTTCAACATAGTTTTTAAGAAGGCAACGCTTCAGTAGACAGACATGCATTGAAACAAAACTTTTACATTTAAATCTAGTAACTAATTTAGAAAATGAATTGAAATTGTGAGTGAGCTAACCGATTGGTGATCTTTGTCCTCTACGAATTTCGTAGCAAGTCTACGCAGTACTACAGCTACTTACTACAAAATTCTTAACGATCTTTAAAATCTCTAATACTGTCGGATATCTTTAGAAAGGGGATGACACCTTTCCAGAGCAATCCTCAACATTGAGGAGCCACCGCAAGAATTACTTATACAGGGTTATTGGTTATATGACGGCAATGCCTTAAGGGGATGTAGGAGAGGTCATTTTCAACCAAATGACCCCTCATGACCCCTATGCCAATGTCAACCATGTTCGAGTAATTTGACATTTTATATTTTAAAATGAACGAAATAAAAATATTAACTGTCAAATTACTCCAAAATTGTTGACATTTGCATAAGAGTCAAAAGGGGTCATTTGGTTGTAAATTACCTCTCTTACGTCCCCTTAACGGATTACAGGCATATAACCAATAACCCTGTATACCCATTTAATATGCCACGTTCAGCTTCAGAAAAAGACTATGTATGCGTGACAGACGGCCGCTCTACAAACCTGCTATACTATTCTGTAAAACACACTGAAAATCTAAGTTTAAGTTGGTGAAGTGAGTTGTCAATCCCTAGCGTTAGGTCATAGGTGGGACGACAGCCGATCTATTCTGAAAAAGTCTCTCCGTGAAAACTAACGTGAGCTTGAAGTGAGCTGGATGCTAGGAATAGGGAATATGAATGTAATTTTTTTATTGACACACATAAAAATCTTTAATTTTTTTTTTTTGTAAAACTCCAACAATTTTCTACTACAGTTCAAACGTCCATTTCTGCCGCGTTCAGGATGTGACGTCATTTGGCACGTTACTGCTTTGTTTACATCTTTTTTAAGCCCCAATTCATATAAGTTGTTTTTGTGCTTTATTCAAGAAGAAATCGCACTTACAAACCTACTTTAATGAGAATTCAAGCAGATTGCTAAGAAAAGATATTTATTCAAATGCCTTTTGAGGTCACTTCCGGCATTTTCAAAGACACGTTTCGAGTTTGCGTTCATGTCGCTTGGGTGTATGAGCAGTGTGAGCACTGACTTCAAGCTCACCTAAGTTTTCACGGTGAGATATTACAGAATAGACCGGCTCAACTTTATCTGAAACTCTTATCAGAAACTGACAGTATTATTTATATAGGTTTGACAACCCCAAAATAATTTAAATAAAAATAAAATTTATAAAACTAAAACCCACGACAAAAAGTCATATAAAAAGGTATAAACAAGACATCACAGACAGACAAATTAAAAATGCCCTAGCATGTGTGACTCTGGAATTTTTAATTTGTCTGTCTGTGATTTCTTATTTATACCTTTATATTATTATTATTATTCATTTATTTATTTAAGTAACAAGACTCATCAACTTCAACACTCAAAATCATATTAGACTATCATAGAAATATGATCAGAGATGTATGAGTCAAAGGGATCCTATTTGACAGCAAGCGTACCAATATAATCATATCCGTCTAGCCTCAAAAATGGCTAAATCAAAGACGGCTGAATCGATAAAAATCTTGATTAAGTATGACGTTTATATGATCCTGTATGTGTAATATGTAAAAAGAATTGATCATAGAATTTGACAGATATGAAATCATATTTGTATGATAAATATATGATAGTGTAATTGTGGCCTTATACATTATTTAGTGCCCGACGACTGTAGGTGACGTGCAAGTCACTGCAGCGTCTAATGTATGGACAGTCGAGCCTGGCCGCTATCATCGCACCAGAGACTCGCTCCGCTTACGCATCGTCGCGTAGAAGCAGTCCACGCTAGATTCTGCAAACATGCCCGAGGCACTAAAGTGTCGCAGCAGCCCCATCAGCGCTGTAAATGCATTGTTATAGGTATTGGGCACGAAGCCCTCCTCGTATGCTTTTTGGGTATGATTCACCCACAGGCTGCACGTGTACTATGAGGTACAATAAGCTCTGAAAAGTATTTGCTTGACCGACTTGCAACAGCGTGCAAACCTGCGGTCTATCATATTAGCTCTAATTGACAATGCCCTCCACTCCCTCCCGATGTCAGTATCGTCCCTGAGAAGAGTGGTCCACTTTTAGCAGGGGACTCCGTACTGTTTGATGGGTGGTAAAGTTAGAGGACATTTTTTTAACATATTATATATCAGACCGTGTCCTTTACCATAAACCTCACAAATCTAGATGACTTTAATGATTAAGATGACGTTTTTGACGTAGTTGGGTTTTAGTTTTATAACTTTTATTTTAGTATCCATAAATTTGTTATTTATTGTGTTTCTTGTAAATAAGAGATGAGCTTTGCTTTGCAGGAGTTTGTAATACTTATAAAAAACATATATATGTATAGCAGATACATAAATATATAAATAGGTACGATATATCAGCTTCATATACATATTGTATAGGTACTAAAGATAGTATAGTCGTGAGTATTTTTCCACGCGTTATGCATAGTATGGTTGTTGCGAATAAATAAATACATAATTTATTCGACGTAAGGCTTAATGACGATCTGGTCGCTCCGCCGTTTCCGCCTGTTGTATAAAAACTCGAGAACCAACACCGTGGATGCTGTGAAGAAACCTGTCGAACAAAAATACAAATTAGGTAAAGTTAAGAAAAAGATCAAAAAGGAAAATGCTACGCAGACCCCACATAAATTGAGATAAAGGTGGGATGTTAATGATAATTGGAACATTAAACTAGACTCGGTAGTCATTTCGTTTGTAGGTACTGTTAACTAAGCAGGAGCATTAAATAACCCCACAAGTGACGATGTACGTTCTTAAATGCACCTTGACAACTATTAGCCTCATATTTATCCCGCTACTAAATTGCTGATTGGCTATTATTTATAGTTGTGTATTTTTTTCTAGTCAAGTGTTATCTCACATTTAGGCTTCTCTACATTTGCAAAGCTAGTAAAGTCTGTAGAATTTAATCCACCAACAGCCTACACTTTTTATATTTAAGTTTCATCCAAAAACTCACTGTATGTCTTAATTGCTGTACCTTTTCTGACCTACCTCAGTAAATAAATCTGACACGTACTCGTAGTTTTAATAAAGGTAAAGTTGATAACATACTGTCTTACTTAAATCTCATTATTAAACCCAAACACTAGCATAAGTCTTCGAGGCTTCAATAAATTAAAGAGGTGGAAGGGGTGACCGCCATAAACTAGAGAAAATAATATATCGGGTTCTGGGACCTTGACTGGCCTCATGGTCATAAGTCTGCGGTCTACTCAATAACGGACCAGTATAAGTTTCTTTATCACAATTTGACCCTATTTTTCCCCTTTTCTTACTACGTGCTATGAATGAATGAATGAATGAAATGCACCGATCCCAGCGTTGTTTAACCAGACTCGATAAAACGCATGAACCGCAAGATTGGCACTAGTCTCATGTTTTATGGGACTGCAGAGACCTTTGAATATCAAGGAGTAGAACATTCCAGGAGGATAATTTACGACATCCATGACGGCAAAACCGCGGGCTTAAGCTACTACTGATAAAAACATAACCCTTCTTTGTAGTCTGGTAAAACTCAAAACACAGTGGAAAAATACATTTTTCACCGTGTTGTACGTGCACCTGTATTCATTGAAATAGCCTTATATGTCTAGATAGTGTCGTGCTGCTAAAGAACTAAAAAAACAAGCCAACATTGTTATGTTAGTGTGCGTGACAAGTACGTCTTGCTGCTACTGTGGTTGCTGTTAGCGGCCAGCAGTTGGAGGCTATTTTTCCGACGAGATCATAGCTTTGACTGTCTATCTAGACATATTTATATCTTTGAGAGTTAAACAATGAAACTGTATTTTCTTAATTGTATGTACATGGCTACATATCCAGTTTATGCTGATCTCGCATTGTATAGGATTTCCGTACAATGCGAGGTCAGATTATACTGGAAATTTATAGCTTGATGTGTAGCCGTGTGTACAAGTAGATGCCAGCGGGTACAGAATGCTCACCAGTATGCAGAATACGCGTTAAGTTACATGTAGTCCTTGATTAAACAATACTAGTATGCATTAATTAGTTGCAAAGCATGCCAAGACATTATGGTACTGGTTATCTATTGACATCCTCTCACAAGTCTAGTGGCAGAGCGAAGTAAAATAGCCGGTCTTGGTAAAAAGGTGTCATAGCTCAGGAGACTACTGCCTGGCTTTACCAAACACTACTTTTTCGGCAACAATATTTTTTCGGCTTTCGCCATAATATTCAACTCCTTATTTCGTATCGTACAAACTATCAGTCTGTGAGAAGCTCTTGAGTTTTTTACATACAAAATCAGGGAAATTTATTACTGAGTAAATTGAGTACTTACCAACTTAATTTGTCCGTATATTCAAATCACAACTTTGACAGTTGTATGAAATAGTTATATAACACGGCAAATTGGCGTAGAGTGTCAATTGGTTTTAGACAATTAATTTTCCTGTCTGTACATTTAAATGCAACATCTCGTGGTTTAAAAATTAGTCTGTTAGTAACGGACAGTCGGGCTAACTGCCAAGGGACCGTAATTAAAATATTAAATAACTAAAATTCCCGCACAACACCGTTAGACAAACAAGCCATTGATTCCCTCCTTGTTCACTGCCTCGTTGGTCTAGTGATTACAAGAGGTACTGCTCAGCATGGGTGGCTGGGTTCGATTTCCAGGTCGGGCAAAGTGTTATTGGGTTTTCCCATCTGGAATTTCTCAGTAGCAGCCCGGAGTCTGGATTTGTGCCCGGTTGATGGCAAAAGGCTCGCCCCCTATTACATGAGACTTAAACGTAACTGGCGAAATTTGGGTGTACTACAGGTACGCCTGTATTCCCTGAAGGGTTAGGCAGAGGTCTGCTCAAACCCATCGGGTAATACAGGCGTGATGTTATATATGTTATCCTTCCTTGTATTAAAATGTTTACTTCATGAAATAGACGCATTTATTTGTCTATTTCATATACATTTATGTTGGGCGCACGTCATAATATTACGATTGTGTCATACGGTGACCGCGTGCTTACAGCTAATTTTAATAACAAAGGTCAGGCACCGAATAATCATTTGGAAGTAAATTTACAAGTAG
The DNA here is from genome assembly GCA_949128155.2 of Xanthia icteritia. NCBI lineage: Eukaryota > Metazoa > Arthropoda > Insecta > Lepidoptera > Noctuidae > Xanthia > Xanthia icteritia. Next base: position 3,830,447 of record OX421943.2, read on the forward strand.
CTGCTATGTTTTAACTGAAGAGAAAGGTGCATTTACCACAATAGTACACCTCTTTAAACAATTTTTGACAACTAGAATGCCTTTCAAATCTTTCAAGCTTGCTAATAATCAATTCTCGGATTGATTTGCCGTCGCCACATCATGCCGCGGCGACACTTCGCGGCGTCATGTCGCTGCAGTCATGATTTCGAACCCGACCGCAGGCGGCAGCAGCCCGTATACCAGTCGGTAGATAGAAGATAGAAAAACGTGTTATCGCTCATGCGTTGGCGGCACGACTGGTCTGCGGTCGAGCTACACGTGTCGTCTGTCGCTCGCCCGTAACTGCAACCGACGTGTCGCTAGCTACGGAAGGTATTTCATAGAAATTCATAGAAACCAGACGTGTCGTGGCGACACGTCGCCTGCGGTCGGCTACGGAATTGTACCTTGAGAAGGCAGATCAAACAATAAAGCTTGGAAAATGTCAGATTACGAGTGTCATAAAAAACCCTATTCTTTATTATCAAAAGATCTTAAATATTATTAGATAAAATCATTCTCCTGCCCTTATCCCAATATACACCGTGACATTTTAGTTGTCTTACAAAGAGGGTCGACCCGAGGGAAGACCCGACTTAAAATACTTCTAGGAGTGATTAAAACATTGTTACCATGAATTAAGAAAATAGGTACAAATAAAATTAAATAATGCATGAGAATTATGAAACTTCCTACGTACCTTTACGTATCAAACGGTAGAACATACCTACCCAGCGCAAGTCGAGTAGATCATTTCATCTCCATTTTCTATGAGACAAAATATTGTAAGCCATTCTAGCATACCTAGTCCACTTGGACATCATTCAATGAGATGCTCTAACGTCATCCTTTGAGTAGTGCGGCGCAAGCCAAGTTCACCCGGGGTGGGGCCCCGGGTGAACGAACTCTGTTAAAGATGTCGCCGCTCCATTATTCCTCGAATCTGCATCGGACCGCGCTCGCAACAGGGTGTTGCAAACTACGTCATGCGTCATTTCATCATCATCATTCTCCTGCCCTTATCCCAATTTATTTGTATTTTTACTTAACCAAGGTTTAATTGTTGAATACTCCAAAAGTTAATAATGTTTTTTTTTTTCTTTTTGGTAGTAAAATTCTTTTAATTTCACAAATTCATTGCAAACTATAGTTTTGTATAATTTAGAAGCATTTTTTTTCAATTTTTGTAAATGTGAGTACCATGGACCCGTTTACTATGTTGTTTTGTTGTATGTTGACTTGAAAGAGCATGGCAGTTGAGAGTATGTCATGCTCACTTAAATGTCTCGCTGATGGTGGTGAGTGTGTTGGATCATTCGGTTCCCTACAAAATTGTTGAGCTGGATGGTGCTAATCCACGCGTCATGTTCGTGAACGGGCGCCGTCGGTTGAGACTGGTCATCTCTTATCTGCCATTGCTTATTTTTAATCTTATATTTTTAATCGTTTTTGATTATTATTTTATTTTACATTGTTCTCACATATAGAAGCAACAAAAGTAATGTACCCAGGATTTTGTAATTTCTATATTTAAAAGAGTGTCCTTGGAGTTTCTTGCCCGTTCTTCTCCATAGAGATCTACGTTTTGGAATGGGCAACTAGCTTCAACTTTCTGACTAACTGACCGACTCTTTGACAATTCAAAAGTGCCTGTAAATGGTTTAATTGAAATAAATGCTTTGAGTTTGAGTTTGGGGTCAGCGCAACATGCATACTTCTCTATTAGTCGTCATCTCGGTAGTCACCCCCTTTGTAGCTGTATCATCTTTCACACAGTTCATCCATGGTTTCTTTGGTCTTCCACTACTCTTATAGCCATCGACATTCATACCCAAAACTTTCCTCATGATATTTTCCTCATTCCTCCGCATCACATGCCCATACCAAGACAACCGATTTCCGCACAACTTTTCGGTCACTGGTGCCACTTTCAGACTTCCCTTATGTACTCATTTCTTATTATATCCATTCGTGTAACACCACACATCCCTCTTAGCATTCTCATCTCAGCTGCATGCAATTGCCTTTCATTCATCCCTTTTGTGGCCCAACATTCTGATCCATACAAGATAGCAGGTCTAACCATTGTTTTATATATCTTTCCCTTAAGTTTAAGGGGAATGCGGGAGTCGCAGATTGTTCCCGTGACCTGCTGCCATTTCATCCATCCAGTGTTAATTCGAAACTCGGAGCAAACTGGGAGAAGCGTGCCATCAAGCGCTATGGCTCCAAAACTGGAGAGACCGCCGAAATCGCAGAACATGTTCAGTTTTGATTCTACTGATTTTCAAGCCAACATTCTCCAGCTTCTGTTGCCATTTCTCTAATCTACTCTGGATCTCAGGTTCATCTTCACCGACAAGAACAATGTCATTAGCAAACAGCATTCACCAGGGTGCCTCTTCCTGCATGTCCGACGTCAGAGCGTCCATAATCAACAAGAAGAGGTAAGGACTTAAAAAGCCGACCCTTGATGCAAGCCGGCCCTTGATGCAGCCACGCTGAACTCGTCGGTATTGTCAGCAGTTGACCGGACGTACGTACGAGATTTTTATTTATTTACTATCACCACTTACAGGTAGGATCTTTTTACAGGTAGGAACACAATACAACAATGTAGTCACAATTTCCACTCTCAGAGACGTTACCCAAAAACCGATTAAACACCACCACCAACAAAAATGAAGTCTTTTTAAACTGTCCTATTTTGACTGACAGGGTCCAAATTTATATCTGTCGATTAACATGGATAATCAATTAACAAGTCCCAAGTAACGAGTCCGAGTACTGACACTAGTTATACAGAGGACAATATGTTAAGTGTCACCCTCTGGAATTCCGCCAATGAGCATGTAAAGATATCCACTTGCAGAGAGATTGACTATACATAGCACGAATTAACTCTACATACTTCCCGGGCAAAAACCATGAACGCCATGTGCAAGTTCTTGTATGCATGTCTGTACTTCGCACAATTGGCGGAGTGCAAAGGTGGCGTCCATTGTTCCTCGACCTATCATAAACCTAAACTGGTTTGGGGTAATCTCTCTCTCCTCTCGGTTTTTTCTCTATTACTCTCTCCCATACATTCATACTATATGACATATGAGCTTTATCCCTTCGATAATTGTTGCAGTCCTGTACATCACCTTTATTCTTGAAGATGGGCACTAGCGAACTATTGCACCATTCTTGTGGGATCCCCCCTTCATGCAACAACTTATTAAAGAATAAAGTCAGCCACATACATCCATCTTCTTTTAAACACTTCCATACTTCTACTGGTATATCATCTGGGCCTTTCCATTTTCCATACTTTGAACTGCCTTTCTCACTTCATCCATGCTAATTTCTCTCACCAAACCCATATTTACTTGTACCTCTTTGAGCATACCATTCCATTTATTCTCTTCGTTCATTAGCTTTTCAAAATAAATCTTCGATCGTTCTTTTATTTCGTCCTCTTTGGACAGAACCTTACCGGCGTCGTAATAATGAATAATATTTTCATTTTTTAAATTATTCAAATGATTTTTTTTATTTTTTTTTATGAATGTTTTAGTTATTGGATACATGAAGGGCTGCTTTTGTAAGACGATTAAAATGCCACAGTGTTTTTGTGGTCGGCGTTCTTAAGTTTCTAAAATGTTATAGTCAATACTTACCCAGAAACAACACAAAGAACGAGCCCTGCATGTCGCTGAGGTTCACGGTGTGGTTGTTGACCTCCTGCATCATGGACGAAGTCTTCCAACAGCGGTCCTTCTTCGGCAGGTAGGCGTCCAGCCAGCGCATGATCAGGCCTGCTTTGTGCATGCGGTCTAGTCTAGAAAGAAGAAGATAGCCTACTTACGTAAAGTTTGGGAAATTAACTGTCAACTTAAATCGCCCGTATTTTCAAATCACACCTGAAGAATTATATTGATCCTGTTTTTAAGCTGATTATAAGACTACACTGGCTCATCGCCACACCGAGCGGAGCCTCTCGTACAGGCACCTCTTCAGTTTCAACTGTTTTCCGCCATTTTTGGTGAACTGACAGTTGACAATATACCCCGACAGATAACTGTGCGCCTGCGTCAACATATTACAGTGTATATGGTTTAAATAATAACAATAACAACTTAACCAATAATAAGACAGAACTATGAAGACGACACGATTTGTGTAGACCCTGGGGCACTAAGGAGGTGACAACTCCAAGCGCTCAGTTATAAAAATCGAGTTATAGTGACAGCCACCTCACTGCTGACGTGCATGAGATAATATTTACATAGATACACTACAACAACACTACACTTCTTTAACTGTTGTGTGAATTGGGTAGGTATAACATGACAAATTCACATAGGGTGTCAATTTGCTTATCAATTAATTTCCCAAACTGTAGATTTAAAAAGCGGTACACAAGTGATTTTTATAATCTGCAAAGACGGAGATGGATCCTAAAGCCTATGAATTGAGAGTGGTAAATTGAAATGATGGAAATAAAACAAACTTGTTAAAAGACGGACGCTACTGAAAATTAATTAATAGTAAATAAATTTGATAAATTATTAGAAATAATTCTGTATAAAAAAACTGAACTGATTGTTCAGTTTTTCTGTATTGAAACGATTTTTATGAAAGTGGCAAAGATACTTATCCCTATATCTCTGGACCTATGGAATTGGACCAGGAAATATAGAACTTCTCTGACAGTAAACCACGCAAGGTTTTAATTTTTCAGCTTTACTCACTCTTTGTTTATGACTGGGAGATACGGGCTGCCCGCAGGCACGATCATTGCAACTTTCTCGTTAAAAAACTCTTCACCGCCTGAAAAAAAATTCATTGTTACAATAATATTTCTGGAAACGAGAACGCAGACGCTTTATGTAAACACATTGTATAAAATCATACTTCTTAATTAAACCAACCGAATACAGCCTACAAAAAAAGTAAGGATTGAAAACGCTCAGAACTCCAAGTCACACATATACAACCAGATTATAAAATGCACTAGAAAATATGTTAACACCAAGACATCAAGGGGTTGGCAGACGCGTCGCCGCAAGAATACTTATATAGTGCTCATACAAATATGCTAGTTCATTCAATCTATTGTTCTTATACTTCCATCAGACACAGATGACAGACTTAGTAGCAGTGACAGCCTAGTGGCGTGATAAAAAAAAAAAAAAGGCACGCACCTCTGAATTTTCGGATTCATGTGCGTATTTTAATTGCTTCAAAAACGGTGAAGGAAAACATTGTGAGGAAACCGGAGAAAAAAGAAAAAAAATGCCCGAGATATATTTATTGACGGCATGTGAAGCCAAGTCAGAGGCCCATTAAAATCTCTGTCACCAGGTTAGTCACTAACCACTCGAAAAAGAAATATCAGACACATAAGTAAATACGTACTCAAGGCAAAGTCGCAGTTGTCTGCTTCCAGCCGGTCTGCCCTCATCAGGTAGCTGAGCCGAAGTTTCCAGTCGATGATGACATGTCGATGAAAACGTACGCGCTGCAGAAGGGCTGACCCTACAGCAAAATTATTATGATAGACTGAAAAAAAGGTGCTTTATGTGTTTCAGTTAAACTAAAATGTATGGTTCGATTACGTCCTACCAAAGATATAAATATGTCTAGACGCATGCTGTGAACGTAAAAAAAAAATTAAAAGAATAATCTCTTCGCTCTAAAAATAGTGCGAATAAATGCACGCACACTAGAAAAGCACAATGACGTGGCGCGAGTGTAAGCCCGCGTTCGCACGCACGTAATAAAACCGCGGCGATTTTTTGTTCGTGCACTGGATTTTCAACGCTCGGCTCGACACCGAGAGTAGAAAATCCAGTGTACGAAGAAAAAATCGCCGCGATAAAAACACGTCCATTCGAACCTGGCTTAAGACGTGGCTGTCACGCACACCACCATAACAGTGTTGGCCTGTTTGTTTTTGTTCTTTTGCAGCGCGACACTCTATCTAGACGTATAAATAATCAAAGGCTTCTTATTATTGATTAGGAACGAGTGATTTTCAGAATTTTTTAAATAAAATTACGTGTTTAAAAAATATTCCGTTCGTACCTGACGCCATGGTTCCTCCCATGCCAACAGTAGTCGAGACCAGTTCCGCGCCTTTCAGCAATGCTATGTACTTCGGCTCATCAGAATTCTGAAATAAGTGAATTTCACGGAAAATGTCGAGAATTTTCGAAAACAGTTGCTAACTTTATTTCTGTGGGAATAAACACAAATGTATTCAAGACAAACACAGAATGTACCTCAAAACCTGTTTATTTCCTTAGGTCTGTTACACGCAATTTTTCGAACTACATGGTCTATCACGCGTAGAGAGCGTGATATTCACAGTGTCATTATAGTTATTTTTATTTAGAAATGTAAAATTAACGGCTGGGTCCTGAGAAAGGCGCCAAAAGTATCACGCTAGCATAGCGTGGTCAAGTTAGTGTAAGGAAACTGGATTTGGCCTAATGTGAACCGCAAATTTGTACTTTACGTGGGATTGTTATTAAAATAAGAATGGCTGTTCTGACTCCCACAAATAAAAATAACCTAATCAAGTTTGCTACAATTTCTGATATGTTTTTTTAATATCCTTATTTTTTTTTATTAATAAGTTCTTAGTAATGGATTACAATCTAGCCTAATATGCTAATAAGCAATTTAACTCTAACTTAATATTTTACGAGATAGATTATGTTTTATAACTAAGAATAGTGTCAAATTGCACTTTTACACATTTTCGTAGCACTTTTTTAGGGTTGATAATTGATAAAAACACTTTGTTCATGTGTTACATGTATGCACAGCATTGTTACTAATATTTATTCACTGTTTATACACTACACTAACTCAAATGGGTTAAACATCATGGGTTCAACTCAATAGGGTTCGATTCCCGCACGGGACAAATATTTGTATGACCTACAAGAAGTTGTTCCGGGTCTGGCTGTTTGTGTATGTGAGTATAAATGTTTGTAAACGCACCCACGATACAGGAGAAATTCCTAGTGTGGGGCAACGTTTTTTAAACAAAAAAAAAAAAAAAAAATGATTTAGTTTTCTTTAGCCTATGCATTATGTCCGTGTTGTCTAGCATGTACTGCTACCTACCCATGTTTAATTAAAAGTTTGAAGTTAGTATGAAACCTACCTTCAACTCCATCTCCATATAAGAACCCTTAGTAATAGACCAGGTGTAAAGCCCCCGGTTCTCTAGGAGTTCGGCCACGGTTGTCACAGGAATCTCCTGCTTCGGGAACGTGAGGAAAGCCACCAGGTTGCCGGAGTACGTGGTAACGACAACCAGGACGACCAACCACCATGTTCCAACGACTAGACGACCGCTGTCCGCGCGGGGAAGGTACATTCCTCCTGAACATGATGAAAAATTGGCAATGTAGGTAGGTACTTCAATCATTTGACCAAGGAAGACTAAGGAATTAGGTTCGGTAAGCAAAGTTCTATAATAGGGACAACATTAAGGTCCTTTATTTTGCAATCAAATCTTTAATCTTTTTTTGGTTGGTATATTGGCATGTGCTAGCTGTCATATGGCTATTAATTTTATAATTTAAATTATGTTTTGTGTTGCGTAATGTAAATCATTTTGCATACTATTATATAGAATCATTTTTTTCTAACTGAACAGACAGCTGTGCTGCTGGGGAGTTTGTTGCGCCAGTTCTTTTTCTCAGCTAAAGCACTAGGAAGTGGTGAAGGGTGGGCATTTTGGGGGACTGTCTTATATAATTTTGACGTTCGAAAAGTGCTGAAACTCAGCCTAGTTTGAATAAATGACTTTTGAATTTGAATTTAAAATAAAATTGTGTAAGTAGGTACCACCATTGTATAAAAGAAAAACAACCGTTTTTTTTTTTTTAAATTGATTTTTATTTTTTTTTGTTATGGTACCTACCTACCCCACACCAATTCGTATACCACTACTTGCTATGTAAACAACAGTGACAGAAAGTATTATAAACATCATCAGGATACACAAAGTGAATTAAATACATGTTGATAAAATTTTCTTTCTCTTCCAAATAAAAAAAGAATTTTAAAAATCGGTCCACAATTGACGATAATATCGATGAACATAAAATAAAAAAATATATATATTCAGACGAATAGTTTTGAAGTCAGTTAAAAATTTAATTTAGCTAAACTCAGCTAACTTTTTGATAATATTCAATTCAACAATTTAAATTGAAAACCTCTTTTCATTTTTTTTTTTGTAAAAAACCTGACCGTTTATGTTGAAAAAAATTACACTGGTTGTCACAAATGATAAAGAAAAAAAAAATTATATTTTGAGTTATTCTCTCGACAAATAAGTATTTTTTCTAAAATTTAAACCAGTAATACGTATGTGAAGCCTCCTTCACATACGTATTACTATACAAGGTTCCCAATATTCTAATATAATTTTATACCTACATTAACATTTTTTTTTATTTTTCATTAATTTACCTTTAACTAAGAGTTTTATTTTAATTTATAATCAATGAATGTAATAAATAAAAATTACAATACTTATGTAACCTCTTTTCAGATTTTATTATTACGTTCCTGGCCATTGTAGGTGAAAAAAATACACTAGCCATTAAAGAAAAAAGAACGAAAAGCTATTTGCTTTTAAAATTATTATACCTGGCTTACAAAACATTTTCTTCGATATTTTAAGCCTAGAACATATTTTCAATTTCAATAAAGAAGGTTTACGTTTACAAAGAAAATAAATTATGTTTGCTTTCTCATCTAAAAAGTGGAGCTAGAATCTATATCTTCATTATTTATAATGAAACTTAACTTGATATCAGAAATAATATTTACGAGACCTTAGAGATGCCTAGGCAACTGTATTTTAAAGGAACTTTTTATTTTATTGTAAACTGAATTGAAAAGTCAATTATTCAAAATTTTCGTCTAGACTAGACGCAAGCGTTACTACTGCGCATGAGGTCTCCTGGGTTCGATTCCCAGACCGGGCACAGTGTTATTAAGTTTTTCATCTGGAATTTCTCAGTAGGAGCCCGGAGTCTAGCTCGACCCCTATTACATGGTACTTAAACATAACTGGCGAATTTTTGTTTCTTATATATTAAAAAATATTAAGCAGCAACTTTGAATTTAAGCACGTGGAAAATGTACCAGTTCTTTTATTTAGATTTAAATTTCGATTCTTTTGAAAATAAGGCAATGTTCTCACCTTGCTGCAACAAAGCGCCGTAGATATACCAGAGACAATTGTGTATGGTAGCCAGACCTCCTTGACGAGTGATCTCCATGGCCTCGTAATAAGGACTTAGTCTATGGATAATGAATAACGTTGGCCCCATCAGTATCACTGCTAATCCGAGACACAGCCACGTCTAGAAAGAATAAGAGCCATATTAGCTGTGCTTAATAACGTTTCTAGATTAATTGCCATATGGGGGATGCGCCCGTAGCCCGTGAAATTCCATTTTCTTAAGTTTTTTTGCAATTTGCAGGTAGGTCAGTGTTAGATTGTATGTTAGAATAATCATCATTAAAATCATCAATTTAGCTCTCTAACTTCAAATTACCCTTTTGAATGACTATTTCATTAAACCATGACATTTGAGGACAATTCTAACTAAGAGAGTATTGATGATAATGATTATAATTCTGTAAACACATATTTGTTACGATCGCGAATCATGTTTTAATCAACATACTAACGTAATACTCAAAAATCAATCTGCCTAGCCTTTTCCCAACTAAGTTGGGGTTGGCTTCCAGTCTAACCGGATAGCTGAATATCAGTATTTTACATGGAGCGACTGCCTATCTGACCTCCACAACCCAGTACCTGTGTAATACGATACCCCTTGGTAAGACTGGTTGTCAGACTTTCGGGCTTCTGACGACCCGTAACGACTGTCTAAGATCCACGAATGACAGCCGGGACCAACGGCTTACCGTGCTTTCCGAGGCACGGAGGAAAATTTGCAAATTGCAAAAAACGTAAGAAAATTTTAATTTTGCGGGCTATCCTGACGCTCTCGCCTTAAGAACTTTTACAACGCAATCTTTTCTACAAATTATTCTATTATGAGTTTATGATTCGAGAATAACTTAAACTGTGAATAACTGGTGAAATGTGGATCTACTATACAGTTCTGCTTAAGCCTTCGGGGATTACAGGATTATGTGATTTATGATATTAGAATTTGAAAAAGTCGTAAAATAATGACTGTTACAGCAGATAATCGGTTTCCCACCCAATCACAATAGTTTTTTGTACGCCTTGCAAGGCAAAACATAGTGATACAATGCAAATTTTATACCATGTACCATATAACCTATGTTCAACAAATAAAATACTTTGACTTTGACTTTGACTTTTTTATTTTGACAACTTAACATTTTCTGTCAAAAAGTGTATTGTAAAAATCCGTTTTCTCGATAACGCAATCAACTCAATGACTACTAAAATTAAAGTTAATCTGATTGCTTCATGCAATTCGTGTGCAGATACATTGTTTCATTTACACTTAAAATATAGGTTTATTTTTGTGAAATGCTTTAGTTAGGTACCTACTCAAGCCAAAAAACCAGCCAAGTACGAGTCGGACTCGCTCAGGTTCCGTAGGTACCGTATAGGATCGAGCAAAAAATACCGAAAAAAAACTCGCTGTATTAGATTAGACTCCCCTTAATTATTAACTTTGTTTAATTTAAGCAGCAATAGAAATACACAATCTGTGGTCAACTGTCTACTTAGCTATTACTGTTCATGAGATACAGCCTGCTGACAGACAGATGGACGGACGGACCCCCAAAAAGAAACATTTAATGCCAAAAAATTTATACTGAAGAACATGCTTAGCACATAATATGTATAATATAAACGTTTTCGAGCCAAATCTTTGCATTTAAGGCCAGACATAATGAGCCTGACGTTTTGTCTCGACATTTTCTTCTCAGTGAATTCTTACAGTTTATTAGGTATGTGTTACCAACATACCTATTTAAAGAAATATGAGCACATAATATTAACTTGGATTTAACTGCCTGAATTTTTAACTAGAACCTAATCCTCCTACCGGTATTTTCACTTGAGTGGGGAAGTTTTGTAGTACTTAGTTAGTTATTGTCATGAAACAAACTTTTCATAAGTAACACTTAGAATGTCTTCACATCGAAGCCTTTCAGTAACACCAATTTCGTGGGTAAAAACTAGCTGCGCCCCGTGGTTTCACCCGCATAAGGGTCGATCCCGTGGGAAAATTCTGTGTTTGTGAAAAGTACCCTATAACCTAACCCAGGTCATGGTCTACCCATGTGCCACCGTTCAGCCGCTTTAGCGTAATGGCGTATCAAACAAATAAACAAACAAACTCACTTTCGCATTTATAATATTACTAGCTTTTGCCCTCGGCTTCGGCCCATGTAAAGGTCAGAAATTATTCCACAGGGGTATTCATATAGTATCCTTTATCCTAAACTTGGTCATGGCCTATCCATATGCCTTTCATCTAAATCTGTTCAGCCGTTACGCATGAAAAGGTTGACAGACAGGCAGATAATAAATACAAATAATCTTTTTTAGGGCTCCGCACCTCAAAATGAATAATTGGAGCCCATAAAAGATGAGTTCGTTTCGTTTTAACATTTTCCGGTACCCTTATAAGTGTTGATCCCGTGGAAATATCGGGATAAAAATATCCTATGACCGTGGTCCTAACCCAAGTCATGGTCTACCCATGTGCCAAATTTCATCTAATTCCATTCAGCCGTTTTAGCATTAAAGTGTATCAAACAAATAAACAAACAAACTCACTTTCGCATTTATAATATTAATTAGGATTTTGCCGCTCTGAAAGCAACGCTAAAAAACCCAGGCATCTTAAGACAATCTAAACTTTTAAATGAGAACTTACGTCAGTTGTAAACGGAAGTAGAAACAACAGTGCTCTGCTGAGCTCCCTCGGGCGCGCTATCAAGAAGGCGTACGACTGTATGCTCACCGGCATAGTGTAGTTTATACCTGGGGAAGAAAGTTTACATCATTCTTTTACAACTGACTGACTGAAATTAAATGACTTTTGATCACAGTGGTGATATCAGAATACCAGCGCGGGGGTATTTTTTTTTTTTAATATCTCCGTATTATGCTGAGGTAGGTGCCTTTTTGGCCTCGCATAGGTCGTTATTATTTTGTTAGTTTTTTATATGCTCCCCTTTTATTTTATTTTTATGTATTCTTTTTTTCTTTTACTGTTTGTATTTCCTGTGCGTGTCCCAAATAAAATAATTTTCTTTCTTTCTATCTTTCAGTGGTGGCCCAGAGGTTACGGCTCCGACTAACGATCGTGGGTTCGATCCGAGGTGGGGCACTTTACTTTGTACAATTTATTTCATCACCAGTGCTCTCAAAACGGTGAAGAAAAACATCGTGAGGAAACTAACATGTCCTAGAACCAAAAATCCGAAGACTTTGACTTCCATGAAACCGCACTGGGCTCGCGTGGTAGATTATCTGGACCAGTCCCTCAGACAGACAGTAGGTTTGTGCCCTAGCAGTGTCAATTTTAAAATCTTACGCTGTGTTATGATATGAAATGACTTCAAAAACCTCTTTATGATCCTTGTGAAAATATCGGTTTATAAGAAATTGCCTTGTGCTAGAACGAAAGATACCTATAAAATCATAACCTTTATTCAAGCATTTCTTACCTGGCATAGGATCAGACAAAACAGTGAACGAAGCAGCCGCCAGAGCTCCTTGTCCTTTGGAAATGGCTATCATCGTCAGCTTGGCGTCCATGCCATGCATTGTCTGAAAGAAAACCAAGAGTAAGAACTTCTTGAGCCTTCAACAAATTTTTAATAACTACATTTTCAAGGAGATCTGTACAGTTACAAGGCAAAGGACCTGCATGCGTCATTTTGGACCCAACTCTCAACAGTGATGAAACTTATGCCATGTGAAAGCTTTTGGGGTATTATTTAATTTATACGAAGGAATGAAACTGCATAGACAAGATGGGAACATGATGATGTGATCAGATTGAAATAATAAAATAAATAACCTCCTTTTTTTTTAAGTCGGTTAATAAATATGATATTTGAAGTACTTACGTCAGCAATGGTATCATTAGCCAATTCTTTCTTCAAAATAGAAGCTAAAATAACTTTTATCCTGAAATAAAATATAAATACTTAATTAAAAATCTCTGCTATTTTAAACTAATTTAACTTTATCTCATAAGCCCGCGACTTCGTCAGCCTGAAACTTGTTTTAACGTAAAATATACGCTACTACTTTTTGCCCGCGGCTCGGCCGCGTGAAGGTCGGAATGTATCCCACGGGATTGTACTACCGGGATAAAAAGTATCCTATGTGTTTTTTAATAGTTCTTTCAAGGGTCGGTACATATCTGACGGAAAATGCGTCGCGTATTATCGGTCGCGTAACGTCAGAACAGACAAATATACAATAAAACATTCAACCTTTCACACTCAACTGATGATGCGTTAGTGCGTCGAGCATACTATCGAAATTACGCCCGACGCATTTTCCGTCAGATATGTACCGACCCTAAGAGGAATAATTCCGTAATACACTGTTGTCATTGGTTTACGTGGCGCACGCCAGTAAAGCTCCCAGTCGGCATGATTTTTTCCGACATCTCCAACAATCATCGTCATATTTCAGCCATTTTACACAAAACCTTAAAGAATTATACATCCAAACCTTCCTCATGAATCACTCCGTCCATTGGTGAAAACCGTATGAAAATCAGTGTGGTAGTTTTGACGTGACAACGTCTTATAAATTGGTTTGCCGGGTGACACTTCAAGAAACTGCGTTACGCTCCGCTCACGTTATGCGCTCACAATGAGAGCGAGTGAGAGGCACGCGTCCCTTCCACTCGGGCATGGTTAGCCCGCCTAAGAGCGAGAGAGACAGACATAAAAAGTGAAAGGCACGCAAAGTCGTTGTCACGTAAAACTTTCGCCCGTATACCGACTTTACAGGCAACCAATTTTTTTGAGTTTATCGCGTTCAGACAGACTGACGCGGCGGAGGGACTTTGTTTTATTTGGCAATAAGGTGTAGCTTAATGAAAGTATTTTCGGAATCGGATCAAGCGGGCCTGCTCCCTAATCGAAATCCGTAGTTTCGGTCGAAGTTACGGACGCTTCCCTCTCCGTCTCACTCACGATATGTCGGTAAGTGAGACTGAGAACGAACCGCCCGTAACATCGGCCGAAAATACGGATTTCGCTTAGGAAGTAGATCCCAAAGTATAGTACACACAAACTCACTATCACTACCTATAGATTATTATGGTTCTTACGTGAAGTTTTTGTTAATCGCTAACTGGTTAACGATATCAAATATAAGTCCACTATATTTCACAATAGCACCAGATTCATTTCGCTGCAGTATCGTCCATGGTGGGTTCTGAAATAATAGCACATAGATATACAAAAAACCGGTCAAGTGCGAGTCAGAGTCGCACATGAAGGGTTTCGTACCACCATACACACACAGACACCCTACACACAGTGGGCCCTATCAGAATACCAGCGCAGTGGTATTTATTATCGCCGTATTATGCTGAGATAGAGATTTGTTAGTTTTTTATACTTAAGCTCCTTTTTTATTTTTTTTATATAATTTTATTTTTTTACTGTTTGTATTTCCTGAACGTGTCCCAAATAAAATATTTTTCTTTCTTTCTTTTACAATATTTAGCATTAAAACGCATGCGGACCCTTTAATTTTTACTTCATTTTATTTTTATTAAAATTTCAACTGTCTACCTATTACGGTTCATGAGATACAGCCCGCTGAAAGACGGACGGACAGCGGAGGTGTAGTAATAGGGTTCCATTTGGCACCCTAAAAACACAAACTAAAGTTGAAACTAGGACGAAATCTTAAACATTTCACTGTTATAAAGTCCATAAGTGAAAAACAATTATGGCAGACAGGTAGATCATGACCTAATACAGGGTGGCATCCCGACATCGCTGCGCAACCTGTTACCATGGATTCAGTACAATATTCTGGACCCCCTTGAAATATTTCGTTGGTTTTTTTTTTTAACAGGCCTAGCAGCAGAAAATAGTGATTTATCCCACCGTCACCAATTGGTTACGGTCGACTCACGCGGTTTTAAATAGAAAAAAAATAGAAAACAGTTTATTGTCCAGGTAATACAGTAAGCAGGTTTACAAGTTAACACCAAATTGAGACGACATGATTAGCTTAAAATATTACCTATAGCTATGTTACAAAATATCATTTGCCAGTGAACCCCAAACTAGACAGTTAGTCTGTATCTTGGGGCTCGGGGTACGAATTCCAGAGTGGAGACTTGAGAGGTGATTTCAGGTGTTGTATTTTATATCTGGTGTGTTTGTGTACATGTGATGTGAGTGTGGTGTGTGTGTGCGTATTTGTTCCCATTGTGTATCGTTTTATTTAGTGTCAGGTCAGGGTATCTAGATGAATTGTTCCGAGTCGTCATAACTAGAGTTTTGCAACATTTCCTTTATTATTTTTTTACAACTGAATGAGGTAGTATTTTTGATTTCACAGAGTTTGCAGACTTTATTATATGTATTAATGAGAGAGTAAGCTGGGGAGCGTCTAGCTAGCAGTGAGGTGTAGTCAGGTGTTGGGATTCTATAGTTTCTTTTGCTTATGACTGATGCGTAATCGGGTCTGTTTTTAATAGTTCTATGAGTTTTGGTGCAGGCAGAAAGAATGAAAAGCTGGCGGACTCTGAGAACTCTTGTTTCACGATAGAGTAAGTCAGTAGAGAACCGATAGGGCCTCTTAAAAGTTACTTTAAGAAGCGCTCTCTGTGCTCGTTCTACTTCAATCAAGTAGGTCTTTCCAGCACTACCCCACACGCTGATGCAATACTGAATTATGGATTGACATAGAGCTAGGTAAACTTGTTGTAGTGTGTCTGTGGGTAGACAGTCTCGTAGTCTGCGCATGGTGTGGATGAGTTTTCTTATTCTGCCAGAGAGGTTGGATATTATGTTGCTTAAATGTTAGGTGGTCGTCGATAATAATACCGAGGTATTTAATGGAAGTGGTACGTTCAAGAGGAGAACAGTCACAAGAGGAAGTAGAAATGCGAGAAAAGCAGTGATGCAGTTTGAGTTTTAGGTGTTCCGGAGGTTTTGAAGCGGTGGTCTTGGTGAAAACAATATACTTTGTTTTACTGCCATTTAACGTGAGGAGGTTTCTGTCCAGGTTACTTGCGATGAGTGTCAGTCCTTCTTGTGCTAGACAGTGTACATGTTCCCACGTTTTCCCGTGAAATATGACGGCTGTGTCATCTGCATAAGTTATAGTGTGAACATTATTCACAGAGAGGTTTAGTATGTCGTTAATATAGACAATGAAAAGCGTGGGACCAAGCACACTGCCCTGTGGAACTCCGAAGTAAATGGGGAGTTGGTCACTGGTGAAAGAGTTTACTTTTGTGTACTGTTTCCGGTTTGTCAGGTAGCTTTTGAACCATTCAAGGCAAATTCCTCTTATTCCTATCCATTGCAGTTTCTTGAGGAGTAGGCCAGTTGAAACCGTGTCAAATGCCTTTGCAAGATCAAGGAAGATGGCAAGGCATTTTTCATTTTTCTCAATATGAGAAGAGGCCGAATTGACAAGAAGAGTGGCAGCGTCCTCGGTCGACCTATTCCTCGGAAACCAAATTGATTATCAGAGATAAGATGATTTTTTTCAATGAAAGAAATAAGACGGGAGTTAACTATCCTCTCTAATATTTTAGAGACAGAGCTTAGTAGTGCTATAGGTCTGTAGTTATCTGGTGCATGTTTGGGACCGCTTTTGTGAATAGGGGAAACCGCAGCTATTTTCCAACATTCAGGGAAAGTACCGGTCTCAAGGCTCAGGTTAAAGATGTAAATCATTGGTACTAGTAAGGACTTTAAAGCTCTGTTGATTAGGATAACTGAAATTTTGTCAGGGCCAGGGGCACTTTCAACTTTAAGGTCAGATATGATTTTAATAATTTCGTACGCATCTGTCGGTTCAAGGACGAGAGAATGTGGGTTTGAGACGTCTGATGTGTGTGTATTTATTAAAGATTCATGGGATAGATTAAGTTTTTCTAGTATCTTGTCTGCCAGACGGGTTCCTACTGAGGTAAAGTGTGAGTTACAGGAGTTGAGTGATTCTTTTTCTCTAGTGGGGCTCAGTAGTTGGGAGCTTTCATTTTTTCTAGGATATAATGTGACCTATTGATTTTATTACTTTCCAGAGACTTTTTGGATTGTCTTTGTCATCAACAATCTGTTGGTTATTGTAGTCGGACCTGATTTTTGAAAGAAGTTTGGAAAAAAAGTTTCTATATCGAGTGTATATTTTATTTCGGACAGGGTCATCAGGGTGAGATTTACAGTCACTATGAAGCTTATCACGATGAATCATATATCTAACTAATCCCGGGGAGATCCATGGTTTAATGCATGTCAATTTCCTACCAATTTTTACTTGGCGCGTGTGTTTGTTTATAGTAGAAGAAAGAATGAAAGAACAAATGACTATTTTTACTGCTAAATAATAGCTATTATTGTCTGTCGGCTGTTTTAACCTATAGTCTTGCGGATATTCTCGTCAATTAGACCAAAAATATTCAAAAAATGACAGGTAACACCAAAAAATTCAGAAAAATGTTTAAAGTTACATAAACCACGCGTGAATTTCAAACTGCGGGGCTTGACCGGAATGCATTTCCATACATTTTGACCGCATAGGTATTGCACTTTTGTAGGAAACAGCTGTTTTTTGTTTTTATAAAAACCGAAGAAAAATTTCAATGAAGAGGGGTTGAGAATCATGTACTGAATCCATGGTAATATAACAGATTGTACGTCAATGTCCCTGCCACCCTGTATAGGATACTTTTTATTAAGTACATGACGTGTAGTAGCTAGTATAAAAAATAAGTATAATAATAAAAATAACTGCCCCGTTGGTCTCGTGGTCGCAAGAGCGACTGCTGAGCGTGGGGTCCTGGGTTCGATTCTCGGGTCGGGCAAAGTGTTATTGGGTTTTTCCATTAGGAATTTCTTAGGAACAGGCCGGAGTTTGGAAGTTGGCGGTGTGATACCCCCGTGCCTCGGAGAGCACGTTAAGTCGTTGGTCCTGCGCCTCATCTCTCTCCGGTCGTGTCGGATTGCCGTCCCATCGGACTATGAGAGTGAGAGAAGAGAGAGTGCACCTGTGTCTGCGCACACACTTGTGCACTATAATATCTCCCGCGCCGAAGGCTAGTCTCTATTGAGATTGGCCGCCGTGGCCGAAATACGGTCTGGAGGACTATATAGTATAAAGGAGGATCTTTTATATTTTGGCACTTATGATGCGAATAAAAATAAATGTGGGAACACATAATATGATTAGTGAAATAGTGAGGTCTTACATGAAAACTGATGATGGGTAACTCCTTCCCTCTGAATCCGTGGTGTATGTGCGGAAACAGAACATCTTCGAACTTTACAGCGTCGATAGGACGCCAGATCCCGACCTATAGATAAGATTAAATATGAAGAAATATTTAAAAAGATGCCTAGAGTGCGCAAGAAAGTTTGCGCTCGGCTGAAATCGGAAGTAATCGTATGCCGCCGTCGTGTCATTTATGTAAGATTAAATTAAGTACATAATGATTTAATTAATTCATATTAATAGAAGATAAAATAAAAATTTAATAAAAAAGCCTTTATTCTACCATAAATACATAGAACAATTTACCACCAGTGGGGCGGCTTGGAATAGTTACTTAATGATTGTGAATACTTACGTTTAACAAGTTAATTTTGTCTATGACTCCTGTCGTTCCGTTCAGATTGGCGCTGGCCAGATCTGTAGCATCCGTGAGCCCCCGGTAGGTGGCGCCCCATGTGTCTGCCGCCAGAGCGCGCCATGTCGAGCAGTTCCCGCAAAGACTCTTTGCTGATATGTGTTGCTGGTTGAAAAGAAACCAAGTATTAAATTATGCAGCTAATAGCCACGTTGGTCTTGTGGTCGCTAACGTCGCTTCTGATCGTGACGTCTTAAGGCCCCAATTATCAGGTTGAGCAAAGTATTCTTAGTTGTAGCCAAGTTTAGATTTATGCTAGGTTAGTGGCAATAGGCTCACCCATTACATGGAATAAAACGTACCTACTTTAGTGAAATGTGGCTAGAATGTACCTACACCTCAGAATAAAACAGAACACAAACAGAAAGAAACACGAGCACACAGAACACTGGCGGGGTCCGCTAGGACCGATGTCTGCCGGGGTCGCGGGAAAGTCCGAAAGGGATACCGTGGCCCCTGGCAACGTACAGGCATCGGAAGGAACACGGGTGGGTTTTAGTCAGTAAGAGTCTAACACGGCCTCCCGCTCCGCCCAGAGCGGGAGAAGTTATTTTATAATTTCCCACCCAAACAAAAACAAGGCACACAGAAGACATGAGACAGGATTTTTTATGATGTTAGCGTCTATGGGAGCTACCTACTATATGTGATAGTTGAGGAATGTGGGTGGGTACGAGGTTTAAAGAAAGAAAAAGTATTTATTGGGACAAGCACAGGAGATCTTAATTAAACTTAACACACACTCACTAAAAATAAAAATAGAAAAAACAAACAAAGTAAAAATTAAAATAATGTGGAAAGTCCTGTGCGAGGCTAAAGGCTCCTATCTCAGCATGATGCTGCGACATTTAATAAATAATGTCACAGCGCTGGTATTCTGATAGGACCTGCAGTGATGTCACGGATAGAAAGATACATATAAATAAATACTAAATAAAAATAAATTAAATAGATGTATGAAATACAATAAAAAATAAAACATAATGCAGTCCGCGTGTCAGCACCCGACGTAACATCAGTTACTTGTTGTATGATTTTACTGTCTGTGGCATTGTTGTGACAAGTAGAGAGACGCAGACGCGTTTACGTTATAACTGGCCTCATACCCCCACAATTATTACATAATACGCCTACACACCTACAAGTAAAATGATTCTCATAGCCAAACTGATGAACTACTAGACTACTACCTGCATATGTTTGAGTAGCATGTCCCGTCTCTGTATCTTGTTCGGTCGAATGGCTTCCCACTCCTCATCTGACACTTGGCCAGCAACGTCAAACTCGTCCTGGATAGCCGCGTTCAAAGCTGATATGAACGCATCCATCATCTCCTGGCAGTAGCACATTATTCCGTTCTAGAAATATCAAGGTTTTTAATGCTATCTTATCAAAAGCTGAAGATCTCCCCATGGTTCTATCGCAGAAGCTATTACATATTAAGTATGGATTCGTTTAAAAAAATATAGTACAAACCTCTTGGCTAAAAATATGTGGAACGATCATTTACAGGGAAAAAAACTAAGTACCTAAGTATAAAGAGATATTTTTCACTTTCACACTTCAATAAAGTTTCAGTATCGTGGATGGTGCTCTTACAAACACTAATCTCACATACACATCCCAAGACATCTAAACAAAATACCTACATTTATTAGACTTGTCCCTGGGCGTAGTAGTTTTCGTATCTTCCTGTATACCAATCATGTTTAAACTCCAGCACTATATCAAACCACAGACATAATTGCCATGTTACTGATATAGCCAAACTAACAAACCAAAACGCGCAATGCAGGCTTGGTAGAGACACAATCATTCCCCAAATTGAGTGAACAAAACGAAATAGACGACCAACTGCATTATTAACCAGCGAAACACGCCGTCAATCCAGCCTGGATTGAACTCTGCGCTTTAATGATTGCAGGCATCCAAACTATCTCGGTCATTGGAGTTTTAGATATCGAGCAGCAATTGTGAATTTTCATTACTGTGAAATCCGACATTTCTAAGTTCACATAGTGTGTGTTGAGCACATAAATAGGTTTTGCCAATAATTTTTGGCGTAGACATTAGTAATTTTGTATGTTTGAAACAATCTACACCAGGTAATTTCGAAGATCAAAAGAAAACCAAATAACACCTAAAAATAATAAACACTATTGTAAAAAATATCTTGGATAAGCACGTTCATTTCAGTATCTTATCATCAAAGTCAAAGTCAAAGTCAAATAATTTATTTCAATTAGGCACAAAAACTTTTGAACGTCAAAATTTACACAAAAAATAATAATTGATTGTAGTCGCCCCTTCCAAAAGGTAGTTTTCGTATGGAGAAGAATGGATCTTCAAAAAGAACCCAGGAAAAACAAGTCTTAATCCTACAGTTACCTTACAATCCGGATGATTATCAGTTAAGTTATAGATATAGGCAACATTCTCTCCCTCGTACAGGTCGTTGATCAGACTGCTCAGGTTGCCGTTCTGTGCGTTAGTGTCAGATATGACATAGAGCCACTGGGCCATCGTATGCGACATGAGCAAGTCCCGAGCGGTCTCCGCCATTGTGGTCATTACATCTAACGTCACCACTGCTATAAAGTTTTCACCTACGAACATACGAACAACACCAGCAGTAATATTCTGTAACCATCTCACCGTGAAAACTTAGGTGAAGTGAGCTCGGAGTGAGCTGTCAGTCCCTAGCAGCAGGTGGAATGATAGCTCACTTCAAGCTCACTTCACCTAAGTTTTCACCTTGAGATTATTACAGAATAGACCGGCTGTTATTAAGGTGTTTTCACTATCAGTAAGCAACACCTAAATGAATGTCTAAATAAAAGCGGGTTGTAGGATTTTCAACTTTCAGTGCTGAGTCGAGCGTCGAAAATCCAACAGCGAGCTTTTAAGAGCAGCGAGTGTTGATGTAAACGGACCTGAGTTTTATAAAAAGCGTCTCAAAAATGAATGACTGAAGCAATTCTCTACAAAGCAAAACTTTTTCTAACACTCAATGTGCCATTTTCACATATTATGCATTCATAGCATTATCAGCCTATAATGTTCGCACTTCTGGGACTCAGACCTCATCTCAGTGAGAAGGAGTGGGCCGTAATCCACTACTTGGGCTCAGTGCGGGTTGGTAGATGTCATGTCTTCCATTTTTTGTTTCTAGGACATATGCAGGTTGCCTCACGATGTTTTCCTTCACCGTTTTGAGAGCAGTGGTGATGAAATAATTTACACAAAGTAAAGCGCCTGTCTGCGTTCGAACCTACGACCTCGTAAGTCGCGGTCGTTACCACTGGGCCACCATGCAAAGCTTCAGTAGCTTCAATTCATCAAAAAAAATCCCAATACTGCTTATTGGTAACTCATTGTAAGCAAAAGTTACATAAATATTCTGTTAAAGTTAATTTAAAAGGCAGTAGTGCTCGTTTGGATGCTCTCCAAACAATTAAAAACATTCCAGAGGCAATATAAACTAATTAAAAATAGACTATAGTGCTTTTGAATTTATAGCTGTGATATTAGAGCATTAAATACTAAGTTAAAAGTATATTGAGAACCTAAAAACAGCACAGGCTATAGCTATCAATATTCGATCATCAATTTTCTGTGATAACTTTAAATCATTTTACCTATATACTTAACCGGCAGTTTAGACAAGATTCTGTGCATCTCTTTCCTTCTCAAGTATTCGTTGATCTCATGTTTCATCTTGAACACTGTGACAGAGACTGGTGCAGCACTCTCATCGTCTATTTGTGATGTAAGAGCCTTAACAACTCTTGAAACCATGTCCCGACCTAATTTAAAATAGAAGACATTTTAATACATCAGCCCCTGTTTAACCTATCCAAAAGATTTAATAAATAAGCTGTTAAATCTTGAATTTTGAAGGATACAAGTAGGTAGGTACGTTATTAGCAAACTTGAAATACAATTTTCTCTTGGAATTGACAAGAGTAAGTAGGTATGTATATTAGAAAACAGCTGCATCTTATTATTTCGATGTTAAAACATTTGCAGCTACCGTGTAACTACAGACGCCAGCAGGTCAACCTACCCGAAACTGTCAAATTTTCCTAATCAACTTTGAACCTTACGCTTTGGTGATAAAGTTGAAAATCTATTAAAGAAATTTGACAGATTGTAGTAGGTTGATGTGCTGGCGTCTGTACCTATTGTCTATTAAAATTTTACTCACTTCCTAGCATCACTCTAAAAAAAACTGTCACAAATTGGCTACTGGAACAAAATTATACAGACACAGAACGGCTTCTTCTTTCTGGAGATAAGTATTAGTAAACTGCTACTTTGTAACACATACACAATAAACACACTTCACACTCTTCACTAACACACCCCATCATCATGTTTACAATTGTATATTGGTTTCTCCGTAGTTCCCATTTTATTTTATTTTCAATTTATTTTTAGGTTTTAATTTAACTAGAATGTTAAGTTAGTCGAAAATATTAATTGCTTTTATTTTAATATTGTATCGCCTTAAATATGAAACAAGGGTAGGGACTGGTGCCCTTAATACAAGTTATCTCGATAACTTAGCAAGGGTACTAGTTGCGACAACTAAAGTCTACCTGTACTATATTTAAGTCTAACAAGTATGTATTGTTAATAGCTGTACTGTTGATGCGAATAAATACTTACTTACTTACTTACTTACTTACCTAGTAAGGTATATACCGAGCACAGATACTTACTCAATGTGTCATCATGCAGTATTATCGCAGACTTCCATTGGAAAGCATTCGAAGTCCTCAAATCAAGAAGCAGTTGTGGTAGCTCTTCACCAGGATCGGCGAAAGTGGCAGTTATCGCAGAATGAGATGGTAACCTTGGACAGTCCACTTCTGTTAAAGCAAATAGTAATAGTTCTTCTTCTTCAGTGCGAGAAAATAAATCCCAGGTGTCTTCGCAAGAGGCTATACTGAATACAGCTAGAAAACCTATAACAATCATGGTTAGTTTATTAATTACTTGTTGATAGGCCTACACTGTCCTCTCATACCTATTAACACTGTAAGTCATTTGAAAACATTGTAAAAGCCATTAATTTTTAATAGAGTAACCTAGGAGTTTCTTGCCAGCTCTTTTTCATAGGAAACGACCATTTTGAACCGTGCACTGTACACCGGTTCTGACGTTTCATAAGTGCCCATGTAAGTTTGTGTGAAAACGTAGGTACGCTTTAAATGTAGGTACGGTCAATCAGTGGCAACAGTTGAGCGACTGCTTTTTCTGCTACGCCATAAAAGCACTGTCAATGTCATTTTTTACAATAGACTTACGATTGACCGTTGGGCGCCAATAGTCGATTCACTACTATTTTGCTGGGCGCCAATAAGCTATCTACTACTACGTGGCGCCAACAAGCTATTTACTGCTACTACAATTATGAGTCCTACTGCAGATTTGGCCGTCTTTGTATTTTTCCCGATTTTTAGAAATGTGTGGTTTAGCCTACTGCGTTGTCGGTACCTGCTTTTCACGAACCTTATATTTTGTATTAGTCAAGAATAATATTGATTGGTTACTAAATGATAACCTACTACCCTAAATATTACACAATACTTAGCTTTCGGTCTATTAATAAATATCCGACATTTCATACCTTTCTTGAGACTGATAGTAGTCCAGGAGTAGTAGTAAACAATGACGCCGCCATGTTTGAGCTCAACCCTCGCCAACTCCTTGATGTAATCCTTTAGTTCGTCAAGAATTGTCTGGTATTTTTCGCCTAAGTACTGCCGATCTAATACTACGGCTGAAATGATGGAGCTGCGTGAAAATCATCCTAGATTCTTTGCATTTAATTTGGGTAGAAAACCATCTTAAGGTATTTTTCTTCTTATTTGGGGTTAACTGCAGTCAGGGGAAGATCTATATAATTATGTACGTACACCTAATTCTTATGTGGCCTGCAGTTGACTTCTTTATAACCACGCATAAAATACTGAGTGCAAAAGATATTCTTGGAAATTTCCTCAATTCAAACCTCTAAGATAAATAATAAGTTAGCATCATAGATTTAAATTAAATTTGACAAATATGCAACTTACCTATTGAAGCGTTTGCCGTAATCAACGACGGAAAATCCTCCGCGGACACTGGTGCTAACAAAAACACAAAACTGAATATCCATAGTTGCATTTTTAGTAAACACGAGCGCAGTCCGATTTCTACACTTCTCAAATGAAATTCCAGTCATAATTTGTAAAGCTGTAGAAGTAATTATTGATATCCAATCAGAATTTTCCCGTTATTATTAAGGGCCTAATGTAATTAACAGAAACCAGGACGCAGATGTTCCATGTTAACCTTTGATGTGGTTTGCACGAATGTAGGCTGTTGAAAGGTTCGTGATTCATGGAACAATACTTGTTCTTCAGTGAACATACAGCAGGTTTGATTTATCTACGAATGCTAACAAGTTGTTTAAGGTTTCTGCTAATTCGGGTAGTTATCAAGTATTTTCTAAAATAAATATCATAAAATAATCGGTTTCAATTGTTTTTTTGTTCATTTTACAAAAGTTGTTACGTTTAGGTACGTCACAATATGGTAGCTAGTGGAGGCGTTTTGGTGTAGCTGAAAGGATATAGTTAACGCGGCAAACGACAAAGAAGGTAATCGTTATCGATGACCAACTCGGCAATTTTCATCATCGTCAGCCAATGTTGCTGCTATCACAAAAACTTCTCCAGTTCCGCCATTCAACCCGATCCTCGGCTAAAGTCTCATCGAGCTGATACCAACCACTCTGCAAAGATCGTCCCATCTTGCATGAGGGCGTAACGTCCCACCGGGAACTTATGTTTGCCAAATTGCGATCTCCACTCAAGAACACATTCATAATAAATCAGCGTTTTTCACGTGTTGGTATTTCGTCGCTCTAATTTCATTAAATTCTTACATTAATTTATTATAGATACTACTAGGTTATGCCACATTACACCGCAATGGCACCAAAGTAACTTGAGCAGATTGTAACGGTGCGAGCTGCATGCGCGGGCCATTTGCACGGATTTTGTACCTTCTCATTTATTTACCTTTACCTCGGGCATTTATGTATTCAAGTCTTAGTACAGTAATATGTTAATGATAATAATGGTTTGTACAAACACTTTTACACGTCAATAATATTTTAAAAACCTAGATTAGGTCGTTTCCTATCCGACTACTCCGAGATAAAAGGCTGAAACAAACTCAGAGATTACAGTCTCTTTTAAAAAGATTATGACTGATCTTGGTCAGATCATGTGAGGACCATGTAAATTGGTGTCTAAAATGGTGTATTGTATTTTACCGTAACACAAGTTGGTATTTATGTGGCTTGTAGACAAACTAAAATCAATCTCTTTTATTCTATCATACAAAATTCGATTTTGACAAAAGAAACACCTTTTATATGCCAAGAATCCGTTCCCGAAAGGTCAGTAGTTTGTTAAAAATTCATTACAATTACGTGAGCGCTGCGTTACGTGTGTTAGGTACATTGTAGCTATCGTGATTTTTGACACTCATGTCATATTAGGCTAAGACCCATAAAATCGACCTACATTTCTTAAATCAGGTCATTTTCTTTGGCCATAGCCCATACTGTGCCCCATATAAAATAGACAGACCAGGCAACCATGTTTCAAAAATATGAATTGCCACAAGGGAGTGTACCTACTAGTTACTTTTGAACCCCTTACAGAATCCTAGATCGCGATGACTCGAATGGCTGATTCGAGTGACCGCCTGGATTCTATTAATAAATAATACCAACCCCGTCTTTGTATGAACGTAAACGACGCAAAAGGAGTATGTATGGAGCGTAGCAGGTGGCGTTCTATAGTTTCAGCCTACCCCCATACGAAGAAGGCGTGAGCTCATGTGTATATTTGTGTGTGTGTGTGTGAATAGGTACATTGTACAGACATTTTAGTTTTGAACTGAAAAGTTTTATTAGCTCGGAAATCGGAAATTCATGTTTATAATAGTTTTAGTCGATTGGTTCTATGTGTGTCTTATTAACTTACTCCTGGGAAATCTAGCAACTCTAAACTTTTCATTACAACATAAAAGCGAAGTTAGTCTTGTGCGGTTCGCAACAAATAACATATAGATGGAAGAACTATAAAAAGGATGTTTTAGAGGCAACCCCGTAGTTTGTCTTACTTTTAAAATCAATCTCAAGAGTCCGGAGAAAAGACGATTTTACCCCCTGAATGAATCAGTATTTTATTCACCTATGACTTACTAATAGGTAGTAGAATGCATTGTTCTCCCATACGGAATTCATGGGAAAACATGTTTTTTCAACTGCAAATATAAGTTGGTTGATTATTACTCGTTATCTTGTAGACCCTACGTAGCTGTGATAGTTTTCCTTTTAATTTCGTTATATATACTACTGCTGTGAATTTTTTCACATGTCCAGAGTCAACCATTTTTCTGGCAGGGGCGACACTTGACTCTAACAAAAATTAGCACTTTAAAGCTTAATATTTCGCAAACGGATCCCTGAATCTAAAAATGGTTTTCACGAACTCAATATTTTTGAACGACCTTTCCAACGACACACACCATGGGGTAGACGAGGAAAAAAAAACATCCCCACTTTATGTGTAGGGAAGGTACCCTAAAAAAGTATTTTTCATGATTTTATTTTACCACTTTGTCGGCGTGATTAATATGTATACCCATGCCAAATTACAATTTTCTAGTATTAACAGTCTCTAACCAAAGCCGCGGACAGACAAACAGACAGACATATATGGCGAACCTATAAGGGTTCCTTGTTGACTACGGAACCCTAAAAATAGAGGATCTTCCGACCAGACGGGTGTCGTGTCTGGTGGGCAACTGCCCGCTTTTTTTTTTACTACGGCCTCTCTCAGTTGACCACTAAGGTCGTGGGTGCTTAACCGGGCTTTCCTGTGGCTGTCTTACGCTTCTACACTCAAGGCCTCCAGCCAGGGGCAAAACTAAACTAATTAAAACTAGGCATGCACTCGCTAAGGGCACCCCCTGTGGGGTACGAACCTCGGCTTAGGGCGTCGCTGGGGGAAGGACAGCAAGATGGGACAGGCTGGATCAAATATAGATTATTATTAATAGGGGAATTTAATACTACAGGCTAAGCTTTATTTTCATCGAGCAAGGGTCGGGGAGGGAGGGGGGTATTAGATCGGGGTCGCGGTCACGGAGTACCTCGGTGGCGAGGTCGGTATGACGGGTGTCGTCTGTTTTTGTATACTGTGCTGGTGGCCCTACTGCTCTCCTGGAGGAGGGTTATGGGATCGTCTGGGTCGTTGATGTCTGTAGGTCGTATATACATGTCGCCGCGAAAGCGTCTACCTGTAAAGATTATAACATAGTCTTATGCGTAACTACTTATTATAATTGTTATTCACTATAAAGTCTTTGATCCTGCCCTCTATGGGTAACTGTGGAATACTGTTACAACCATTTGCGTGCATTTGAGAATCGATGTGTAATCGATTCCCTTGAGATCAAACGCCATCTATTGCCCAACTTGTGAACTCAGTCAATATACTGTGAGTTCGACTGAAAGATAAACTATTACTAATTTCGATGTTGGGGCAAAACCTAAAGTTAAAATTTAAAGGGAACGTTTATTTAATGATTTATGGGTTTTTAGTCACAAGTGGTCATTTGAAATTAAATCATTTGAAGTAAATTTGTTTATGAAAAAGCGGTACCTGAGATGACGCGGTTTGCGAATATTAAGATCAATAACTGAATGTAATAATTTAATACGAGAACTAAATAAGTTTCAATAATAGAAAACCAACTATAAAGTAATAATATTGTAATTTATTAATGAATACCTGTTGTTTGATTAAATTCCTTGAATCACAGGAAGTGTTGTCAACGGAGCAATAGAAAAGTTGTAGAAAGTAATGAAGCTTCTAATTCAACTTTAACCTGAATAACCTTTGTATTTGTGAATATTAGCATTTTTTAATCATAAAAGAATTAACTGATACGCATTTTAGCATTGTTTGTAAGTTTTATTGAACAAACTTAGTAATAAGATATTGTATTGAAATTCGGGGTACGTCGCCCGAATTTGAGAAAAGCGAGGCTCACCGAATGACGTGTGTGGGTAATATACATGAAAAGAAAAGTTGTGTTAGAAAGGACTGAGATTGTAATTGTTGAACAAAATATAACCTCTGTAACATAATGTTTTTATTTAAAAGAGTGTCCATGGAGTTTCTTGCCAGTTCTTCTCCATCAGGAGCCAACTTCGTAAACGGCTTCAGAAAATAACTCAAACTGAATGACTCCTAAGTGATAACTCAAAAGTGCCTGTAAATGTTATAATTGAAATAAATGTTTTGAGCTTGAATTAAGAGTTGTGTGTGATTAAAAACCAACTACCTATATCTACTATCAACAAGGAATTACACCGGAGACTGGTCAGAAAAGGCACAGGGTAGATACCCCGTCGTGTCATACATGTACTTGTCTGGTAAACCCTGCTTGCGCGATGCAGCATTTATGTGACGTCAGGTCTTTGATGCGTTGTACGCATGTGGCGTTGACGATGTCGCCACTTTTTTTTTTAATTGTCATATCTCTAGGGTGTGTAAATTTTCGGGGACCCAAACCCGAAAGAGAAAAAAAACAACAAATTCTCATTTTTAATTTATCAATTTATACTATCTAATGGTGTAAATGTAAGTGCCTAGTACAAGTGTTAGGAACTCAACACGTCGTCAGAGGCAGCAGGTGAGAACTTTGTTATAGTCTCAGTAACGAATGAAGACGATGACTGAGACGGCTGAGCTAAATGATCTGAAGTATTAAATTGAATGTTGCCTAAATCAGCTTCGAAGATAACATTGTGAATAGCATGCTTTACACATGCCAACGTACGTGGATCATATTTTCGTAGTTCACTGACTATGTAATTTCCAAAACTTGTATAGGGATCGTTGGAGACATTAGAGGCATTTCGTAGAAAATTAAGAGATTGAGTCAGTGAGTTATTATCTTCTTCATATTCAGACTCATCTGCAGTTAGGACTTCTGAACTTCTTCGTCTTTTGTTACGTGAAGGTTGTCGTGGTGACAAAATCATAACTTGTTCCAGTTCATCGGTTGTGTGAGACTGTTGTAATTCGGTCGAAGAAGCGTCCGTGTCCTCGTTTGCAGTTTGAGAGGATAGCTGACTGTCATCCTGCAAAGATAAATTACTTTAAAGAATACCGAAAATAAATGTACCTACTTGCTGGCCCACTTTGCTAGGCGCAGGTCTTAGTGGCCTCCGCCCAGCAGTGGGCTTAGGTATTAAAATAAAAGTTAACGTACCATCGGTTCTGTATGGTGGGTTTTGACTATCTTGTTTCTGTGTTTCCTCATAAAGTCAAAGTGGGGGTAGCCGAACCATTTTGAGGAGTAGATATATCTAGGATTTCCTGCAGCAGCAGCTGTAGAAATGAGAAGTTTCGGTAATTTTGTAACTAGATATTCGTTATTACAGTACAGATAAAAAAAACTACAATCGAACCTCTGATACGACTTTTCCTTTCTCTATGTAACTCCCGGCGATGGGAACCCAATAATGATGCCATTTTTTTCTTTAAAACACTGATAGGCCACTTATATTCATTTGCAATCTTTGTCCAACTTTCTTTTCGCATTTTGGACACTAAATGATGAGGATGTTTATTATCCCACAGCAATCTATGTTCGCCATACCGTTGTATTAGTCGAATCGTTTGTTCTCGATTCATTTGTCTCGATGGATGCATTGTCTATTCCGTAGTTTTCCGTAATTAATCTAAAACAAAAGAAATGTTTATACTCGGTCCAAGACTTCAAACTTTTTGCGTCGGCGGGGGCTGGAAACAATAAGGCCCGGACTCCATCAAAGTGGAGACCAGACGATGTGTTTCACAGACACATTTCGTCTCCACCCAGCTTCAGCGGATACCACTGAGCAGAGATGTATCATATTTATATGGCGCGATCGAAGCGGAGATGTGAGCTGTGCCTCGCCGAGATTGAGCTGGGCGGCAGTACAAATCGAAGATTTCAGCTGTGCCTAGCAAGTTGGCGATGGCGCGCAGCGGAGACGAGGAGACGAGATCTGCGTTTATCTGAACATCCAACGCTCGCAGCTCGGTTCCACTCTAGTCTAGCCAGCACACATGTCCGCTCCAGTCTAGCCAGTACGCATCTCCGCACAGCTTCGGTGGATACACCCTACCTGAAAAACATCTATTCTCGTCTCCGCTTCGGACATCTCCGCATATCTCCGCTTTGGTGGTGTCCGGGCCTAGGGACTTGCTTAGCCGTGCCTCGACTAAAGCTATCACAGCCAAGACAGGTTAAGTACATTAGCTACGTCAGAGCACTCGCTCGTAACCTAATCCTCAAAAACGTAAAGGGTCTCCGAAACGATCAAATTCAATAGCAATTGTCAATTTTTACGAGATTGATAGGCAACATGCGCAAATTGATCGTCTACCAAATGCAATTGATCAATTGCAATTGATCATTTCGAGGACCAGCTATCTAATTACGCAACACATTTTCGTAAACGATTACGACAAATTCATTTTGAAGTTTCATTTTCAACATTCATTGCGTTATTTACGTTGTTGAACAGATTTTTTTTTTCGAACTATGGATCAATGGATTAGCTATTTGTTTCAAAGCGATTCAAATTCCGATTGATCGTGTATTAAGTAATTAGGGTACTGAAATAGTCACCGTAGCCGTAATCGGCATGGGATTCAGAATTTAATTTAAACGTGTAGGCAGGTACCTACATAATACAATCACACGTAGGTACAGTCAATCGCACATCAGTGGTAACAATTTGACTTTGCAATAAGAGCGATTTTCGTAGTGCAAGTGCTACCGTACCACTGATGTACGGTTGACTGTACTTACTAGATAGCAGTTGTAGTAGACTCCGCCTTTAAGTTCGGCTTTTTATTTAGATCGTCGGTGTCGTCTCTGTTATTCATACATGTGTGACAGGTGCGGCTCCTCTTTAAAACAATAAGCTCCCTAAAATTATGTAAGTACCTACACACTCTGCTTCCTAAAATGTTAATAAAAAGTTTTTTGAATTTAGCAAACTTTAAAAAACAGCTGATAAGTACATACAAACATTCACATCACACATTCATTCATCTAATCTAACCCATTGCCTGCCGTACCGGCCGGATTGACGCTTGACGCTACACTCTTGTAATCTGTGAAGAGTCACAGAGTTCTCAGTTCTTACCTTAACGAACCCTTAGTTTCCGATACCTTTACACTGATAATGCCCAACGAATTACTCAATAAATTAACACAAGGACGGGTCAAGCGCTACTTAAGCATGAAAATGCCAAGGATTACAGTGAATTATTTATTGCTACCATTTTCTAGATGTACGAAATGTATGTATGAATGAATGAATGAGAAACAAGCCACAGAAAAGCAAAAGGCAGATCGGAAAATGTTACATTAGAACTCATTCAAAATGTAACTTCAACGGCTAAATTATTATTACCACGGTTACATCCCATCCCATCAATCATAAGTGACCCCGTGGAACCAATTATTAATAAATTGGCATTTGGCAAAGTTGGCATCGGCAAATTCTGTTCTGACTTCTGACATTGAAAAACATATTCAAAGTGTCACTGTCACCAACTCACCATTGTTGTCATCTTGTCACTTATGTTTTCGTTTTCAAACATTTGTTTTACTACAATTTTTGTGAAATGTCGAACCAATATGAGAAAATCTTTATAACAGTGGGCACAACAAGATTCGATTTACTTTGCGACTATGTTTTGACTGAACCCGTACTAACAGCATTGAAGAATATTGGTTGTAAAGAGATTACTTTTCAAGTCGGCAATAGCAGCGTAGAACC
This sequence comes from Xanthia icteritia, assembly GCA_949128155.2. Taxonomy (NCBI): domain Eukaryota; kingdom Metazoa; phylum Arthropoda; class Insecta; order Lepidoptera; family Noctuidae; genus Xanthia; species Xanthia icteritia. Next base: position 3,863,285 of record OX421943.2, read on the forward strand.
CGGTGTAATTGAAAAGGAGAACGTTAAAATAAACATGTACAGGTTCAAGGACTCCATTCATGAGGATATAAGAAGCGCGGACTTGGTCATAAGTCATGCTGGGGCAGGAAGCTGTCTAGAAACTTTGGAAGCAAATAAACCACTGTTGGTTGTTGTAAATGAAGACCTAATGGATAACCATCAACTGGAACTAGCTGAACAACTTCAAATTGACTCTCATTTATATTACTGCACATGTGATACAATAATAAGCACACTAGGCATGGTAGACTTCACTTTGCTAACTCCATTCCCAAAAGCAAATTCATCACTTTTTGTGAATTATTTGGATAGTGTGTTTAAAATTGACAACTTAGATTGATGTGTCATGAAACTGCCCAATTTAGGAATCTCGCACACTAGACGGCCACAACTCCGGCCAGTAGTGGTCCGTGGTTCATGGTTTGGTCTGCGGCTAGTTGACGTTGCAACCAAGTACGCAATTCATATCAGTTTTTATAGTTTACCTAAGCGCTGTGACTACTGGTCTTAATCTGGCTACAGTTTCACAATTTTGGGTATAAAATGGACAAGAATAAGTTTAAAAAAAATACTTTGTACTTAATTAATAATTATTTACAATAACATATTTATAGTATGGCACAATCTAAAGATATCTTATGCTTATCCATTTTGCACTCAAAATTTGTGAAACAGTAGCTTGATGAAGCAAAGGTAATATTACACCTGTAACCATTCCCTGAAGAGGTTCTGATCTCTGGTTTTCCTTCAATACATATAAATATTTCTTCCCTGATGAGGCAGGGGTGTATTTTATAAACCCATGTTTTTTGTTACTTAAAATATTTAGGTATTTATAAAGTTCCTTCTTCTTTTCGCGTGGTTAGTGACTAACCTGGTGTCAGAGTATTAAAGCTACCCATGGGTCTCTGACTTGGCTTCACATGCCATTGAGAAATATCTCAGGCATCAGCATGCCTCTACGTCCACACACACACAACACACATCTTTATCTCCCAGCAGACATAGAGACGTGCTTTAGAAAATGTAAAGCATGTAAGTCTTCCTTAAACATTCCTTGTTTGATTTTAATTATCGTAGGTAATTGTCAAGACTTAATAAAATTGTTAATGTTGCTAATATTGATTATATTAGAATAAAGCAAATTGATAAATTTATATAATATATTTTGAATTTCTTATATACTTACACTAGCTTATAAGTGAAATTGATATAAAATAAATTATTTTCACAGTATAATTTAATTTTATTGGAAAAAATACAGATCATTTACAAGGCTCACAAAACATCAGAAGTCATAAATAATGATTAGGTTCCAGGAAATTATGAAAATAATAGGACAAAACTAAACTTATAAATGTTTATTATGGATAATTTAGACTAATTTCTTGGCTTCAAAGAAGCTCTTGAGATGTCTCATCTGCCAGTAGCCAATGCCGACAAGCACTCCCGTCTGAAGGAGACTCCACCACAGAACGCGCTGGTTTGTGCTCTCTGACGTCTGTCTGAAACGCTCCTCACGATGCTGGAACAAGAAAGTATATATTTAGAATGAAAATAGTAGAGATATAGCCGAAGAAAACCTCCCTACCCTCACTGCAGGATAAAAATCATAATGCAGATACCATCATCTTAATAAATCTTGACATGACTAGATACCACTTAACAACCTACATAATATATGCTGCTTATGCTGTTAGAGATGTGGTAGTCACAAAAAAAACTTAAAACAAGCTTATTTTCAACAATAGTTAGTACAGACGCCCATCAACCTACTACAATCTGTAAAATTTCTTTAATTGATTTTCAAATTTATCACTAAAGCATAAGGTTCAAAGTTGATTGGGAAAATTTGACAGTTTCGGGTAGGTTGACCTGCTGGCATCTGTACATAATAATTATTTAATTGTTCTAAACCTACCCTTTGGTAGCTCTGTTCCTTAGTGATCTGGTGTACTTGGTCGAGCAGTTGCCTGATCCTCAGTTGCAGCTCTGTGAGTTTGTCCTTATGGGCTACATTGGCATAGTCCACTGCATGCTCACCAACTTGAATGTCCAGGTGCACCTATTACACAAGTTAAGCATGAGAATGGATATTAATCGCATGTTTTACAGCCATTATGCATTTTTGTTGTAATTATACCTTTTGGGGCTATATTTTTAACTATGATAAATTTACAAATCCTGAACTTCAGAAAATAAGATAAATACATGTAGAGTAACCGTAAATAATTAGAAAATAAGAATTTTGCTGACTTAAAATCCATCTGGATTAATTTCTACATCAGAATCAATAAATTGTTCTTGAAATAAGTAGTTCAGTTAAATATTTGCACAAGTGTATTACTACAATGCTATAAGAGTGTTCCATGGATAATTATATAAAATTGAATATAGTATAGCTGTTAAAATTAAAACAATCCTCTTAAATTAAATTGGATCACCTTACTCTTCCATCCCACATAATACTCACTCTAAGTTGTGATCCACTGAACCAAGATGTGCTGTTGGAGTACATGCAGATGACGTGCTCTCCCGGTGTGACCGACGTGAATGATATCATGCCCTCCGAAGAGTAAACACGAGACATCAACACTTTGTCGTTGGGATCACGAACCTCCACATGCATACCTATGCCAGGGGTCGAAGGCATGAAACCTCCCGATCTCGGGTCATACAACTCCACTTTGTAATTCACTGAAAAACAACAAACATCACAATTAGACTACATTCTCGCTACTCTATTGTGAGTAGAAATGCAAGGCTCAGGCGTACAAGGAAACTTTACCTATAACAGTAGTATCATCTGGTATTTCTTCTATGAAACATTTTCTCTCGGCTTCTGCTATGTGGAAATATAAAGCTGAAGTCACGTCCAATACGAGAAATAGCGCAAATAGCGACGATATTCTGAATAATTCCATTTTTGCAGCCTACAAGAATCGGCAAAAAACTCAAGATGACATGACACACGCACGTCACCGAATTTATAAAACGTCAATTTGCCAAGTTTCATTACAATGAATGTTGATATTCTTAGCATTAATGAAACAAAATTCAATTAATTTTAATTTACTCAAAAGGGTCAGTAAAACATAAGCTTAGTGTATTTTATTTTTGTGAAAATAACATTTTATTCAATTTTATTGGTTTTGTTACTCATATTAAAAAAAAATACGTACGTTGTGTCACTCGGTGGCACACACAAGTGTTGTCAACTTTTCAACTTTATAGCTACATCTAGCTATTTTTCGGTGTCAGGGAGCTAATGGTGCCGATTCTCTTGTCACAAATGCCTGTAAACTAGACTAAAAATCACCAAAATTTAGTTTATTCTTGTCAAACGATGATTTCCCATTCTGAAATAGACTAAACTGACACAACTTATAACTTAGGGCAAACAAGTACCACGTGGGGTCGCGATTGTCAAATTCTACTTTAGTTGTGTCAAAATAATTTTTAAATTTAGGGATTTATTTTTGCAGAATAGCTTTAAGATTCTCAAAAGTAAGTAATTTTAGTGATAGTTTAGTTAGTTTAGTTTGGTGTACAGACGGCAGTACATAATTTTCTAACAAATTTCTTTAAAAGATTTTCAACTTTATCCCTAAAGCGTAAGGTTAAAAGTTAATTGGGAAAATTTGACAGTTTCGGGTACGTTTACGTGCTAGCGTCTGTACAATCGGCACCATTACAAAACAACCCAGTTAGTTGTCTTGTGAGTTAGTTCATCTGTATACGAATTTCTTCTATAAAAGTCTTCAGGTTTCAAAAGAATAGCACATAGTTTCGCCGAAATATCCGGTTTCCAATTTTTTTAGGAGAGCTTTCTTCCTCAGTTTTCGTCTTTTAACATTGGCAAATACATGGGTCCCCGTATTTTTGCAGTCACACAGCTGCGCAACGGGCCATTTAATAATTATTCGTAAAAGAAGTCGCTTGATTACAAAAAACAACGAGCGAGCCTTACAGTAGTCGCATATGATGTGTAACATCTGACATCTCACCTTGACCTTGGTAATAAGCAACTGAAGCAACATTAAAGGAGCGGTGCCTCGTCAAGGTAGTATAGTGAACTCTAGCACCACGCACGCTCATTGATTCAAATAGCGCGCGCTTCCCCGACTTCTTATTACACACTTCCGTCCTTTTTCATGAACTCCCATAGGTTTGATTATTTAGATGTTTTTAGATTTTGAGAGGAAAGATGTTACACATCAAAGATATACGGATAGTCAAAGCTAGCTGTCAAATTCTTAGACGCTTGGCTTTTAGCGATACCTGAAGTGAACAAATGAATGTTTTTATCCCCATTTGGCAATTTATTACGCTGTCGCTTTGTATCGCTAAAATATAACCCGATCAAGTGAAATTGCTCGTTAGTTTCGTATTACACGTATGTAAAGCGAGGTTCTCACGAGGCGATTTTAGTTGATCAACTTTTAATCGATCATGAAAAATCGATACGAATTGCGCTCTCACGCTCGCACCGATAATCAGACCGAACGGGCAGTTGCTTCAAAATGGCGTTAAACAATGTCGGGCGAACATGTATCCGTGAAATTAGAAATATTTTAATTGACGAACTGAGACTTATTTTGCGGAAGGAAATACACTCTATAACCTTTTTTGTAGTCATTTTGGTCTCACGCACTCACTTTTGACAGCAAACAATACTGCCACCACAGATAAAAATCGTTTTTAACTTATACGGATCGTTCTCACGTTCGACAAGTTGTTGCTTGCACGGTGACTTCATCAAAATGAACCTACTCGCACACCAAAAGTTGAGAGGGAATCAACTTTTTGTTCAATAAAAGTTGATCAACTTTTATTGAAAACATGTTCTCATTAGCGATTGTCATTCAATTCGTAAACCGATTTATGTTTATCAACTAAAATCGCCTCGTGAGAACCCCGAATTACTTTGAGTTGATTGAATTTGGGATTATTTGTTTCGCTACGTAACTTAGTAAAAGTAAGTAAGTAAAGTTTATTGACCATAAGTTTAGGTTACAGTACACCGGTAATACATATTTACATAGTACTCGTACATAGTATAGGGCACACTCACTTACGTTCAACTACACAAGTAAGAACCTATCTATAACAAGTAGCAAGGGGAGCAGAAGAACAGTTAAATTATAATAATGCTAGCACAAGTAAAACAATGGTTCACATACTTGATAAAATAATAAATGCCCAATGACGGTATACAGAGAAAAGTTCTTTACCTCCCGTGCTAGTCAAGGACTGTGTTACGGCAAGGTAAGATTCTCGCTCATGCAATAGTAGTCATAATGTAAACACGTTAAGACTCTTTTTATCAAATACATTTGTTTTGCTGTGAATCATAGATGACGATAACGAGTTACAAGCTTAGCGTGATCAAGTATACGCAAAGAAATCAGACAATGCAACTACTAACGTTATTTCAATGTAAACAAAGTGTTTCACAAAACAATAGTTGTTTAGAATTTGTAATAAGACAAGCGTGTTAAAAATAAATAATAAAAAATAATAAAAAAGGTGTTTCTAAAACTAAAATAATAAAATTAAAATTAAGTTTTTTTTTTTTTTTTTTTTTTTTTTTTTTTTTTTTTTTTTTTTTTTTTTTTAGTATTTGCAGCATAGAAATACTTAACAAGCAAAAAGTCCTAATGTAGTGTATTTACTGAACGTGTGTATATGTATATATTTATAATACAAATACTGTTTGTGTACTAATCTTCAATATATAATGATTACTTTATAGTGTATATATTTATATATATTACTTACATAAATATCCATATAATGTTTTATTGCTATATAAACTTATTTAGTACTTATCGGTATTCAATAAAGTATATATTTATAAATAAGTAATTACTGACATATTTGTATAAGCTTTTCAGTCTGCTCATAATCCAGGTTACTCAGAAACTCATCCACCCTTCTACACACAAATCTCGTCGTATCTTTAAGAGGTTTAATTTTACTTATGCGATTGTACAATAGAGGAGCCAAGAAATAAGAGAAACACTGTGCAAAAGCGGTGTTGCATGCTGGAACGTCATATACCTCATTCACTCTTCTGAGAGATTTGGAAACAGGTTTTTCGTAGAAATGTTGTCTCAGGACTATTTTTTTGATAAAGAGTTGGCGAATATTTAAGACTTCAAACTCTTTGTACAACGCAGTTGTAGGATATCTAAATTTTTTAAAATTAATCACTTTTAGAATACATCTATGGGCCCTTTCTATTTTTATAAGAGTACTTTTTCTAGCACCACCCCAGGCAGAGATACCATAAGTTACTATCGATTGGCACAGTGCAAAATACACAGTTTTGTTCGTAGCTTTGTCTTTTAAGTTTCTTATTTTTTTAAAAATCGGTATAAGTTTACGAATGCGAGATTTTAAATTATTAATATGTTGTTTCCAATTTAAATTTTCATCGATCTCAACTCCAAGGTATTTTATACTTTTACTAGGAGATAAGACAGGGCACCCGCAAATACTTGCAGCAGAACAATTAGAAGAATGAGCTTTTAAATTAAAGTCGGTAGGTTGCAAATTATTTTTTATACTAAATGTTATAAATTTTGTTTTTTTAAGATTTAATGTAAGCAGATTGCAATCAAGCCATTCAGTTATATTTTTAAGACCAATCTCGGCTGACGATTTGACATCACTCCATGTTTTTTGTTGAAATAAGATAACAGTATCGTCAGCAAAAGTGATCACTTTTGAACCGGGTAATTCAATGTTACAAAGATTATTAACATAAATCAAGAATAATGTTGGTCCAAGTACTGATCCTTGCGGCACACCGAAACCAACACTAAGCTTAGTGCTAAGGTTATTAACAATTTTTACAGCCTGTGTCCTATTACTAAGATAGTTTTTAAAAAGATCAAGTGGTACACCTCGAATACCTATAGCCTCCAACTTGCAAATTAGCAGAGGGATGAAAAGATCTATAATTACAAAATGTATCTAGTGTCGGGGACTTTAGCTACAGATATGGCTACTGACAAAAGGTAGCAATTGGCAACATTGATAAATAATTTATCAATGTTGCCAATTGCTACCTTTTACTATATATATTATACCTATTTGTGTGTGGCAGGTGGCACTGACGGACTGAAATGAAATTTACTTGGTGACGTTTCATTTCAAATATTTTGCATTTTTACTGTGATCTTTGTGAAAACATGTTGCAAAAAAACACATTTTAATTAACAACAAAACAGTACAACCGCATATTATAATATATTGTATGTGATAAAAATCGCGTAAACGCGGGCTTTGTAGGTGTTTACCCATTTTACTAAGTTTCACTGCAGCCATGGATCCATTTATTATTGCTGCTATTATTAGCGCAATTGTTATCGTTTTGCTATCCGTCGCTTTCTTACGTGTTGGATCACCAGCCAAACCCCAAGGTAAATAATTCATATGCAAATCCCTCGCCCACAATATTGTCAAACAGATTTAAATCTGTCGACACCAAATTGTCAAGTCTTAATGTTGTTGTTTACAATAATTTTATTCTCATATAGCTGGAGCAAGGCCAAGAGCAGTGGCCCAGAGAGATGGAGGTCCTGGGAGAGTGCAAGCAGTTCGGAATCAAAGAGCTCGGATGAGAGCCAATGGTGTGTTATACAGTGTTAACTAATAAAAAACTAAAAGTATTATATTATTATAAGTAATGGAAAACATTATAATATAATAGCCTGTGAAGCATTGTTGTAGCAGAGCATCCATAATTAATCTAATGACAGCCAATTATAATTAATGGTTGTGTTTAATATTTTGCTTAATGCAAGTTCTGTTACAAAATATTATATTTTCTCAGCTGCTCGCCACCAAGCAGCAGCATTTGAAGAAGAACCAGATATAGTTGACGAGGCTGAAGAAGAAAATGCACCAGAGACACAAAAAGTTGATTTTGAAGACAAGATGGGTGCAAAGGTATAAAAATTAAAAATTTAAAGATAAAATTTTTGTTTTTAAATAAATAACAGCAGGATATTAGGTTCTGTACTATAATATTATAAATTCTTCCCTTTTAAATAAATACAAATTGCAGAAAAGGGCAAAACTAGAAGCCAAAATGGAAAAGAAGAAGGCAAGGGAAGCTGAGGAACAGCTGAGAGAGATTAAAAAGAAAAAAGATGAGGAGTTTGAACAAGAGAGAAAAAAGATTGAAGAGAAACAGGAGGTATGTAACCATAGACTTAATTATTTATGACATTATAAAGGCAAAGAAAGTTATGGGTACATCACTACACAGTATGGCATAGTTTCATACTGACACCTAGCACCTAACAATCAAAAACATGGTGTACGTAGACATGATGAATACACATTGTACTTAATAAATAAAAAATAAAGGAAATTATCACATCACTAATCATCAAATTGTTATAATTTGACAGATTATTTCTATTATAGTTCAGGATAAACAGAATACAGAAATAAATAAAAATTGAAGTGTCTGTTTGTAATGTCAAAATAACTGGTTTTTAGAAAGAAAAACAAATGCGTTTATTGGCATACACCTTAAAACTTTAAAACAGAAAACAAATTATTATAATGCCAAAAGGGCCTCAGCTCAGCATAATGTCAGATGACAACACAAAGTGTAATGCATATAGAAATGTAGACAGAACAAAAAAAATTTTTTTAAACATTTTTTCTGCCCATCTGTCTGTCTGTATATTCCGGCTCATCTCCGGTAGTACGACATATAAATGGTTGGTTATAAAACGTGTGTTATTACAATTCCCTCTAGTGATCTCTAGTTATTATAACCTTTTAGGAAGAAGAACGTCAGCGTGAGGAGGCTGAGCGTAAGGTAGAGGAAGAACGCAAAAAGCGAGAACAAGAAGAGTATGAAGCTTTGAAAGCAGCTTTCACAGTGGAAGGCGAAGGCTTCGACGAAAATGATGAACAGGAGAAAGAGAACTTGCTGAAAGATTTCATTGACTACATAAAGGTAAAAATGTTTGCATAAAATAATTAATTAATTATAGGCATTTCATTCGTCAGAATTATAGCTAGAGTAGATGTCAACTGAGCAACTAGGCACTCTAACATTTTATCTGTTTAAAATTAGATTTTTATAGTAAACATAATCTAATTTTTTTACCATTGGTATCTATAAACTGCCTTTCAAATGTATTGAAAATGAAAAATAATAAAATTTTCAGGCCCAGAAAGTTGTTCTACTTGAAGACTTGGCTGCTCATTTCAAATTGAAGACTCAAGCTGCCATTGACAGGATAGCAGATTTGCAAGCATCTGGTGAACTTACTGGTGTCATAGATGACAGGGGAAAATTCATTTACATATCACAGAAAGAGCTAGAAGATGTAGCCAAATTCATAAGACAGAGGGGAAGAGTGTCCATCACAGATTTAGCAGAATCTAGTAATGATTTGATCAACTTAAATCCTGTAACTGTTCTCTAGTCTTAATATTTGACGCTATAAAATACCAACTATTTTTTAATGTTTTGTTCATTTGTTTAATATAAAGACGAAATTATACTGTTAATACAAACGTTTATTTTTAAAATGAAAAATACATGCATTATTATTCTGTTATTTCATATCCAAACATATCTCTTCCTTTCTCTATTAGCAGCAGTGATGACTCCTTGATCCTCTCCAATACCTCCATGAGCTTGCTCTTAGTAAACACTTTATACAAACATCTATTTTCCCCAGCAATAAGGTTGCTCAATTTCACTGCTTCCTTGTGATTATCAATGTCTTCATTGCTTTGTAATATTTTTAAGATCAAAATAACAATTTCAGGAATACAGAGACGTCTCAAAGTCTCTAACTGTTTGGATCTTTCTTGCTTTTCATCTTCATTGAACTTTTGGGAGGTAGTACTATCATTTTCATCTTGAAGCCACCCTCCAGGGAATAATAATACATTGTAAAGCAAATTTTTGGTGTGTTTAGCTTGATGTAACACAGCATTCAACCAACGGGCTTTTTGTTGTTCCACTTGAGCACACCGCTGTTCATGGTGCACTTTATCAGAGAATGATGCATCAACAGCAAGTGGTTCTATATCTTTAGGTTGGCCACTTATAAAGTGTCTGTACCAAGTTGCAAACCCTTCTAGTGCTTCCAAATATGCCTTCAAACATAGATGTTCCCTCAGTTCAGCAGAATTTGCAGATATTTTGTTCAAAAACTCTGGGAACATTTTGTTTACATTTACGACACATGCTAAAGCCGCATCTGTATTGCCAATGAAAATAAATGTTCGTATCATAGCATTACTCAGCCACAGGGCTTCCTCAAGTTGGTTTGATATAAGAGATAACCACTCCAGGGATGATATAACTTTCTGGATCAATGTTTTATCCTTCTCAACAGCCGTGGTTTGGGTAAACGTCAAATCCAAATTACCATAGCCTTGTTGAATATCTGTGATTGCTTTTTTTATGGCAACTCTAGCTGATGCTGCAACGTCAATACCAGCATTGAGTCCTGCTTTAACAACTCCCTCCCTGTACTCACTCTTGTGTATATGATCCATGAGCTCTGCATAGAGTTCAATTTGTCTGGCAACTGGCACAGTTGAGGTGTAATAAGCTATAAGTTCTGGACATTCTACTGAACCATCAATTAATTTGGCAACAAGTTCTGTGACATATTTTTCCAAAATTTTATCTCCAATGTCATGTTGAGGATCTTTACCCATTTGTCTTAAAACTAGTATGAGATGTGCCAAAAATCTAACGAATCTATCATCACTACTTTCAATCCATTGTAAAGAATCTTGCATGATGGCTCTAACATGGCCAAGCATCAGGTGACGCTGACAAGTTTGGTATAATGATTTCTTTTTACCATCCATCAAGGCTTTCACAGCACTGAAAATCTGTTGTAAAGTCAATTCTTCAAGCTGAAGTTCAGACTGTAGGAGTTCTAGAACATCAGATGGTGTAGTATTAGCATCAACTGTAGCATGGTGCTCATGTAAAAACTTATCAACTCTTGCCTCAATTTGAGCTTTTAAATGAGCCCAAAGCAAATCTTCCCAACTACCTTGACAAGCTGGAAGTGTACTGGCTAAATGGCCACATAAAACTCCAATAGTGGCTCTATAATGAATATTCTCTGCTGTATTATTAGCAAGTCCCAATGAACACCATTTCCACAAATCTCTTGAAGGATTACCAGCTATTTCCAAAGCAGAACTGGGATCTTCTTTTGGCAAATAGTGAAGTAATATCCAACCTTGTAAAACAGCTCCGCGCCATGCCTGCCCAGCACTTATGCATAACGAAACTGCTTCTTTGAACTTGCCACACCTTACTTCTGTGAATATTCTTTTACACAAATCATTATCATCTTTTTGATCATCTGAATGGACTATTTTCTTTTGACGTCTTGGTGCGTCAGGATCCATACAAGTGACCATAGCTTTGCTCTTCTCTTTATTAAACAAACTAGTCCCAAGTAACAACTGATGTAAAGTATTTCCCCAGTGAATATTGTTACTAATTATAGGAGCCGAGGTTTTTGTAGCTTCCTCTTGGTAAGCTGCAGTAGCCTCTAACCAGTCAACAAGCAGTTGTAACAGTCTCAGTTCAGAATCACTCCTAAACAAAGCACTCACCAATGTTTGCTGCGATAGTGTAGTGTCTGTAATTAAACTGTCCAATGATTCAGGATGCTCAGTTATGGAATCAGCATATAAACAGTGCAGCAGCTTCCATGTGTTTGCCTCTTCAGCCAGCCAATAGTTTTGGGCATTGTATCTATTCCATGGCTCAACTAATTCCAGCGAATCACAACATACTTGTGCTAACCTAGCTAATGTGTCTAACACATCACTTGGACGACTCGTTTGTATAATCTCAAAGAAAGCTTCGCTTAAACCTTCAGTGGTAACCCCAGGGTTAACTATTATCGAGGATTCATCTAAAACTTGTCTTAGACTTGTGTCGTTAAGATTTTTAAATATGGATGTTTCATTCAATATCGGCGACAGGTTCAGGGTATCTTCTCTTGGCAAAAACTGTCTGTTTCTTCTATTCTTCAAAGGTGTAAACTGAGCTGAATGCAGCTGGTGGGTTCTATCAAAACTTTTAGACATTTTGAATAATACTAAACTCAGAAATTGAATTTCAAAATAATACAATGCATCTGAGTGAAGAGTCGTGCGCGCCGAACTTCAACAGTTTGACATTGACACAGCATCGTTTGGCATCTTTTTCTGACAGCAACAGCACAGACGTTTGACAGGAACGTTCCAAAAGTTTATCACAATCTCAACATTCTATCTTAGCCAAAACCTTGTTAACAAAAATAAAGTATCTAAAGATGTAAATAAATATTAATGTTAATTTAGAATAATCCATTATACTAACAAACTGAATTTTAAGTTAAGATTAATTCAATAAATTATTTATAAAATATCTCAATACGAAGGTCTTGGAACGGTTTCCCTGGCACTTTGCGGAAGTACTGAAAATTTACTAAAAATGTAACTACCTATGTAATAAGACCTGAAGTGCAATATACAAATAAAAGTAGTATTTTTATTTCCAATTTCACTACTAAAGTAACTTTATTATGCATCAAAGTATTTTATCTATCCATCTCTACAATACTCTACTTTTCTTTTCTTCTCTTTCCCTCATTCCCTCTCTAGAAGTCGCCGTTGCGTGTAAAGGTAAGAGTAAATAAATAAAAATAAAATAAAAACCAAAATACTGCAGTTCTTCCTATTTCAACGATTATTTTATCTAGACTTTTACTTTTAAGCAAGTTTGTATACCTATTTCCATAGTTTTACAGAAACTTAATTTTCAGTTTATTTTATTTTCTAAATTGTTAATAAATCACTTTCAGAATTTCAATTCTTGTAAACTTATTGAAGCTACGCATTTAAAGTATTGTTATTCACCATAATCCCCAGCCTTGTACTAGTGAGGTTTAGTATCTTTCTTCTATTTGAACTCATGTGCTCAATTTGTCCATCCAAAGCACTATAAAATCAAATGCATAGGAGAAACTTAATTTCAACACGTAGATAAGTAATAAATTCAACAATTTTTGTTCACATGGTAGGTAACTATGTAGTTCACTAGGTATGGAGTAATCCAACAGTAGGTTGCTTAAAAATCTTATAATCTCCTAAGAAATGATGGGATCACACAGTACAATTAAAGAAAGACATTAGGTACCCACAGCTAGTTATAAATAGCTTTGCAAAAACTCTTGGATTGGTTTAGAAAATATTATTTTTTTATTAATTTAGAATCAACTGTGCAAGAACGGGAAAGAATAACTTAATTTTTTTATTTACCACCTTTGCAAGTTTGGACTACAGCATTGAATATTTCACAGAAATAAAAAAACACAAATTAAAAGCTTGGTTTAAGAAACTAACATATTTATGACTGATATTTTTTTCTAACATGAAAGAATTTTCTGCATCGCATTAATTCACAGATCAACATAAAAATATAAAAATCTTACATTTAGGTAATTGCAATTAATACAACACTTTTTTATGTTAATTTCACAATAGATTATAATTATTAAAATTAGTATCTCTTTCTTTTACAGATATGACAGCAAATTGACCTCGTTCCAACTACAGTTTTTAGTATTTTATATTATAGAAACTGTATTTCCTCTTCTTTAAACCTAATTGGGAGGTAAATCAATATAATCAAAATATTTGAATAGCTAGGAATTACTACTATAGTTAGTGGCATAGAATAGGTACTACAAAGTAGTAATAATTTAATGTCTGAGGTACTAGAAGACCATGGTCATTTTATTCCATATAATAACATCTTGTTAGTTACCAATATGTAAATAAAATGTATTATGCATATTTTTGTGATAATAACATGCCTTGCCTAGTTCATATAATATGTAACTTAGTAACAGTAACAAGCGAATGTAGATGTTGTGTCCCATTAAAGCATTCATAGCTCTAGTCATGAAGGTTTGAAGACTGCATTAGGTGTCTTGTGTCTTGGAGTTCCAGACTAGTCGAAATTAGTAATAATGTGTAATGTGTCTGTTATAATTTTTGTACAAAAATAGATTTTTGTTTTTAAGTTATTGACACTAGTGACATTATTTTTTTGCAACTTCTGTGTCAGGCAACTGTCAGTAGTGAAATGTAGCACTGAAAGCAATATTATTTTATTAATTTATGTTGTTTTAATTGTATGGACTGAATTTATTCATTAATTTCTTTCAATTATAGGGTATAGTTGCTGTTAAATGTGGGTGAGAAAACTTTACATATTTTACCACAATGTTCAAGTACTACAAGCAACATCAATTTTCACAGTATCTGAGGTAAGAAATTAATTTAGTTTTCCTTTGTATTTAAACTTCTGATAATGTCTGAAGTTAAAATTGCATTTTCTTGGTTTCTTATGGCTGTAGGTAATTTTTGGAATAAGAACCATGTTCAAAAAATTATCATAAAATTAGCAAAAATAAATAAATTAACACTATTGACTGCACAAGAATCCTTATTAACACAAACTGGAGAGATTAGTTAAGAACTTCTTTTTTATAAAGATGGACCAGTTAAAATTGACATGTATCAAATGTTTAAGCGATAACCTTCGTCTAATATTGGGCTGAGAATCATCTTTTAATAATATTTGAGCACCATATTTACATAAAATGGTATATTACAATAATAAAGCAATACTAAAATGTTAAAAGTTATCGGCTACTCTAATTATATATTCTCAGATGAGGGTAGATAGTGGTGGAGATAGTTAAGTTGCTATTACTTATACGAGTATATGAATGAGAATGTAGCTCAAACATTTCTTAGTAAATTGTTTTGCTCAATAAATTACATAAGTATTTGAGATTGTGGAAAGTAATCAAGAAATGATTCCAAAATGATTAGATTGTTTTTACTTTTTGACAAAAGCCTCGTTGTTTGCTTAGTTTTAAATTTACATTGAAGTTAAATATATTGGAACCAAAAAAAATGTTGACCAATGATTGATCAAGCCAAGACCCTACGAAAACGTAATGGAACTTGATGTATTTTGGTCACGATTCATTTGAGTGTCTTGGACGTGTCATATAGGTAGATCAAAGTGGGCCTCGGATACTTTTAGCCAAAGTACTATGCAAGTGGAGTCCCGGCCGAAAGCAAGTAGCCACAGTAGGTACATAGTCAGTGTATCAAGTACGTACACAGTACCTACGTCCAATGATCATTCCATTTTTAACTTGACATTTGACAGCTTGACTTACGAATTGCAAGATAAAAAATAAATCTTACTGAGTTTACGATACAATTTTAAATTAATTATGTAAATTTTTCAAGATAAAGACAGGTGGCGATACAACTTTCATGTTATAAAAATTACTTTGTTTGCCATTCTTTTATTCTGGGGCGCAACTTGAACTTAGAACGGAACGTCAGCCAGTAATCTATGAAATCAAGTTAAAAAAATATAATTCACTAGCTTATTTTTTACATGTTTTACTTGTTTTGATTACAGTATATGTTAACTTATAATTGCTTTGAGCAATAATTAACGAAACTATTGCGAAATGTTGTGACATCACAATTTCATCAGAATATTTTCGGCGCACATGTATATTCTGTTACGAAACGTTTTCTTATGCTGAAGAAACTGTAGCGTTGAATCGGTTGAATACCTGGAACGCAATTAATGATTTTCCTATGCGACCGGAAGTGCAATCAGAACTTTTATTGTTATTGCTTGGTTATTTTGTAAATTAATCATATTGCTGTTATCTATTAATTATATTTACATTTAATTAACACATTTGCATTATTGAATTTTTTCGAACGACTTTGTTCTTGTGATATTTCAGTTCAGAGACTTTATTTTGATTAATAGCGTGGCGGCAAAGCCAATAGTCGTTTGTATACTGCTAAATTATTATCTATTCTTTGCAGGTAATGCTTAATAGATTTCTATTCGAATAAAATGCGTCATTTTTATTTAATTAAATATTTTAGGAGATAAATAACTGTATAATATTTGATTACTAGTTTGACTTTACCGCGTAAGTACTCATTCAAGGACGCACTAGCTATCTCTTTTGCACAACTCGCTCTACGCGAACGAGTCGTGTGCGGCAAAACGTTTCGTCACTGGATATGAGTACCTACCTTACCTACCCAGTTCGCTAGTGTTTTTTGGCCTGGTTCCGCCATTATTACAAAAAAAAATCTTCATTGTCATTATTTAGATGCTAGACATTCAGTGAAACACGATTGTAAAGCAGATAAACATATAATGCTACCAAACTAGTGTGCGAAAGTGTTTTGGAACTGTATCATTTCCTGTTTCATATCGTATAGAAACAAGCAACTGCGACCGCTAGTGTACTCTTTTCGTTATCACGTGGGTTAAATTTCGAATTATGCGGCTCTGTGTGTTAATTTTTCACGTTCCGTATTATTAAATAGTCAACAATGCCAATGTGTTGTATGAATAGAAAAAAAACCGGTCCATAACCCTTCATAAACGTTGTTTTCAGAAGCGCGCCGAGGCGCTGTCGGCCCGCCTTCGTTCTTTTCGGCTCTCCATGGAGCCGGCGGGGGACTGATTGCATGGACAATGGTGGCAAAGAGATGTGTTTTAGTGAAACTGAGTGTAGTGCCAGTGCTGTGAACTCGTTATTAGTGTTACATAAGGACGAAATGAACTGTGGGAGAAGCCCGCCCTGACGCGGCGAGCGCCAGCGTCCGCGGCGGGCGAGGTGCAGGTCATGGCACCAGCATTGTCCATAGCACCCCGAGAGCCGCCCATCCACGACTCTATTGTGCTTGGAGACACAGAGAGGCCGCTGTCCCACCGGAGACGGGCGCTCGCGTCCGTCGATAACCTCGCGACACACATGGAGGAAGACGACATGGGGCTTCAGAACCAGCCCAGCCTTGCTAAGGACTCGCAGGAGATGGAGCAGATTTTAGTGGATCTGGGAAACACTGACCTTGAGCCACAAGCAGACTTTCTTCAAGATATAAAAACCCTAGAAACTGGCGACGATGCACTGTCTGGTGGTGATGCACTGTCAACTGACGACCCTGAGGCAATATTTCCTCTCTCTGGATTTGAGTTGCCAGAAGCTGCCGATTCAGAGGGTGATGCTATAGAAGAAAAGATAAAAGGAGTGCAGGTGAAACTGGAAAGACGATGTTCATTCTTACAGAGAAGGTTAAGGATATTACAAGCCCGTGCTATTGGAAAGAAAGTATCTGAAGAAGCTGCTCAATCCTTTGAGAAATGTACACGGGGTGCCAGAAGAGATACTGGTAGTGGACGACCAGTGGGCTTGAAAACATTTCTAAAGACTGTTGAGACAACTGCAACCCTACAGGCTAGTGCAGCATCAAGGACAGTAGTTGGTCCTAAGTACTACAATCCTGGAACATCTAAAGGTGATGCATCAAAATCAGCAAGTATTGGCATACCATCCGGCACGCTGACTGGCCTGGAGGACACAGCAGGAGCACTGCGCTCGCACCTGTCAGTGGTAAAACATGAGCTGGACTCTGATGCCACTCTGTCATCATCTGGGGCTGAAAGTAATGATGAAGCGGTCACATACAGCAATCCAGTGCAACAGCAAATGCCAGTGTGAGTACAAATTTATTATTTCCTTAGTTATGTTTATTATGTCGCCTCATTAATCAGTGGTCTTAGAATTCATTGCAAACTGTAATCAGACAAAAGTAAATGTAAAAGACCAATTGTAAATGTGAAGGTCAAGATGTGACCTGCTTAGCAATTGGTTTGCATCCATAACAATAAAACAGGATGATGCTGTATATCTTGATGTAAATTATCAGTATGTTAGATCTCTGGCTTTCATGGGGTGATATCTAGGCATTTGTATAGAGTAGTATAGTAATTGAATGTGCACAGACAGGATGTGGCTTTATTGCTTGAGTGATGCTCCTAATTTCTCTTGAGACAAATACAGAAGCTGTTATTATTTATTATATTAAAATAGTATTAGGAAAACCAGTAAATAACAGTTTAAATGTGATTTTGTATGATGATTTTATGACTTGATAGATTTCAGGAACTAAATCTATACTTTTTGGTTAGGATACATTTCAATAAAATAAAGTAACTAAATTAATTAACAATAATCAGTCATTTAATACCTTAGTATAATTTACTACTTCACAGTTTATAGTAAGGTATCAATTGATATTTTTACTTTCATCCGGTTCTAAGATATTACAACATTTCACAAAGCCATAATAAGTGAAGATTGTAGATTTGGTTGCCAAGCTTATTTAAAATGCAGGCTAACTCAAGACCTACTTTATAATTAATGCCAGTTTAGATATCAGATTCATATCAGGGGGTACAATAGGTACACTTCTGCTCAACCTCTAGGGAAACAAGGCATGATGTAATGATGTTATATCAGAAACTATGTTGTAATAGGAATGAAACATCTCATAGATAAAATAGTGCTAATGACCTGTAAGAATCTATTCTATTCAAATAATATTATTTATTTAAATTAGAAGTAAATAATCAGTATTTGTTTTAAATTGAGTATTGTAGAAAAAGGGGTGGTATGACTTTTACATAACTTTAATTTCCGTTTTCAAAAGAAATTGCGTCATTATACTTTTTGAGTGACAGAATTCGGAAATCTTTAGTAAATATAAATACTACTCCCTTAATTGAAAAAATATATCTAAACCATATGATTGTTATAAACAATGTTGTTACATTTAAAATCTAATGTTATTCAAATGCAGAAGAGACCTATTCTTGTATGTATGGAGAAATGATAAGTGATTTCATGTATGATGTTTTGGGACATAATTTCGCCTTATATTTTTTTCTTAAAACCTTTAATTATCTGGACAACACAAGATCTATTAGTTGCACACATTATTTCCTATAACAACTCCTATGTGGTGTCTTGGTTGGATATTGTGGATCATACCAGTGATTTTTTGCTTTTACGAATTTGAGGAAAGACACCAGTCTTTCACTCAAATTCATTTATGATAGCCATAGATATGTTCTTTGTTATCACTTGAAGTTAGTGCAGCGGATTTATACAAAAACTTTATTAAAATACTCAAAATTATGTATACTTGTATTTCATTGCATAGCATGAATGTTGTTTTATTCTATTTTTAATAAATGGCAAGTAATTCCGATGTCTAAAGTGAGTTGGGAAAACAAATGTGCATGATTTAAAAAAAATTGTTAAAAACAAATAAAATTCTTCGATTGATAACTGTCAAGCTAGTTAGAGGCTAGGACCCTAAAGCTTAGATTCAATACATCAATCCTGGTTCTAATTTTGCACTACTCGTTATGTTAGAAGAGCACTCTTCTCTCTTTTTTTTCGACAGGGACGCCATAAAAATTACTTCCAGTAAGACTATGGAGAGAATGAGGTTGGAGATTTGATTTAATTAATTTTCTTCCTTGAAGGTCTTTTAATGGCACAACTTAAGAAAAAAAAAGATTAAAGCGGTGTCTCTTTTAATTCATATAAATTGTTCAATAGATTTACCATATTTTAACCATTGTTTCAGTGACAAGCGTGCATTATGGTCGTGGCAGAGGACGCGCGCCTCAATAGCGTCTCGTTGGTCCTGGCTTCATGCACAAGTACAGGAGTTGGAGTACAGGATCCGGCAGCATACTGAACTACATAAACAGGTCAGGAAGATTCTGTACTAGATCCTATCTAGACAGCAAAGTTTACCATCTCGCTCTGGGCTGAGCGGGAGGGAGTGTCAAACTCTTACTGATTAAAACCCACCTGTGTTCCTTCAGTTGCCTGTATGTTGCCAGGGGTCACGGTATCTCTTTCAGACTTTCCCGCGACCCCGACAGCATCGGCCCTAGTGGGCCCCGTCAGTTGTGCTGAAATCTCTTTGAGGCGCGCGTGGAACACAACGCGCCATCGACCCGGGACTGATCCTTATCGGACGGCGAGCTACCCATTGCTCACCATCCGCAGGCCCGCGCCTACGGTGGCCAGGAATCGGCCTGGGATTCCCGACGCCCTGGGCGTGCCCTGCGGTGCTAGGGGCGTGAAGGAGCGAAATTTGTCTCTCCTTCACGCGTTCCGCCCCCTCCTTCGCGAGCATGACTGCTTCTTTGTTATCTTTGATCCTAATTAATTTAATTGATGAAGATGAGGTGGATAATAAATTGGACCGGGAATAAAATAGTCATGCAAATGCATTAAAGGCTCTTTATAATAAACTCATAAAATATGCCCAAAGAGTTAGTCACAGGTGAGTAACACCCAGATTTCGCCACTAGTTTCATAATAAACTTGAGACAATAATGAGAATACTTACATATTATAAAACAAAGTCCCCCGCCGCGTTTCTCTGTCTATCTGAACGCGATAAACTCAAAAAGTACCGAACGGATTTTCAAACGCTTTTTTTCACCAATGGACGGAGTGATTCTTGCAGAAGGTTTTGGTGTATAATTAATTAATATTTTGTGTAAATTGGCTGAAATATGACGATTATTGTTTATATTTATTAATGTCTGAAAAAATCATGCCGACTGGGAGCTTTACTGGCGTGCGCCGCGTAAATCTTAAAATATACTTAAACATTATGTTCTGTTCTACAGAATGGTTCATCTTAAAAAGTTCAACAAAAAAGTTCGCGATTGGCATATATTATGTCTATCTTCTAAGGATGACCCACAGTAACCATTATTATCTTTCAGAATTTGATAAAAAAATAATTGTTATATTAATCCTTATTCAATAAAATATGTTATTTAAGTTGGGCATTTAATTTAGATTAAAATATGCCTTAAAATCATATCATTTAAATGTATAGTTTAAAAGATATCACAGATTCAATATTACGCGTAACAAAATAATTATGGTTGACGGCTACGTGTGCGCAGCGGTAGGAGTCAATGACCTTCTCCTCGACTATTAGGTATGTAATCCCGGTAGTACGTTCCCGTGGGATAATTTGCGACATCCATCGCGAGCAAAAGCTAGTTATACATAATTAAAGGTAAATAATAACGAGAGAGCAACCTAATATTTATACTTCAATAATGTACCTAGCTGTTTATACCATAGTTAAAAGTTTTGTAATGTTTGTTTAGAACTGAAAAAGTGGTTCTAATCAGGAGGTCAATGACCGAGGTTCACATGTAACTTTGTGAGATAAGCTCCCAAATAACTAATTAAAAGTGATATGAGTCATTTGGCCTGCTAGACCTTAACTTCTTTATCACAAGGAAAAATTATGCTAATGTTGGAGTTTAAATATTTTTTTTT
The DNA here is from genome assembly GCA_949128155.2 of Xanthia icteritia. Taxonomy (NCBI): domain Eukaryota; kingdom Metazoa; phylum Arthropoda; class Insecta; order Lepidoptera; family Noctuidae; genus Xanthia; species Xanthia icteritia. The sequence goes on from OX421943.2 coordinate 3,884,614, forward strand.
TATGTAGACGGAGATTGTGTGCATGTATGAAAATCGTGTTTACTTTTAATATCTTATCAATTTATCATATCTGTAGCACAAATATTAAGCTAAAGCAGTTCTGATAATTTATTCAAGTTTTGGCTGAAAGGGGTCTGTGGATTTGTATCAATTTTGCTCAGCACTGCAGAAATATAAATATTGCTATTAGGATCGAATTAACTTTATTAGATGAGAGGTCAAAGAACAATGTTGAAGTTTAATGATTGTAATAAATAAACACTGGGTCAGTTGAGTCTGAACAGTAACATGTTCAATCAAGTTATACTTGCGACGCACACATGCTGCAAATCCAAGGTCACGAATTAACAATGATATAATGAAGTTTTTCTGTGTTGACTGGATTTTGCGATAATTTATTTTTTCGCAATTGAAGCAGAATATTTTAAATTATTGTGCGTAAATGAAACTAAACTTTAGTCTTTAAAAAGGACAAACATTGCAATATTAGTGGCTTTAGCGCAGAATTTATTTAGTACTAGACTTACTTAACCCTAACCCAGAATAGGATTTGGTAATATAAGAACAATAATTAGATTGTTATTAAGCACTTTCTATCCTATGATCGGCGCAGTAATCCTATTTCTTCCATTATCCACATATTAACGCATACAATTCCATTCTAGGTGCGCGACGCGAAAGGTCCAGTGGAGTTCGAAGGCGAGCCAGTGGCCTACGAGGGCTCTTTGCCGGGCGCCGAGCCGCCTGACGACCATCCTTCGCGGGAGACGTGCGCGCGCATACGCCCGCTTAGACGAGAGACTTTCAAGAAAAGGAAACTACTCCAGATGCATAACTTGCACATCGCAACGCAAAAGGCTGCGAAGCCGTCGGACATAAAGTTAGTAATTTTTATTAAGATTGATACGAAATATAGATTTTTGAGAAATAGTATGTTCAAACAAATTTACAAAAACACTCCGCAATTTGATTTTTCGTTCTCAAAGGCAGCCAGGAAACAAATCAAGAGCCTAGATTCTGGCCGGTTAGTAACATTAGGCTCATCCTCTATTCATCTACTTAATAAAAATCTTAAATTCATTAATTCACTGACAGACAATGCACAGCCTAAACCACTGGGTTTGGAAGCATGAAATTTTGCACAGGAGTTCCTTATGGAGCGAAAGTGAGCACTAAGGAAGGATTTTTGAAAATTCACCCCCTAAAGGGGTCAACAGAGAGGGGAAATCCCAGCAGGCACAAGGCTCGTTTCCTAACAACTCTTGGCGCAGGTGCAGCTGCCCGCAGGACGGCGCGCACTGCGGCGTGTGCACGGGCCGCGCCGAGCCCGCGCAGCCCGCGCCGCCCGCCGCCGCGCTGGCTCCGCGCATGCGCCTGGCCGCCGTGGACGCCGGCTTCCACCCCGTGCTCAGCGACATCAAAGGTACGGCTGGCCAGTGCCCATGTGTAGCATCCGGCGGAATAACAGCTCGCTTCACCAAAGTTTTCACAGTTGAATTTAACAGAATCGGCGGCCGTAGTCAAACATCAGCATAAGTATTCACATTCACACATGCTATTGGGAAATAGGAAAGTTTGTACATATAATGAATCAGGCTTCTGGCGAATCGATAAATAAATGATAAACTTCCTGAACTGATGATTAAAATAATGGTGAAGATAATAAACTTTATTATTCTGTGTATAACAATAATATATCATTTGTATCGATAATCGTTACGGTTAATGACCGAATAATGGAGAGCCTCGACCCTCCTCCTCCTGGAGAACCTCGACCCAGCCACGCAATGAGAGCCTCCTGAGAACACCTCAGGAGGCTCTCATTGCTCATTGTTGGCTGGGTCAAGAGCTTGATTCACAAAGCAGCGCTCCTAAACACAACACGTGTAGTGAGGAAGTTTCTCTTTCTAGAGTCCTGACCACCGACATCTTGGATCCTGTTTCTGATGCATTTTTAATATTTTTTTTAATTTTTATAAAAGTATTTAAAATGTAAACAATATTTATTAAAAAGCAAATATATAACTTATTTCAAGTTACAGAAACCCATAACACCTTAGACTAACTTAAGTTATCAAATATTAAAACTACAAGAACGGCGTTCTTAGACTTTTCACGCACTCACTGTACACTTGTATGTTACAAGTGTAAAAGAAATATACTCTACGATTCTAACGCTAGTATGCAGTCGTGTGCAATCATCAAATAATAACATGACTCCTGTATATTACAGACGTATCGCCGTCCATCCACATGGCAGCGCTAGCGAGTCGCGCGTGGTTCCGGCCGCGCTTCGGCAAGTCGTGGCGCGGCGCGCACCACGCGGCCAGCTCGTCGCGCCAGGCGCACGGCGCGCACGCGTCGCACGCGCCGCACACGTCGCACACGTCGCACCTGTCGCAGTCGCAGCAACACACCTCACATCATCACACACCAAAGCCACTCAAAAGGCATCCAACACGTGAGTCGCGTTTATGTGAAAGTGTCGAAAGTAGCTTAATTTTTTAGTCTCTTAAGGAAATTTACTAACCGTTTACAGCTTTCAAATGTTATGGTAGAAAAGAAGTATGTTTTCACCGATAATCCTCTTTATAAGTTGGTGAAGTAAAGCAAACGTTTATCAGCACTACTTTTATTTAGCCTTATTATAAACAACTAAAACTACACTACATCACGTTCTGTTCAGATCCACTGATGAACAATTATAATCACCTCTCTACAATCTAAACAATGATCACTGTCATTTCGTTACGAAAGTTGGTAAAACTACTAAAAGTTTACAACCAATACCCTAATTACGTAATACACGCTCAATCTACGAATTTGAATCGTTTTGAAACAAATTTGTAATCCATTGCTTCATAAGTTCGAAAAAAAAACTGCTCAACAACGTAAATAACGCAATGAATCAAAACTGTCAAAATGAAACAAATTGTCGTAATCGTTTACGAAAATGTGTTGCGCAATTAGATAGCTGATGTTTCTACCTTAATTTTCTATAGCTTTCGTTGACGTTTGATGCATTCTATTATTTTTATTAAAATTGTAAGGAATACATTATTTCAGGGTTGAAAAGAGGTCGGCCGCCACTAACGAAAAAGATAAGGGAGAGAGAAAGAGACGAAGAAACTTCAACATCAGGCCATGAAAGGTGAGCTTTATTATAAATGGGTTCACTTTCATTGTGAAAGTGAAAACTGGTAATTTTGGCGTAACGACTAACACAACGTAATTTAGGCAGTTACTGTTACGTCATTACAAAAACTCTTCAACCTTGACCTAACAAAAAACGTAAAGGCGCTTTGTTCTCATTCGAGTCTTTTAATGATCTACTCTATATAATTTTACATACTTAATACATTCCTTGGCAATTTAAAAGTGCCTGTAAATGCTTTGAGTTGGACACTTACATAAACATTACGCCTTTTCTCGACTGGGGGTGGCAGAATGAATGGAACACCACATGCTGTTTTGTAAAAGAAAGGAAGAAATTCAAATTAACGAATTTGTACATGACAATTATTAGAGTTTTAGTCTGTGACAAAATTTTCTTACTTTGAAACCTACTAAACACTTCCTATCCTTAATCAGGATAAATAAAATAGAATGTTTTGTCGGCGGCAGGTCGCGCGGCCGCTCGAGCACGGAGTCGCGGCCGTGGCGGCGCCCGTCGTACGACATCGACAACATCGTCATCCCGCAGAGCGTGGCCGCCAACACAAGGCCGCAGATCCTCACCTACAAGGAGATTATCACGCCCAAGTTAGTATACGTAGTTACTATGGGCTTTCTTGCCCATTCTTCTCCATACGAAACTACTTTTTGGAAGGGGTGACTAGAATCGATTTTATTTTCTTGTAAATGTTCAAAAGTACCTTTTAAAGTGGCTTTTAAAAGACATAGATAGATTTCTTACTCAACATTTGATCTTCAAAAGCGGCACAATATCTCACTATTAGATGACACGTGGAAGTAGGACGGCATGGCGTAATTATCGGGAGCCAAAAGAGACGACCAGACGCCAAATTTTTATGTGCCCCTTGAGGAACGTGTATAACCTATCATCTATATCTTTTTACTTATAATATCATTGCTATGACCCAGCATCTTCGTTTAGCTTAAAGACGTCCACTACTGGATGCATCTTACAACGACCGCTCCTGCGATTCTCGCACCCAGCGGATTTTCGCGACCACATTGATCCGTCTTGTGGGGGGTCTAACACGTTCATAATAGATCTATAATCCGACTGACTTAAAACTATCAGTAACTAGTGTAAGAGGTTTTTACGGTGGCCCATCTGCTCCTACTTTAATAGTAGTATCGTTATACTACTATTTAAGTAGGTCGCACGGTCTCCGGTGAGGCGGCGAGCCTCCTTGCCGGATTACCACCATGGGATCTGGAGGCAAAAGTCCTCGCGCACATTTGGGAGTGGCGCGAGGAGGTAAAACGTAACTCCGCTGCCGCGAGAAATCGTGGTACAGCGGACAGAGCTCCGGCGGGATCTCATGGCGTCATGGAGAGTGCGATTGTCGCAACCCAGTGCTGGGCACGCCACTATTGCGGCGATAAGTCCCCTCTTTGAGAAGTGGCTAGAGAGTATCCACGGCGTCTTCACCGGACACGGTTGTTTCGGGCGGTTCTTGTTCCGGATAAGGCGGAAGGAAACGCCCGGGTGTCAACATTGTGTGGATCGCCCAGAGGACACGGTGGAGCATACGGTGGAGTTCTGCCCGGTTTGGGCAGAGCATCGCCGTGTCCTCGTGGAGGCGATCGGTGGCGGGGATCTCTCGTCCGGCCCTGGTCCAGGCCGTGGTACGGAGCGAGAGGGCATGGGAAGCCGCCACCTCCTTCTACAAAGCAGTAATGCTCGCGAAGGAGGAGGCGGGGAACGCGTGAGGGAGGCAAATTTCGCGCCCTCACACCCCTAGCCGCCGCAGGGCACGCCCAGGGCGCCGGGAATCTCAGGCCCGGCTTGATTCCCGGCCATCGTGGCGCGGGCCTGCGCACGGTGAGCAATTGGTAGCTCGCCGTCCTATAGGACCACGCCCGGGTCGACGGCGCGTTGTGTTCCACGCGCGCCTCAGAGATGTCAGCACAACTGACGGGGTCCGCTTGGGCCGATGCCTGCCGGGGTCGCGGGATAGTCCGAAAGGGATACCGTGGCCCCTGTCAACATACAGGCAACTGAAGGAACACGGGTGGGTTTTAGTCAGTAAGAGTCTGACACGCCCTCTCGCTCCGCCCAGAGCGGGAGAAGTTATTTGATAATTTCCCAAACAAAAAAAAGGCCCCTGTGGCCCCGCGGACTAGTTCGCGTGATCAACAAGAATTCTTTTTGTAACAAGGAAAAATTCATCCCTTAATGCCGTTAAATACCGATGCCGTTTGTTTCGATTATCCGATGAGAAATATAAAACTAACTTTTGCCCGCGCTGCGTTTTTGCATTTTATCTTTTGTTTATGCCAAAATCTAGAATAAAAAGTAGCCTATTGTCCTTCTCCAGGTCTCAGGCTACCTGTCATATCTTATAAAGATTGATCCAATGATTTAGACGTAACAGACGGACAGTTACTTTAGTATGGATGAAGTGTTTCTTGTTAAGCTAAGACTCCTGTCTATCCTAAATTACATGTTGCCAACAAACAAGTTCTTGTTGAATAATATCATAAATAAAACACAAAGACGATCAATATTGCTCACGAAGCCGCGTATTTATTCCGACGCAACGTTATATTAGTCATACGTCCTTACTGTTCACTAGGTATTATTTACATAGTGCATCAAACAGAGCATCTAGCTATGTAGCACACACTGGTGGAACGCTGAACTTAGTAAACTCAGAGATGCGCTACGTAAGCAATTTAACAGAGCCAAAAATACTAGACTCCCGGACGACTGGGAGTTATACAAAGAAACCCAATATATATACAAAAAGCAGATTAGAACCGCCAGAAGGACAGCATGGCGTAAGTTCTGCGAATCCATCGAGACAAACAATGAAGCCGCAAGGGTAAGGAAGATCCTGTCAACCGATCAGGACCGAACCCTCGGCGCGCTTAAAAAACCCGACGACTCATACACACTGACTGACCGTGAAACCAGTAAGGTCCTTCTCGAAACCCACTTCCCAGACTGTGCAGTCCTGGAGGACAGGACGTGGGAGGCTGAGCCAGAATGGACCCCAACGGATCAAGACTGGTCACGAGCCCGCAACATTATAACAGATGACCGAGTAAAGTGGGCTATTAACACCTTTCAGCCATACAAGTCGGCAGGTCTGGATGGCATCTTCCCAGCCCTGTTGCAGTGGGGGGCGGACTATCTCACACCATGGCTGGTGGAGATATTTCGAGCCTGCATAGCACTCAGGCTCGTACCTGTCGCATGGCGCGAGGTGAAGGTCATTTTTATACCCAAACCTGGCAAAACCGACTACACGCAACCCAAGGCTTATAGGCCCATAAGCCTCACATCCTTCCTACTGAAAACCCTTGAGAGACTCTGTGACAGGCATATCCGAGACGGACCTCTCCGGGTAAAACCACTACACAAACAACAGCATGCGTACTCCACAGGCAAATCAACGGAATCAGCGCTCCACAGCGTGGTTTCCAAAATTGAATGTGCAGTGGATCACAAGTGCTCGGCACTGGCTGCCTTCATTGACATCGAGGGCGCCTTTGACAAAACCACGTTCAACAGTATAAACACGGCCCTCGACAGACACGGCATAGACTCGACACTGAGTGGCTGGATCACCAACATGCTCAAACTAAGGGCTGTACAAGTCACAGTAAATGACACTACGAGAGCCATCGTTGCGAAGGGATGCCCGCAAGGGGGAGTCCTCTCGCCTCTCCTATGGAACCTGGTAGTAGACAGCCTCATCAAAACACTCAACGACAATGGTTATTTCACCGTAGGCTACGCTGACGACATAACCATAATAATTAACGGCACCCACGAAAACACTCTATGCAACCTCATGCGTCATGCCCTGAAAATAGTAGAGGAATGGTGCAACAACCACCAACTCTCAGTAAACCCTACAAAAACCGAACTGGTTCTCTTTACGAAGAAGAGGAAACTGACAACACTACAACTGCCACGATTCTTCGGAACAACCCTAAGCCTCTCAGCTGAAACCAAATACCTGGGCATCTATCTGGACAAACAACTTAACTGGGCAAAACACACGAACTATATCACCACAAAAGCCAGCATATCCCTGTGGCAGTGCAAACGACTGCTTGGTCGGAATTGGGGAATCAGCCCCAAGGTCACCCACTGGCTATACACCACAGTCATCCGACCGATTATCACATACGGCTCACTGGTCTGGTGGCCCAGGACAGACCGGTGCACAGCCCAAAAAGATCTCGAAAAACTACAGCGGTTTGCTTGCGTCGCAATCACTGGTAGTATGAGAACTGCACCCACCGCCGCCCTACAGGCAATGCTGGGACTGCCACCTCTGCACCTCATCGTGCGGGAGGAGGCGGCCCTGGCCACCTTTAGGCTCCATTTAACAGAAACCCTATGCAACGACTCCAGAGTTAAGCACATACGCATTAAGGAGGATGCGATCAAACGTGAGCCAATGATGGCATCACCCTGCGACAAAGCCCCGAAAACACACCACTTTCAAAGGCACTACAATATAACACTTACAGAAGAACAGTGTGACTACTCAGGCCCAAAAGAGATGAGAGTTTACACCGACGGATCAAAGACCGACTCAGGTACCGGAGTCGGAGTTTTCTCACATGACCTCAACATAAATATATCCAGACCGCTGGGAATGTTCAACACCGTCTATCAGGCGGAGTGTGTGGGCATCATACAAGCGGTCCACGCCCTAGAAGCCAGGAGGGTTACGGACAGCCACATACGCATACTCTCCGACAGCGCCTCAGTTCTCCAATCCTTACGGAAGAAATATACTACCTCGAAGCTAATACTAGAATGTCACGATGCACTAGAACAAATAACGATATCTAGCCGCAACACGGTGACACTGCAATGGATAAAAGGACACAGCGGATCGCTAGGTAACGACGCGGCTGACGAACTTGCCAGACGTGGATCCAGCACGGCAGTCTGCGGACCCGAGCCTGTCGTACCCATACCCTTCAACCAAATACGCAGGTGGCTGCAGAAGTTCACCCACACACAAGCGGAACGTTGGTGGACCTCGACACCAGGTTGCAGACAGTCAAAGGAGGCTATGCCATCTTTGGACGGCAGGCTGACCAGGCGTTTGCTACGCCTGGACAGGAACGGCCTGCGCCTGGTGACGGGGACCATCACGGGACACTGTTCGCTAAACAAGCACTTCCACACAATAGGCATAACGGACAGTCCTCTGTGCAGGGCGTGCATGGAGGCTGAGGAGACCGTTGCGCACGTACTCTTCGAATGTACGGGCGTCACCCAGATTAGAACAGAAACCCTCGGGTCACCCAGATCATACACAGACGTTCTAAACAGACCAGGAGACCTAATCAGCTTCTGGAGGGAGGTGGGCTGGTTGGAATAACCACCAAACGGCCGCTATGGCCCACGCACAATGGTCCACCTGACGGACTAAGTGCGGAAACCAAACCCCCTAACATAGAACATATGTAGCACACATATTTCAAATTCAAATGATGTTATCGTTGTATATTTCACAATTTGACGGCTCTTATTTTTGTTATTCTTTTGGAGTTGATTTCAATTAACTTGATGCAAACATGACTAAGCAGTGGTGGGTCAGTGGTATCGGCCGCGATTTACGAGTTGTAGATCCTGTGTTCGAACCCAGGCAGGCACTTTACTTTGTGTATTTAATTTCATCACCACTGCTTTCGAAAACGGTGAAGGAAAACATCGTGGGGAAACCGGCATGTCCTAGAACCAAACAATTCGAAGATATGTGACATCTATCAACCCGCACTGGACCCGCGTGGTGGATTTTGGCCCACTCCTTCTCAGACAGGTCTGTGTCCCAGCTGCATAATCAGCCTAAAATGTTCCCACATATGCTAAACATGATTTTTAATTTCAGATGGCGAGTACTAGAGATTCCAGATGCGCCGCTAAACAATGGTGTCGGCAATTCCAACCGCATCTCCATTGAGAGTCATGAGAGTGAGGTAAGACTATAATTCGTTAATTTTTCATTAATTTCGTCATAACATTTACGTCACTGAGCTAGAATATTTATTTCGAGTTTGCTTCTTATAACAACACAACTTGCTTACCAAGCATCAAGTTTGAAGCATGCGCGTTTTATTTATACTTGTGTTAATCGAAAAAGTAAAATAATAGAATTGGTTTAGGCCATTCTATTTAAAATAAATAAATCTAATCTGGGATATTAAGTATCTGTATACACATCCATTTCTGATCGGGCCGAATGTAATAGCAAGCAACACTTCAATTGGACCAGATCATCTTCCTGTCCTTCGGGGTCTGTGCAGAATGTCTTCTTCCATATGTCTCGTATCACATTCTAGCATATGGCTAGAAAGTGATTGCTGGAATGTTTCATCACCAGAGCAAAGTGATTGCTGGTGTTTTACGCATTTTCATTCATTGTTTCTTAGAACTCCCGAGTCTGTATCTGTCTATGGTGTGTTTCAAGAAGAATAATTTACCCAATCATGTATCAACACACGATTATAACCAAGCTCCCAAGTGTAATGTGTTATGTTTTATGTGGTTTTTATAATTATGTATGTTAGTCTTTAAGGTCTTTAGGTCTTAACTGCCTGAATTAAATGTTGTATTATTTTCACAGGAGGAAGACGTATCAGACGCCGCGGTGTCATTTCGTCACACGCGCGCTGAGAGCCGCGAGCGTGCGCGCTACATGCGCAAGCGACGAGCGCGCCGCTCCACGCACGAGCAAGCGCACGCGCACGAGCACGAGCACGCGCACGCCGCGCACGAGCACGCGCACGCGCAGCCGCTCGCGCACGCGGCGGCCGAGCGGGCCGCGCCGGCCGCGCCGCCAGCTGCGCCCGCGCCGCCGCGCCTGTTCGAGCCGCAACATGAGGCTAGTACCTAACTACTGTCATGCTTACACATACACGCTGTCCCAAACAACGTGCATAGTGAGCGATACGAGTACAGTCGCGTCGTGACTGTATGGTTCGGAGCCCTTTGTAATGGCACAGCTGTCACTCGCATGCACCTATTTGATAGTCTCAGTTTCTAAAGTTTGAGATGTCTTAATTACGTTCGCGTACATTTAAATCCCCAGTTGTTCCTCTTGTGCCAGTGAAATTATTGCACTTCCCTCTAGATATCATTATTTACCAGTTAAATTCAAATCTATATCCTATTCCTTACTTATTCATTTGATTTACCTCTGCCATTCCTTTTTTTTATAATTCTCATTTATTTACTTCTCCTGCACCTGTATTCATCCTAATTAATATTATAAATGTGAAAGTGAATTTGTTACACTTTCATGGTAAAACGGATTTGGATGAGAGTTGATATTTTTCACTGTGACTTGGAGAAGAACATAGATACCTTTTATCCCCGAGACTTATGCGAGTGAAACCGCAGGACGCTGTAGTATTTTCATAATTTAATATTATAGTTATTACTCATTCATTTTATCTGCAATTAACGTTATTTTCATGTATAATCAATTTCCACATACTGTAATCGACCCACAATATAACCCCACCCGCTTTACTAACGAGCGCGCTCGACTAACGTTAACTGTGAATGTTACTCCAGACAGTGAGACCGTACACGCCGCGCCAGTTCCCGCTGCCCGACGAGACGTACCAGCACATGCTGGCGGCCATGCCCGACGGCTTCCACGCGCCGGCCGCGTCGCCCGCGCCGTCGCCGCGCTCGGCCGCGCCCGCATCGCCCGCGCCCGCGTCGCCCGCGGCCGCGTCGCCCGCGCGCAGCGACTCGTCCAGCTCGCTGTCGGCCGCCGAGCTGCCCGCCTTCGACGGCGACGACCCCGACGACGTGGAGTGGGACCCGTACGTCGAGCGGGCCGACCGACGCAAGACCTCCTTCAGGTGAATCGCTCTCCCGCCCGGCCGGTTATACATTGTCTTGAGGACGCGACTGATGTCCGAACGCACGGTACCGAGTCCCGCCTCGGCTTCCTTGCCCCGGATCCTAGCTATCCCTAGCAGGCAGAGGAGAAAAGCTTTAAAGGGCTCATTGCCTACGTAATAATAAATGTAGTTTTAAAATCTGTCTCACTCTGTCTACTGACACGTCTGTACAGACCGGACTCTGCTAAGCAGTGTTTCGTCTTTGTATTTAGTTTAGACACCGCGCAACAATTACATTTTGTGATCATTCTGTATAAGTTAGCAAGCATTTTTACAGTAAAATTTATAAATAATAATAACTTTCTCACTTACTGTAGAGTAGTATTTTGAAAAAACTGAAGTTGTCACAGGTGATTATACTTTTATTAAGTTCATTTATTGATATTAACTGGATATTACGATCCAGATCAATAGTTTATCTTTATAACATGTAAGTGATTACAAATTTAAGTTTATTATGTAATTGTAAGGTTTAAAGTTATTCACAATCGGCGTAAAATTAATAAAAATTTGGAAAACTTTCAAAATTTAGTTATTAAAATTAATTCATTGCATTGCGCGCCTACAATATTCTTGTAAAAATGTATAGAAATATGATGGAGTAAGTTCATTTAGGATACATATTAAATTTTTATTATGTGCTATTACTAAGAGCACCCATTGTACAATATAAAAAAATGTGCAAACATACTTGCAGAATAATTATTGGTGTTTTACGATATGATAATCGCAAAGTGAAACTGATTTTTGAATGCTGTATCTATTTTTCAGTTGTTGACAGAAAACATTTTTAATAATAATTTATTATTATTGTAAAAAGACAAGCAATAGCTTTCTTGATGCAGTTTTCATTTGCAAATGAGCACCTTTACATTCCCTTCAGTTCAAACGATTTGTTAATATGGATGTTATATTTAATTTAAACGGTAGGTTTGCATTGCAAGTTAAAATGCTGCTATGAACCAATAGAGATAAATATTAACGATAAGTATGTATTCATCGTTAATATTTGGCTACATTTAAGTTTCCACTAAGCTTTTCTACATTATAATAAATGCCCAATTGCCGCCAAGCGCTTGTAAATATTGAGTATTATATTAAATAGGGCACTGATTAGAAACTAATAGACTGGCTATAAAGTAATTATTTGAATCTCTGTAAGAGTACGAATTTGATGTGTCAGAATAATAAGGTCCTTGTTTTTGCTTCTATGAATTATTATAATTTTAGTTTGATTTACCATTGGTAATTAAAATTCGCAATTTTTTGTTCACACCTATGAAGATACGTTGCTTTACATTTTAGAAGATAAATTATTGTTTTGTATCATAGTTAGGTCTTTGAGACAGGAAATTGACTGAGTATTAAATTTTAATATAAGGTTTGGAGAAAAATTCACTTAGTTTTCTGTCACCGACTATTACGAAGCTCTTGTGGTATACGTTTATTTGAAATAATAATACTGTTCTTCTAATTTATCAGAGTGTATGTTTTTGTATAGAGACTGCTTGGCTGATTGTATACATACATATTATTGTGAAGGTGAATGTAAAATATTAATGAAGTTTGTTCAATTTTCTTGAGAAGCCAAAGTCTTCTGGTTATTTGTAATCAATTAAAATAGTTTAAGTTTTTTTAAGGTGACTCTGTTCCAAAGAGCGAATTGAGAAATATAGAATTAAATAAACAGTCACTTTTGTTTTATTTAGTGTCCGAGTGAAGGTTCGGTTTTGATCAAAAAGTGGCCAAATCTTCGGCTTGCCCGAACCCGTTCGTGTGTCGGTTTTGATAGAATACGGAATATGAACGACTGACAGATGACGGCGTTTTCACCCTTTTTGTACAAAGCTTAAAAAATAAGTGTTTTGATTCCAAGTTTGAGGAGCTTGTCGCTTTCCTCAAACCTACACAGAAAATTAGTGCCCAAAATTCAAAATTAGTACTACATTAGTTTACGAGATATACCATACCATTGGTGGGGTGGCGGTAGTCACGATGTTAAATTTTCATTTTAAGATTTCCCTATTAAAATCCGTGATTTCTCCCCAAATTTTTACAAAAATTAGTGCTCCTAAAGAAGTTATTGTGACCAAAAATTCATATACCTAAGTGTTGTATTTTAATAGAAATTAGCTTTCATTACTATTTAGTTGTCAATGGTATTGAGCTGTTTAGGAGATGAACACTCGTCCACTTAATTTGGTCGGATTATACGTCAACATTCAAAGTGGTCCTGCCACAGAGTACATTCTAATATACTGAGGTCCTGCTGAACGAGCGCGCGAAAGTTATCATCGTTGATTTCTCTGTAAATACAAATGTTTCAGTTCTGTTTTTTTACAAAATGAATCACATCTAGGGGCACTAATTATTTGCATACTTAGACCCGTATTACAGAACCTCACTCAAAACTCAAGCATTACTTAAAACTCGTTTAAAGCCTTTTGATTGGTTGAAACAAGTTTTAAGTAATGCTTTGAGTATTGAGTGAGGTTCTGTAATAAGCTGCAACAGGCACTTTTTCTGCGCTCATCGTGGTCCTGCTGAAGGGAGCGTGACTACGGCCACCACCACCACGGCGGCACCAGTCTTATTTTCTCGAAAACTAATAGGGTACCAATTTTGTTGTTCGAGCACTAATTATTTACCAAATATACAATAAGCGATTGGCGTTGGTGGTCCGGCAGTAGTCATGGTCATATTTAAGTAATTTGGGAGCAATGGATTTATTCGCTTTCCGGAAGATTGATAAAAGCTCCTAAGACCGCAAATTCGGAGCAGTGTTTCTTGCAGCGTGCAGCGGGCGTTTAATGGAACTGCCCATGTAAAGCCCCGCGGTACACTGCTAGAAACGTCCCTCCGGCTTTGCGGCCTAAGGGCAACACCAAATGCATCTTAGCGACTCTGCGTTCGGTCACAATATCAAAATTGCATCGCGTTTTGCCGACTCGTTCCGTTTGAGTACAATATAAAAATTGCGTTTACTAACGCTGCTGAATTGTTTGACGGAGAGAATTCACTAATCGCTGATGCTAACATAATCTTATCTGCTAAGGCACTTTTGTAAGGGCTGGTTTCTCAATCGTCATTTAGAAATTTTGAATGTTTTTAAATAAAATCTGCCAAGTTTATTTTTTTCTGTTGATAAAAAGCAATCTGAGAATTTTGTACAAACCTACGAAAAACGATGCGTCTCAGAAAAGAATGTCAATTTAGCTAACTTTACACAACTTTATGAGTTTCGGTTTAGGCCGGAACTTTCGGTAACGGTTTGAGAATCTTGTTTCGCAGTGTCAGACACTCGGTTAGACATACGAAATAATAAAAACCAATTTTGAGTGTATACTTTATTCTGCATTTTGCACTACATTAGCAGCATACAAATAGTAAACGACGATGACTAGTATGCCTAAAAATTTCAACTACTACGTGTAAAATTCATTTTTCGCAACATTATAAGGTCAATCTTACAGAAATAGGCAGTATATTGACAATCATATTTGCTTGACATAAGGTATTATAGTATAACCGGTACCGCTGTTACGCGCCTTAGGTACACTTAGGTATGTGCGCGGAGAGACGGAGGGGCAGTGCAGGCCGCTCATTCGGTAACGCTCACGGCGCGCGCCGTCATGCCCGCCGCTCATTTGTCAACGCTGCCAACCCGCCTCGCCGCGTATTTCTAAGGCACGGAACAGCGGTCTCGCTCAAACTATACAACTAGCGTTAACAGTGTATAATTACGATCAAAAAAGATATTGTGCTTATAACGCAACATGTATAAAACGGTAAACAACAAAAAGCTAGCGAGTATACAAAGATGAAGGGAGTTGATCCTGCATCCTTAAGTTATTATAATCTTAGACGTTTCTCTTCGAGATTAATTAATTGGTTATTAATCTGAGATTATTTTTACAAGAAAATTTAACAGAAGAAAATTAATCTTAATATTTTCTTATGTAGTTTTCTGCTCCTGTAATTAGCATAATTAAGTACGCAGTAAATAGAGTACATGACTTATTCGCTAAATAAACAAGACACAACCTAACAGTAGTTAATACTTTACAAAATAAACATGGCACTGTTTATGTAGCCTTGCACACACTTGTGCACCAATAATCCGGAATGTGTGTAATAATTATACATAAATGCTAAATGTCTACTTAGTGGACAAGTGTGTACAAAGCACAATTATAATATTATGTTTGGTACAATACAATCATACCACTTGTTTGATATACATTTCGCAATAACTTATTTTACAATCACAAAATAGCTAAAAATAATACTGTATCATAAAATTCATAAATCATGAATGGTCAGAGCTACACAGCCTTGTTTAAAATAAATGCAATATGGAATGTTAATCATTAATCGTTCAACATACTAACAATACTGGTACATCCAATTGGTCTTATCAATTTCGTTCTACCATAAGACTATTGGGAGGAAAAACCATTTTTAGGGATCCGTAGTCAACAAGTAACCCTTATAGTTTATGTAATGTAATTTGGGCATGAGTATACATATTAATCACAAGGACAAACAGGTAAATTAAAAAAAAAAAAAAATAATAAGTTATTTGGGTATGTTTTTTTTTTCTCCTCTATCCCATGGTGTGGGGTATCGTTAGAAAGGTCGTTCAAAAATATTGTGAGTTTGTGAAATATTAAGCTTTAAAGTGCTAGTTTTTGTTAGAGTCAAGTGCCCTGCCACTAAATAGTTGGTTTTAGATACCCATGTGAAAAAAATCCCAGCTACTTATATAATAACGAAATTAAAAGGAAATCTATCACAGCTAAGTAGGCTCTACAAGTTAACAAGTAATAATCAACCAACTTACATTTACAGTTGCAAAAACATGTTCATACATTCCGTATGGGAGAACATGTTTTTCAATTACAATGTTAAGTTTGTTCTTGGGATAAATTCATCCCAACTACGGAACCCTTCATTGTGCGTGGTCCGACACTCACTAGGCCTGAAGGATTCCAAACGGAACCCTGTTACTAAGCCTCCGCTGTCCGTCCGTCTGTCTGTAAGCGGGTTGTATCTCATGAACAGTATTAGGTACACAGTTGAAATTTTCACAGATTGTTTATTTCTATTGCCGCTATAGCAACAAATTAAAGGGGGTCCATACAAGCCTCTTTTTTTACTAAAGTAAAAAACGTAGCGTTACTTATTGTACAGTGGTACGGAACCCTTCGTGTAGGGGTCCGACTCGCACTTGGCCAATTTTTTTATTATCAAAACAAAAATATAGATTTCAAGGTTTTTGCTCCCGATGGTCCTTGTGTAAGACAAGTCGTAAGACACGTGATGTACCAAAAAATACTTTAAAAATCTCATGGTTTGCTTACACTAAGTTTGTTTAGTACATACTTATTTAAGTATATCGCCGATTACATTATGTACAAACTAGTTATAATAACTGGGTGGGCTTAACTACTTACTAAGCGTATCTTTAACCCAATCAATGAGCGAGGTGCATCTTTAACTGATGATATTATAAAACATCAAACTTAATCATCTATTTAAAAAAATCGACATCTACAGCGATATTGTTACTATAATATCACCAAATCTTAGCTTTTCGAAAACCACGAATGCTTGGTAAATTTAGTTGATATGCCTGGAGAGGTCCTGTATGCGGCGCGCATTGCATTCTCTGCAGTAGAGATGGTCGTCGAGTGGGTAGCAGCCGCGGCCCTCCTGTCTGGAGCACAGCGAGGTCCCGCAATCTTCACAAGCGTAGCACGACACGTGGAAGCTCTTGTCGAGGGCCACGATGCGAACCGTTTCTTCCGCACCGGTCTCTGGTACGATCGGTTCGCGGCAGCGCGCGCAACGAGGCGCGTATCTGTTGCGAATAGAAAACAATGTAGAATGGGTATTAAAAACTAGTTTGGAATTGAATAATTTTTCAAATTAATTATTATATTATAATAGTTGTTATCTCATATTGTATATAATTGAATAAGCCTTAACCGTTTAGATTAATTAAAGTATGGAAAAGGGAGAGAGGCCTGTGCCCTCCAGTGGGCTTAGATTAGATAGAAAATAATTAAGTAGTATGTATGTAAATATGTATGTGTGTATGTTTAGTTAAAAGCTGGTCTGATCGATTTGGGGTGTGGGTTAAACCTACGAAGTGTCAGGCCATCATAGTAGGAAGCCCTTCTAGCATGATGAAGCTGAATGGCTTAACTGTGCCATCTGTAATATTCGACGACTCTGTCATTCCATTTAGCTCGGATGTTAAGGATTTTGGTCTGCATGTCGGCACTTGTCTTGACTGGCGTAAGCAGGTTACGACTGTTAGTAAAAAGTTACAGGAACGTTGCGGTCGCTCTATCGGTTGAAAAACTTTCTCCCATCACACATAAAGGCAATGCTTGTACATTCCCTAATATTTCCCATAATTGACTATGGTGATGTGTATTACTATGACCTGAATGCAGTCCTCAATAAACTAGACCGCCTTCTCAGTAATTGCATACGATTCGTTTTCAATCTTCGTAAATATGACCATGTATCCGCGCATTGATTGCTTTTAAAATGGTTACCCATTCGTCAGCGCAGAGTTGAGGGCTCTGTCTATGTTGTTTATATACTCGACAAACCCACTTCTCCTTCTGACCTGACTTCCCATGTTCAATAATCTCTGCCCATAGTAAAAATCTTCGTTCCACCAACAATCGTCTTCTACGATGTCCTTCTCACCGCTCTGGTTTCATTCACTCTTCTTTCTTCGTCCAGGCTGTCTTTCTTTGGAATGCGCTCCCTCTGAACATCAGGACGGCCACCAGTCGCTTATCTTTTAAAGTGAAGGCACGTGAACATATTCATAAGATGTTGGCAGAATCATCCCAGCGCTGATTTGCTGGATTCGTTTTCTCCTCTACCTATCGTTATTTCTCCTGACTAAGTTTATTTTGTTTATATGTATGACGTATCTATGTATTAGTATTGATTCTTTTTCGAGGTATCTATCGATTATGTTGCACCTGCCATGTTTTGTTTCTGCATCACCCTAAGGTTGACTGGTAGAAAATGCCTCTGGCATTAACGGCCGAACCCAATAACCTATCTATCAGCAGTTTTGGCATATTGGAGATAGAAAACCCTATCTATATTTGGTTTTAACGACCCAATAATCTGTAAGAGACTAGGAATTTTATGTAATGTGACACAATGACAGATATAATTATACTGTCTACCATCAATAGCGATCTGTCTTTTACTGGCAATAGGTTATTGGGTTCGTCCGTAAGCCCGCCTTTTTACGGTATTTTTATATTGTGCATAAAGTCTTAATAAATAAATGATACCCAAAGATTGGCTATTTATTTTACAAAACAAGTAATGAAAATAGTAAAAATGGTGTCTGGTCTTATTCTATTTTGTCTTACCTTTTATGAAAATCTTCAATACAATGTATGCGGTTGACAGCATCCACTGTGAATGGAATCCCATCAAGACTCTTCTGACACACAACACAGGTGAAGCACCGGGGGTGGTAGGGCTTGCCTGTCGCCCTCAGTATGCGGTCTAGGATAGGGTCGCCACATACACAGCATTTCTCTAATGTGTCCAAGTAGTCTCCTTCACACAGTGCCTTGCCTTGCACTGCATAGAAGGGTCGGCCCTAGAATAATTACATAGTATAATCAGCCTTTAATGATCCCACTGCTGGAACACAGGACTCGGTGAGAGGAAATGAGGCTTAATCCACAACGCAGGCCCAGTGCGGGTTGGTAGGTGTCACATGTCTTCGAATTTTTGGTTCTAGGACATGCTGATTTCCTCACGATGTTTTCCTTCACAGCTTTGAGAGCAGTGGTGATAAAATAATTAACACAAAGTATAGGGCCTGTCTGGATTCCAACCCACGACCTACAACTCGTAAGTAGCAGCCGTTACAACTGGGACAACACTGCTCAATGATAATATAATACAATATCAATAACAATAAATAATATACATGTTAGTAAAGGCTTCCGCGAACAGGCGCGACGCGACTCTAATAAAACAATTTCTAAGAAAACTTACCGGTGTCGCGTCGCGCGACTTCAAGTCGCGAGTCTGCACGAGCTTTAAATAAATGCACTAGCAGATTTGTTTTGATTGTCATGCTTAAATAATTATGTTGATTGTAGAATAAATTAGGTAAGGTTAATGTGTACAGACCATACACATTATTAGACAAAGGGCAATATCCAGTGGTAATGGGTTTGAAAGAAAGACAAGTACTGGGTGAATGGGCCAGGACACACAATTTCATAATAGCATGATGTATGTTACAGTGCTGCACCCGACTAAAAAAGTAGTTTTGATGCCAGCAGAGAATAGCTTAAATTAATTTATATAATATTTATCTCATACATTTAACAAGTCTGAACAATATTTATTATTATGGTAAATTAGGAAGAAGCCTGTATGTTCAGAGAACAACACCAGATAATTATTTTAATAGTTCTGGTTGATAATAAAACAAGTGCTTATATATTTATTATAGTGTAAGGAAGATCATACCTTGGCACCAAACCTTATCAATTATAACAACGGAATGTCTACATATCTACATAGATAAGTTACTTGTGCTCGGGGGGTCTACTCTCTATGCGAAATCCGTAGTGTCGGCCGAAGTTACAGACGCTCTCCTCTTTCAAAATTCAATTCAAAATATTTTTATTTCATATAAACCTACATGGGCACTTATGAAACGTCAGAAGCTAGGTGCACGGTTCCAATTGGTTGTTTCCTATGGAGAAGAGCCGGCAAGAAACTCCACTGTTACTCCACCTCTCCGTCTCACTCACGGTATCTCCGTAATTGAGAAGGAGAACGAACCACCCAAAACTTCGGCCGAAACTACGGATTTCATTAGTGGACCCCCAGATGAGAGTATGGCTAACTACACAGATTGTTATAGGACAGCTATTATCATAAATTTTTTATTTAAAAGATAGTAGTAGACTGCAAGATGTACTAGTCTATAAATATGTACATTTGAAAGGAAAATCAAATGCTTTTGGACTTGCTTATTTTAAATGAGTAAAATGTCTAAATGCCAATGAAAATACAGACAAAAATATGAAAATAGACTTATTGAACATAATTTTATTTTATACATACTTGCAAATTAATTCCACAATGATGACAACAGAAGCATTTGATGTGATAGATCCTCTCCATGGCAGTGCAGCCCGTTGTCTCGCCCATGATCTTCTCCCCACACTTGTAGCAGTTACCACAGTAAAGAGCATCATCTGGCTCCGGAGTAGGCTCCACAGTAGTGCCAACATAACCACCATATAACGATGTCCCAGACAGCTGACTGCACGGTCTAGGGTTGATAGGCTCATATAGAGACTCGTAGGTAGATGATGTCTGTGATCCACCATAAGTAGAGAAGTCCTGCGCGTTAACAGACGCAGAGGACGGAGGATACGCGGAGCCAGGCCGCCGCAGCTCGCTGTAATTCGACTGAGCACCTAAATCACTGATCCTAGACACTTCCGACCTCGTATCCCGATCTCCGTAAATACTGTCGCCTCCGTAAGCACTACGTTGCATCATAATATTGGAGTAGACATGGTTGGTGCCCCCAGGAGGCAGTACGTTGCTGTATAGCAGAACATCACCGCTCCGCACTCTGGCTGTGTTCCTCACGATGCAACTCTTTACAGGAACTAAGTTAGAGTATGTGGAACTAGTGCGGCTACCACATTCGAGTCTTGAGGAGTAGGACGGTTCGCAGGCAGACTTTACCATACAACTTTGTGGTATTTGAGGCAGAGGCGGCTTATTTTTTTTAGGTGGGATTGATGGTTTTTTCATCGCGGCGTTAATATCATCTTGAAGTTTAGCCTCTAATTCATTCGCGTATATCCGTAAGTCTGCTAATTGTTTGTCGAGTGTATTCATTTCTACGAATTATACTCTCTATTATGATAAACTTAATTTTTTTATTCATAAAATGATATAAAAACGTTACGCCCCGATTTATTGTTTGATGCGAAACTGACAGCCCTTTTTTATTGTCATTATTTGTATCTGTGGTCTTGCAGGTTTTACGTTTCGTTCTAAGTGACTGTGCGTTTGCACTGGCGAAACATTCCCAACAAAACATGTTGGCATCTCTATGTTCTATCAAACCATACAATGTTTGACAGGAACTAGAGATTTCAACATAATTATATTGTAGTGAATGTTTCGCCAGTGTAAACGCACAGTAATTTATTTTATTTTATTTTATTCATTCAGCTAATACATTCGAGTAGTCAGTTGTGACATGTAGAAGAAAGCCAACACAATCACGACAATCATTTGATTTCGAGTTGCAGCCATACAAGTTTTTTTTGTACAGACGCCAGCTTTTCAACTTTATCATTTAAGCTTACGGTTCAAAGTTGATTGAGAAAATTTGACAGTTTCGGGTAGGTGACGTGCTGGCGTCTGTACATAGTGCTTTCTGTTGTGACCCTTGTCTTGTGGTATCATGTATCACAAGGCTGTGGTGTTTGTGAACGCACCTTAAATAACGTGTGGGCATTTGAGAACACACCTGTATAAAGTGGCAACACTTGAGCAAGATTCTAGGGACTTCACCGTTGTCGAGCCCTTTTGCTTGTTGCCCACTACCTACTAATATCTTAGCTGACTCGATTTTAGTCTATATTTTATCAGTGTCCTTAATTACTAGATAGAATAATGCACGTACTTCTTGGAACTGTTAAACAGCCATAGACTTTCACTCTTCATTCGTCAGTAGTTTTGTACTTAAAAAAAGGCATTCTACCTGAGAAACTTTCCCGGTTCACAGGACAGATTGCCTTCCGCTAGGTTTCTCACACAATATTGTTTTATTTTATAAGGTTCCAGCAATCACCATAGGTACAGACGCCAGCAGGTCAACCTACCCGAAACTGTCAAAACTTCCCAATCAACTTTGAACCTTATGCTTCAGTGATAAAGTTGAAAATCTATTGAAGAAATTTGACAGATTGTAGTAGGTTGATGTGCTGGCGTCTGTACATTATAATTAACGACCAATCATATTTTATTACAATCGTTAAAATTATAACTCTCAATTAAGTTATGGTGTGAAAATAAAAGACCTGTAACTTGTTAGTTTCACTTTTGATAAGAATGGCGAACTACATAGCGTTTGCTTTTGCACTAGTACTACAGGTATGGGTAAAAACTATGGGGCTCCTGGTCCTCGCCTGTTCTGGAGTTGCTATCTAATTACGCAACACAATTTGGTACACGATTACGACAATTTTTTTTTAACAGTTTTAACAGTGACAGTTCAACAACATTCATTGAATGTTGTTGAACTGTCATAATTATATAGCTGCCGATCTATTCTGTAAAAATCTCACGGTGAAAACTTAGGTGAAGTGAGCGTGAAGTGAGCTGTCATTCCACTGATGCTAGAGATGTACGTCCACTATTGACAGCTCACTTCACCTACGTTTTCACCGTGAGATTTTTACAGAATAGCACTGCTGGTCTGTTAAAAGTTATGGCATAAACATGGGGAAATTATTAAAGGAGTCTCGCCTCACGCTGTGTCTGCCACTATCTCTGCTGTGAAGTCACTCGGTGAACATGAACCGAGCGCCCGTGATCCGGGGGGATCACGGGCGCTCAGTACGGGTTTGGGGTCCTGTAACGTACTTACTGTCAATTGTAATGTAAAGTTACTAACAAAATATTTTGTTTCACAGTTAGCTGTAGTGTATTCCAATGAGGATGAAGAAGGTAAGTGGATGCAGCATGCAGCTTCCAGTGTCATAAAACCTGAAAAAAAAAAGCATAAAAATGTCATTACAGATTGAGACACGACGGATTAAATAAAATACTTGGAAAATGTTTAGGTCATCCTTTTATTTTTGCAGATAAAATGAGCGCAATGGAAACACAAGAGGGTCAGGATCAGGAGGAAGAAGTAAGAAAATTATACCTATATGACCCCTCCGGGCGCCACTGGGACTTTAGCGGAACTAATTTTTTTTTTTAATTATTTTAATACCAATTTTTAATGTTTTACAGTGGCACATGGACTTTATGCCTGTAAGTACTTACTCAAAATAAATTTTCGACATTTATACTACTTATGAAAAAAAAATAAGATTAAGTACAGTTTTACTCATTATAAAAATAATAATGTCTTCTTCAGACAGGCTACCTACCGGATAGTGTGTACAGAGAGCTGGCGTGGTATGGTATCCTGCAAATCCAGCCCCTTCATCACAGCTCTAAGTTTAAAGTAGCTGCGCATCTGATTTGGCAGCACACGCTTGGGCGACCACACGTTATTATGGAAAACCCGCCACAGGTAGGAACGCATTTTTTAAATGTTTTTTATTATTTATTTACTTCAGAGAATCTCCATAAAGGTTACGTAATCATAATATCACAAAAATAACATAAAATATAAGTGTGTTATAGTAACAGAACTGTAAGTACCGTCAACTGCTCTTCGTCTGGCGTCCTATGTTTGCCTATAATGAAAAAGATGCAATATCTTTTTCATTTTACTTGTATGGCAATCGTAACTTTGAGTTTTCTTAAAAAGCTCTATGTTTCGATTGCAAAAAGATAAAATATCTTTTTCATTATAGGCAAACATAGAACGCCAGGCGAAGTTAGGTCAGTTGACCGGTACCTAAAATTATGCTAGTATTATTAGCACCTATACCTAACGGATGCCAATGGCACCGTCCTTATCCACAGATTTTGAAAGGGACAGTCAAGACGGGCAGCAATAGCATTTAGGATGCTGTTGCTGCTGCTTCGTAGACGGTGCAGTAAGGAATTTGCTTTCTTGCGCATGCATGATGGCTTGAAAGTCATTGTACGCGTTTCAGCAAACATATCAGACGCACTACAGCGCCACGGCAGCCCCAACAGCATCCTAAAAGCGTTATTATACTGGATATTCTGTAGGTTCGCTCCGCATTGCTAGTAAGAAATTACTTTAATTTCTTCATACGAGTGTAATGGAAATTCAAATAATATTATTTTATTTTCCAGTCCACCCAATCTCCAGGAAAGGTAAGTCGACAGATCCTAGCGGAGGAAGCTGCCAAGTGGTCTCGTGAACAGCGCGCGGCGCAGGAGGTGTTGATGGAGAATATCAAGACTGGCGGCAACGGCCTCACCGTCCGGACTGTTGTCACCAGCAAAGAGAAATCTGTTTACATCATACAAAACGGTAAGTTTATTTGAAATACAGGTAAAAGGTAGCACTTAGTTAGTAATGGGACCGCTATGGAGAATATAGAATGCAAGACCGAGCGAAGCGAGCTCGAAATTTTTGACCGTTTGTACAGAAACAGAAGTACCTAAGTTTGCAGAAAAGGTTGAGAATCAAGAGAACATAAGAGCGAGCGAAACGAGCTCGAAAATTTTAGCACCCCGCCGGGCATAGGTTAGACTCTCTCAGAGAGTGCGAAGTTACAGGAATACAAAGTCAGAGTCGATAAAAGTACAGTATTTAAGCGTACCTACTCTTACTGCTTTTGTAGATTACAAAGTACTCCTATGCGAAATAGACCAATTATCTGTATTATAGTACGGAGGTATCCTAGGGGGGTTGATCTTTGGATTGAGATTCTGCCTCTGCCTACGGCCCTGACTAATATCCTTGTACCACTAAACAACAGATTTGACAAATAAACAAGTGATAGAAGAGAAGAGAGAGATAGAGAAGTGAGACTTCAGAAAAAATAAAGATTATGACCGATAGTGTGAGGTACAGAGAGGTACCTTTCTTCTCTCTCATCTAAGGAAATGTGCCTAAACGTGATGCGTCCTTGAAATTTCACTCTCAATCAGAGCTGGGATTCTACACGGTAAATACCCAGGTAAAATAAAATTTAGGTAAATACCGGGTATTTACCCGGGTAAATTCCCAGATGATGGGTATTTATTTTTATAAGAAAGAAGTAGGGTTGATTTGACACTTTAATGTTCTGAGAGATCTCTATGCGTGAGAAAGTTAAAATTTATGTATTAAATTATTATTTTAGCCCGATAGAAATGGATAAAAAAACAAATTATAAAAAATATTGAAAGGAAAATTACGAGAAAGAGGCGCATGAATTTATGACACTAAATCCAAGTTGCACTGAAGTGACAGTTAACGTCAGCTCATTCTAATCAAGAGACATCCGTTGAACTCAAATTGGTTTGTCCTCATTCGCAAATCAATGATATAATTTCTTTTTTACTTTCAAATCATTATGAATTTCAAATTTGTCATAAATATACATCTAAGTGTACCTACAATAAAAACAATAACAGACAAAGATATTTGAAATAATAAGAGTTCGTGTGGGCATAATGTTTTTTGTAAATATAGATAGACTGACCGATTTGGAAAATTACAAGGCCAGGGAAGGTTTTTGAGGAATAACATTTATATGGACAGATGTGGGCACTGGTGGTCCAGTGGTAACGGCCCCGACTTACGAGTTGTAGATCTTGGGTTCGAACCCAAGCCGGCGTTTTACTTTGTGTAAATAATTTCATCACCACTGCTCTCAAAACGGTGAAGTAAAACATCGTGAGGAAACCGGCATGTCCTAGAACCAAAAATTCGAAGACTTGTGACATCTACCAACCCGCACTGGGCCCGCGTGGTAGATTACAGCCCACTCCCTCTCATAGAGAGGAGGTCTGTGTCCCAGTAGTGGGAACATTATAGGTAGATTATGATGGACAAATGTGACAGATATGGATCCTATGGTTTGGTGGAAAGGGATATTTGCATCTAGTTCTCTCAGTAAAATAGAAATTCGTTCGTTAACTGTTCGATTTACCTCGGCAGCAGCACAATTATCAATTTATCAGTTTGTGTTCTCGGCCACGTACACTACGCTAAGCAGAATCGACTAACTCCAGAAAGGGAAGCAAAAATTTCGTACGAATGACACGTATGACAACTGCCGGTCTATTCTGTAATAATCTCACGGTGAAAACTTAGGTGAAGTGAGCTTAGGTGAGTGAGTTATCATTGCACCCAGCAGGTGGAATGACAGCTCACTTCAAGCTCACTAGGGACTGACAGCTCACTCCGAGCTCACTTCACCTAAATTTTCACGGTGAGATGGTTACAGAATAGCAGTGCTGGAATCTTAAAAAATATGAATACGGGATTGAAGAAGATGAAGAAGACAACACTATAACAACGCCCGATACGTGGAGTAAAGGTGCGATGGTTCTTCAAAAAAGGTGACAAACCCTTGCTGAAGAACTATATATTCATCTCGCTTCTGAGCCGCATATACAAGCTGTTCTAGAGGGTCGTCACGAGCCGTCTCGCCAAGATACCTGACGAGTTCTAGCAACCAGAAAAAGCCGGATTTCGAAAAGGCTTCAGTACCGTAGACCACATTCATACTGTCCGGCACGACTCAATCGAAATATGGGCAGTTTTGGCCTCTTTGCAACCATGTCGAATTGATTGGCGCTAAGCTTCTAAGTGTTGAAATGTTTGTATGACGCTGCCACGATAACTGTCCAGATGCAGGATAAGAAAACCAGCCTCATCCAACCGCTCACAGGGATGAGAGATGGCGACGTGATATCCCTGAAACTCTGCACCAATGCGTTGGAGGGCGTCTTTAACGCTGGACTGGACTGGATAGGGTGTCAACGTGACTGGCGAGTACACCTCGCACCTTTGCTTTTCCGATGACATGACATGACATGAATGGCAGAGACGCTGGAACAGTTAGATCAGATGCTGCACAGTCTATGTGGAGCCTCTCGCCGGGTTGGCCTCGTCATGAATTTGAATTTGGACACGATTCGAATATATGAAGTACTCTTGAGCTTACTTTCATGCGGACAGACCATGGAGTTTAGGCTGTGCGTTGTCTGTCAGAGAATTTAAGATTTATATTAAGTAGACAAGCCTATGTCCCTGATGGGATCTACCATCGGCTAAAATGACGAGCTTCCATACAAACTTTAATTCCTTATTAAACCCCTTCAGGGGATGAATTTTCTAAAATCCTATTCTAGTGCTCACTCTCGTTATAAGAGGAACTCTTGTGCAAAATTTCATGATTCTATGCGTAGTTTGTCAGTGAATTAAAGATTTTTATTAAGTAGATTAGATATAATTTAACATTTTTATAAATCACTTCAATATAAAATCAATTTAATGTAGTCAAAGTTCGAGAAAAAGAAGTACGCACACACGTGGACACATCTTAAATTAACATTACTGTTACTAAATATATTTACCCAAGGTTTGGGTAAATATGTTTACCCGGGTAAATACCCGGTATTTACCCGGGTACCGGAATTTACCTGGGTATTTTCCCTTTGGGTATTTACCCGACGCCCGTCTCTATTCTCAATCCTCGTCCAATTTTCGAATGGCCGCCTAACAAGTTTCACCAATTTAAAAAAAACCGGCCAAGTGCCTATCGAACCACGTACAATTAAGGGTTCCGTAGTTGGGATGAATTTATCGCAAGAACAGACTTAATTTTGTAGTTGAAAAACATGTTCTCCCATACGGAAGGTTTGGGAGAAAATGTTTTTGCAACCGCAAATCGACGGCGAAGTGCCAATAACACCTAACTGACAAAATAAAACATTTTCATTTAGATTTCACTAAAACATGCGAATAACACCTTTAAATTCAATACGATAAAAAAGTGAATTTCTCGAAAAATTTCAGTTACGAGTTATTGGCACTTCGCCGTCGAAATGTAAATGTATTGGTCGGTTATTACTCGTTAATTTACGTTATACATATTACTACTGCCGTATTTTTTTTCACATATCCAAAACCAACCGTTTAGCTGGCAAATTTCTAATTTGTGTAAGAGTCAAGGGTCGCCCACCCTTGACTCTTACACAAATTAGAAATTTAAAGCTTAATATTTCGCAAATGTTGTCTATGAATAACGCAATGTATAGCAAGGACATCTGGAATTTTATTCTTTAAGTATGCTATGAAGCCTTAATGGCGCCCTGTCATAGCCGGAGCGCCATCCGTAGCAACTGATATAATATTTTTCAAAGGAATCTCTTTCTCTTCACAAAACTTTTCCAATGTATTGAATATGGTTTCGCCTTTTGTATCTGTCTCCAAATTTCTGGCAAACAATAGTTCTTCACGTATTTTCTCATCTTTAATAAACCTCACGTAAGATAGCAACAACGCTTCATTAGTTGGTAAAGTGGACTCATCGAGCTGAATTGAGAATTGACTAGTCCTCAGATGATTGCACAATGATTCTTCAATGTTTTCAGCCATTTCATCAATTCGTCTTTGCACAGAATTATTACTCAAAGGAATTTTTCGGATAATATCTGCGGCCGGTTTATGAAGCACAGTAGTTATTACTTCCTTTATTGCTGGCAAAATTAACTCTTCTCCGATGTTGTGTGGTTTGCCTTTTTGAGCAATTAACAAAGAGATATTGTACGAAGCTCGAAGTCCGTCGTCATCTTGCTTAGCAGCCGCCGAAAATAGTTTTGATACAGTTGGCTGAGTATTATGCTTCTTCTCTAGGTCTTGAAAATATGCTACATTCTTTTCTGTCTTATCTGGATGCATTTTATTCAAATGATCTTGCAGTCTTGAAGGCTTCATTGCTTCGTTCGAAAATGTTTTTAGACATAGAAGACACAAAGGCGACGACGGGTTTGTGGGATTTTCAATAAATCCGAATTTAATATATTCCGCAGAGTATTGCCGTCTCTTCTTTTTTACTTCCGACATTGTTTTGTTTTAAGAAATACGTAAGTGTTGAAATCAAGTACTGCTTATCTATTATGCGCGAAACCGCAAATGAAAATAAAATAAATTTATGTCGTTTATATAGGATTGCATATATGTATAGGTACCCATGCCAAATTACAGCTCTCTAGTACAAAGAGTCTCTGAGCTAAGCCGCGGACAGACGGACATGGTGACGCCATAAGGGTTCCTTGTTTACTACGGAACCCTTATGTTGTCGCCATCTCAAGAACAAACTCAACATTGTAGTTGAAACACATGTTCTCCCATACATTCCTACTGCAAATGTAAGTTTGTACGTATAATATTGAGAGATTCTCCATGTTATTTTAAGCCCATAGAATTTTTATAGGGTTCCGTTTTTTCCGTTTAGAGCAGTCTTTCCCAACGTGGGCGATAACGCCCCCTTGTGGGCGCTGCAGGCCTAAAGGGGGGAGGTAAGAGACCCAGAAAAAAAGGGGGCATTGTGTAGGGCAGTGATGACAAACCCCCGTCCCATGGGGCCCTTAGGGCCCCACGTGAGATATTTCTTGGCCCCACTTATCAGTTAAGAATCCCCACTTTTTTGTGTAAAAGGCCCCACCAGTCGTTTGAAATTCCCTCTTTTTTGTGTAAAGGGGCCCCACCAGTCAGTTTAAAATTCCTATTTTCCAGTAAAAATGCCCCACCTTCCCCTCGAACT
Organism: Xanthia icteritia; assembly: GCA_949128155.2. Taxonomy (NCBI): domain Eukaryota; kingdom Metazoa; phylum Arthropoda; class Insecta; order Lepidoptera; family Noctuidae; genus Xanthia; species Xanthia icteritia. The sequence goes on from OX421943.2 coordinate 3,914,160, forward strand.
CTGACATCACTGGTGTAGGGCTTTGGGGGTCGATTTATAATTTCATCTACCTAGCTAGGAACTCTTAGACACCGACTGAGCTCTCGACTCTCGACTACATCTTGTGAACATCAACTAATATTAATTAAGATATAGCTCAAACTCGGTTCGATAATAAAAGACCGCGGGCAATCATTTTTGTTAAATAATCCGAATTGTACATTCCTATACCAATCGGCTGGTTCTATAATACTTGTTCTTGCTTGTCGAGTACGATTGGGCGTCGAATGAGATAAACGAGTTTATGCACGTTTGTCTTATTCCTGTTGGTGCGTGCTGCTTATGCAATCCTATATAAACGACGTAAATTTATTTTATTTTCATTTGCGGTTTCGCGCATAATAGATAAGCAGTACTTGATTTCAACACTTACGTATTTCTTAAAACAAAACAATGTCGGAAGTAAAAAAGAAGAGACGGCAATACTCTGCGGAATATATTAAATTCGGATTTATTGAAAATCCCACAAACCCGTCGTCGCCTTTGTGTCTTCTATGTCTAAAAACATTTTCGAACGAAGCAATGAAGCCTTCAAGACTGCAAGATCATTTGAATAAAATGCATCCAGATAAGACAGAAAAGAATGTAGCATATTTTCAAGACCTAGAGAAGAAGCATAATACTCAGCCAACTGTATCAAAACTATTTTCGGCGGCTGCTAAGCAAGATGACGACGGACTTCGAGCTTCGTACAATATCTCTTTGTTAATTGCTCAAAAAGGCAAACCACACAACATCGGAGAAGAGTTAATTTTGCCAGCAATAAAGGAAGTAATAACTACTGTGCTTCATAAACCGGCCGCAGATATTATCCGAAAAATTCCTTTGAGTAATAATTCTGTGCAAAGACGAATTGATGAAATGGCTGAAAACATTGAAGAATCATTGTGCAATCATCTGAGGACTAGTCAATTCTCAATTCAGCTCGATGAGTCCACTTTACCAACTAATGAAGCGTTGTTGCTATCTTACGTGAGGTTTATTAAAGATGAGAAAATACGTGAAGAACTATTGTTTGCCAGAAATTTGGAGACAGATACAAAAGGCGAAACCATATTCAATACATTGGAAAAGTTTTGTGAAGAGAAAGAGATTCCTTTGAAAAATATTATATCAGTTGCTACGGATGGCGCTCCGGCTATGACAGGGCGCCATAAAGGCTTCATAGCATACTTAAAGAATAAAATTCCAGATGTCCTTGCTATACATTGCGTTATTCATAGACAACATTTGGTTGCTAGAAACTTAAGTGAACGACTATTTCAATCACTGCAATATGTCATCAAAGCAGTCAATAAAATCCGTAGCAGCTCTTTGAATGATAGATTATTTCATCAGCTTTGTATTACTAATGACGAAGATTTCAACCGTTTGTTGCTTCATACTGAAGTTCGTTAGCTGTCAAGAGGCAATTGTCTGATTCGATTTTACAACCTGTTTGACTCTATGATAGAGTTCTTGGAAACTAAAGATACAGAACTGCGCAACAAGCTCATAACATCAAAGAATGATATAGCTTACATGACAGACCTGTATAAAATGTTCAACGACATGAACCTCCAACTGCAAGGCGATGAACTAAATTTAATTAAAACAAAAAATGTCGTTGCTGCTTTCGCAGCCAAACTGCTTCTGCACAAAAAGAATATGGGCAGACGTGAGTTTCACAATTTTCCGAATTTATCAGTATACTGCAGTAACGACGACTTGTTTGCCTACTGCCAACATTTGGAAAACCTCCACATTGACTTCACCGAACGATACCAGGACATTTTAAACTTGGAAATACCAGACTGGGTGTTGGATCCGTTTTCAAATGTCAACACAGCAATGTCACCTCAGCTGGAAGAAGAACTTATAGAATTGACAACAAACGAAGAAATAAAAATCAAGTTCAAAAATGGATATCAAGAATTTTGGATACAAAAACCGATCCCGCAATTGTACCCTGGATTTTGGTCAATTGTTCAACGATTTTTGATAGCATTCCCATCGTCATATGTGTCGCTTAACTTCAAACTCGGATAAATCCACTCTACCCTGTTAGGAGATATTTAAAAAAAAGTCTTAATAGTCTTAATTTCATGAATTAAAACACAGTATTTTTTTATTATGGCAACATTATTGAAGAAAACGATCCTGTTTAGCCAATTCAGTATTTAAATCACTCATTCTTTCAAAAATGTAATATTTAAGTTGGATTTACCTTCATTTGATAAAATGGAATGCAATTTATCTATCTTTGAAAAAACTCAGTGTGGATTTATAGAATTTTGATTTAATGGATTCGGATTTATCTGGATTTGAAAAAACACGATTAGAACTAGGGATGTGGTAGTGGCGAAGTCACGGTATACTATCGACAGTTAATTTGTAGCAGCTAACTGAATAAAACTAAAATAATACAAACAAAATAAGGAAATCTAGTTTTATTTTACAAAAATAGGAGGTATCTAATTTAATCATTTTAAACAAATTCAATATTTCTTCCGAGTCATCTTCTTCAATTTCTTCTTCGTGCATTGGTCGCCCTATCACGTTCTCACTGTTAAGCACTTTTTTATAATATTTCAATTCCACCAATGATGCCCACTCTTGGCCAAAGTGCGTTTCCAGCAATTTGCTGCAACAAAATAATAATAATCGATAATGATTATGGTTAACACAACACTAGTGCCAACCCAAGATTCCAAACGTCGCATAGGTATAGGTATTTCAAACTTACCGAATTTTCGCTCTTTCCTCTTTCTTACGGCGAAGTTTTATATTAGGTCGCTTGCGGGCCTTACTTGGTGACACAATTTTAATGAAATTATCCATGGGAACTGTCCAAATAATAAAAAGAAACAATAAAAAGCGGGAGTGAACGGTGTTACTGTCGCAGAATTTACCACAGAGCATGTAATTAAGAGGCGGAACTTAGAACATTCAGTTTTTGAGAATTTGTGACCGTCTTTAGCCAACCACATAAAAAAAAACATAGCTACCAACATGAAAATTATAACAAACTTGACAACCATGTCCTTGAAGGGAAGAACTGTCATATAGGGATGCGCAACGTATAGAAATCAATAAACTTATCGATATCGATAAAATGCATTCTATGCAGATAATAGTGAGGCTCCAAACCTAATTTATTTTGATAAATCGGTAAAATAAAACAGATTTAAATGATTTCAGTATTTATTAATTTATATAAATGAGCAAGCAACATCGGTATCAGGGCAAAATGGCTTCGTTTTTTGTTTTTTAGCACCAACGTCACAATTCCTTTTAGCACATCTGACTCAAATTTTTCCAAGAGATTTGCACTGCGTCTTAGTGATGCCAGGCTGCATTTAGTTTTTTGCAATTGTTCCATCAACTGATTTTCCCTTTGTGTTAAATCTGTAAACATAATTAATTAAATATAAGCAACATTTTCGATTAGACTTGTAAACATTTCTCTGCATATAAAACGCAGGGATCTTTTCATTTGAAATTATTAATAGAGCACAATTAATTTGTGCTCTATTAATCATCTCAATCAATTTTGAGAATTTATTTATCTGTCTGTTTGTAACATCATCTCATGAAAAGCTTAATGGAGGATTATACTGAAACTACTTCACTTCTGTAGACGATTTCCCTATTTGTTAAAATACTTTCTTCTAAAGTGGTTAGCACATACATTTCGCTGCTCATGCAGTTTTTCTATTGGTAGATGCACTAGTTCTAAGTGACCAACTGCTTTTAGCCACTCTCGACAGCTGGAAGACACAAAATATCAAAGTTTACTCGCTTACTTGTATAACTAAGCTTACTCGTATAACTGACTAAGTTTGACTGTGAATTTATTTAGTGTGATTTAAAGTTAAGAGATCCCCCAATTCACACTATCAGCATAACTAAATGGAATAGATTATTATACTTTGAATATGAAACTGAAAAAGATTTATTTCATATTCCCAGTATTTACATAATGGTGTCACAGGTAGATAATATGATATGAGTCTCTCTGACCCATATATCTATAAGTCAACCTAGTTAGACTAAATTAGATTACAATTAGACAAATATTACTGTAGGCACAATGTTTAAACCATTTCTTCAAGTTTCAATAATTAATCTTCATTGATGGCCCAGTCGTATTACAGAATTTGAATGATGCTTTAATTTCCTGATTGTAAATGAATAGCATTGTGTTAGGTGAGCACAAGATCACATTGGCAATAAATATCGGTACTCACCGGTATGGATTCAGTGAAATCTTGGAAAAATGCAACATTTTTACAGTATGCCAGGCCTCCTTGATACCGCAAACTCCACATATTCTGTGACCCTTACCCATGATGGTTCACAAACTTGGAATCACCGCCAATTATTCTGATATGTTATATACCGAAATCATACAGAAAAAGGAAAAACAAACAGATAAATCACAACACAAACAATAATACTTGCGCGAAGGCAGACATGTTTGTGACCACTTCGTAATGTAATGTTGGTCATTATGTGATTATGTCATTTTGACGTGTGTTTCTGAATGTTGGCTAAAGAACGGTCACAAATCCCATACAAAAAATATTTGTTCGGAGTTTCCCAGCACTGGAATTTACGTGGACTGACGGCCATGTTGAACAAACGCAATTACCTGATTGGCTCTCATGGACTTAACTACATATGAAAAAAACTGTTTCATGGATCTATCTGACTTAGATAAAATATTATGATTTTAACGGTTTATTTTCTCAAGAACCATGCGGATTTATACACAACTGATAAAATTATTTAAAAGCATTTCTTTTTCCGTTTCTTTTGACATCAAAATCTTAAAAAATCTCAGAATTGGATTTATCCGAGTTTGAAGTTAAGCGACACATATTTGCGTGAACGTGGATTTAGTGCTGTGGCAACGCTGCTTACTAAAAAGAGAAATCGTTTGCGTGTTACCGAACGTGGCGACTTGCGGCTGTTTTTGAGTAAATTGGAACCTGATATCAACAAACTTATTGAACAGCATCAGATTCAACCTTCACATTAGTTTTTATATAAGAATTGATTATGTTTGTTTTATTTTCAATAAAAGATACTCTGTCCGAATACTATAAATTTGCGTTTCAATAATCAGTTATAAGTACTTAGCGGTTTTTAAGTAAGTTTAAAAAGGGGGGCGTTAAAAAATAATAGACAAAAAAAGGTTGGGAACCCTGGTTTAGAGGTACAGAATCCTAATTATGAATACACTCTAATTTATTACATAGACTAAAACAGGATAGATGCGACTATAACTGTATAACGTATAGTTTTGTAACAGGTAACTACTTCAGCTGTCCCCATGGTTCGGAGCCCGATCTCGACGCTTATCGAGTACAAGCGAATATGCACGAACGAAAGTGCACCTTCGGGAAACCTTCCATACCCGTACCTTTGGATCCCTGCATTGAAGCCGAAGTGGCTCCCATAGAGTACTCATTCCATGAAGGATGGATGTTCTGTCTCGGTAACGGCGAGAGAGAAAACAATTATTTCATGAACGGAACTTTGGATTGTGGAAATAAAACGAAAGTAAGTTATGCTAAGATCCATAATCGGCCTTTAATGTTGCTGGTTTGCTGGGACACATGCAATGCATCCTCTTTGTGAGAGGGGTAGGCCGTAATCTACCATGCGGGCCCGCCCCGTTTAGTTGTTTTGTTACTAATTTTGTTTTATTAATATTTTTCAGGTATCTGTTGATGAGTTTCTAGATTTTTGCGCAATTGATAATAATATAGTGATTACATTTGACTATTTCGGCGACGAGCCACGCAAGGACATGATGCATAATGCTACTCTGTGCACGACATGGGATCCATGTCGGTTGTCTTATTTGTACAGGCTCGAGGTAACATTTGACGTTTACGTCGTTATGAACTGAATCCGGTATCCCAAGTTTAACTGCGCAGTTGACTTCAGCATTACATTTTCAGCCGCCACCAGGAGAGTTGATGCCTTCCTTCCCCACAACAAGTGAAAATCCTTGCGATTCTACAGTTTGTCCAGAATGTTTGGAGGAAAACGTTACGGACGATCCCGGATACGTTATAGAAGGTAAGTTAATGCTTTTTTATCACTTTGTCCAGCGACGGAGACCTAGGTACGAGAGACCGTACAAAGAAATAGGAATTTCGTGATAGAATGCCGCTTTCGGCACTTTTTCCCATACACTGCCTTTCATGTTTTAGTGCGAATTTCAGTGTCAAAATTCCACAGAAAATAATGACAATGACAGCCCTTAAACGTAGTTTAGGTATATGCTGATCGCGTTCAGTTTCATTAGTGAAATTCGCCCTTAGTGTGTGTGCCAGCTACCATAACCGCTAATAAATAAGTAGTATGCGAGATAATTGTTTTAATTCGTGTTTTTTTTTATTTACAGGTGGACAATATGAACGTATTATTGAGGACAAATCAATAAAAACATAACTTTTACTGTACCTACTTGCTGGAATGCTGGGAAATAAAGTTTGGTTCAGAAGTTCATGGTTTTTATGTTTAACGAAATGGCGAAGTCTAAATTAATGTTGATGATTTAAATATTTTCAAATTCCCTACGAATCATTTTGTTCGTCCTGGCACTAGATCACACACTAGATTGGATACCTGCTCACATAAACAACCGGTCCAAACGCGCTGCATGCAGCATACACACATAAAAAAAAGTTTGCGATCAGTTTGAAAAATCGAAGTACACACATCAACACGGTCTAGGGATATTTAAAAAAAAGCGAATTACTATCAATGTGTTAATTATTTATATGACATGTATATATTTAAAAGATACGTTATTTAATATTCTACCATTTTTTAATAATGGTTAAGGTACTTCGATTAAAATTTCAGGATTTTATGGAAAAAAAATGAAGCATAGACGGAAACCGTATATGAATTAACTTTTAATTTATGAGTAAAAACTGAAAAAAATAGAAAAATCATTTAATTTGTGTTTATAAACTTGAAGTTAGTAGTCTGAGAAAGCGCCCATGATGTTCATAACACATCGGCAACGATTCGGCATGCTCAGAACAAGGTTGTCAATGTCTTGCTGCGGAATATTGTCCCATGTCCTTCTGAGGTGCGCAAAAAGTTGATCTTCTGTAGCCAGATTTTCAGGAACTTCCTTCAGAGCTCTTCTTTGCAGCATATCCCACGCATGCTCAATGGGATTTAGATCTGGCGATTGAGCAGGCCAGTCTAAGGCCCTAGCCTTGTGTGTATGTAACCAAGCTGCTACCGTTCTCGCCGTGTGTGCCCGGGCATTGTCGTGCATGAGCAGGAAATCTTGCCCCATTTGTGTTCTGTGGGGCAAGATTACGGGCCCCAGCACCTGTTGGACGTATCGTTCTGCCGTCATATTGCCCCGCACCCAAACGAGATCCGTCCGTTCTCCAAGACGAATTCCTGCCCAAACCATAATTGTTCCTCCTTGGTATGGGTGAACTTCCTGAGGGTTCTGAAGACGGCTCCATCGTCCAGGAACTCGCCAAACACGCGTCCTTCGTGAATCTGGATGGAAGCCGAACCTGGATTCATCCGTGAACAGCACATTGGACCATTGCTCACGGCCCCAGTCCACGTGGTTCCGAACCCATTCTAATCGTCGTCCACGATTGCCTCTCCGTAAAGGTGGGACCCGGAGTGGTCTACGAGAGCGTAGATTGCTTTCATGCAGTCGCCTTCTTACAGTTTGGTCACTCACAAGCACTTGGTGTTCCACTCGCAGCCTTTGGACCAATTGAGTCGCCGTTGCATTTGGTTGAGCTCGCGCAGTAATTTGCAAAAATCGATCTTGTCTGGGGGTAGTGATGCGACTTGGCCCCCGGTGCCTCTCCGCTACTTCACCTGTGGCACGATAGCGTGTCCACAATCTTGAAATTACATTTTGGTGGGTCCCTATGGCCTCAGCAACATTACGCTGAACAGACCCAGCTTCCAGCATTCCCACAGCTCGTAACATCTCCGCCCTCGTCAAATGTTGGCGTTGCATGGCTACAATACCTCAATTTTAACTTTATCTTTCGTTTAAAAATGAAAAAAACTGTAACTAAACGTAATTCGTATTGTTTTCTAAATTTCGCACAAATGAAAATTCCCTCTCCTACACATCAAGACATTTTTATGCCACCGAAACAAAAAAATTTTCAAAAATTTGAATTCGGAATTAGTCTGAGATAAATTACAAACAAATCGGTGTATGAAAGATTACAATGCGGCCAGTACTTTTCGAGTTATTTAATTGAGTATGAAATATCCCTAGACCGTGTTGATGTGTGTATATTTTGTTACGGTAGACTATATTGTAATTTCTTTACTTAAAAATATAAAATTAGAATATAAAATAAAAATAAAAAATGCAATTGTTTTTCCATTTAAAAAGAAATAATACGCTCATTCAGAAATCTGAATTGGTAAATTTTAACGGATTTATAATAATATTTTTTCGAGGAAAGTTTTTCACTTTTGGAACCGTCAGCCACCTCCCCAGATAGTGCCAGAGATCAGGGAAGCCGCTATTCAAGAATGGGACAGGTTACCGCAAGAAATGCTGGATAACTTGATCCTCAGCATGCCCAGGAGGATCTCTGCATGTGTGCGAGTCATGGGAGGAGTTATATTGTATTAAATAAAAACCTTCTATTAGTAAGTTGTTGTATAATTTCTTTCCATAAAATTTCTGTTACTATTACAATTGAATTACTCAATTTTTTATATTAAAAAATATAAATATAGTTTTTTATTTTATTTCAAACGTATTTCTATTTTAAAAAGATACAACGTAAACACTTTTTCGTGTTAAAGTTATTTTTTTTAAATATATCAGCTTTTGCTAGTGATCACAAGCTTTTTTTGATGTGTGTAGTATATGTGGGGTCATAAAAATTCGTACGTTATAAACGTATGGACTTCGACTTCATGTTTATGGTTGATCGTTCGTAGTGCGTTTGCATTGGCGAAACATCAAACATGTTTTACACACAAATTGCTTATCAAAGCTATTGACAAGTTTCGAGACACAAACAAACGACAGTGCAAAAATCTCTTTTAGAACATGTCTATTGAATATGTTTCGTGCAGTGCGAACGCAAAATTAGACAACAAAACAAGCTATGAGATTTATTTTATGTGGTAAATTTCGAAACATCTAGGTATAAGTATCTTGAATGTTTTCCTGGGGCAAACCTCCTAGAGAAAGTATGTATATATTCTGTGGTGCAAACGCAAAATGTATGATTATGTACTGTGTTGGGCAATAAATATTTGAATTTGAAGCTATGAAGCTTCGTGTGTTACCGACGGCGGCGGCGAGCCGAGTAAGTTCGCGAACTTAAAAAAACCGCGTACTTTAAGTTCACACATCTATCACCCACCTTAGATGTGCACAGAGTTTTAAGAGCATTTATAAATGCTCTATTATGTAATTTAGCTATTTGCGACTAATGCAAATAGCTGTCAAAATAACATTGAATTTGATGTTTTCCCCGTTTTAGGTGTAAAAAAGGCATTTGGAAAGTTTCCAAATACTTTTTTTACATCTAAAACTAAAAATTCGGTGTTACGATAATTGCATTTCATAATTAATATTCTAGTTCGCTAATTAGCCAAAATTCTTATTTCCATACAGTAATATTGCCAGATAAACAAAACAGCAAAATATTTGACATCTATTTGCGACGTCACCCATGCACCCACTTTCAGAATAGAAAGCAGCCAAAAACAAAAATGATTTTTTTTTTTTTTTGAAATGGTAGGATTTGTGTCAAATTGTCAATGTCAAAATAACCTGTAACGCCAGTTTGTCAATGTCATTTTTCCAATTTTAAGGTTATCTCCTGGTTTATAATATTCACACATATGGTGAAAGTAAAACTAAAATAAACATTAAATTTCTATTCGAAATGGTTGTATTACACACTATTCAAGATATTATAGGTACTTTACCACAGACAGAATCCTTCAGCTTGCCGGCATTCAAGCAAAATCCTTTGAAAGTTGAGTTTACCAAAGATGTAAGTTTATTGGGCTTTATATTATTTTGGCCCTTGTATTTAAATGTTTACTCATAGTCTAAGGTCTACTTCAACAAAATGTTTATGGGTGTTGGTGTTACAGAATGCAGAAACCACGCACAACCGTTTGAGACCTCCTATACCGTTTGCTAGCAGTGAAGTGTTCCATGCCTGTATCTTAGCGTGGAGGCGCCTTACTGCTTTAGAAGGAGAATGTAAAGCTGTTTATGAAGTAACATTTGCTGTTGAGGTATGTATTTTTCATATGGTCTAACACTTAATTGATTTCAGCTGAGTAACTTGAACTTGAGATTTTTGCTTCTAAAATACCTACTGTATTTTCTGTTAATTCTTGCCAAGGCTAGAATGATTTTTAATATCTTAAATTATTTGTTTCCAGGGCAGCGAATTCATCTTCAAAGCTGGTGATACAATAGGTGTAATTCCCCACAATGATGAGTCAGAAGTAGATTTTATCATTAGTCATCTCAATTTAGATGCCATTTCCGATCTGTCCTACACTTTAACCATAGATAATACCATTAAAGGAAGTAAGATTCCTTCACACATACCTGAGAAGTCTACAATAAGGCATGTCTTGACACATTGTGTGGATCTCAGAAGTCTCATGAAAAAGGTATTTAATTTATTGATTTTTTTACTTTTCTTTTTTCAGAATTATTATAAATTGTGTTATTATGTTGTTCTTTTTGTGCTGTCTTGTCTCATTGGTCTAGTGGTTGCAAGCGCTACTGCTGACGATGATGTTATTCGTTTTTCCATCTGTAATTTGTCAGTATCACCCCGGAGTCTGGATTTGTGCCCTGTTGATGGCAATAGGCTCACCCCCTATTACATGGGACTCAAATATAACTGGTGTACTATAGGTATACCTCTGCCTAACCCTTCAGGGAATACAGGCGTGATGTTATGTATAATTATGTCAGAGTCTGTACTAATTTGTTATCATATTTTTGAGGTATAACATTATCTAACAATTTTCTATGTACTTTCAGGCCTTCCTCTTAGCTTTATCAAAATACTCGAAGAATGATAAGGAAAGAAAGTTACTAGAATATTTATGCAGTAAAGAAGGTTCAGCAGCATATTCAACACATATTTTAGACAAGAATCTATGCTTATTGGACATATTAACTATCTTCAAATCGTGTAAGCCTCCAGTAGAGGTAATACTAGCAAATCTACCCAGATTATTTCCAAGGCCTTATTCAATTGTCAATAGTGGCTTAAAAAATGATAAAATAATAAAAATCTGTTTTTCTGTAATGACAAATAACAACCGAAAAGGACTCACAACTGGCTGGTTAGAAAATCTGATTCTGAATGAATCTTTGGAAAATGGAATGAAGAACTTGAGTATATCAAGTGACTCCTATACTAAAGAAAAGATTCCTATCTACCTCAGAAAGAATGTTAGTATGTTTTGTTTACCAGAACACTTGGAAACACCATTGATTCTCATTGGTCCTGGTACTGGTGTATCACCATTCATTGGGTTTCTAGAAGAAATACAGAGCCTGAAGGACAGCAACCCAGATATACAACTAGGTAATGTTTACTTGTTCTTTGGATGCAGGAATCCAGAATTAGATTTCATTTATGAAGAAGAACTAAATGGGTTCTTGTCAAGAGGAACTTTGAATAAACTTTTTACAGCATTTTCAAGAGTAGATGATCATGAAACTAAATATATTCAGGTGTGTATATTTGTTTAAATAAAGTGTCTCATGTAATATAATTATGCAGTTGGTTGTATGGTATCAAGGTGCTGGACTGATTAGTAGATTGGGTTCTAAATTATGTTGCAACAGCAGAAAATGAATCGAAAATTATAATTATTGTATTTTTATTACAGGATGCAATAGCCCAAAATGGACAGGAAGTTACTAAACTAATCCACGATGGTGCAGCTGTGTTCATTTGTGGTGACTTAAAAACTATGGCTGCTGATATAAAAGAAACACTAATAAAATGTTTTGTAGACCATGATAGAATGACTGTGCAAGAAGCCCAGAATAAGATATCTGAAATGCAGAAAGATAAAAGATACGTAGTTGACGCGTGGAGTTAATGACAACTTGATTATTATTGTGTAACAATAACAAAGAATTTTACAAAACAGATTCCATTTTAAAAACAAATGTTATTTATTATAACTTATTCTTAGTAGGTTAATTAAAAGAATGATTTACATACATTTTCTTTCCTTTACTTAAATAAAAACAAATATTTTTTAACATAAATACTAATGAAAAGATGTAGGTTGAATAAAATTAAATCCACGGGTAATGTGAGCAAATCAAAACCACAAGTATTTTAGAAAAATAATTTAATAGGCAAATTATATTAATAAAATGTTCAAAAAGTGTCCTTTGTGTATATAAACTTACAATTATAGCGTAATAGCGTCAATACATATAGCTTTTCTATAAGAGATGACCGACTATAGATACTGGTGGTGTGATCGTACATCGTACGATGGTCGCGAGAACGACGCTCGGAAGCGTCAGTTAAAGAGTTCGCTTGCGAGTGATCTCGATTTACTAAGTAACTCAATGTGGGCTTGATGATATAAGTGGGCTACGGTTTATAGCGAAGACTTAGGTACACTTGCTTCTGCATTGTATGTATTGTGTGCAGTCAATATCTACAAAAAAACTCAACATTGAGTACTTCCGTGCGATTGTGATTCTAAATGATGTTCTAGTAACAATAAAGCCATCTTCTTAAAGAAGAGCATTCACACGATTTTCGTTGTGTCGATGAAAATGCTTAAAATCTATTCTATAAAAAGTACATCTAAACTATCGCTGTCTGAAGCAGGCACTTATGGCGATAAAATATACAAACTGATATCTCCCACAAGTATGTATGACGGTTCAAATGATTTTCATTAACACTTATATAAAAAAAAAAAAAACATAAGATACTGATATAATACTAAAAAATCTCAAAATACATTTATTTAACAGCGTATTTTTGTCCTTTTGAACAGTTTTGTATAATGCACTGTTTTACAGAAGCTTCAAACAAAGTGATATTAAATTGGCCGTTATGGTCCATGATATATCACTTCCAGCAGTTGGAAGTGTGACTTATTGCCCTTATTCATAAAACCCTATAATATTCCTATGAGTATAACTCAACAATGTTATTATAGAAAACATGACAATCCGGTTTGGTTCCATCTTTACTATTAGAGGCACTATATAATAAAAAAAAATATGACAATTATTTCATGAAAGTCAGAAAAGCTGGAATATAAAGTAGGAATACAAGTTTATCTCTCACGAGAAGTAAAAAAAATACGTTGCGGCCATCTAATCAATTGTTTGTTTCTACTTCGTTAATTTCTACACCTATCGTACCCATTTTAAAATTCCATAGCAGTAGTGAGTGCAAGCAAGAAGCTAGCACTGTTATATTGCTTGCACGCCCTTCTACGGATAACCCGGCAGAGTATGCGGGTTCGGGGTGACCGCATGAGGTTCCTATAAATGCATCTGCAGCACAAGCCGGATAAAAACCTTGGCCTGGCCCCGATAATGCTATGCGGTTGACCAAAACGATAAAGGCGGGCCGCAGACAGGCACGATGCGACGGTGCGCCGCGGAAACTTCATGGAAATTTTTCTACCGGAGTCGCGTTGCTCGTGTCTATGGAAGCCTTACGTCCCGGCCTGGAGCGATTAGGGCTTTATAACCGCATGCGGGCACACCGCACGAGAAAGTCGTGCGGTGTGCTCGCATGCGGTGCATGCGGTGCTCGTGGCATTAGCTTGTTTTGGACCCTTACACATGAAACTGAATTAATTCTACAACTGGCCAATGGCGCATTACTACTATAGAGAAGAATAGCTTAAAACAATTCATTGAACACCATATAAGTAAGCAAAAACGAAATAATCCTAAAATATACCACATAAAAGTAGTACAGCATATTATTTGTAATACACATTATTTATAGCACTGAAACATTTCCTTATTGACCATGACCAGACTATTTTTTTCAATTCACAGATTTTTTACCCACAAAGCAAAATACGCTGTAATCATAACAAAATAGAGTTCATAATTATTATTTAAAAAACGCCAGATTCCCGAATATTATATTTTGAGCATACTGCACTGCACGGAAATGATTTTGCTGAAAAATCATTTCGGTGTTCGCAATCTAACGTCTAAACGTGGCAATGACACATATTATAATAATATGACGAATATAACATGACCGTTAGATGGATGAGTATATATTTGTATGTGTTAGTTAGAGAATACGGCACACGCAGAGTATATCATACTCAGTGCTCATAACTGTATTAATTTCTAAGGAATGGCTGGCTAATACCTACTATTTTTAAAATGCAGCACTGTGACAGTCTTAATTTTTTGTCGTTGGAAGAATATAAATACTAAGGTAAATAAAATACTATATAAGTACACACGGCTACATATCAAACTATAATTTTCCAGTATACGCTGACCTCGCATTGTACGGAAATTCTATACAATGCAAGATCAGCATAAACTGGAAATGTATAGCTTGATGTGTAGCCTTGTGTATGTAATTTTCTTACCACGGAATTACTTTTTCATAAGAAGTACACAAGGAATAAAGAAATCAGAAGGAATGTGAAACTGCAGCCTTCCTAAACTGTTGCATTTGGTTGAACTAGTAAAGTAAGTATATAATTATAAAATCAACAATGCAAATGATTACGACTAGCTAAAAAAGTTATTTCGTTTATGTACATTTTTGGTAATAGCCTATCTGTGCACCAATCACTTATGTTATAAAAAGGGCTTACTTACCTAAACATTGTGGCCACCATATTAAAATATTTTTCTATCGTTTTCAATATAAGAGATAATGGCCTTATTTTAATACATCATACAAAAATTGTTTATTGAATTTAGTTTCTTTGTTCATTGATTAAGATTACCTATACAGTGGCCAGAACAGAATTATATTATAAAATTGCATAATTTTCCGAAAAATATCAAGTTTTAAACAAAATCAGTTCAAAACACCCAAAATCTGAATTCTTACAATAAAAAAATACTTAATTTTGGACAGATTACATTCTTATTAAGTAACTAAATTCTAAGCCGAATATCCTAACTTGTATAAGTCAACTCATGTTGCATAATTATGGCATTTTCTTGTACAAAAATTACAGATTTGATTTATTCCCTCAAACATTTCTAAGGGAATACTTTAGTGTGATGTGTGAATATCTATATCAGTTGTTGATAAGGTATCTTACGACTCTACAGATAAGACAAAGCTATACACGCCTAACGTGCTGTCGAAATTAATATCTTGCGATTTTATGCGAAATGCGTACAACAAAAAATGTGGAGCTCTATCTATGAATAAACATCTATGCTAAATACAGAATGCTTTCCGTCCTCCACAATCTACGCTTAAAATCCTGTTTAAAACTTTCTCAAATAATGCCCTTTATAATATTGGCGAATCAATATTGTCCATTACAGTAATAACCTTGTAAAATACGTACCTACTATGCAAAACTTGGCACCTCATTGCAGTCATTACATTCATAAAGAGCATACAAAATTGTAAAAGGCTATAAAAGTGAAATACATGTGGCCATAAAAAGAAATGGAACAATTACCAGTCTCAGTCATGGTTCTTGTGGTGAATTTTCTGGGCGGCCTTGATGAGCGGCGTCAGTGTGCGCAGCTCCATCGCGCAGTCAAGGAACGGATGTCTTAGGAGCTCGTCAGCCGCTGCTCGTAAATCTACGTCCACTTGTAAACATTTATCTAGGAAATCCTGGAATTCTATTGATAACTTTTCCCATCTAGGGATTTTCGGCCGCCCGACTGCCGCGATTAGATATAGAGCCCGCAGCGGAGACTCCTTCATGTAAGGAGGCTCACCCTCGATCATTTCAATCGCCATAATACCTAACGACCATACGTCAACCTTCTTACCATACTGCTTCCTGGTGACCACTTCTGGTGCCATCCAATAGGGCGTACCGACCATTGTCTGTCGTTTCTCATCGCCTATAATGTTGGCGCAGAAACCAAAGTCTGTGACTTTGACTGTGCCATCCATAGCAAGAAGAACATTGTCAGACTTAATATCCCTGTGTATTGTGCCTTTGGAGTGCAGGAATGCTATGGCTTGGAGAGTTTCGCGACAGACGGCTGCAATCTGACCTTCCTTCATGACGACTTCGGTTACGACGTAGTTTAGCGACCCACCGTCGAGGAGCTCCATAGCGACCCACAGGTGGTCGTAACTGAGGAACGCGTCGAGGAAATTCACCAGATTCTTGTGATTGAATCCCTTCAGCACATTGATTTCGTTGAGTATTAGTTCCTTCTTGCTTTGTTTGGTTAGGTCTATGTCCTTGATCGCAACTTTAGAGTTGTCCTTACTGTCTATGGCGACAAACACCACGCCTGTGAACAAAACAGTATACATAATTGTTTGTTGCTGCACTTAGTTAATTAAAAAGAAATGCAATAGTTTGCCGAGTGCGCGAGGGTACGTCAAAGGGGTGTGGTGTCCGTTTTCAGCTTTATAGCTATAGCTACAGCCATTTATTTGATGGGCTTTGCTAAGTTAAAATAATTTTTCCGACTGTTAGTCAGTAATTTTGAAGATTAAAAACATAACCATTAGGAAGACATTAGGAGTTATATAAATAAACACAATGTATTTTGGTCATCCACAAACAGAAAGATATTGTAATCAATCCAGAAAGTAGTCAATAGATAAGATTGTTACATTCTTGGTTGTTATACTTGTTATGTAAAGATTTCGTATGACGGTAAATGTTGCATTAATCATAGTTAAGAACTCACAAGGTCATTTATACCTTGTTTTATTATTGGCAGATTACTTTGCAAGATTCAGATGACAATAGATTTTCTACTAAAGAAATTTTTGAAAATTTATATTATTCATTGAAATATTGACCATTTATCAATGATTAACCAGTTTATAATTTTATTGACTGTCCAATTATAATGCTTAGAATTTTGGAATGAGTCAGCAGTGTCTTCTTAACTGGTATAAACGCATAGACCGTAATAACCAATTTATAAATGGTAACAATGGTAACAAATCTGCTTATAGCAGACTATGCCATCAGTGCCTAATCCAGTAAAAATCAAACCACATCCATGTTGTGTTTTGTTAAACATAAGATCGAGTTTAGGTTATTATTTATCTGTGTACCCACATAATCTGTGCGCCCTAATTATAAATTGTTATTTAAGTGTGTTTCTCAGTAAGTGAATTTATGTAATTCTTGTGAGAATAAAGTTGTTCTTAAACCTAAAAAAAAATATAGTGAAATTTGCCTTTCAGAATCAAATGTATTTACAACGAAAAGCCAAAATCTTATTATGACTGACATAATAAGATTTTGGCTTTTCGTTGATAATATGACTTATATTATTGTCCGTGGGACGCAAGGGGTTATAATACACACACTGCCTTGTTGGCCCAGAAGTAGCAATCCCAAGTGCTGATCATGGGGTCTAAAGTTTGAGATCCAGGTCAAGCTGTGTTAGATCTAAAGGTGTTAGTGGGTATTTCTGAGTAGTTGCCCAAAGTCTGGGTTTGTGCTTGGTCAAAGGCAATAGGCTCACTCTGGGACTAATTGCGATGAAAAGCATAACTGAAATATGGGTATGTACAGACGCCAGCACATCAACCTACTACAATCTGTCAAAATTCTTTAATAGATTTTCAATTTTATCACTAAAGTATAAGGTTCAAAGTTGATTGGGAAAATTTGACAGTTTCGGGTAGGTTGACCTGCTGGCGTCTGTACCTGTATTCGCTTACCCTATTGAGGAATACAGGTGTGTTGTTATGATTATTATGTAAACTTCAAGGCTAACATTGGCCAGTCAAGACAACCAGTGTTTGTTGTGAGAATACTAACTACTATCTCAAACCTTGCGTACAAATAAATGGACCTTGAAGCATGACCAATCTGGTACACACACGTTTGCCATTTCTTTTGTTTTGAAAGAGCAGAACATTATGTAAAATAAAGATTTGGACATATACATCATCTTTCGTTGACAGAGCTTATGTTTTGAAAATTGAAATACGATTATTATTTCTTTGTAATTCAGATTGTACAGTATTATAAGACAGTATTATCAAATGTTTAGATGGTACATTGCCTATTGTTTTCTTTGTTGCAGTATAAATGGTTAAATCTTCTCAATTTGCCACTTATTCTCTGCCCAATTAACGCATTAGTGTCAATTGGTCACTGAATACATAGCTGTATTCATAATGCTCTTAACCTCATTTGTGATCTGAAGGTGTTGTTAGCACAGTCAGATAGATTGTTGCAGTTATATTATGATATTAAAGTTGTTTACATAATTAGGATTATACATACTAGTTAGTACAATTGTTTGCCAAAAAAAAAGATAAGATAGGCATTAACATCTTCCTTGTATGCTAACATCCAATACTACAATCTAGAATTTGTCTATGAATGCGGATTATTGCTAAATTCATCTTTATCGTTCTATATGTGAGTTTACGGGACACCAACATAGAGTAACAGACGTCTATGTTAGACATGTGGATAAATAATATGGTAGTATACCTGAAGCACCAGCACCCAGTTGCTTGATCCTCTCGAACCGCACATAAGGATCATCCTTATTACATATCCTCTTCAGCTCCTCATATATCTCCTCATCGTTGAGTGTTGCATATCTCAGCTCCTTCTTCCTCAGTATGGGGCTCTCCTCGGGGTCGTTACCAATAAGAGACAAGTCTTCCACCACAGCTGTCAGGTCCATGACAGCATCCTTCTTCTTCATACCATGCTTCATAGGTGTACAAGGCATGGTCTGCCTCTGATTGTATATGTCATTGGCACTCACTTCCTCCTCACTGCTCTGGCCGATCGACAGGTCGGAGTCTTGACTCTGGTGCGCATTCTTATGGTCTAACAACTTCTCTATTTCCTTGTTCTCTTCAGTGATCGCCTCGTCAGTGAGGAAGGGCTTGAACGGCTCGTCAGGCGCCTTCTCCTTTTTGATTGTGTACATGTGGAACTTGACGGCCTGGATGGCCGCGTCAGGGTTCTCATTCTGTTCGGCAGGCGTAATCTGTGTGTTCAATAATCTCAACCAGGACGTTGGCAATCCTTCCAACATGCCCGTCTCCGAGTTCTTACTAACGTGAATATGTTGTTTCACATCTGTTGGCATACCAATGTCAGTCACTCGCTCTTCTCTTTCTCTGGGTTGCTTTTTAGAGAATAGTTTCCCAAACACACCACGGTTCGATCGCCCACTCATTTTGATTGATAACTGTTTGTCTATTAACTTTTAAGCCATATCACTGTCACGTATCTAAAACACAATACCTACATTGCTTGTAAGACACTTTTTAGCAAAGGCGGAATTCAGATTTAACTATGATAGGAGTGGCTTTTACACGGACGGATCCTTGGGACGGCGGCCACTTTATCATCTGTCAAAAATGTCGTGAAGAAAAATGGAGAAAATATCAGGTGTGTTCGGTTTCACGAATGTTAAAATATGGAAGAAACAACACAAAATAATGCTTAAAAATGTTAGAATTCATTTCAGAAAATTTAATTAAATAATATTAATAACACAATTAAACAATACATATTTAAAGTTGTTGAAGTATGAAATAATTCGTAACCGTGTCTAAGGAAATGAATTGGTTAATCTCTGATGTTCATATATCAGCTTCGTATAAAGGAGCGTAATATTCGTGCACATATACATTGGTAGGACTGGCGTATCGCTGCTGATAAATAGGAATTTTGGATGATTCATTGAATTTCATTGTCCATCCGAAAGGCGTGAGGACTGAGGAGTATTGAATCTTTTGCGACATTTGAATATTGTGATAACAATACGGTTGATAATTTATTATGTGAGAAAAATGGGAAGCAAGCAAACATAATATGTTTGCTTATAAGCGTCATAATATTATTATGACGCTTAAATTCTTATTTATTTTTCAAACATGAATATAAGTTACTTAGTTCTATAAATAAAAAACGAATTTTATTATTGTTATCTGTTAGTTATTCAATGTATTAATTTGATGAGTAGTAAGTCGGTTACCTAACACACTTTTACATTATTGTTTAAATGTTTTACCCATATTTTTATATATTCATATGGTTTTACCTAATGTTAAAGTAGCACTGTTAATCGACTTTCGTTGCTAACCGTACTTACCTAAATGGCACAAAAAAAGGGAGAGTTACCAACTTATTGTATTTTGGTAGTGATAACTTGAGGAGGGCAGGTTCCTACCAGATGCAATACCTAAGTAGGTGTAACTTACATGTAGCACCAAGCAAACGAGCAAAAGGTTTTCATTTTGCGTTTCTGGATTCGACAGCTAGTAAGGGAAATGATTTTGGTATATTCTGTAGAGTGGTAAAAACAGTAGACATATTGCAATAACAGATATTGTAATGTGTTCCTGTCCTGTTTTTACGTTCCTGTTATTCGAACTGACGAATTATTGGTAGCTATGTAGGTACTTAATGTAGGTATGTTTTAGTAGCAACTCTGCGTATAGAGGATTGAAAAAAAAACACATATCTATTCAAGTTTATTTAACATCTTGCGACTCGACGCTAACCCAATCACGGACCTTAAATAAATTCTATTTCTTCTTGTTCCTACTTTTTCATTTTACCGGAGGTACTGGAAGGCTCTTCTGGTGCTTTGTTTTTTTCCGAGACGCGGTCTCCACCACAGAGTATTATATATTATATAGTTTTATATAGGGAGATAGAGACGTCACTCGAACATTTCATGGCGCCCTCTAGCAACAAGTAAAAACAACAATTCATGAAGCAATATACGTATAGCTAACTTCAAATCTACAGTAGGCCCTCCTATCCTACTTTCTTTCCTTTTAGTTAGGTAGTAGTTTTTTATATTAACTCAAAATAAAACATCAGATACATGTCAAATACTTTATAAGTAGTTATAGTCCATTTATTTGTGAGAATATAGTTACAGAGATGGTACATAGTTTTTAAGTACATAATATTCTGCCGTTTCCGGCGTACAAATACATAGCTGGAGTTTTGGTTCGTTTCTAAGATTACACATTGAATTAAATTCACACAACACTTGCTCGCGTTCATGTTTATACAACAAAATAACAATGCTTTTCACAAACAAGTAAATAGTCCAGATTTTCGTGCAAGAGTCAATCAGATAAAGCGATGCGAAGCGGTATGCAAGTTTTTAACAGGCATTCTCTGGTTTACGCGATTTGCGTTCCATTTGATTTGACTTCTAATTTCCACGTAAATAAAAACATTTTCTAAAACATTTTCAAATTACCGTTGCGTTATTGGATGATTGTATCCATTTAAAAAAACGATATAAGAATACACAATTAATTTAAAAGGTGCTTCCACCCCTTAAATATTTATATTAGTAACAAAAAAATATTGTTGTTACTTTAAGAAAATCTGAGTAAAATGGCACATATGTTGAGACTAAACCCATGAACATTTTGAGAACAACGCCATCTATCAATAAGTAAATTAAACTTTTGATATTACTATACGAGTAAATTAAAAATGTATCGAATAGAGTAGTATAATCTCCAAAAGCAGAAGTCTACCTAAACTGGTCAGTTATGATTCCATTACTTTTGTTCTAAGCTATAACACCGTGGTCTCCACTCCAGGACTCGGCTGCTCCACCGGCCATTGGTCCTTCCACAAACGTGCCCACTGCCACTTCAGTTTGCTTTACTCTGCATTCTACAAACTATGTCGGTTATCTTCTTTAGTAGTGTAAAACTTGGCGCTTTTTTGGGCTACCTCAGGGCCCTCGTTTTCTTTATTGAGCTTGTTCCACAATTTAGATAAGTTCTTTGGCAAACCTTCGAGTTGGCCTGTTTCTGGATTCTTGGTTACATGTATGTTTTGTCTCATATTCGTTGGGGGTCCAATGTCAGCAGCTTCAATTTTATTTTCCTTTATTTTCCTAACAGCACATTTTCTGGCAATACAAAACATGGCGTTTATTTATCTTGACCTATTACTTCGTTAAATCACTTAGAAGAGAACACCTGTCTTTACTAGGCAACTGCAACTTGTAAAAGTGTGTTTGTTTTGTTAAAGAATCGATCGGCACTTTGTTTGGCGGCCACCACTTCAGATTTTCAGTCGTCTATAAAATGGAGAGGATATGAGGTTGGTTCCATTTTACGGGTCTTTAGAACCAACATATTTTTATTAAATACCTACCTCCCTGCAAATAATGTCGCAATGGGTAAAAAAATATTATTATTTACCTTAGTAGGTTTTTTTAGATACAAACAAGTAGGTAGGTACTTACCCTACTTACTAAGACACGTGTGGCTTGCATTTAAAAAAGAACAGTAAGTAGAGTTTTAATTCACATAAATAAATCTGCGTTTATTCATCGTGTAAAGAATCGTATGCATAACAATGTGCAAGTATCAAAACCTTAGTCATTTCATATTATTATGTTCCTATAATTTCATTATTCAGTTATTTTTCCTTAATTGTATTTAGCAACTATTATTAGGTATAATGCCTTCATCCGCATGGCATACGTAGGTACATATACTGGCACACTGCACCACGTTAATTGTAACCACATCAATATACAAGGTCCCGTTAAAATAGATGGACAAATCTTAACACAGCGTTCAGTACGTCTAACCAAAGATATATAATAAAAAAAAAACTGATAAAGTGATTTTATTTTGACCTAAAATAATAAATGGCATTGGGTAACCAACATTTTAAGTGTATTTTCGTTAGCTAATTTATATTTTTTCCTAATGCGTTTTTCTAATGATTTTTTTATTATTGTCCTTATTTTGGTGGTCAGAATGATTTCTAAAACTTTGTCCATCTATTTTAATGGGACCTTATATAAAAACGGGATTACAAACTCTTCAAAATTCAAATTCAAAGCATGCGATGACCAGTCTCAAATGACAGCGCACGTTCATGAACATGACGCGTGGATCAGCACCATCCAGCTCAGCCATTTTGTACGGAACCGAATGATCCAACACGCGCTCCCATCAGCGAGACATTTAAGTGAGCATGTCATAGGTAGGTACTCTCAACTGAAATGCTCGCTTTAACAAGTCCCCTAAATGTTAGTAGATAGGTATAGGATATTCTGCTTGAGTATAAAATGTATGAATCTTAGCAAAAGTCTAACTGAAACTGAAGGGTCAACGGCCAATGATAATTTCAATTTATTCTCGTCAACTGTAGGTAGGCTGTAAACTACTTAAATTCCACTAACTGGCCACTTGTACAAATGAGAGATTTTATGTGCTATATATAAAACGTGGAGCGATTGGAGCGAATCTTCTATTTTTATCTCTTTTACCGTTTGTATTAGTCTTTGCATAATCAGCCTACAATGTCCCCACTGCTGACACACAGCCCTCCTCTCTTCAAGAGGGAGTGGGCTGTAATCTACCACGCGGGCCCAGTGCGGGTTGGTAGATGTCAGGTCTTCGAATTTTTGGTTCTAGGACATGCCGATTTCCTCACGACGCTTTCCTTCACCGTTTTGAGAGCAGTGATGATGAAATTATTTACACAAAGTAAAGCGCCTGCCTGTTTCCACTGGGCCACCACTTCTTGTAGTCCAAATAAAAGGATATTTACGCAAGTGGGTAGACCTATTTATAGGTAGGTAGCTTTTCTTTTGTTTTTCTTTAACAAAGCTATACGATACATACATACGATACATTGGGTCCATTTACAGACACATTTTTTTTATCTAATTTCCACAAAAAGTTTACAGGAATGAACGAGTCAGCTGTAGTTCTAGTTGAGAGCGGGATTCGAACCCGCTACCTGAAACGCATCTGTCAATCGCTGAGCCTCTGCGCCAAATCGGCGTCATATGCTGCCTTTAGGCATTTCCAAGTGTCTCTCTGGATAAGTAGACCATGCAGGACGGTAAATATTACAGTCTAGTGATCACGACGATAAAACATAAGTCTTAGTAAAAACGTTGACTGTACAAAGTAAAAGGTACCTAATTAATAATAATAGATTAGTTAAAAGTATAACGAAATAAACAGAAGATTTATTTAATCCGATCCAGCTTATCCCTTGCTGCGATTCCCCCGCGACACCCTAACCCGAGCTCCGTACCCCACAGGGGGTGCTGTTTTAAGTCCTGCCTAGAGGCCCTATAATTTATTAAAGCACTCACAGGCAAGTCCGGTTAAGCAGCCGACAACCTCTTAAGTTGACCAGCGAGATGCTAATTATAAAATAAAAACCGTATTAGACATAACAGATTTTTTTGCTATTGCTAATACTTAGCACAAAAAACATTATTTGCTTGCGGGCAGAACTGTTTTATAAGCTTAGACTTTTTTAAACCTATCCATTTATGGGCTTGACTTTTAGATGTACCTAATTGTACTACATGTACCTAACATGCCTAATTTTACTTTTATCCTATGTCTGGTTAATATCGTCTGTACAAACCTAATTGGTTTGTTGGAACTTTCACGAAAGTAACATAGAAGCCCTTTGCGTACTTTGTTTCTGTATTTCTATGGCGTTAAAGTCTACTTTGTCTTGTTTCCGATATTAGTAAAGTTTGTGTAGTAACCCTTCAGCGTTTGTTTTTGATTTCCATCGGGATTAGGAAAGACTTATGGATACTTTATCGATAGAATGTTATCGATAGTTTGACGCATGAATTTATATCGCTTTCTTTTCTGTTATTTATATTATCATTTATTCTGCATAAGAGTGTAAAGAAATGAAATGAAATGAAATGATTGTTTATTCTGTAAACAGGATATTGCAATCACTTTCCGAAGTCACAAATATAAAAAAAAAAAATTGCTAGTTGAGTTCGGCGTTTCCTTTCTACTCTGAGAAGAAAGACCGAAACAAACTCAGAGGACACAGTCTCTTTTAAGTTCAGATCTAATCTTGGTCAGGCAATATGAGGACCATGTAGATTAATGTCTGAAATGGCCCTTTGAGAAAAGAACCACACAAATTTGAATGACCTGTCCAGTCAGTGCAAGCATTTTTCAGTAATCGTGGAGCTCAACTCAGAACTTAAGGAGCTCAACTCGACGAACAATACCAAAGAAAGGACGTTTGGGTAGGCCGCATAAACTACTCAAACTGCCAGACCATCATTAAAACTAACTGAGAAAGAAAAAATTAAAGAAAGAAAAAAAAACCACATAGTCCTCACATTCACAATAATTAAAACAATATAATACTTTACAAAGTAATCATGCCATTTTGTATATAATTTTCAACAATGTCAATATGTATAAAAAACTGGTATATTTTAATGATTTTACATAATAATTAAAATGTCAAATTTTATGGTTTTATCACAAGGCTTAGCAGAGCGAGCAGCTCAATCCCACGCTTTTTATCTTCTAAATAATCTGAAATTTGATAGAACCTTTTTTTTACAAAGTTTGGTTTTAATACAGCTTTTAAATCGTTTAATGGGTAAGTTTCGAATGTCAATGGGAAGTTTGTTGTAAAAGCGTGTACATTGACCCATGGACGAGTTGCTTACTCTGTGGAGACGTGTGCGATGTACATCAAGGTTGTGTTTATTTCTGGTATTTAAACTATGAATATCGAACATTATCTTAAAATTTGATATATTTTTGTGCATACAATAGGTTTTCAAAAATATAATGGGAGGCTACAGTCAGAATGCTTATTTCTCTGAATTTTTCTCGAAGGTAATCTCTTGGACCTAGGTTGTAAATGGCTCGAATAGCCCTTTTCTGTAGAACAAAGATAGTATTAATGTCCGCACAGGTTCCCCAGAGAAGAATCCTAAGCAATATCGTTCACGAGATAATTTTAATTATTTTTAATTAAAATACTAAGTTGGTTACTTCAATCAAATCAAATAATGTCACGTTATTATTAGAGATTACAAAACCCCTTTGTTAGTTTAAGTAGATTAGGTACCTACTACGTACGAGTGCTACTAATATTATATGTAATCAAACTAAGCGCATTATAGGTTAGTACTTATTTGTTCTAGTTTCATACTTGGTAGTACTGCAGTATTGTATGTGTTTCTGCTTGGAGTAATTCATTTTTCATGTACTTTCTTGCATCAGATTATCCCGAAATAAAAAAAAAAAAACAAAAAAAACCTTCTGGCTTCTCTAAACCATAAATAATCGGTGAACATACATAGGGGTGTTTCGGGAAGCCCTTGGGGAGAGGCTTCTAAAATTTTACTTTGCTTTTTTACTCACTTCACGGGTATTTACATAGGTATCTACATTTGTACAAAACAGTCCTTTGTTAGCAGTAATTATAAGTATAAACTGTAATCTTATTTCGAACACTGTTGGGGTTTTAAAGAAACCTAATACAAATGCTGGGCAGATAATTAGGTACTTACATCATATAAGAACAAAGGTGACAGCGACCGCATGTTTCAATATAATGTAACAGATATTTAATGTATCGTGTAACTGATACTGCGCTATATTATGATTAATAAACTCGGTCATTTGTAAGGACGCGTATGTCCTTGCTTATTAAATGTTTTTGTATAAACGTAGGTAATTTTGTGTTAATTCTTGATGAGTTTTCAATTAAAATCTACCCGCATTTAGTTCTTATTTATCTAGCGGCTATATCTAACGATCAGTAGATAATTAATTCAATATTATGCAATGTGTCACTCCGTGTTATTACGATAGAAGAAGGTATATTTTACAACCTTCTTTCTCACTTTGAAAAAAGAACACAATCTCATGATTCATGACCGCACCTTGGTAATATCGTCACCCTCCCCGCTAAGTGTCCTAACTAGCAATTGATATTTTTCCAGGGCAACAGTTTTTCGGTCATTAGCTGTGGCTTGAGTAATGAATTAATCACTTTTTTTTATATTGCTCTTGGCTTACTCTTTGAGTTAGTAGTTGCCCTAAAGCCAAGGCCATAAAATTTAAACACGAAAAAGTTATGAACACGTTGGTAATGTCAGTGCAGATACGTCAGTTTGTGAGATACAACAGTTAGCGGGGAGGGTGACGATATATCGATAAAATTTGACATCACTAGGAAAACTTTTAAAAGTTTATAGTAAGTTTGTGTACGTATAGTTCAAGTCGAAACTCCAGGCGTGAACAGAGATGGTATAGTAAACAATTCTTTCTCTGGCTGATGCCGAGTTATTTTTAGGTCAATAGCTTTTGAATTCGCTCATCGGGCGTAGTTGGACCAATGAAAATGTACGGCGGTATGCGTGAGCGCAACAAGAACGTCAATAATTGATTTCTCATTCGATTAGGCACGGATCTAACTGGGTTTTAGTGTTTGTTTAGTCTGTTTGCGAAGACATCGAAGATTGGATGTGTAAACGTTAATTCCCGTTTAATTTCTGCCAGCATTTAAGTTTTACTTGAAGCATCTGTGTATCTACAATAGTCAGTCTGATGTAGATTGCTCTTATTAGTTCTCCAGATAACTGTGATATTTTAGTTTGTTCTTAGGTAAGGTCATTTCGGTCTGTAGTGCTTGGCCATTTTTATGTATTGCCCTTAGAAAGTGCATAAGGTAGTTTTATATTTTTTTTACCTGTGGGACTATTCTTTAACTGGTTTAGGGAAGTGAAGAGTGTTCAGTGAAGCATGTTTCTGATATTTTCGTCATTGTCACGAAGATTTGTTTTGATGCGATATAGCCAGAGATAGTGGAAACATGGAAAAAAATCTTTCACCAAATGAAAACATGGACGCTAGTTATCGCAAAATTGTGCATCTGTAGATTTCCACGTACAAAAGATAAACTGATATATCTACGCAAGATTAAGAAGGATACATCTCAATGTTATGTATGTAGGTATACCTACTATTATAACAGTTGTTTTGCTGAGTGAACGAAAAAAAAAGAAAACGTCAGAGAAGTCTATGTGAGAAGGAATTTGCATAGAAGCAGCAGTTTAATTTTTGGAATCGTAGATGGTGCATCTCAAAAACGTCAAAGATTTAAGGTAAGTTATTACCTATACAATACCTATGTTCTATGTTCTATGTTCTATGTTAGGGGGTTTGGTTTCCGCACTTAGTCCGTCAGGTGGACCATTGTGCGTGGGCCATAGCGGCCGTTCGGTGGTTATTCCAACCAGCCCACCTCCCTCCAGAAGCTGATTAGGTCTCCTGGTCTGTTTAGAACGTCTGTGTATGATCTGGGTGACCCGAGGGTTTCTGTTCTAATCTGGGTGACGCCCGTACATTCGAAGAGCACGTGCGCAATGGTCTCCTCAGCCTCCATGCACGCCCTGCACAGAGGACTGTCCGTTATGCCTATTGTGTGGAAGTGCTTGTTTAGCGAACAGTGTCCCGTGATGGTCCCCGTCACCAGGCGCAGGCCGTTCCTGTCCAGGCGTAGCAAACGCCTGGTCAGCCTGCTGTCCAAAGATGGCATAGCCTCCTTTGACTGCCTGCAACCTGGTGTCGAGGTCCACCAACGTTCCGCTTGTGTGTGGGTAAACTTCTGCAGCCACCTGCGTATTTGGTTGAAGGGTATGGGTACGATAGGCTCGGGTCCGCAGACTGCCGTGCTGTATACAATACCTACTGTACCTATTAGTGCAGTAATATATGACAACGGTAGACTCAATTATATATACCTATAGTATAGTAATCCGTTTCAGGGTTTAAGAGGGAACAGGGGCTGTGAGGTATTGGAAGAATAGGTATTTGAAGAAACTATTGCCGTATTCTTACCTCAAGCCTGCCCTCGTAGAGTGCGATAGGGATAGCTACAGCTCAGACCAATTATATCCCAAATAAAATTGACGAAATCGACGTTTCGTATTCTCCTTTTTTCTCCTCGAAAAATGAACCGATTCAATTATTTTTTACATTAAAATTTTAAGAAAGATTACGTCTAGGTTCCTATTATTTTCATTTATGTTAAAAACTTTTCGAATTTGTCTGGTACTCTTCTAATCACGGTGGTAAAAATGGGGCATTTTGTTATTTTTGGAGGGTCATATTTTCTTTACCGATAAGTTGCTGAAAAAAAGGAAATAACAGGAACGTGACTACAGCAGACCTTGATAAAAATAAAAATAAAGATTGTTCTAGAGGCATTATTTAGGAACAAAAAAGAAGATTACATTTGGATGGAGAATCGCACGCCTTGTTCCCTCTTAAGCTTGCAACCCGACCGGGGAACTAAGCATAATGCTGATGCTTCCGGTATTACAGTTTTGTGTATGTACCACTACTATATACTAGCTGTAATACTGGAGACAATAAACGTTATTCTATGCATTCTATTTATATTCTTTAAATCTAGTACGAAAAGCTTGTGATGAGAATCGTCAGGTTTCTATAAAAACAAGCAAAAAGTACTTATAAATTAGCACTTAATTGTGATTTCACACCTTGGTAGGTATTTCGGTGAGTCATTGATTAGTAGCGCTATTTTAGAGTTATATGGAATTGACATTTTTGTTTCCTGAAGGAAGGTAAAAGAAAAGATGGATGGACTTGTGAGGAATGATATGGAAGAGAAGGGAGTGAATGATATTGTCACGGTTGACAGGGGACAGTGGAAGGAGAAAACGGGATGCGCCAACCCCACGTCACATGAGACAAGAGTAGGAAGATGACGAAGAATATGATTTTTATTTCCAATCTGTCTGCAATATTTAAATCCTGAAGAGACATACATATACATAAACTGACGTCTTCTTCCCATGGGGTTAGGCAGAAACTACAGAACGCCACCTGCTACGATCCTTAGATACTCCTTTTGCCTCGTTTACGTTCATACATCTGGTCATACACGCACGCCGGATGCGAGTACTACGCACCTGTTCTTTCTGAAGAACATCACCAGTAAGGTCAGTATATGTCCTCCTAGGGCGTCCCCTCCCGGTGTGGCGTAAAGACCTCATTGGGAAATTACTGAAATAATATGAAAATGTAAATTGTTATGATTCACAGTAAAAAGCATGGTAGCTTTGCTCGGTAAGGTACTGCACAGAAAGGTACTTGACGCCTGTTTGTTTTATTGATACAGTTTATTGAGTACCTACTATTGAATAACGACCTACAAGTGTGTGATTAGAAGCACAGCGCTATTGTCAGTAAGTGTTAGTACTTCAGTAATCTGTACCTACTATTGTCCTCGATATCATGCACGGTAGGTTCATAATTTATCAGGTTCAAAAGTTCCATTATATTATTGCATTTTTTTTTATAAACGTTTATTGCAGGTTCATATTCATAATGCATAGTGAGAAGTGTTGGAAGTTTATAAGAGATCCATTTTAAAAACGTCGTTTAATTTTCTGGAAATCTTTAATTTCAAAGGTCGAAGGAGTTTCTTTACCCACCGTTACTTTTATTCCTTCTTTTTTCAACATTTCAACTACCCGTAAGACGACCCACCGACCCTATAATTTGCCCCTTATTCTATTAATAGTAAGCCTGAAACTTTTTTGTTCAAAATTTGTTTGTTCACAACTTCCTGAAAACATATTATTTCAGCGCTAGGATCAAGGAGGAATTGTCTCACTTTTGCATGACGCGTGCGCCAGCGTCACTCGCCGGCTGGGCGGTGCGGCCGCCCACTGAAAACGTTCGAGCGCCAGTCTCGACGTCCACTCCGCGCGGTCCGCCTGTCGTTTCCCGCGACGGCAAACAAAACCCCCTATTTATAAGTATAACCAAAACCAAACTTCCCACGTGATACGAAAACCGCGCCATTTTTGTTTTTTATAATTTTTTTATTTACTTTTCGAACGGGAAACGACGTAACGCGATTCGATTCGTTGGTTCGATTTAAATTGTAGTGTTTCAGACTAACGGGGTGACAAATATTTTAGTGCAATTTTGAGGATATTTTTGTGGATTCTTTTTAGAAGGTATTTTGGTTTACTTAATTTTATTTTTTGTCTATTTATAAGTTAAGTATGGATATGGAGACAAAGTATTGTGTAAAAACCTGTTACATTTTTTATTCATAGATCAGTTATTCATAAAGCAATAATCAATCAGTAGGCAAGTATGATTAGCGATGATTATTAAGTAATAATTCATTAATTTTTCATTAGATTCGAAGAACTGAATGTAACAGTACTTGCACATGACATATAGGTATGTAGATAATATGATTAGATCAACGTCTCGCTGGGCAAAGACCTCGTATAAATCAACAAAGACGAAATATCTAATATTGCTGTTAGTTGTTGATTTTAAACATCATTCAACGGCAGCTTAATTGTTGATGCAATAATTAATTTTAATGATCCTAGACATGAGTACGTCTACTCGGGACTAGGACTAGAAGACTGGGTGGGTCTTGGTAGGACTTGAGTAAGTGTAATGAAGTGATAAGTTACCTAAATAAATAATATAGAACTGTCTCGCTTTCTGTCGAAGGTTATAGGAAAATGGTTGTAGATTCAATGAAAGGCCTATTGGGTGATCGCGTGACGTATTATTACATTTATAACCCTGGGGTAACGACCCCACCCGAACTTTTATTTGGCCGCCCTAGCGTTTCAATAATTTACAATGTCAACATGCTGACGTGTTTCTTTTCTCTGTGATAATCGATATGATTATCGATGAAGGGAATAGAAATAACTTTTATTTTGGACTTTTTCAGCTGATATTTAGCTCATTGTTCCATTAACGTAAATTATGTCTGTTTCGTTATTTACATTATTTAAACAATGAGACTGCCTCGTTGGTCTAGTGGTCGCAAGCACTAATGCTTAGCATGAGGTCTTGGGCTCGATTCCCGGGTCGAACAAAGCGTTGAATTTCTCAGTGGCAGCCCGGAGTCTGGAGTTGCCCCGGTTGATGGCAATAGGCTCGCCCCTTGTTACATGGGACTTGAACATAACTGGCGAAATGTGTGTACTATAGGTACACCTCTGCCCTACCTTTCGGGGAACACAGGCGTGATGTTATGTTATGTTTGAACAATTAAGTCTGTTTAAAGGGGTGAAAAATACCGAAATCCAATATATAAGTTATCAACATCCAGCTGCCCTAGCTTAGGGTATCAAAACATCAAAATAAAGTCTTTGATATTTTCATATTAATTAAACACTTTTCTTATCACGACCACGTTGATTACTTTTCATTCTCCAAAACTTGTAGTTGAGACGACAAGATTTCTTTTGATTTCTTCTAAATATACGAAAATCAGCTGTCTACGAAAATGAGACGTGACATCGGCTTGAAGTCACGGGAATTGAACAAAACCATGTGTTACGAGTCTCATTAAGTGTGTGAGTGAGACACAAAATTGGAGTAAGTTTAAACAAGAAGAATTTTATCTACACATCTACACTAATATTATAAAGAGAAAATATTTGTATTTTTGTTTCTAATGAATAAACTCAACCACTACTGAATCGATTTTAAAAATTCTTTCACCAGTATAAGACTATATTATCACTGAGTAATAATATACACTGAGCTATAATTTATAAGGAGACATATCACACGGGCGAAGCCACTGGCGGAAGTTTGTACCTTATATAAAAAGAAGGAAAATATCTAAACAAGGTGTTTTTTTATATCCCATATAAAAAAACACCTTATCTTATTAACCCTACAGTTATGGGCCATAACTGTAGGGTATGAATGAGACAATATCAAAGAAAAAAATAAATATATAAAAATATTTTTTTTTTTTTTATAACTTACCACTAGACTCTCGATGTGTGTATCTAAGTTTCATTGATAAGTACGAGTAAATCATTTTCATTCAAACCAATCATTCATATTCAAAACTAAGAAAATGCGACGTTGTCATATTTTCTTTTTATGAACGAAAACAGTCAGAATTAAATGTTGTTTTATTTTTTATATCTCACCTTAGAGTTTTTTATTTATTTATTTATTTATTTAAAGAGTTTGGAAGACTTACAGCTAAATAAAATAATAAATATAATAATAAGTAACAGTATGGTTATCTGACAGCCAATTATAGGTCTTCACATCTAGAGCTTGACTAATATAAAAGTACTGTGGAACACAATATATACGCTGCCAAATATTGCCAAAAGAATTAAACGTACATAAAAAACAAAAAAATAATAATAATAATCTAAGTTTTGAAGAAACTCAATGCCAAACACTTTTTTGCCGAGGTCACGCTTGTTTTAAAAATATCAAAATCGAACTGTTTGCACACTTTATTAAAATACCTACTTACACGCACAACGTACGAATTTTGCCTGTACTTTGTAGATGCAAATGGCACTTTTAATGGTGGGTTGAACCGTTTTGATTTACTCGGAACGTTGAAGTAAAAACTTGACAAAATATCAGGACAATTTATGTCACTTTGTACCGTTTTCAATAAAAATATACAGTCAGAGATCTCGCGACGACACATACATAAATAATCGTCACTTTGTCAAATTATATTAAATGAAAAAAAAACCCTAGAGTTATATGATATCAAAATGAACATGACATGTTGTATAAATATGAACCTAAACACATAAATGAAATCACTGTAACTATTCATTGATTTAATTAACATAATACATTGTCTATATTAATTAAATAAATCCCGAAACTGCAAATTTCTCAGCCAGCATGGTCACCCTCTATCTACGTGTTCATAATTACAAGAGGTTTTGCATTTGCAGTTGTACTAGAGTCCTGCTATTCCTGCCTGTTAAACTAATCAAATGTGATGATCTATCCATGATCCAATCCATATGCCAAACGTCATATCCCCACTGTTTGAGTACACGAAACCTCCGAAATCATGCAACATGTCAAAGTCAAAGTATTTATTTCAAATAGGCCCTTATAAGGCACTTTTGAACGTCACAATTTTCAAAAAAAAAATATTGATTCTAGTCAGTCAGTACATGTAGGGTTGATCCCGGAGTTCAGTGGGTAGGTTTAATCTATCATCTATATGGTCTGTTCAAAAAATGTCTGACAAACGTATAAATAAACCTTGTTCAGGTTAAATTCTTAATAAATTACTTACTAAAGGGAAATAGTAACGCATCCATCTGTATTTAGAAGGTTTCAACTTTATATCTCACCACTTTTCCAAAAATTATTGTTTGTGTAACATTATTAAATTGAAAAATCATTGAAGAAAATTTAGGTTATAAAATTAAACTCAATTGTCGAATGCAAAAAAGGTGATTTAAAATTAGAATTTTGGGGTTCGAAGTCAAATATTTATCTCTATGCAATATCTCTATACAATACAATATTTTCTGATCCATTTGTTTACATTTTCATCGGATACTATTGTAACAAACTATACTTACTTTTAGGTACGTACATTTTGGAACAAAGTCGCCTCCACGAGCGTGTCTTCTGTGTGGGTTGGAGGCCTTGATGGTTCATGGTAGTCCAGTATCAAGGCAAGAAAAGTATTTCTGCATGCATATCGTTTATCTGGTGAGAAAATAAACTTTTTTTACAAAAAAAAAACCGACTTCCGAACTACAAAGTGAAAATAACTTTAATTTCGGAAGTCGGTGTCTTTGGATCAGTATTTTAGTCCATCGACTTCCGAATTTAAAGTTATTTTTCACTTTGTAGTTTGGAAGTCGGTTGTTTTTTTTGTAGAAAGTTTTTTTTTTCTCCTTTTAATGGGTTGGTTGGTAATTTGGCTAAGTTACAATAGCCTAATGTCACCTTTACAAAATATTGCTTTTCCCGATGCAGGGACGTTAATTGGTGAAGAGTTCTCCAGGTACTTCACCATCAGCTCCACTGCACCATATAAATTGTTTCGACCATCAATTGCTTACCAACCACATTAAAGTAATCGAAACCCGTGAAATACATATTATTGAGTAGTTCAGGTGGGCATCTGTGGTATTCATCATCAGTTCCACTTCACCAAATGGTGCTTTCGGAGATCAAATGCACGTGTTACTATAAAAAATTACCAAATCGCCTGGGATTCCCGACACCCAGGACGTCTCCTGCGGCGGCTAGGGGCGTGAGGGCGCGAAGTTTGCCTCTCCCTCACGCGTTCGGCCTCCTCCTTCGCGAGCATTACTGCTTCGCAGAAGGAGGTGACGGCTTCCCATGCCCCGCTGGATTTATGAAATAGGTAGCTAACCTGAATGAAATTTCGTAATGCCAATCAAAACTCGAAGAGAAATTGCGTTTGTATCTTGCCAAGTGCATTTCAATTAAAATTAGGAAATTAAACCGAAAAACTTAAAATATGTATTTTGAAACTCCTGGAACCTTACCTAACACAGGTGCTACGGGGTTACGATATTTTTTGAGGTTCTTTTATTCTTTGTAACATAAGTAAATGTCTCAGGAAATAGTGTACTTTCTAAATGACTACAAAGGCGATGTAACTAGATCAGGTATCGGTATTAATTATCTATATTAGACTAGTTGTAGAGGTGCGCCGGCAGCCTGGTCCAGACCGGAACCTATTTCAGTCCGGATCCAAGCTTTACGCTGGTCATTGACTTTATAAATGAAGCTTTTTTCTAGAAATAGCTGTAGGTAATGGACCTCCCAGTTGTGGGTACTTAGAAGTCACACGGAATTATGGGTAAATCTATACATATATACAAAAAAAATAAAATTGAAATGACTGTTTGTAATAATAGTTTTAGTGTAGTAATAGTTTTTGAACTTTTATTTTTATTTTTTGTCTGTCTCTGTCTGTCTGTTTGTTTGTTCCGGCTAATCTCCGAAACGGCTGGACCGATTTTGACGGGACTTTTACTGGCAGATAGCTGATATTATAAGGAGTAACTTAGTAACTTTTAGAAAAAGAATAACGTCCACGCGAGCGAAGCCGCGGGCTGCAGCTTGTTAATAATAATCCCGGTCAGTAACTGTCGTACTGCAGGGCAAAGACCTCTGCTTTAGAACCAGAGTCTGCAAAATTGCTTAGATTAAAAAAAAACTTACAGTTTTTTATCCTTCTAACGAATTTTTGACTAGGTATAACTATTTTGAAGTCCCAGGAACAAATTGTAGAAATTAGTGTTACTATACAAATGATATGACTCTGCCCATCTGATTTAGTATAGTGATTCATTGCACAAGTTCGTGTGCAATAAATTACGCATGAAACACATTCACCTATGTTCCTATTTATTGCATTGAATATGCTAAAAATGCAAATAAATGTCGGAAAGAGAAACAAACAAAGCTACCTACTTAGTTACAAAAATTTTCAGTTGTTGGAAATGGAACTTGCAGCGAAATTAATTTAAACACGAACACGAAAGACTTGTCTATTTGGGTAAGTACATAATTATCTAAAATATACAAAAAAAAAAACCTTTTAATGACATTCAGCAAGTATTAAACTTTATGACAAGTGGCATAATTATTTCCCCAGAGCTCTCAGAAACTGTAAATGATAAAATAAAGCAGTTTGCGTAGGTTGCTGCTTAGTATCCTCCTACACTACATGTCTACTTATATTTTACATATTTATTTAGTACCTACACGTACTTATCCGACCAAACGCTTCAAAAAATTCTGCAGCTACCTCTAACGTTTCTAAATAAAACCACAGACGAGTTTAGTTACCTAAATAGAGATTTCCAGCCAAACGATTCCCGCGTCTACGATAGTAATACCAAACCAATTATGAAGTGTCCAGATTTTATTATAGTACCTACCCGAAAGAGATACCGTCCCCCCTGGCAACGTACAGGCAACTGAAGGAACACGGGTGGGTTTTAGTCAGTAAGAGTCTGACACGCCCTCCCGCTCCGCCCAGAGCGGGAGAAGTTATTTGATAATTTCCTATGCAAAAAAAAAACAAATACGTGGCAAGAGAGGACCAATATCCGGATCTTGATTTACATTCGCAATTTGAAAGTTCCAGCTGACGCACAAGTAGGTATCGTAATTATGCAGCCAGTTATTAAGACATGGAGACAAAATTATGCACGCGAGCAGAATTAACTGGTCACTCCTAAGTATGTTAAGACATTACCGTGAACACGTTCAACACTTGAATTGCAAAGACGTTCTGTTTACGCAGCCACTAACTAGTGTAATGAGAGAGATCTACAACTGTATCTTTCTCTCAGTTGGCTATAGAAAGTAAGTATGAAAAATCCGAGTGTATTTTTCAATGATGCATGTGTTAAATCTCAAAAGCAAAGTAAAACGAGCGCTTCGCTGTAAATCTTGTTGAAGCAACAAACTGTCTGTACGGAGGGCCACATTATCTAGGCGGGTGGTGGGAAAGGGAACTAAAATAAATGTACTGATATTGACATTAGGCCTTTGCAAGCAGCGCCGCCGTGAACTGCCAAGATAAACTGGGCACGAAGTATGTTTAGTTTCTGTTTACAACGCCCTTGCATCATTGACGCAGAACGCGATTTGGTCTCCAGTCCAGTTTAATGTCAGATGTGAAGCACACTTGGCTCGTCGCCATAAAGTATTTAGCAGAAGCCGAGAGCTTTGAAGGACGATGTAGTATTTCTGAATTAATTCGGGCGATGCGGATAATTTTTTTGGCAACTGTAAATAAGAATTTATGTGCGGATGATACTGGCTTAGGCTGACTGAAACAAAATCGTGGCTTTATTGCCGGAAACATAATGTTTTTATTAAATAAACAAAATCCAATGTTCCACTTTCAAAATGTAAGAATCAAGTTTTTTTTTTTTTGTTCAGTTTTGGCACTGGAATGTGCTGGAATGGTTTCGGTCTCTGTAGGTTTTATTGGAATCTTAAGTTTGGTAAGTAGATGTTTTATAATGTTAAGTAGCAAATCTATCTAGCACAGAATCTTTTATGAATCATTCAATTAACGGATCATTTACTTGTCCGAAACCGTTACAAATAACGCCCCCATAAATCAGTCGGTCCAAAAACGTATATAATGGAAAGGTTCAATGACCGCACAAGATTTGCTTCAAGAAAAAACGTAAATATTTATGTTTGCTTTGTCGGTTGCTAGGCAACGGAAGAAGGGTCGAAGTTGGAAATATTACGGGGAAACAGCTTGTTATAAAACTTCCTTTATTCTTGAGTGAGAAATAATTCTTGGTCAGTTTTATTGTGCTAGTGACAGGCACTTTTACTGATGGATGATTATTTCTGATTTGTATTAATATTCTCGTTTCCGGAGAAAGAAATTAGAATGTATCGGCTCGTTATATTGTAACTACTGTCGATTGTTAGGATACATTGTTGAGCTATTTCTAAACCTAATAAGATCTAACAATAAGATCGTAAGATAAGGCTCAGCGTTCGAATAATTGTATCGTGTGTGGTGCGAATGTTTTGATAGCAAAACAATGAACTGAGAATGTATGCGCAGTAGGTATTTAGGTACTGGCTACTCTGAAAATCAGAACATTGATACCTAATAAATTATAAACTCAACTATGCAAGGTTACCTCATCATGTCTGATATCAGTGTCTGATATAATTCCTAATTACTGTAATGTTCACTAGAGACAGAAAGAATATATTAAATTTATCCAAAAGTGAAGAACTTACTGGGCTTTCTTCTTACTGTATTCTAATCTAATTGGTACTATCTTTTACTAGCTGCGTTTGAAAATGTAAATGACTTAAAAGCCCCCCACTTGTGCCATGCCATACTAAAATACTGTACCATACACATTATACAACATGTAAAAAAAACCCTGTCGGATCCGTAAGGGTCTTGTTAAGTATCGTACTGAGAGTCAATTTATGTATTAATTTTCAGGAAAATGGAAAAAAAACATCGTCACATATTTTCAATGGGGAATTTTACCGGGTGTGTACAGATGCCAGCAGGTCAACCTACCCGAAGCTGTAAAATTTTCCCAATCAACTTTTAACCTTACGCTTTAGTGATAAAGTTGAAAATCTATTAAAGAAATATGACAGATTGTAGTAGGTTGATGTGCTGGCGACTGTACAACATGGGACGCGCGCGAGCGGCGTCGTTGAAAATTTGGGATTTGGGGTAATTTTGGTACAAAAAATGTGATTTTTAAATAGCAATCACTTTTTTATTTTCCTATAATAAAAATATTTTTTATTACTTTTAGGTAAAGTAATTGTAATAGCTATGTGCCCATTTCGGATCGGCCAGGGTTTTTTTTTACATATTGCATAGTAGATGACCACTGGCGCATATCACCATAATAGACCTCAAAAACCGGTGGAATTAACACTCGAACAAAGTACAGGCTGATGGTAGCTTGATCTAAAGATGGAGCTTTACGATATGAAAGTTCCATTGTAAGAGTTGATTGGTTACGTCTGACCAGGCACAGACAAAGCACGACATATTTCATGCATTGCTTTACAACTTCCTCCAGCGGCTGTGTCATACAAATGATTATTGTCTAGATATACGACAGAATACGTAACGTTGTCTCTCTGTATTGTGTCTACTGTATTAACAATGATGTTATTTAAAGAGTTAATAACTTCTTAGAAGACTTGGAGGTTTTGGACCCAGACGATTGAATTTAAAAACTACATTTGAGTTGTAAATATATGAAATCTGTGAGATAGAGATTTAACAAAACATATATAACATCACGTCGTAGACAGCAGATTTTTGTATATTTAGATAAGAATACAAAATAAATCTTGTCGTTTCAACTAAAAGTTTTGGAGAATGAAAAGTAATCAACGTGGTTGTGACAAGAAAAGTGTTTAATTAATATGAAAATATCAAAGAATTTATTTTGATGTTGTGATACCCTAAGCTAGGGCAACTGGATGTGGATAACTTATATATTGGATTCGGTATTTTTCACCCTATTAAACAGACTTAATTGTTCAAACATAACATAACATCACGCCTGTGTTCCCCGAAAGGTAGGGCAGAGGTGTACACCTATAGTACACCCACATTTCGCCAGTTATGTTCAAGTCCCAAGTAATAGGAGGAAAGCCTATTGCCATCAACCGGGCTGCTACTGAGAAATATCAGATGGAAAAACCCAATAACAAATTGCCCGACCTGGGGATCGAACTCAGGACCTCATGCTCAGCAGACGGCCGTTGTCGGTCGTTTGCGAACAATAGACCAAAAAGGCAGAAAGAGATTTATGACTGGATATATGAATGTTGACGTTCAAAAGTGCCTTTTTTGTGCCTAATTGAAATAAATTATTTGACTTTGACTTTGACTTTGATATCCAAGCTTAATGTAGGTATTGAACAATCTTCAGGATCCAAAAAACTACCTAGATTCGAGAGAGAGACAAGAATTACTATGGTAAATTGATTATATTGAATGGTGCTAGTAGGTAACTCTAGTCGCTGCCAAGTCTCACTATTATAATTAAATAACACGGCTATGAGCCTCATCAGGTTATTGTTTAATGAGCACTTTACAGCTCTTCAGTATGGCACAAAACAAACAGTTACATTTGGCTTTTCCTAATTTCAAGATGGTCCTAATGATCAAATTCCTACCTATGTCATTCGCAACGAATTGTTCTGATGTTATTTAAGAAGCTCAACTCAAATTAGCGTCTAGATACTCTATTTAGCCTAATCAGGTCGGGTGTAGGTGTTTGCGGTAGCATGCTTGAAAACTGTGGCCCCATTCTAGTTCTACATATTTTAGCAGAAAAATGAGTACAGAATGTCATGCAGAAATGTGTACACAGATTTCGTGTTCGCAAATATTTTAAAGTTGTGAATAGAAAATGGCTAGTTTGTACAAAATAGGTCCTATGATAAAGGACAGAAAGGGAACCGATAGGGATAAAGAATATAAAGAAAACGATAGCATTTGGGACAGAGGACAGAAAAGGACAAACGATCTGATTTCTATGATCAGTGCTAGCATATCTGATTCACATGAGTGAGTGTTTGCGATATTTTGAGAGAGATGACTGCTCCAAATCTTATTAATACTGACGTAATCATCTCAGAAGCTTTTGCGAAATGTAACGCACTGAAAGATTTACGCTTTATTTTAATGGTGCAGTCTTCCATCCTTGCTAGCCTCTTATTTCTTATGGGTAAGATCTGCTTCTTGTAAACGGTTGCGACAGTTTTTCGAACAACATTGAGCTCTACGTCACTCATCTATTGGGTGTTCTAGACCGAACTTCATCACAGACAACATTTAGCATCAGTCTCACATTTATTAATTTCATCTTTTTTCTCATTTCTATCTACCAAACCAACAGTGAGCGCTCTGTTCACAATTTCTCGCATTAATTCATGCCCACATGCCGTAACCGTAAACGTGCAAAATCTAGTCACACATCTAAAGATACTAGGTCATCGGGTTCAATTCGCTGTGGTAATTGTAACAATTGCAAGCGTCCTTTGAGCGCGTTTCCTTATTAAATTGGACCTAATTTGCGCTGTTATGCGCCCGCGCCATGACGCGGCTCTGAATACATATATTGCATAGTGATTGTAGAGTTTGTTGACTCGTATCGTAGTACAATATAATATAAGAGTTTTATATTTTTAAAGCGCTTTATTTTGTGTTGCGAACATGTGTTTGGTTTACGGTTGAAAGTCCAATAACTGGCATGCTCAAACCGTGCTTAGTACCTATAGTTTCCCTCCGAAATAAAACTATTTGAAATTAGGAAACGTCTAGGGAACGCGTCATCAGGATTACCTAATACCGTGATTAGGGCGGTCAATATGTACCGTGTTTGTACCAATTATATCGTTTGCTCGTACGTTATCATTTCATTTGCAATATGTCTGCAGTTTAACTCTTGCATGTTGCGTAAACTAGCCCATACCACTTACTGCATTTTTAAGTTTCCTAGAACGGACGACCTCTCACTTCCCGTCAGTGTCGTAAGGTTATATTTATTGGACTCACCTGCAGCGTCATCGTCATCTTCAGTAATGTAATGACTATACCATTGCATTAGTGTCAATTTCGATTTTGATCATTGTATTCCGTTGGTTGACTTCTTTAGAACATTATAGAAAACAAAAGTTATCTCTACTTCATTATAAGTCTACCAGTTTTGAAGTAAAATGCCTTCATTATCATTACTTTCTTGGTTGTCAATTCCGTACATTTCCACTCTCTCTTCTGAAATAGTCAGAGTTTTTCAGTCACAGTCTGGTCTCGGCAGTCATCCACCTGAGCGCTTCTGTCTGGCCTCGGATCTTCGTTTTCAAGGGCAATAAGACTATTTATAATGATGGTGTCAACGTTTCCCAGTATCCCGGCTACCTGTATATTGGTTCGTGCTGTTCACCCATTAGCTAATTGTGTCATAGTGTCGAGTGACAGACTGGCCTACTTTAAATTGCCTTACTATTTTTATTTCGCACTTATCACGCGCGGTTTCTGTCAGACAGGCGGGAAGAACATTAATTATTCGTATTAAAATTACGTCATGTTTTTTTTTAAATTTCCGTCATGGTTCGTTCTAATGGAACTGCATATGAACTAAACATTCGTCACTACTCATGTTTTGAACATTTCTTTGAAGATGTTCGGTACTTCGGATGTTGGTATAGGCATAATTATTTAACATTTTAGCGAGCTCTACTAGATGCTGAATGCACTTACATAAGTGTTGTTAATACCAGAGGTGCAAAGAAGCATGACTTTTTTAATTATAAGGGTAGGTACCTAATTTAATTTAGGGACTAAATTCAGTATTATTCACAGGACGTTTGAAGAATTTAGAATCAGTCTCTTTGTATCAAAATAATAATATTAATAGAACTTAGTTTTGTAAAACAACCGTGTTCTAATTACAAAAACACAAGTTACGTTATTTAAACCCTAAACAAACTCGATGTAACTAATTATGTACTAAACAAAGGCAGAGTTTCATTGTTTACACAGAGATTACCGGACATGCAAACGTTTAATGAGAACATGGTGAAGATTAAAAGACTACTGTTTAATTCCTAGCTGGCCATCGTCCCACATAGTTGTTCACGCACTGCCCTACTTCCACGCTCTTTCACAAACTAATTCTACCTACTACGATAGAAACTCGAGCAAATGTTTTATATTTATGGCCCATTTTTCATTGTTAATTATTGCAGAGAATGAGCAGATTCCCAGACCTGTTCAGCAGGCCCGCAAAAGGCCAAAAACTGTGAATTACAACAAAATATAGCATCTCACACATAGAAATAATAACTTAACATAAGTTTTCAATAATATCTTCAGCTTGGCACTTCTCCAACTATGTATTTCAATTTACATGTTTTGCATTTCAGAATTGGAAACACCACCCCGGCATCGAGAAATCGCACGAATCGATACGAAATACGATAAAAAAGCGATCCGTACGATCATAGTACGAGGCCAAAGACCGCGGACGGTCGAGACATAGCCCCGAATTGTGATAACGAAGCCGGGGACGTCGACATGGCGTCCACCGACACATCGACCACCAGCAGTCAGATATCCGCCGTAGCAGCTGAGGAACACAAGCGTACCGTCGACGAAGCATTCTTAAACAAGATGAAAGGCCTCGTCGAAAGGTTAAGGCTTGAGAACGCGACCTTGAAGAAGTCGCTCGACATCGAGCGGAGCGAGGTCCGAGCACTTAAGGCCCGCAACGAGAGCACACTCAGAAACTTAAAGACTGAACACAGAAGGAAAGAAGAATTTCTAGAGAAACAGTTAAGAACACCTAGAACAGATAAACCATCAGACAATGTGCAGTTGAATGAAAACAAATTAATAGAATTAAAGAAATTAACGATAGAAATTCAGTCTTTAAAGTCAACAAATAAGGGTCTTCAAGAAAAACTCAAGGTAAACGATCCAAACTATTCTTTATTATTTCTAATACATTTGTGAAACAGTATTTCTAAGATAAATACTACGGTGCAGATAAATTCTCCGATAGCCAGCATATAAAACATTTCTTGCAGATTTGTGATGTTCAAAGGTTTTCTCTCTTTATTTTCTATTGCACCGAGCCGACTGCGGTCCACGTTATATTCTTCTGTCTTGCTCCAGTACTGTAGGATACCAGCTTGGAACAGATGATGTAGTATGTAGTTTAATCTGGAGAGGTATGGACTTCCATATCGCAGGCCATACACTATAAAACATGGTAGAGGACAATCCGGCATAGTGTAAAAAAGCGGTTTTCCACGGTGCATGTTCGCTGGTTTACAACTCACGTATTGAGAATCAGATTTTCTTAACAATATTGCGTACTGATACTCTCTTTTATCTAACACTTCCCTAATTTGTTTGTCGCTTATTGGAACAATGCGGTTCCGTACCAACGTATAGTAGCTTGAGGAAAGGCTGTTGATAAAAATCGCGGAATCTCGGTTATGAACTCCAAGTGTCAAATTAGATGAAGCTAATTGTTGCATCGTTTCAATGTCTGGCTTATATCGCGGATAAGTTATTGCAGAAGTTATAATTCCCTAGAAAGAAAACAAAGTTTTAAATAAAGGCACGGGAGAGACTGGTATCGATGAATTAATTAATTGTGCAAGTACTTACATCAATGGCGCAGTCGATGATCAAGGAGTACACAACAATCAGTAAGACCAGGCTTCTAAATACTGGGCCCAAGAAATTAAAATCCACCGTTTGTCTTATGAAACATTTTATGAGATCTATCAGAGTAGCTCCAGTGCTCTGTTTGTCGTTTATATTTAGGAGATTTATTTCAACTTTTCTTACCCAAATCGTTATTATGATGAAAACGACAAATGTAAAGAAAAACAGTAAGAGCATTTCCATTGAAATCAAATTAATCGTCGTCTTGAATGTAGATTGGGTATCTGATTTCTTGAC
Organism: Xanthia icteritia; assembly: GCA_949128155.2. Taxonomy (NCBI): domain Eukaryota; kingdom Metazoa; phylum Arthropoda; class Insecta; order Lepidoptera; family Noctuidae; genus Xanthia; species Xanthia icteritia. The sequence goes on from OX421943.2 coordinate 3,959,007, forward strand.
AAGGAAACATAATTCATCTTGGTTGAGAGGATACGTATTATCGATGTATCCGTAGTAACTATTTTTGAGGATTCGTGAATTTAGTTCAAGGTCGGTGTAGCCATCTATTAGATCAGCAGTGACTCCTGTCGCTGTCCCGTTGTCTAGCAGGTCACCAACTGTGCTTTCGTCTCTAGGAGACAAAGGATAGCAAGTAGCGTTTATGAATTTCATAACAGTTCTAGCGAGGTTCGAATCACAAGTTACTGGTCCAGTCTTATCGGATACATAAGATTTTCTAAAGACACTTAAACGCAGTCCATATCCATACAAGTTATTATATTGCTTAGAGAGCAAGTTACTAACGTCTTGAACATCAGTTATATCTTTGATTTCTTGAAAGAAAGGATTGTAAGCGTACATTTTTAATCGGTCTGTTTTCAAAATTAATACTGAGTTCGTTAAGCTGCTGCTCCATAGCAATTGAAAATGGTTATATAGTTCGTGGTAGAAATAATTGTCCAATTCAACTGGAGTCTTAATGACAAAAATAACAGCACTCCTGGGTTTGAAAAGACCGGTTCTTTTCAGTGCAGTTATAACAGTCTCACTGACATCGATGGACAGATCGTTCGATGTTACCAAGTAGGCAGTCTCGCCGTGCCTGTTGAACCGTGGCTTTATAAAAGTGTTGTTTGAGTATGGACAACCATTTAAGAGCATAACGTTGTATCCGTAGCCGTATTGTTCCGTGTATTTTAAGATTCTGTTCTCAAAGTAAGTAAACTCACAGAATGTGACGGTGAAGTACCACTGGCGGAAGGAATTGTACATGATGTTCACAACATCGTATGCGTATTCTGCTTTCGCATTCGCGTCATTGTGATATTCCATCACTTCTTTATAGAGTACGTCAGATTTATCGAAGCAAAGGGATGGATTGCAAAGTAATAAAGTAAAAAATATGACTAACATTTTGAGGATGTTCGGCGTTCGTTGCGGAAGGTGTCTGGACACTAACTGCAGAGTTTAAGGCCATTTCCATATTATCGGGCGTTTTAAATCATTTGCGGGTATGCCATCATTCTTTGTGTGTTTAAGCATGTCAATTACTGGCTTGGAAAATATTGTCGTATAATATTGTGTCGCTATTCCGTGTAAGCACTGCTGGGGCTGTTAACGACGCCTGCTCATTAACCGAAAGGAATTATGACACGAAGTGACGAGACTAGACTAGAGGAAAATGTGTAGTCATAATTTTAATTAGTTCAACGACTTTATGTTTCTTAAGAAAGTCGTTGATCGTATACAGATAACTGCAAGTTTTTATTTTTACTACAGAAAATGATACTGTACCGGATAGTTTTCAATTTTTTGCAAAGTTTTCTGTTCTATCTAAATCCCGCTGTTTGCATTACTTCATAAATTCGTACGTCACACTGTAATAGACTGGCTGATTGGGATCTCTTATCTAATTGAGTGATGTAACCATTTTGATGCATGTTTAGAATATTTTTTCACATTCATTCATTTCTTCAGCCTTGCCCTTTTAATAGTGATTCCACACATTTTTTTAATTTTCATAATTTTTACCTATTCAATTTATATACCGATCAAATGTTAAGTGCATCAATTTATGAATTACTTTTTATTTCTTTTACCATGTCGTCTTGAATTCATTCTTATTTGATATTGTTTGGAAGGGTTTCATCTGACCACCAACAAAAAGTATTCTATGTCGAGCTATGATCGGGGGAGGTTCATGTCCAGCAGTGGATTTCTTCTCGATTAATGGCGATGATGATACTGACAGATTATTTAAATTGTAGTACCTACCTATTAATGATGTGTTGTATGTTCGCAGGTCGCGCAGGCGGCGGAGTGCGCACGCGCGGCCGAGCTGCGCGCACAGGCGGCGAAGCACAGCGCGCTCGAGCAGGCTGCGCGGAGAGACGCACGCGGACAGTGCCATAAACTGGTCAGTATCAACCTATCCTTCTACATACCTCTACTGGAGACAAGAGCTTGGTAAAAAGGAAGGCCTCACTTCTCTGATTTCGGGCTTCAATTCTCCCGTAATGTTCTTCTGTAGCTGTCACGATATCATTCACTCCCTTTACATATATCATTCTCTCACACAAATTGACTGATGTATCTTTTCTTTGGTCTCTTTCATCGCCAATCCATCAAGATTTATCTTCAAAAGTGAAGGTCTCACAATCAGTCAAATTGCAATTTGTCGACCTATTAGTGATTTGCAGTCCTTCTATTTATTTGGTGAATTATGTGAATATTACTCATGGAGTAGGATTGTGGGTCTTGCTACTGTTTTGTGGTCTCCAAAGTTTGATCAGTAGCTGTACAACCTATTTTATACGGATCTTATTAGCTATTCGACTAACCCAGTTTAACCAGTAGGTTCTTTTTCTGGACTGAAACCTTCTTGCCCATCAGTGTCAGTTTCATGCACGTCTCTCAAGTTTCAACAATCTATAACGTTGTTTCACGGTACGATGATACTATCTGTTGTTACCACAAATTGAACGAATTCTTCCCCGGGTATGGCTGCAGACATTCGGCTGTGTAAAGTATCTAGCTTTACCAGCATTTATGTTTACGATCAATACATAAAATCACGCCTGTATTCCTCGTAAGGTTAGCCAGAGGTGTACCTATAGTACACCTACATTTCGCCAGTTATGTTTAAGCCACATGTAATAGGAAGCGAACCTTTTGTCATCAACCGGGCACAAATCCAGACTCCGGGCTGCTACTGAGAACTTCAAGATGGAATAATCTAATAACAGTTTGCCCGACCCGGGAATCAAACCCACGTCCTCATGCTCAGCAATAGCTTTAGCGACCACTAGACCAACGAGGCAGTCGATCAATACTCTATGTTATGAATTCATTTGAAATTATGGGCCTCGGGTCATGATAACACATTTGTTGATTGGAGTAATGGCATAGCCATAATATATTATGACTTTCAACAGATCGTTCAGTTTGGTTTCGATGTTCCAGTTCCAGGTCTGTTTATCATTTTGCATACTACAAAATAATGTTGATCCAGTAGGCTCCTAAACAGGAATAATGGAAGCCGTTCTTTTGGTTTCCGTTGTGTTTGATCTTGTATTACAATCTGGCACCATTGTAAGCATTCTTCGCAAGGTGTACTATTATGCAACCAAAACATTTTAATAATACAATAATCTTAACTATTCAGATGAAACACACAACCGTTGCGTTGTTCTAAAGGATCAAATGACCTTTTATAATACAGTAGTACAAAGATTATTTTAATCTAGCATTTAAATTGAGAAACCAGCAGACAATTTTGAACGTTGTGCCTTACAGACAAAACCTCTTATTGGATGTGGTTGAATGGGTTACTTCTAGTTCTGTAGGCGTTCGTTTATGTCAATTCTAGTACATTATCATATCTTATTTAATTTGTCCTAATTTACGTTTTTCTTACTTATTTGCAAAGACAACTTTATTAAAATAACATATCGTTTCGATTATAGAATTGATTGATGCGATAATTTATTAAATTGGCGTTATTATGGTAATACCACTTACAATAAGTATGTTGTTAGTGTAACCATACACCAAAAGTGGCCTTGGTTTTTTGAGAATCTAATTTAATTATCCAAATACGTGCATAATCCAATTATTTACTGCTAAATGAGTGGTAAGACTGGCTTCTTACAACGCCTTAGCTGAATGTAATAGCAACGTGCCTATTCTAAACTGAGGTCACGTTATTGTATTAGGCGTTAAAAAGCACTTATTCGATTAGTGTTCTATTTTAATCGGTTCCAATAAATAGTTGATTAATTGCTTTTTGTTCTCAGCTGGAGGAAATTAAATCGAAAGAGAGGGTGATATTACAACTGAAACGAGAGGCAGCGCGGACGGCAGTCCAACAAAATGATCAGGTATGTCAATATTCATGTATAAAAATTGTAAATCGAAAGGAATACCAACGGGAATTACTTAATTTATGAAGTGCGGGTATAAAAATCTTCAGGAAAAATAGGCAAGGAGCACATTTCAATTTTATAGTAATCCAGAAATTGAACTAACTGTAGGGTTCTTTACTCTTGCCAAATGGGTTCTTTACTATGCTCAAACCAAATAAAGCAACAAAAATTATATTAATTCTGTTTAGGACAAGCCAAATAAACCAAAACCAGTTCCAAAGTTAAGGCGGTTACAAAATGAAACAAAAAAATGAGTAAGTTCCTATAAGCAATTGTTATTCATGTCTTGTGAACATTTTACGATTCCTACTAACAAGCCTGAGGGCTTTTCTTGGAACACTACTGAACTTGAAACTTTAATGACGTTGCATGCTGTTATGACATGTAGAAGATATACTTACATGGCGTTACATGCGTAGAACTAAGACAGGAATAAAATAAAAAGATTATACCTGCTTATTAACGATTATTTTTAACAAAGAATATGAGTAGGTACTGAAATTGACACTAGAAACAAAACCCATGGTGCTACCACTTATATTTTTGCTAAAGAATGCTTCGTGAATCCGGATTTAATCCTCAGATTTAAGTCGAGAGGATTATTAAGTCAGTTAGTTGGAAATCTAAACTACTGTATGAGATTACCGCTGAATTGATTTGATTTGGAATTTCAAGAGATATTATGTTGACGGAATCCAAAATCAAATGTATCTCTGTATTAATTTGTAATCCTTACAAAATATATTCGAGTATCTCATCTTTGAAAGTCTTAAATCCAACAGAGATCTTAAATTAACAGTTGATTACGATGAGGATATTAGAGTTATATTAAACAGTACAACTTTGAACTTAGTTGTTTATAATTAGTAACTAAGAGCCAAATAATATTAAAAACTGAACTGTTGCTTAATTAAACATCATAACAAAAGAGTATCTGAACCTGTAGATAGTCCTAAAGGCATTCCCGTGGGAAACTAATGAGCCGGTGCGAGTAGCCGCGGGCTAGTCAGCTCTAAAATACTTGTATTAAGTTTATGTTGCATCGGCCTTTTCCGCCATACGTGCCAGTAATAATAACCATTAAGTGACATTAGTAAGATAATACCGATAGCTTGCCTCGATGTTACCTTCCTTCACGTTAAGATGAACCATTTATCAATTTAACATTCTTCTTATGGCAAATTGGCTTCAAGAAGTGTTATGTGTTTTGGTGTTATTTGACATTTGCTTCAATTGCTCCTTTTCATGAGGCAACATTGTGACTATCATTATTAGTATTTCTCTGGACAAAGAGGCAAAACACGCTATAATCCTGATCGATAACCATGAGCAATATAGCTAGCGATGTGAGCGGGCGCGAAATTCTAAGCTGCAGATATTTTTAATCGTAAATAATTTTAACACACAATTTATTTAATGCACAATTTTACACGACATGATAGTAAACTACATATAGAGCGTCAAAGTAATTGAATATAACGGAATGATATATTATAGAGAATATACAGAAATATTCATAATTCATTGAAAATTAAATAACGGAAGAAAAAAATGTTCTGGATTGTTTCAAGATTCACATGCACTGTAAATAGGTCAGTTACACCGTAACATGAAAAAAATCAGGGTCATTTTCAGTAGTGTAAGTTCAAAAGGCTGATATTAGAGGTATATATACCTACTATAAAAGGAGCAACAAAATAGTCCTAGGTAAAATTATTCAAACGATGATTATTATAACATTCTTAAAATAAAATCAACCCGAGGCACCCCAAAGCGTGAGAGAGTGCCGTAGGGCTCACGATAACCGCGCTACTTGGGGAGTGCCCGTTGAACGATATTATAACTCATGTCCGGTGGAATGTATGAAATTTCCGAATTTTTACTTTAATAACCTGGGTCTGTAGTAATAATTGGAGTTTTATGTAGACTGTTTTGGAAAGTTATTTCTTATGATTCAGATTTTAATGTAACGACTATTTTCTTAATGATTCTGTGAATGGTTGTAGTCTTTCTGATGTTGATCTTGATGCTTGTTCAGGGACTGGTAGCAGTAGTTGCGGTAATGAAACCTACAAAGTCAATGCAAAAATCAATATATTGGATATTTCTTCATAAGTTCTTGATTAAACATCGTCTGAGTGTACATTTAATGTAGTATTTCTCTGATTAATGCGCTGCGCTCCGCGATTTCACCCACATAAGTCTCAATCCCGTGGGAATATCAGGATAAAAATATCTTATGTCCTTCTCCAGGTCATGGTCTACCCATGTGCCAAATTTCATCCAAATCAATTCAGCCGTTTCAGCGTGAAAGCGTAACAAACAAAAAAAACTCACTTTCGCATTTATAATATTAGTTAGGATTGTCGTCAAACTAACTCTTAATTTCTTCTAAAGATTCTGCCGTAACAGAAATAGCATCTCGCTTTAACATACATCTAATACAATTTTTAATTACTGTGTCATAAGCCGGATATTGTTGCTTGTTTTAGCATTACTGTCAACTTCAACTCTGATATTATGTGATAAGACTCTTTTTAAAATCTTTGCTCTAAATTTCGATTCCGCAAAATACTTCACCTCGAAACGTCATGACAAACATAATATACAAGAAACTTTGTTTTTTCCTTCTACATAAAATTTCACGTTATCCTTAAACTTGTCCTGTCTACATATCATTTTGTTTTCTCACGGTTTTCTACTGTGTCAACGTAAATCTTATCATCTCAAGCGTTTACGAGTACCTACCAACATAAAGCTGTGTTTTTCGAAGAATTAGGTACTATGGGAGATTGGCAGTTTAGATAGCCTTTCTAAGTAAGATTGTTTCTGCATTTGCAGTATTCTCTTTCTGAATTATTGAACTGTTGAAATGTTTAGATTTATTATTGTTGTCCCAGCTTATTGTTTTGCAACTTTATTTGTTCAAGTCTGCCGATCTATTGCGAATATTGGATGTAAATTCGGATTGTCATTGCGATGTTTGTAAGATACTGTTGTTACAGGATAAATTTATGCAACATTTTGTGCTGTCGGGATTTAATTTTCAATAATAGTATTCGTTTATTTTGTATTATTAATCTTTTTATTTTTATAATACATGGGCTTAGCATACAAGCGTAAATTATGCTAAAAGTTTTGATGTTGCGATATAAACCCACAGTTCCCATTATTCGGGTGTGCCCGGGTTCGTGCCATAAACCTATGCGAGCTTGCCAAAATATCGTCGTTAGAAAAACTTATTTTGAAAGATTATAATGATTTTGTTATTTATGTTATGTTATGGGGATTATTGAGTTATAACTTTGATGTTTAATGCACGAATGAATATCTAAATGAGAATAGCACTTGTGTATACAGAGAGTATATGTACGGCGTACCATAGTTCATCTTTATTAATAGGTACGTCAACTGTAATTTAACTTCATTTACCCATAAATACATTAGCGGTGTAGCCTGTGTATAAACAGTATTGCTTGATAGTAGAACCACATTTGTTGGTTCTACATCCATATTGTAGTTTGTGGTTATTATTATCAATCAACCTATTGTCTTCACACAGTAAACGCGTAGCAATTTACCACGAAAAACTAAGTTTATCACTAATTCGTTTTTATTGATTTGTAATAGTATTTCTTTCCTTTTTAAATCCTTCTTTATCGAAGTCTTCTATAATATGGTTTATATTTTACTGTTTCGTTCCTGCTTTCGATACGGTACTAGAACAGCTAGAAATTTCGTAGTAATACTGTTGTTATTATAAGTTAACAGATGGTAATTCTCAGTAATCTACACGGTATAGGTATGTTTACGCTGTTAGTCGCTCGTAAAGTTTAACTACTCGATTCACAGTTCAGATACGCGTTTTTTGAGTTCCGTTTAAAATTGGAAGAGGAAACGAATGAAAACGAGCGATTGGTGTAATTTTTCTCGTAATTATAGATTGGTGTAGTACAGTTTTGGGTTGAATGTGACGCTTCAGTCTGTAGTTATGGGAATGTAATGTATTCTACGCAAGTGAACGCTCATCTTCAAGAATATGCAAAACAAAATGCTCCTTTTTATTTGATTTAGCTCAGACAGCATAGTTTTCAGTACCAACTTGGGCATATTTTGGAAGAAGATCTTTTCAACACTTGGAATTGGTTTATTTTTTCTGATCTTTCTGTAGACCAAATGGAGATTTTTCACTTTTGTTGAGTTGTTGTTGTTGACGAAAGTAAACATGAACGGCTCAATTACAAGATTCCATTGCTTGACCAACTGATAGACTAAAATTGACCCAGAACATATAAAAATTCGTCGCTTGAATCATCTCCAACTTCCAGTACCTTTGGAAACAGAGGCCTTAGTGTGAGTTTTACGCATCGACCGCGTTTGGCGCTCCGATTGGCCGTTCACTGGTGAAGGCCGGCCGGCTGCCAATCGGAGCGCCGAACGTGCTCGATGCGTAAAGTCGAGATGGTTAAAAGAAACTCACACTAGGGCCTCAGTTAAATCGTTCATTGTCGCATGCGTCTTTTCACATAAAAACGTTACAGTTAAAGTTAACGTGAACAGGCTCCATTACAGCATTACATCTATTATCTATTATTGCGTATCGATCTACGATTATGTTATTAACGTTGTTTTTGTTTAGTACCTTTGAATTTTCCGGTTATTGTTAAATAATTTTTCGGATAAAAATCTTCTGTAGAGACTTTCAAATCGATTTTAAAGTAGAGCGTGTCCCGCTGTCTATTATATCGTAACGAAGAATTTCTCATAGAACTGCAGTTAGGTCTTAAGTGGAGTCTCTGAATCTATAGCTTAAGATAATCACGGTTTGGGTTAAATTAAATGATTTTATTTTCTGTAAATAGGTTTGTACAAACACTTTTACACCTCAATAATATTTTAAAAACTAGATGAGGTTAGCGTTTCCTATCTGACTAGTCTGAGAAGAAAGGCCGAAACAAACTCGAGAGGTCACCGGTTGACAGGCTCAGTCTACTTAGGTCAGGGCCGGGCCTACTCGCTATGTACGAAATACGTAGTTTCGGCCGAAGTTTTGGGCTATTCCTACTCAGTTTCACTTACAAACATATTATTAGTTTGGGCCCGAACTAAGAATGATTGATAATACGATTTGGCAGTTGTCTGTACTACCGATAAGTATTTTCCCGTCCGAAAAATTGAATTTGACACTTGTTTTGACGGGTCAACTACTTACGGATAGGCCCGTATCTGCGTTGACGGACTTAGAGAGTAGACCCCCAGGACCGGGTGGAGCACCGATGGCTTGTGTGTAAGTAGTGGATGGATGAAAGTTTGAAAGTGGCTCAAGGATCGCGCTGAGTGCAAGACAAGAGGCCTGATGTTTATTAGTGCATAGGATAGGCTGATGACAGTGATGAAGGAAAATTGCGTGTTTTGTCGTTAATGTACCTGCTGTGATAAACGGAGGGAAGTGCCGTAATTTGCCTATTTGCGTCAAATACTGCAATTGCATGGCACCTCGTTATTTGGCTTGAAATCGTTTGAATATTAATTCAATGCTATAACTAGAGCGGTACGTACTTGATATAACTATTTCGTCTATGTTTTGTTTTAATTCAGTAACTGTATACGATAAACGGGCTTCATTACTGTGAATACGGAAATTGTGCTTTGTTTATCACATAATGACTTTCCCCCATTCTTTTTTAATTTAACCATTATGTGTTTAGAATTCCCGCAAGCCTGAAGCCCTCCAGTCTATGCAAGTATGTAAAACAAAAGCGACAAGTGAAGTTATAATAAAGGGTTGAAACCTGGCGGTAGGGTAACCAAGTTTATCGCTGTAACATTCCTCGCTGAAGATTATTCAAAGTACGTTGAATGAGGAAGATAATTAAAATGGAGAGGATGGCATAGACTTAGTCGATGAGAGGTGATCTTCGTCGATTTCAAACAAAATGTGTTGAAATAAGTTTTTTTCATTTAAGGGCCGGTTGTTCTTGGCGTAGAAGGTTCTTAACTTGAACACCCTTCGTGTTTAATTTGTAGAGTTCATAAATATCGAGAACTTTCATCGAAACCGTGTTATTTGGTCAACAGCACTTAAGTGCATTGTGAGTGGGCCACACACGACTCACTTTATTCCAAAGGGTTATATACCACTTAGAAGTATGCGGGATCGTCATAAAAAACCGTCTCATTATCATGGATTCGTGTGGTCGCGCATCGTAGAGCGTTAAGTGCAGACGGGGTCGCCAGACCGATCCGAGTAGCGACGGAGTGCGCACGCGTGGCGGCCATCTTGAATCTGCAACTGTCACTTGTTGTCCCGCGTTCCGTTTAAATAATAACGTTCGGTAACGCTGTGTGCGCTTAATTTTTATATCGGCTGACAAGTGTGTGACGATTGTGATTAGTGAAATTTAATTAATAATTAATAACAACTCTGTGACTGTGGTACGTAGAGTCGTGATCTAACCTGTGGACTTCGTATTTCGGATTTACTTTCTATCGCTGTAAGTGGCCGTTTTATTATATTTAACTCGTTATAAAGTTAGTAGGTAACCGGAGAAAGTCCATCTTTAAAAGATTCTGTTACAATTGTCTACACATCGCAATATTAGCATAGAAAATGGTCATTAACAGTAAATCGTTTGAATCTGATATTTTAATCCCCTGCTTTGTTGATAGACAATATCGGTCATTGAATATGATGAATAAATTAAACGAGAATTGTAAAAGTATTTAGGATATGTGGTGAATGTAAGCGCTAAATTATTTGCGGAGAACATTCGACACACATAGAGTTAATTATCAAACGGTAATAACAGTAATCATTATCGAAAGCAACGAATCAATGAAATAGCTGAAAACACGAAGGAATCGTATTTGTTATCGCGGTCGGTACCGATCGTACACGACAGGAAACTATGTACGTTATTATCGAGTTTAACGGTTCCTTTTATGTATTAGTGATTATAAGTTTCAAGCAGTATACTACTTTTAATTATTTCTTCCTTAAAATTATTTGATATAACATAAAACTTATTATCAGTATTACTATTCATACAGCATCATGTGCCAGGTGATATGTCGGGTATCATTATGTACAGCAATGACTACAAAATAAATGAAATTTAATCTATTTTCATCTTCTGTGACATGTAATTTTTCTTCATAATCGTTATTATAATTTCAGTTTCCACAGCCACCTGTGGGTATAATAAATATAAAAGTTGAGTGAGACCTTCAAGGCTTGACTACGCCACGATTGCTTATTGGCACGAATGGTAATAAAATGCTGGTCATTATTTAGGTTACCTACCAATGTATTGTTAACTACGTGTTTCGTTACCGTTAAAGTATTATTTATTATAATTATGACAAGTGTGGCAGAGGTCGTCCTTAACTGGATTATGTGTATTTGTGGGTTTTCGCTACTAACCTCTCCTTTCTAACTGCAGTCACTCCCTTAACTGTTAGTGTATGTGTAATGTTGTCAGTTATTCTGAACTCTAATGATAATATAGCTTCTATCTAATGGGCTATCAAACAAAGAGTTTCTGTAATGTGTAGGTATTTTTTGCCACTGGGAATGCCCATTAGCTATGATTCATAATTTATGCTCGATTCTGCCGCGGCACTTAGGTCATCATAAGTTTTATTTCAAGTCAAGTTGTAACATGAGACAACCTTTCTTAAATACACTGTATCTTATTGTTACAGTATGCAGTTAATTTTTATCTCATGTTTAATGTTTGGGCAGGTGTACTGGAAAATTATTGTTATTTCATGTATTTTGTAATAAGTATGTTTGCTTTTTAATTCTTCATGCTGGGGCTTAAAGGGCAAATAACTATGAAATAGTATCTTAGTTTGTAGGGTCAGTCAGATCATCGAGCAAAATGTAATGATCTTCTGATTGCAGAGGATACTTGAGTCATTATTCAGAATAGTGACGAGTAACACACGACTGTAAAGTTATGTCCTATATAAGTAACAGAGAGAGCTAGGATCTGCTGCCGTTAGCCAATATTGTGCTCTACTTCTTCATTTGTATGATATGATAGCTGGTTTGACACGTTTTGATTATTCTTACAGGTATTCAATGAATATTGTTTATAGTTCTAGTATGGTATTAGAATTATCATTTTCGAGTTTGCAAATTTAAATTTAAATTCAAAAGTCATTTATTCAAACTAGGCTATCAGCACTTTTCGAACGTCAAAATTACATAAAACAGTCCCCAAAACGCCCACCTTTCACCACTTCCTAGTGCTTTAGCTGGAAAGAAGAAGTGGCGCAACAAACTCCCCAGAGCAGCACAGCTGACTGTTCAGATAGAAAAAAAATATTATATATAATTGTATGCAAAATAATTTACATTACGCAACACAAAACATAATTTAAATTATAAATTAATAGCCATATGACAGCTAGCACACGCAAAACAGCTAGCACATGCTTTTTCCTGATTCATAGTGACCGGCTGTACGTCAGGTACACATAGCAACTTTTATTTGGCTCCCACGTACACCATATAGTCCTTTAAATACCAATTGACACAGTTTTAAAAATAGTAATTGACTATATATCCGAAGCACATTAAAGTCCGATCATTCAATAGTTAGCATTCGCTATAATAAATTACTGTCATTCACATCGGCTTGTAAAGAACTTTCTACTTGCGTCCGCGCATGGCACATCGACTGCCTTTAAATAATTGCTTTCATAACTTTATCGGCACACATTAAGGTGTATTAATATTTATTATTCAGGTTTCTTTTGGGAAATTATGACTTGTTGAATAAAAAAATAAAAATGTGCGTGTTGTGTAAATTGACACGTAAATAGGTATAATAGATAAGTTTATTACCCAGTAAAATAAAAGTCGTTTACGGCGGAAATGCTGATTATAGAAATATTTCATTCAATTAGAAATAATGCACATGATTTTTGGAAGGCATGATTTATGCATGAAGCATAAAATATGTATATTGAAACAACGTCTAGGTACTACTTATACAGAAGACTAGAACTTAATAAAACAAGAACACTTGGAAATGACGTGTAAATAGAGCATCGACCTATTAAAAATACTGTAATCTCAGTTCTAACAAAAGGGCAGAGAGAACAGGGCCTGCGAGGAATTTCAAAAATGGGTATTTGAAGAAACTATTGCCGTCGTCTTACATCAAGTCAGCTTCTGTAGAGTACGATAGGGACAGCTGCAGCTCAGACCGATTATTTCACAAAAAAATGGACAAGATCGACGTTTCGTATAACCTTTTTTTCTCCTCGAAAACTGAGCCGATTCAATATTTTTTAAAATTTAAATTTTAAGAAAGAGTATGTTTTTATCATTTTCTTTTATGTTAAAAACTTTTCGAATTTGTCTGGTAGTCCTCTAATCACGGCGGTTAAAATGGGGAATTTTTGGAGGGTCATATTTTCATTACCAATTAGTTGCTGAAAAAAAGGAAATAACAGGGACATGTCTTCAGCAAACCTTGATTTTATGAAAAAAAAAATGATTGCTCTAGAGGCATTATTAAGGAAGAAAACGGGGAATACATTTGTATGGAGAATCGCAGGCCCTGTTCCCTCTTAATAAATATAAACACAAACAATAGCTCTGCGATTAACAATAATGTAAACGCAACAAACAAAACTAAAATGGTACAATGATTTATGAAGCATCTTAGGACGGTGATAGATCACGTTTGGCACGCACTGGACGAGTAGTGTCAGACAAAAGACGTTCGTTCAAGTTATGTACTCTGAGAAAGAAAAAAGTTACACAATATGCAATATGTGACTTATACATTAATCATTATTGATGATAGAAAAATCTAAACCATCTCTATATGAGGAGTACAATCAGATTCAAATCAGAAAAACTAGTTCACATTACTATAGGAAACGTGACGTAATACTTAACTAGAAAAGGAAATGCTTTGACCACTAGTCACGGTTGCCTGACCATACATTAGTTAGTATAAGTCCAGCAACAATCGAAATGTTTGGAGTTGCTGTACTACTAGGAAATCTGAAAACGCGCCAAACCTTGTTAATATAGCTCCTAGAACTATCCAGAAGGAGGCCATACAAATTGATGAACGTAGTAGTATCGGGGAGGAAAGATTCTTGAACGAACTAAAACCAGAAGGCATGGTAAGAAATAATAGAGATAATTAAATTCTTTCAAAAGGATTTATTTGGAAAATCTATGTGAAAGCACTTGCAAGATGAGTGTTCAGTTTTACAGCCAGGTTATTATAAAATACGGGTGCGCCAAAGTTCACCTAAATTTTCAACTCCGATAATTGGAAATCCGAAAATGTTCTTCCTAACATTTTTCATCCTAACAATCACAATTCCTAACTACTCTGTCTCTAATGTTCATAATTCCGAAGCATTCAACTTCATAATGTCAGTAGCAATAAACATCTATTATACTTTTATTTGTTTCCCTATATTTTCTCAACATAACCATCTTTTATACTATTATTCAAAGTCATATCTTTTTTGTTTAGATTTCTTTTTATTCATAATAATCAGTATTATATACATTAATTTTGCGAACTTTATTTTCACATAACATATATAACGTTTAACAATAATAGTACCATGGTACAAGTAGTTAAATACATGTTGTCTTAAACTCATTTCAATTAAATTAGTTTAATATTAGCGGCTATAGCTTTCAAATAATCACTTTTATTGGTGTATTTTGCTTTTAAATTGCTTTTAACCTGCAAAGATATCCATAGGTTAGGTTAGGTTAGAACTGTGACCAGCTACATCGAAATTGGTCGCGAAATTTTTCTAAGTATTTTTTTCATAGTGCCCCCAAGAAACGAATCGTTGCAAAATCGACTCCACGTAGTCTTGTTTGCCCTACCCCTAGAGTGTTATTTAAAATCGCGAAGGCGCGGAGGGGCGAGGCGGCCCGCGAGCTGAGGAGCAGGTGGTTTTAACGCCCGCCGCCGAGGCTGAGGCTGGCCGGCTACGCCGGCCAGCAAGCCGAAGCTACGGTGGTGAGCGTTAAACACATCTGCGACGAGCAGCTCGCGTGGGATCGCCGGAGCCCCACAGCGCCGGAGCCGTGACAGAAACCATGCCTGCTGCATGTTGCATGCTGCATGCTTGCTTGCATGCTTGCATGCTGCATGCCTGCTGCATGCATGGTCATGATCATTATGCGTAAACAAATTTATGCTTTAGAATTTGATTAAGTTATGCGTACATATAATTAGGATAAACAAAATTATGCCATGTTATATTATCGAACCCTCAAATTAAAATTATAAATATCATCTTCTACCCACATATATTTTTTATAACACTTGGTAAATGTTTCTTTCTGAGTATGAGTGAAAATATTATGGTAATTATGTTTAGGGATAAAAGCGTTATGATAAAAAACAGTAGGAGTTTAAATATATTTACATTAATGATATTATTAATTACAATTTTCGGAAACATGAGTGTTATGAACATCGCCGGTAGCACTACAAATAGTATGAATGAAAACTTTAGGATGAAAAATTTTAGGAAGAGTGATCATTCGGATTACAAATCGTTAGGAAGAACAATTTCGGGTAAAGAACTTTAGTTGAGCCAATATGGACCCGGTAAATGTTTCTTTCTGAGTATGAGTGAAAATATTATGGTAATTATGTTTAGGGATAAAAGCGTTATGATAAAAAACAGTAGGAGTTTAAATATATTTACATTAATGATATTATTAATTACAATTTTCGGAAACATGAGTGTTATGAACATCGCCGGTAGCACTACAAATAGTATGAATGAAAACTTTAGGATGAAAAATTTTAGGAAGAGTGATCATTCGGATTACAAATCGTTAGGAAGAACAATTTCGGGTAAAGAACTTTAGTTGAGCCAATATGGACCCATAAAATACTTCTTTCAAATACGATCACGAGGCATCAAACTATTTTAATTAACATTTCTCATGTGAATCGGTATGGTCGCGTTCCGCATGCGAAGGCTCAATTTGTGATATACCACAGTACCGCTAAAATCACAAGGTGAAAGTTGTTAAATATAGAAGATCTTTTCGTAAGACATTGATAACATAAGATACCATGCAATAGAGATAACAAAAGATAAAGTTACCGTGTACATAGTCGGCTCTGATAAAATGCAGTGCCGGCGCCTAAAGAAGGTTGACTACAACTGGGGCTCTATAGACCCACCACGTTGCATGCTGTGGTTATTATTCATTGATTACACATTGATGTTCTCTATCATTAATTATTTTTGATACAAGCGCCGTGCGCCGGCTTTGATAATGGGGAATAATGAGCAAAGTTTTGTACTATATAGATTTCAAATGGAATCGTTATGAAATAGAAAGCACTATTCTATCGTATGAAATAGAATTTTCTTCAAATGTATCATCAGACAGTACGGTTTTTGGAATGTCAATGACCGTGGTCAGTGCCGATATTTTATGTTCCAAAGTAAGTGACCGTTGCTTGCGGCATCTATGTAGGCTGTGCCTATAATTTTGTGGCTCCTGAACAATGGTAACGTGCACAGTTAAATGTCTGTTGCTTATTTATACATATATTTATGTATGCAGGGCCACCAAAACAGTTAATCTATTAATGGATGAAAATGTTTATGTAGGTAGAAGCTGAAATAACAGTGCTTTTAAAGATAAGGTACGCTACTGATGTAGCAAAAGTTGGTTTATTATTTGTATTTTAGTTTTTTTTTTGCCATAATTATGTCGAATTTCTCTTATATAATAACAATTGCAACGAATAATGCCGAACATTTGCAGCGGTAACATGTGTATAAACAGGTATAAACAATGATAATACGAACGAGCTAGTAAAAACAGAGGTCACCCTTCACCGTTCGCTTCTCGCCATGCTGCGACCTCGGCTAGTTACAATTGTTCACCACAGAACGGACGTGCAGTACAAACATGACTTTATTGTTCTTTTTATTATCATCTACCCCTTGTTTTAATTGTTTGTTTATTTGCATTCAGCAATCAATCAATTCATAAATAGATGGATCTCGAGTCTCGTGGAATCTTAATGAAAGTCTTAACTCAAATATTATTATTGCTTTGTTTGTATAAAAATGTATTCAATTGGAACGTCCTGTATTGATGACCCCATTTGGTACTATAAGTGCTTCGAAATTGCAGCCGATTTGTTTAAGTGATAACGTAATCTTGTACATGTTGTTGGTGCTCCAGTTAATTCCACGTATTCTCAACTGGACGATTCTGAAATTTAATTTATTTACAGTTTCTTACGATTGAAAAAAAAAGTATTTCAATCAATCTGCCTATCTTTTTCCCAATTATGTTGGTGTCGACTTCCAGTCTAACCGAATGCAGCTGAATACCGTATTTAACACGGAGCGACTGCCTATCTGACCCACAACCCAGTAACTGGGTAATACGATACCCGTTGGTAAGACTGGTTGTCAAACTTTCGGGCATCTGACGACCCGTAACGACTGTCAAAGATCCACGAAGGACAGCCGGGACCAACGGCTTAACGTGCTTTCCGAGGCACGGAGGAGTCTCGGTATGTTAAGATGGTCACCCATCCACATACTAACCCCAGCAATCGTAGCTTAACCTGATGGATCGAACCGTGCGGCTGTTATTAATTAGACACGAGCTCAAAAGATCATTTGTGTTAATTTAGCTTTACATGTTTTAGTCATTCGATTAGCACAATCAGGAATTATCCTCTGTCTGATACCCGTCCTATCTTGCAGTGCTTTGTCTGTTTTCACGTCTTTCTACGCAAAATATATTGAGTATTGTTACTTCAAACTTATTCATTTTCTGGCATAGATACTCATTGATATAAGCAACTTATTTCTCCATCTTTCACCTGTTTATTTTCCCATAAAGGATCTTATCAAGGGACTGTTTGCGTTTTGAATGCGTACATTATATTCCATCGGCCATTGAAATCAATGAGTTGCAAGCGCGAACGCATCTTGCGATATGCCGTTATGCAGGACCCGTCCACGAGACTTGTTAAGTCAAGATGTATGTGAGTTGAATAGATTGACGTCATATAAATAACTATATTTAATGTCAGCTGCTTAGACGAACGTCCAATTATTTTGATGGGACTCTGTAGATGTCAATAGTTTTCTTTGGCATAATGTTTATCTAAATCTAGAACTGTTGGCGAGGTATGAGGTGAATATAATTACTATCGTTGGAAATCTGGAACTCAGTAGTGGAATTGTACCCTTCGGAGTATTTTCCATTAACTAAATGTAATGTCGATGAAAAATACTTTTGCTGGTTTTCTGTAGGTATCGAACTTTTTATCTTAACTTCTTTTTTGTAATATGGAGCTGCAAAGATCTGAAACCACCTTGTACCTCAATCTGCTCTGTGTAAACAATATAAATATAGACATTTTCCTTAAACTTCTTTGTCACATAATCTGTCGCTGCTTTTTACATCAGAAACTAGGCTTTACTCAAATAATACCACCCGTGGTGTTGTTACGAGTTTCATCAGTAATTGATTATTGTTGGTATTGCTTACTTACATTTCGATTTTCGTTGAGAAATGCTAGCTCTTGCACCAATAGGTGTTCATTCTACAATACCGAATTGTATATTTCGTTTAGTTTTATTTTACGAGCTATTCTGGATTATTTAAACTCATACTGTGAAAACGTTGCTTAAAGTGTATCATTTACTTTTTTGTCTTGAACAGTCTTTTGTGCTCTTCCAGCATCTTCGGCGGTTGCAGCTATTGCTACGTCGGTCATGTTGTTAGAAGTTTGTTTACTCCTGTTAGTACTTCTTTCGACTCATCCTTACAACTTAAGGTCATCTAAGCTGTTTCAACACAATATAATATACAGGATGTTTGTTGTATCGTGTGCCAAATTGAAATGGTCGACTGAAGGGGTCATCTGCTATCCTTTCAGACTCCTGAACACCTCTCATGCCCTGTGGATTTTTTTGATCGACTTTTTATTGTTTTTTTTTATTGTTGTATTTTTTTATTTGCATCTTTTTTTAAGGGGTCTGAAAGGATATCAGATGACCCCTTCAGTCGACCATTTCAATTTGGCACACGATGCACCAAACACCCTGTATATTCTATAATCTCAGTTCAGTAATCTGTTTCCCTAGTTCGTTGCGTTGCGTGTCATTACGTCGCTCGTACGTTTCAGCCTCGCCTTGGTTCGCCGCTCCAGTGTAGAAATCGCCAGATATACGCAATTATTTCCATGTTCATTTCCAATTGATTGTTGTTAAACATTTTGTAGGTTTGATCGTTCGTTTCACGCTTGGCTGAGCTTTGTCTGTTAAAAGCTTGTAAGTTATAGCTAGCATACTTTATTGGCTAATTTCTTTTGACCATTAAATAAAAAATATGTGTTAGTTTGTCTTTAAAAGTGTTACCAAAATGATTATCTAATGAAGATATCATGACGAATGTGTCACTAGACCAAGTCTGCCGTCGCCCGTCAATTACATGATCACGAGTAGATAATAAATAACTTGTGACTTGATTTAAAGCTCTTATTTAACGAATCCTGATGTCATGGAATATATTTTTAGATTGGCATCTTAATTGACACTTAATTAGCTCGCTTCAAATAGAATGAGACCAAAGTTTCTATAGTATATAACGGATGTAGGTAATAATTTACCAGATGAATGGTTATCTATCATTACAGCAATGTCTTGAACTTCTTAGGCTACTTAATTAAAACCGGTCTATAAAATGAAACAAAGGGATGTTTAAAGGGCATTACAATATAGGTACCGTATTATTGATACTTATACTGCAGGTGCTGGTGCAGAATGTATTAGTATGAAACACGCAGGTGTATACTTGCCCTTTCTTTTTGCCCTTCACAATTTAATAAGCATCTCTTTGGACCGATATTTTAGTTTCATACATGGTTGATGACCTAAAGCGGTTATGTCAGAATGCATGAATTTTAATGCTGCATTCCGTATTGAAATGCTACCACACGTTGATGTAAAAGCTACATTACCTACTTATAAAAAAAGACTACGAAATGCGTCATTTTTTTAGTAAATATCGAGCTGCAGTAACATTTACACTTTCAGTGCCGGTTGCCCTCCTGGAGGGTTTACCTAGTCACATATGGAACGCCGGTAACCCCGGAGGGTTCACTTCCAATATGTATGACGGCATGGCGTTTGAGTTCTATGTGTTAAACAGAAACATTCATTAATATTTTGTTGAATTAAAAAAAAAGGGAATGGATGGAAGATCTCTAAAAATGAAAAAAAAACGTTTTTACAAAAATATTAATGCCGCGCAATAAAAACTGAAAAACGAAAAATAAAAAATAACCCTTTAGTGTAATTACTAAGCTCCTAAACTAATTTAAGTAAAAAATTCTGAGGCGGCGCAAACAAATTATTTACATAAAGCGTAAAATGGTAGCTTGATGGATCTTTGTTGAATGTGTGTTTGGCGCCGCCTACATTTACACTAAAGATTTTTTTTTTTTCGCTTATCAGTTTTTTTTTTCACTTTTGAGTTACCTTTTAATATTATTGTTTTTCTCCAGAAAGGAATTTCCTCAACAGCCTTCCGTCTCCATCGTCAGACCCTCGAAGACAGTCATAGCCAAGCTAGGTCTAAAGTTCTCATCAAGGTGAATGAAATAAATCCAAACATGATGTAGCTGCTGTAAACTGCCGAGGAGCTCTCGCGACTGTCTTCCGTCTCCATCATCAGATCAACCCCAGGTCTTTATTATGTGGTTGTGTCATCAGACTACATTATGTGCGCGAAATTATAACAGAATCGGTTCGCAGTAGGTGAAAAATCAATCAACCCCAATTTTTTACCCTTAGGGGTGGATTTTAATTTAAAATTTTTCATGGGATCAACTTCGAGGTATACCCTCCCCAAGAAAACGTTCAAATTGGACTACTCAGTAAAAAGTTATGCGCGTCGACTTGAGAACCTCCACCTTTTTTTTTTCGTTGGTTAAAGATCGATCAGATTGTAATATTTTTAGTTCGCTATACGAGTAAGTAGTCCTCGTCTTCCCATATTTTGAAGAACATTGTGTTCGTTATTGAAGTTGATAAACTTGAAGATCACGGTTTAGAGCTTTGACTTAATTTTAGTATCGTTATGTCTGAAGGTGACGCCAATTTTGTAACTTTACTGATGCTAGTCACCTTATATGCATCTTTTTAGGTAGGTGTAACATATTTTAATGATTCATAGTTTTTTTTAGCTACACACTAGCTGTTCGTGCTCGGTATCGCCCAGTATTTCCGACTGATCCGGTGGATTTTCCAAAGTTTTCTTTCATAACGTAGTGAATTCATGCAAGCCTAGTACTTTTTGTTAGGAGTTATGGCATTTATACCGGGATATCATAATTTGCATTTATGATAATTATCCCGGTATAAATGCCATTCATAAAAACATGACTTTTCTTCATATATTAATTTTTCGTGAATTTTTCCAATGGTTCCAATTATTCTGCTATGACAAATCCAACAAATTAAAAATCATGAAAATCGGTGTAACTAACCCGACTTTCTTTTATATATATAGATTATTTATATATGCAGCGTGCATTAATAAAAGTAATGTATTTTAAAAATAAAAGATTCTCCACTGATAGGTTATACCAAATTAGTGATTTACTGTCAGTAAGAAAACTTTTTGTAATTCAAAGCATACTAAAGGTACATAAAACCCGACCATCTAAAGACAAGGTTATATCAAAAAGGAGGAAAGATTTAATTGTTGCAGTTCCCCAGACCAAAACAAGATTTGCAAGTAAACAGTTCAATAAACGCTCCACACAGTTGTATAACAAAATCAACAAACATATTTATGTATACAATAAAAATTATCAAGACTGTAAACAAAGTATCAAAAATTGGATAAAAACACTTACCTATGAGGAAACCGAGGCACTCCTGGAACACGTTGGGTAGCTAAAAAAAATAAAAATCTAATACATAATATATAAAATTACACACACATACACAACATACACACACACACACACATACACACACACACACACAGAGACACACATACACACACCACATTCAACTTCATACACTATCATCACAAGCATGCACTAGTTATATCCTATACTTTTAGTTTAAAATTTGTATTCTGGAAAATATACTTACGTTGCATACTTATCCTTAATTCACTATATCGGCTCCGGTCGGTATATTGTACTATTTTGATGTGAAAGAGCGGAGCCTTCTAATACAGGCATTGTTTGCTTAAAAGGAGGCTCCAAACACGTTTATGTAATGTAATCTACTATTTTCCCAATAAAATATTTTGTATTTTTTTGTATTTATGCCATACAAATGATAATGTTACTTTTTTATAGTGACATATATTTATGATAATATAAAATATTTCAATTGATCACACGATTTCAAGCGTGCTGTGAATGTTTTAAATAGGGGGAAGGAAAAAACTTATGACCAAACATAGTCATGTTGTATTTTAGACTAGCATTAGAACATAAGTTAAAAATAATAATAAAATTAACCTTTAAAAAATATTATATTGTAAACTATGATTACAAAGCTGAATGTACGTATTTCTATCCATTTGTATGAAGGTTAAAAATTATATAAATATGTAAGATAATCTGACTTTCGCATCATTCAGGTTGTTTCAAAATATTAAGTAGGTACTTCACTATTATCGCAGCGAAAGGAAGAGTTAATGTTCTGCAATAAAACGCGAAAGGTTTCGACCCAGTCAGGTTTTGTAATAATAGGATAATATGCCAGAGTCTAGACTTCTGTAAACAAACGTTACTCAAACGAAGCAGTGGCAAATAAAATATAAGGTGAGGTTACAACCGACCAATCACATGTTTAGAGATGATTTGTAACTCACGGAATTTGAATTATCACATTATTTGCAATGGATATACCTACTTACATCGTTCTATTTATGATGAAATATAAAAACGTCATAATATATGATAATATGAATAATTAAATGCCTTGGATGCTCTATTATTTTAGAGACGTGAGGTGACCTTTGCCATAATGTATGCATGTATCTACATGGTTTTAATTAATTAAAATTTTGAAAATTTTGCAACAGTCTGGGCTAGGCTAATCCCAATTAAAGACTATTTTCATAATTTACTAAGGTGTGGTTCCCTCGTTTAGAAGATAAGATCAATCGATCATGTTTTCGCAACGATTATGACAAGATAACTGCTTTCTAGTTTAATAATAATTGACGATAAGTGGGCAGACTCGGGTCGACAAGTTAAATTGGTCAGTTTCTCAGATCATTATATTCCAAAAGACACTTTAGAAAGAATACTCATTCAACAGTTTCAGAAGTTAGAATATATGCTTTCGGTAGCGCTGAAATTGTTTTGATGAACAATTAGAATTCAAATTCAAATCATAGTGTAAATATCCAGCTAATTCAAAAAAATAGCTCATCAGTTAGCAACAAATTTTACTAGAATTTTCCTACACATAAGCGGATCTCAAAACAGAATACATAGAACGTGATGAAAATGAAAATTGTGCTCGGTCGAGCTCAGAATACTCAACATACAATAACATAAACACTTTAATTCACAAAGAAAGTTAACCGTCGTGGAAACACACTTTCCAGGTAGCCTACCTGAACAGGCACTTTGTTACTACAAAGTGACTGATAGTTATCTCATGTTCGATAGTTTGGTGGCAGTAATCTGACATGTTGTTGTATTGGCTGTCAAAATATTGGGTTATC
Source organism: Xanthia icteritia (assembly GCA_949128155.2). Lineage (NCBI taxonomy): Eukaryota > Metazoa > Arthropoda > Insecta > Lepidoptera > Noctuidae > Xanthia > Xanthia icteritia. Next base: position 3,982,737 of record OX421943.2, read on the forward strand.
AAGTTGTTTTTGGTGCTCTGGTTGATATTTTATATTTGGTAAGTGATTTAATTAATGTTAAAGATATCAATGTAGATTCCATGATAAGTTGCTTGCAGGGAGAAGATTTTGAAGTGGGAACAGACTGTAACTTAATAAAAATAACAAGCAGTGAATGAAGAATGTCTGTCAATATTCCAATCTTTTTGCTTAAGAAACCCTTTCTAAAACAAGAAACCTTTTAGAAAAATGTGCAACACAATGGTAGAATTTCCTTACACATGGCGTCAAACTAAAAGGCTAATTGTTACTAAGAAAGTCGACTTCCCGTTCATTAGTTTGGTCAACCATTGTGGCCTGAACGTTGAGCCGTGTCCAACAAGGTGCAACTTTTCCGGAAAATCTTGTCACATGATCAGAGACATTAATGAATATGTACCGGTGAAAAGCTAACTTTAAGTGGCAGTTGTGGATTGAAGCCTTCAATTACGATTTATGAGGAAGTATTAGATACAACATATAAAGAGAGGATGTAATGGCTAATAAATAGGGAAACTATTGGCTTTGGGTATTGTTTTTTCGTTATCGTGTTAAATTTTAATGTAGTGCACTAATTTAATCAGTACAGGAATAATTGTCTCAAATCAAAATGTCAGCTGGTGCGAATAGACCAAGATTTGTGATCTGATTTCTGTAATGCAAATATATAACTAGTCATCCACCCTTAAACTGTTTTAAGGCTCCTGCAGACAATTGCGACGCGACGGTGGGACGCGTTTTTGGTAGAACAATTTCCATGAAGTTTTCATAGAAATTGTTCCACTAGAGTCGCGTACCGCCTGTCTGTGGGAGCCTTTATGGGCATGTGAACTGGTTTCCACGAGTTGAATGTGATTTGACAAGACAAGAAAGTAAAGTGAATTTATCGGTTTTACTTATATAGATAAGTATTATATTTTTTTTTTTTCTCGCAATATTACTTTCAATTGGAACGTAAATGCGTATCTTTCACTGATGTAAATAAAATTTTGATTGAATTTGGAATGCAAATTGGTGTCGATTTGATTTGTGGTGTGCGAAAGCCTGCGGTAACTTTCTTACCATTATCGAATTTTTACTTTATTAGTAACGATCGGAAACGTAAGTGAAATCGTAATCGATTCAAATGTTTTCGAATTAATGGGCATGCCAGTAGTGTTGGCAATTTGGCATGCCTTTCATGCGTTGGGAGCCAGATTATGCTAACTATAAGTTTTGTATGATGGAATCACGACTTTTTAAGGTGTTCATAGACTATTTGTAGTCATCATTTGCCAAGCCTTGTTGCAACTATGTTGCGGTTTATTTCCTATATTACCCAAATATATGTATGACAGCAAAAATGAATAAGAATATATTCTCTCTCGAAAAGATTTTGAAGTTCCATGTCAAGAGTCATCGAAGTACTTGGCACAAGAACTCACATGAGTAGCAGTATCTACTATCGGCGGTACCGGATTTGTAAAACAAGACAATTAATGCCAACTCATTAGCCACTTAACCTGGAAACCAGTAACCGTTGTAATCCGATGAGTTAGTATATATTATCAGAATACCTGCATTGACACATTAGTTTCTGGTTTTGTACGCGTTGATATTTAAGGCTTTGTAATATGTCTTTTCTAATATAAATTGATAAAATCGTCCAAAGAATACGGTTTGCCTTCGCCAGTGAATTGTTACGAATCGATAAAGATGTTGGAAGTCACGTAGGTATGTAGAAATGATTACAGAGCTAGATTGATCAACGTCTTTTGTAGTTCAGTGAGTGATTAAATACCTTAGTTATGAAAGTTAATTTTGTTGCAGTACATATCTCTTTTAGGTTAACGGGTGATAATAATTTATTGAGAATATCTGTGCAGGTATTTTTAGTATTTTCTTTAGAGCAGTTTCTTTCATGAAATCCTAAGCAGATTGGTTTTCAATCGTAATAATTATCACAGCGAGTGCTAATAAATCGACATAGAAAGATTTTTAGAAATAGAGCATTTGAAAAAAGTTCAAGGCTTTCTTTCGTTCGTGACTTATTTTCTTTTTGTTGACATGTATGAGAACTTCCTTGGTCAATAAGACTTTTTGCTCATATGCTCTAGTTTATGCCCAATAAGTGCTGTAACGATTTTGATTAAACTACTGATAGCCATCTCGCAAAGTGAGATGCTTATTTGTATTAACTAATCTGTAATTACGAAACATACAGCTTACGTAAATTATGGTGCTAAGCTATTGTACTTTGATGTATATTGTTCATAATTACGGCGTAGAATAATGGCCCAACATTGTGCTTTGTGGTTTTTATGAACCTCATGTTTTTAAGTACTGTGTAATCTTAAGTAGGTATACCGGTAAGTACACATACTTATTACCAAGAATATTATTTTCTCTTTAAATACCGTAATAAGGTTTTATGAGTGAATGTGTAATTTTATGTTAAAATCTCAATAAAAGCATGTAGGTAAGTAATATGGTTAAAATACAAAAAAAAAGTAAACAGTGCTAGTCATAGTTTTTAATTTAGTCGCGTATGGTTTATTTTCATATCGAGCAGGTACGGTACGCAGGTCGCATAAACGAAATGGAGTACAATTCATTGATTTTAGCTTCACTGACGCACGAAGGCCAACAAACTTTGAAAAGAAGATATGCTCGACAAAAACTCTATTTACTTTTTATTACTTCTGGCGTGTCTAAAGCTCCAATCATTATATTGCAGCAATCATTGATTCCTCATTCAATCAAATGTAATAGTTTAAAGTGCAACCTTTTAGCGAATTGGTAAATGGAAACCTTCTTTTGGAGAAATAAATTCTTGAAACCGATAACCGAAAAGTTCAACTTCTAACTGTTGGCCAATTTCCACAGTGCAGATTCTGAGATATGCCTGAAAATACGCCAAGTACAGGCGTAGTCGATAACCTTATAGTAATTGATTACCTATCTATCTCAACTCGATACATACATAATATTATAAATTAAAGCCGCTTTTCTGCTGTATGATCACGTTGTTTTTCTAAACTATGCAACTGATTTTGATCCGGTTTTTATCACCACTTAGAGAATTTATTCAATCAAACAATCAACAGTCTTTATTTGTAAACATAGCTTCCAACAGTGTGCAAGATGTTACAATTATTATAATTATAGTTTCTCTGTGTTTTGCCATTTAGCGTACAAATATACATTTATAGGAAATATACACTTATTCTGGAAGGTTTATACTGTGAACTATACATTAATTTTAAACGACATAATAAAAATAAAATCATCAAAATACCTATATTTCTTATAAAATAAAAAGGAATTATAAAAATTATGATAATTACAATGAAAATATTTAGGCAAAAACCGTGCGAAACGGGGCTAGGTCACTAGTAATTTTATAATTTTGTTTTTCAGCAACCTAATCGCGTAACACACGGTCAATCATAATCTGAATAATTTTGAAGGAAATTGCTAATCCATATTTGTCCATTCAACAACGTAAATAAAGAAATGAATGTTGTTGAACTGTCAAAATGAAACATATTGGGTTCGATCGTGTTTTACGAAATTAGGGTGTTGATTTCATTTGAATGACTAGCCTGTCATGAACGGGGAAACGGCACGGTCCTAACCTTGATTCAAATAGTTTAAATATGCTCTATTTTATTTATTTCTGGGTTAACACAAGGAAATGATTTGCATCTTGCTTTGTTCTTTAGAAAATTCAGTTATGTAGACTTGTTAATTGTACTTCAATGCTTCCAAAGTATGAAAAGGCTAGAAGGATCAATATTGACAAAGAAACAATCATGATATGTCAGAGAGAAATCGAGCTTAGTCATCAATTTCTGGTTTGTTATCAAGTTATCGAACTAACAATAATTTCCCAAGCATTAAGACTCGTACAGACCAGCGCGACGCGACGGCGCGACGCGACTCGAACAATACAATTTCTAAAAAAAACTTCACGGTATAACAATAACCGGTGTCGCGTCGCGCTGTCGCGTCGCGCTAGTCTGCACGAAGCTTTATGTAGGGAAAGATAAACTACAAACTTTAACAAAATACGCTCGCGTACCGCGGGAAATATTGATTAAAAAGCGATTCTTATCAAAACGGGTCGACGACTCGGGTTCAAAAAACTTATCAAGCCGAAACTAATTTAAATGTAATAAATAGTTTACCGCCAAGCGAATTACAAATTACGTTATTTGATTTCACGGTTTTGTAATTTCTTATTCTGACGGCATCGTATAACGTAAATGTTGTCATATTGAATGTTACTTAACTATATGTACGGCCTCCAACCGTAAATATCTACATTATAAAACAATAACTTAACGATGTTTAGTTTTGAAACACTGAAAAATTACTGCTGTTTTTTCGATAAACGATGAGAATACTGTGATTATAACCTGATGTGGTTGCCTTGTAAATAAACAAATAAATAAAACTGCAGTGAACGAGTTTGACCGGTTGTCACGAGAAATGAGTACTCAGCAATATTTGTAATTTCCATTTTTCCAATACCTACGACACTGTATAAAGGCAATACAAATTGTAACATCAAGTTTCTTACAAGTGTTATGAATTCGAGGGTATAACGACTGCAGCGATTATCGAAGAGAAACTGTTCTATGGGATACACAAATAAAAACTTTCTCGTTTATACGCTTGTCTTTAACGTAATTAAACGGAAAACATATATGGGTAAAAGTTTGCGAAATCGATTCAACGACACTTAAAAGATTACTCTGTGCAAAGCTAACGAATAGCAATTAAAGTAAATCACCCTTTTCACTGAGAGTCATAAGTGTTAAGAGTAAAGTTGTTTTGATGTCAAACTCAAACTCAAAGCATTTATTTCAATTAAACCATTTACAGGCACTTTTGAATTGTCAAAGAGTCGGTCAGTTAGTCAGTTGAAGCTAGTTGCCCATTCCAAAACGTAGATCTCTATGGAGAAGAACGGGCAAGAAACTCCAAGGACACTCTTTTAAATATAGAAATTACAAAATCCTGGGTACATTACTTTTGTTGCTTCTATATGTGAGAACAATGTAAAATAAAATAATAATCAAAAACGATTAAAAATATAAGATTAAAAATAAGCAATGGCAGATAAGAGATGACCAGTCTCAACCGACGGCGCCCGTTCACGAACATGACGCGTGGATCAGCACCATCCAGCTCAACCATTTTGTAGGGAACCGAATGATCCAACACACTCGCCACCATCAGCGAGACATTTAAGTGAGCATGATGTAACATCTTAATAAAGAAGTCTTTTAGAAGTAGGTACGGGTCGAAGGACCAAACGTTAAAACTGCACCCTAATTCCGTAACACACTATCAATCACAATCTGTTTCATTTGACAGTTCAACAACATTCATTGCGTTATTTACGTTGGTGAGCAGACACATTTTTCGAACATATGAAGCAATGGATTAGCGATACCCCTTAAAATCTTTAATATACATTTAAAACATAAAGATAAAGACCTTTTAGTACGCAAACTGTTACATAATAATATTATTTTCATTAAATTTGAATAATACCCGAAGGTTGATCCGATCTAACAAGATCTAGGTCTCAGCAATAAACTGATAAGCTTTCCTGTTCTATAATTCTATTAAAACCCTTCCAATAACTATATTCAACGTAATGTCTTAATCAGCATACAGATTGCATTCAATTAACCGCTTTATAAATAAATTATACAAATCTTTGATAGGTCACCTTGCTGGAGCCTTGATCCAGTAGTTGATCTACGCATTCCGATCTAAGTGCATAAATCCGTTTGTTGTGTTGTTAAGCACTTAATAATGCTTTCACTTTCATAAAATGTGCATGGAACGGAACGGAGAACAATATGTCTTAAACAAAAGTGTTGTTTGTATTGTCAATTAAAGTGATGTCATATAGATAATCGTTTGTATGACTTCATGCCGTATTAAAACACACTAATGATGACTTAAATAATGTAGGATAGGTCATTTCAATAATATTATATGTAGAATTTCGAAATCTTCTATATATATAAAAGAAAGTCGTGTTTGTTACACCATTTGTAACTCAAGAACGGCTAAACCGACTTTTATGATTTTTAATTTGTCTCCACCCCGAATAACAGATTAACTATTAAAACTTTAGAAAAATTGACGAAAAAAAAGATATGAAGTAAAATCATGTTCTTGTAAATTTTGCACTTATGATAATTATCCCGGTATAAATATCATAAATTCTAACAAAATGTACTAGGCTTGCATGAATTCACGACAGTTTTGGAAAATCCACTGGAAAAGTTCAAGATTCAATACCGTTCTGAGCAGTAACCTAACAAAAAGTACTAGGCTTGCATGAATTCACGACAGTATTGGAAAATCCACTGGAAAAGTCCAAGATTCAATACCGTTCTGAGCAGTAACCTTAAAAAAAGTACTAGGCTTGCATGAATTCACGATAGCATGCAATCATTAGGTTATGCTACTAATAGGATTTGGATGAGGCAGGCAGTTTATAACCTGGATTAACACAGAATACTTTTTATCCCGGTAGTACGTTTCCATGGTATGATTTCTGACTTCCACGCGAGCAAAGCCACGGGAAAAAGCTAGTAAGCTAATATGATTTTTTAATAATGTAATTTAATCAATGTCAGTAGTTGTAGCAATAGCAGTTATGTACTAGCAATTAGACTACTAGAATCGAGAATTGAGTTTAAAAATAACCTCTAAAAACAACAACGGAAAGTATTGTATGTTTAGACAGAAATAATGTGTATTGTCTCGCACAATGATGGTCCAAGAATGATGCAACGAGAGACTCCAAATAGTTGGGTTCAAATGTAACGAAGCATATCGGCTTTCGGAGAAAGTGAACTATTTCTAACAGACATTATTTTACTTTTTCTTTGTACCTCTAATGCTCCAGACGAGGTAATGGCAGGAAATGTTTATGATAATCTCATCGCCCATTATACTTATGGTTTGAAACATTATGATCAATGTTATGGGAAAATGTAACAATTTCATAAGACTATTGAGCACTTACGGTATTCTCATTAACATTGTTGAACAAGATATGAGGTTATTACAACTAAAAGCATTACAATGAACGTTTCAAATAAAACAATTGGTGATCCATTAATATCCTTTCTTCTCCTATGTAATCTTAACTAATGGATTGAGTTCTTTAGTCCTGAATGAAAATCTAAATATTATAACTATTCAACAACTTTTCTTAAAGTCTTTAATTTCCTCTATGACTTGAAATAGTAAGAGGAAAAGAACCAAGTTTTTCCGGCTACGACTGCTTCGACGAAAAATATGAGTGTGTGTCAGCCTATCGCAGTAGCCTCTATGAAGGTTGGAAAATTCATACAAAAGCAATGATGACTCGAATGATGATGAAACAGGGACCCCACATGGTCTCCTAATGGCTGCAATGCCAAGTAACACCTGCAAAGCTATTCTAATTATGGCCGCAGACAATACTTGAGGCGATTACAAATGACCAGATGATATCAATCATTCACCGCACAGTTTCGCAACTTAATTGGCATTATTAATTGTTGCTGTTGCAATATCAACGCTATGGTCATGGCTTTTTCCCATACAAATTCCTTATAGGGTTGCCTATTGTATTTTTTTTCGACAAGATTTTTTGGTATTCACATGGTATCTATTTTACTTGGCTCCGGTGAAAAAGTATATCTACAGCCTCTTGCAGATAAAACTCTGCAAGACGCTGTAGATATACTTTTTTAAGGTAATAGTTGGCGTGTTATTGGTTTTTTCTACCCCATTCTGTATTTTCGGGCTTTTCATCCGGGATCATTGTTGCCTTTCAATTCGTTTAGTCATCGAAACCTTCATCTTACTTTTATGGGATGTTCTTTTTATTTGACACAATGTCTTGTAGTTACAGCACCAATACTGCTTAATGAATCTTATATCTGACAGTCATAAAGACCAATGATGTACGATAGAGCCTTAAAAGTTTACCAAAATTTATTAGTCATCCATTTTTGACCTGCCATACCCTGAAAGACCTTGAGTTCTATGGTGTTACAAGATTTATGAGGTAACACTCACGAACTGCTCTAAATCATGAAGTTCATTTGAATACAATACGCGTTATGTTTGAAACCTGTCCGCTAAGCTCGGATATTTCGTCAGCTAACTCCTGTAACAATTATGAGCTGACATTATTAAAACTTGTTTCGTTGGCTTTGACGTGTGTATTATATGTAGATATTGTGATAAGTGAAGTTAATGTTCATCATTCACTATAGGATGAATAGGTCTCAACATTAATTTAGATGCTTTATTCAGATTTGGTTTGAGTATCTTCATCATCTGTTTTGTCAGTATTGTTAATTTCTTGTTTATCATTTACATCATCTACTTAAACGCACCTTATTATTATAATTTTACAGCTAAGCGTAATTCAATTATCGTAATTATGTTGTCATAATCCAATTCCCAGAAGAAATGTTTACCATACACGAATGTTCCCACACATAGGTGTGGTGTTATTTTACTCTATTCTTGCAAATTATTTTTTGCTAACCTACATGAAATCCTATTTACGATACTGACAAGCAGTACTGCACTGTTTTTAAACTAGTGTAGCTTGCTGTCGCCGGCCGGGTTTTAAATTTATAAAACTGCTGGCTATATCTCAGTTCATAAGATGTCGACCTATAGCATATTTGTTCATTATTTTTATTTGATATATTTTTATCTATAGCTCTGTTTCTTGGCTGGTCTTCAACGAGATGATAAACAGCTATTGAAATCGTATTTATATTTTTTACTTAATAAATATTTGACTTCTGCTTAAGAAATTATAATAAATCTGACCAAATAGTACTAAGGCTTTTCACAGTTTCATACACGGGAATCTTAAAAATAGCTTTAATTGTAGGTTCTTTATTTACAACTTAAATGGGACAGTAAACTTGTTAATTGAATTTCAGTTACGTAAACATAAAGGAACATAACTTTATTTGTGAATTTACTATTGCTATAAACTATATTAACCACAATAGTTAATAAACATCGTTTTATATGTTCAAGCAACTAAGCGATCGTAACAATAGGACGGATGCGTTTCCTGCAAGTATGCAAGGAGCCCACACTTCGTAGAACGTCATATTATTTGAATACTTAAGCGTTGCTTCATACTGAGAAGTACACGCTTTTGTGTGATCACGATAGGATCGACGTTTTGACGCTTGAGTGAATATTTGTTGTTGACAGGGTTTGTTACAAACCCTTCTCGTTTGGAATCGCTCGAGATATCTCTTTCCAAAAGTATTATGTGTAACTTTATACACGGCTTTGTTTTTTATGCCCTGTTTCATCAGCTTTGTATCTATAGACATAATGACAATCCAGGTCCAGAATTGAAATGAATTTGACCAGAGCTTTGGCAAGACAGTTGGTAAAACGGGCCCTAAATCCTTGTAGACGCTTAGCAGAATATTCTCTTCGTTGGGAAGATATTACCAAATTATGCCTTGCAATTGAATCAATCATTTTCAGTTCCTTATCATGAGTCATTTCCACAATAAAGGGTCCATGACGATATGTAATTTTTAAAGCTTCTCAAAAGATCATTTATTGTAATACAGCTAAAAATGTACTGAGTAAATAACTATTACCATGTCAGAGTTTCATGCAGTTACCGCTGTAGTTGGTAGAGAATCATGAAATGTCTCCAATATCATTGTGGCTATTACACTGCGATCTGCAATCGATACTCTGGGCAACAATGAGTATACTGCAGTCCTTATTCACACGGGGATAGTATTATATTATTATGAGTATTGTGTACTTTTTAGTTTATGTTAGTAAATACAAATTGTTTAATTCTGGATGAATTAATATAGATCTGTTTAACTTTAGAGAACTGCTGCACATTGCAATTACGTGAATCACTCTCCAAACGGGTAAATTATACGGTTTAATTATTATTATAGTTGTTTTGTATACAGAATTAATATAATTCGTGAAATTAACGGTTTATGTGCTTTATTGCAAGCAGTGAGTCAATCGGAATATTGTTTTTTGACTAACTACTTTTCACTATAATTCGTGGTGACCGCCTTCTAAGCCTACGGCCACTACCAAAATATTTGTGATCTCGATAACGAAGCTTGAAGCGACTACTGCTATAATAATTTATTTTTGGTGCCCATAAAGTAGGGCTTTTTATTGAAAGTGCGAGTAGGTGGCAGTAAGTGGATGATCGAGTAGTCGTTTTTAGGTACCGGATTAGGGCAGTATAAAATTATCTTTGCTATCTCCTTTTTAACAGATGCTGCAAGTGCGACTTATATACCTACTTTTATTGGCTTGTATTTTTAATACTTATTCTTTTCATGATAATTATCATCTTATGAGTCGTTATTATCATTTCTCCTCTCATCTACCTAAAATGTGTTTCTATGATCGATCACTTGGTTATTGTCGTTTCAATGGAGCATTCTGCAATAGATCTCAGTAATAACCAGGAATTGGTGTAGTATCTTATAAATCGCGATAGACTCGACTCATCCCGCCTTCTATAACATTCGGACCTAATACGGTTATCAAACCATCGAATTTTTGATGTACGATTGTACACTTCTGTTCAATGCTTTGAAAATTAAAGGTAACTGTTATAATACGATTCGTAACTTCAGTTAAATTTATAAGGTTGTCACTTCAAGACATTTTTCACACGACTATACCAAATTCTCAAGTCATCCTTAGCTTGAAGTTCGATTACAAAATCATGTTTTACTTCTCTTGCTAAATCACTAGTAGCAGTATTATATAATATACATAGACTAGAATTGTTATGCCTTTTAATAGTATTAATAGGAGATGAGGTGACTGACCGTACACACAAAAAACTTACTACACAACTTTAGATCGACACGTTTGCTTCTCGCTCAATAATAGGTGGCAATCTAGCTGCTGCAAGTGGTCTTATTTAGCCATCAAGATTCCTTGTTACTTAATCATTGTCCGTATTAATATCCCCTATAAATAATGTGAAACATTCTGTTGCTATGACTCTTTGAGTATCGGCTTTAGGATTTATTGCAAACTGTTTGTGAACTTGTTAAAGTAGGTAAATAGGCTAATGATATACCAATTTTTTATCAAAGTTAACTGTTGTGCTATCATTTCTTTGTTTATATGGCGATATACCTCAGACACCAGGTGAGTCACTAACCACACGAAAGAGAGTAAAATTGTCACAAAGCCGATAGGTTAATTATGAATCTACCATTTCCATTTGTGTTCAAAGAAGTGATTAGGATAATTGTATGAAGTTGATAGTCTATAGCATTCACATATCATAAGAGCTTTTACAGTATTGGAAAACGATTCGCAACTTTAAAAAAAAAACCTTAAAAATAAGTGATGGAGGTGAAAACTTAAGTATACAAAGTGCTTAAAACATCTTCCACCAACTTGTAAGAGTCAATATAGAAACGTGAGATGTGGAAACTGGTTGGCTTAAAGGTGCTAATAGGCGATGGGCCAGCGACCTGGCATTTGTGTATTGACATTGAGTTCTTTAAATCCAATATGCTATGAGTATTTGGAGCTGCATTCATGTCTTCTGCATTGGTTATTTTTTAAGAAACTGCAATCATTTAAATTGGTTTCTGTATTAAGTGGAATTTATGTCGCGGCAAGGGTTAACTTCTTTGACAACTGCGTAAGTTTTCGATTCCAACACAAAATTTATTCATGTAACGCAACAATTGTACATACAAATAATATGATCCTCTAATGAACCGTAATGTTTCACGACTATAATATTATGGTCCACAGATTGTTCTGTATGTGGTCGTTATTTCAATGTCGACAAAAGGTTAATGACTCAGAAAATTGATGGCATCTGCGTTCCGCTCCCATGTGCTACAGTGCCGTTTGTTATTGTTTGATCATCTTGATGTACTGGTATATTGTGCGATTTTATTGCTTACAAGTTATTGCTTGTCTGTGGGACCTTCGGTATTGAAAAAAATGTGTGGTTTCTAGGAAAGGAAAATTGATAAACAATGTTTGCTTTTCATTGAACAGAATGATTGAACATTATTCTTTAAACGTTTTATATTAAACCCATACATGACATCTATGCAGACGACATATTCAGATGGCGGAGGCTTAGACCGGCCCTCCGCCACTAACGGTTTCCCGTGTAGCAATGGACTCCTCCTTGCTTTGTGTGAGAGTCCTGTTTTTTGGGACAACTTTACTGCTCTCATTTTCAATGTTGGAACGGAATTAAATTAAACCGTATCATCATGATTATCAATCTAGAACCCAGTAGTAGTAACTCTAATATTTGAAGCTGTGTATAAAGTGGATGTTAGATACTAGGAGGCAGGTGCTTTCTCTTATCGAGTTTATTTTTTCTCACTTTGCATCTGTTGTTCTTCAAATTTTCCTTTTCAATCGTTCGTGCATTTATAATTACTACTTTAGCTCTGTTATGTTTTATTTGGATACGATTGACCCGTAATTTAGTTCGCTATGACCTCTTCGGAGACGTAATTTTACTTTTACTCTCTGACCCCCTTACGTTGGTGGGGTTAGTATTATCTTCGAGTGAAGGAGGTTTTTAACGGTATCATTCATATTGATTGTTTGTTGATGGGATTGTCCTGAATACATATAAGGACACTATTATCAGTTGCTAATAAGTTGCTTAATCTGCTTAAAAAAATGTAAAACGGATATAATCTGATGGTGTAGTTGTGACGGCTAATTTTCAATACTTTGTTGATTTATTACTGCTTTCTTATGTATAGTTTTACTTTCAAGCCTAACTCATTTATAGCCGCAGAGCAGTGAGAAGTACTTTCTAAAGAATCCGGTGGAAGCAACCGCGGATGCTTGCCAACTGCCAAGACGAGGTGTGTCGGATGCGTACTGTGTGACTAAGCTTAATGCGCGGTTCCGTTAGCGCGTGCGCAGTGCGGCCCTACGCGGACGATAGAAAAATGTTGGTATAGAGGTGCGACTTTTTCTAAATGACGCAGGCGGCGGGTTTTTGCCTCACGGTCGATTATGTGAAGGTGTGAAGATATTTTGTGTAGAGGGCTTAAATGGAGAATTCTTTAAGAGGTTTATCGATAAAAAATATTAGGAAGTATGCACGGCTATAAGTAGGACTACTAGAATAGGGTTTTCAATATTACGCACTATTTATAGGTCACCATGGGTTGACTTGATTTGTAAATCCTTATTTACAGTATCTGTCTGCTGAACCTATTTCATAAGTGCGATTATTACATGTCAGAGGGCAACAAAAAGCTGAATGTGTGGACAGTGTTTTTCCCAACTATGGCGTCCTATAAAGCGGCACCAAATAGAGACACGTACGTTCAACATTTCATTTTAAGTCACGTCTTGCTATCGACCGTAATAGTGAACAATTACAGTCATTAGTTTCTTCTACCATGTCATTTGTTGGTGAATTAATCTGAAGTTGAAGCTGATTGAATCTTTAATGAATTTGCCATTTCTAAGCTTTTGAAAAGTAGCAGTTTGTAAAATATAAACTTAAACACAACTTAAATAAAACTTTGCTATATTTTTAAGAGGAACATATTGCGATAACATCGTCAGTTTCCTGTTATTAAACTTTAGCAGATTTATTTTGAAGAGAACACAAAAAAAATATTTTTACTTCAAATTCGATTGTTTTTTATATTTATTAGTTTCATTAAAATATTTATACAATGCCGCCCATGGGTATGTAACCACCCGTATTTTTCTGAATATTCATGAAAAATTATAGAAAAAATTACCTAAAAAAAAAAAAATTAAAAAAGACAAGAGGGGTTCTCTTGTCTTTTTAATATTTTTTTTTTCAGAGTCACTCCTGTGTATTTATGGACTAAATACTGATATTGAAATTTTAATTTAAAAAATGTTAGTTAATCCGATAAAATAACTCATAAGCTTTTAGAAATAATAAACAGAATCCAAATCGAGCCAAAAACATGGGAGACATGGCAAACGCTACAAAAAAAAAAAAAAAAGAGCAACATGAAAAATGTTAAAGATAGACCCCCCTTTTAAAGTTAATTTTCGATATTTTTTTATGAATATTCAGAAGAATACAACAATATAAGGTCACATGCTCATAGGCGGCATTGTATATACCAAGGGAAATGGAAAAACAAAACAATATGACAATATTGTTTTGTTTTTCCTTTTCCCTTGGTATTGTTCTGCTCTGGTAGGTCTCAGGCTCAAATCCATTTGTAGTTATAGATTGTTCATCATTATGAGTCCACAGTCCATTCGCATCAAGCTTGAGAAAGAGACAAGTAGGTAAGAATGACAGAAATGCCGCACCTTATGCTTCTTTTAAAACTCGACGTGCAATAATTATGACTGTATTGCACAGGATAGATAAAAATCTAAAATGTTTTTTTTGTTTCTGACAGATTATATTATAAAAAAAAACAAATAAATCATTTTAGTTTTATTTATTTTTATTTATTACGTATTTGTCTTAGTTTCCTCTACATTTGTAGAAAGGAGTTTTCCTATATTTGGTCTAGTCAGATGTAAACTTAGGAACAGGCTGGTAAATGAAAGGGCAACACCTTTTAAAATATTATAAAAAATAGTTGTTGTTGGTTGATTTTGTTATTCATTTATAGTTTGCTATAATAACATAGTTTACATTAATAAATAAAAACTGTGGATTTTAAGAAATATTATGTAACTGATTTGAAAATTCTAAGTAATCCATAAACTTTTATGAAAAAAAATCAAGTTTGATATAAATATTGATTTTATATTAAAATAACTTGATATAAATCATTGATTTAAATCAATCAACCCAGGTACTGCAATCATCACAATACATAACCAAACACATGCAAACAAGTACCTATACGGAATCTCATAACAGCTAAACCAGAAAGCGCATTAGCATGTGCTCACCATTTCTAATTAAATACAATTTCACACTGCACTGGCGTGCGCGCAGATCTTCTACCATCATACCTTTCTACTGTGCTACTATAACGCACAGACATCAATTAAATCACGTTTCATAGTGAAGCTGGTCTTACTTTTGACATTATTTCTAACAAATATGTAATAGTGATGTGATGTTATAAATTTTAGGTTAACGGCACATAAAACACCATTAAAATCCTTGTTTCTAATTGATGTTATTTCCACTTCAGCAAATATCAACTATAAGAGGGAGTTCATTAAGTTAATTTTAGAATTATTAGTACTATTACTACTTTAATGATTAGTACCTAATAATACAAGGTTTAGTACTACTTCCTTCGAATAGATGCATTGGTAGTCATGTGATGGCGTCGCATCGTGCTACCTTACAGTGCGTGGCCTAGCCCCCCAGACTCCAGATTAGGTGTCAATCGGAATACCTTCCGATATGCAGTTGCTATACAACATGTAAAAAAAAGCCCTGTCCGATCCGAAAGAGGTTTATAGGTACTTCAGTAACGTTACGAAAAAGTAATAAAAAAATATATTATTATTGAAAATAAAAAAAACTTATTGCTTCCAAAATTACCCCAAATCAAATCAATTAAAAATGAGCAAATTTTCAATAGGGGTCATACTCATAAGTTACGACTTTTACCTGCTAAATGACGGCCGCCCGCGCCCAATGTATTACATTACACCCGTTAAAATTCCCCATTAAAAAAAAATGAGGGGATTTTTTTTTTGTCAACTTTGTCAATGTCAACTTAAATACACTCTCACGGACTACTCTCATACGATACCTAACAACACCCTCACGGATCGAAGAGGTATTTTTTACATGTATCATGTAAAAAATATACATGTACGTGTATGTGTTTTTGTATGTATGTATATGTGTGATGGTCAAAGATCGATAAGGACCAGGCCCGGGTCGACGGCGCGTTGTGTTCCACGCGCGCCTCAAAGAGATGTCAGCAACTGAAGGGGTCCGATGCCTGCCGGGGTTGCGGGAAAGTCCGAAAGGGATACCGTGACCCCTGGCAATGTACAGGCAACTGAAGGAACACGGGTGGGTTTTAGTCAGTAAGAGTCTGACATGCCCTCCCGCTCCGCCCAGAGCGGGAGAAGTTATTTGGTAATTTGACGCCCAAAAAAAAAAAAGGTCTAATGTCGATGTATAGCCTCTTCGCGGAATGACCGATTTATCTTAGGTTTGACCAACTATAAAAAGTATTCTGAATAAGTATCAATCTATTCTTTATCTTTCTGTTTAAAACGATCGTATTAAATTGTAATGTGTGCCTACTATCTCTAAAGGCATCTTATCGTTTTTTCTCATAGCCAGTAAGTAGCGGTATGTCTCATTGGGTAAATAGAGCAGCGAGAACAATGATGCGTCTACCGCACTCTTTTTTGTCATAATAACCGTTAATCTGGCAACACTGATGGGAAAATTAAACTCGGCCATATTGTTTCTCACTAAATATTCATTATTTTTTGTTCCAGGTAAGTTCTGGGATTATCTGAGGCACGGGAATCTATCGATCGAGCGGAGTAAGTTGCGTCATAGATTAGTATCGGTAGAGAGTGGAAGTTTGTTGACTTCCATTATTGGTGCAGTGGCTGAGTGATTAGATCCCTCGCTTTTGACTGGGGATTCGATTCCCACGTGGAGCAAATCTTTTTTGTCAAAAAACACCACGGTACACGTGGTGTTTTTTGGTAGTCTGATGGACGTTTGTATGATTGATTTGTCTTTATAAACGCACCTACCATGCGGGGGCATACCTAAGCCGGGTATTTTCTGATATAAACGAACGAAAGTTCACGATCGGTCATACCTATAGCAAGGCTCTCTTACTATAGTTATGAACGATCGTGAACTTAATGACTAGTTTGGCCTTGAAACTTATTTGATAGACAGAATAATAGGTTTCCTATTACAATGTTGTAACTACAAAGCAAAGACGGTACATCATAGAATACCTTTGTCGCCGAAGTCACGACACCCACAATGATGGAGCAGTGCTGTAGGCGGGACCACACAATTAGTTGTGCTTACTCAATCCAAGCATGCAAATGATCAATAATTAAGTTTAACCAAGTTCTGATGTATGGTGTAAACCCGAAGGCTTATAGCCTTTCTTGTAAAAAATCGCGGGGAAAGAACTTGGAATAATACCTACCAAGATACGATTTTTCGAATGTCATAATTTATTTATTTATTAGGCTAATTTAACAATGAGTACACTATTACTTTACAATTAGTACACTTAATTGATAACAATAAATAATGTAGATTGAATTAAATAAGATTTGATTTTATATTAGTGAGACCCATAAAATGCCCAACGCGGCTTTCTTTATAGTAGCTACAATAATGTAAATAGTGAAGAAAATAAATCAATCTTTATTGTTTGAAAATAACATCACACTTTAGGAAAACGTGGTCATTCTAGTGCTGGTTATCTTTATGAAACGAAAAGCCTTTGCCCTACTGCAGAATAATTTATAGGCTGTTACTGTTAACTATGTAAGTTGCCGTGGAGGGGCTCGTGGCCACGGGTTGATCGAAGGTTAAGCTGCGCTTGCCGCGGTCGGTTCGTGGATGGGTGACCATCCATTACATATCGAGACCCCTCCGTGCCTCGGAAAGCGTCCCGGCTGTCATTCATAGATCTTTGAAAGTCGTTACGGGTAGTCAGAAGCCCAAAAGTCTGTCTTACCAAAGAGGTATCGTGTTAAGCGTCGTGCAGACCGGAGCGACGCGACAGCGCGACACGACTCTAACAAAACAATTTCTAAGAAAACTTCACGGTAGAACAATTACCGGTGTGGCGTCGCGCGACGAGTCGCGCTAGTCTGCACGAGCCTTTACCCAGTAACTGGGTTTTGGAGGTCAGATGGGCAGTCGCTCCATGTAAAATACTGGTATTCAGCTGCATCCGGTTAGACTGGAAGCCAACCCCAACATAGTTGGGAAAAGGCTAGTCAGACTAATTATATAAGTTGCCATTTCTAAATCCAGGTTGTAGGTCCATTACGTCACAGAGAAATTACTACCGTTTACTTGCTATGTTTGCTGCCAATTATTCATTAAAGCTGCCCCAAATTTGCTTAACTAGTATACCTTATAAGGCGCACATAATTAGTGATAAATCCAGTTATTTCGCTACCGTGACACGCAGTTTACCCGATCATGCGTAAGCGTCGTTTTTTGCGCAAACTGTACTTACCCTGTTATTACGGTGATCGTTACTAATACATAATTGATGGCTCATGAATTTGTTAATTGATGTATTTAGTAAAGTTGTAATTAATGCGGCCGAGCTTTTTCTTGCACCAGATGTTTTGAGGTACAGAGCTGGCCTGGCTGGTATCAGAAGAAAAACTTTGAGGCATACTGGAATATCGATATAATAATGATACGGATTGACCAAACTTGCGGATCTTCATTAAACATTTTTTGTGCACCACTAAATATAAACATACGTAATGGTAAAGGAAAATAACAGGGGTTGTGTTCCAGGCAACTGTTACTGTATTTATCAATTTTCTTCAGCAGTGCATGTTGAGAGCAGGTGGTAGTCCAGTGGTAGCGGCGGCGACTTACAAGCAGGCACTTTAATTTTGAGTAAATTATTTCATCATTACTGCTCTCAAAACAGCGACGGAAAACTCTGAACCAAAAATTCGAAGACATGTGAAATCTACGAACCCGCACTGGACCCGCGTGGTGGATTACGGCCCATTCCCTCTCACAGAAAGAGGAGGCATGTGTGTGTCCTAGCAGTGCGAACATTATAGGCTGATTATATGCATGTTTACAACCAACCCATTGTCTCATGAATGTTTCTTTCGAACCTAGTCTTTCTTGCTATGTTATTCTCTCTGCTCTTTCACGATCTTCCAAATTTTTCTACTGTACGATAAATTCCCTCAGTAACGAGAGAATTTATCTTATAGTAGAAAAACTATGATAAACATGGACGTCATGCTATTTATGAGTTAGAGTTAGTGTGTGTTGACAGTTCTCATTAGCATGAACTTTTTCTTAAGATTATTATGTTGCCATCGAACTAATGCTTCTCAGCCTCTATTCTTAAAAAATTGTTTTCGTTTAAGGCCAGACAGCCTGTTTCCACATAATCTGGACAAAAAAGACACTATAGATATTGGAGTTCGACTAACCTCAGTAAACCAATTCTCAAATTGACCGCGTCTTGCTTCTAACTTTAAAACCACTGCAATCTAAACTTTGTCTAGATTTTACAAACATAGAGCAATAGTTAATACATACACGAAAAATAAGTACCAAAGTACACATAGGACGTACTAATAACTTAACAAAGTTACGAGCACATTGTCGGCGCGCCTCCGCTTGGAAGCTGCGCCCTACGCTCCGACCCATTGTTTCTGAAGCTCCTACATAACAACATCTTTATTACCTTTACATTATTATGTAAGTTTTCCTTTAACATCCGTTTAGCTCGCCCACGGCCATGTATGTAAATAGGCAAGCGGTGGGCTTTCGCTTTACGTACACAATGCCTTGGGCAATTTGGATAACATTTTTCTTCGTGCGTCTTCGTCAATTGATGTTCTAAAGGTTTAGCGAAAATGGTCACTTAGTGTTATCTGTGATGAACCTTGGTAGCTTTCATTTTCTAAGCGTGCTGTGTTTTTGATAAATCAGCTACATAATGATTTGTCTCTCTTAACGGAGTTTGAGTGGCAATATTTCCATAGTTATTTCCAACTATTCGGATATACGCTAAAAACAACAATGTGAAACTTTAATCCAACTTATTAATACATTTTCCTTCCTTACTCTCACGATATATTATATACTTTTGATCGCAATGGCAAGTGATAAATATCTATGACGCAAATTGAGAAGAAAGCCCGCGCTTATTTCGACGAGTGAAAAACTGGGATGCAGGCGTCGGTGCATCTCAATGTGGAGCAAAAGAAACGATAGCGATCAGTAGACATTAGGCGCGGTCTACAATGTTGGCACTTGACTAAAAATCTCACTCCTAGAAACATTCTGGTTTAGTATAAAGCCTGATTTACATGGTGCGATTTAATTACCAGTGGCATGCAATAAGTTCAAGCAAAAATAAAACATGTTCCAAGTTGTTGCTTCAATTTTATTGCATGCCATAGGCAAGACGCTTGCATCGAGTTATTGGGGCTTTAGGTAGCTGATGTGGTTCAAAAGGTTGATCTTCTAATACCGGTCTGGGCAGGACATGCCTGCAGTATTCCGGATAAACAATGGGTCCAAGTAGGATCTGAGCTGGGAACCGGGAACTCCCCGGATGACATAGGATTTCTCGAAATGTAGAAAAACGAAGGGATTATTTAGAAAAGCAAAAAAAATTGTGGAAAAGAGGATAGGTTGATGATAAATAAATAACTATATAGCGCTTTTGCTTTTATTGATCGATTACGTAGAAATGTAGGTAATCAAACTTGTCAGAATTAAAACCTTGGTTATAGTTCTATTCAAACTTAACGGCGGCTCGGAAGTTAGCCACTCGCTGCGCAGTACCTCACCCCTTACCCTCGCTGATACATGAATTCGTTACTGCGCAGTGACTCGCCTCATGTTCCGAGCCGCCATTAGGTTTCAATCGGGCTGTATATATTATTTATAGCAAGACTAAAAGGTTTAAGACTTTAAAGGCTACAATTTTAATATAAAATTCGTATGTCTAAAACAGGTGCTGAGTTGACATTTAAAATATAGGTGCGTTTTATCGCTTTTTCATCAGATTAAACGGTTCTAACGAAAAAGGGTTAAGGTTTAAACGCAGTTTTGGTGGTTAAGTAGCTTGTTAATGCTAAAAGCTGACATTTGAAAGTTGTATCACCAAGTTTTACGATTTTAGTCTTTTAACAATGAATGGTGTTTAAATCAGAAAACTGATAAACATAAAACATTACAAGAAACAGATGTAGATAAAATATTATTGTTTGTTATAAGGACAGATAATAACTAAAGAAAAGTTAATCCAAATTAAAAAATCTCAACGGACGACTTCGAAGTTACGAAAATAAATAAATCAACGAAGGCTAAGTTACCTTATTTTCGGCATGGGAAAACTCGTTGACCGTTTTGCCCTTACTATTTCGCGCTAGATGGCTAAAAATAGTTCCTTTCTAATTCTTTAACGAGGTTTGCCTCTCACATAGGTGCAGGGCGTTGGCTAATATGGGTGTAGGAAATTAATAGGAGCAGAAACAGGTAGGTAAGTTAGTTCAATATTTGTAGCTATATAGGTATATTGAAATCGAGGCAGTTGCACTGATTATGTGGATTTCAATTTCCTTGTGGTAATCGATGGACGCATTAGTAGAAGTTCATGGATGTGCAAGAGCACTCTTTCCTTATCGACGATGTTTCTTGTAATGTTATGGATAACGTTTTCTTTATGATCTGCATATATTTAGACTAATAGCTCGTGGTTTTGCATACTTAGATGAATATAATTGCTTCTATTTTCACTGCAACGTTTTCTTCCGTTTTAGCAATATTTAGATCATTCCTGTTTCATTTGCAGATCACCTAGTAATTTGCATCCATTGTGATCTCAAGCTTACAGTGAAATGCTGTTTGAAGAATTTCTAACAATAAATTATAGTTTTCCAATGACTTAATGTCGGAGATTGATCGGTTCCGATCTAGTTCGACTGACTGGCATCTGGCTGCCGACATTAACTTCAAACATTTGTTAGAGACGGTCATAATCATATCTTTTGCTATTCTAGTTTTCCGCTTTTGTAGTTAGGGTTAATGTATTTATTTTCTTGTCGTCTCTTAATGTACTTATTGTGTTTTGTTTTGTAGAAATCAGAAAATATTTTGAAAATTTTCATGTTCTACAGCAGATTTATCCAGTATATTAATATTGAAATCTCCACAGACTACCACTGTTTTATTACTGTTACAAGTCTTTAACAATACTTCTTCCATATATTTCTCAAAAATATCATATGAAGCACATGGGGGCCTGTCAAAGAGAATATAACCACTATAGTCTTTGGGGCCTGTACACGCTCATTACAATGAACTGCTCAAGCTCAATGCAAGCTATTTCAATAATTCGCTCAACAGAGAGGCTCACAATATCCTTACGTTCTTTAAATTTCATATTTTTACGAACAATTATTAGAGATAGAGTACGTCATGAATTTCAGAAGTGTTTGTAGGTTAGGTTAGTGAATAATTTTAACACTACACAGTATTTTGATTATTTTGGATCAAAAATCTACCGTGTTAAGGTGTTTAGTGTTTACCCTTTTTACCTCCAATAAAATAAGCAAACAAACAGCATACGCTTTACGAACGACGACTCAAAGACACTCAGAGTACTTGGAAAGTCACCTCACGAGGGTTGAGGTTCGCATCAGTGAAAGTGGCTACGATTGCTATCAGTCTCGACTGATAAGACAACTCAATGCGTTACTGATTCGGTCAGATGGCTTTTTGTTTGATACCACTCTTGTTAGGGCGTGCTGCGAAAGGAATGCTGGACCAGCTTTCTTTTCTGTGTTACATTTCATACTTATAAAATCAATAGATAACCGTTATAACTGCTATTGATGTTGTAAAAAATGAAAACGTGATGCAATTGTATAAACCCAGCGAGTTTTCTCATGTCTTTATTTCAGCCAATCAAATAATGTTTTAAAAGTTGCATAGGTGGTTTTTGTTTTAAGTACTAATAAATGGGTCTGAACTTATTAGTTTACAATCATTTATACAATCGGCGTCTAATAGTCTATTAAGAATTATTTAATTAAAATTTTCAACACAGTTTTGTCGCATTAACACGGACACGGAAGTAATTTAACACAAAACGGAATTAAACGTCTGCGTTTTGTGGCATCATCGTAATAAACTTTTCAACCATAGAATCTGTGATTCGATCTTAACGCTCTCGTCACACATGTTATGGCGAATGCTCATGTGATCCACTCATTATTGAGGACCCGTGAAAGTTCGATTTTGATTTATTACTTATAGCCTCGTCACTGTTACACAACGTGAAGATTGTACAGTCATGCGAGGTTGTGTTGTCGCTGCGATTTTAGTCACATTGTGAACGCGCCTTTATTAAGATGTGCGCGTGATTGATTCGCGATTTCACATGCTAGTGTTGGAATGGAAAACCCTTTCGATTATGCGGACGTATTTCATAGGTTTTTTTAACAAGTGAACACTAAATTGACATTTAAAAGTGACAAGTGTCAAGCAAACTTAATATTGAGTTGAGAGTCCACGCCACCACTCAAGTCCGATAGACGAGGAACTAGTGTCTATGTCATTGCATCAAAATGCACAAAAAAAATTTGGTTCCACAATTTTTCGCCGGACTTCAGTGGTGGCGCGGACTCTAAAACAATGACTCTCCCTACATACTCGTACAAATTTACTCCGCAATTTTATTATTTTCCTCACACGATATGTTATTACGCGTTATATTGTTGCGATAAATAAAACGGTTTACACATAAAAACAAATTACACAATTTGTAGAAACACGCGGCGTTTTCTTTAACAATTCAAGCGCGGACTGCAATAATGCTACTAACTAACCGAAAAAAGTTTGCCAATTAAAGCAGAACGGTTACGAAAGTTTCACGTGTGCTCACAATTAGACGAACGGACAAACGGACCGAAACCTAATTATACAGATTATACATAATTGCGCACCTGACTGTCAACGCGCGCCTTAATTTTTGGTTCTTTTGACAGATTGAGGTTAGGGCGGGAAAATGACAGTGACATACGTCATTTTTGGCATTCGTGCAAAAATATTTACTCAATTAATGCATTAATTTGATTTGTAAAGGCATTAATTAAGTAATCATCAATACGCTAATTGTTTGGTTTATAACGAAGGATATTAAAGGTAAATTGAGGAAGAAGTCATCATAATGACTCGCATTTTATGACTGACAGCATACCTTCCTTGATTAAATAACACAGTTTTACTTTTAAATACACTTACTTTCATATCCACACGACCACAATCTTTAATCAACAAAACGTCAGTTATAAATGAAAATAAACAAACGTAATTTGTGTTCACCTTAGGACGTATGACATAATAAGACCTTAAGGCCCCAGTCCATGTGGTCGTATCACAACACAATTATATAATAGACCTTAAGTGGTTGCATTTATCATAATTATCTTAATAGCTCGTGTTGTAATTTTAATAATTTGTTACAAAATGTCCCTTTGCTTGTTTCAGGTGAGAGCAATTTTCATAAAAATGCATTGCGTTAGCGCCGAGCAAATAACTTAAGGTGAGTGTGCTTTAAACTTAATTGTTTACTCGTTTGTATTGTTTTGCAATATTGCTTACAGACTACAGACGTTGATACCTACTTTTTAGTTTTCACTATACAGCTTTGTTCAAAACCAAATATGGTAGAGATTTATCAAGTTTCAAGGCACTTTTGTGCCAACCAAACATCTTGCATTCAGAGCATAAAAGAAATCGGCATAAATCTCTAAGCATGTTTGATCTCAAAGCAATTACATTGAATTATCTGCGTTTTAAAAAGCATTGAAATAATGATAGTGTTCATAAAGTAATGTAACGCCTCCGAACAAGTTGCGTGTCTCAGAGACAATCATACTGTGATGTCTTAATAAGGCCATTATTACGTTCAATGTGAAAATTATATTTAAATTATATGTAGGTTCCTAACGTCTTATTTAAATGATGTTACGTGGTGTTTATCTACTGCAATCTTGTTTAATTTAAAGATTTGTATTTCACCCAGTAGAATTGTTTTGTCTTCGTTGATTATTGTATCAGTAATTATTCTAATAATCATTGTAGTATAACTTATTCCATCGACTTTTGCTTTTGTTCAGGCTTTTTTATTTCCACTGCTGGGTAGTCTTCTATGCTTCTGAATTTTATTCGCAACCGCAAAATAATTATCAACATTCTTTTGTTTCTCCTGAAGCAATTTACATATTCGCAATATTGCAATTAAGTATTCCAATGTCCATAAAAAATGACCTTTCTGAGTAAACTTTGTATCTATTACACATTAACTCGTTAGGTCATGAACTTCTGATCTCCGTATCGTTACTTCAGAATCTATTATCGATCAAACATTTCAAAGAGTACATTTGTGGCGCCAATAATAATGATACGTTTTCTATCAAACAGCGAGCTTGTAGAAACCGTTGTATACGAGTAATCTACTGTAACTTAATTATGTGTGCCAAGGACTACCGCCTCATTTGTACCATGCATGAGCTAAACAAAGCTTGATAATAACTATATTTTAGTAGAGGACAAGGGTGGAGTTCACCTTAATTAAAAATACTAATTTGTTTTGCTATTGTGTTGCTGGCGTGTGCCGACGCTCTTAGCGTGTGCTTGGTGATAGAAAAATTACGGGCTGTTTATGTGTACCTTTATAATTATATCTTTTAATGTCTATATCTAGTTTGTCCATGGCATATTACTTTCGGTCTCACGTTTGCAGAATAATTGTCTCGTTTGTCAAGTCGTGAGTAATTGTAACAGTTTCCCATGATGCTGTAGTATAGTAAAAAGTGACCTTGTTGATCCGTTTTACAAATTCAGAATGCAAACGATTTGTTTTAGGAACCTTTTGGTTAAACTTTGGCAAAGTGCACTAGTGCAAGTGCACTAGTGCAAGTGCACCTACCACTGTTTGTCTCTGCATCACGCAAAGGTTGACTGGTAGAAAATGCCTATGGCATTAAGTGCGCACTACTGTGTGATTAAAATATTAAATAAATAAATAATAATGTGTAATGCAACAACATTTTCGAAACTGTTTCAGAGCCGAACAATTCTCAATGGCCGTTTTTACAGCTTCATGAATACTGTCTATCAAAATATTTCAATATCGCTTTTTTGCCTCCAAAAAAAGAACGTATTGTGATGTTTATATTGATCCCCAAGAATCACCATGGTCTTCTAAAAATATTTACAGTTTAAGCAAAATTGTTGCTGTTGCTAGGTCGTCTCCGGTCTTGACCCGTATTTACGGGGTGACGCACTATGGCGTGTAGGCATCCACTAAGCCTATTGTCTCCTATTTATTGATGCCGCTGTTTTATGTCATTTATTAACCTCATAATAGAGAAGACGGGCATGCCACGTAGGAGATGGCGCGATGAATTGGACAGATTCCGCCAAAACTGGAAATAGGAGGCGCGGGCTCGCGAACGATTGAAGGAGTGGAAGTAGGCCTTTGCCCAGGAGTGGAGGCTAACAAAAAAAAAACAAAATTGTAAAATCCAAAAGTGCACTCCTCATAACGCTCATTCAAAAACAGAAATAATATGTATAATAATTTTCAAAATATAATTTCTAACAAAAATAAAATTTAAACGACTTTTCATGAAGTATGTTTTTACTGCTTTTTTACCTATCAATATGGGTAAAATTTCTCACCTTGCAATCTTTACGTACTGTCAAAGACTATTTAGGTTTGCTTTGTTGGTTGCTAGGCAACGGAAGAGGGTCGATGTTGAAAATATATATAGATATTACAGTATTTAGTTTTTAATCAATTATATTACTTTGAATAAAATAACCATTTTCAATAGGGTTTATCCTGTGGCTGAAACGAATCTATTAAAAAAATACTCAATTAATAATTTTTTTTCGCAAGCTTCAATGTTTTCAGGTTTCACAATTGATTGACGGGAAAAAAATTAAAACTATTTTGATGTTTTTTTCGTTTCTGCTGCATTAAATTAATTGTTGAAAAGTGCAGAATTAATCTCCATTAAATTGTCTATACGATGTTATAATATAAATTAGTAGGTTCTGTGTACTAGCAGGAGTGTAACAATAAAAACAGTTGCAGAAAGGAGGCAAAACAAATGCCAATTGCCTACTAGGCAATTGCCAATAACAAAATTCCAGTTAGTCTAAGTAGGTATATTTATACATAATTTAATAAGTTTTTACATTTGCATTGTTTTTACCTATTAACTCTGTGGTCAGTATTTGGTTTGATAATGGCGTTTGTACATGACGAGCAAACATGCAGTCTTGAGGCCAAACAATGACACAAAGGGTTAACGTTTGCTTAAATACATATAATATTTCGTCATTTGTAGTGCTGAATTTGGCATATGCTGATACTAGCGCAATTTCAAGTTGTTACCTACATTACGCTAGTTGACCTTAGTTGCCCAAAAATAAGTGAGTAATAAGGTAATAATATTTATTTCTCTCTTCACAAAGGTTCACATAATTACAAGAATTATAGTGTTTTAAACAAAAACGCATAAAATATAATCCTTTGTGAGAGGCTCGCGTCTATACTAGGGTACCCTGTGTAACGGATTACAAGGCTATCACCCTGAATTTACAATGTTCAATTAAAAGGCTTTGCTTTGTCTTCTACTCCTATAAGAGTAGAAAACGATGGTTAAGCCTACGATAAAGATAATCATGACTTAATGGTATCAAAGAGAAAGACCACGACACGTGAGTCTAAAAGTTCCTAAAATTTATTTAATGGTCTAGAAAAATCAAATTGAACATGAGATCAAAACACAGTGCCAAAAAACTATGATAAATGAGTATCTCTTCAAAGCCAAGTAACAATCAGGATGAGGCTGATCCGGTCGCCATAAAAGCTCCTGCGCTTATAAGGCATCTTGATATCATCTATAATAAATATTGCCAGTCACTTTATGTTATTAAATGTTCGCAATTACCTCAGACATATTTACGGGAACCGTATTCTGTTTACAGGATCCTGTTAAAGTATATTTTATTAGTTTGTTAAGTACAGTAGCATGATGGAGTTAATTTGATATACAGCCTGGTTCCTAGTCTAGGAGTTATTTGTAAATGTTTTGATCTAATCTTAGTATAAATTGGTACTTGTATTTGCACATTAGTTCTGGTGTTCGATATTTTAGTCTGTTCATGTTTTGCTAACCAAATAGCCTTACGTTGAAGATATACATTAATGTTATTGGTAAAAATAAGATAAAATTAAATGAATATATATCTTGTAATCGCCAAACAAAATACAAAATAAAACTTCACAAAGTACATAATACTTATAAAGATATTAATTGTTATGATAGCTTTAAGGTTAGTAGTAGTGTAGGCGAGAGGTATATATGCTTCGCCATTTATGTCGTATATTAGACCAACGTGAATCATCGGAGACACAGTATTATAACTAACATTAATGAGAAAAATATTACTAAATAAATTGCTTTTAACTATGTATTACTGACTGAGGAGTAAATATAGAAATGTCTACACTCATCAGTGTAAATAATTAATAAATTGCTTAGAATATTAGGTATAATACACATAACTCTCAACCCCGAGTCAGCCACTCGGGTTTGAGAGTTATTACTGTTAAGAATATAAGACCATAAATACGATTACGTTATAGTATTAAACGACTGACCAAGATCAGCCTGATAAATGATACAAACATTTCAAATTGCTCAAACGTTAGACCATTAAGTATTTCATTTACATTCATTCATAATACTGTCGATGGCTTCAAGACAGTTACTTTAGAAGGCAACGTAATTTTTCCGACCGAAGTATTAGATCAGCTATAAAAACTCCATAACCCGCTGGTTTTATGAACGTTTTCTTAAGCAATCGGATTCGAAATGTCAATCGTGCGCATCTTGTACCCGTATAACCTTTAACCGATAATTGGACATAGCTACCCGAATGTTTTATTTGTTATGACGCTACCTAATTGATTATTGGATTTCAATTTTGCATCATTTAATACTTAAGCTTGCTTGTTAACTAAATATTGAAGTTTGTTCTTGACCCTAAAATAAACTGTTTGATAAAAGGCATTAGAACCTAAGTATGAATATAAACTTGGTTGGTAATGGATAGAATACAATTTTATCATTACGTAAATAATTGGCAGTTACACAAGAAAACCGATGCAATATATTTCTAAGTAGACTAATGACACGTTATGGAGACATTTCGACCCACACAATTTTCACTTCAACAACGATCCCTAAATCTGCATTAAGACCCACGGTTAATAGCCACATTAAATAGATTCTACAACAAAATAAGTCTAAATGATGCGATATATTCGATCTCAGTCACGCAACAGACAGCACCAAACGTAGAAGTTAGTGGCAGAGTACTATAAAGATTAAAGTTAAGCTAAATTAGCAGGGGAATTACATCCGTCTGGTAGATATGATCGGACTGGCAGCTCGGTGGGTGTGCTGGCTGATCACGTCGGCAGATAAGCTCTAGTGTCCTTCAGGGCACTATGTTTGGTCACATTTTGTTTCTCTTGGATGGTTTTCTAGAAATCTGTGTCGGAATTTGTGCCATGATAATACACTGGCATTGTTGTCATACTCTTGTTCCTAACGCGGTTAAGAGTCCTTAGAATTTATCTTTGAAAACTTATTCTAATTAAATTAGAGCAACCATTTTTATAGACACCCATAATTTCAAATATTCGAAAGTGTACCCTCACACCCGAATGCTGCGCCAAGAATGGTGATGCTGAGTCGTGCACTCGTGCGCCACTGGCGATGAAAGCGGCCGCTGTCCCACATGCATTGTTGTATTAAATATGCGATAGACGACAGTAATGTTCTGTTCTGTATGGTCAAACTATGTTATTAGATTACCTTTTGTGTATTCAAACATCGTTGGAATATTAAGGCGTATTGATAAATAGTTCGATTAGAAATTGATGTGACGATACAATCGCGATTGTGTTGTGAAATTATGATAGTATCATTATTGATATCCGTATTCTTACTAATTTGGTTGGTTTTCCTCTTTGTCCTTACACTATTTTATATCCATTTTCATTCATTCGTGAAATTGTGCTATGCATGTGTTCATAATATTATGTTAAAAACACATGACATAAGGGTTATGAGTAATGTCATGACCTGTCAGACAGTCAATATCATCTGATGTGTGTTAGGAGGCTCGCAATGACCGCTAAATAAATACGTCCAATATAATCGCTACGTTAATGAAGCAATTTGTTGTGTTGTTAGTAGATAGGAGAAGTCGATAGCTGATAGTAAAACGGTTGCCTATTTGTATTTAGGAGAACCTCTTTAATTCCAAAATGAACTGGAAATAAATCAAATTTACGTGGTATTATTTTAAGGAAGCAAACATTAATTAATGAGCTCGCTTTCAAGGCTCTGAGTATTTTCAGATTTAGTCTTCTCTTACATTACACTGTTGTATCATCTGTCCAAATATTAATACATTACCTTGGCATGCAGTTTGCAGAGGTTTCATTTTCTTTTTAAAAGATTATGTAGTTCTTAGGAATATTATTAATTACCTACAGTTACGGAAGTAGGAACTTCGTTTTCTCAGGGTAACAAGTTATTCTAGAATTTCCTTTTTCTTCATAAACACCAGAGTTTTACACACAGCTCCACAACCGCAACTGTCCTCGCATGACGACCACCGTGGGAAGTATCCACTTCCTCGAGAAAGAAATCAATTTACTTTTACACTGTAGTAAATCATACACTACTAGTAATGGAAAACATGCCACAAAAACTTACCGTAATCATAGAATTAATGATATTGTGAAATTCGTACACGCTATTGTATTCTTTATGTTAGCTTCAATAGGGGCTATAATTACAGAAATATTTTTTAAGGATGGGACAATTCGTATTGCTTTCATGTTTTTATCTCCTGATGTTTGTACTTTGTAGTCGGTCAAGGCTCGTTGGCGAGGTCGGTAGCGTCTACTGCCTATTGTTGGGATCTGGTCGTGATCAGCGATGCATGAAAAGGAATTCTGAATAGCTTCTATTCATCTGCTATGAGAAATGACACATTTGTGTCCGCTTGATCTGATGGCTGACAAAGATAAATGTAGTTGCGATGAAATAACAATATAACAATTGTTGTCAAAGTAGCTTATTTTGATCTAGAAATTGTAAATTAGAAAGGCTTTGAAACACGTGTATCATCTTATCTAAGCTAATGTGAATATTGACCTACTTGAATAACTTTAGCGTTTATTGCATCTAAATCGTTTCAGGTAGAATTACGTGAAATCATTTACGAATTATAGATTTCATATAATCATAAAATAATTTTATCGATCAATCAATCATCATTGACATCATTTCATTTCGAATCGCTTTTAGTAACTTTACAATGCATGACTAGCCCAAATTTGATGCAGGTGACTTGGCGCATTCATATGCACATAAACATCAGTTAGGTCCTAACTATTACTTAAGTCGTTTACCTATGTATCTAGGTTGCCTCTTTAGGTGTGGGCTTTACCTCTTACGAAACCTCTAACAGGCACATATGAAATTATCTCGCTGACATGCATCATTTTCTGATAGACTTGCCTTTGATCGAATTTAAGCTCCGTTTATCGAATAACTGCGACTATATCCTATACTATTCAATGAGCTATTTGTATATATATATTTGTAATCACGTTCTCGAAAACGACTCTAACGATTTCGATGAAAGTTGCAATAAAGGGGTTTATGGGGGCGAAAAATCGACACGTTGACTCGGAATCGAATCGTCTCATATCTGTGAAAATTCGTTCTCTTTATTTTCACCCGAGCTGAGCTCGGTCGCCCAGGTACTGGAGTCAAAATAAGATTTGAAAATGGAACCCGAGATATGAAAAATCTAAACATCTTTAAGCAAAGCAGTTAAATATAAAGTTTCGAGACTTAACATAACATTACGCCTTGTGGCATAGGGTTGGGCAGAGGTGAACCTATAGTAGTTATAAGTATTAACATAGATGTCTTACCGATTAAAAATTACGTATCAATCTTCACATTCACTATCGATCGATTCTCGATTCTTTACGTTCACAAACTTAAGTGATTCATCCGCCAATTAACTCAATGGTGCCACAATATGGTCAAAGTTAAAAGCGGAGAGCGATTTGTATCATTATTATTATTTATTTTTTTCCTTTTGTAATTCTGTGATTATTGTTTGATAAAATTGATGTATAAAGCTTTGATAAAGGTATGATAGTCGTTTTGACACTATTTTAGAAAACTCATGGGGCTAAGGAGCCGGTTCAACGAAGGCAACTGAAGGAACACTGGGAAGTCAATTAAAGGCAGAACTTTTTAATGAAATGGTCGCAACACGTGACAATAAATGAATGGGTTGAGGGATACTGAACTGAACTATTGAACTAAAAATAATATTCCAACCATTCATTTAAAATTTGAACTATCTACTTAGATGTTTAAAATATTTTAAAACGAGCGTTTGGCAGGTTCATAAAATGTATAGTCACTATATATTATATAATGTATAGTCTATATATTTTATAAACCTGCCAAACTGCGTGTTTGGTCCAAAATGATAGATTTATTTATTTTTAAATGTCTGTTACCTTCGTTGGTGGCAACAGACAGTTCTTAATGTCTGTATTATTAAGGAAATAAAGACGTTAACTAAAATAGCAGCATGCTGTTAATAATAACATCAAAAACATGATCATCACCATTTTTTAAAGCCTTGTTCTACCTACTCCGAAGTAAAGGCCTTCCTTCTTTTGTAACCACGAAACATAATATTATTAAACTCGCTCTCGTCTGTTATTTGAACAACACAAAACTATTTGAATATGCATTGTTTGTCTGCTAAAGGTGGTTGTATTGTATTAGTACAATGATAGTATAGTCAGCGTTCTGATTTGTCATCGATGCAGGTTCAATCCTGAGCACCAATGGGTTACGAAAGTTATTTGTATTCATAGCGCTATGCGTCATTTGATTGGTTGCTGGTTTCTAATGTTTCATAGGAACCATTTGAGTTTCAATAGATTTACGTTTTACTTTGTCAGAATGCAAATGAGCAATTTTAGAGCGTCTTTGACATTATAGATGTTGAAAGTGGAATTAATTAAAACAAACAAATCTTTCACAACAATGTGCATTCTATCATAATTATATATATTTCTATCATGTATATATTTCTATCATGTTTTGGTAAAATCAAGATAACTGTAGTATTTTTATTTTATTTAATATTGTTTTTTCTACGTCCAACACCAAAACGAAAAGACTTAAAGGCTTATAGGATTTTTATAACAAAGTTTAACATCCTGCCATCTGAAACAATCATTGTGGAAAAACATTTACTCTGCCACCATTTTGCGTAATTATTATAACTTTGCATTGTTCACACGTAACGTTATCATTTTGTTTCAGGTAAAATGAGTACGGTGTGCGAGATTTCAGTATTACGTAAGTAACTAGGGTGTTGGAAACCGACGTGATAATATGAAAGTAGCATTACAGTACTAGTACCATTTTAGTGAAGATGGTGTGAATTTTATTACGTGTGTGCTTATTAAGAATGTATTGACATTTTAGTGTAGATGCAATCGGTACCGTTGCTGATGATACTCGTAACTAAGACCTTGCTGCAAGTTTTGAAATCATCAATGATGATAAGTAGGTGCTAGAAGTTATAATGGGGATATTAAGTTGAAGTATGAATTAGGTTAACATATCAGTAAAGCAATAGACAAGCAAGAGCGAAATCTCACCTAGAAGTAATTAAAAATACTATAATCAGTATTAGATGAAAAATAATCAAAATCTAAGTTTTTAAAATAGCTTCGATTTCTCATATCAAATTGGCCATGAAATTATGGATTTATGAACGGAAAAACATGTAGGTAAACCAATTGCTTATTTTGGCCATATAAAAAAGATTTATTTCCCACGATGGGCCATCTCACGGCCAATACGAGTTGAGAAGTTGGCATGATCTCACACGGCTAAGCTCATCGTGATTTTTCAAGTGTCTATGGAATGTAAATGTTACAAGGCTATCATTCAAGAGAAATTACTTATTTATACAATCTTAAGGATGTATCGTGTAGAAGTATACTTTTAGTGAAGAGGTCAAACAATCGATGCCAAGTCTATTCACAAACGAATTGTTCAATGGATTTATTGCTTAATATTTGTATGGCGTGTAAATATCACTGCATCTCTCCAGTGTTATGTAATTCATTAGCCATAGCATTGTCTATTTTATCTCATAGTTCAATTGTTGGTAATAGGGTATTTGTTATATATGGCCAAACGTCGACTGACATATCATTAAACGTTGACGTTTAAACGATATGGCCAATTTTAGCTGGCCATTTCATGAAATGGTTAATTCCAAGATCTGGCCACGACATCTACATACATTCATTTATCGACGTGTTTTTATGGTGGTTTGTGATTTCCTATACTTTTTGCTGATTAGGGGAACCGCATTATTTTTATAATTTTCGTAACTAAATTAATGTTCCGTAACATTTGACTCTTCAATAATACTTGCTCCACTTCCTTAGTAATCAAATGTTATCTTTCAGTTTTATCTTTTTTGTTATAGTCTCCTGCTTCTACCTCAAGTGTAGTTTGATCAGACACTTCATCTCCTAAAGCCCTCCACTTTCGCTTTTATATAATTTTACAATGTGTTAAACTAAAAGATATAATTATTATAATGCTCAGTCATTTCCTATGACAGCTATTGTAAATTGTTTAATTAGATATTACTGGTTTTATCGATGTTATGTAATTTGTCTAAAAGTTATTCAACTTAGTGAATATGGCTTATATCGCAAACGTTTAAGAAATTATAGATTTTATTCGTTTTATACAGAAAGGTAAGTTAAATAATGCGTACATTGATTAAACGCATCTATTACTTAAAAACTTTGGTTCTTTCTACACCTAGTGAAATCGTAGGTATATGGTAATTTTTTTGTGATAAACTCACCATTTCGAAAAATTCCTTATTTTTATTTATCTATATAATTGAATACATCGAAGTGTTCAGGTTCCGTTAACTATGTTATTATGTTAAGGAAATAAAGCACGTGCAGAAGTCATTCTTGCTGAATTTAGTTCCTGTAGGAAAACATGAAACAATAAATTAACAGATTCGAACATTCACTAATTTTTAGACACGATAGTGCATTGCTAATGACATGCAATGTAAACAAATTAAATTGGTTAGGAAGTAGTTATCTAGTCCAGCTTACATAACAACTATTGAAAACCAACATTTTAAATGAGCCAATTATATCTGGCTTCTTATTTGAATAGCAGTACAACCACATACCAGTTGTGGTTTCAGGGAAATGTTTAAAAGTTACCGCAGAAGGAAAATGCGAAACCATGGTCGGTTTTGCTGCTTTTAGTGCCCATTTAGAACAAACCCTTCTTTGTATAGTAACTCTTGAACGAGAAAATGAAGTGAACAATGTTGAAACTTAGAATTATAATCATAAGTTTAAGGTACATATTTAATTTAAATATAAATTTAAACGGTTCTCAGTTGCGGTATAGTCTTACAAGCCGTTTTATTCAATCAAGTGTGAAGTATTTTTTGAAACCCAATGCTGGCAATTTGTATTTGTTGCTAGATACAATATGCATTTTTTAGGCGCTATCAGCATTCCAACGATATCAGTCAAAATCAACTGGCTCAAAATAAATCTTTTGATTGCATGATCTAGCCTCAACTGCGCCAGACTTGAATCAAGCGGCATTGTAGACATTGCTTGATTTAAAATTTAATTGTAGTTAAAAGATTCTATTCTGAATTTCAAAATACTGTATTTAACATATCTTTCTCACGTAAGCGTGGAACTAAACTTGCGTTAACAGAGTTTTAATGCAAATTCAGTCATTTATTCTGTTGGCTTGCAAATAAATTGACTTTGTATCTTTCGAGGAAATATAAACAGTTATAGATTACGTCAATCAGGATTGCGACAAGTGTGTTACCCATGACAGGTGTTATTGAAATGAGAACATTCAATTTGATATAATTGGCTTCTGGTTAAAATACTTCATGATTATCGTTAATGAAATGAGCTGATTCTAAATCTTCTACGAGGTCTTAAAATAGTGCATTATGAGACTCTAAATGCTAATTGGTTGCTCTTAGTACTTTATGATCATCGTTACTGAAATTAATTGGTTCTTCTCCTTCTTTTATAAGGCCTTAAAATGGTGCTTGATCCTGATCTCTCAATAGTGATTGATTCTTGATCCTTTCCTGCAACACAATCGACAGCGGAGTTTTACAAAGTCTCAGAACCATCAATTCCAACCTTCTAGTTACTATTTAGCTCACCAAATTCCTTTCAAAGGTTTCATAGCAATTAACAGAATCGGCTCGTGACAGAATCATGCAGAGTAAGCCGCTCGTTAAGAAGTTTCGTACGTGATCGAAAGGTGAATTACTGCTGTCAGCAATTAGTTATCACCTTGTCTTACTTTAGCTTTAGTCGATTTTAAGTGCGTGTTTTGAACTATGTGGGAGATTAAAATGAACGGAACATGGCAACCTACGTATCTTCATATTTTCCTCAGCAACGAGCGTAGGTATTGTTCCATTCTACAAATTCCCATATATAAACAGACATTCCTTTACTAAACTTATGTTTTTGCAGAGCGTTGCATCTTAGCTTGGAAATAACTTTGTGTATTTCGGTATTTTCATCATCAGTATTTCCGTTGGCGACATGCTAGCGATTTAAGCACGATATATTTAGTTTAGGTGGGCCTTTAAATGTTACCGAATGTGAATCAGATATTATGAGTACCTATTGTATTCTTCCTTGCTATAATTATATGTATATGTTGCAGAAGGATCGTTATAGCCGTGATATAATTATATCCCTAGTGATATAGCTATATACCGTAATACCGGTTCATAACTGTCGGAGTGCCCTAATTTTGTTACTGCGACTAATTTCGACTCGTATCATATTTATATTCCTAGTAAGACAATTACGAACCGCTTTCATATAACTATATTACGGTATATTTATGTATAATGTATATATGTCACTGTAATATGGTTATAACCGTCATATTATTATACTAACATACTATTATTATTATATTGACATACTATTATACTCTGAGAGTTGTCTGTTAATGACGCGTGTTGTTAAAAAGGACATTTGAGGGTCTATAAATAGAAACTCTTCAAGTATCATGTCATCTCATGAGTACAATACCATAAAAAGTCCCCCACGACAGGACCATGCTCTTGGTTCATGTTAATCTCACGTCCCAACAGTGTACTAAGTAGAGGTACACCCATTCATAGTCGAGACACCTCCATGCATAGTTCCAAGAAAGTACGCCACTGGCCGTCGGTCGAATAACAATGTGAACGAAAGTGTCGCGCCCACCGGAAGCGCCGGGTGAAAATCTTATAACAGACAAACAGCTATTACGATAAGTTCAATCGGATTTACTAACGTCTTGTTATGTAAGGAATTATGTAATGTTTTATTGTCATATGGCTTTTTAATCTAGTTATGCGTTGTCATGTTTTCAATTGGAACTTTATTATTCATATTTTGTACCCATGGGCCGATAGGAGCAGCAAAAGAAAAACGTACGACTTGAAAAGTTAAAAGAAACGATTGTTAATAAAATAATAATATTGCAGACAGCCGTTTTTGAGTAAAATGTATAAAGTAACTCTACTACTAACTCAACTAACTAAGTGATTGGATGGTCCATATAATTAGGCTACTTTTTACGCCTGAATGCGTCAAACATGTAAGTGGATGATTAACGGAACAGCTATGCCTGAATACATAATTGAATATGTATGAACAGGCAATAAAATATCACTGTGTTGATAGATGTTTCCTTATGCATTTGTAAATGAACAAGTAATTTCGTATGGTTCAGTTAGCTAAGAATGTTTGAATGAACCAGTAAATTATTTCATATCGCACTTTGTATGACCTAATAATGGTAATTTCTATAACGAGTATGCAGAAATCCAAAGAATCAAAAAAGTAATACCACCAACTGATACCGTTCATGCTATTAAAGTCTTAAACAATCATAAAATAAAGGATACTTTTGTTTAACGCACCTGCATTATTGCCGCAAAACTACTTCATCAGTGCGTTGCAAGATCCAAACCAGTAAAGGGTTGATCAACTTTCGTCGCAGCAAGAACATGTTTTGCGATAATTTTGTGCAATATGTGGTTTGAATTTCATATTATCCATATTTTGTATCCATCAACTTTGTGGCTACAAGTTTTTGCATTTAAAAAATATCAGTAACGATATAACGACCAGAAGAGGAATATACATCTAGAGGCATGAGGAATAGGGTGTAAAGTTCACTCATCGTCTATAGACAAGGGAGGATCCTCCGACCAGACGGGTGTCGTGTCAATCGGGCAACTGCCCAACGATTGATGTCGGGGAAGTTGTATATATCATGTTCACGCGGTAAGTTCTAATTACGCGATGCAGGATTTGTGTGACGTCAGGAATTGTGTGACGTCAGGTCTTTGATGCGTAGTTCACATGTGGCGATTTAGAGGCCGCCACATTCATATATGAACCTTTTGAACTTTGGGATCCTGAAAGTGGTTTTAAGTAGTGTGGTCTAAGTAGATTTAGGTGTAGAGATACTACTTGTTCTAGAAATGTGAAAAAAATACGACACATCCCATCTAATTAGATAGGCACACAGTTAAAGCAATACTCAATAATTAGGCAGCCAATGTAATTTTTATTGTATTCGTACCTTATAATACGGTGGTGCAGTAAAAACTCGTGCGAAATTCTATTACTTTACGTGAAGTGCGCGAGTCTGGTGTTTAGTGGCCTGTCATTAATATGGACAGACATGGGAGAACAGTGGGAAATACTGTGTATAGGTGGTTTTTTCGATCGCGGAAGAACATGATCTTACTTTTGACGATAATGTCGATGCTTCCGGCAACAAATGTCGTAAACGCCATTTTGGCGAAAATGAGTTAAGAATGCAGCCCTACTTAATTTTTGGCGCTGCGTCGATCTAAAAATGTGAAAAAAATATTCGCCTAAAAAAAATACTTTTAAACCCAAAATTTTTACTAGTATAATCAAGATTTTTTAGAAAAGAGGGTATGTATAACTCATATTGCTTAGAACCGAATAACCGTGCAGGTCGTATAATACAACGTACAAACAGCTGTCGGTCGTAAAAACATGAATACATAATTAATTGTAATTACACCCCACAATCATTTTTAAAACGTAAGCTCTGCTGAGAAACAATTGTCGTAATGTCACTTGGTCTTGGAGAATTGGTTTGATAATTAAAAAAGGTTTTTATTCATTGACCGTCATCGTTTAATCAAAATAATGGTTAAGCAAGGCAGTAATACAAATTCAAAGTAAAAAAATGTCTAAACCAATCACTTAAATTTCCATTAGAGGATCTTGTACATCAATTATCATTCATCATCATTGTTTGTGTCGCGGCTCGAAATTTTTATACCTTTAGGACCTGGCAGGTCCTAAAGGTATAAAAATACACTTAAGTAAGTATATTATAGGCATCGTCCCGTATAATTTAATCGAGCGTTTGTTACAAGATGCCTATAGTGTTCTACCTCCAACGGCGTACCTAACCAGCCAGACATTAATAATCTTCTGTCATTGGATAGAAGATTATTAACCAGAAATTTGAAGACCTGATTTTCTATAACTCGTCGTCGTATTATGTTTTGCATCTACTTTTTTATTATCTTGTCGATAACAAAGTAGAAAAATGTCTAAACCAATCACTTAAATTTCCATTAGAGGATCTTGTACATCAATCATCATTCATCATCATTGTTTGTGTCGCGGCTCGAAATTTTTATACCTTTAGGACCTGGCAGGTCCTAAAGGTATAAAAATACACTTAAGTAAGTATATTATAGGCATCGTCCCGTATAATTTAATCAAGCGTTTGTTACAAGATGCCTATAGTGTTCTACCTCCAACGGCGTACCTAACCAGCCAGACATAATTCAAAATGTTAAGTAATCATTTTGTTTCATTGATTTCAAGAAGATTTTATAATCACGACATTTTTTTAAAACGTATTGATAATGAATTACAAAAAAATATAAGTAAACATTCTACCAAGCTTACTGCTCTAATAATTTTAATAAACAATGCCCTTAAAAATTTAGGTAGTTCATCTTTCTAGATCTTGTTTGTTCGGAAAGCTTCTGTACTATGGTCTACCTAACTTTTAGTGTCGTTGGTGAAAATGGGAAAGTGTTATCGACAAGATAATAAAAAAGTAGATGCAAAACATAATACGACGACGAGTTATAGAAAATCAGGTCTTCAAATTTCTGGTTAATAATCTTCTATCCAATGACAGAAGATTATTAATGTCTGGCTGGTTAGGTACGCCGTTGGAGGTAGAACACTATAGGCATCTTGTAACAAACGCTTGATTAAATTATACGGGACGATGCCTATAATATACTTACTTAAGTGTATTTTTATACCTTTAGGACCTGCCAGGTCCTAAAGGTATAAAAATTTCGAGCCGCGACACAAACAATGATGATGAATGATGATTGATGTACAAGATCCTCTAATGGAAATTTAAGTGATTGGTTTAGACATTTTTTTACTTTGAATTTGTATTAGTGCCTTGCTTAACCAATATTTTGATTAAACGATGACGGTCAATGAATAAAAAACCTTTTTTAATTATGTCAATTTGTGTTTTATTTTATTGTTTTTATTACAAGTAATGAAAACTCAACTTACAGTCTTAAATTCATTGATTTGCTTCAGATATTTCCATGTTTGTTACATACCATCGCATCAGATCGTGGTGTTTACACTCATTTTTATTTCAGTATATGGTTTTTAAAACCAAACCCAGAACTATTGTATTTAAAAACTGGTGCATACTTCTAACTTCCGTTAGACAAATCGTTCTCCATTGATTTGTTAGTGCTCGTAAATACCAACTTCTTGAATTTTCTGGGGTGTATGTCCAAGCTAACTTTTAAAATAAGGCTTTGACATAAATAGCAATAATATATTATGAAACACCATCGTATTTTACGTATTTCTTGTATAGAACACAATTTTACAACTTTTAAAGTTAAAAAGATATAAGCCAAAAACGAAATTATTTTTTGTTTTTCGTTGATTACCAAAAGTGCTATTTTGGTGTTTACGACCTTTGTTGTCGGAAGCATCGATGTGTATGTGTACCTATTATTTTTCTGTTTTACTGTAATTTCTATAGCTTTATTTATAGTTTTAAATCTAGGAGTGAATAATTTTACTCCATTCTATTTCAAGAGCCTTCTAGTGTGTTTTCGTTTCATATATTTACTCATGATACGGAGTGTTTTAATTTAATTGACCGAAGATTCTGTTTCATGAAGGTACTCTCCAAAAATCATTTAAGTTAAAGATAATGTCATTATCTTGATCTTTCTAATTTAGCCTAAAACAGCACCTCAAGCCACCAGTTATGGAGACGTAATATTGTGTGAAAACGGAACCCGTCACAGTTCAATTGTCAGCGTTTAACGAACATCGTTGCGTAACCCTAAGCTTAATGAGGATACGCGTCGGAATTAAATATTTCCGCGAGTTTCTTTGTAACTTGTTGCCGATAACATCTTCAGTAATGGCTGCATGTGATGTAAATGTTTTTGTATTAGTGTCGTCATTTAATAAAGGGTAATTATTTTGAAGTGAGGTTAATTGTATTGTAGTTATGTGGGATGTTTTGGTATGGTTAGTGCGCAGACGTCAGCAGGAAAGTTTTCATATGGGGAAGAGTGGCTCTTTGTATCATTTGGTCTGTATATTTAACTGAATCTTCTGAAACAAGTGAATTTAGTTGGATACGGGTTCCTATGCTTCAAATAAAACCATAGTTAGGTTTATTTACTTTTGCTTGACAATCGGTTCCTCCGAGCGGAGGATCGAGACTTTTAAACGTAAAAATAATTCCGTGTCAATCTACTTACTGTACGCTGTCAATGTCAACCATCAAATTTAATTAGCGATTACGCTTTTCAGAAGAAACCAGGGAATGGTTAATGATATACTTAACAATGATAGCTTTGCCCAACATACAGTCGTAAATTAACACAGTTCACTGGGACAAGTAAGTAAAACACAAACTTATCCTTCAGTGCGACTGATAAGACCACCGTTATTTACAACTGTTAGGAAACCACCTGCATGTGAAATCAGAGTTACAATTACAAGGCCTGTAATTTACGTAGTATTGTGCAATTATTTGAGCACTAAGGATAATAAGTATTGTTTTATATTACTGAATTTTCTTGATTTACTGTTTGGTCCTTGGATACGAGAACGCGGTTCACTAGTTATTTTCCCGCCGATACTGTCGTGATTATCTAAGAACTAACCCTCACTGGGTCTGCTTGGTGGATTACGGGGGTCACTCCCTCTCATAGAGAAGAGGGTTATTGTGTCCCATCAGTGGGAACGTTACCTAGGCTAATTATGATTATTATATTGACTGACAAGATCAAGAGATGAATAAGCACTTTGTAGTAAATCGTTTCTAAATAACTTTATACACAAGACAAACATTTTGAAAGACTCTCAAATTCAATAGCTGGTGTGCAAACACTGACTTTACCAGGAATAAATATTGTGAATCAATCTAAAAATGAGAGCTGATGTTATGAATGAAACAATAATAACCATTAAAACAACCCAATGTTATCAATACGACTATTGTGTAATAACAAGTTCGTAGCCAAGTTTTATAATGAAGTCCCGAGCTCAAGCTTAACACATGTTCGATGGCTATTATACAATCATTAGTTTATCATAAAAGTTCATATTTGATTTATAACTCTGTTTTGCATTTTGATTGTAATGCTCTAGATAAATTTTAATTCTCTACTGAAGGCTTAAGGGCTAATAGGTAATTAATAGCTAATAGGTCTTTCGTTTGAATTTGAGCGGCTTTCTTTTATTTGAACTAAAAATAAATCGTAAACATCAATTTCGTTTATAAATGGTATGCCAAAGGGCTTTTACTCCACCCTTACTTTTACTATCTACAAAACACTCTTTCCCCAATTTGACTATTATCTTATCTGATATAAGTCAGACCATGCGGAACTCATTTAAAATTGAATCTACAGTAGGCAGCATCGCATCTTCTACTCTGATATTATCAATAAGGTTATGTACAATTACCATTATATCATTGGTCTGCGGTCGCCGCTGTCATTCACCCGCGGCCGCTCACCGGCGCTTGCGCAAGTGGCCGCGACACCCGATCTATCTACCAGTTAATTGCATATTGTACACAAAATTTATGTAGGACCATGTGTGCAGGTACCTTGTGACCACATGCATTAAGGCTTTATTGATAGGCAGTTTGAAACTGGGTTGATAGGGGTTAATTTAAGATGTGGTGAAGATAATGTTGAATGTGATGTGCAATTTAGCTCTACATGCACAAATTCTATGGGCTTGAACCGAGCAAAGAGTCGATAGACGCTGAAGGTAATAAAGATGGCACCACAAAACGTTATTATTTAGATTTAAAGCTACTAAGAACTTAAGTACTCTGGTTGGCTATCCAATTTTATACAAGGAGCGTATGTTAATCATATAAAAAACACTAAACATTACATTTAAAAAAAATACAGCAATTCTTTAACACCTTCCTTGAAACTCTCACTTGTCCTCAATGAAGGCATTTCCAAGACATCTATTACTAAAATGTTGACACTTGTATACTAAGTAGTTAGGAAGTACTTGTTTACCAGCTTCGGAATGTACCTATTTGCCCTTCCCACGTGTGTTCCCTTTCCCATTGTGTACACACTGACCTCTGCAGAGTCTACAGCTTTTTCATGGTGAGTAGAA
This sequence comes from Xanthia icteritia, assembly GCA_949128155.2. Classification (NCBI taxonomy): domain Eukaryota; kingdom Metazoa; phylum Arthropoda; class Insecta; order Lepidoptera; family Noctuidae; genus Xanthia; species Xanthia icteritia. The sequence goes on from OX421943.2 coordinate 4,026,491, forward strand.
GTTATCAGCGAAAGTTGGTAGCCATGAATATTGTTTATGGAAAGTAATGTTCGTGTGTTTTTCAACAAATTATGGTTTTTGCGTATATTTTGATCTCTTTTGCACTGAAAAGTCTTTGCATCAGATTTATTTAGCCTATTAAGGGTCCGTGCTCGAAAAAAACCCTTTTTCGTCAGTAACTTATCCAATTGTAAGACAGCATGAAATAATTAAAACATTAAGTCTGTGTTACTATAAAAGGACAGTTTTCGTGGTGCTAAACCATTCGTGTCAGTTACAGCACCTGTTGATAGTTGTATCACTTTTGCGCTCTCGAAAATATGGTTCATTTCGCCTTTGATTTACTGAAGATCTTATTCTATAATCATAAAATAAAATTTTAAGAACTCGTACATTCAAATCACAAAAAGTTTTGTTTAAATTATTTTTCTCTTTCTCACAACTAAAGAACAAAATTGATCAAAATCAGTCGATTTCATGCACGGCTTCATTTCCTTCTTCACTAAATTCTGAACTGTCTAATATTTTCGCTATCGTCTTTTCCTTCTATGAATTTGAAATCGTTCAACAGTTTCTGTGCTAGTGTTTAATTTTACCGTGCAGATATTTATTTAACCAGACTGGTATTTTCTATATACTTAAGTTGTTTATTTTATTCTCACAACTTAACATTTCCGTTGTATGCCAGGATATTTTACAATGCTTGTTGAGGTCGTTTACTCTTTGCCAAAATTATGTACCTACAGGTTTTAAAATATTAGACTTTTGATAAATGTACAAATTATTCGTAACATGATTTAAACAAAATGTATGGATCTTAGAGATATTATGGTAGGTATTTATGATTATTTCGTAGTGTATAATGTTATTTTCGGTAGAATATAAAACATATTTGATGATAGACAAACGGATGATGATAAGTGTCGTAATGTAAGTCCATTGAAAGAAAGTAAAAGGTGAGCAATGCGTGAGGTGCCCACAAGAAAAGTTATCAAGCTAAGTGTTAATGATGTACTTACACAGTCACTGAGAAGAAAGTTAGGAAAGTCATAAACATTTATTGAACAAATTACACATCTTCCTGCAATAATCATAATTTCGTTTGACCTTCCACACATTACGACTTCAATGAACGTACAGAGGATATCATTAGAAACAATGATATGATTCGAGCTAATGTGGTCCTTACGTTCAATTTAAATAATGACAGAAACGTTCATTTCGAAGTAGACTTAACCTAGTCACCTGCCCCAGGTACACGAGAACAATAAAATGTTATAACATGCAAAAAACATTTTCTCATACAAATAATTACTTGAATATAGTCTCGCAATCACGACTGTCCTAGAAAGTAAGTGACCATATTCATTGCTCGTTCATCATTGTGTTGATGTGTTTAATAGTTTTCCAACTAGTGGCAACTGTGACGGTTCTAACTTAAAAACTATTTAGTTCAAGAGACGCAGTGTATTCTTTAATTAGTGTTGGAATGCTATTGTTGGATATAAGACCTGAGAACGCCTGTGTTCAATTCTTTTGAGGTGAAAAAGATGGAAATAATGAGATGTGGCAAAAGAAGGCAAATAAAGAAAACATGAAGTTCCGGAAAGTAACTTTTAGAAAAATGTTGTCAAACAACTCGTGACAAAATGGATTTCAGTTTAATTTAATTGGCATCAAGTCGTCCTCTTTCCTGTTTACGTGATATATAAAACGAATACTAACTTGAGTAACCAAATTGATTAAGTATCTTGAGAAAGTAAGATCTAAATCTTTCAACATCAACCGAGTCTAATTCGTCTGTCCAAATCTTGAAAACCCTGATCCGTACAAGACAGATAATTTAATTTTTGCACACGAAGTCGGTCTCACGTCATTCGAAAGTTTTCGCCATTCTTCGAAACAGTCAGATGCATTTTTTGATAAAAATTATAAGTGCTTACAAACCTATTATTATTTTTATGAATAGTTCTAGTGATCATTAGATAGACTCATTCATTGCAATAAAGAGACCAACTTGATGTCTGTATTGCGACCATTTCTTTGAATCCTTAAATTTAAATTATTTTTCAATCTTTGAAATGGCAAGTCTTTGAATTACAAAGTAGACTTTTTCTAACTTTTAATTTCAGTGACTGAATTTAATTTACAGCAATTTATAGACCATTTTGAAAGGTATTGTCAGAATCATTTGGCATGCTACTTTTTGCTATCCATATCAGTTTATAATAGCGGTCGTGCGATCCGGCGGCGGTCGCACGGTCGCCTGCCTCTTAATTGATCCCATTGTTGTTCTTCGCTCGTTCGACGAAGTTATTAGTGCTGGCAAGTTCAAGCGATCACAGCTTGCTCGAGAAACGTACCACATTTGATTAAAAATTATTATCTTTATTTTAATTTAATGTCTTGTGAGAAAAGGTTATCAGAATATAAAATAATACCTACGCAATTCTGAAATACTTTTTGGGTCATTATTATAACACAGGTTAACCATGTTGGTGGTGTACCTACAGTGTGTGAAAATAACTCGTGCATTTGACACAAGTAATAACGAATAACGAGAAATTACTGTTTTCATTCTTAGCATGGAGCTGCATTTATGTGCACAAAATAACAGTCTCATTAACGCATAGCTCTGTAAAGTATTTAAGTTATGCACCAAGTATTCACAGCACATATAATTCTAAACATACTTTACCATTCCTTGAGTATCGGTTAACAGCACTGATAAGATTAAAAATAAGTATATTCTATATTATTCATTCAACAGGCAAAAGCTTTTGAAATATAACATTAAACATTCAAGAATCGTTTTATAACTGTCTAGTTCTTATGAATGGCCTGATGTTTAACATTCACGGTGTCTTTTCTAATATAAAATTATTCCAAATTGCTTCTATATCATCAGGTTTTTGTTTTTAACACGTGCTTATGGTTTAGTGCGTATTTTTGTTTATTTAAAGTATTTAATGGGATTTGGAAAATATGACTATATGTATGATTTTACACACACGCAATGGCGAATTACTGTAAACGATGGGACGGGTACAGTCACGAGCACTAATATGTACACACTTAGCTACTTCTAAAAGTGATTTGCTCCTACTCTTAGTTTATGTTGTTACAAATATAGTATTTGGAACCCATATTAATATGAGATAGGCCTTATCTCAAAGTTGTAGTTAATATTCCAAGAGATCATCGCTTTTGAACTTTGCTAAGTGGATACATATTAGCGCTCGTGACTGTCATGATCAAGAATTTTTAAAGTGCAGATTGAAGCAAATGATAGCAAAGAAGTCAAAAATTGAAAATAGGTGAGAGTAAACAATGCAAAGATAATTTATTCTAAATTTCTAATACACCAACAAAACATTCCGATTAGCTCTTCGAATAAAATTTAAAACCAAAACGATCATGGGAATCAATATAAAATTGCAAGGATCACGAAGGGAGCGTTCAACTCTGTCCAAACGTTGCACTGAGCACTAAGTTTCCAGTATTAGCTGACCTTACATTATATAGGCGTTTCATACAAGGAGAAGTCAGCATATACTAGACATGTATAGCTTGATATAATGCCGTTGTGCGTACGAGCGCGAGCAGAAACAGAATTCAGATGTCAACACGTAGTAGCGTTCACATGATGTGGATGGAATCGCTGATTGTCCATATTATGTATAGCAATATTCGCATCGTGACCGTACGGTGAATTTATGGGAATTGTTGGTTGATGAGAGGGAAATAAAGAAATGATTGCGTTTTAAGTGTTTGTAGTATTTTTTCGGATAATACAGAAGTTAGACTGTAGTTTCCTATTTTTAATGCTACTGATTATGCGCTAAATATTGAGTCTATAGACGAAAAACCAAAGGGGCAGAATAACAACAAAACAAATTAAATATAACTTGTAATTCCGCTAAACAACTTATTTTAACTCAAAAATACTGATAATTACAATTCAAAATTAACCTATAAACTAGAATAACTTATAGATGTAGCTGACGATTAAAACTAAGTAGGTTCCGATGGTATGCACGATAAATGAACCGACCGTTAATGACCATAAAGGTACAGATATCCGAGTAAGGAAGAAACAGATGATCCGCTATCGACTGAGAATTTCCCGTAACTTAATATAGGATTATTATTATGTTATTTTGTTTCCTGCGATCAGTCCAATCTTGTAATTGAGTTGCATCATTCGTGATGTCGGCGACTGGTTTGAGTCCTGTGGGAATTATGTTTTTCCTTTGCCCATGCTTTGCAATTATGATCTTAATTTCGATAAGGTAAGATTCTATAATCTTACCAAATGAAGTTCTTACCAAAAACTACTTCATTTGAAGATTCTCGAAATGAGAATTTATTAATATAATTTACCGTTACTCCCAAGTCGTATGACACAGCAAACCATACAAACGGTACTAGAAAATTACAGACTTAACTTCGTTAGAAAATTGTAAGTGAGCTGTAAAGGAACTAATAAGTGGTAATAAGTGAAATGAAGTAACCCATGTTTAGACTAATGCCTCGTTGGTATCTGGCTTCTAATCACCGTATTCAGCCAAGGTGTAAGCACCACAAGCAAAGGCTCGTTTGTGCCTAGAAAGTGTTTCAGCAGCACTCTCTAACTACACTTTAATGTTTCTTAGTATCGGTATCAGATGGTTTTCATCGTCGAGTTTTTTTATTCGAAAATGTACTACATCATCTTTGTGCAAAATTGATTTTGTTGTTTCTATTAGTCTGTTGTGTTGTGTTGGGCTGTTCCGTTCGTTGACCACTTTATTCACAAGTGAATGTAAAATATGTGCATTAAGCTATTGTAACTTTGTGAAAACAACAACATAATACTATAAGTGGAAGGCACATCCAAATTTTGTATCAGACAAGAATAAACTAGGCATTATCTGCATGTCCCACTTAACACAGCAAGTACAAACTCATTACGTAATTAAGCGAAAAAGATGGCAGACTTAGCATAGATTTTTGGGAATAAAGCCTCTTTGTCTCCGTTGCTACATTTTGCCTTGACTAATTTGGACAAATTCTCGTCACGTTGCTTGTACACATCGGCTTTATCACCGACGTCATTTGAAAACGTGCAGTTAACTTAGAAATGGTGACGTCATCATTTCTATGTTTGGTTATTTCATTATCATTGTCTTTATCTTTCAGAGCACTCTAATTAGTTTTTGTCAGTCTATATAGGTACATCATATTTTATTTAGCTCAATTATTGTTTTTCAAATAATGGCCATTGTTACGGAGAAGCAGGAAAAGCTGCTGTATTTAGCGGCAGTTTAGTATTTTATTAATACGCGTACATTTACTCTATATATTTAATCTATAATGATTCCGTCCGTTACATATGAAGTACTGTGCAGGTGGTGTTGCAGTTACCTCTAAAAAAACGCAGAATTACAAAGAATGAATGAATTAAAATACTGAACCGCAACGAAAAAAATAAATAAAATGTGCATCTATTAGCTTAATTACCCAACAGTCACGTACAAACATACCTGCGTACGTACGTCTTGCGTAAGTGCATTTGCAACAACCAATTATCGGGCGAGTTGTTTTTCAGAATTATTTGAAACAAAACAATACTAGACTTACCGGTTCCCTGTGGTCATCGGCAAAGGATGGTGCTTTCACCTGCTAACAAGTAAACGTCGACAGCTGTCCATCTTGAGAATAAGTTTATATCATAATAGCATGTGCGGCGTCTTCAGTATTTTTACATCAGCCATGTTAATGCCCTGCATTAGTCATGTTTTGTATTTGTTTTTTAGTCTTCATTAATGAGTTATATAAGAATAAAATTGCCCTGTTTTTCCCAGCTTAAACACTAGGTAATGATGAAGGATGGGCGTTTCGTAATCTGTCTTTGGCAACATTTGACCTTCAAATGGGTGCTTATTCTCAGCATAACGAAAATTTACTAAAATCAGGTTTAGCAGACGTATTGTATATAGCTTCATCAATAACAATCGTCCGTGAACCCTCAACACCCAACGTAAACATTATACATAATATGCATATATGAGTTCGTTGATAAAAAGCACAGTACGTAGGTATTTATTACGTACGAAATCATACGCAACGCCCACGTTTGCGTTCCGCCTGGTCTGAGTGAGGCTTCTCTCGTTGAGATTGTTTTGTGAAATTGCTGATAATTATTGAATACTAGCACTTGGCAATAAAATATAAGGAAATGAAAATTACATTGTTGTCGAAGATAATAATTTCAAAACAAGGCGGCTCACTTTTTATTTCTTGAAAAGTGTCCATGTGCCATCCAGATTGATTTTATTTTAAAGTTACACGTGAGATAACTATGTGTTTGTTACTAGATAGAATTAAGTATACTGAAGAGGACTATCTGATGACGATAGTATACAGATGTGTATGGAAATGAAGACTATAGGTCAAGTGTTTTATTGAAACCTAACTTGCATGATAATTTTTAATTAAGTGTGCCATATTTTGTATGCACACGAAGAACGGACTATATGGAATGCAATAAATGAATATGAATATGAATACTCATTCCCTTTAGAATCACTTTTGTATTTTTAACTGGCATTCCCTACACTTGTTTGAAGGCAAACTTAACTTCATAATAAGCTAATTTTCATATATACGAATCATGTTGTGTTCAACTAGTCGTTACAAGTTTGTTATTAAATATTCGTGAACTTATTGTGAGTACATAGATGATTTATGATCGTAATGAGAATTCTGACATTCATATTTTGTATTATAATAATCTTCTATTGCTTTGTCATTTCGGTTACTGTTACTGTTTAGCTAATTAAGTAACTTGGAACATGTTATATTACCATAGTTGAGAATTTCAGCTAAGAGTGGGAGTTGGTTATATTCCAATGGGAAATTGATATGAAACCTTTTTGCTAAATTAATGTCACATATATGTGCGTGTTTTGTAACTTTGTTTCATCTTGCACCGAACAAGAACATAGTTACTTTTATGCGGATGAAAACGAAGACCATCATTTATCATAAATTTCATATAAACGACCCATAAAATAGCGATATAGATAGACTTCTATGTTAATTAAATGAAGTTTGATGTATATTGATGATATACTTTACGTAACGAAGGCGGAAGAGCATCAATAACAATTTAAATGAAAGCACCTGTTTTATGGACGTCGCGAATCGAGTATCGTGAACGAAATTATTAAGATTGAAAGTTACCGGACACGTGGACACAACGATCGTTACGATATACAAGCAGATACCATGAAAATGGAATGAAAAGAAAACATGTTATAACTGGTAAAGTAAGTGAAAAAACAAGTGAAAGAATGACAGCAATACTAATTGAAACACTAAGGGCTACCATAAGGACCAAAGTAAGAAACCCAATTTAATTGCAATTTTAATTAAATTAATCATAGAAAACATTTAAGAGCTAAAACATTCTACCACTTTCAAGGTTTATTGACGTCTGCCAATTTTTAATTAGAAAGAATTAATTAAACTCGAGATTTTTTCTCACAATTTAAAAGACCATTGATCAACGCCGAGTCAGAAATTGGGAAGAAATGATGATGATGTAACTATATAATTATCTAGTTTGGTTAAACTTTGCAATTCTTATAGCTATAATATAAATCGTAAAAAAAAGATTAATCTAATTCTTACTGTCAATTCATAGAAGACGTAAGAAAAGTTATTAATACTGAACATTTATTGATTGTCGTTTACATCGACACGAATACACGAATTTAAGTGATTAATGTAGAATAAATTACATAGATATTAGAATTATTAAATTATGTAACATTTAAATCATTTATAAGCGAATAAATTCATAAATTATCAAGAAGTTGTGGGTCAAAGAAGACTGCAATCTAGTCGCTGCAACGATATTTGTTCAATACACAGATAAAATATCGGAGTTTTATTATAAAGTAGGTCGTAATAATAATATTTTATAAACGTATGACGTAAAACCAAAGTATGGCTAGCCCAGTGGTGTGTAATTGCAGAAACCTATATCTAGCAGTGAACTGCTATAAGCTAATGTGATGACAACCCAACAGATAAAGCAAAACAGGTTACAACTACATGATAAACGAAATAATTATACTTTAAGGTTTAGAATAGACGAATTAAAGTGTATAGATAAAGGGATTCACCATCCATTATCGTTTATTTTACCGCAGTATGGTATCGTCATACCATCACACGTTATCCACCATATAGTATTTTTAATTTCCTGCGAACTTAACAACCTGTCCAATCTTTTCAAGTGGGCGCGGCTCGCTCTCATCCTTACGTAACAATTTTCACCATTACGTCATGAACGGAAATGAATATGTTAAATTGTTTAATGGCATACTTAAAGGGACTTGTAACATGTGATAAGGTAGGGTCAATGAATCGTTATGTAAGTGTGTGACTTTGTTGATGTTTATATTGGTTCTATGTTAATGTTTGTTTACCTTATTTTTCCTTATTGGGAAAACGGCACGTGGTTTTGCTATATGAGCTGTGTTGCAATATAGTTTTCCGATTAGAAGATTCTGATCAGAGATAATTATTTTAATAAATCAGCAAGTTTTAGAATACTCCTTCATTAATAGTTTTTTATCTTCGATATCCTTTTTTGGAACACATATAACAAATTTCCTAATATTTTTTATTACCTCGCGCCATAACACCAAAACTATTGCTAGTTATTAGTATTACATTCTTGTACACACTGATTTGAAGATTACTGAAACATTCACGTGAATAGAATACATAATGCCCAGTTTGGGCATCAACAGGGCGCGGCATGATGCCTTATGAAACTGAATACACCTTGCATACGATTATGTTAATAGCGACGACAGGAAGCGGCGATACAAATGGTACAATGTTTTGTTTGGGTGTTGACTGGTTAAAATAGTAGTGTTGTTAAGTAAATGGAATAGCTGGAAGGAATAAAGTAGACCCAATCAAAGATGATAGTCGAATGAAGGCTGATGTGAATGGAAAGGGAGTACTGACAGTGAATAATAGGGGAGAATGGAAAACGTTTTACTCGAACCAAAAGTAACATGAGATAAGGGCAGACAGAAAGAAGGTGCTGAAGTTAGATTTCAAGACAACTACTATAACTTCATATTGAGGAATTTTATTTGACTCGAATATCGAGAGCTCGCGAGTTCGCAACTTCGCAAAACGCGAGCAATTACAGAAGAATGTTCAAATTCTACATATAACGGAATAGAACTGTGTGTTACGTAACAATCAATTTTGAGTGGATTCCATAACCACTGTCTATGTATTTGCTAATCTTAAAATAGATGTTCAACCATTTAATATTTTTGAAATAATTCAATAGTTGCGTGATAAATAACTGTTAAAACTTTGACTTTCCAATCGCAATTCGTGTCTTAACTGTTATATGTAACGTTTTACACCAAACTTATTTTTGCTATTCACTGAGTTAAGTCTCTTTCGTTGTGATTGGTTATGGGTTTATCTTGTCAAAAAATTGTATTTTATTATATTCATATCCTTATAGGGATTCGGGGCCATTACCAAGATTATCAGCGGAATTATTGCTGCAATGAAGAAGAAACAATCAAGCCTCTTTCAGATTCCAAAACAATAGAACATCTTCATAATCACTTCCGTTATTTGGGTCTCCTTTGGAACTTCACACTTTAACGCTAATTTGACAGTTCTCGATATTCCTTTCCAATATAATAAACATTTAAATTCTTAGCAATGTAATGCTAAACATATGTTTTTTTTGTTGTATTTTGTATGCCAAGGCTTTGTTTATTACACCTTAAAATATTAAGGTCGAACCACAATTACTTGGACGGTGAAATTTTAATTAACTAAGTATCGGTTAACGACATGGCTGATGATAATTTGTCTATCAATCAACATTTAATAGGTTGGTGAAACGAACCTCGTTAGAATTAATAGTTATTTAAAAGTATACATATTAATAAATGTATGAAAATTAAAATGCGTCGTGACAAGAATTAAGGTGGAATCCAAGTGGATGACAATCTTGCTTTGCGCTTAAACAATTCAAGAACTTAGTAGCTATAATTAAGCATGTAGGATTGAGTTACACTCAGCGTAGAAGGAAACCTGCTTTGCAGAAAAACGATTTGCAACTTAAGAACTAAGGTTTTGTAGCCTAAAGCATGCAGGATTTAGTACTAAGTAATTGCTTGATAGAGTATCAACAAAGCTTTTTCAATAAGGACAAATTTTGAATATTGGGAGACGACAATGCTGCTTTGCACATTTAGCAACATAAGACTTAGCCGTTCTAAGTAAAAGAATCAAAAAACCTTTTTTTTTTATTGGTGCCGTCACAAGCATTAATTTATGAGACCTAAAAAAATCTTAGATAACTTTAGGTATCGTTTATTTTCAAAACGGAAGTCTACTTTAATTAACTAATTGAAATAAATAATTCTCGATACAAAGGTTGGTGGTTACAACAACCCATGGCGGTCGGGCTTGACGTTTATCTGTCATGCACCAGTTATCATCGCGACTGACACACAATACTCTAATGTTATTGTATAATTCCATTTTTAAACGAATTCGATACCTACCGCAGTTTGTTCCGCGATTGACGAAATACTATGTTTAACCATGTCTATGGTTTCTTTAATATTACGCCATCTTAGAAATATGCTAGTTGGTACTTAGGATTTCTGAACGAATTCTAATAAAACAATAGAAGAATCAAAATAGGTTCGTTCCAAGAACTTAATTTTCTATTTTTCAAGTCAAGAGACTACTGCGAAACCTATAATTAAAACCATTTTATAGTTCATAGAAGTTTAGCATACCAGCCAGTATTCAAAACTTATCTATCTTATCTATCTTATCTCTATACTTAATAGATCAAAAAGAAGCAAAAAACAATGACACTAAAACTAGGTTGAAATGAAGAGCTTGGGCTTTTTCTCTTTGAAATGTAGAATCAGATAAAAAAGAAACAATACAGTGTTTTGTATAAGAATCTAGGTATTCGCAAAAAAACATAGACGACTGGATTATATTTCCGAGAGTTGATCGAACATTTTGCTTGTTCAAATTAATCAGCTGGAATTGGACTGTTGTTGGTCCAATGGCTTCCTATAAAAGAATATTTGAAATCGATTAATATCACGATTTTGCAGGCGCAATAACAGGCACTTTGGAGGTTGAAATATTTGAATTATGATTGGAATTGAAGATAGAGTTACTTTTGACTATATGAAGAATGTTGCTCCTGATGTAATGCACAATGTGAATCATGAATGGCATCTATAAACAGTAAAGAATTTATAACGGCATTTATATTGTTTTAGAATATGATGGCCGCATATCGCTCGAAGAGAAATTGCGTGCAATTTGTATCGCATTCATGTTTTAAACATCAATGAAATATAAATTGCATAAATTCTTTGATCTCAATTGCATATCTCCGTTGCTACTTACTTTGATTTCAGCTTGCATAAATTAATTTGAATATGTTTAAAATGATACCGTATGAGAACAACACAGACAAAATAAATTCTATAAACAATGATTTACAACGATAATCGAATTACAGGTTTGTTGCACCTTGATGACTAATATTCGAAAATTACTGGCTATATCTGATAGATTCCTTTGTCAGGTAGAATGGCAGGGTTAAAACACGAGTCGACTCACAATTAGCTGTTGGCGCCATTTATATTCTGTCAGTTTGACATAACTGACAGTGAGATTTATTTAAGGGAATGATTTCATTCTTTTGTTTTGAATATAAATCAAGAAATAATGAGATTTAAGAATAGGTACAATTAACCTAGTTTCTGAGATAAAAAGTGATGAAACGATCGTATATCACAAGAAAGAAAGGAAAAAAGAGTTAGTTTATGAACCGTTTTTCTTCTCACGCAACCAGCGAGAGTCGGTCGAGGTAATTGAGTCACAATAGGTAATACAATTACTGTGCACTTGTAAATGATCAAACAGTAGGTACATTTGTTGTGGAAGAAGATAACGGTAGTACATCATATCATTGACCTATTTAAAATCATTTCAAGGCTTACCTACCTTAACCCAACACGAATATGAATGGAATTCTCTAGCTGCAGTGATACTTTAGAAGTCAGCTCTAAAAGAGAATGGTGGCAAACCTTAAGTGCCCTACCATCACTCAAAGGTTCTTGCTAATTCATACCTGTCTGCAATTAAATAGTTCTGCTAGAAACAATAATCTTTATTATGCAGTCACGAAGTATGTCTGTTGTTGTATCTTCATATAACTAGGGTTTCTCATAACTCAATCGGACCTTGGAGTCTGATTAAGCATTCCTTTGAATCCATTCACTGGCTAGATATGTGTGATTTATATTGTAGAATTGTCGGTTTTTTAATATTTAATTGTTGCAGTTCCCACTTACTTATTTCAGTGTATACGTGCTGTTGCATTTATAATGATAGCTTCTCAAAAGAAAGCCTCTGGTGGAATTATCGCCTCGGGGCTCTTCAAAGCTCAAGAACAAAGAAACACAGTCATTCGTCTTATGTTTCTTTTTCATTGCCACTCTTATTGCTTATTACATCATCGGTCCATCTGGCTACAGGACGACTCCACTCTGTTGTCAGAGGTTACTGTCATTATTTTTTTAATACCACCGGAACTATAAACACGCCATTAAAGAGATAGTATCGCCGCCGGACTGCAGATTCTTACTCCGCCATGATTAGCAACATCCCGACACTGCTGTCATTAATCATTAGCTGAGCTTTCCATCCATACTTATCTCCTGCGCACTTTTAATAACCTCTACAGCTTACGAAATAAGAGTTATAGTTCAATGTTTTAGTGAAAATATAAAGTTGTTGCTAAATAATGACAGTGCTCATTATGAATCGTATTGCGGACTGTGTAAGTCTGAAATACTGTGGCGGATAGCGACGGATGCAGAAATGCTTAAGCTTATGAACAACGGATGGATGCAGGCATGGCGATCACTTTCCTGTTATCTTTGTGTTGCATATTCAAGTTCTTATTTAGATTTAAAACTCCTATAAGTATTATCTGCATTGTATAATACAAAGTCAGCTTTTACAACGGAGGTATATTTTACGATGACGATAAAAAACATTCATTTGAGCCTATAGACTAAAATTAAGACAGTCCGACTTTTTTCTTAGACTCAGGCATTTCTTTATTTAAGACTTCTTGCAACTTTTATTGTTTTTATTAACTTGTTACTATGTATGGCTATTAAAAATTATTTGTCTCTTTTTGTTACAGACGCAAAGAATGGACTGCGGAGCAAATGAGCTGGGCAGGAAACTGCGAGTTGATCAGGTAAATGATTATGTTTCTACATATAATGTACACACGAATACGAAAATAACTTGTGACATTTCAAATAACATAAACATTTCACCGTTATAATTAATCGGATAGAATGACAGTAGCAAATTGTCGTGCACATTGATAAATGGCGGCGAAAAAAAACAAACGTGCATAGATAATCACTCTCTCGATTGACATATGTGTCATGTGTGTCCGCTGTCAAATTACGAGCCAGTTACGTAACCGGTTTGCACACACCTGTAGGAAAAAACTAGAGTATCTGATCAGCTGTTTATAGGTTAGTTTTTATTGCTGGCAATTATAAACTTGTTGTAGTATTATTGCTAGGCAATTACTTCGCATTTTAATCGTAACCGTCCGTCTCGTTCATGAGAATTTAATTATTTTATTGAACTTAATTAATAGTTATTAATAATTTTTATGATTGCAACACATTCATAATTCACATAATTGGTTTTATGTCTGCAACTTGACAATTCTATAATTTCGTTTCGGAACCATTCGCTTTGTTCTTCATTGATGATATCGGAAGAATTTTCGTTCACCACAATAAAGTGTTATTCACCCAATTTCCAATTCGTAAACTCGACACACTGGCACTTGCTCTCGAAGTAATCAAAAATTAATAGAACAAAACGAGTATTGGAATCGAATCCATTCAGTATCGAGTCGTGAGCGGTTTATGTAACGGTCCCGTCCTGCGCGAGAGATGGCCCGATATGTCGGACACCGGTTACTCGATTGTTCATTGCGTCCAAATTGTTGAACTCTAAATTGGTATCGATTAAATTGTGGTGAGTGAGAGGATTTGAATTGTCTATGGTGCTAGCTGGCGAGGGATAGTTTTTGACACTTGTCACTTATTTATCTATTTATTGATTGCCTTTTATACTAAAGTGGTCAAAAATTGATTTGTTAGAATATTATAGGCTGTATTGTGTTTACTGTTGTAAAATATACCTCTATTGTTCCTACAATACAGTACAGTCTCTCATATTTTACAACTTCATAACATGAATGAACTTTCAAATATAAATAAAAGCTTTCATAGCATTTCAAGTCTAACTTAAACTTGAAAATATTTTTTGAAAATCAATGAACGTTAAGTTTAAGAAAGAACATTTTGCCATTTGTTACAAAATGGTCAACGTGACTAAAATAGCTTCTCGTGACAAATTACAAAACATGAGCGAACTAATGACCGAAAAAGTTTATAAAATAACATTACCAAGTACTAGTCTAAGTATTGTAAGTTATTGAGCAGTAACATGCTAAGCTTCGAAATTATTTTTTATACTAAACATTTAAAAAAAATATCAGTTACTCACATCTTTTCACTATTAACAAACAATGAAAATTTATTGATTTATTCCATTGATATACTAAAATATATATCAATGATTGATTCGGTATTCGTCATCGCAGTAATATCGAATCGACCTCCTTTCTACGCACACTCGAAAAATAGACGATTGTTCACATAATAAGCTGAATCGACTTCAAATTAGCTTATATAACGTCATTAGAAATGTTTATTTTTTCAACCATTTCGTACGTGATCCTACTTATGGGGTCGTTAGTGATGTGCTTAGTCTGGTATAACTACTGTTTTCATGATCTAACTAAATCTAAACACATAATACAACATCACGCCTGTATTCCCAAAGGGTTAGGCAGAGGCCTTACCACACACTGGTGAAATGTGGGTGTACTATAGTATACCCACATTTCGCCAGTTATGTTTAAGTCCCATGAGCATAAGTCATAAGTCCAATACAGGGCGAGCCTATTGCCATCAATCGGGTGTAACTGCAGACTTCGGGCTGCTACTGAGAAATTCCAGATGGATAAACACAATAACACTTTGCCCGACCTGGAAATCGAACCCAGGAACCCATACTCAGCAGGAACGCATACGACTACTAGACCAACGAGGCAGTCTAAATCTAAAACAGTAGTTCAATCAAAAATAGCACAGATATTTACATTAACATAAGTACCTACAAGATAAGCAAATCACAAAAGTATCTTTATTGTAAAGCCATGTTTATTTATATGTTTATAGTTATCAGAACCCGTTTCGTTGGAGATGACAACAATGCTTGTAGAATACTAGAGAGCTTTCAAAGAGCTGCTTAGGAATATTTATTGTGGTATTGTGAACATAAACCATTTGCAGTATCAACAAACGACGCTATAAAACATGACCTAGTTCACAAAGCGATGAAAGTTTAGGCAAATAAATATATTAGGTTTCTTAAATATTGTCATCTAGGGGTGACTCGTTTTGTGGGCCCATATGCTTGTTTATGTTGATTCTTTGGAATTATTAATCGTGAATTTTAAATTAGATAATAATATATTGAAGGACACAATTCAAACTACATTAAATTTAATTCGACAAAAATATATCGTTGGCAATACACAGTTTGATTCCTATTAATGACAGTAGAGTTCCTAATAGGCATACTAACTATTTTCTATTATAAAAATAATAATTAAAGAGCGAGTCTCTTTAATTATTATTTTTCTAAATAAAGGTTGTATTATTGAGGTTAATTCATCGCCATCACTCATTACAAAAAATATTATTGATTATTATAAATGTTCTTTTCTTCAATAGCGTCAAATGGCACGCGCTTTTGTTTACTTCATAGTTTTACGCCATCAAGTCCCAGATTGATACGGAACAAAATTCTTATATTTATAACCTCCTTAAGATAAAAGCCAGCATACCAATACATCAATATATCTATCAGTATGACGCGTGCGCTGGCTCACGGTACCTATACAGACGTGGGAACAGACATACTGGCGAATCATCGTCTCCTGCGTCTTCGTATTTAAGTTTCTCCGGTTTATCTCTGTTGTCTTAATAACCTACTGTCTTAGAATTTAAGACAATCAATTTAAAGGCTGGGGATTTTATTTAGAGTTTTCTTAGGGTAGAATGTTCGTATTTTAATCTCAGTCTCAATTACGTATTATACGTAATATAATAAGTTTTTGACCTGTTGATTGTCGCTGAGATGAGATTTGAACGTTTTTATTTACGAGAATATTGGAGTTCTGCTTTTTTTTAAGGAAATATGTTTGTGAGTTGTTAAATTCTAGTAAGAATGCATGTCATTCGATTTGCTTACTCAATGTTTATTCTTCACAAGAAACAAAGTGGCCTTTTGTAGTTGTTACAATAGACAGCATCATCAGGACAATCCATAAAATTATAATATAGAAAGCGGGTAAAACCTTCAAAAAGAATTCGTGCAAATGCGAAACTTTTGGTTCGGGAAAATTACGATTCACCCGAATTATACGTGTGATATTCGAACGGTGATTCAACGTCACGACGGTGATCCATCACGGACCGGACCGTACCGTGCAGACCGGTTCTACGAACGGTACACCCGCTATAAGGCGAAGTTTCCACCAACATATTTGAGCAATACCAAGAATTAGCTGAAAAAATGCGAATTAATGGCGTCTTACTGAAATACCTCGTTTAAATAACTGGATATAGAAAATAAAAACGGAATTGGGTTGTTGTAAACTGTAAATTACAAATAAGAAAACCGGTTGTTTTCACGTTATAGCATACAGCGCGCAAATCTTACCGAATAATTATCTTAGGTAGAGAACTACCGAAGATTCATAAGAACTACATAAGATTTTAGAGTTAAATATTCGGTAAGATTTGCAGGCAGAAGCCTAAAAGGAAAATAGTCTTCCTTTGAACGTGGGAACAGACATACTGGCGAATCATCGTCTCCTGCGTCTTCGTATTTAAGTTTCTCCGGTTTATCTCTGTTGTCTTAATAACCTACTGTCTTAGAATTTAAGACAATCAATTTAAAGGCTGGGGATTTTATTTAGAGTTTTCTTAGGGTAGAATGTTCGTATTTTAATCTCAGTCTCAATTACGTATTATACGTAATATAATAAGTTTTTGACCTGTTGATTGTCGCTGAGATGAGATTTGAACGTTTTTATTTACGAGAATATTGGAGTTCTGCTTTTTTTTAAGGAAATATGTTTGTGAGTTGTTAAATTCTAGTAAGAATGCATGTCATTCGATTTGCTTACTCAATGTTTATTCTTCACAAGAAACAAAGTGGCCTTTTGTAGTTGTTACAATAGACAGCATCATCAGGACAATCCATAAAATTATAATATAGAAAGCGGGTAAAACCTTCAAAAAGAATTCGTGCAAATGCGAAACTTTTGGTTCGGGAAAATTACGATTCACCCGAATTATACGTGTGATATTCGAACGGTGATTCAACGTCACGACGGTGATCCATCACGGACCGGACCGTACCGTGCAGACCGGTTCTACGAACGGTACACCCGCTATAAGGCGAAGTTTCCACCAACATATTTGAGCAATACCAAGAATTAGCTGAAAAAATGCGAATTAATGGCGTCTTACTGAAATACCTCGTTTAAATAACTGGATATAGAAAATAAAAACGGAATTGGGTTGTTGTAAACTGTAAATTACAAATAAGAAAACCGGTTGTTTTCACGTTATAGCATACAGCGCGCAAATCTTACCGAATAATTATCTTAGGTAGAGAACTACCGAAGATTCATAAGAACTACATAAGATTTTAGAGTTAAATATTCGGTAAGATTTGCAGGCAGAAGCCTAAAAGGAAAATAGTCTTCCTTTGAACAATTTTTAGCAACGTAATCGACACCTTATATAAACCAACTGAAATCCCCTAACATCTCTAAACCTTGAATCCTCGACCGACAGTATAGTCTTACCATTAACAGCATCGGATGTCGGCGTCTGCGAAGTTTTTACACGTCTGTACGTTTCCGCTCTCGAGTACTTACCCTTAATGACCGGGGAGTACCTGCTTGCGATCAGGTTTTACTTGTTCCGCGATGTGGACTATTGGGTTATGTCCTTTGCTTCTGAACTGACTGACGAGTAGTCAACGATTGTCACTAGAGTTGATCCGGTATTTACCCATACGGTTACACGATCTTTGCATGTCAGAGATGTCTAAATTCATAATCCTAAATTAACAGGTTAACTGTCCGCGAATCAGATGCAAAATGAGAAATTTGACCTGGAAAGTGAAAGTTTTATGATTGGGCTCGTATTTTCTTATGAATAACTAAATTTCTATTGGTAGATTTCAATAACAGGAAGACCCAAAAGTAAGCTCTCCTAATCATTCCGTTCCACAATCCGCCTGTCATACGCGGTATTTATGCATTATCCCCCAAGAATCTTTCTTTTGAGTTCGTGGGAGATGCAACTGTACACAATGCACATGTTCAATGGTAAAAATGAATGAATCCGTGATCGAGTTGGTAAGTATAGTGGATAAGCTTCTGGCTTTCTGTATAAGTATAAGAGCAGGTTGGAATCAGGTTTAAGAATAGATATAGGTTAAATAAATACAGGTTTTTTTAAACAATATATTTGTTTTTAGCTCTCGTTCCGGATGTAAGTAGGATAGTATTGTGTCTATCGAGTAGCCCACAATACATGACATAGTAATCATTCGTCAGGTGCGTCTACTCTATTCATCGTATCTATGTAGGGTTTTTATGACCCATGTTATTAGTTAAAAGTGTTACAACGGTTATAAATTAAAATAACCGATATCCACTGTAAATGATTTCTTAGATGCTAACTGTATTACGTAACAAGCTGTGCCTGGAAACCTGTAAACGCGTTTCAGCATGCATGCAATATATTTTGTATTGGTGTTACTTGCATCGTAAGGGTTAATTTAATGCACAATCTTGATGAATGAGGTGTTGATCGATTTCTTGGAGTGTTACTTAATGGTTTTTCAGCGAAGCTTAGCCTGTAGCTTCCAATTCCCCTGATAATAATTACCCATGTTTGATCCAGCTTGTCCAATCTTGCTATCCTCCCTGCAGCGACGCCCTAAACCGAGGTTCGTACCCCACAGGGGGTGCCCTTAGCGAGCGTTCGCCTAGTTTTAATTTGAATAGTTTTGTTCTGACTGGAGGCTTTGAGTGTAGTAGTTTAAGGCAGCCACAGGAAAGCCCAGTTAAGTAGTCATGACCTCAGAGGTCAGCTACGAGAAGCAATACATTAAAAAAAAGAAGCTTATCTACTAAACTTTGACGTTTGACGTCGCCTTCAACGTCTCTAAATGGCTACCTAGGTATTATTTCACTATTCCTTTGTGCCATCATTGCTCGTGTTTTCTTATCATAACAAAGTTGAATAAGTTTATTTTTGGTAGAGATGGCGATCGAAGCTTTTTTAGCCTCAGCTTGAGACCCAAGGGCTGATAAAAGACTGAGGATTTTGACAAACTCCTTGTGAAAGTAGTCAAATTACGTAATTTCGCTTATAAAGCATCCAACCAAGACATTACAAGCTTCCCTACATCTCCGCGCCCTCGAACGTGATTTTCATTGTTATGTAAAATGTAAAAGTTATTCTATATTTATTGGCTTACACTGATATTGTGCAATTTAACCTTTTACTTGACTTTCGTACATTCTTGTGCAGACTACAGGTTTACTTTGAACCTGTACCCAAGCAGCACATACCAATGTATCAATCAGCCTGTCGCCTCGATGATGACGATTTTCATAGAAAAGTTGTGTTATTTCTATCAACAAGGAAATTCTGATCATATCTTGTGATTGTTAAATCTATTGTCCACTTTTAATATTACTGCGGAAAATACTATAAGGAAACTGACACCTTGATCATAAATTCTACACGTTTTTTTTTTGTTTTGTGATGCATTCATCAGTTTCATGTTTTATTTTATGCCATTATTTGGTGTGCACGGCTAAATATTACATAGGTTTCCATAAAGTTATATCATCAAAATATTTCAAAGTAAAAAGAGTACCACCAACAATGTTTCAAATGGACCACACTCAAAACACATTGGACACGATTAATCACCGAACATAAAATTCATTCATAAAATATTGGACATTATTCTGACAAATGTCTTATAAAGCTTATTTTGAATAAATTCGAGTCTTATCAGCTACAAAATAAAGCCTATATGACCAAAAGTGGTAGATTGGTAGTATTTGAAACAGGTAACTCCAAAATGATGTTGTGATCCCTTTTCGTCGTTTACATTCATTCCTTGAAACCGGTTTTTTCTTTGGGTTCATTCAGTGAACTATGTTTGATATTTTTTCTCATGTTCGGTATCATGTTACACAATTTTTTTGGGAATTCTTCAACTTTTTTGGGTCCAGCGGCGTTTATACGATGCATTTTGATGAATGGTGTAGAATCGTTTTCCTAAACAGTTAGTTATCGATTTATGAAACAGCTAAGTAGATTTTATGCTATTTTCAGATAGCTAAATACAAATTAGTTATGCTTATTAAAGTTATCATACAATAATTAGACGAACTAGGTGGCGCAAATGATAAAAATATTCTCATTGAATTTTATTCCTTACATGTGCAGTTAATTACATCTATGTAGGCATAATTAAATAATTTGCACACAGTCAGCTAATGACATTAATAACTTCGGCTCATATACGTCCAAGGCGGTTCTTATCAGTCTCATCACGCCTCAAAAATGTGCCAGCGGAAGTGCCTGCATTCTCACGTGCATCAGATTTTGCTTAACCCATCATGATCATGCTTGATAACCTGCAAGACTTAGGAGAATTACTTTTGCAAGGCTTCTGTGGTCTTTAGCAAGTGAAATTATCGAAGAAGGTTATTAAGTCTTACTTTTTAACCGACTTGATAATTATGTGCTTTTTGTACACCACCTTCATAAGGATTCAACTGTGTTCTCTGTGAGATAAAAAACAACATCCTGTTTTGAAGAATCATGTGTCTTAAGATACGTTTTCGATATTGTTGAGAATGTTATTAAAAACAAATATAAAATCATCCAAGAATTTTGAAACACAAACATAAAGGTTTTCAAACGCTACAGCTACTACATTATTTATCAAACGTATTTTAAATGTATATACATACGTAGAGGTACCTCCACAAACAGTTCATTTCCTTTTCACTAGAGGATAAACAAATACCCGACAGATTTCATTCGAAAGTTAAATGTGGTGGTATCCAAAGGATATATCCAAGTATCATCGACAGTATCATCTGACAATATTGTAGCTTAAAAACACCAACAAGAATCCTCATCGTATACTTTACAAGAACATAAAGATAGTACCTCAAGTTCACATGCAATGGTCATCTCATAGTACAGGTGTTCCACCCACACGGGACCAGCAAAGTGGTCCATCGTCCCACTTATGGCCACTTTCCCAAAGCGTCTACATGTGGGGGGGTCACAAGTTTATGAACCTACTTTTATTGTGATTTGTATGAGAACTGTATTATTTTGTGGCTGATGATTTATTTTGGGATCGATGTCGTTTGGGTGGGTGTCATCTATCTATTAGCGGTCCGATGTTTTGACTGATTTTTTGTTTATGTTTTGTTCTATTAGGTAGCGGCATTATAAAAAGACTCTATTCTTGGAAACAATTTAGTTCGGTCTTATACTGACTAATATTTGGGTCAGACAATATCTATGTACTTTAACCATAATTACTTTTAAAATATCTGCTCTTAAAGGTTACAGAACCAGATCTGAATATTGTAAAACTGCACTTTTTAAATCTCGGAACGGCTTCGTATGCTTTTGTATGTCACAATAAAAACGTAATAAAAAATCTTTAAGCACCTTGTTGGACAACTTACAACTACTTAAAATAACATGACGAACACTTTGCTACCATTCAGGTATTACGCGAACAGTTTAAGTATAAATTCCTTCGCAATAATGGATCGTTAAAGGAAATCGGAAAACAATGAGCGTCCAATCGATTACATAATCGATTAATGAAATAATCGAATGTAATCGATACGGAACATAGATGCAGTGGTGAAAGTCGGCCGGCCGGTGCAGGCGCATCTCAGAATGTCAAAGGTTTCGGCGACGACCCAGCTTTTTATAAAACTTGTTATCACGATCGTACCGTTTTGTCTGTTCTCGATTAACTTTATCTTTTTAATTGAGATGTCAGTTGTTTAACTTATTAATGTGTTTGATTAAGACACGATTATTTTAACTTCAATTTTGTTAAAGTTAAGACATAAATTCATACTTTTATACGATATATTAGGAACAGCCGCACGGTTCGATCCATCAGCTTAAGCTACGCTTGCCGGGGTTGGTCTGTGGATGGGTGACAATCTTAACATACCGAGACTTCTCCGTGCCGCAGAAAACCGTTGGTCCCGGCTGTCATTCGTGGATCTTTGACAGTCGTTACGGGTTGTCAGAAGCCCGAAAGTCTGACAACCAGTCTTACCAAGGGGAATCGTATTACCCAGTTACTGGGTTGTGGAGGTCAGATAGGCAGTCGCACCATGTAAAATACGGTATTCAGCTGCATCCGGTAAGACTGGAAGCCGACCCCAACATAGTTGGGAAAAGGCTAGGCAGATTGATACGATATATTAGGACAAAATAAATTGCTCCAAAGATTATACGGATGCCAGAAATCACTAGTTGTTGCTTAAAACACGTATATTGGTGGGATAAGTAATGGCGAAATAAGTACAATGAAGAAAGGTTGTCAGAAATCCAATAAAACTACGTATTCTATGTATTCAACAATATGTATGAAGTTTCCACCATAAATAGCGGAAAGAAGCGTATTGTCCTTCTTTGAAGGGCTTTGGGGGACTGTCTTAGGTAATTTTGACGTTCAAAAGTATTGATTCTCAGCCTAATTTGAATAAATGGCTGTTAATTTTGTGTTTTGTTGTGATGCTTAAAATAATCTGTAAAAATATTGCCAACGTGACGGGCTTGATCCTAGAGCCATCATTAAAGCTCCCACTACCAAGGCACCATACACCACGAGTAAGTTATTCCTCGGTAATGACCGTCATTACGGCTTACAACGGGAGGGTCGGACCACAGTTAAGGTCACACTTTCCCATGTGTTTGTCTTTATCTGTTTACATTACATGTATTAGAATCTTTCTTTTGGTTTACGGTAAAAGTAATGGACAGGATGGGTGACACATTTTTTGTTATTATTAACTGACTAGCTTCTGCCCACGAGTTCGTCCGCAAGAAATTTCTTGTTCCCCCGACCCACTGCGTCGCATCGCATCGCCCGCCCGCTCTATTACTTCGTTTTCGCTTAGCGTTCTATATGACTTTTTTTCTCGGCTCCTAAGAGTCGTAGCGTGATGTTAAATAGGGCTATCAAAGGCAAAACTATTTTTTTAATTCCTACTAGAAGTCCCAGAGACTAGCACGTTCAAACAAAAATACTAACTCTTCAGTTTTATTATATTAGTGAGTACAGATATACTCGTACGTATGTGGACATATGTGATGCTGGACATTGTCAAACTCTAATGCTCCTTTGTTAGCTTTCCTCAAACTCAAAGCATTTATTTCAAATAAACCAATTACAGGCACTTTTGAATTGTCAAGGGGTCGGTCAGTCAGAAATATGAAGCTAGTCGCCCATTCCAAAGCGTAGTAGGTACCTATGGAGAAGACCGGGCAAGAAACTCCTGCTTTGCGTCTTATCATTATGGTTGGCTAATATAGTATCCGTCACCAAAATAAAGACGCATGTCCTCTTGAAAGTGGACTCTGTTAAGCTCTTCGGTGATTGAAACGATTGGAGAGAAATGCCAGTTAATTGGTATTCAGTTCTATTTAGAGTTTTATGATTGTCTTAAGTATTTACAGGCCAGTTGAAAAGCCCAAATTACCTTAAAACACATTCAAAACTCGTTCAATTTCTCTCAAACCTATCAAGTGGCTATCTGAGCCTAGGAACTGCTCACGACTAGTGCGGCGCCTTAATCGATAACTTTCGATTTATTACAAGATCGATCCCGTCGATAGTGTTGGATTTATACAGAGTTACGATAAACGTGAATTATCGTGTCTGTCTGTGTTACATAGCGTTATTTACAGCATTTCGTGTAATGTGATTTATTATCGGTATGAGAACTCGTTTTGTGCAGTCTAAAGTATTAATTCGTCGATTTATTTTGTCAACTTCATGGCAGTCGGTGAAATTTTAATTTATAAGCTCTGATTGAATTACGATAATGATGTAAATAGCGCGTTTATTATCTCATTGGTATTTGATTTGCCATTTATAATTTGATTAAATAGCCTGACAAAATTCTTATTTAGATTTCTAGATCAGCGTAATATCTGGCGATATAATTCCTATTTTGAACCTGATCTATTTTAACTTTGGTGTCCTGGCCCTGTGCTTCTTGTAATTATCTAATTATTTATTATTATTATCTCCTTTATTCAATATGTATACATATATTTTACATTTTTAAATATTTTTATAAAAACAAAGAAAAACAAAAACATTTAAAAATATAAAAAAATAGTGTTCCGCCGGTGTCGGGAGCAGGGTCCAAGCTACCGGTGGTTAGGGCTGCAGAGACAGGAACCTCCTCACAATGCGAGCCGTATCGAGGAGTACTGCCTTCTGAATTAGGCCCTTGATCCAACCGCCTAACGAGAGCCTCGAAAGATGTTGGTCGAGGCTTTCGGCCATCAGTCCATTGGCCGTTACGACAATCGGTACAATGATAGCCGAGCTCACATTCCACATGTCGACAACCTCGTGTGCTAAGTCGAGATATTTTATTTGTTTCTCTTTCTCAGCTTTCACGAGGTTCTCGTCATGTGGAATGGTAACATCGACTATCATTGCTCGGCGCGCTGATTGATCTATCACCACTATATCAGGCTTATTGGCTACAATAGTCCTGTCAGTAATGATAGACCGATCCCAGTACAACGTGACATGGTCATTTTCAAGAACTGGGTCGGGCACATACTTATAATACGGTACCTCAGAGTCAACAAGTTTATATTTCAAAGCAAGTTGCTGGTGAATAATCCTGGCCACTTGGTTATGCCTGTGCAAGTACTCGCCGTTAGCCAGACGCGAACAACCAGAGATAATATGTCTGATGGACTCACCCGGACGATGGCATGCCCGACACACGTCAACCGTACCGTCCTTCATAATATGTCTCCGGTAGTTATTCGTCAAGATACCTTCATCCATAATTGCACAGACGAAACCTTCAGTTTCCCCAAAAAGGTCACCGAAACGTAGCCAGGATACGGACGCTAAGAAATCTACACCGGGCTCATGAAGAGCCCGATAGAACCGCCCGTGAAGCTCCTTGCTTTGCCATACCTCCTTGCGGTCATCTGTAGTAAGTATTACAGGTTTGCGCCAGTTCTCTCTAGCCATGGAGAGCGGGGTGAGTCCCTTGTCCACTGCAACCACATCACGGTGCATACCCACTTCGGCTTTAAAAAAATATTCCCTAAGACTGCACACCTCGCGGTTATGGAGGGTCTTCGCATTTAAAAAGCCTCGACCCCCGCACTTCCGCGGGATGTACAGTCTCATCACCGATGAACGTGGGTGATGCATCCGGTTTGCGGTCAGGAGTGTACGGACCCTCCTGTCCAGGGCGTCGAGTTCGGTTTGAGTCCATTTGAGTATGCCGAAAGAGTACATCAAAACCGGCATGACCCAACCATTGAAGGCGCGCACCTTGTTTCCGCCCGAAAGAAGACTAATTAATACCTTCTTCAGGCGACCAAAGAAGCGCTCCCTCAATGATTGCTTCATGTCAGCAACGTTGATGCCTAACGCTTCCGACATACCCAAATACTTATAGCTTTCGGCTGAGGAGAGGGATCTAAGGTGTATGGAGTCCGAGAGTTGAGTTCCCTCGGATTCCAAAATCTCCCCTCGCTTTACATGCATGACTGCACATTTGTCCACACCAAATTCCATCCTGATGGCTCTACTGAATGTTTCAGTAACATTCAGTAGCTCCATCAGTCGCAATTTGTTGGGGGCAAAGAGTTTCAAGTCATCCATGTAGAGGAGGTGAGATATGACCTGACCACCTCTCCTTAACCGCCCAGACCTGAATCCTCCAGCAGTGTGCTTAGAGGATTCAGGGCTAAGCAGAACCAAAGTGGACTCAAACTGTCACCCTGGAATATCCCCCGTTTAATCCATACAGGCTCATCATTCCCCTGGATCTGTCGACATCCTGGATAGCGAAGGACCGTCCTCCATTGCCCCATACACGACATCAGGAAGGTGCGCAGAGTTGCATCTATCTTGTACAATTCCAGCACCCTCATGAGCCATGTATGTGGCACCGAGTCGTAGGCCTTCTTATAATCTATCCAGCATGTCGACAGATCCTTGCGGGATCGACGAACCTGTTGGCTTATGGCCATGTCGATGAGGAGTAGCTCCTTAGTACCGCGGGACCCGTTCCTACATCCATTTTGGGAGGCAGACATAATTGAATTACTATCAATGTGGGTGTTAATTTTCGCTCTCAAAATGGATGTAAGAAGTTTATAGACCGTCGACAAACATGTGATCGGTCTATAATTCTTCGGTTCCGCGGGACTACCTGACTTATGGAGCAGGTGGGTAACGCCTGTTGTTAGAAACTGTGGTAGCGACCCAGACTCCAGGGATGACTGGAATTGGGATGCTAGTAGAGTGTGCGAACTAATCAGCCATTTTAACCAAAAGTTGTGCAGCCCGTCCGGTCCCGGTGATTTCCAATTCGGTAACGGACGGACTGCTCTGGCTACGTCTAATGGCGTGATTAGCACTGCTTCCATTTCTGGGATAGTTTCACACACTCGTTCGACATCCTGCATCCAGTCAGCCTCAGCGTGACAGACGGGCACCGACCAGATGCTGCGCCAGAATGCACTCGTGGCGGCATCATCCGGGCGGCATACGTCCGTCACATTTTGTCCAGGTCGCTCCCAAGATCTATATACCCACCTCTCATCGCTCTGGAACATGCGATTCTGCGTGTATCGATCAACTCGCCGCTTATACCGTCGAATACGGCTCGCCCATGCACAAACTTTCTGCTTCAGGAAGTCAATGCGCTCTGTGACACGGGACATGTATTCATGAGGACTGATTCCAGTCCCCGAGAATGCCCGCTTCACAAAGCGCATTACTCGTGGTCGTGTATTGCCCTCCCTGAAGCAGTATAGTTTGCCGATGAGTACCCTGGCCCCATCGATACGTCGCTCGATCCTGCACTGCCAGGCTGGTACGGCTGGTTTTGGTCGAGTAGCTCCGTCACTGTTTGGAAACTTGACGTTAGCTAAACGACATGCCGCAGCAGCCGCGCAATACAGGATCGAGTGTGTATCAACGAGATCCTCGCTGCTCTCGAAAAAATTGCTGAGCTGCGAGTCCAAGGCACACACCAGCGCCCTATTTTTTTTGTGCATAGGTAGACGTGGTAATCGGGGTCTAAGATTGGTCGGAGTGTACCTATACTCACGAAACGCATCCTCCAGTGCGCTCCTCAATCGGACGTTGCACTGGCTACTTACTGTGGTAACCCTATCATCCTCCTCTTCGACACTATGATTGGACCGCGGCGGGATTATATCAATAGGTGACGCTTGTACCGCGGTTTGTGCCGGAGTTGAGACGATATGGTTGCTCAGTACCTCTGAGCGCAGCCTATCAAGCGCGGCATCGTCCAACCTATGATTGCGTTGGATGACCCGCACCTGATCCGACAGTCGTTGGGCCGAGACGTTGACGGTTGGTTCTAGTTCCTGAAACAGAGACAGCATCCTAACACGGTACGCAGTGAGGTTAGTTCCTCCCTCTGTAGACCCGTAATATGCGCGCATGACGTTCTCGTTCATAGACTGAGTCCATCTCATGCGCTGCACACAACCACCGGTAGCGGGGACCCGGCTCGGGGCCGGTTGGCCCCTAAGTCCCAAGCTCCTCGGTGGCCGGCCTCTCCCCTGCCGACGTACAGGTGTTGGCGACGTCGGCGGGGAAAAATACTCATCGCTCGAGCTCGACGCGACTACCGCGGCCGGTGTCGTCACAGCGCTCACGGTGGGGCTGGGTACCGGCGGCGGCGAGGCGGAGCTGAGCGACGAGTCCGGAGGTGGTGGGCGTGCTCGTGCAGCTGATCTCGTCAACATTTAGTTTTCAGTTTTTTAAAGCATGGTTTTATTGGAGGTGACATCTGTCAGTTCACCTCTGCTATGGCATTTTTTCGTAAAAGTCTATTTCTATGGCTCATTTTGTTATTTGTATGGTTTATTTTGATTTTTTATTTATTTTATTATTATTATTGTTAATTTTCTTGTACTTATTTATTGTTATATTATCTTATTGTATGTATTTAGCGTACTTTAATATCGTCATTGATATCTCCATGCTCAGTTTAACCCTCTTCATTCGACAATGACTCTCAACTTTCACGTTCCTTTAACAGGTGCATTCTACACAAACTTGATGATTAATACACCATGTAAATTTTTTGGTTGATAAATATTAATTTCACGTAACCTTTTATATTTTATACTCAAAAAATATAATTTATCTCATAACTTTATGAAGCTCCTTTTCCGCCTGTTTAGCAGCCATCGTACGTTAAATTCAACACTTGTGAATACACATCACGAGTCTATGTGTGCGTGACCGAAATACATAGATTTGTTTGTATATGTGTATAAACAAAACTCAGATTTTACGACATCCTGTTGTATGTACTCAGGTGTTTGATAAAAGTAAGAGTTTTATTATTTTGTTTTGACTGGCCTTCCTTTACGTGAATACTATTTGATACATTACTACGTATATTTAATTAAGTAACACTATTTACCTACATTGCACAATTAACTTCTGTAATAACAAATAGGGTAATTGTCAGATCTTTTTTAAGTTCCTTAAATTTATAACAACTAAATGATAATAGCTTAATTCTTTAACACGCATCGCCGACTAACGAGCCAAATCGCAGCAAATTCAATCTTAATAACTCCATAAGTCCTTGAATGAACCAGCCCAGTTCTAAATACATGCTCTATTGTTCTAACAACGTTATGAAATAAACGCAAAACAAAGAAACATGTAACATAATCAATATACCGGTAAATCAGTCTATAAAATTTGCTGTCGAACAGTAAGTACTTGCAGAGCATGGGAACTGGGACAAACAAACGGGCTTCGAGCAAATAGCCCAAGACTTGGGACAGTCACAGTGAGCTATACAAGGACATTTGAAGTATGTAGCAGGACGTAGTATAAGGGATATTGTTTCGTAAGGTGAGAGACGCAAGTATTGATGGTATTCAGTATAGTTTTGAAGATGAATTTGCAAGTCTCTTCTATGCAAAAATTAAAACCTAACTACTTAGTTTGTGGCATCCGTCCGATGTCTAACTTAAACATGACAAAGACTGCAAGATGGAGGTTTTGAAGGAAACTTGTGCCGTAGGTAATTAATAAATGCCCCATCAACCCGTGTTTTAGTAACTTGTTTATTGCATCTTGAATTTTAATCAGTACCTACACTTTAAGAAAATCCAATGCAATTGTCATGAAGAAAAGTGAATACTTTCTTTTTAATTCGATCTCGAACAAAATTGACGTTATCAGAACCCATTGATGTGAACTTTTGATCTGTAGTTCGTCGGTTTATTTTTAAAAGCGGTTGAAGCCACCTATATCGACCGCCATACTTATTAGACTTACAGTTACGCAAAAGTTAGAAACGAACTAAGTACCTATTCCATAATAAAAAAAATATAAACTACCTACCTCATCATTAGCGAAAACGCAAGTCATACAAGCGTAAATATCAATATAATAAAAAAAAAGTAACCCGGTCACGGATACCAGTTTTTCGGTATTATCGACACGCGTCATCGAGCATCGCCCATCACTATTTATAAGATTATGTTGGAGCAATATTTGACTTTCGCAGCTTTCATTACGAATTCTAATTACTAAGAACAATGTAGTGAAAGTTCTGGTCAGATTCCAAATGGTCTTAGGAATTAAATGAGTGATTCAAAGCCAGTACTGTCCAACTGATTATCGTCATTACAGTAGGTACGTGAGTTCTGATGGACTGAATTTGCTGCTGAGTCTCATTTGTTATTCGCGTGGAGTTTGTAATGGATAGCCACTTACTTCATTTGTCTAGAAACGTTGGCGAATGTTACTTTGATTTGGTTGATGTCGTAAATACAAATGTTATTATCATGCGTGGTTGTTTATCTGCATTTATCTAGGTTTTGAAATCCTTGGCAAGAAGTACCTAATTACATAACTTAAAGCTGTCTTGAGTAATAAGGAAAATGGAAATCTTAAAAAGGTAGTTGAAGTTCGATGGTAGATACGGCAAATCAAAGTTTAAATAACCTCTTTATTTCAATCAAATCATTACGGTGTCACAGTTTATCGATACAATCAATCAATCACATCACAGCCCTATCGTATTCAGGGCAGCATGCTCTCGAAAATAAATAGAGATGATCACATGAGCTTCTACAACTTTCTATCGACTTTCGCTAATCGAATCGTAACGATCCCCAAGGGAATCGAGAAGTGTAATAGCAATTATTACTATCGCGGTATCGAGTAATTGGTTACTGGTAGGTACTTGAATAATCGGATGTAGAGTACTTACCTAAGTTTCGTATTTAGAATTGAGAATATTCGATTCGATTAGGTACTTAACGTAGGATTTATGTTCCTACCTACATAATAATTAAGAAATTGGTTATAGGTTTGGTTACTCTTAAGAAAAACAAAAAACCCGACTGCAAAAACACATAACTGAAAAGAGAAAAACAATTCTAAATACATGTTTAAATATATATATTGTATTGTGTATTTGGAATTGTTTTTCTAAAATTCTATAGATAATGCTTATTTTTCTATTTTCAGTTATGTGTTTTTGAAGTCGGGTTTTTTTTTTTTAATAATTTGCTTTATTTCAAGCTTTTTAGTTTTATATAGGTATATACATATATATATTTTTCATTACTAGCTTTTATTTGATACCAATATTGTGGTAATTTATTCTTAAAAAACCTACCTCTCCCGTTTTTGTATTTGCAGATGCAATATATAAATATTATATAGCCTATGTCACTCCCACAATTGCGACAAATCTAACGACACCTCATTTGTTGAAATCCATCAAGCCGTTTAGGCTACAGAGCGTGCCAAAGAAATAGACAAACACACATACATACAAACATACATAGGTACATACATACTCTCGAAAAACATTACCCTCCTGCCCCAGAAGGGTAAAAAACTCAAAATCTTATTCTATACAAAATTATTCATATTTAGCTTTAGAATTAAAAGTCTACATTCAAATCGCCTAGGGCGTCAAAGTATGGACGGCCCTAGTTCCCAATGGTTCCCATAATCAAATTGACCACACTTCTTTCACTAGTGCTAATGAAAGATTCGGTAGCACCAACTGTTTCCAAATAGGTACTCACATTTTCACGCGTTAACCAATCAAGCTTTTTGACGCAAATGCGTTAATATTTCGCGGTACTGTCATGACATTGCTCATAATCGATGTTTACGGTATTTTTCACGATACAACGCGTAAAATGACCGAGTACCGTGTGTAACTGACTATGCATTTGCGTAAAAAAGCGGTTATGGTTTTTGGGGTACAAAATACATAGGTAATTTATAAGATTCGCCACGGAACTTCTTTGGTGGAGAGATGGTTTCGTATCTCGTAACGCCGTCTATCGGTCAACTTCGTCAAATTATAATTTACTTTTATTGGGAAAATTTTACAAGAAAAAGGTGGTTTAGCCATGATTTGATGGGATTAAACTTTCTATAAAATATAGGGTTGCTGTCAACCGGTAGAACAAGCCCCGGTAATACTTACAAATGTTACGATAAGTGCAAAAGTTCAACTAATCCATACTTATCTGTGGCTTGTACAGCCATTTGTGGAAAATTATGCCATAAGTTTATGTTGTCGAGAAAACTTGATGTAAAAGTT
This sequence comes from Xanthia icteritia, assembly GCA_949128155.2. Classification (NCBI taxonomy): domain Eukaryota; kingdom Metazoa; phylum Arthropoda; class Insecta; order Lepidoptera; family Noctuidae; genus Xanthia; species Xanthia icteritia. Next base: position 4,058,754 of record OX421943.2, read on the forward strand.
GAATAGGGCAAAGAAAATAAAAAGTAATTACATTTTTTTACATACTTGTGAATGTAAAAAAAATATCTTGTTTTAAACGCCTTGCTTTATAATTGTTCGGTAACGCGTGACAGAAACTTTGCTATTACAAATCATGTAGGCGTTCGAATAATCTTAATAATACTTCGCGACGACGCAGGATTACTTCGACTTCGTATTCATTGAAAGAAATAAGCATTAAGATAACTTGTAAAAAATCATTAAACTTACAAGAGAACTAGATTGCATAATTTAATTTCAGGAAAGGCCTTCTGAAAAAAAAAAACTGACCCTAATTGTATTCAAGCCTTTAGACAACTTCTAATGCCACCTCCACCTGACACATACAATGGTAGTTTTTGACATTTTGAAAGGTAACTTTATGCCAAAAATAATCTGGATTAAAACGCATTAACGACTCCATCTACATAATCATCATTCACCTGCCCTTATCCCAATTTATTTGCGGTCGGCGCAACGTGTCTTTTTCTTCCATACTTCTCTATAAGTCGTCATCTCGGTAGTCACCCCTTTCTAGCTATATCATCTTTCAGACAGTCCATCCATAGTTTCTTTGGTCTTCCCTTACTCGTATATGACTACTCCATCTACATAATAACCGGCTCAGACTAAAGCACAAAAATACCAATTTCGTTACAAACAAATCTAAGTCAAACGCTAACTCGCTCATTAAACATTTCGCAGTTCATGTCATTCAAATTACACAGTTCAGCTCCCACGATACGTATCGTAACTAAACAACTAACCACTTTTATTTTCGTTGTCGTGTCGCAAGAATATCGAGTTAACTTTACCGGTCACGACCCGGCCCGGTCAGAGATATGGATAACAGCTGATGTCAGCCGCGGGCGGCCATTGGAGACTGCTGATAGATTTGAATTTGGAACCTGTAGTGAAAGATGGAAGCCATAGAGGGTGTATGATTAATGTTAGGTGGAGTGAAGAAATATTTCGTTAGTAATTTTTGGTTACTTACCTACGTTATAAGGAACTCAAATATGGGTGCAACTGCTGTTTAGAGGAAGGCTAAGATGGAATGATGCTAGGCTAGCTAGAATGCTAGGATGGCTCGTAATTTGACTTTTGAATTTCGATTAATTGATTAGTATCATAAGAAATAATTAAGCATAGCCTAGGAGTTTGGGAAGACTGATGGCAAGCTAGGTTTACAAGTTCATTAAGCTAATTAAGCTTTCGGAAAACCTCGGCAAGGGTCACCTATATAAAACGAGAAAGATCGGCGAAAAATGGAGGACCTTTAAGTAGAACGAAAAAGTGTAAATTATATGTCAACCAATTGATGATAATGATGATTAAACTCGGATAGTTACGAACTTCACAAACGTATTATGCAATTCACAAAAAATCGGTAATTCTAATCTCACTAACCACTCAATCAACGCTGTAGTAGTTTTTATGCCATTTGTAAAAAGCAAGTAATCACCATTACTTAATCCATTTAAACTAATTAAGGCTTTCTGCTTGTTACAGGAAAAAGGGAAGACTAACCGAGAGAATCTGAAAACAGATATACAGCATCGGAAAGAAACCTTTTATAGAGTATGTATTTGTTGTAACATTTATTATAGTTTATAATGAACTTATTAGTAAAGGCACGCAGACAAAGTTCTAACGAATCACGCACGCTTTGAAAAAGGTCAAATTCTACATTCTATAACAACGAGTCAGTTACTTGTTGCTGTCACTTATTTGTTGATTCATATTTTAAGATAAACTTAAGGCTCCCGCTGACAGGCGTGATGTGACGGTGCGACGCGATTCTGGTAAAACAATGTTCATGAAGTTTTCATAGAAATTGTTCGACTAGAGTCGCGTCTGTCTGCAGGCCTTTATTCTATTGCCATATTTCTTGCTTTGCTTTGTCTGAAAACGAGGCCTTATGAGCAAGCAAAACATACGAACAGGAATCAAAGTCAGGCTTTTCTAGAGTTCTGCTATTATGGGAATACGAGGAAGCTGGATAACCGATCTAATGATTGAAAGTGCGACTGCTGGTCCGATTCCCAGGTGGGGCAGTTCTCATTAGCCTTCAACATTCTCGGAGTCACGATTTGTGCCTGGTTGCTGTCAATAAGCTTACCCTCTATTACATGGGGCTTAAATATAACTAGCTTACATCTATGCATTCCTTTTGTGCTGTTAACAATCGTGCATTCCAGTAATTATCGTCGTTTGTGTTGCAGGAGGCTCCGTCGGACGAGGATTCGGCGGTATCGTCCGCCCCCGCCTCACTGTCACCCCAGCCGCTCAGCGACATGTGGGTCAGTATCACACAAAAGCATTACATCACACATTACTACAGCATCTTCTATCTACACATACACACATTTTTCAGTAAATAAGTAGCCCTAGACACCTGTACGTGTTTGGAAACAATGGTCTCTGGAAAGCCAATACTAAAGTTAATTCAATCTGTCGGATTCTCATATACATGGGTAATCTTTTTCATCATGAGTCTGTGTGTTATCTTTCGTTGTCTATACCTACCACATTTGTGCCTAAGTCAGTAGCATCAACAGTTTACAATGTCTAAGCAACGTCCTACCTGATAGGTACCAGGGTACCGTCTGCGTTGGATAACCCTGTACAAAATTCTGCACGAAGGGTTTTTACTTATTCAGTAAAACCGGTCTTCCATTGAGGAAACTTTTCTTCCTCCATCTACGAGTAGGTTCAATAAGTTGGCAGATATGTTCTACTTACTCAATACTAACTCAATTCAATATTAACAATTCGCGTGACAACATTGTAAGTTAAGTTTTCGACTATGTCTTAATATCGACTGCTCTTATGTCTGTTCTAGATTATAAAAGTACCACTCAACTAATAAACAATAGAAATTACTTTCATTATACATCATACATAACCAGGTATCTGCTAGATTTATTGACATTAATCATTACCTTTAGAACATTATTTACGCACGAAGTAGCAAAAAGCTGTCGGACTGAGCAACTTGCTTTCATGTATCCACAATGAAGTAACTCCGATACATTTGGCTTGATAGCAAGTTAATAGATATTAATACTGTTTTAGATCTTACGGAAGTATTGAAACTAGGTCTACTTTACACGGCTTAGATTTGGACATTAGTTAAGACAAGTCTATGGGTTATGTAGAACTTAGCTTCTGTATCGACAGTTATAATTAAAATATATTATCAGCCTATGGTATGGATTGTGCAAGCATGGCCGACGATAGAGAGTCCTGTCGTTCTATGTATGTAAGTAATTTATCTACACGATTTTAAAATATTAATTGCAGTCAATGATATTAAGATGGTATGGACACATTAAAGACGCAATGAAGATCATGTGGTACAAATTTCACTAAACTTACAAAAAAACGTACAAAACGTACAAATTTCACTGAACAAAAGACAGGCAGAGGCCGACAACCCAAGAGAGAATAACTTGGCGCAGAAAAGTGAGGAGATCCAACTTCAAAAATTCGACTTCTTCTTCTTTTTCTTCCGTCTCTGACGGAAGAAAAAGAAGAAGAAGTCGAATGATATTACGTTTGATATAACAAAGAATCTTTCGTCTTTTGTGCGAAGAAAGAAAGGGAAATATTATGCTATTGCACCACCGATTGCATTTATTAAGTATAAGTAATATCAGTATCTGTAGGTGTGTAACCGTAGATAATAATTAAATTCAATGCAGTTTATTACCGACACCTGTCGCGCCTTCTTCATAAATATTGATTTAAACACTGAAGGTCAGATCAAATCATTAAACTAATACTAGTAGCAATGTATTTATGACTGGCTATTAAATTAAGTACTAAACGTCTTCAAGCCAGCTAGTTTGAAAGGCCCTTCATTTCTAAAAGCTTATGTCTGTTCCAATCACCCTAAATCTAGCTAGAAGTAGACCGACGAATCTAGCCACGATTTATATTTTTTATTTAATTTTATTAATTATTTTCTAATTAATTTTAATTGTATGGCAATGGGCAAAGATCGTCACTTACTGGACGCCTGAGGGAGGACATCGCCAGCGAGAGACCGCGGCAAAGGTGGTGTGATGGTCTGATCATGTTTGCAGGGCCGACATGACCAGAGATCGCGCAAAATAGCCCGGTTTGGAAGGATAAATGGTAGGCCTTTGCCCAAAGTCAGTCAAATCATTTATTTCAAATAGGTCCTTGTAAGGCACTTTTGAACGTCAGAATTTACAAAAAAATTTGATTGGTTCTAGTCGCCCCTTCCAAAAGGTAGTTTCGCATGGAGAAGAATGGGCAAGAAACTCCACCGTTATTCTTTTAAAATGTTTTTTAAATATTTTGTATAGGTACATTAGTTATATAATTATATGTGAGGACGATGCACCTAGAATAAAATTATTATACCACAATAGGTAAAAAGAATTAAGAATTAAAAATGAAGCAACAACAGATAAACTAATTATGTGATAGATACATGGTGGTCTCATATTTACAAACATTGTGAAAGTAGACGATTTTCCTAAAATTATACAATTAATAAGTCAGTGTGTGCCGAAGTAATCACAGAATGTAAAATAAAAAAAATAAAAAATATATATGCAATTGAATTAGCAACCAGTTTGATTTTGTCTAGATTCCATATTAAGTATGCTATGGAGCAGGACCAGCATGTTTCCAAGCATTCTTATCTTGGATATAATTCTCTAATTAGTAACACGCTTGTTTATAAAGTGTACTTTTAATATGAGTTTTAAATTTTCTTTAATTTAATTGCAATATATCACAATGTATTTTGTTGTAACATTTAATACAGTACCCCATAAACGATGTACTTATGTACTTTAGATAATCTGAAAAATGATTGATCTATTTTATTTTTATTTCTAGTATTAAAATTATGTCTATCACTTATTTTATTAAAAAGATGTAGATTTTTTCTTACATACATAATATTTTCATAAATGATTTGGCAAGGTACCGTTATAATATTAATCCTTTTAAATACTTCCCTGAGAGATTCGCGGCGACGTAGATTATAAATGGCTCTGACAGCTCTCTTTATTTAAAATAAATAATATTATATTAAATAAATAAATAAATTTAGCAGTATAAAGATGGATTCAATGTCAGCAGCCCGACCCCACAGTAAAATTCCATACGACATAATGCTGTGGAAATAGCTAAAATAGACCAAACGCGCGGTTACTACGTCTGTTAACTGTCTTATCTTTCTATCAGCATAAGCGGCCAAGCTTAGCCGCCCCGTAAGAGATGTTATGCCCAGTAGAGAGACTCAATGTAGGCAAACAAAAAAAAATTAAAAAAATGGCTGAATGGTATATAAATCTGGCCAGTAGTTTTGCTGTGAAATTGAACCAAACAATCTCCCTTAGGACATTCGGGAAGTAAACCCACAAGCAAAAGCTGTTTAAAATAACACATAAAATCAATTAGATTTATGAACATCAATAACGATGAAATCTAAGTGGCTGACCATTGTGCCTAACAAAAGGCGATTATAGCAGTAACGGCCCAATTAAACCCACACGAAACGACTTATCCAACTTGACGTGGATTGCCTTTTACGTGTTATATAGAGGACAGTTTACACTGAGGTAACTGCTGCCGGCGTCTAAATGCTGGAACTATAGAGATGTACAATAGGATCCAGGAAATAAAGAGCCATTTCGTCTCTTAGCGTGGGTAAAGGCGACGAAGGAATTGGCAAAGGTACGAAATAGCAGGTTCTTTCTAATGTTGTAATCGACTATGGCCAAATTGTTTGTAAAGCGTGGTGATTATGTTTGATTCACACGTCAGTTACGTCAACTATGCACACAAAAAATAAATGAATAATATTCCTGAAGAGTGCTAGGTCTCTAAGCTCTAATAAACTGCAGGGATGTAAGGCAAGTCAAAGTGACAATGTGGTGCACTTCACTTGTCACTATTTTAATATTGACCAGCTATAAGAGTATATGGTAACCCATCTGGTCCATGATAAGCAGGTGTTATCAATTCATGTAATCCTGTAGCTTTAACTAACTGTTTAGATTTTGTCTCTGACTACTTGCGTGAGTTTGAGATCTCGTAACTTTTTAGGCTTTATATCACTAATTTGTAGACATACTTTCAATTACTGTGTGGAATTACTAAGTGATTGGTCTGCACGCAACACAGATTATGCTAGAGGCACATAAAGATCAGCAGAGTAGTAGTTAGTGTCACTATCTGTTTTTGTAATGCGTAAATTAAATAGCAGGCTAACTGATTAATGAGCTACTTATGAATGCCACTGATGCTGCGATTAACGTGGCCACCAACTGAGCCCAAGTATTTTAAGAAAGTGCCAGCGATAAGAAAAGAAGGAGAAGAATGAGTTACCGAGTAGCCTCTTGCGCATTTGTGAAACAGGAGACTGAACTAACTTGAACTCATGATTTCAAAATTCTGTAGCGAATAAAATTTCTTCAGAAGGCAAGAAAAATGAGGTATCGTTGGAAGCGTCTCGATCGTCCGCTGGTTATAGGCTATGTCACGTCACATTAAATTCAATATGGCGTAAGGAAATAAAGTCATGAAAAAAAAAAGAAACTTTTAGTTGGGTATCAAATAAAAGAGCTTGTCGAGCACATTACAAATAGGTAAATATATCATATTGTCTAAGTAAATAAATGTTTAAATTGTTAAAAACAAGCAAAAGTGAGACTGTGCTACCTACGGCGCGGCTGTAAAACTAATACCTATTTTACAATAAAACCTAAACAAAAAATGTTTAAAGCGGCTCTGCAAATACTTAATCACGAAATTATAACCCCAAAATAATTTTAAATAAAAAGTAAGTTCAAAAACTGAAAGCCGACTACTGAAAAGTCACGCTCTAAAAAGTACGAAACAAGAAAATATTTCAGACAGAAATCAAGACATAGGTACAAAAATGGTCAAGATAAAGCCGTCGTCGCATACCATTATAATTTTGTGCGTGTATAGTACATGCATGCCAAAATTAGAGCGTGATTTTTCAGTAGCCGGGTTTTTAACAATAAAGATACTCCACGAATTAGACCCACAGCCAAACTTTTTGGAGCATTCCTAAGCTTTTTAGTTTAATTAAACTCGGAAAATCTAATTGAAAATGGATTGGCGATTAGAAGTTTTATTTTAAAGACGCACTTATTTTGAAGGCAGCCACATTCCACGCTAAATTAGGAGTTCCAATTTAGACCAATATGAACACAATACGTGGAATACACACCAAATTGAGAGATAGTTATGTATTTCACGTACCTTATTGTTCTACTCATAATCGTGGCAATTTATGCCTCAAGTACGATTTCCCGGCGCCGATGTACATGCGTCTGTCTCAAAGAATGCTTTTCGGCCTTGGGACATACGAGAGGATGGCAGAATCAGCGTATAATGTCAAATAGTATTGCAGTATAAACATTTTGTCACCTAGTAAACTATTGGCTTGCCGCTTGCGTCACTGTATTGTGTTTCTATGTTATGTAGGGTGACTATGCTTCTTTAGTTTACTCGTAAATATCCAATTACGTAATTCGGTAAGTAGAGATTCTACTTACCGAATTACGTAATTGGATATTTTGAGGTTTGAATAAAGCGACGTGTGAGAAGAGATAGCCCATGAGAAACAGTAAAACGTTGCTTGTCCGTTTTTTATCCAAAGGAACTGACTATACAAAAAGCCCAAGAAAGGACCTAAGAACTGTCACCGTACATAAAGCTGCACCTAAGTATTTCTGATGAGTAGGTACTCAAACAATTATTGTGTAAATAGTAATGTTCAATGCATAGGTATTGCAATAGATGTAGGCAGAACAAGTCAGATGGTCATACAACAGAACTGTGTCGGGTGATAGGTAATTGTAATGTATAAATTGTAATTTCAATGCTAATCAAATAATTATGGAAAACTTGTAGTGATTATCATTAGAATGGCCAACAGGTTTTAACAATTACGAATTGATATGTTGCAATGTAGGTTAAAAGCGTTTAATTATTTTCCGTTTCGTGAATTACAAAAGACTGGTTTTTAATGAAATGTGTTCGCAATAGTTTCAACAATATTTAATTTGTTTCACCGTATCAGTGGTACATGCGAGCCTGGCCTTTTTAGTGGAACTGCGCCTTGGACACGACCCGAGTGGGTGTTGCGCGTGTAGGCTAATAATTTGTTAATTCTGTAAACAAAATCGCCCCATTTTGGGCAAAGCGATAAAATCTAGGCAGTTTGTTTGGTTATGTAGAAATATCCACCTGCCTTTCCAAAAATATCAGTAGGATAGGTATAATTAATCGTTTTGTTTTTGGACAGTTAAATAAATTAAAAGTCTTTTGTATTTTTCGTGTTATTAATAAATTAATTTGACATTAATTGAGTTCATTGGCATTGGAATAACACTTTATGTGGAACATTACGTTTTGAAACTAAAGAAGTATTCATCATTCATTTCAGTGTTGGATGATCTTTATTTCAACCTGAATTACATAAGCGCACACATGCACAGGTACACCAAACACATTGGAATGATTGACCAGCCTTTCCGTAAAAAAAAGTTATGCCGTATTAATTTACGTATAAATATTTGTTATCCTGAACAGAAAATAATATAAATATATATAATAATAATATTGTCCCATTTTCACAAAACTGATGGTCCCTTCCGTTCCAGTCATGCGGCCAATGCCGTTCGTCGGCGGAGCGCGCGTCGGCCGCTGCGCGGGAGTGCACGCGGCTTGCGGACGCCTTGCGAGACGCGCGCGACCAACTCGAGCTCATGGAGTTCAGGCTTTTAGAGTTGGAAGACGCACATCCCGATAAGGTACATAAAAAAATCTTTAAAGTTTATTTTTTTTAAATTTTGCCAAAGTGAGTGATTCCCTTCTTTAGAACCATAAAGTGAGTTAGTTTTCATTTGTCTTCCGCTGTGACTGTGACGTACGTTTTCGCGCGTGATTTGGATGTTTTATGTACTATTTTGTGTGTTTGAACGTCATGTGAAGGTGAAGGCTGTATTAGTTTGCAATGGAGTTTAAAAGCGAAGTGATGAATGGCGCACGCGCCGATCAGGTATTCTTGTGTTTTTTTTTTACTTGTTATTTTTCGTGCTTTTGTTTTAATATTTATCTGCCTAAGTATATTGTTATTTTTCGATGTTTCCTCATATCTTATCTCCAATTTGAAAGATACGATTACGGTTTTTTCGTTATCTTTTATCATTTTTTTCTGAGATAATACGAGTAAGTAATGCGTTTAGCATTGCGAATTTTTGCAAAAGCAAGAATTATTTTGAACCAGGTAGGTACACAATTTCGACCACGTTATTAAATACTTGTTATTCTAGTGGCAATCCAAACTATGTACTTTTTATTGATGAAGGGCTCTAAAATAAAATTAATGTGGTCATACTACTTACAAAGAGTTCATGAAGTCTGTTCTTTTCTAAATTTTGTTACAATATCATGAAAGCATGAACGATGAAAAAAAAAATATATGGAAAAAAAGGTGTAAACAAGAATTTCCTCTGATTAATTAATTCACGATATTCCTACATTACTTTGGCCATTTATCTTTTGATAATAGTAATAGAACATAGACGCAAGAAAATCTTCCAAAGTAGGTACAAGTGTAAATCAATTAACCGTTATTATCCAACACCATTATTCATATAACAGCACGGACTAAAATACTTTCTCACGTAACATTGATTACAGATAACCTTGACCTTAGGCTATACACATTCTCCATACAAGCAAGAGGTCAACTAGAAGTAGCTGTTGTGAAGTTAAGCGCAGGTCACACGACAGGCATAAGCAAACTTAGCAAAGTTTAGCTCCCGTCGGGCATTTTACTCTCGACCTAGTCCTGTGAAATGTCTACAGCAACTTGAGCTAAGCTAAAGATATCTTAAGTTAGCTTTTGGTACAATAGTTATGCTAGTTTTTGCAAATTTGATATCTGGTCCAGATTCTGGTCCACTAAGAATGCAAACGTTCAGGTGTACAAGGAAGATGAGCCACAGAAATAACTTAGCTTATCTGCAAATGACGGGTTAGTTGGCGTATAATATATGTAGGTTGTTCAGCCGATCTAATGAGCTGTCAATAGTGGCAATCCAAATCTAGCCTCGGGTGGAATTACGGCTCATTTCAAGCTGACTTCATCTAAGTTGCCTATGGTTACGTGATCAGATTTAAAAAAATACACGATCTGTCAGATCGTTTATGTGTGGTGTGAACCATCATCTGCCTAGCTTTTTCTCCAACTATGTTGGGGTCGGCTTCCAGTCTAAACGGATGCAGCTGAATATCAGTATTTTACAGGAGCGACTGCCTATCTGATCTCCACGATCCAGTTACTGGGTACTGGGGTGGGATACCCCGTGGTAAGACTGTTTGTTAGACTTTCGGGGTTCTGACGACCCGTAACAACTGTCAAATATATACAAATGACAATGGCATGTAAAGAGAAGTCACCCATCCAAGGACAACCGCGGCAAGCATAGCTTAACCTGATCGATCGACCCGTGCGGCTGTTATTACTTAGCCACAAGCCCCTCCGAAGTAAGAAAAGACGTCGTTACTTCTTAAGCTAAACAATTATCGGTACGCAAAGTTTGCTAAGCTAGCTGTGTGGCCTTCGCCTTATGTTCTTTCAATTATAACTTAAGGTGTTAACGGAAACACCATTGATCATTATTAACGGTTTTGTTACTTATTTCTATGGTGGCCGGATACACGTCTGTTTATGGGACACTTGCTGGTTGATTACCTCATTCTGTTAGTCATAGTCATATATCAGGTGTTGATAAATAAAACATGTACGTATTTACCAAGAGGTATGTATGTATGGAATGGACAGTAATGCGCAGTACTTTAGTTCTAAGGTTATTTTAGTGTCAAGATGAAAATCGATTAATGTATTTTGATACGAAAAATTGTAAAGGCTATTTATCTTGGAATAGAATCGATACTTTAGGAATAAGGGCTTATCGATCAATTATTAGAACTGCTATTGACAGTTTGGCCTATAATTTTCACGTAACGCACAGTGTATTAGAAATAATAATCTTAATGTATCAGACTCAGCCCTGGATCTAGTTTTTTTTTGAGGCGGGGCAAGAACTACCGTCTGCCGCCCCTCGCCAACCCTTTAAACTTTATGCTTCTCTATGAAGCCTTAATTTATTTTTTGTACAGACGCCAGCACATCAACCTACTACAATCTGTCAAATTTCTTTAACAGATTTTCAACTTTATCACTGAAGTATAAGGTTCAAAATTGATTGGGAAGATTTGACAGTTTCGAGTAGGTTGACCTGCGGGCGTCTGTACATTGAAATGTCGGACATTTATTTTAATTAGGCTAGGACAGGATAGGGTTTGAATAAGTCGAACTCTTCGAACCATAACTAATTTGATGTGCAGTCCGATTTTCGATTTACTTATGCAGAAAGTTTAACACCAATTAAAACAATCTAGTATGCAAGAGCGAGCGGAGCGACCTCGAAAAATTTTGCAGTCTGCCTGAGATAAGTTCGATTTTCTTTTGTGATTTAGGAATTATAAATAAATTAATAATAAGGAATTACAAAACTGTAAGAGCGAGCGTTGATAAAACGCCAATCCAACAGGGGCGCCAAAACTATGCTAAAAATTAAAGGAGATCGTGTCTAAATAATAATCTTAATTTATTTATCCTTAAAAGGATAGGTAATTAACTGTTTTTAGCGGTCATAAAAAATATTTATGCAGCAGTCACAATGTCCATCATGATTCACTTAAAACATGACCAATCTTCGCAGGATGAGTTCACAAATTCTCTTTTCAAGAGTCAGTTAAAGTTTTACTTTGTAGATACAGCAAGTCAAAATCATATATCGCGTGAATTTCCGTTACCGTCTGCAACTTGATACGGTCCGCAAAACTAATTTAATATCCCATCAATAACGCTAGTAAGTCACAATAAACATGTCTCGTTTGCTCAATCGGCTTCGTTAGCTCAATTATAACTACCGCAATTATGAAGTAACTTTACGCTTTGGGTAATTTAACCGATGGTTACTCTCGCAATGTTTGAACAACGCCAACCATCGCTAGTTATCTGAGACATAGAGCTACCGCGGAACTAATTAGTTGGCATGAAGCAATTGATTCATTCTTTTTTTTAAGAAGACACTCCGCCTTTTAATTAATTAATCGGAATTGATCAGCCTGTCTTTGAACCAATATTTGCTGATTCGATGAATGACGATTAAAAAAAATCAAGCTCCAATAAACACTCCATTCATTTGTTCTGTTTATAGATAATTGTCATGTTTAGCCCTAAGCACAATAACCATTCGTAAAGTAAATACTTTTGAATAACTGGGACAAACAAAAGGCCGGTGAAGGAGGAAGCGAAAAACTTGTCCCATAACTCCATGTTAGTTTATTATTACGTTTCCACGAACAACGAATGGTCGCCTATTAAAGTAGCAACATTCTACAACATACTTAATCTGTATCAGAAAGAAAAAATCGTTTTACATAGGTATATTTGTCAACGCCTACTGCAAGTCGCTCGTTAAGCCTCTGGCCACCTAAACAGAACCACTACGGTCCAACTAATGAGAGAGTACGGTCAGATTTTTGGCGTCCATTTTTTATCTCGATTTTATTATACGTGTGTGATGTAAAGTGATTGTTGTGTTTCGACAAACTGGTAACGTAATACCGTGTAACCTTCTTTCAGACAGGTCTTTTATACTTTCGTGGTTGTTACAAGGATTGTTATGTTCAGCGGCCTGAAAATTGTCCGGTGTTTTTTGTCTGTATTGAAATTGGTTTCGTTTTATAGCATCTCAGTTTCATTTCTCTGTTTCAGGGTACTAGGGACAACCTAACCGACTCGGATTCGGGCTGCGTGTCCCCAGGCTCCCGTATCAAGGACTCCGCGTCGCCCGAACTCAAACGAATGGATTCCGGATACAAATCCCCCCACGCCCCAAGCAGCCCCTGCAACCCCCGACGGCACCTGGGCACGCCACACGATGATTTCAAAGAAGACTTCGCCAGAGCCCAAGTGTTAGCCGACATTTTGGACAAAAACTCCGAAACCACCAGTGATTCCCTCAAAAGTAATCCAGTCAAAGAGCATTTGGAACAAATGATACTAAATGCGGCTTCGGCGGAAGACAGGGCCTGCTTGGAACAAGTTCTGATGCTGCTATACAACCTTCAAGCTTTGAGCAGTTCTGTCAGTGAAGATGAATGCTTTCAGGTTAGTTAGAAACTTTTTACATCTTGACAATAATAATAAAAAAAAAATTAATGACAGTTGTCAACAAAAACCAGACAAAGTTTTTTGATCTATATTTCCAAATTTCCGTCTATTTTCAGGCTAAACCAAGAAAAATATGTGACCTGAGATTCAAACAAGAAACTGACAAAACTCAAAAGGCGATCGCAACTGTAACACCGTATCAACAAAAAGGGTACAAATGCGAGTCATTGGAGAGTCTTTGCAGTGAAGAACGGAAACCCAGCAATGTTCTGCAAGAGAGTGGCATCTTCGAAGGTGTCGAGACAGAGTCAAAGAGTACCCAAACAGATGTCAACGAAAGCTTTGAATGTAGTGGTGAACTAAACACCGAAATACAACGACTGAATAGTATAAGAGAGAAATTAGAGAGACAAGGAGTTAGGAATAGGACATTAAGTACTAAAGAAGATGGTGACGGCCTGGAGTGCAGGTGTGTGAAATTGGGCAAGAAGCACAAGCAGTATTACGAAAGGAGGCTTAAGTTTTTGGAAGGAAAGATCTCTATATACGAAGCGGCACAAGACGTTAAAGAGGCTAAGCTAGCACAGAGATTGCAGAAAGAGTTCCTTCTTGAAAATAGAATACAGGTATTCAAAGATTTCATATATAAATTCTAACGTAAAAGCTAAAGTTTATTGTAGAACTTGTGTACAATATTTTGTTTTTGTTTTACAGGAACTCGAATCGCAACTATCCGAACTACAAGATAAATACGAGAGACTAGAGGAGGATTGCTGTGAACTAGAAGAAATCGAAAATGACACCCGTTTACATTGGCAGCAGTAAGTAGCGTGATCTTATTATTAAAGTAAATTTCCATAGCATTGTTTACCTAGCTTTATTACTTTAGCTAACTGAATACAACTCTGTCGATCTCAAGGTCAAGAGCATCATTAAAAAACAAACTCTTTTGTCGTTGAAATCTTGAATTGTTTTTATGATTTTTTATTCAGAGTTTAGTTTCCCGGCTTCCTATTTTCATATATTCAGTTGTATACACACCTAGAATATTTTTGGTGTTTAAGGTTTATAGTAAAAACAAAGAATCATCATGTCTGTCTGTAGACCTCTCCGTCTATCAGACGGCAGTTGTAACTCGAATTTTAGGCTTTTCAATATCACCGTGATTAGTAGGTACAAAGTTTATTTATTTTTGATTATGTATTAAAGTTCTATATTTATGTAAGGATCGCAATAGGTGACGTTCTGTAGTTTCTGCTTACACCCCCATGGGAAGAAGGTGTGAATTTATGTATGTATTACAATTCTAGGCTTGAGATGGACTATGAGCTCTGTTCTGCTCAACTAAGAGACATGACGGAGCAACGAGAGTGTTCGCGGTCGCAGGCTGAGCGCCTGATGACCGAACTGACCAATAAGGAGTGCGCATTGAAGTCTAGGGAGGTAAGTTCTTTTTAAAGACACTTTTTTTTTTGCAGACTCCTTTAGTAAAAAATGATCATCATCATACTCCTGTATCCCGATATATTTAGGGTCACTGCAGCATGTATCCTTTTTCCATACTTATGTCTCTATTAGCCGTGATCTCAGACATCTCGCTTCCTTTTCTGCACGCTTAGCATGACCACAATAGAAACGGATTTTGTTGACGGAAGAATAGACGAAATGGCAGATAAACCAATCACAATCTGTCATTTTGTCTATTCTTCCGTCGACAAAACCCGTATAAAACCCGTTTCTATGGTTGTCATGCTATGCGTGTTGGAGTCATAAATCTCAAGCCAAAATTTTGTTACAATAATATTTAAATGAAACTAGCATCGGCACCCCAATTGCGAAATACACAATTCCAAGGATTTTGAAGGAGATTCATAAACTATATTGCTCCATGTTTAAAAAAATCGTGTACAACGTGGACAACGTAAACAGCGCAACAAATTTATGTTGAATTGTCAAAATGAATGGCATTGGGATTGTGCGTGTGTTACGTAATTAACCTGCTTGTCTCTTTTAAGTTAATCTCCGTTCATAAAAATAACGACAATTAACCATCAGATTTACAGATCGGTCATTAGAATCTGATTTGACAATTGTGAGTAAGATACATCTACATTAAGAAAAGAAATATATATTTACATTCAAAAATAATGAAAAAGCAATGATGATGATGATGATGATAATAATGATGGTGATATTTGAATGAAATTATGAAGTTTCTGATCGTCCTTTAATCTTCCAGAAAGAGTTACGTACGAGGTTGGAGAAGCTTGAGAAAGCGGTGCCAGCGCTGATAGCGTGGAACGTGGTGCAAGTGGTAGGAGTCAACTTGTCCCTTGGTGGAAAGGTACAATACTTCCTATCTTCCTTAGTAAAATTGTCAAAATCCTTCTTTTGATTTATTAATCTTTCGTTGAATAATGATACAGAAAGATATTAAAATATTTGCTAGGTTTGATATTTGAATCTTCTAAAAATCGTAAAAAAATCTCACCTTTTGGAAAGCAGTGGATGAGGTCTACAATGAAACGAGCGTGCCCAGAAGAAGATCTTGCTTCTAATAAAAATCCTATGTTCGCTCTGCAGCAGGCGCTTATGAG
The DNA here is from genome assembly GCA_949128155.2 of Xanthia icteritia. NCBI lineage: Eukaryota > Metazoa > Arthropoda > Insecta > Lepidoptera > Noctuidae > Xanthia > Xanthia icteritia. The sequence goes on from OX421943.2 coordinate 4,074,645, forward strand.
CCGTATGAGCGGCTATAGCGAGAACACGCGCGCGGTCGTGCAGCAGATACGCCAAGAGAGTCGCGAGTGTAGCAAAAAGTGCAACGCGCTCGTCGCCTGGGACAGCATCCAGTCAGGCACCACGGCCCAGGAGCTTGAACTGCAGAAGCAAGTCACTAAGTAAGTATCACGTATCTTGAACGTCCAAAGACCCAAACGTTGGTCCCTAAGAATTCGCGCCATTTTCAATTGTTAATTTTGTGTTCTTCACTCCTTTAGCCGCAGAACACGGAATCGCCTCGCCGGCAGCGTTTAGAGACAGCAGTACTAAAAAAATTCATGGCGCCTTATTTGTGCACACAACTTCCGTCCATATCGCCTTTCAAATCCGTCAGTTTCAATACCTAAGTCATTTGTGTCGTAGTGCATGTAAATGGTGACACGTTTTGTTTGTATGGAAAGTTTGAAAATGCGCCTCTAAGAAAGGCCACTCAGGCGTCTCCGTACTCTGTGGGTTTAGCTATATTGACATCAATGATTCAGAAAATGGCAGTTTATTCAACACGTTAATTTTTGTTTGACTTTGTTCGTCAGACAGTATACGTCGATTACCTTTTATCTTGTTTTTGTTAAGCTCGTGTTTGACATCACTAATCTATTTAGTTTTTAATAGTGCAAGTGGGCCTATGTATTTAAATAACTTAAAATTTTCACAACATTAACGTCAGTAATTTTTTTCTTTTTTTCCAGGTTAATAGCCGAGAAAAGGGATGTAGAAGATCAAACAGCAGATATAAAGAAGAAACTCGAAGCAAAAGTGCGAAACTTAGAAGAGCAATTGGATACCGCTAAGAGACAGATAGCAGCCACCATCTGCGGTGGAGAAGTGAAAAAAGAAAAGATTGAAGAAAAGTTAGCAAGCTTAGAGTCTAAGCTCCAAAAAGATAAAGAAAATGCAAAGGTTAGTTACGTGTATATTTTTTAGAAGTTTTACATTCTTCCGTAACCATACCTACATATATTCAAAGACGACTATACTGCAAGCATTATCCTAGAAGGTTATTGATTGTAGTGGAAATGTTTCCAGCTTCAGTCAGTCTACATAGAACTGTTTCAAGCCACAAAAACAAACAAATTATTACAAATAGCTAGTTAGTTTGTTTGAATCGATTCATCAGCTACGAATCATAAGTTTAACTGACGTAATAGAGCAATAACAAATTTGAACAACCTGAATACCAATTTACACTGATTTCTGATAGGTAACGTAGACTCGGAGTCACACATACTTGCGCGAAGTAGAGCGTTGTAACAAAGTAACACATTTAATCTTTAACCATGACGATTCTTTTGATGAAATCTTGATAGACTTTTGCTTTCCATAATCGAACAGATAAGTTCCGCTGCACTTTCTTAGTGCATGTGAGAGAAAATTGTGTTTCTGATAGATTCCTTCCTCATGAATCACTCCGTCCATTGATGAAAACCGTTTGAAAATCCGTTCGGTAGTTTTTGAGTTTATCGCGTTCTTTAGTTAGTTTTATTTAATTTTTCTAAATTTTTCTAAAATACGGTAAGTCGAAAAAAACCCATCCCCTTGAATTTACATTAAAATTAACAATATGTTACGAGGCACAACTGTACTTATTCATTTTTAACGTGTTTGCTTATTTCATAACCATTCCAACGACATAAGTTTTATAAACAGCTGCCATACAAAACTTTAGAGATATCGTCATTTTAATCTCAAGTGGTCCCGGGTTACGGGACCACCCAGAAGTGGCTTGCCACATGAGCGTAGTACGCCCAAAAACGCGTGCCAGTTGATTGGATACATAAAATAAAAATAAATAAACTACTTCATATCATACATGGCAAGATACGACCCGGCGCCTATGTAGTAAAAAACACAGACACCAAACAGCAATGGAACCGACCGACTTATACAAATATTTAGGGTACACGCAACTTAAGGGACTAGATCATGTTAGGATTAAAGAAACACTTACTGCAGAGTATAAAAGGAGACTTAACGCCATATGTAAAACACAACTTTCAGGTAAAAATCTCATCACGGCCTTAAATACATTTGCCATCCCCATATTAACATACTCATTCGGAGTTATTAAATGGACAAAAACAGACACAGAACAATTACAACAAACTACACGCACCACTTTTACAAAACATAACAACTTACACCCTAAATCTGCAATAGAAAGACTTACTATCAAAAGACGAAACGGAGGGAGAGGCCTAATGGACATCAAGCAACTTTGGCGGAAATAAATCTGTCGACTAAAAACATAATTTCACTCAAAACCCCGCTCTAGTAAAATTCATAAAGCCATAGCTCAAAATGATTTTAACTACACCCCACTTAACTTAAGTGAACAGCCAGATATTTCACAAATTACTAGCGATGACTCGCAGAAACAATTGGACTAAAAGAAAAAGGTACTTCATGGCCGTCATCCTCATGACCTAGAACAATTCCATGGGATTGTTCAAACAAAGAAGCAGCCAATAAGTTAAGTAAGAACAAAGTAGTATCAAATAAGTTTCTTAAAATAAGCAATTTATTCCCAGAACCAATTTATTAACACTAAAAACTATAGAAAATGTATTATCAAAGATCCTTCAGTAACAAATGATAAATTTCGCAAGTGTCATATCCAACCAGAAACAATTTAGCACATAACAGGAGTTCGCACAACTCTCACACAGACAGACTACACACTCACACACAGGCACAATTGATGGCAAATGTAAATCATCAAAAATTTGCAGTCAAATACACACTCATACAAATCACAAACACGTACAAATAGTACGAATGTAATAATTACACACCACAAACTATCCTAGAAAATGACACACATAAACATTACTACGACCGCGCCATTCTCACCGACAGGACAATTCACTACAATAGACCGGATATAACACTACAGGATAAAATAAATAAAGTTACTTACCTAATAGATATTGCCGTTCCCAACACTTAATATTCAGAAGACAATATCTGAAAAAAATTGTAAATACGCAGAACTTAGATAAAGTAACTAGACTATGGCGCTAACAAAAAGTCTACGTGGTCCCTATAGTCCTCTCCACAACAGGCGACATCCCGAACCATCTTCTCCATAGACTTAAATTACTAAACCAAAAAGATACCCTCTATATCACGCTACAAAAAGCTGCAATTTTAAATACATGTCGAATCGTCAGAAAGTTCATGCAAATAGATGAAAACGAAATAGGCACAGCACAAGCTGCATTTACTTGGCTTTGGCCCGTAAATGTACCTAAAACCAGCTTTAGAGTTGAGAAAAAGAACACTCCTGAAAATAATAATTACGGCAAGAAAAATTAAACACATCGGTCGATTTTCTTTCCTAAACGATGTATGCTCCATTTTTATAAAGGCAAGCAAGCATCAGATTTTCCACCATGTTTCCATTTATCACATTCCGCAAAGAATCTTAAAAAAGTCCCATGCCGTATTTTCGTTTCGTAACGTCACCGTCGGCGTAGGTACCTAGTTCGCCACAATAAACCGAAAAAAAGTGACTGAAAAAAAAAACCTCAATTTCTCGTAATTGCACCTACCACTGTTTGTCTCTGCCTCACCCAAAGGTTGACTGGTAGAAAATACCTATGGCATTAAGTCCGCCTCCGTACATTTCTGTGCTTGAAGTATTAAATAAATAAATAATAAAATTCAAAACATAATAACAATAAGCTAATTTTTTGTCCTACAGCAACCAGTCGACCCGACAATGGGAATGAAGATCCGAGCGTTACTGATCAGCGAACAAGACCTAAAGAACAGAGTGTTAGAGTTAGAGAGAAGAGAGGCGGCTTACCTGGAGATGTTGACGCAGGCAGACGATATGTGGGCTGAGATGGAGGGCGGCTACAAGAGGAGGATCCAGGACTCGCAGACCACAGAGTCGTCGCTCAAGGGAAAGGTGGGACGATATGTTTAAGATTTTAATGATGTAGATATAGCAGACATTGTTTTATAATATAAATAGAAAACCGAGGCCAGATGCCTCTGAAAATCTAATGATAATCGTAACTAATAGGTATCAAACACTACAAGAATGAAAAGAGTGAAAGGCACAATTTCAGATCATGGAAAAAATTATTATGACTGTCTCAAGTAATTTTTTTTTTTTGTAATTTCAGGTTAAGAAACTGGAAACCGAGTGTGATCAATATAAAAAATACATCGAGCCACTAAAGAAGACGTTGAGAGAAGTAGAAGAGTCCGAATCAGGGATGCGCATAGCATTAGAGAAAGCTGAGAGAGACACCAAAATCCTCATGGATCAGAACACAAGTCTGCATAGCGAGCTGAAAAAGGTAGAAGTCGAAGCGAGGAAGTCTGAAGTCGCGTTTAAGGCCCTTGATGCCAAGTTTAAGGTATTGTTCAGATTTAACTTGATACTTGGTAATACAGAGTACCTAGCTGTTTTATTCCCTGCTGAGGACTTTTTTAAATGCCGTATTTTTTAAACTTTCAAAATATAAAAGTATTTTTTTCTGAATATCTTACAGAAAGAGTTAGAGCAACTGCGTAAATTAAACAAACACTTGGACACCGAGCTGAAGGTCTCGAAGGAAACAGTGAAGAAGACAGAGACCAGTTTCATGGCAGACCTGGACACGATCAAGAAAGAATTGTCTCGGGCCGGCAAGACTAATCAAGACTTAGAAGTAACAAATAGCGAATTGAAGGAGGAGGTATGTGCGATAGATTTAAGAAAAGTCAGACAACTTTGTCGGGTTTTTACTAGGCATCGGATTGGATTAAAGATTAATAAATTATCTAATAAGGAGATGGTACCTTCACATTATTCATTGGACAGGGATAATAATCTTCTTTATTAATACAGACGTAGACCTTCTTATTTGATATTTATGTTGATTTATTTATTTAGATAATAGATGGCTCAGTATTTTTTGTACGTGTAGTTGCTTTGGGTAGGCACTTTTAACGCTTTCTATGTTTACCGCTTTATAAACTAACGCTATATGCATGTCTGCTTGACACTTATCTTGATCGTTCCGGTCGCTCGGCACACTACAGTGCATGCTCCGTACCGCGGTTGTGACGTGTAAATATGCATGGAAGCCTACGAGGAAATTCTAAGAAGAAATGTGTTCTCAGGTCGAATCTCTGGAAAAGCAGCTTGCTTTGACGCAGAAAGCTTTAACACAATGCAAAAGGAAGTGTGACGAGAAGATAAAAATTTTAAGTCACGAGTTGTCAATCAAAACTGAAGAGCTAGAAGAATTGCGAAGCGAAACAATGAGACAGTCATTCCATGCCTCCCGCGTAGAATTAAAGCCGGATAGAACTGAATATATAGACGAAGGCTATTCTGTATACACGGCGGTACCAAAGAAGACAGATTACGGGAGAATGCATCACTCTATGAGTTATATAACATCAGAGTCTCGATGCTCGTGTCCGTCCATGCGCAGTCAGTTGGTCGGGCAGCTGATCGAGGACTTGTTCGAGAGAGTGCACAACACTGTGGACGACGACCTCACCAGGCTGTGCAACGATATCAATTTGATTAATAATAGAGAAGTGACTGCTGAAACCAAAGCGAAAATTACAAATTACCTCTTAATGGCTATCTCGAAGGAGCTCGTTAGGTCTATAGGGGACGCTGATGCTAAGACTGATACAGAGGTCAGTATGGTAGTGGTTTGTTTTCATTAATATTATCATTTCATTGTGACTAAAGTTATAACTGCATTAGATTATGAATGTTTTGATTTCACTAATCAAGAATTTTGACAACCTAATGGTTTTGGTCGATATAATTTAATGATGTGGTAACCTGGGTTAATTATTCGATATAGTGTTTGATGTCTTCTTTTACTCAGTCTTCTTCTTGTCATTCTACACATTTTTTTTTGTTTTACTATAAAAATCAATAATATGTCTCGAAATCAGTTAGCACCTAATGAATCGTTTCCAATTTCATATAATAAATACAAAAAAAAACATGAACTCTGGATAGAAAAAAATACGGTTATAGATTTTCAAAGCTATTTTATTGGATCATCACATTATCATTATGCTAAGCTGGGTATCCACAATGTTCGCACACCAATTGTGTTGCGCGTATAGCTAATCTGCGACTGCAACAATTGTTGAGAAGGTACTGCTCTGATCGAAACGTAACGTGTGTTTGAACACTAACTGCACGTGAAGCGATCGCCGTGCATTTTTTTGTGGACCCGTCTCGTGATGCATACTCCGAGAGTACGTATTCACTTACGGAGTAGTTGCGAAAGCCCAGAGCGTAGTTATTGGCTCTAACATGGTGGAAACTCAACTTTATAGAACTGTAAGGCTGGGATGTCCCTTAAACGCTATCAGTGATGTCTCACGTCAGCGTAAACATTACTGAATATTTTACGGCCGATGGCGTTTGAGGAGACTTCACCCCTAAATCGTTGATCCACCCGCGAGCTTGAAAATGTCGTGGCTCGTTTTACGTGCCGTGGAAAATCTCATCGTGAAAACTTAAGTAGCATCAGGTGGAATCACAGCTCACCTCAACTAAGATTTCATCGGTGTATTATTTATTTCATTTCACAGAATAGATAGGCTGAAATACGAGCGAGCCAAATAAAGAATGTTGTTGTTGTTTTACTGGCGTGCCAACACGACTGCGCTAGAGCTCGCTAGTGGATCAACGGCTTTTTTTCATTACGGTATTATTTTGATTGGTGTTGCTCGCTAGGAGTGGCAGCGCGCGGCGTCGTCGATGTCCTACGGCGCGGGCGGGCTGGGCGCGGCCGGCGCGGCGCGCGGCAACGCGGGCGTGGTGGCGGGCGCGGCGCGCCTGGCGTCCGTCAGCTGCGCCTGCGCCGCCGCGCGCCTGGCCGCCGCCCGCCCCGACCTCGCCGCCGCCGTCAAACTGTGTCAGGAGGTAAATGTTGCTGCACTACTAATGTTAGCGCGCCTGGCGTCCGTGAGCTGCGCCTGCGCCACCGCGCAATATATATATAACGAAGGAATTTCGGTCTTCTCGTTACGAGTGGTTGGCCATATTGGATGGGTAATCTAAATAAAATTCAAAGTTGCAACGCTTGTACCAACGTATAATATCCTATTACGGCGCTACAGTTCAGTAATTACAAAAATATTGCGAAACTAGGCGGACGCAATCAGATTTAGGAAACGCGGTGAATTAAATATAGGATGGCAAAGCAAATCTCTCGCAAGGGCGTCTCAATCCAAAAAATACGTTCTGTCCACTCCGACGTCTCACCTCCACATTCCGAAACATCAAAAATACCAAATGTCAACCGACAATAATTGTCATCCGTCAACCCAGTGTTGCCACTTTAAATCCAGTGTTGGTTCTACTTCCTATATTGACCTCATCCAAGACGTTTCCAGATCCGTGTTGACTCTCCGACATACCGTATGACATCTTTTACCGTCTCGCAAAAAATTGGATATAATAGGTGAACAGAGTAGAGCCTACGGCATAGAAATGTATTTTTTTTTTGTTTTTTTTCAATAACTTAGAAAGAAACTGATCTATCGATAAATACCCATTTGAAGTAAACTTTTCATACTAGAACAATAAAATCAGATAAAAAACCAATTCGATAAAAAATATCGAAATTCAAATCATACGCACCCTACTAAATGCATCCCCGCCCGCCCGCGTCCCGCGCTTCAGTCACCTGCGATTAGTCACGGCGGCGTGACGTCGCGGTGTTTGTTTCCGCGTATATATCGTCCGCCCGGTGATAGTTATCGTACCTAAATATGTACGAATATTCTAATGTAGAATACCTAGCAATAACGCGACTTTGACTAATTTTATTTAGGATTCAAATTCAAAATATTTTATTTCACATAAGCCTACAAGGGCACTTATGAAACGTCAGAAGCTAGGTGCACGGTTCCAATTGGTCGTTTCCTATGGAGAAGAGCCGGCGAATAGAATTATATCTGATAAGTTAGCCATCATGTAAGGAAGGTCATTAATATAAACTAGAAATAGGAAAGGGCCAAGAATTGATCCTTGAGGCACGCCCATCTTAGCTAGAGACCCCAAGGACGTTGCCCCGTTAACGTTTACTTTTTGCTGCCTGTTTGATAGATAGGAAAGAATAATATCAGCAGCTTGTCCATGAATTCCGTAGTGGTGTAATTTAGAGATCAGTGTTTTGTGGTCAACGCAGTCAAACGCTTTTGAGAGGTCACAGAAAATGCCAATTGCATCCTGGGACTTCTCCCAGGATTCCAAAATGTGACTGATGAGTTTTACTCCTGCGTCAGTCGTCGACCTACCTTTCGCGAAACCAAACTGGTGACTATGTAAAATAGGCACGCGGAACGACCTGTCAACGTTCTCGCTCCCGCATGTATGCACTTCCTTTTGATTTTTTTTTTCTACGAGGATGGATAGTTTTCATGATTTCTAAGGATATTTGCAACTTTTGTATTTCCATGGCACTAAGAAAATATTCTTTTACTATCATTAATTCTAGATACAACAATTTTGATCGTTATGGAGTAATTTCATAAATCATTTTTAGATTCTCAATTTTAGGAAACTTAATATTTTTTTAGGACGTCTATTTTTGGTCCACCCTGTGAATATGCAGTGAATGTTGTTGAACTGTCAAAATGATAGCCATTGCTACTGTGTGTAACGCAATTACCCCGCTCTTTTAAAATGCATTTAGGGTTTTATTTATAAGCGTTGTTTTAAGTTAAGTGACGTTCAAACGTCAAAAATGTATGGTTAAACAGTAGCTAATCTTTACTTTACTATAAGCAATGTTTATAAATAAATCCCTTTAGTCTACACCAATGTTTGTACCCCCAATCAAGCGTAAATTCTTGATTGAAAATACATGAAATCTATTCTTACAAATGCTCCAAAGTACAATTTGAATTGCAGGAAGTCCTGGATCATGGCGATGTTAAAATCATGGAGGAGCAATTAGCGAATGCAATCGAAAGTATTGTTGTAAGTATTAATATTTCCTAGCTTCTTCTTTTACCCTTGCTCTAAAATAAAACCAGTGTATTCAGAGGTGCCGTACCACAAGGATGTGCAGTCCTCGGAGCATTGTTTTGATATCGATCTTATTGGTTTCAAACCAGGCCCAACGGGATATCCCATCGGAAAAATATACGAACTTCCATAAAAAGTTTCATCCCCTATGTAACCCTTTGCTTTTCGTTATATAAGGAACCGTTGTGCAACAATTCAAGTTTGTAGACCCATCGGTTTACGCTGTGCGTTGTCTGTCTGTCTGTGAATGTAAGATTTTTACTAAGTAGAAAGCCAAATGATGAGTACCTCTTGAAAGTCGAAACAGATAAGAAAAGTCTTATCTTGAGATGTGAAGATACCTATCATTGTGATGATAGTTGTTACGGCTAATGGTCTAAAGGTGCTCCCTCAATGGGAGAATTCGCCCGAAATGTAACGTTACTCGATTTTGAGCATTATTAGGTTACAGTACTGCATCCCTGACTGACGAGCATTCGCCTGTGATGTAACATTTCAGATTAAATATTACAGATATTGCGCACTGTGTATTGCTCGGTTGTCCTCCCTCACTGATGCAATGCTCGAATTGTATCATTCAGGTTACGCTCTGTAATGCTCGGTTCTACTCCCTCACTAATGTAATGGCCCAAGAGCCCGCGACGATCAGAGCTTCGTTATTTTATACTAGCTCAAATTTGCTCTGTGTCCTCAATACAGGTAAGAACGATCCCCGACTATAATGTAAGTATAATTACAATTTATTATAGTTTTAGGGTGTCTGACAGGGGGTTACAACCGTACCGTAAGTGTCTGACAACGGACGACGTGATTTCTAATATTATTCCAAATAAAATATTATACAAACTGAGCTTTATACTTTAACGAATTTGAGGTGCAATTTCATATACCTTTGCCACCTGTTACCTGTCAAAGCTACCATGATTCAAACTTCATATTCGGGGATCGCTTTCACCTGTATTGGGGACATACACAGATAAGCTTTCAGCTTTTATAAAGTAACGAAGGTCTGATCGTCGCGGGCTCTTGCTCTATAATGCTCAACTCTGAACGTTGCATTACAGGCGCATGCTCCCGGTGAGGGAGCACCGAGCAGTATATGGCTCTCTATGGTCTAATAGGTCTAAAAGGCCTGGTGCTGGTGTTGGATACCAAAAGTGATACCTACTCTTTGAAACGGCTCGTATGGTCAGGAAATCAGGATCACTTTCCGTTACGGTGGATGGTTTTCTCATATTTTTGTTTCTTACCCCTTTGAGGAACGCTAAACGCCCACAGGATAAAACTTGTATTGTGTCTTGTTCAGTGTCCCAACCGGCTAATGTGTTCTTTTTTCTTTTTCAGAATTGTCCATCTTGTGCGTTGGGTACAAATGCGATAGTTTGGAGCACGGATGTCTAACAACGTCATTTCGTGCGATTTTATGTGAGATAATATTTATAATCACCTATTTATTTATTATATTCATGAAGTTAGCCCTGCAATAAATGCGCATGACTGTATTTTTCAAATTTTAACACTTCCGACTCCAGCCACTTTTCATAGAATTCGCCATGCCGCCATACATATTGGAAGTGTACCCTCCGGGAGGGTTGCCGGCATTACGTTTGCGCTAAAGTCAACCTAGCGGACGGTCAACGGCATTAGGTTTAAAACCGTGTTATAAAACACTGTAAAACGAAGTAAAATAGTATTTTCAGGGGTTCTTGTTACGCTACACGTAGTTTCCAATCCTGAACAAAAAAAAAAAAGTGCTTGGATTTTAAAACCAACTTAACATAAATGTTGTTAAAATATACATCTAATTTTATTTTCACGGTTTATAATTCTGTATTTGCTAAGAAAAATCTACATTTAAAATGAACCCTTCGCGAGGGCTCCCGGCATCCCATATGCGACTAAGTGAGCCCTCCAGGAGGGCTCCCGGCACTGAACGTGTTAAGAACGGTAACCTTTCTTATTGTTAGAATTTTTTTATACCATGGATTTCTCTGTTCCAGGTGTAATACCTCCACCGACCTCACTCTGGTGCCTTCATTAGTTAAGCCGTTAGCCACTTACGAACTGTAAATATAAATTGTATCATAATAATACTCCTATTTTAATGAAGTAACGTAAGCGAACCTTATCGAACAAGTGTACCTACATTCGAATAAGAAAACTTTTTAATACGCATCAATTCTCGACGTATTTTTGTTTATTTTTTTTCTTTTTGTCCGTTTCTGTGCCAATCGTGTGTTGATGTAAACTTGCGTGCAATCAAACGTAATAATTACATTAGTAGGCTTCTTTTGGGACTAAAAATCGAATATTTTGTTCCAAATGTTTCAGATCTGATGATTTATGTTTTAAAATACATTTATTTACTAATTTATTTTTTGTCTTATGTTTTGTACGGAACAAATCAAAATTGTCGACGGATATTTTTCAGATGTTTAAAGTGTTAAAACAAATCGAATTTAATTAGTTTCATTGCATGCAAGTGTTGTTTGTGTAAATAATTATTACCATTCGATGACGAATCAATGTCTTATTTTATTAACAATCGAGTCACTCCCAAAATTAGATACATTAGGTATCTTTCTTTATTTTATAATTAAAAAATGATTTTATTTAGAAGATGATTCATTGATCGATTAAAATTATTATTTAAAACTGTTGTTTTATTATTAAAATACCTGCTTTCAAAATAAATATATTAATTAGATAGGTACAGTCAACCGCACATCAGTGGTAATATTACGAAAATCGCCCTAACTACTACGAAATTAAGGCCGCGGCCGTGCGATACGCGATCGGTCGCGTGCTTATGACACTTTTTGTTCGGAAAATCGGAAAGCTCCCTCATCGGCGCGACCACGCGATCAGGTTCACCGAACAAAAAGTTCTAACGATCGTGTATTCGCGTATTTCGCGCGACGATCTCTTTAAATAGGACGCGTTGAAAGACGCTGGACGCTGTTAATGTCAAATTGTTATAACTCATGTGCGATTGACTGTACATACCTACTTGAGTAGTTAAACAAAGTGTAGGTGCTTCTAAGATTAGTTATTAATTTATGAAGTTACAAAGAATAGATAGCTTAGGTGGGTACTCACCTATATAAATGTGTAGAAGTAGGTACAAAGATCCATCTTTTTATGTAGATAGTTTATTAATCTCTATAATTTACCTTACCGTGAGTTTCCACTAGTCTTATAACAATTTAAACTAATATTATAAAGAGAAAAGATTTGTATTTTTGTTTGAACAGACGCCAGCACATCAACCTACTACAATCTGTCAAATTTCTTTAATAGATTTTCAACTTTATCACTAAAGCATAAGGTTCAAAGATGATTGGGATTTTTTTTCAGTTTCGGGTAGGTTGACCTGCTGGCGTCTGTATAAATAAACTCAAATACCGGACAGATTTAAAACAATCTTCACCAGTACAATGCTTTATTATCACTGAGTAACACAGGCTATCTATACTGATATTATAGAGGTAAAATTTGTTTTTTTTTGTTTGTTCGTTTGTAAGTTTTTATGTAGGGGGTAATCTCCGAAACTATCAGCCGGATTTGAAAAATTATTTTTGCATTGGATAGCCCAATTCTTGAGGGAGGTTATAAGAAACCGCTGACGGAAGCAAGTGTTCAACAAAATCTCACGACGAATCGCATTTACAAGTTGTGAGTCGTTTTATAGTGAGAACACACTCTTAACTTGTCTAAATTTCAACCATCAACAACAGGAACAGTAGATACCGTAGGTTCCCACTAGCCTCAACAATAAAATATATCATTTATTACCTATAGAAACCAAAGTGGTCGACATTAAGTATGTAGCTCACAGAACAAGCAAGCTGAATGCAATGGGCCGGCCATATTAGCTGTAGAACAGATGACCGTTGGGGTAGACGTGTTCTTTAGTGGAGTCCGCGAATCGGCAAACGTAAGGTAGGAAACCCTCTGGTTAGATGGAGCGACGGTCTTCGCAGGGTGACTGGTAGCGGCTGGATGAGAGTTGCCGAGAATCGTGCTGAATGGCGTGCAATAGGACGCCTATGTGCAGCAGTGTACTGCTGTAGGCTGATTATGATGATGATATATGTTTTACAACAAAATCTGTTAACATTTCATGATACATAATCGGGCTGTGCCTTGGCTGTGCGTATCCATGCATTGACATGTTAATCCGGCTTCCACGCCAACAACTATTCCAATAAAAGTGACCACATTGTGTACCCATTTATGTACATTTTATTTTATTTTATACATTAAGGACAAAAACAGATACGTGATAAAGAAAAGGCAAGAAATCACTAATATAACAAACATGTAGTGGGTTACGTTATCCACATACTTACTAATAAAAGAATTAAAAACGTAAAATACTGTGGTTAGGCTTGTACCTACCTATACAGACTTAAGAGGGATGCGCTGTGATAGCCCGCGATATTCCTAGCACCTAGCTTCTGACGTATCATAAGTGCCCTTTTAGGTTTATGTGAAATAAAATAATTTGAATTTGGATTTATTCAAATTTTCTTACGTTTTTTGCAATTTGCAGGTCAGAGTCAGGGTGTATGTAGATTAAAATATAATTCGCGACTGTAATAAATATATATTTAAGTATATAATTATCATCATTAGAATCAGCAATGCAACACGTTAGAATTGGCCTCACGTACCTAACGTTTACTACGGTACGTGAGGTTCTAACCGGCCGGAATGCGGTGCTGATGGTGGCGCCCTCCTAGGCGGTTGGTGTCTCCAGCAAACGTGCAGAGTGAAGTGAAGTGCGTGCGAACATTTTTGAAATGTCATGGTGGAAGGAACGGTGGAACTAGTTACTAGAAAATTATTTTTTCATCAAAAATATTGTAAAAGCCTTTGTGAAAGTCTCAATACAGCCCATTTATATATATATTATATATATAATTGCAGTACTCGTAGCCGTTATTCATTTTCCTCCACCTCACACACACTCATCGCATAAATAGGTATATACGAGTTTCAACAAAACCAAAAGGATGCCTAACAGCCATCTCAGTTCGTGCTTCGTGGAAGTCACAGGGCTTAACAAGACGCCCCAACACCTAATATGAACTTAAAGTTGTATTATGATAATTGATAATTTATTGATAATAATTCTATAAATAGGTATATATTTGGTACGGTCGCGAATCATATTCAGATCAACATACAACGACGTTGACCTGTAAATTGCAAGTACACTTTGGGCGAGCCCGTCGGCTGAGCGCGCTGACAACGCAAAATACACGCAAACCAAACGGCAAATCACAAAAAAAAAACCCAGTATACGTTGGGCGAGCCCGTCGCTCGGCCAACGTGTACTGGGAGCTTAAGACGCAGATATATGCCAGTGACCTTGAATGGTTAGCTTGCGTGTTCTGTGCCGAGCTCACGCTACGTGTCGTACGATCAGCCAGTAATAGGACTCGCTTATCAAGGAGCGCTGTCCCAAATAAGACGCATTACTAATTTAGTATACATAAAAAAGGTATTTAAATAAAATAGGTATACTAAAAGATCAATCATACGCTTGATTGATTTAACGTGATTCTTAGTTTTGTATTCTCTAGGGAATATAAAAATATTCATTTATTAAGAAAATGGTCTAATTTAACTAACATACACTTGCAGACAAAGAATACGGGTTAGTACGAAAAACTGAAAATGCTCTTAAAATAATAGAGCTAGCGGCATGAATGAAACTGTATATTGTAGATAATTTACTAGTTAATAAAAAACACCAAATGTTGGAAACATTTTTATTTTAACTGTCAAAGTTATTGATAACTTTTACGTTGAAAAAATAATGGATACACACCTCACATACAACACGAAAACAAACCTTAAAACAAAATTAATACTTTGCATTACCTCCACGAGCTCTTCTCACAGCTGCCAGGCGATTGGCCATGCTATTTATTAAGTTTCTTATGCGATGTTGCGGAATATTGGTCCATTCTTCCACTAACGCATGTTTCAGGTCTCGAAGTGTAGCTGGGGTGGGGTTTCGATTTCTTACACACCTCCCAAGCTCGTCCCAAGCGTGTTCAATTGGTTTGAGGTTCGGGCTTCTCGCGGTCCAGTCCATGCGATTGATGCCAACGTCCTGAAAATACTCATTTACAATTTGAGCTGTATGTGGCCTGGCGTTGTCATGCATGAATATTGAATTTTCACCCATATTCATTAAATATGTTGCAGGCATAATTTCTTCCACATATTTTGCACTAGTAAGCGTAACATTTTCTATCAACACTAACTCCGTGTGACTCTCTGAAGAGATTCCAGCCCAAAACAACAGATCCACCGCTGAACGGCACTTTTTCCTCAAAACAAACTGGAATAAAACTAAAATCACGCCAAGAATCGATTCCTAAAAACTTAGATATTGATCTACTGAATCAACACTTCTCATCATCATCCCACTGCAATGGGACCATGAAGGCAGCTACAATAAACTATCTTTCAAACCTTCCAACTCCGGAGCATCCCCCATTTATTTTTAGTCAATTCTCTGATTGTGATTTTAAGAAGAGCGTAGTTTCAATCACATCTAACGCAGTTGGTAGTGATTGTGTAAGTCGGAAAATGATAGTCCCTGTCCTCGACAAAATCCTTTCCATCCTATGCTATATCCTAAATTACTCTATATCCTATGGTCTTTTTCCATCGATGTGGAAAGAGACAAAAATCACTCCTTTACCCCAAAAATTCGAATCCTACTTCCTTTTCCGAATACCGTCCTATCTCTATCTTGCCTTTCCTCTCCAAAGTCTTAGAACGCCTTCTCCACAATCAGGCTAGTGTTTGTCTTTATAAGAATAGTCTGCTGAATCCTTTCCAATCCGTTTTCATCCTGGTCACAGCACCGCCACAGCCTTAGTTAACGTCACTGATGACATACGGTTGGGCATGGAAGGTGGTCCTTTGCTTACAGGATTTTAGTAATGCATTTAATACTGTCGATTTCGATATCCTGCTTGGTATGCTTCGCTCGCTTAACATATCTCCAACGGCGATTGACTAGTTTCGTAGTTACCTGTATGGTCGCCAGCAACGTATATGCATAGAAGAGTTTTGCTCTTCTTGGTGTTATGCTTCTGCCGGTGTACCGCAGGGTGGCTTTTTATCTCCTTTACTCTTCGCAATGTTTATAAACTCTATTTCCATAAAATTTCTTTCTTCCTACCACCTTTATCCAGATGATTTACAAATATATAAAAAAGCTGCACTTTCGGATTTGGCTGCTGCAGTTAATAGCATAAACAAGAATTTGGATTCAATTTGCGAGTGGAGTGAGGCACATGGGTTGCAGGTCAGTCCATCGAAGACTCTGGTCATTGCTGTTGGCAGGTCAAGGATGATCTCCAAGATAAACTGGTCGCAACTTCCCCAAGTTCAATTTAACGGAACTGCCATTCCAATAAGCGAAAAGGTTAAGAACCTTGGAGTCAGAATCGACAAACATCTTTCTTAGGGTCCCCAGCTACAGGACGTAAGCGCAAAATTTTTGTATCTGGTAAGTCCCTGAGACGATTGCGGAACTTTCTTCCAACTGCCACTAAGACTGCGCTTGCACAATCCCTTTTACTTCCCATCCTTGACTACGTTGATGTTAGTTATCTCGATTTCACTGAGGCACAACTAGATAAACTTGAGCGACTTCAAAACTTTTGTATAAGATTTATGTTTGGCCTGCGCACATCTCTGGATTTCGGTCTGGTCACATTTCTGAATTTCGTACAAAGTTCAAGTGGCTTCCCACACGTCTTCGCCGGAATCCGCATATCTTATTTCAGCTCTACAGTATTCTGTTTAATCCTAGAGGGGGTCCTCTTACCTTAAATAACGTTTCAAGTTCCTTCATGACACACATAATAGATCTGAGGTCATCGGAAAACTTGAGACTAGAGAAGCCAATGCATTCCACCAGCTTTTATGACAAGTCTTTTACAGTTCAAGCAGTACGGAGTATTTCCAAATTCGAGGTTTTTAAAATTGTAACTTTTTAAATTATGTTGTCGATCTTTTAAGGTTTTATTTCATAAAATATTAAAACTCTGTAATATAATATAAAGTTAGTTTCATGCTTGTACCGTTGTGAATTTGCAGGTTACAGGGATTTTCATCATCGACCGGTATGATTTGACCGCGAGTGATTTTTTCCAAATCATTAAAACTACTTGTTTAGACGTGATCTTCAGAATAAAATCACTAAAAGTCGGTTATCGCCACGTTAAGAAAATTTCTAATTATGCTTAATGTGGACGGGGATTAAAGCATTTCACTCAGCGAACCTCCGAACTCGACTAAACAAAGCGGCGACGACGTGACGTGACGTGACGACGACGATTCGAGGCTGACGGCTGACGAATCATACTTTTACTATCGTGCTTATAGCCGAGTCGTCATGTCGTAGGCAGCGTTAACAGAAGCAATTCTTTCATCAGATAAAAAATATTGCCTCTGTTATCGTTCCTCCAGTACTTCTAGTATCGCCAGTGCATCATCGCTAGTCTTGTAAGACCCAGATGACATTCAATAGGGATGATGACTGGGTCAAAAAAAAGAAATTCTATGTAGTCCGTCAGTCAGATAACGAAAACATATTAGTCACATATTTTTTGCTTTATCATATTAAAAATGACTTAGATAAAACGCATTAAAGTTGGGGAGTGGGGGTCGCTACGTCACAAGTACCTAAGTATAAAATCTACATATTCATGACGTCATGGTACATTTTAACTCAATGTATTGCCGTAATGTTATGATTACGTAAAAAAATAAAAAATACGTGTCCAATATTTTTAAATAATATACCTGACGAACAAAAAATATTTTTTAGTCATCATCCCTATATTGTGTTCTAAATTCAATTTTTTTTCGTGCTTTTTGACCTAGGATGCCTTGTTTTTAGGGTTCCGTACCCGAACGTTGCCAAACGGAACCCTGTCTATTACAAAGGTTCCGCTGTCTGTCCGTCCATCCATCCGTCCGTCTGTCTGTCAGCAAGCTGTATCTCATGAACCATAATAGGTAGAAAGTTGAAATTTTCACAGATTATGTGATTTATGTATTTCTATTGCCGCTATAACAACACAGACACCATAACAGCAATGGAACCGACCGAATTATACAAATATTTAGGGTACACGCAACTAAAGGAACTAGATCATGTTAGGATTTAAAAAATACTTACTGCAGAGTTTAAAAGGAGACTTAACGCCATTTTTTAAACACAACTTTCGGTTAAAAATCTCATCAAGGCCTTAATAAATACATTTGCCATCCCCATAATAATATACTCATTCGAAGTTATTAAATGGACAAAAAAGACAGAGAACAATGACAACAAACTACATGCACCACTTTTACCTAATAGATATTGCCGTTCCCAACACTTAAAATTCAGAAGACAATATCTGAAAAAAAAATGTAAATACCTAGAACTCAAAGATGAAGTAACTAGACTATGGCGACTAGTCCTCTCCACACCAGGCGACATCCCGAATCATATTCTCCATAGCCTTAAATTACTAAACCCAAAAGAAACCCTCTATATCACGCTACAAAAAGCTGCAATTTTAAATACATGTAGAATCGTCAGAAAGTTCATGCAAATAGATGAAAACGAAATAGGTCCACATCATAACAAATCCTCAACATAACACAGCACACGCTGCATTTACTTGGCTTTGGCCCGTAAGTGTACCTAAAACCAGTTTTAGAGTTGAGAAAAAGAAAACTCCCGAAAATAATAATTACAGCAAGAAAAATTAAACACATCGGTCAATTTTCTTCCCTAAACGATGTATGCTCTATTTTTATAAAAGCAAGCAAGCATCAGATTTTCCACCATGTTTCCATCACATTCCGCAAAGACAATGTCGTGGCTACAAAAACAAATGCAAGAGATGTCGTTTCTGTACAATACGTATCATAACTTATGATTCTTATTAACCTTAAAAAAATCCCATGCCGTATTCTCGTTTCGTAACGTCACCGTCAGCGTAGGTACCTAGTTCGCCACAATAAACAAAAAGTAGTGACTAAAAAAAAAAAAAACAAAATTTCTCGTAATTGCACCTACCACTGTTTGTCTCTGCGTCACCTAAAGGTTGATTGGTAGAAAATGACTATGGCATTAAGTCCGCCTCTGTAACAGAAATGTACTTGTATGTGCTTGAAGTATTAAATAAATAAATAATAAAATTCAAAACACAATAACAATAAGCTAATTTCTCGTCCTATAGCAACCAGTAGACCCGACAATGGGAATGAAGATCCGAGCGTTAAGGATCAGCGAACAAGACCTAAAGAACAGAGTGTCAGAGTTAGAGAGAAGAGATGCGGCTTACCTGGAGTTGTTGACGCAGGCAGACGATATGTGGGCTGAGACGAAGGACGGCTACAAGAGGAGGATCCAGGACGCGCAGACCACAGAGTCGTCGCTCAAGGGAAAGGTTGGACGATATGTTTAAGATTTTAATGATATAGATATAGCAGACTTTGATTTATAATATAAATAGAAAACCAAGGCCAGATGCCTCTGAAAATCTAATGATAATCGTTACCAAAGGTATCAAAAACTACAATAACGAAAAGAGTGAAAGGCACAATTTCAGATCATGAAAAAAATGATTATGACTGAATCAAGCAAATTATTTTTTTGTAATTTCAGGTGGAGAAACTAGAAACCGAGTGTGATCAATATAAAAAATACATCGAGCCACTAAAGAAGACGTTGAGAGAAGGAGAAGAGTCCAAATCAGGGATGCGCATAGCGTTAGAGAAAGCTGAGAGAGACACCAAAATTCTCATGGATCAGAACACAAGTCTGCATAGCGAGCTGAAAAAGGTAGAAGTTGAAGCGAGGAAGTCTGAAGTCGCGTTTAAGGCCCTTGATGCCAAGTTTAAGGTATTGTTCAGATTTGACTTGATACTTGGTAATACAGAGTACCTAGCTGTTTTATTCCCTGCTGAGGGCTTTTTTAAATGGCATATTTTTTCAACTTTCAAAGTATAAAAGTAAGTTTTTCTGAATATCTTACAGAAAGAGTTAGAGCAACTGCATAAATTAAACAAACACTTGGACACCGAGCTGAAGGTCTCGAAGGAAACAGTGAAGAAGACAGAGACCAGTTTCATGGCAGACCTGGACACCATCAAGAAAGAATTGTCTCGGGCCGGCAAGACTAATCAAGACTTAGAAGTAACAAATAGCGAATTGAAGGAGTGCGATAGATTTAAGAAATGTCAGACAACTTTGTCAGGTTTTTACTAGGCATCGAATTGGATTAAAGATTAATAAATGATCTAATAAGGACATGGTACCTTCATTGGACAGGGATAATATCTTATTTATACCTTTAGACGTAGAGCTTCTTATTTGATATTTATGTTGATTTATTTATTTAAATAATAGATGGCTGAGTATTTGTACGTGTAGTTGCTTTGTGTAGGCACTTTTAATGATTTCAATGTTTACCGCTTTTTAAACTAACGCTATATGCATGTCTGCTTGACACTTATCTTGATCATTTCGGTCGCTCGGCACACTACAGTGCATGCTCCGTACCGCGGTTGTGACGTGTAAATATGCATGGAAGCCTACGAGGAAATTCTAAGAAAAATGTGTTCTCAGGTCGAATCTCTGGAAAAGCAGCTTGCTTTGACGCAGAAAGCTTTAACACAATGCAAAAGGAAGTGAGACGAGAAGATGAAGATTTTAAGTCACGAGCTGTCAAACAAAACTGAAAAGCTAGAAGAATTGCGAAGCAAAACAATGAGACCACGGGACAACAGATTACGGGAGAATGCATCACAGTATGAGTTATATAACGTCAGTTGCTCATGTCCGTCAATGCGCAGTCAGCTTGTCGGGCAGCTGATCGAGGACTTGTTCGAGAGGGTGCACAACACTGTGGACGACGACCTCACCAGGCTGTGCAACGAACGAATTTGATGAATAATAGAGAAGTGACTGCTGAAACCAAAGCGAAAATTACAAATTACCTCTTAATGGCTATCTCGAAGGAGCTCGTTAGGTCTATAGGGGACGCTGATGCTAAGACTGATACAGAGGTCAGTAATGGTTTGATTTCATTAATATTATCATTTCATTGTGACTAAAGTTATAACTGCATTAGATTATGAATGTTTTGATTTTACTAATTAAGAATTTTGACAACCTATTGGTTTTGGTCGATATACGGTAATTTAATGATGTGGTAACCTGGGTTAATTATTCGATATAGTGTTTGATGTCTTCTTTTACTTAGTCGTCTTCTTGTCATTCTACACTATTTGTTTTTGGTTTTATTCTAAAAATCAATAATACGTATATCACGAAATCAGTTAGCTCCTAAATAATCGTTTCCAATTTCATAGAATGAATACAAAACTGGCTAATGTGTTCTTTTTTCTTTTTCAGAATTGTCCATCTTGTGCGTTGGGTACAAATGCGATAGTTTGGAGCACGGATGTCTAACAACGTCATTTCGTGCGATTTTATGTGAGATAATATTTATAATCACCCATTTATTTATTATATTCATGAAGTTAGCCTTGCAATATATTCGCATGACTGTAATTTCCACCCACTTTTCATAGAACTCGCCATGCTGCCATACATATTGGAAGTGTACCCTCCGAGAGGGTTGCCGGCATTACGTTTGCGCTAAAGTCAACCATCGCGGACGGTCAACGGCATTTGGTTTAAAATCGTGTTATAAAAAACTGTAAAACGAAATTAAATTGTGTTTTCAGGGGTCTTATCGCTATACGTAGTTTCCAACCTTTTACATTTTTAGTGAATAATTATTGTAACCGTGAAAAAAAAATGCTTGGATTTTAAAACCAACGCATTTACTAATAAATCTTATAAATATACATCAAATTTCATTTTCACTGTTTATAATGCTGTTTTCGCTAAGAAATACCGATATTTAAAATGAGGGAGGGCGCGGAGGGCTCCCGGCATCCCATATGCGACTACGTGAATCCTCCAGGAGGGCTCCCGGCACTGAACGTGTTAAGAACGGTAACCTTTCTTATTGTTAGATTTTTTTAATAACATGGATTTCTCTGTTCCAGGTGTAATACCTCCACAGACCTCACTCTGGTGCCTTCATTAGGTAAGCCATTAGCCACTTACGAACTGTAAATATAAATTGTATCATAATAATACTCCTATCTTAATAAGAAAACTTTTTAATACGCATCAATTCTCGACGTATTTTTGTTTATTTTTTTTCTTTTTGTCCGTTTCTGTGCCAATCGTGTGTTGATGTAAACTTGCGTGCAATCAAACGTAATAATTGCATTAGTAGGCTTCTTTTGGGACTAAAAATCGAATACTTTGTTCCAAATGTTTCAGATCTGATGATTTATGTTTTAAAATACATTTATTTATTACTTTATTTTTCTGTCTTACGTTTTGTACGTAACAAATCAAAATTGTCGACGGATATTTTTCAGATGTTTATAGTGTTAAAACAAATCGAATTTAATTAGTTTCATTGCATGCCAGTGTTGTTTGTGTAAATGATTATTACCATTCGATGACGATTCAATGTCTTATTTTTATTAACAATCGAGTCACTCCCAAAATTAGATACATTCGGTATCTTTCTTTATTTTATAATTATAAAATGATTTTATTTAGAAGATGATTCATTGATCGACTAAAATTATTATTTAAAACTGTTGTTTTTATTATTAAAATACCTGATTTCAAAAGAAATATATTAATTAGACAGGTAATATTACGAAAATCGCCCTAACTACTACGAAATTAAGGCCGCGGCCGTGCGATACGCGATCACGTGCTTATGACACTTTTTGTTCGGAAAACTGGAAAGCGCCCTTTGTCGGCCGACCACGCGATCAGGTTCACCGAACAAAAAGTTCTAACGATCGTGTATTCGCGTTTTTCGCGCGACGATCACGCACTCCGGTATCACCGGATGCCGACCTACCTCTGTCGTGTGGTCGAGGCCTATTTGACGGACAGGGCCGTCATCTACCTCGGTCACCATAAGAATGGAACCGGCGAGAGATGTCGTGCGGTGTCCCACAGGGATCGGTTCTGGGGCCGCATCTGAGGGACATCCCTAGCGGCGTCAGCGTCGTTTGTTACGCTGACGACACGTTGGTCCTGGCGCAGGGTAGGTCGCACCAGGCGGCGGCCGAAGAGACACACAGGGTCGTGACAATCGTGGACAGAATCCGGCAATTGGGACTCGAGTTGGCCCTGCACAAGTCCAAGGCTATATGTTTTCATGGTCCTCGGAACGCGCCACCGTCGGGTTCCCAAATAACGGTAGGAGGAGTTCACATCGGCGTCGAGTCGACGATGAAGTACCTAGGACTTGTCCTCGACAACCTGTGGAACTTCGTGGAGCATTTCCGACATTTGGCTCCCAGACTGGAGCGGGCCGGGGCTGCTTTGAAGCGGCTCCTGCCCAATCTAGGGGGTCCAAACGCCTCCTGCCGAAGGCTCTACGTGGGGGTCGTGCGGTCCATGGCCCTTTACGGGGCACCGGTGTGGGCGCGTTCATTAAGGTGGCGGCCAGCACGCCGGTTGAACGCGTCCCAGAGGTTCATGGCCACCCGGCTGGTTCGGAGATACCGCCACCCGGCTGGTTCGGAGATACCGCACGGTCTCCGATGAGGCGGCGAGCCTCCTTGCCGGATGATGGATTGCCGCCATGGGATCTGGAGGCAAAAGTCCTCGCGCACATTTGGGAGTGGCGCGAGGAGGCGAAACGCCGGAGCGTAACTCCGCTACCGTGAGAGATCGCGGCACAGTGGACATAGCTCCGGCGGGATCTCATGGCGTCATGGAGAGTGCGATTGTCGCAACCCAGTGCTGGGCACGCCACTATTGCGGCGATAAGTCCCCTCTTTGAGGAGTGGCTAGAGAGGTGCCACGACGTCCTCACCTTCCGCCTGACGCAGGTCCTCACCGGACATGGTTGGAGAAAATGCCCGGCGAAGAGAAAATATCAGGCGGGAGAAAATGCCCGGGTGTCATCACTGCGTGGATCGCCCGGAGGACACGGTGGAGCATACGGTGGAAGTCTGCCCGACTTGGGCAGAGCATCGCGCGGGGCCTCGTGGAGGTGATCGCTGGCGGGGATCTCTCGCGTCCGGCCCTGATCCAGGCCATGGTACGGAGCGAGAGGGCATGGGAGGCCATCATCTCCTTCTGCGAGGCAGTAATACTCGCGAAGGAGGAGGTAGAACGCGTGAGGGAGAGATTTCGCGCCCTCACGCCCTTAGACGCCCTGGGCGTCGGGAATCGCAGGCCGTTTCCTGGCCACCGTAGGTGCGGGCTTGCGGACGGTGAGCAATGGGTAGCTCGCCGTCCGGTAAGGACCAGGCACTGGTCGACGGCGCTTTTACGGCTCTTTGAGCCGCGCGTGGGTGTTCGACGCGCGCCTCAAAGAGCCGTCAGCAAATGTATGGATGTCAGCATATGAAGGAGTCCGATAGGACCGATGCCTGCCGGGATTGCGGGAAAATCCGAAAGAGATACCGTGGCCCCTGGCAACGTACCGGCAACGGAAGGAACACGGGTGGGTTTCAGTCAGTAAGAGTCTGACACGCCCTCCTGCTCCGCCCAGAGCGGGAGAAGTTATTTGATACTTTCCCACCCAAAAAAAATAAAAAAAATCATGTAAGTGGGTTACGTTATCCATATACATACTAATCAAATAATTAAAAACGTAAAAGACTGTGGTTAGGCTTGTGCCTACCTATACAAACTTTTTCTTAGGTACGTTTTTTGCAATTCAGTGTCAGGGTGTAAATTATCACAATTATCATATTTACGTATATAATTACCATCATTGGAATTAGCAATGCAACTCTTTAAGTTGTGATTTCATGAAATAGTAATTCAATAGGGTACCTAATGTTTATTGATCTGCCAACGCCATCTAGCGAGGTCGGCGTGAGGTTCTAATCGGCCGGCGCCCTTTTAGGCGGTCGGTGCCGCCGGCAAACGTGCGAAGTGAAGTGAAGTGCGTGCGAATATTTTTGAAATGTCATGGTGGAAGGAACGGTGGAACTAGTTACTAGAAAATTATTTTTTCATCAAAAATATTGTAAAAGCCTTTGTGAAAGTCTCAATACAGTCTACTTATAATTGCAGTACTGGTAGCTGTTATTCATTTTCCTCCACCTCACACACACTCGTCGCATAAATATATACGAGTTTCAACAAAACCAAAAGGATGCCAAACAGCCATCTTAGTTCGTGCTTCGTGGAAGTAGGGAGGGCTTAACAAGGCGCCCCAACACCTAATATGAACTTGAAAGTTGTATTGATAATTTTATAGATAATAATTCACCATATTCAGATCAACATACAACGACGTTGACCTGTAAATTGCAAGTAATGTAAAGCCCCCAGTATACTTTGGTGTACTTGGGGGAGTACACTTTGGGCGTGCCCGTCGGCCGAGCGCTCTCTGACAACGCAAAATACACGCAAATCACGCAAAAAAGTAGGTATACGTTGGCCGAGCGACGGGCTCGCCCAACGTGTACTGGGGGCTTAAGACGCAGATATATGCCAGTGACCTTGAGTGGTTAGCTTGCGTGTTTTGTACTGAGCTCACGCAACGCGTCGTACGTTCAGCCCGTAATCCTATTACTGGCGCCTGCCTATCAAGCGCTGTCTGTATCAAGCGAAGTATATTTTTCATCACAAATCATAAAATTCGCAAAGATACATTTATTACAAATAAATTTATCTATATCTTTGCGAATGTTATAATTTCATAATGATACTGTGAATTACAAAGTTATTATTTTGCAGTTGCATAAAATCGTCCATATTTAAATAAAATATCTTATGACTCGGCGTTTTTATATTTGTAAATAACAGTATATGGTAAATGATGTACAGAAGTTTCGAATTCCTGACTTGTTTAGTTGTTGCGATAGAGCTCGAGCTTGTTTTTCCTGAAATAAACAGCAGTGTCGAAGTCAGACCATAAATGCCGATGCACACGATGCGTTGCAGCGGCGGGCGGGACGGCGCGGCGCGGCTCCGAAACGGTTTCGCTGCGGCGTCCTACATACTCGTTTAATATCCATAGTATGCCACATGATACCGTTCCGGCGCGCCGGAATGTGGTATCATGCGGCGTCGCACCGCACTTAGGCCGACCTTGAAACCCGTGAAACGAGGCGGGGAGGGGAGTATGCGTTTTTCTGTCAATGTTCGATACAATGTTTGACTGGAAATAGAGATTTCAACATGTTTTTATGTAAATGTTTCGCCAGTGCAAACGCACGTTTACACCGCTGCAACGAACGTGTGGCCACCAATGCGGCGAAATCTTTGCGGTGCGGCGCCGGCGCTGCAACGCATCGTGTGAACAGGCTCTAAGGCGTAAGTGTGACATCTCAACAGTTTAATATTATTGATATTATAATATTATTGACAGTATATCACCAAGCCTTAGACCCTGTTCACACGATGCGGACCGCATGTTTCGTTTGCAACGCAATACTGAACTGTGATCGTTGCTTTACTATTTAACTCGGGAACCGCGTGTACACTGGTACTGTGCTTGTCCCAATAAATACTTTTTCTTTCTTTCTTTCTTTACACGCGGTTCCGGTACGGCAGCAGTGCGGGCGCATGTGAGATATTCATTCGTATACACAAACTTCAAGGCTCCTTTTTTGCCATTTAGGTAAGGAACGGAACCCTAAAAAGGACTTATTCAAACTAATTTGGCCATAAAAGAATAGAAATAAAAAGAAGAAGAATACAATGTCAGAAATGTCAACAAAAAAAATGAATTTTCTATAGTAACGATGGCTCATAATAAAAAATATAAATTCAATAAAAACTAAAGAATCAAAATCATGATTACATAATAAGAGAATAAATAAAATTTCTTGGAATGAAGGTGATGGATATGTAGGCAAGTACTTTTCGCTTAATCGGTACCAAGTTTTATGTTTTAATTTGTGCCTATCCTGTAGCCTGCAGACTCTCAGCTTAGCTCTGCAGTCCACTATTGGCTTCTAATTTCTGATTCTCTGCTCAAAATACATGGTCGGTTCAAATGCTTCTCCATGCCAAAGCGGAGTTTTGCTAAAGAAGCATTTGGACAGATGTAAATCCGAACTGCATGTGTTTCTTTAATACCGAAGAAGGAAATGCGTTTTGTTTGTAATGTAGACGTATTTGGCAAACTCAGTGTCAACACTTCCACAGGTGATGAGCTAAAGTAGCTTTTGGGCAGATATATGTGTACGAGCTACGTATGCTTTTTAACACAATAGACGAGCACACAGCTGCTGTGTGTTATGTTGATTTCCAAACCTTTTTTTTTGTGGACAATAATTACTGATAGGACGGTGTCACTATAGCGCGTATCTGCTGTCTGTATGTATATATTACAGATAAAACGAGTTTTCACTAGGTAAAACTAGTTATTACTAAATTACTTTTTTGGTGCTATCGATATTACGATTTTATTAGTGGTGTTTCATCAGTATTTTTTATATTCAGTAACTTTCAAATCAAAAGCAATTTTTATTACTATATCATTGAAATATGATCATGTTCGTTTGGTGCAGCCGTTCGCGAGTTTTGCGCTTTAGCACACATTTAGCGATTCATTTTTATTATACATATAAAAAATGTGAGAAATTTTGAACTTTTTATGTTAACGTCCACAAACCACCACCATCAATACTTTACTTTTTATCTCGGTAGTACGGTAGATTCCGTGAGATAATTCCCGTCGTCCACGCAGGCGAATCCACGGACAAAAGCTAGTCTTCTAAAATGTTTGATAGGTATTGATGTGAAATGGTCTTTTTCAGGTCTTGAAAGTACCCAGCTTGTGTTGCAGCAGTCGGGGGTCGAAGTAATCAACGCGATTATCTATACGTAACACCGAGGAGGAAAAACACAAAACCCTAGGTGTGTATAAAACTTATAGAAATTTGAAAAGTATGGCCCTAAATGCATGTAATTCCGTATGTTCGTGTTCATATTGTGACATCAAGAATCCATATGAACAGCCAGAGGATCTTACCTGCTCTTGCGAAGACTGCACAGAACCTAAATCATGTATCTATTACAACAAAAGATTGGGTTACTCGAGTGAGAGCGATCAGCCCGCAAACCCACTGACCATAAAAGACTGGATAATTTCAGGCTTATCTCAATTATGTAATATAGTGAAATCACCCACAACAGCCCCCCCATCCGGGGTTTGTGGTGGTGCTGCGGGTTATGTCAATGATGTACCAAGGATTTCTAGTGATAAACAAGAGTCACCGGATCTTATGAAAGGTGCTGCGGGTTATGTTTTCGATGTACCAAAGACTGGTAGTGATAAACAAGAGTCACCGGATCTTATGAAAGGTGCTGCGGGTTATGTTTTTGATGTACCAAAGACTTGTAGTGATAAGCAAGAGTCACCGGATCTTATGAAAGGTGCTGCGGGTTATGTTTTCGATGTACCAAAGACTGGTAGTGATAAGCAAGAGTCACCGGATCTTATGAAAGGTGCTGTGGGTTATGTTTTTGATGTACCAAAGACTTGTAGTGATAAGCAAGAGTCATCTAAGGTACCAAAGATTTGTTTTAATAAGGAAGAGTCACCGGATCTTATGAAAGGTGCTGCAGGTTATGTTTTGGATGTTCCAAAGATTTGTAGTGATAAGCAAGAGTCACCGGATCTTATGAAATGTTCTGCGGGTTATGTTTTTTATGGACCAAAGACTTGTAGTGATAAGCAAGAGTCATCTAAGGTACCAAAAATTGGTCATAAGCAAGAGTCACCGGATCTTATGAAAGGTGCTGCGGGTTATGTTTTTGATGTACCAAAGATTTGTAGTGATAAGCAAAAGTCATCTGAGGTACCAAAGATTTGTTGTGATAAGCAAAAGTCATCTGAGGTACCAAAGATTTGTCGTGTTAAGCAAGAGTCACCGGATCTTATGAAAGGTGTTGCGGGTTATGTTTTTGATGTACCAAAGATTTGTAGTGATAAGCAAGAGTCACTAGATTTTATGAAAGGTGCTGCGGGTTATGTTTTTGATGTACCAAAGACTTATAAAGAACCATCTAAAACAGGCCAAGACATATGTATTGAAAGTCAATGCTGCAAAGAAAATAAAATAAACACAGAGAAACGTAAACCTGAACATGCATATGACATACCAATCTGTAAAGAAATAGATGATGACGAAAGAGTATGGAAAAATAAAAAAATTAAAAAGTGCAAATGCAACAAAAAAATTGAAAGTGAAGCATCTGGATCGCATGACCAACCAAAATGTACACATAAACCACCATCAAACAAAAGTAGCAGTGAGTGTTGTCAAGGATTCACAAATATTTATCATATGGAAAAGTTACCGTATTATTTTAATGGTGATGCTTGTTATGTTTTTGATGTACCAAAGATTAGTTATGATAACCAAGAGTCATCCGAGTTACCAGAGATTTGTTGTCATAAGCAAGAGTCATCTGAGGTACCAATGATTTGTCATAAGCAAGAATCACCGGACCTTATGATAGGTGCTGCGGGTTATGTTTTTGATGTACCAAAGATTTGTTGTCATAACCAAGAGTCATCAGAGGCAAATATTTGTTGTCATAAACAAGAGTCATCAGAGGTACCAAAGATTTGTCATAAGCAAGAATCACCGGACCTTATGATAGGTGCTGCGGGTTATGTTTTTGGTGTACCAAATATTTGCTGTCATAAACAAGAGTCATCAGAGGCAAATATTTGCTGTCATAAACAAGAGTCATCAGAGGTACCAAAGATTTGTCATAAGCAAGAGTCACCTGATCTTATGAAAGGTGCTGCGGGTTATGTTTTTAATGTACCAAAGAGTTATAAAGAACTATTCAAAACAGGCCAAGAAATAGGTATCGAAAGACAATTCTGCAAAGAAAATAAAATAGAAAGGCACAAAAAAAACACAAGAAATGAATGCAATATGTGCAATCCACCAGAATCATCATCATCAGAAACTAAGACAGCACGAGTTGCGTCAGATAACAGTACACAAGTATTCAATATTCCGCTTGGATCAAAAAGCACTACATCTGATATAATGCACATTTGTTGTGAAACAAAAAGTGGATCAAATTCACAACAGTATAAGCCCACGAAGAATGCGCATGAATGCATGAATGTATTAAAAATTGAAAATACATTATCTGGTTATTTATATGAGCTACCGAAATATTCACCCACAACACAGAAAAAGAGTTCTGAGTGTCGTGAGTCAGCGGATAATACACGAAAAATCTGCATAAATAGACTTCAAGCAAAGGCTTCTGATTCAAAGAACAAAATAATAAATAAAAAGAGTTGTGAAGCACCTGGATGTGTGCTGGAGGTACAGAAACATTCACCTAAACATTATGATCATAAGAAACAGAAGTGCGATTGGAATCAGTGCGCAAAATATAAATCTGATAAACCGGGATATGGCTTGCAACAAAAAAATAAAATAAACAGTTGTGCGTCCACTGAGACAGTAAAACGTAAACTTAAACTACCTGAATGTGCGTATGATGTACCAATCTGTAGAGAAATAGCTAATGCAGAAAGAGTATGGAAAAACAAAAAAAGTAGTGAATGCAAGAGCAGAAAAAACATTGAAAGTGAACCATCTGGATATGCACACGAGCTACCTAAATTTGCATATGAACTAACATCACAGAAAAGTAGCAATGAGAGTCGTGAAGGATTATTAAAAAATATACTTCAGACACAGGAAAATGCATTAAAAATAGAAAATACATTATGTGGATATGTATATGAGCACCCAAAACATTCACCAATAACACAGAAAAAGAGTAGTGTATGTCTTGAATCAGTTAAAAACGAATCTGCATCACCTGAATATGCACAAGAGCTGACAAAATTTACACCTATACCACAATCACAGAGTAGCAGTGAATGTGCTGAATCCGTTAGTAAAGCTGGTAAAATTCAATCGGGGTTACCGGGTTATGTGTTTGTGGTACCAAAACAAACAGAGAAATGTTATGCCTATACTAATTCAGTGAATTATGATTCAAAATCATATGAAGCGGCCAACAATGCAGAAGTATTTAGCATTAATAGACTTGAATCAAAATGTATTAAACCTGATACACAAAATATATGTATAAGCATGGTTGGAACACAGACAAACACAATTGAATTCCTCGAAAGTTTGCATTTACCACATCCAGAATCGAAATATAAAATTGATTTATGCAAAGATGTACCTAAAAATCAGGCAGAAGCTATTGAAGTGCTGAAAAATATATATTTGCCTCAAAAAAGTAAAGCAGTTTCGACTTGCTGCTCTCTGAATTTGTCCGAACTATCCGATACTATGAAAAAATATAAAAATGCAGCAACACAGCCGGGAACTGCAAATCTTAGCGCAGAAGAATTGGTCCATTTGCCTGATGCAGAATACAATGACTGTTTAACTTGCAGGCAATCGAATATGTCTAATAAATCAAAAACAATATCAAAATTTGATATCATTAAGAGATTAAAAGAAGCGTACAAAGCTTGCAGTTGCAAAATCTGCGATTGCTTCGCTGGAAGTAAATCGGTTAAAACCGATGCAAGCAATTCTTATGAATGTGATACATTTTCAAGATCAATATCATTGCATGAAATGAACGAACAGCAACTATGTTCCTGCAAACCCTGCGATTGTGTTCAATGTACTAAAAGTTTAGAGGAGCTGTGTCATTGTGATCCTTGTCAGTATGGTGATTGTAAAAGAAGGAGTATACACCAGGGACAAGGTTTTTTGGTAGCGCCTGTTGTTACAACAGGCGCAGAGAATATCCAACGTGTAGCATGCACGTGTTCACCATGCGCTTGCATCGAATGCGGATTAGTTTACCCTTTGGCTTCTAGTACAGTGAACGAAATGTCAACGAGTACAAACAGACACGCACTGTGTAGATGTGAAATCTGTCTCAATGAAAGTTGTGACCAAAGTGGTTTCGATTCCTGTAAATGTCAAAAGCTCAACAAGGTCATGAGTAAACCAGTTGAACATGATATACACGAGTTTGATATACGGTCAGCTAAGATTGAACGCAACACGCCTATGTTCCAACGGATAGAGAGAAATGATACAATATGTATGTTTGCAGTTATACCTGGTAGATATACTATAGCTATTAACGCTACAAAATCTTCTCAACTCTTCTCATACAATAAAGCAAAATCAAAATCAGATTTTAACGATAGTTACAACAGTTATTGTGAATTAAATATGTCGTACGAATATCCATTATATAAAAAAATACAAAGCCACGAAAATTATTAAAACGCGATTGTGATTGTTTAAATTGTGAAACACCTAACATGCCTAAGAATCATCGATAATTATAGTGGTGGCCCATACGAGTGCTGTTCTAAAAAAGAGAAGCCGGGAAGAGTTTTTCACCCTTTTAATAATGGTGATTTACATTGAAAAGACCAGAATCAAATTTTACAAAAACAGCACTTAGAAGAGCCAAGTTGGTCTATACCTAAATTAACGATAGACACAGATTCAACGTCTAAGCTGCGGGACGTTGATATTTTCCAAGAATTAACATCTGAATTCAATACATCAAACAGAAAAATAGTCTCGTCGATGATGAAATTTCTGGAAGTTGTTTTTCAGATTTTTCCTCATCTTACTACAAACGCTATGGCAGTAACACCCTAATTTCACGAAAATTTAGGGAATGTTCCTGTAACAGTTCAGGTTACAATTAGGAATATTCCATAGAGTTTCCAAAAGGACCTGCGGAAACAAGCTTAGAAGATGTGATGAAATTAGACAAGGATTAAACTATAAAACTAGATGAATGCAACATTATACAAAATAGTACTGAAAAACATAACGTAGATAAGATATCATATGACAATATGTCAGGTAATGATGCAAAACAATATGATCAATTTTATGCTCATGTTTTGAAATTGCGGCCTTTTTTTTTTACTGAATACTGTTTCCTTTATTTTGTAATATCTACCGACATAAAAGTATCGTCGACAGCTACAAAAGTAGGCAATATGTTGACACTAAAAGGTTTATCAAAAACTCCCATTAAAACCTTTAAAAAAATACTTGAAACGTAAGAAATTGTGAAAAAATTTGGTTGTTTTTTTTTTACTTTTTAATGTTTTCAAAAGAACTAGACTGTAAGATAGACTAATAAGATATTACCTTAAAACTGATAACTTGTTGTGATTATTTGAATACGAGACCCTTTACTTTAAAGATCCTGACAAGTAGAAGGAAAATAACAAATAAAATAACAATTTAATGACGTTTAATTTAAAGAAGTACAAAAATTATTACAATAATTGTTCAAAATGAGCTCCGCGATTTGGCAAATAAAAAAAAAACAATTGCCTTATTATCAGTGATCGGAATTAAGTGAGCTAAAATACCTAAAGTTCGAAAAAGAACAGACAAATTAGAAACGCCTTTTTTTTTTTTTTGGCGGATTTTGTCAAATAACTTCTCCCGCTCTGGGCGGAGTGGGAGGGCGTGTCAGACTCTTACTGACTAAAACCCACCCGTGTTCCTTCCGTTGCCTGTACGTTGCCAGGGGCCACGGTATGCCTTTCGGACTTTCCCGCAACCCCGGCAGGCATCGGTCCTATCGGACCCCTTCAGTTGCTGACATCTCTTTGAGGCGCGCGTGGAACACAACGCGCCGTCGACCCGGGCCTGGTCCTTATCGGACGGCGAGCTACCCATTGCTCACCGTCCGCAAGCCCGCGCCTACGGTGGCCGCGATTCCCGACGCCCAGGGCGTCTCCTGCGGCGGCTAGGGGCGTGAGGGCACGAAATTTGCCTCTCCCTCACGCGTTCTACCTCCTCCTTCGCGAGCATTACTACTTCGCAGAAGGAGGTGACGGCCTCCCATGCTCTCTCGCTCCGTACGAGGACACGGCGATGCTCTGCCCACGCCGGGCAGACCTCCACCGTATGCTCCACCGTGTCCTCCGGGTGATCCACGCAGTGATGACAACCGGGCGTTTCCTTCCGCCTGATACGAAAAAGGAACCTCCCGAAACAACCATGTCCGGTGAGGACCTGCGTCAGGCGGAAGGTGAGGACGCCGTGGCGCCTCTCTAGCCACTCAGAGAGTACTTAGGGACTTATCGCCGCAATAGTGGCGTGCCCAGCACTGGGTTGCGACAATCGCACTCTCCATGACGCCATGAGATCACGCTGGAGCTCTGTCCACTGTGCCGCGATTTCTCGCGGCAGCGGAGTTGAGCGGCAATGGCCCATGGCGGCAATCGGAGACCGTGGAGTATCCCCGGACCAGCCAGGTGGCCATGACTTTCTGCGACGCGTTCAACCGGCGGGCTGGCCGCCGCCTCAATGAACGCGGTGCCCCGTAAAGGGCCATGGACCGCACGACCGCGTATAGCCTCCGGCAGGAAGCGTTTGGACCCCCTAGATTGGGCAGGACCCACTTCAAAGCAGCCCCGGCCCGCTCTTGTCTGGGAGCCAAACGTCGGAAGTGCTCCATGAAGTTCCACCGACTGTCGAGGACGAGTCCTAGGTACTTCATCGTGGACTCGACGCCGATGTGAACTCCTCCTACCGTTATTTTGGAACCCGACGGTGGCGCGTTCCGAGGACCATGAAAACACATGGCCTCGGACTTGTGCAGGGCCACCTCGAGTCCCAATCGCCGGATTCTATCCTCGACTGTCGCAACCTCGTGTGTCGCTAGTTCGGCCGCCTCCTGGTACGACCTCCCTTTCGCCAAGACCAACGTGTCGTCAGCGCAATAAATGACGCTGACTCCGCTAGGGAGGTCGGCGCGCAGCACCCCGTCATATCCGATGTCCCACAGATGCGGACCAATCCCTGTGGGACACCGCACGACATCTCTTGCTGGTTCCATTCTCCCTGGTGACCGGGGTAGATGACAGCCCTGTCCGTCAAATAGGCCTCGACCACACAACAGAGGTAGGTCGGCATCCGGTGATACCAGAGTGCCTCCCTGATGCAACTCCAGGGCAGGGTATTGAAGGCATTGGCGATGTCTAGAGACACCGCCAAGACGACCTCACCCCGGGCCACAGCATCAGCCCCCGTCGTGAGGGCTCGAACACGCGCATGATGACGTCCACCGTAGAGCGCCCCCTGCGGAAACCAAACTGGCTCTCCGCCAAATCCGGCCCCACCCGCACCAGGTGCCCAATGAGGCGGTCTGCAATGACTCTTTCAAAGAGCTTGCCCACCTCGTCGAGCAGCACGATGGGTCAAGTGGAGAAGCTTTACGATAAAAAAAATTTTCGGGACTAATGTCCCGGGGTTTCGGAACATTACTTAAGTACAACTAAAATTAATAAAGTAAAACAACTATCGAATTAATTTCCTGTTACTGTTTAAAAAAAAAGAGTAAGCACGATTTTTATTGTTTTAAAAAATAAAGGCAATCTCCTTATCTTCGTTTGAACGATGCAAGTAAGCGCGGAAGCTAATGTAATTTACATACCAACTTTAATAATTATATAACTAACAAGGTAAAGTTGGAAAAAAAAACAATTTTATAGCTTTTCATACCATTTATTTATTTTGTACAATTACTGTAACTAAACGTAAACAGAAATCAACCTCAATAATTAAGAAAGTAACCATTCTTAAGACTCAGTTAGAATATTAGTTTTCATCAGGGAACCGAGTTTTCTTTGACATCACAAAATGAGGAGGTGAGATGAGGAGTTTTTCCATATTATCTATCTTCAAACGATTTATTTTTGTACATAGATATAGAAGGACCTTTCAACATCAACTGAAGTTATAGGTACATATTTATAGTATGACAATGATTCATTTTTGTGGTCAAATCCTTTTTCTATATTGTCACAAATGTCTCTTAATGCATCTAGATCGGGATTTCTGTTGAAAACATTTTCTAATTTTATTTTAATTGGTTCAGACGAACATCGACCACTATAGAATAGTTCTTGCTTCGTCAAAGACTCCATTAACAATAAGAGACTTTTGAAATTCCTTCAAAGAAATTTGATTTATTTTTAGATATTCGTCAATATAATCTAAATCAGTTTTTAAATTTTCTTTTTCCAGTACTGTCTTAGCATGCCTGATAGACAAAGAATCAGAGCTTCTGAGAAGTCTTACAATAGTTTTAATTTTTTCGTAATATTTAGCATAATACGAAGCTGCTTCTAGCTTAAATATTTTTTTTACATTTTAGATTAACGTATCTACGTCCGTATATTGTGTCCGTATTTGTTCTGCAACGCGGTTAAGAGCGTGTGCTAAACAGGTAACATGTATCATATTTGGCAAATAGTTCTTTAAAATTCTTCCTGTTTTTAACATATTATATGCTACGCTATCAGAACATAAGACTAAAACATCTACTACTTTGGCTTCATAGGAGTCTCCCCACATATTTTTTAAGCAACCAGTCACAAATTGAGCTATTGTCTCTCCAGCCACCTTTTCTAACATTTTGCAAACAATTAAAAATGGTTTATTTGTTACCACATTTAAAGGTTTTACAAGAAAATTTACAATATATAATGACCTAAATAATCGGTAGTTTCATCTAGAGATATCCAAAGTTTTTGATTATGAACATGGTCATGAATTAAAGCAATTTTTTTTTAAACAATTTCGCAAACTTTCCGCAATAACGATTCATCGGGAATTATTTTAACTTTTGTACAATTACAACACATTGAAGTAAAAATGTTTTAAACGCTGGTTGATTTACTCGTGATATAAGGAATTGTAATAGATCAAGATAAAATTCTTCATTCACTTTTCTAGCAGCACCTTGGTGTTTCGGTCCGTCAATATGCCTCCTGATATTGCCTTTCTTGCATAGAATACAATTCTCACATTTAGAACAGTATATCGTGTTGCTAGCGGGGTCGTGGTATAATTCAGGGTGATCTTGAATCCACGACTGTACAAACCCTTCGGTAAGTTTGGTCGCTATTTTATTGCTATGAGGGAGCAAAATTACTGTAAACAATGAGACAAATTATATAATAACTTCGTCCCGAGATTTCTTCTTTTTGTAAAATATTGTTTAACGATAGGATTACGAGTAGGTACAACATTTGAGCACGGACTAAAATATAAAACAACTGTTTGAATAAAATTCTATAAATTGTTGAATAAAATTGTTTGAATTTGGAAAATTAATCAATTATTAATCTTTAGAATGTCTAAAAGTCATGTAAAATTCATAAACTTATATTACATTTGCTCTGGTAATCAGCAAATGTCAGTATGTCAGTTGCGGTAAAACGTAGTCCATAAAGTCAAGCCAAGGTGGTCGTGTGAAGCATAACCAATAAGGACACGGTGGAGCATACGATGGAGGTCTGCCCGGCTTGGGCAGAGCATCGCCGTGTCCTCGTGGAGGCGATCGGTGACAAGGATATTTCGCGTCCGGCCCTGGTCCAGGCCATGGTAGGGAGCGAGAGGGCATGGGAGGCCGTCACCTCCTTCTGCGAAGCAGTAATGCTCGTGAAGGAGGAGGCAGAACGCGTGAGGGAGAGGCAAATTTCGCGCCCTCACGCCCCTAGCCGCCGCAGGAGACGCCCTAGGCGTCGTGAATCGCAGGCAAATTCCCGGCCACCTTAGGCGCGGGCTTGCGGACGGTGAGCAATCCCGGATCGACGGCGCGTTATGTTCCACGCGCGCCTCAAAGAGATGTCAGCAAATGAAGGAGTTCGATAGGACCGATGCCTGCCGGGGTTGCGGGAAAGTCCGAAAGGGATACCGTAGCCCCTGGCAACGTACAGGCAATGGAAGGAACACGGGTGGGTTTTAGTCAGTAAGAGTCTGACACGCCCTCCCGCTCCACCCAGAGCGGGAGATGTTATTTGATAAGAGTGGTGCGCGCACGACGACGCTTGGAATGCGAAACACCCCTCTATCTCTTAACCCGTCTGTCATTGTTTACCAGTTACAAACAAAATATGGAAAGAAACAGCAAGTTTTGGCTATTCTGGGAAACGAAAACATGAAGCGGACCCAGTTCTTTACCTTAATAACAATAGAAAACGTATCTACTGGTTTTTGAAAACGTTCTCCTTGTTTTTGAAGTCGGTTAAAAAGGAAATCGAATGAAAATGAGTTTACTCTATTAATAACATTAATATTATATGTACTTAAGTGATGTCCCGAAAGCCCGACATTAGTCCCGAAAAAATATTTTTGTCGTAAGGATGTCTCCACTTTTTTTGTTTCTGTTCTTTGAACTTTAGATAAATTAGCTCAACTATTTCCGATCACTGCTTATTATGGTGGATTTGTCGATAAAATTGATCATATTGCTTCGCCTCAGCGGGTCGGACACCGGTAGAGAATACAATCGAGATCCCGGGATCCCGGCCGTTTTCTGACCCTGAAAATCCCGGGACTGTATTTGGTTAATCTCAGGATTTTCGGGATTGCCACAAACAGGTTTAGTTTGCATTCCGTAGTTCGTTGCGCCTTGACAATGACCTTGCCTAGAATATATAAATAGGCCAGTCACTTTACTGTAGACCTACCTAAAGCTGGAAGCTAAAGGGCTGTAAAAATGGTCTTTAATAGCATTTATTACATAATAACCAAAAAAACAACCCTTACATACGCCGTACGATACGTATTACACAGGTACAACCCTAATCATATTTTTGTCGTAGAGCTTAGATAAAAGGGACTTCCCGCTCGAAATGCTTCAATACAATACTCTTAAAAACATTTTTTAAGAAATTACTCAATTTTTTTTTTCATTTAAGCCCAATTAAAAACCTCATCCCGGGACAGCCCCGGGATTTCGGGATTACGCATAAAAAATTCCGTAATCCCGTGTTTGAACAACATGCTCGGGATTGTATTCTCTAGACACCGGTGACCAGACACGCTGTTTATTACTACATTAATTAAGAATGTAATAATTTCAGCAATAGCAAACTTATTCCAACATAATCAAACAATAATAATTCGGAAAATGTTCATATTGCAACTATGCGTCGTAATTGCAAAAACAGCTTACACGTACAGTTAAATAATCAAAATACTTAAAAACATACAAATAGTGGGGATAATGTTTTACAAAATAAAGAAAAAAATTAATTAAAAATTCTGCGTGTTTAACAGGCACTCAGTCTTCTTTAAAGATGAATAATGAAAACCGTGAATATATGAATGCAATTCATGATTTCAACGAACTCCATGTTGCACGTAATGTGTATTATAACATGTCAGAAGGAAATACCAGTAGGCTTTTACTTCCTATACATGATAAAAGATACATTTCAACGTAATCGTTAACGGTGCCAAAATATTAAATATCAAAAGAAACAGAAATACGCAAATGGAAGCTAAGAAGTTTTCTCTAGAGCTAATAAGATCATTAAAAACGTATGAAACAGCAAATGATGAATTCGAAAGTATTTCGGAAAAGCTGAAATAATCCCATTCTATTAAGTTCTGATTTTGATGGAAGAAATGTAATTTGCACTGTTAGAGACGATACTGTGAAGAAATGTAGGAATGTTGAAGAAAAAACGTCAACGAAAAACACGACCTTCGCGAGAATCACTTGGAAGAGATTCACACATATAAGGTTCTTTTTCGCAATTTCAGTCCCATAGTAAAAGTTGTTTATAATGAAGACTGCAATGACCCATTAAAAGGTTTAGGTTTAACAAAAGATAATTAGAATTACCTATACAAAACGCAGGAACCCTTTCGAAGCTTTTCAAAAATTAAATCATAGACAAAAACACAAAAATAAAAGAAACCAAGCCAATTGTGGGATTAGGAGCATGTACTCTTGTTACAGATACAAATACGAAAATAAATGAAGAGTTTAACACCGTGTTACCAGTTCATATTGCTGTTAAACACATTCTAGAAGAGACTCGAATACAAAAACACGGCAGTGATTTAGTTAAATCACATTATGAGAGAACCAGGTACCTACTGTAATCGGAAGCGTTGAAGAAACGGCAATGTCGACTTTGAAAAGGCTGCAATACCTCATGTGAGTCAAGTCGATATTTTAAAATTGATTGAAAACACGATATAAGAGATTTAAGAGCGCTAACACACTGGGATGCCACGGCGACGTCGCTGGCTACGTACCGTAGCCAAATGAGGTTGTCAAATAAGTAGCCAGTAACACGCGGGCGTCCATCCTGGCGATCAGTTGGCCACTAAGTGAGGGAGGCGTAGTTACTTGTATACAAAATACTGGCGACATGGCTACGCGTCGCCAGATCGCCAGAGTATCCAGTCTCCGCGTAGATGCCGGTCGGTCGTGGGCTACGCTTTCAAATTGGCGAGACGTCGCCAGACCGTACCCAAGTGAGTTATCTATCATACATTTCAATACGAATTGTTTGAATACGTAGCTGGCGACGACGTCGCTATGGTGTCTCAGTGTGTTAACACTATAACTCAAGTGTGGCGCCCACCTCCGCCTGACCGTAATTTTTTGAGTGAAACTTATTAAGATGTGGTATATTGAATTTAATTTATGTCACAAAAACGTAACACCTTTTCCTACTAAGACAAACCACGTCAAACCGGTAACTACAAAAAGTCGACTGTATAGAATTGGAATCGGTCAGATAATCGGCTCTATAAAAACTCTGACATGTGTGAGCACGCTTACTCGACACTCAGTAATAGGTAGGATAGGGGTAATAGGGGTATAATACAGATTCCGCGCACTGGGGGAGCGCACTCGGACAGACGGTCCTATGAAATATTATGTAAGAACGTTCAAAACAAGAACCCCCCAGTATGCAAAAAAATTTCGCTCACCGGAAAATTTTCGAGCTCGCTGCGCTCTCTCTTGCATCTGTTGTTGCAAGTTTTGCTTCATTCATAAAGTTTTTTGAAGAAGCTTTTTCATTATAAATGGTCAATAGGAAGACTAGACTATCCGAGATGCCAAAAAATTTCGAGCTCGATTGAAGCGCAGGCCACACCGCCAGCTAGCGGGCGGGCGGGCTAGGCGGGTGGGCGAAGCGAACGAAGGAAACTATACAAACTACGCGAAATATTGGCGAGCTAAACTATGGGGTTCACACCGAAAACTACGGACAGACGAGCGACGGGCGGAGCAAAATCTACGCTTTCTCTTCTTCTTAATTCGAAGAGAATTTAACAGAACTTTCGTCGATATATGACATATTCATCGTTCACAAACAACACTACACTGCTATTCTAAAAATGAATCATAAAAAGTTTAAAAAAAGTACCAACTACAGTTAGCATTGTTAGAAAAAAATCGAATCGTAGGAACAGGAAGAGAACGTTTTTGTCTAGAAACATTGATTTGACTAGTTTATCTCCTAAACTTTAGAATTTAAAATAAACCACGTTCTACCATAGGTTGAATTTGCTACAGGCCCCGCGCTGCTGCAGTCAGTCAGTCAAATAAATTGGAATAATGGCAGTAGAATGATGATGATGATTTAAATGAACTATATTACTATTCAGCTGCATCCGATTAGTTAGACAGAAAGCCAACCCCAACAAAGTTGGAAAATGACGAACATGTTGAATGGTGAATTCACTTCACAATGTGTCATTGTGATGAAAATTATTTTTTTTTAATTTTTTTTTTTCTCAATTTCCAGTTATTAGTCGGCGGGTGTGCCGTAGAAGTCC
This sequence comes from Xanthia icteritia, assembly GCA_949128155.2. Lineage (NCBI taxonomy): Eukaryota > Metazoa > Arthropoda > Insecta > Lepidoptera > Noctuidae > Xanthia > Xanthia icteritia. Next base: position 4,116,422 of record OX421943.2, read on the forward strand.
ATGCTTGCAGAACACAAAGACTTGCCGACTATCAGAGCCATTACTACATTTCAAGTGTACCTATAGGTGCCACCATCAATCTTGAAATCCTGTGTTTTGTGATAACACATTAAACTGATGTGCTGTAAAATACCTAAGTGTTTTTTATGTGTAGTTATTTTTGTGAAAATATAAAGCAGAGATGACTTAAGGCCGTAGTCAGAAATTCACTTTGGAGGAGGAGGGGGCTCTAGAGTTGTAAAAAAAAAATTCTTACCGCACCAAAATTTTAGGGACGATTTTTGAGGCCTCTTCTGACACCTAAGGTTATGGTGAATACAATTTAATATAATCATTGGAATCATTAACACATCTCTAACTCTCAAAGTTAAATTTGTTCCATAATAAATAACTTATGGAAAAGTTTTTATGGAACAAATCTAACTTATAGAGATGTATTGATGATTCTAATAATTATAATTCTGTAAATACATTATCTGTAATAGTCACGCATTTTTTATATATTTTTTTTGTTTTTGGGTGGGAATTTATCAAATAACTTCTCTCGCTCTGGGCGGAGCGGGAGGGCGTGTCAGACTCTTACTGACTAAAACCCACCCGTGTTCCTTCCGTTGCCTGTACGATGCCAGGGCCCACGGTATCCCTTTCGGACTTTCCAGCAATCCCGGCAGGCATCGGACCCCTTCATTTGCTGGTGTGGTGGTGTAAATGGTGTTATTTGCTGACGATATTTCTTTCATTTTAAAGATAGATTAGACAAATTTTGACGACGTAAAAAAATGAATGCCCTAGTGCAGGTCCAAAATTGTTTCACTGCTAATAATTTAGTATTAAATGGAAAAAAACTAAGTGCATAAAATTATCTTTACCAAACGTCAAAATTAGTGATTGTGCGATAGTATTGAATCGAGAGAAACTAAAATTTGTCGATAAAACTGTTTTCCTAGGGATCACGCTCGACTCAAGGCTACAATGGGGAAACATCCTCATTTTACATCTCTTGCAGGACGGCAAGTACAACAGCATATGTTGTCAGAAAAATCCATCAATTTACTGATGTAGATATTGCGAGGCTAGTCTTTTTTTAGTTAATTTCATAGTATCATGTCTTACGGTATTTTACTGTGGGGACGGGCTGTAGACATCAAGTTTATTTTTATTCTACAGAAAAGAGCGATCAAAGACATATATAATGTCCGCAGGCGCGATTCTCTAAGGGAACTGTTTAAGGATATTAACATCATGACGGTATCTTGTTAATATATAATTATCTATGAAAGCTTCACGTACGTAAGACAAAAAAAAATAGTAAAAGAGATGATAGACATAATATTATAATACTTACTAGAAATAGCTCAGGAACCTATTAGTTCAACCAGGTTTTAGACTGGTTATAGTAGACTCATTTTTCATGGGGTACGCTTACTGTTTAAAATGTTACAATAAAATTCCCCCCCACATACTTCGAAGGAACAGACGGAATGAGACGAAATTCAAACGAAATATAAGCAGGCAATATAATTATGAATTGGGGGATTAGTACATCGCTGATAAAAATGCTGGGCTCAATGCTGGTCCAGCTCCAAAACCACTACTAATTTATTAAAATTTGAAAACGATAACAATAACACCGGCCATGCCTTTTACTATATCACCATTAGCGCTGTCAAAAATGACAGTTGTGCCATTTTGTTTTGAGTCGCATCATTTCTTTAAATTAACATGGCATTTTCAATTGTGATTCTGACTACCGTTCGCCACCCAGCCAAAGAAGAAGAAGAAATTTGTGGTATATACATATGTAGTGGCCAGATAATTTATCATTTCATGAAATGAACATCGACCATTGGTCACATCATGATGTGGCCTGGCCAGATCATTGAATACTTAACGTTTAATGATATGAACAGTTAAACGCACGACTACTTCATGATGTGGCCAAACATTAGTGATCATATCGTAAAATAGTTAGATTATCCACCGGTAGAGGCGTTGATGTCACTTTGTTTTTGTTGTGCATCATGGCGGCCGCATACAAAATCAAACAAAGTAGGGTGACCACACAAAAAAAGTCGATGGTCTTTTATTTCCAAATATGATAATATGGAAAGCGATCAACTTGGAAGTAGCGCTCGTCAGCCGCTGCGTGAAATGCAACATAGCACCTAAAATTAGTTTCTAAAAATTAAAAAACGCCGCTTATGTGCACAGACTACATAGAGATACTATACTTATATGGCACCCCGACAAAATGGGTTAGGTTAGGTTAGAACTGTGACCAACCGCCAACCTAGTTCCAAATTGGTCGCAGTTACTTGGCTATTTTTACTACACCTTACACCATGGATACCCTACATTAATGATATAGCCGAACGTCGACTGAGATATCATTAAACGTTGACGTTTAAACGATATGGCCAATGTTAGCTGGCCATTTCATAAAATGGTCAATTCTAAGATCTGGCCACGACATAAACACAAAGAAATATGATATAAGCAAGTTTTGACGTTGAGCGAGCACTGTGAGCGCGTTTGCGAGCGTTCCGAATTATTGACAGCTGTCTAATCGTGATATCTAAATCGGAACGCAAATTATTGATGTCAGCGCTGTGATGGATTATGTTCTAATTCGGAAAGCGGCCCTTGACAGTGTTCTTAGGGATACGCAAAAAATCAAAAGTATCGATACCTTCACGATCCCGGTATCGTAGAAGAAATTATCGATACCTATAAAAGTATTGAACCAAAAGTACCTATACTATATTATCGCAAAAAAACAGTATTAAACAAGTACAGACGCCAGCACATCAACCTACTACAATCTGTCAAATTTCTTTAATAGATTTTCAACTTTATCACTATAGAATAAGATTCAAAGTTGATTGGGAAAATTTGACAGTTTCGGGTAGGTTGACCTGCTGGCGTCTGTACATACTTATGTAATTATTATTTTATTTAAAAAAACACAAAATTATCATTATATTTATTTCAATGAAATAACTTTTTATGTTGGACTACAACACTGCAGGGAAAAATATCGGTACTTTTAATGTGAAATTAAAATGAAGTAAAGTTAATAATTCAGTTATTTTTTTAAACCCCAATTTTCTTCAATGCAGTCAGACATAGACTTATTTGTCTATACGCGACCCATTGAACCAGTTCCGCACCACTGTCTTGAAGTGCCCGGTATTATCAAATATACTAGCCAAACAATATAATTTTGGAAAAACTGCTTTCATGTCTACCCAATGTTTAAATTAAAGAATCAATCTACGTTCTTACCACAGAAATCAATCTTATGTAGATTTATTGTGTACAAAATTAAAATAACTTTCAATTAGAATATTTCACGGTATAATTCGATTTTAATTATTAAATAATCATTATTGGTTAATTGCCGAAAACATACAAAAAGTACTTATTATATGGCCACACTATGGTAGGGTTTTTACCTGAATCTATCACTCAAGTGGGAAAGATACCGCTATACTGACACTAGTACACACGGCTACATATCAAGCTATACATTTCCAGTTTATGCTGAACTCGCATTGGATTTCCGTACAATGCGAGGTCAGCTTATACTGGAAATATATAGCTTGATGTGTAGCCGTGTGTACACATAAACCGAAAAAGTATCGATACTGTAACATATCTACTATTTATAAAAATAAAAAGGAAAGCAGACAAGTTAAAAATATATAATTTGAGATAAAATTAAAAAAATAACACAGAAAAATAATTAAAAAATAACCTATCCTACCTAGCGCTCTCAGAAAAGAAAATATTTACAGAGGAAGTATGTTACGGCTTTCAGGTTCGAGACGTCCGTCAGTTCTGAAACATCCAGATTCGTTTCCCAGATATCTTGATTGATTCACAGGCAATGTAGAAGACGTCAGGCCTCGTTAGCTCTGAGGCCTGAAGATCCGCTTCCAGTCTCTCAGACAGTCCAGACAGGACTTAGAAGTGGAAGGTCCTCCTGGCAAGAAACGTAGTACCGTGAAGACAGAGTATGATTTCAGGGTGAAATGTATGTAGACCAATTTGCAAGACTTTTCTTGAGGAGATGTTTCCTTGAGCGCTTCCAGATCAGCTCTCTCGAATGGGTCCGTAGTCCCTCCGACGTTTATTTTTCAAATTATCTTTTTCTTGTTCTTTACAGAATTTAATTTCAAATTCAGAGATCGAAAAGGGCCAGACATATTCGTACCAAAAAACCTCTTTGATGAATTCTGAGAGCGTTTCAATTATTATTATAAAATGTAAGTTAGGATACAAATATTTTACAGTAAACAATTATAATTGCCTATAAAATACCATATTTGAGCTAAACATATTGATAAAAATAATTTAAATTATATAAATCAAAAGTAACCTTCATGGACTAAGCCAGTAAGAAAAACTAGAGAGAAAATTAGAAGAAAAAATAATGACAGCTTGGCAGCCTGACGTAAGTGTCATAACATTGAAAAATATGAAAATTAAAGAAAACTAATCGTTTTAGAACGATTCGCAAAATAATAAGCAAAATCAATAAACGAGTATAATACATAATATTAATGAATGCATAGTGTAAGTATATGATGTAGTGTCTGTAGTATGTAGATACTATAATACCTCGTTAAGTATCGCACCTCAAGTATCGAGTACAAAAATACTAGATATCGTTGAGAAAGTATCGATACTACTCAGGTATCGATACTTTTTGCATATCCCTAAGTGTTATATCTGTGTCACAGATAACTATATACTAGTCGGAGAATTTGTGTCTATATCTAAACTATGTTGGTTTTATTTTATAAACTTTTAGCTGATAAAAATAATGTTTTTTATTTATTGTAAACATTGAATCAAAGTGGTAAAAATGGATGTACTAAAATATTGTCGAGTATGTCTTGTGACTGATGTGAAGATGTTTAGCTTGGAAACTACGTCGAGCGATTCCATCGGTGTTGTTTACTCACATTTGGCGCAGATTCCGGTAAGTCATCGTAAAATGCGCTAATTTAAAAACTATTACTTCAAAAAAACAGTGATATAAAATTGCTAATTTGCAGTGAACTACTCATTTATTTGTATTATTGACTGCTTGTATACCGCAGTAGTTCCTATTTAGTAACTATTAAACTCTTGCAATCATTACCTGTAAACGGTACGCTACCAAAGGATTGCAGGGCAAAAGTGCGTTTATGAAAGCTGGAAGGAAAGACATAAATTAAAATAACCTATTTGCTCATCAGATCAAATATAAAACCAAGACATAGCGCTGTCAACAGAGATGTGCCCCTAAGATGACCCACTGACCGTGAGGCCGGTTTCCTGAACATGTGTGCACTTAGTGAGGTTTAGTTTGATTGTAAATGGTTGTCAATGTGTGCGTGTGAGCGTGTATGCACAGAGCGGAGGTGTTGTTTGGATATGCTTCACTGTATTGTTTGCAGAGCTGTCTTGGTTTTTTATTTGGTCTGAGATTGGCTCATATCCTTTCAAGAAAAACCTTATTGGTGCTTTCTGATCCCCAATATAATTATTTACCTAAATCTCATATTTACTTTACCTCTTACAGATATTTGATAGGGATCAACATGTGTGTTTCGAATGTGCCAATCTCCTCCATAAGTATCAAGAGTTCAAGTCAAAATCTCTCAGAGCTCACAACATTATATCTAAAATCAAACTTGGTTCATCACAGGCAAGTATCCTAACTAATATTATAAATGCAGAAGTATGCTTTCATGCTAAAATGGCTGAACGGATTTGGATGAAATTTGGCACACGGGTAGACCATGACCTGGAATAGGACATAGGATACTTTTTATTCCCGACATTCCTACTGGATCGAGACTTATGTGGGTAAAACCCCGTGGTTTCACCGACTGTGGCACAGATTCTAATTGATTACATTTTTTTAATAAATTTATGTAATCAAAATATTGATTTTATACCAAAATTACAATTAAATTGCAGATAACAAGGCAAACCCTCAAAAATGTAGATAGGAAAATAAATAAATTGGAATCCACCTTGATATTATCTCCAGTTACTATCCTATATGAAGAACCTACAAGTATTACAGAAAGAGAAATAAATGTTCAAGACAAAGAAAATAAACAATTTGAAATTAATGTTAAAATAGAAGCACTCAATAACATAGAAATAGAAAAGAAATATGATTACAATGAATCATATAATGAAGATTACATTGATTTTACAGAAGAGTCGGTACCAGAAAAGGTTACACAACCAAAACATAAAAGTAAACCGAACAAGGAATCAAAAAGTAAAAAAAGAAAAGTTAGAACTGTTATTAAGAGCGAGGATGACTTCAGTGATGATGAACCTTTGTCAAAAAGTGCTACGAAGACCGTAAACACAGAGCCTATTAAAAAAAAGAATGGTCTCAACATTGGTTACTTTGATGACTATGCAACTGTTGTGTTTCTGACCCCTGAAGATGCCAGGAAGGAGGTGCTTTTGAGAAAAGAGTCCAGTAACTATAAAAAGTCACCATTCAAGTGTGATTTATGTTATAGAGGATTTGAAGCAAAATCAGCATTTGAGAATCATACAAAGAAACATAGCATTGTAAGCATTCGGCCTATATTTTTTATTTACAATGGTATCATAAATGGTAATTTTGTTTAGATTAGAGATTACAGAATGCACACAGCATTTGCAAACTTATTTTGAATATAATGTGTGTTTTAGTTAATTTTTTCAAAGGAAAAATGAGCCCTTATAGGATCACTTAAAATAATAATAATAAACTTTAATGGCATAAAAATATTACAACCGTACATATAAAGGCCCTGACTTCCGTGCTAGGTGAACCTGTGTTACAGGAGTCCGTACAGAGAGGGAGTGGAGAGTGGAGTGGAGTGGAGTTTTTGTCATGTGTGTCTGTCTGTCTGTTTGGCTGGCTGGCTTTGTGGGTAAAAAAAAAAGTTTTGTAAACTGTACTGTACTGTGTGACATATCAAATGAAAGGGCTTACTGTGAGGGTCTCAAACATATTTTTTTAAATAATTTTATAATAAATTCTTTTAACGATATTTAAGAAAATAGATGAAAGTTGACCATCCTCCCCCACCACCTCTCCCTTATCTCCGAAACAACATCCCAAAATCTTGAAAAAAAATACAGAGAATTTACTCATAGAAATGACTCATAGATTATAGGAAAACCTATAAGAACTCTATGGTCTTAAAATAACATGGTAAATCCCTCAATATTGTGCAGACAAAGTTACATTTGCAGTAGGAATGTACGGGATAACATGTTTTTAAACTGTAATGCTAAGTTTGTTCTTGGGATTAATTCATCTCAACTACGGAACCCTTTCATTGTGCGTGTCGGACCACTCACAATGAATGATGTTGTTGATGTTGTAGTTAATAGTTTTAGCTAACATTACCAAATTTTAATTGTTTATTTATTAGTTAAATTTAAAATCATGTTTTAGACTGTAAGGTTTACAACATAACAGTAGTAATTTGAGTAGTTTCTTATATTTTCAGGAGAACGGGAACTATGAATGTGATCTCTGCCATCTCAGGTTTCCTCAACAAGTACACTTGTGTAAACATAGACTTTCATGCCATAAGAGAAAGTTTAGCTGTAAATTATGCTCATACATTTGTTATTGTACGTAAGTATTATTGCTACACACATTTGTTAATGAGCCATCTTGGTTTTATGTTACTCAGCATTAATATTAATTATCAATCTTCTGTAACATGAACAATACTCGTCAAAACCATTTCTGAAAATGTTTCATCAAGGCAGATTTTGGCTAGACAATGGCAGGTATACTCAGGCTTCCTCATTTTTAATAATAAACCCGTGGCTGCGAGCGCCGCGGAATAAAAGACCTATTTTATATACACCGTGAAATCTTAATGGTTGTTTTCCCGCAGCGCAATTTTTTTGTCTTGGTAATACAATCGTTATATAAACAAATTAAATATTAGAAACAATTTTGAAAACAAATTTCGTGTTGTTGCGTTTCTGCTTTGAACATTTATGCATAGCTGTTCCCTTTGTCGGCGGCGAGTGCGATTCGAGTAGTACCTACGAGTTACCTGTTACTATTGATTCTCACGTTTTCGAGTTGATGAATATTTTTTAAATTATTTTATACTACTTTTACTCTATGCTTCGAAAGTACTCCTTATAGCAAGTAGTTCTGCCGCGAGAAAACAACCATTAAAATTTCACGGTGTATAAACCTTCTCCAAGTTCTCCATGAAAAAATACGTATTCATGCCAACTTTCATGGTATGTATAATTGGTTAAACAATGTTGGAATTTATCAATTTCATAAATATACCAACATCCATTTTATAAATATTCAACGTGTTCCCTTTGATGTCCCATATCCACCATAGCTATAAGTAAAAATAATACAAAAAGTCCTAGAATACATGTTCCAAAAATACATTCAAAGATAACATAACACTAGACTCAATGTTTGTATCTAAGTTTCATTGTTAAGTACGAGTAAATGATTTTCATTGAAACCAATCATTCATATTTAAAGCTAAGACAATAAACGACGTTGTCATTTAATTTTTAAAGGACAAGAAATTTTCAGAAATATATGTCTTTTTATTACATTTCACGTAAGGTTGTTTTACATAAGTAATAGTGACTTTGTCGAATTGTTTTGAATGAAAAATGAAAGAAAAAATGCCAGTTGATACTTTGACATGGTCTCATTAATACCCTAGAGTTATGTACATATAGAGCATCCAGTCGCTAGAGACTGGATGCTCTATATGTACAACGTGTATATAATAGTTATATTTATGCTTTTATGTTCTCGTTACAGTTACCAAGCGAAAACCCATGTTAGTCTACACAAAGGAAAGAAATATCCATGTAAACACTGTGGAGAAATATTCAGGTATATAACTGACATGATTAACTCACAAGATTCCACCATGCATCACCTTAAAAAAATTGGCAACATGCATTTTGCATTATTTTTCTATAGGTCACCATATTGCTTTATACTCGGTTCCTATAAACGAAAACCAATCGTTTTATTAATGAGGACTGCTTCATTATTGGTAAAGATACAAGAGTTTTAATTCTAGACAATAATGGTCCATAAATAATAAGAATCGGCCATTAGTGGTCAGTGGTCACAAGCGCGGCTGCTTGGGTTCCACCATGGGTTCGATACCCTGGTCAGGGAGATGGGTTCCACCATGGGTTCGATACCCTGGTCAGGGAGATGGGTTCCACCATGAGTTCGATACCCTGGTCGGGGAGATGGGTTCCACCATGAGTTCGATACCCTGGTCGGGGAGATGGGTTCCACCATGGGTTCGATATACTGGTCGGGGAGATGGGTTCCAACATGGGTTCGATACCCTGGTCGGGGAGATGGGTTCCACCATGGGTTCGATACCCCGGTCGGGGAGATGGGTTTCACCATGGGCTCGATACCCTGGTTGGGGAGATGGGTTGCACCATGGGTTCGATACCCTGGTCGGGGAGATGGGTTCCACCATGGGTTCGATACCCTGGTCGGGGAGATGGGTTCCACCATGGGTTCGATACCCTGGTCGGGGAGATGGGTTCCACCATGGGTTCGATACCCTGGTCGGGGAGATGGGTTCCACCATGGGTTCGATACCCTGGTCGTGGAGATGGGTTCCACCATGGGTTCGATACCCTGGTCGGGGAAAGTTTTGTCTTATAACAATCAATCAATCTGCTTAGCCTTTTCCCAACTATGTTAGAGACGGCTTGCAGCTGAATACCAGTATTTTACATAAAGCGACTGCCTATCTGACCTATATTGGGCTCCTATTAGATGGACGTAAACATAACTGGTGAAAAGTGAGTGTATTCAACACCTCAGCCGATCCTTACGGGGAATACAGGCGTGATGTCAAATGTCTCTAAAAATCATTCACAAATTATTTTCCAGCATGCCAAACAGCTTACTAATGCATAAACGTATGAAGCATTTGAAGGAGTCTGTACGGGAAAGTGTTTGTGAGCTTTGTGGAAGTACCTTCGGCACGCCTAGGGGACTGTTCTTACATAACATGAAAGTGCACAGGCAGGTGAGATACTTAGTCCTTCGGCGCCACAAGGATCTTTTGACGTTGACAGGGGGCGGTGTTGGTAAACATTTGTGAAATTGTCACAGAAATTGTATTAAAAAACAAAATGGCGGTGTTAGTTCCAATTTTGGCTCCGCGCCCGAAAGTCCATGTATAGCTTGTCCCCGCGCCCCACTACCGCGTTTTACGCACACGGTAATGCGGTAGTGGGGCGCGTCATTTGTCAGAGTCAGAGTGGATAAGCTTTACCGTTGTATTTGGGATGTTATTCTAATTTTACCATGAAGCCCAGCCTAGCCTGGAAAACTGACCTTGACTGCATACGTAACTTTTAAAGCTGTTACGTAACTTTTGTTTACCAAGATATATCCCACCGCCGGCGATTAGCGAGAAGCGAGTTGAGCTTGCAACTAAACACGAGTTGTTTGTTTGACAGAGTTCTCGTCGGTGCCGGTGGTGTGGTGTGTTTGTACGTTTCTTGAACGGGAAAATAGTCGATATCTAGTCGGTTCATCGCCAGCGGTGGGAGAGGTGCTTAAAAGAGATGCTCTAAACTAGCACGGGAACGTTCTGTCTAATTGCAGTTTAAGAGTCTTAAAAAAATTGGATGCTTCTCTGTTTTTTTTTAATTTGTTTTAGGATAAAAACGACAAGCTTGGCCCCGAGTGCGAAGACTGCGGGGTGCACTTCACATCAGAACTAGCCTGGAAGCGACACCTTGTGCTTGCTACTAAACATAAAGTCAGGTTAGTACAAGATAGAAGTAGCTCGCTGTCCGATAAGGACCAGCAGTGCTATTCTGTAACCATCTCACCGTGAAAACTTAGGTGAAGTGAGCTCGGAGTGAGCTGTCAGTCCCTAGCAGCAGGTGGAATGACAGCTCACTTCACGTTCACTTCACCTAAGTTTTCACCGTGAGATTATTACAGAATAGACCGGCAGGCCCGGGTCGACGGCGCGTTGTGTTCCACGCGCGCCTCTTGAGATTTCAGCAACTGAAGGGGTCCGATAGGACTGATGCCTGTCGGGGTTGCGGGAAAGTCCAAAAGGGATACCGTGGCCCCTGGCAACGTACAGGCAACTGAAGGAACACGGGTGGGTTTTAGTCAGTAAGAGTTTGACACGATCCCTTCTGCTCCACCCAGAGCGGGAGAAGTTATTTGATAATATACCACCCAAAAAAAAAAAAGGTTAGTTCAAGATTAGAATAACTTTTAAATCAAATCTGTTATTATTATGTATTAGGCCGGACTCCACCAAAGCGGAGACGAGACGAGAGGAGAGGAGATGTGTTTTAAACAACCACTAGAATTTCGTTATTCACACATCTTGTCTCCACTCAGCTTCAGTGGATACCACTGAGCGGGGATGTATCATATTTGTAGGGCGCGATCGAAGCGGAGATGTGAGCTGTGCCTCATCGAGATTGAGCTGAGCGACGGTATAAAGTGGAGATGTGAGCTGTGCCTCGCCGAGATTGAGCTGGGTGGCGGTACAAAGCCGAGATGTCTGCTGTGCCTCGCAAGCTGGCGACGGCACGCAGCGGAGACGAGATGAGATGTGAGCCGTGTGCAGTGAACGGTCAAAATCCAACGCTCGCAGCAAGCAGCTCAGTTCCGCTCTAACCAGGACACATCTGCGATCTGAGAGTGCGAGTCAGCACACATTGCCGTTCCAGTCGGGCCAGTACACATCTCCGCACAGCTTCGGCTGATACACCCTAGCTGAAAAACATCTCCTGTCGTCTCCGCTTCGGACATCTCTTCACATCTCCGCTTTGGTGGAGTCCGGGCCTTAGCCATTATGCTTTACCTATTTAGGAGATCATTTTGAAAGGCTATAGACTACAAATGATTTAAGACTGTGATTCGTTACAGTAACGGTTGCAAATTCTGCGGAGACACATTTTCGAACGAGGACGATCTTAAGGTTCACTTGAGAGTGCACTCTCGGAAGCCATTCAATAGATGCAATAATATAAAACTACCCGCCGCCTGTGCTATTGTGAGTATATTGAAATTGTGAGTGTAGCCATCAAGAGAATCCATTATCACAGTCCACGCGCGTCTCCTTCGCCCCTCGATCGTGTGAGGCCGCGAGTCACTTCACTCATTTCAAAAATCTTCACAGCGAGCGATCATTTTCTTGTTTCCTTGTGCGGAGTTAGCTAATTTACAACTATTATATCACGCTTCGCACGGGTAGCACTAAGTTCTTATCTACGGCGCACCTACCTATCTACCTACCTACCTAACCTACCTACCTACCTACCTACCTACCCACCTACCTAACCTACCTACCTACCTACCTACCTACCCACCTACCTAACCTACCTACCTACCTACCTACCTACCTACCTACCCACCTACCTAACCTACCTACCTACCTACATACTTCCCTACTTGCATACCTACCTTCCAGCTGGAAGGTAGGTATGCAAGTAGGGAAGTATGTAGGTAGAATAGGTAGGTAGGTAGGTAGGACTTACCTACCTACCCACCTAAGTATCCTACCTACCTATCCTATCTACATACCTACCGACTTACATATTTATGTGTATTGCAGTGCGCTAAATGGCTAGTTAATCGCGTGGAGTACAAGACACACGTGACTTCAGAGCACCCTCACAGCGACGAGGCGAAGAAGTTCCACGCAGACGACCAGACGCCCTTCGTGTGCGAAGTTTGTGGACAGATGTTTAAGGTATTCATTGATATTGCCTTTTTTGGCCAAGAAATTTTTGTAATTAGGCTTTTTATCTGGAATTTCTCAGTAGCAGCCCGGAGTCTGGATTAGTGCCCGGTTGATGGCAATAGGCTCGCCCCCTATTACATGGGACTTAAACATAAATGGCGAAATGTGGGTATACTATCAGTGCACCTCTGCCTGACCCTTAGAGGAATACAGGCGTGATGTTAAAATATTCATCAATATTTTATTTTGCCGCTGAGAATATTTATAAAAAAAGCATTACAAAATCAAAAGCCATTGTTTTAAATTAGGCGGACAATAAGCACTTTGAACGTCAAAATTACGCCAAAACGCCCACCCTTCATCACTTCCAAATCCTTTAGCTGGAAAGAAGTGGTGCAATAAACTCCCCAGCTAATATTTTTCATAACATTACGCCTTGTTTCCCGGAAGGGCTGGACAGAGGTGTACCTAAGTACACCCACTTTCGCCAGTTATGTTTAGGTCCCATGTAATAGAGGCGGAGCCTATTGCCATCAATCGGGCACAAATCCAGACTCTGAGAAATTCCAGATGGAAAAACCCAATGACACTGCCCGACCTAGGAATCGAACCCAGGACCTCATGTTCGACTATACCTAGGTTGTTTGCTCGTAAATAAATAATACTTTGGACTACTTTTCTTTAGTTCTCTTGAATTTATTCTGTGCCAAGAGACCTAAAGCCCTATTTAAAAACTCATGTTCACCAAAAAGCATAAGGATAATAATACGGATAATTTGAGGTATAATTTTTCCATCTTTTTTCCAGCAACAATGCTTTCTAACATACCACCAACGGAAACACACGGGCGAGCGCCCCTACAAGTGTCACGAATGTGACAAAACGTTCCAACTGGCCGGAGCGCTGTCTATACATCGCAGTATACACAATCGGAAGAGGCCACATAAGTGTTTGTTGTGCGCCCGTGTGTTTACATTTAAGAGTGCCCTTAACAAACATATGAAGGTAATCATTTATATTTTATTTTTATTTAAAAATATGAAACTCGTAAATTGTCAATTGATGTAAAAAGATAGTCTGCGCGCGGCTGAAATTGGAACTAATCGTATGGCCGTCTTGTCGTTTATGTTATGTCAAATTAAGTATTTAATTAATATATAAGTTTAATAATATTAAGATTAAATTATTAATATAGATTTAATATTTTAAATATTACAGTATAAAATTAAGCGTACCAGCGCCACCAGTCGCGCGCACATTTATCTTGCGCGCACCCAACGTCATATTTTGTGTCGTCGCCATTTGCATCGCATAATATGACAAGGTTCTAAGTATGGTAATTTTTTTTTAACTGTGTTCTGCTACCTTGTCCAGCTCTACAAATGATTATGCTAAAATTATTTGCTATAAAAAAGAGGTGTAGTGAAATATATAGTCTTGCGAAAAACCTATTAAAAAAATTCCAGAGGGCAGTTTGGCTTCCCTATTTAAACAGTAACTATTGTTAGGACAGAATTATGTTCCTCTTTCTCGCACCCATTAGTCACATAGCGCCATCGTACTCCCTCATTACTTTCTTACACTGTCAACAGGTCCACCTCGGCATACGTCCCCATAAATGCGCGATCTGCGACAAAGGCTTCATACACATGTGCGACTTAAAGCTGCACATCAAATATGTGCACGACAAGATACCGTGGCCTAAGAAGAAGAACAAGAGAGCTATTGTTGATGATGCTCCGTATTTAGAATACCACTGATTTACTGAAAAGCCCGAAGGACTGACAACCAATCTTATAGTACGCCTCAAACTTTATGGCGGTGTAATCGAGAGATTCTACCACGTATATTTAGTACCCATTTAGTACTATTTTGTACTTGTCCTGAATTTTTTTGGAATTTCACGATAATATGATGCGTCATAATGGCGAGACCATGCCTGTACTCCAAAAATACAACGAATTACATCTTTCTGATCAAACTAGTATTTAATAATTGATTTAGTGCCTCCAAAAATCTACAGTGGGTGACGGAGACCTTTACCCTAATTACGTAATAAACGATCAATCGGAATTTGAATCAATCATAATAAGATGGATTGTTTTTCTGTAGTTTACCAAAACTACAAATGCCATACAAACAACACTATTCGTGTGCTTTCATGGCACCAGCTACCAACTTAAGTTTGATAAATAATCGAAGGCCTATTTAAAAAAAATCAATCTATTCTTCGACTGACAAAAAATTGGTTGCCTGTAAAGTCGGTATACGGGCGAAAGTTTTACGTGACAACGACTTTGCGTGCCTTTCACTTTTTATGTCTGTCTCTCTCGCTCTTAGGCGGGCTTACCATGCCCGAGTGGAAGGGACGCGTGCCTCTCACTCGCTCTCATTGTGAGCGCATAACGTGAGCGGAGCGTAACGCAGTTTCTTGAAGTGTCACCCGGCAAACCAATTTATAAGACGTTGTCACGTCAAAATATTTGTTTCGAAATAGGTACAGTAATTTGAGGTTGGTTACGGTGAAGTAAAGAGTTACTTATTGTCAAAAAACTCAATTTACATACCATTTCGAACATAGTTTTCGAATTCCCATTTTGATGATAAATAACACTATAATCAAAACACTTACAAAAGCGCGGAATGACATCGCTGCAATAACTATCACACCATTTTAAACAATAAAACTAATTCATCAACTAATCAAAATATTAATTTCAAAACAAAAACAAATTCGTCGTCGCGTCGCGCGGACTTGCAACTCGCTTTACGCGGGTCAACAAAGCGGATCATGCATTTGCGCGAACTTAATGCCTCTCAAAATAAAAAGTACTCTGTGCGCATGTGTGCTCAAAAGCCGGGCTTTTCATTTCATAGAAATCTGCGTATAAGCAATATATCAATAAATGTAAACGTTAAATGTCGTGAAATGTCGTTTATGCCGTGTGAGGTACAACATCTTCAGGATAGGTACAAAATAGTACTAAATGGGTACTATACGTGGTAGAATCTTTCAATTACAAGAGTTGGTCCCGCCATTATGACGTTTATTCCGAGCCGCCATTAAGTTTGAATCGGGCTGTACCAACGGATGTCGTGCTACCCAGTAACTGGGTTATTGAGGTCAGACAGGCAGTCGCCCCATGTTAAATAATGGTATTCAGCTGCATTTGGTTGCCGATTGGAAGACCACCATAAAATAGTCGGGAAAAAGTATTTTGCTTGGTCAGCAATTAGAGTTACTAAATACCTTGTACATGCACGCAGCTGTAAGTGTATAAAAGGTCACCCATCCTTAGACTGACGCTGACCAATGCACCTTAACCTCGTAAATCGCTATACGCTTGAGTGGTGTTTACTCCACAATAAGACGAATGTGAAGAAATCTATGAATCAGTGTTAGTGAAGCAACTTGTATGAAATGTACTACACAATACAATTCTGTGAAATGTGAATTAACTAAAATATACAATTATTGTAAGAAATATATATTTTTCTTTTTATGTAGCACCTTAACACACTTACTGTAATCTTTTCACTACGCTAAGAACTGCTCTCGTTTAGCACCTCGACACTAGAGAAGAACTACAACAAATATATCTGATTAAAATGTAAACAAATGGATCAGACAATGTACAGTCACGGGCTTTAATTGATGAGCCACTTGCCACTGTTTGTATTTTAGCCGTGTAATGCAAATCGGGTTTAGTCGGTTATACTCGTACATCCGTCCGGTAAATCATACGTCTTCATATTACAGAAGAAGAAAATTATATTTGATATCTTTGTCATTGAGTGTTTGACAGGCGCGTCATTTGGGTTAGGATCGCTTGATAATATATTGTGATAATTACAGTTTCATGCAATATTAACGGTTGGCTAACCTGACAGCCAGAACTACAAACTTGACAGCAGAGTGACTAACCAAAGTCAACCAATTGCAGGTCTAGCAACCGTAACCTAGCGACAATTGTTTTAGCGTAGCGATAGTAACGTTAGCGTACGGAGAAGTTATGATTGGTCATTTAGACATCGGAAAAACTCGGACCCACGATTTTATCCGAACGCGTAGCGTCCAACATGATGTTCATGACAATTATTATGATAACTGTTTCACATGCGTAGTATCTCTATGTAGTCTGTGTGTTTCACATAAACATAGATTACCCGATATATACTCTTTGCTGTCCCTGTCTTCGGATTGGTTTTCTGAATAACGAGTAATTAATTAGCTCTATTTCAAAGGAGGTCAGTATCAAATAGATTGGATTAAATCAACCTTCAACCTCTATGGAAACGACTATTTCCGATTAAAAGGTTTGAGTTCGTGTTTAATCGTGTAATCTCGTGAATGTATAAAACTGAAAAATTGGAAAGTTTGAAAGTGGCTCATCAATTAAAGTCCGTGACTGTACCTATGGATACCAATTTGCAGTGCTACTTATAAACGGAGTGCTTTAAATTGATTATTTGAATACTTTTAAACCCGAAAATCTAATTTTAAATCGCGTTAAGAGCGTTTATTCTGAAAGTGGGCAACGTCGCAAATACATGTCCAATATGTCGCTGTTTTGATTAATTTGGCAATATTACTGTATGGAAATAAGAAATGTGGGTAACTATCGAACTAGAATATTAATAATGAATTGCTATTTATAACATTGAATTTGATGTTGTAACCGTTTTAGGTGTAAAAAAGGCATTTGCACTTTTTTCAAAATACTTTTTTTACACCTAAAACTAAATACCACCGAATGGTGTTACGATATGAATTTTATTATTGCATTTCTCAATATTTTAGTTCACTAGTTAGCCACATTTCATATTTCCAAATAGTATCTAATATTGCCAAATTAATAAAAACGGTATTATTTGAGAATTACGTTAATTTTTAACAACGTTATTCGAACGAGAGAGTACCTATTCCGAGTGATTGGTATATAGGCAGCTAACATGCAACTACAAACAAGCTGTAAGTAAGCTGTATTCAAATCTTTTCCATTACTCTCTTAAGTATGCCATAAGCTTAAAAAGTTAGGTAATAAAAATGATTGATTATTGGCACTGTATGGAAAGATGAATATTTTTGTCTATAGACATAGGTGTACCAGTAGGTACACCTACTTTAATGTGGACACGTGTCGAGCACACCGCCTAGATAGGGAGTTACTTTTTCGACTTTCGCAGAAAGTTTGAGAGTGTAGATTGCGGCAATTTTAGCAATCTTCATTTATATTTTGCATGCGGACTGGGCCTCCAACCTCAAACTGCTTCTTACTGAAACACGGACATAGTGTCCGTGTTTCAGATTTGATTAAAAAGTGATTTGGGAGCCTCCGAGGAACGGGGAGCTGAGGCGGCAGCGACAGCACATAGACGTATTATGCATAACGTTCGCGTGTGTTGCCATCATAAATCTGTTATTTATATTTCTATAGTTGCCATCATACAAAGTTTATTTTTTATTTTTTTTCATTTAGATCAGAAAAATTAACAATGGTCGACCTAGACCCAGCCCAGGGTCATAAGCCCCCATGACCCCCCCCCCTATATCCGTTCTTGTACACATTTCAATAGACCATACGGACATAGCTTTCAACATTAAAACCTTTTTAACACAATACCAATTCTATAACTGCTACAAGTCCTCTCTATTCTCTCCACATTTGTTTAACTTGTCAGTTAGAAACGTCATCATTATAATTTTATGAATAAATTTTAAAAAACAACAAAAAAATCTAAAGTAAAATATAAAAATTGAAAAATGAGCAGAATGCCACGAAGAGGTAGGGTGCCTCCGGTGCCTCGTCAGAACGACAGCCTAAATAGATTTAAACAGGCAGTAAAAACGAAAGGATCGAATGGCATACAAGTATTGCATTCTCCTCTCCGTAAGCCACGGAGTAAAGAGAAGAGCCTTGTCAACAGATGCTGTTATATATCACCGGTCAACAGGGACTTTGGTCAGTATTTCACCGGCTTGAGCTCTAGCGCTTCTAAGGAAACGAGGCAGGTCACACAACAAACCGATCACGACGAGGTACTTATTTTTTTCTATGTGAAAGCTTCTAGAATCCAGGTTTAAATTACAGAACCGTTACGCTGGCTATCGGTTTATTGACTGATTTATTATTTCATGTAACAAAATGCATAGCGCACTTGAAACTACTTTTTGTCGTGCGCATATGCATACGAGTATATACCGACTGCCAATGCACAATGTGATTTAGTTACGGTAGACATTTCCATCTACTTCAAAGTGGCAATCTCCTTACTTATATGAGGAAGCCAAAGAGGGGGGAGGTTTTTGTCGGTAAGAGACAAAACCCTTACCATTCTTCCCAGTTAAAGCACTAGGAAGTGGTGAAGGGCGGGCCTTTTGGGGGACTGTGTTATGTAAGATGCTGATGATTGCTAAAAGACTTACCATTTAACCATTCGCCTTTCCGATGCGGATGCATAATTTTATCATCCTAAAACATTTAAAAAGCCACTTTTTTCATGTTTTCCAGTTCGTAACTCTGTTACAAGAACAATATGGTTACGACCCAGCAATACCAAACATCACTCATTTGACGGCGTTGAAAAAAGTGCCCTGTGACACAAGCAATAATGTTAAAACTAATTCGCAACGCACTAACACAAGTGGCAACTCGGCTAAGTTTGAGACCGCATTTGACGGATCGCATTGGCAGAGAGTGGATAGCGCTGAGGAAGTTGATAAGCTTATTACGGGCAGTGGTAACTATTAGGCCTTGTTCAAGTTGTTATTAGCGTATAGCAATCCACTGCTAGACATAGGCCTCTTTGCCATTCAACTCGATATTTTGGTACTTTGGTGCTTGTCCGGTCTAGCTGCTGCCAGCCAACCTCCAGAGATCGTCGCCGTTTGACGTTTTCATGGAGTTAAAGATATCTTTTATTATCATAAGGGAGAGACATGACAAGGTTTATTAGGTTAAATTAATTATGATAAAGGGCATCATCCTAACTATCTTAACTATATAATATTATAAATGCGAAAGGTAAAAGTATCGTATGTCCTTTTTAAAGATATGTCCTTTTCAGGTCATGGTCTACGCATGTGCCAAAATCCGTTCAGCCGTTTTAGCATGCAAGCATAACAAACAAACAATGAGTTTATATATGCGAGTTTGAATATTATTAATGCGAAAATGAGTTTGTTTGTTACACTCTCACGCTAAAACGGCTGAAAGGATTTGGCACAGGCATAGACCTTGACCTGGTAAGGACATAAGCTTCTTTTCATCCTGGATCGCAGACGAAGTTGCGGGCAACGGCTAGTGCTGCTATAACGAGAACTGGCCTTGACCTGTCAACTACAAAACGTTAGGATTTCACATCGTCGTACCTAGTTTAAAGAACCTAGATTTCTTGTATATTAGTGCTGAATTTGCAGTCGACATTTTTAAAACCGGCCATCTTCTCCAGAAAGTTCGGATAGCGACTTCCCTTCGAAACACATCTTCATATGCAAGGTGCCACGCGTGAAGGTCATTGCAGAGAAGTTTTCAAAATATAAGAGGGCCAATCTGGAACTGCGTAGACTGGATGAAAAGGTGGTTTGTGTCGAATACGACGTTTTCAATCAGCCAGTCAATGAAGAAGTTTTGAATCCAGTGCAGAGGCTGAGGGCTTTCTTTTCAATCAAACCTTCTCTTGATAATGACAGTGGTCAACAAGGTGGGTTTATTTTTTGCCGTATTGTTGAAATTTCGTAGTTTAGGCACAGATTTATACAGGTGCTGCCACGCTGCTGTTTAAAAATGTTTACAAACGTTAGTAAACATTTGTTAAGAAACATACGATCATAATGTTAGAAAATGTTTTCATGTTAGGTAATGTTAGTAAACATTTCTGAACAAAATTGAACAAATTGTAACAAAATAAAAAATAAAAATTTGATAGCATTTGTTTGTAAGCATATACCCAGCCCACCGCAGGGTATGCGAGAGTGCGGGGCTCGGCGGCGTGCTCCGCGCCGTGTGCGGATGGGGCGTGTGGAGAGTCAGGGATAGCCCGTGTGCGTGCGGATACTAAAATGTATGATTAATTAAAAAATATGTCTGGTTATAATTGGAGTAACGAAGATGTTTACAAATTGATTGAAATGTTTGAAGCAAGAGAAGTTTTGTGGAACACAATATCTGCAAACATTTTCCGACGTTGTAAAAGCACTTAAAACATTTAACAATTCCAAACAGAATGTAACAATTCCAAACATTTGTTAGTAAATGTTTTAGTGTTAGAAAATGTTTGTAAACATTTTTAAACAGCAGTGTGGCAGCCTGCAGGTGTCCTATACACTCCGCAAAATCATTTAAATAAAAAGCGATTCTTGCTACGACACGATTCTGCAACCGTTCTCCGACAGTCGTTTCTCCTTTGGACTGTTCACCGACAGGACGTTTCGTTTTTGAGAGATTCGTCGATAGAACGTTTCACCTATGGATGTTTCGCCGACAGAATGGTTCGCATTTGTTAGTTTCGACGACAGGACTTTTCAACTATGGAATATTCGCCGTCAGATCGTTTCGACATGGCTTTTTCACTATTTAACTACAAAGCCACCAAAAAGCTACTAGCTTGCTACAAAGACATGAAGAAAGAAAATGTTTTAATGGAAGACAAGTGCAATTCAGGTCGCACAGTGCCAAAGAAATTTAAGAACGATACTATAGAGTAACAGAAGTAATGTCAGAAAATTTATTTTGGGTTGACATGAATGCGACTTGACATGCAGGCATACCACACTAGACTGAGCGACTTTTGCCCAGCGTATTCATGTGTATTAGGGCCTTTTGCAAAATAACCTAAACTTGATATGAACAAAAAAAAAAATACATTTATATCATACCGTAGAATAAAAATAGGTTAATTTTGAAAGAAGAATATTTAAATGAACTTTTGTTGCCTTCATGGAAGAGAAAAAGGCAACTTTAGACAACTAAAAATAAAATGTATTATTTTCAGGGATACCTAAGCTACCGTCAAATGTGAAAAATGAATTCGAAGTATCAGACAAAGATCTCCAAAAATTAACAGATAAAGAGATAGAATTTATCGACGGCAAGATAAAAGAAAACAAATCTTATCTGGAGGACTTAAGGCGTATTTTAAAACGGAAAAATGTGATAAACTCCCAAAAGAATAAGACTTCTTTAGATTTGAACTCCCTGTACGAAATGGCGAGAAAGGACAAACGACCTTTGGACTGTGATTTCTCGGAAACCAATTTGTTGTCAAAGGCGGAGTTACAAGAAGTAAAAGATTTGATTCTTCAGGGCTGTACGTCGAGTGTACATGGGTTTAGTAGAAAAACGATTAAAAAAAAGGGGTCAAAAATGGACCCCAGTGTTATCTCTGAAATCATTACGGCAGAGTTGTTACGTTGATGACAAACTTGAATGTCTAGTCTATCAATGAAAGCGTGGTTTTCTTTTTGTAATCATATATTTCAAAAACTATAAAAGTAGGTAACAATATTTTAAAATATTAACAATACTTACACCGCTTGTAAGACAACCGTCATTGAATGTTGAGGATATTCGTTTAGTTTTTCTAAATATATTGTGGAAAAGATGTTTTTATCTATAAGTATGTACAGTTTCACAGCCACCATTATAGCAACTTGGATACAGCACTTTGAATCTTATTATTATTTATAAAGGTACATCTACCTATTAGTGGATTTGTTGTGATCTCGAGTCACGCGTCATCACTTCGCCCCATTTTTGACGGTTTCTGGGTTGTAGGCTGGATCGAGACCTAATTTTTTCATCTCCACCGCCATTTCGAATAAGTAATCGTAGCATTCCGTCCTGTTATTAAGAAATTTGAATTAGCATAAAAACCACTACAAGATCAAAGAAAAATATAAAATCACCTAACATGTGATTTCAATAGCACGGATCCGGAACACGAACCATTTCGTACACTTCTCTCTGTTGCTCGCGTGAAATTTAGAAATATTGCTGTCTCGCTCAGACATGAATAAACAAGACAGCTATAAAATAACGTTGAGCTGAGGTTATGATTGCCGGTCTAATTAGTGACATGAGACATTTCAGTTTTGTTTCTGCGATGGCAACGCGATTCAATACCAGAGGCATTGCAAATGTCCATAGACAACAAGTCAGTGGCTTATTTACCCGCCAATATTTAAAAAAAAACTTACATCGTCTTCGCCTGCTGCCAAGAGTCTCCCCAAACGTAGACCCCATGCCTCCTGACGAGCACAGCGCTGGTGCCAGGGTACTGTCGCAGGGCTTCTCCGAGAGAGCCTGCGAGGTCTTTCTCAAAAGGAGTGTTCTCTATGATCGGTACGACCAGCTTCTCGTCGTAACGAAGGTAGCGGCCTAGGGAGGCGTCTTTTATGCCCTGTAGAAGATAAAATAAAGGTCATAATAATTTAATAGCTATCGACCCACACCTGCTTCACACGGGTGTATTGGCGACATGTTAAGACATCGACATTTCTGTGCTAAACTCTAGATGGTGGTGATAACCGCACCAAAATAACGGATTTTGGTGCGGTTTAGAAGAACAACGCAGTCACAGACAGACATGAAAAACGAGCTCAATTTATTATATCTATAGATAAATGTATCGTCATCTATATCAACGTATTTTCTTTCTTTCTTCTTTCTTTCTTATCTAAGCCGAAAGACTACGTCCATCGCTGGATATATTCGGCGTAGGCCTCCCCGAACAACGCCACTACAACCGATCTTGCGCTGCCACCATCCAGAGAATTTCCGCAACTATACAAAGCAAAGCAAACTGATCTTTTTGGTAAAAAAGGGGGGACGCTACAAATTCTAAAACAATTTAAACTCAACTTAATAGTTTTTGCATAATGATGGCTGTGAATGAAACAAAAAAACGGACATTTTAATAGCACAGGAAGAGGCTTCATAATATTGAAATCCCTTTTCCCAGTCGTCAAGCAACAATTATAATGCTCGGTATTCATTAGAAACAATGATCTTTTATTTAAGTACTTTGAATATGGAACATTACCATGTTGCCAGTAACACTGCAAAATTCCATATTGCCAGCAACATTGTTATCAGGAACTCAAAAACAATGTTGTGCAACTCGCGGGTTTAGAGTCCCAGCGGGGTAATTGTGTAACAAATTCCTTTAAAATCTTTCGTATTGTGATTGAAAGTGTGTTAAGCAAATAGGGTTCTGAACCATACCTTGATCATCTCCTGATGAGTGATAACGAACTCCTTATCATACAGTAAGGTGCATCGCACCGCGTGTGGCGAGTGCGTGTGTATGACTGCGCCCGCGCCGCGCTCCTTGTACGCAAGCATGAACAGTGGGGTGCATTGACTCTTCTTTAGCCTGGAATTTAACATTTTTTTTACACTTGTTTTCTTTAACACTTGTTTTCTTTCCTTAGAATTATGTTTGGAAAGAGTCCGTAGAAAAGATTCGCATTCAAATCTGTGGTTCAAGTCGTTCAAAATATTGACAATCACAAAGGTAGGGTAGATTTTTCTCTGGAATAAAATTTGAGGCAGTTTTTGATTAAAAGAAGAAAGAAAATTTAAAACATTTTTAAATGAAAAATATATTAAGCAATTGAAAAAGGTTTGAAAATAACTAACTAGGGATAAATTGATGAGTCATTTTTATAAAGCTACAAAAGATGACCGTTTTGACGAGCAAAGAACAGCAAGAACAGGCCCCTGAAATGCAATATAAATGTTGCAAAAGAGTAATAAATAAAAATAAAAAAATACTTTTTCTCAGGAGGTGGTAATTCAATATCCTCATCATTGATGGTCTGCACAAACAGATCATCAGATTTCATGCGTTCCTTTTGTACTCCTGATGGTGCTATGTAGATGTTGTCCCTGTAATTTAAAAAAATATAAATTGTGAAAATTATAAAACTAGAATGCAAATGATTTTTAATAAAATTAATAAAGGATACTACAATTTTTTTAGCTTTTTCTTAATTTGCCCTTCATTTCCTTTATTTTTATGTGATTTCAGTGAACATCTTCAATCTTAACGTTAATAAGTAGCAAACATGTTGACAGCTGACATCATCGTAAGTTGGAGTGCCAGAGGCATAGCAGATTATAGTTACATAAGAGCATAGGTAATCAAAGACTAGAATAGTCAAACATACCCTTCCTTTATAGAGATGCCACCGCCAGTCCCTGTAACCCATCCTAAGTGGTAGAACTGATTACATAGCTCTGGGATCAAGTTTCTTGGGTGTTCCTGCAAATTTTAATAAAATATATGACTGTTTTACAATAAATAGTTTGGTTATTAGAGGGTCATTTTAGGGAATGCCACCCAAATATGTAATAAGTCGTTTTTACTCTGCTTTATTTACTCAAACTATCAGTAAAGATGCTAGGTATTGTTATTGTAGTATATGTATTGCATTGAGAAGGAAAAGCATTTAAAAGCACACCTATTATTAAAATTATTATTTTTAATTGAGCATTGGTGCATAGATTCTCAACCAGATGTCCAGATATACTCTTCAACCACTTTGTATGACCCATTCCATTCTACGTTTACGTACGTATAGATCTTACTGAGGTAATCAAACGCCTGTATCATTTGCCTCATAGAGTGGTCTCAAATATCTGTGTCAAAGTAGCTTGTGAAAATGTAGTGGGTAGTATATTTGTTAAGTTAAATGTTATGTTATTTCGGTCAATGGGTCGTCGGGGCGTTTCTGTTTATTTTTAATATACTACTGTTTGTTTTCTCTAACGAAATAACATAAAATAATACAGTAAAATAAACAAACAGGTACTCACTGGGCCAAGTTCTGTCATGTTTCGTCTTACGATCTCACAACGTATTAATGATGTAATCGGTCCCTGGAAGACAAAATAGATGTTTTATCATAATTTACCAACGTCTTATTTTATCTTATCAATATGAGACACTCAGAAAACTTGCTCAAATGCGTTCAAATCTGTGGTTCAAATCGATCAAAATATTGACAATCACAAAGGTCATGTCAACAATCAACAATGTCAACTCTACATGCGTTCGGAAATTACTAGTTATTTTTGCAATTTTATGTTTTTACTAAAATAGCAAACATTTATTTACATGATTTAAAAACTACTAACAGACTTATAAAATAATAATAATGTGGATACAGCAGTCATTGTGCAGATGGTCGTGACGGCCAATGGCATAATAGCCAAGAGCCTCGACCTACACCTGAGGAGGCTCTCGTTAGGCAGCTGGATCAAGGGCTTGATCCAGAAAGAGGTACTTCTGGACACGGCGCGTATCGTTAGGAGATTAATCTCTCAGGAACCCTGACCACCGGTAGCTTGGACCGTGTTCCCGATACCTACCGATGGGCTACTTTTTAAAATATTTTAAAATGTTTTTGATTTTCTTTGTTTTTATAAAAATATTTCAAAATTTAATTTATATGTAAATAATGAAATAAAGGAAATAATATGTACAAGTATATAAAAAGGCGGGAGGGAGGAAATAATCATAGGGCATCAAAAAATTCGTCCGCATCGCTGTTAACAGGAAAAGTGCCCAAAAGGCTGGCAGCATTGCCACGTTGAATGGCAATGCTGATTCTTTGGCTAAAGAATAGGCCAGCCAATATAAGTCCCAATAAGATTGGGGTATTTCCGCCGTTGAAGGTTTTCCGCACCTGCAGCAGCAGCCCCACCGTGCTAGGAAGATGGGATGGCGCAAGGGTGTCGACACACGTTGCATCCCACACCAAAGGCCTACCTACCTTCCAAGGCATTATGGTCATTCCGTCTGGTCTCTTCCCATCGTCGCGTGCCAAGCCATTGGGTTCTATTTTATTATCTTGTATTTATTATAGAAAGTTTGACAGGAACTTGAAATTTCAATATGTTTTGTTGTGATATTTCGCTAGTGCAAACGCACAGTTAGTAGTGTTACGGGAATGATAGAATAAGAAATGAAGACACAAGAGGAAATCTGAAAGTGGCACCGTTGACTGAAAAGTTGTATGGAAATCGGTTGGTATGGTATGGGCATGTGATGCGGAGGTTTGAGGAAAATGTCGTGAGGAAAGTTTTTCGAGTACCACCTATGAATGTAGATGGCTATAAGAGTAGGAGAAGACCAAAGCAATGATGGATGAACTATAATTATGAAAGATGATTTAAGGCTAGAAAGGAGAAGACTACAGAGATGACCACTGTAGAGGAGTAAGTATAACAGATAATATACTGGAAGAAAAAGACATGTTGCGCAGACTATAAATTGGGATAAGTTCAGGAGATTGATGAAATGATGAGTTTTCATTGCAATTTATTAAATAACGGTAACTGGAGCGAGAAGTTAATATTTTTATTTAGACCATTGGAGGGAGAACCCGCCGTGGTAGCCCGCGAAATAAATTTTTTCTTACCTTTTTTTGCAATTTGCAGGTCAGTTTCAGGTTGTATCTTGATCAAAATATAATTTGCGACCATAACAAATATGTGTTTACAGAATTATAATCATTAGAATTATGGTACAGATGCCAGCAGGCCAACCTACCCGAAACTGTCAAATTTTCCCAATCAACTTTGAACCTTAAACTTTGGAGAAAAAGTTGAAAATCGATTAAAGAAATTTGACAGATTGTAGTAGGTTGATGTGCTGGCGTCTGCACATTTCTCTAAGTAAGATTTGTTTAAGAGATTTGTTCATCGGTACGATCCTATCGTTAACTAGTAGTTTTGCGAACAGTAGACTTCGCGAGCGCACACTTTTTTGCAACAATTAATTCATGGTAAGTGGCAAGACGATATTAAACAGAAATAAACTAACTCACAATTAGGTACTAACCAACTACTACTGTTAAACACGAGACTTTACTTTTGAAGTTACTTTACATCTAACAAAACTCAGTCACACTAAATGTTCGACGGGACCTAATCAATTGGGGAGCGACAACAACACCGAGGTCTAGCAGTGCACAGTAGTGCCACCTAGTGACCTTATTGTAAAACTAACATTAATATTGGCTATAAAGCCTCGTTTTAGAGAATTATTCTGAAAGTAATTTTCAGAATTCTCTAGTTTTGTGATGAGAAGGTGGGCCCAGGTGCTTCATCAATCCCTACCTACTTAGTAGTTACAGGGCCGATTCTACTGGTAGAAATCTAAAAGTGAGCAAATTATTTATTTATTTATTTTATTATTTATATACACACAGAAAAATAGATAAGAGATAAGACATAATCATAATTATGAGTACAAAAGTTACTGCTTATTTCTTAAGAAATTTCTTCCAGCAGACCTGGAATAGGAGAAATGAGAAAGAAATGTGGACAATAGTGTGTGAGAACAAGAAGAGAAAAATATAAATATGCGAAGTCTGTATTACTGCATTTTGAGCAGCTATTCCGCTCATCGCGCCGAAGATCCTCATCAGATCTTCATATTTTTTTTATGAGACCAAATTAATGTTACTACATTTCAAATAAAAAAAGAACCATCGAAATTTGAAGCACTCTTTTTGAAGGAAGTACCCCCTCAGATCAAAAATCCCCGACGACAAAAAAAAAAACTATAAATTTGTAAAACCTGTAGGTATACCTACCAAGCTTCGACTGTTGTAAAATACGTCCTGTAGAGGAGTACCAGCAAACGAAAGCAAATTTTACCAGACTTGAAGCAGAGACGCTTCATGCGTTCGGTATTTAATTATGTTATAAAGTATCACTATAAGTTTATTATTTTGAAAAATTATAGAAATTACCTATACAGTTTGCTAGTTATAGAAGTGGTGGTAAGGGTTTTTTCACCGTGCGTGCAAAAGTTTAACTTTATGGCGCGGAAATTTAATAAAATTAGGCACTTACTGGCAGGATTGATCTTCTAATAACTTTTTCATAATTTATCACTGTCAATAAGTCAAGGCATTTAGTATGTCAAAATTCTAGCAATAATATCTAATGATAATAACGTGATAACAACTAATAAAAATATATAAAATTAAATTGTTTGCTGTGGTCACCGACCATGACAAAGTAATAAACATAAATTAAAGCATAATTGGAAACGCGACGTAAGTTAGTTTGGAATCTGCACATAAATAGTAAGTATCGTTTAGATAATAATGGCAAAGCCAAGTGTTAGTGCTGCGCTTGAACAGCGTCAACAAAGAGATCAATGAGTTGATGACGCGGTTTCTTGCTTGATGGCGCCAAACTCGTGGTAATCGTCAAAGCAAACACCGTACCGTTATGGTATGCTCGTCAACGTACTAACCTTGACTTTATGTGTCGACAAGAGCTAAACGGCGACTGCATAGAAAAGAAAGGGAAGCGCCATGACAACGTTTGTACCTATCTAATTTATTACAAAATATGAAGTAATTATCTATTTACTCAAAAATGAGTCGAGTAATCTACCTATATCTATCTATCTATATATATAAAGATCAATTGCCATGCGTTAGTCTCGGAAGAACTCGAAAATGGCTCGACTGATTGTGATGAAATTTTTATTGGTAAGTTGTTGTGTGCGCGCCGGAGAAGTTTCTTAACACGGAATTTCTGTTCCGTGGTTCTTAACAAAAAAAAGTGGCATTGCATAGCTAGTCGAATATAAAAACAACCAACTTCTGCGTTCAAATAAGACGTTCTTGTTATTTATGATTAACGTACGTTGATATTTTATTTACAATATTTTAATGACTATATTCTCTACTAGTTTTGTTTGGAGGATTAATAAAACCGGTAAGCCCTCGTACCCATGGGTGATTTTTTTATCGTGCTCTGGATTTTCAACAGAGGAGCTCGTGGCTAAGTAATAACTGCTGCACGGGTTGATCCATCAGGTTAAGCTACGCTTGCCGGGGTTGGTCTGTGGATGGGTTGGGTGATCATCTTTATATACCGAGACTTCTACGTGCCTCGGA
Source organism: Xanthia icteritia (assembly GCA_949128155.2). Classification (NCBI taxonomy): domain Eukaryota; kingdom Metazoa; phylum Arthropoda; class Insecta; order Lepidoptera; family Noctuidae; genus Xanthia; species Xanthia icteritia. The sequence continues at coordinate 4,146,131 of OX421943.2, forward strand.
AAGCACGTTAAGCCGTTGGTCCCGGATGTCATTCGTGGATCTTTGACAATCGTTACGGGTCGTCAGAAACCCGAAAGTCTGACAACCAGTCTTACCAAGGGATATCGTATTACCCAGTTACTGGGTTGTGGAGGTCAGATAGGCAGTCGCTCCATGTAAAATACTGGTATTCAGCTGAATCCGGTTAGAGTGGAAGACGACCCCAATATAGTTGGGAAAAGGCTAGGCAGATTGATTGCTCTGGATTTTCAACGCACGCTTAGCACCTAGAGTTAAAAATCCAATACTTTGTGTATTTTTTGACGCGCTGTTGGATTCTTAATGTTTGCCCAACACCGAGAGTTGAAAATCCAAGGCGTGATAAAAAATCGCCTGTGCGTACCTGGGCTAAGGGACCTCGGGCAATAAACGTGGTCATGGCCGAGTTGTAAGATGCTTTTGTTTATTTTAGGACATCAGAAATCGCACAAAATGCGTGAGGTGCCCGAATGTCTGAACCGTCGCCACGAAGCGTTGAATGTCTTGATCGAGGATATAACTACCGCCATGCCAGTATTCATGGGTGAGCCCAGCGCCTGCGGCGGTGGTGCTAGGAGCAGCGGCTGCGGTGGCACCAGGGACGGCGGCGGCAGTGGCGCCAGGGACGGCGGCGGCAGTGGCGCCAGGGACGGCGGCGGCGGCGGCGGTGGCGCCAGGGGCGGCGACTGCGCCGGGGGCTGCGGTGGCGCCAGAGGCAGCGGTGGTGGTGGCGTGTGCTCATCCGCGGCCACGGCCTCACTGCCCTCTGAGGAACGCGAAGTTGGCACCGAGTTAATGAGCGACTTCTGGAAAATTCTGCAGGATGATCCAGATTGCAATCTAACGGTTCGTAGATTTTTCTATTGGTACCGGTACCTACACACTACTGAGACGCATTCATGCTCAAATTTTGATGTAGGTGAGCAACGAAAGTCGATGAATGACTGTTATTGTTAATTTTAAAATGTTCAATGAAGTTGGTTTAAATGAAATCTATACACTCTCGTATACACTTGAGCATTTTATAGAGACTTCTGATTTTTTTTTGTGTTAATAATTTTGGTCTGAAAAACGAATGGGTCATTCGACTTTCGTTGCTTACGGCTGTACTTACCTACATGAAATAGGTGGCGTGGAATTATAACTTTATTCTATTCTGTTCATTATTACGTTGCATTGCGATTTTGCGTTGCGTCGCGCCTGTCTCGAGTCGCAGCTTTGTTCTTCTGGCTATATATCACAGCAGCTTACAGGTGTATTTTTATGAAAACTAGGGCTGAGCTTTACAAATTTACAATTCTGAACCATGCAAGATTATTTCAAGTACTAGAAAACTGGAAAAACCGGCAAAGTGCGAGTCGGACTCGCATACGAAGGGTTCCCTACCATATCGTGCAAGATTTAATACTATGTACTCGATTGAAGACTATTAATTTAAAAAATCCCAAAGATAAATTTGTATTTCATTATGATATTATGTGTGTGAATTACAAAGTAATTTATATTTAAATAAAATACCTTATGAATCGGTGCTTTTATTATTTATTGATAAAATACAGTATATGGTAGGTAGATGATATACAGAAGTTTCAAATTCCTAAATTGTTTAGTTGTTACGATAGAGCCCGTACAAAAACTTTTATGGCCCCCTATTTCATTATTTTTGAAGATAAAAAAAAAACTTTTCCCTTTCATTTTTAACTTTAATTTACATTATTTATTGATATAGCGGCGAATTAAAAAATACACAATTTGTGAAAATTTCAACTGCTATTACGGTTCATGAGATAGGTACAGCCCACTGACAGACAGACAGATGGACGGACGGACATACAGCGAAGGCTCACTAATAGGGTTCTGTTTGATCCTTCGGGCACGGAACCCTAAAATGTAACTAAGTTACCTTCTGTAACGTGTTTTTTTAAAAAAAGGAGGAGATTCTAAAGTCTATGCGTATACAACGTGTAACGTTACATGCGCAAAACCTGAAAATTGTTTGATCTGAATACAGAGCAGATTCAATTGAACCGCTTTTTAATATAGGTCACATTTTTCAAAAACTGTTCTTTAAAAACGTTGCCGTGTCTATTTATTAATAGGTCAAGCCATCACTTGCGCAAACCCGCCAAAATATTAAATTTTCTCATACGCGGTATAATAACAGCTTTTATTCCAATGCAAATACGAATCTTCCATACAGTACCATGAATAAGACAAGACCGTCGTCGCAGACGCAAGAAACGATCAGAATTGCCAGTAAAACTAAAACAGCACATAAAACCTTTACAATTTTTTAAATAATTTTTTTCTCTCTGAAATAGATAAATTGAATTAAAAATCAGTTGGGGTGTCTAAAGTTTTGCGCATTTATGGAAAATGGCGGATAGAGGGGTCTTGTGCTATCGCACGCACGCGTATCCGCCATTTTTATTTGGCAAACGATGCACTAAACACCCTGTATATGTTTTAGAAAGATGTCCAGCAACGAATGTGCTTAGAAACTTATACTGCCAAGTGCAGGTCGGCCGGGTCGAACAAGATACCGAACTGTAAACCATCTACAACCGGCGGCGGCGGCAGTTGGACCAAAGTTAGAGAGGGGCAGTTGGAGAGAGTTAAAAAGTAATCTAATTATACTCATTTAAATTAATGCTAAGATTTGGGCCAAAGTTTCACATTTTGACGTATTGTTTCTCTTTTTTTTTTTGGATGTGAAATTATCAAATAACTTCTTCCGCTCTGGGTGGCGCGGGAGGGCGTGTCAGACTTGCTGACTAAAACCCACCCGTGTTCCTTCCGTTGCCTGTACGTTGCCAGGGGCCACGGTATCCCTTTCGGACTTACCCGCAACCCCGGCAGGCATTGGTTCTGTCGGACCCCTTCATTTGCTGACATCTCTTTGAGGCGCGCGTGGAAAACAAAGCGCCGTCGAACCGGGCCTGGTCCTTATCGGACGGCGAGCTACCCATTGCTCACCGTCCGCAAACCCGCGCCTACGGCGGCCGGGAATCGGCCTGCGATTCCCGACACCCAGGGCGTCTTCTGCAGTGCCAGTTGCCTCTCCCTCACGCGTTCTGCCTCCTCCTTCACGAGCATTACTGTTTCACAGAAGGCGGTGACGGCCTCCCATGCCCTCTCGCTCCGTACCATGGACTGGATCAGGACCGGACGCGAGAGATCCCCGCCACCGATCGCCTCCATTCGTGACAGGCCTAAGACCATTATTTCAAACAAACATTTAATAACTAACAGAGTATGTAAGGCGAAACAGGCTCTAAACATATATTTGTCGATATGGCATCAGGGATAGTTCTTACATCAGACGGCCTATTCTGAAAAAATCTCACTGCACACTTACGTGAAGTTAGCATGAAGGTGACCTGCTACCCATTTGATGCCAGGGATTGATATTTCACAAAGTTTTCAGGCGAATTGCACGGCGTACTCTGGAGTTGGTTTCCAGAGAGGACCGGGTGTTGATCGTGACAATCGGCGAAAATCCCACACTCTCTGGTTTAGGGAGTGTGGGATATTTACTTCACTTATTGTTCCTCAGGTTATCCACAAAACGGAGAAAACGGAGGCTATACGCGGGGGTCGTGCGGTCCATGGCCCTTTACGGGGCACCGGTTTGGGCGCGTTCATTGAGGCGGCGGCCAGCCCGCCGGTTGAACGCGTCCCAGAGAGTCATGGCCACCCGGCTGGTCCGGGGATACCGCACGGTCTCCGGTGAGGCGGCGAGCCTCCTTGCCGGATTACCGCCATGGGATCTGGAGGCAAAAGTCCTCGCGCACATTTGGGAGTGGCGCGAGGAGGCGAAACGCCGGGGCGTAACTCCGCTGCCGCGAGAAATCGCGGCACAGCGGACAGAGCTCCGGCGGGATCTCATGGCGTCATGGAGACTGCGATTGTCGCAACCCAGTGCTGGGCACGCCACTATTGCGGCGATAAGTCCCCTCTTTGAGGAGTGGCTAGAGAGGCGCCACGGCGTCCTCACCTTCCGCCTGACGCAGGTCCTCACCGGACATGGTTGTTTCGGGAGGTTCCTGTTTCGTATCAGGCGGGAGGAAACGCCCGGGTGTCATCACTGCGTGGATCGCCCGGAGGACACGGTTGAGCATACGGTGGAGGTCTGTCCGGCTTGGGCAGAGCATCGCCGTGTCCTCGTGGAGGCGATCGGCGGCGGGGATCTCTCGCGTCCGGCCCTAGTCCAGGCCATGGTACGGAGCGAGAGGGCATGGGAGGCCGTCACATCCTTCTGCGAAGCAGTAATGCTCGCGAAGGAGGAGGCAGAACGCGCGAGGGAGAGGCAAATTTCGCGCCCTCACGCCCCTAGCCGCCGCAGGAGACGCCCTGGGCGTCGGGAATCGCAGGCCGATTCCCGGCCACCGTAGGCGCGGGCTTGCGGAAGGTGAGCAATGGGTAGCTCGCCGTCCGATAAGGACCAGGCCCGGGTCGACGGCGCGTTGTGTTCCACGCGCGCCTCAAAGAGATGTCAGCAAGTGAAGGGGTCCGATAGGACCGATGCCTGCCGGGGTTGCGGGAAAGTCCGAAAGGGATACCGTGGCCCCTGGCAACGTAGAGGCAACGGAAGGAACACGGGTGGGTTTTAGTCAGTAAGAGTCTGACACGCTCTCCCGCTCCACCCAGAGCGGGAGAAGATATTTGATAATTTCCCACCCACAAAAAAAAAATCCCATCCACAAAAGCCAGGAGTTTTTTAAAGGTTTTCCTTTAAAAACAAAAACGGCAAAATTCTTAGGGTGTTATACTTCTTTTAACATTCTGCATAAATTATCTACATGCTGTTACATTATTTTCTAGCATTCCCGTACCTTTTACCTGTGATTCATCGACAAGGCAACTTAAGAAGCATGACTGCAGTGCGAATTGCCCTAATAAAGCAAAAGAAGTGGCTCTGCGTAAGGTTATAGGCAACCTGAAAGAAGTTAGTGTAGTTTTTATTCCTTTCTCTCCATCATCATTCTCTATTGGTCTAGTGGTTAGACCACCTGTCTCAGACCCAGAGGTCCCGGGTTCGATTCCTAGTGGGGCAAACTTTTTTGTCGGTTTGGTTTTTGATAGGGCTTTTTCTAAGTCCACCTGGCTAGCTACCACCATCTTATCTAAGTCTTTCGACATAACAACAATGTTAACAGTATTGTTTTGTTTCGGCAGTTAGAGGTAAGATAGCCAGTTCCTCTCTGGTTGAGGATACCGGGTGAAGCTCGCTTTCACTTTTGGCCTGATATTCTCTTACCATAAGGTGAGATGCAGGCCCGGAGCTTCCCCGTTGTGGTAAAAAAAAATGCCCTGTTTCCAATTTATTTGGTGGAGCCGCAGTGCAAAAATGTCGAATTTCTTCATTTCAATTTAGCAGATATTTTGTGTATGAATGAATGAAATATGTAATTGTATAGTAAGTAAGTGTGTATAGTAAGTACAAATTTGTGCATCCAACTATAGGGAGCTATTCAACAAAAACTGTTTCCGCTAGAACTACGTCATCCCACCAGAACATTTTGTTCCTATGGACGTACAAGAAAAAAAATACATTCAATAATTAGTGTGTAACGAGAGGTAAATGTGTATGTTTAAATGAAATTTGTGTGTCATAAAACTGCGAAGATGATCAAGTTTCCTCTGCGCTGACGTTTAGCTATTTGATGAAAATCATATAAAACGGTTTAGTGCAGAGTTGTAATGTTTTACGCACGTCGTTGCTCTGAACTTGAGTGTAATGTTTGTGAAAACAGAATTTGAATAAAACATACCGTTTAGAAGATAAACACGTAAAAGTAAAATTTTCGTTCGTTTCGTTACACAATAGTTTAGCAGAAAATGAAACAACTGCATTAACTTTGTACTCTTAAAAGTATTTATTAGTTAATGTAATGACTAATTAAAATAATAAAAAAAACTGCATTATTAACAAACTAATAATAACATTGATATATCTTTGTGCTAGCGGCCGTTTTCGGGGGCCCATTATTGAGTGTGCAAGTCACCCCCTGCCATTTTACCTGTGTATTTTATATAAAATATTGGTCAGGCAGGGGCCATAGTCTTTCCATAGTTCTAGATAACCAGTTCACTTAGTCACCCAAAACCATAATCCAATATCTTTGTTTCCATAACTTCTTGCAATAATCCTGCACCAACCGGGGGTTGTCCTTGGGTGCACTAGCATAGTGCGTACAGGGATAATCGTCGGTTGGTGCTTCGTTTAATTAAACACGTTTATCGGGCCTCTGCGAGTTGGCTTCGGCCCCTCGTACGCCTTTCAAAGGTCCGGGACCCTAGGGTCCCGAGAAATGTCAAAGACATTGATATAAAAACTCTGTTTTTTTATTAAATATAAATAACAAATATTATTACTACCACTGTAAAAGCCCATAGAGTAAATCTTAGGTTTTACTAGTAAATTTTCGTAAGTTGGTCTTCTCGTTCGAGTTTTTACAGTAACAAATATGTCATATAATCACAGATCAGTAATAATTGACTCAATTGTGAAGGTAGGTTTGTAGTGTAGTGCAGTAACTACCTACCTAAGTTCTAGAATATAATCATATAAATGGTAACATGTACTGGAATTACAGAGATCACTCAGTAAGTACCAACTTAAATGTTACAAAATAAAGACTTTCTCGAAGCCAAAGCACAGTCGTCCTTGGCTGCACATTTGTGACTGATAAACAAAACAGAACAGCTACCTAATTACGTAACACATTTTCGTAAACGATTACGACTAATCTGTTTCATTTCGACAGTTCAACAACATTCATTACGTGATTTACGTTGTTGAGCAGATTTTTTTTTCGAACTTATGAACCAATGGATTAGCAATCTGTTTTAAAACGATTCAGATTCCGATTGTGTATTACGTAATTAGGGTACAGGTGTCAGACTTTTAATCGTAATTATATCACTTGAAACACTAATAGTCCGGTCAATTTAGACATTCGAAGGTGCATAAAATCCCAACAAGCTGAAAATCAGTAAAATTGTTAAAAACATAATTATAAATAATATTTAAAAGTTCCCCATCATTCCCGGGTATGATTTTTTTTTTATTCAAGGTCAAAGGTCAAAAAAATGAGTTTCGCGATTTTCAGCAAAACGGTAAGTTTTATCATGAAAGTACCTCAGGCAAAAATTATAGATCATAAAATTATCTATAAAAAATGTATCAATACTTTTTTTCCTAAGAGCCACCGTTTCTGAGATATAACGATTCAAAAAGTTATAACGAAATAACGTAAATAACGTAATGAATGTTGTTGAACTGTCAAAATGAAACAGATTAGTATGATAAAACTTACCGTTTTGCTGAAAATCGCGAAAACCTCATTATTTTGACCTTTGACCTTGAATTTTTCTTTTCCAGACACGGGAATGATGGGGAACTTTTAATTATTATTTATAATTATGCTTTGAAAAATTTTACTGATTTTCAGCTTGTTGGGAATTTATGTAGGTACCTTCACTCTCATTTTTTGGTCTAGATTGACCGGACTATAAAAGACGTTTGAAATAAGTACCTAAGAAAGGGGCTTCTATATTTTCAGATTTTTTTTAGCTGCTACGGGAAATGTTTTGGGTCGGTATCTGGGTTTAAAGCTGTTTGACTTTGAGACACTATTACGAAGTGTGCTAAGTAGAGACAGTTTTCTAACCCGTAGTTTACGAGCAACCTACTAAGCCATTTAACTGAGTACACTTTTATGACTGAGGCGTGAGCTCCTAAAAAACTCAGAAGTTCAGCTCACTACTAAGTTTTTGTATATTTATTTTAAACTACACGTTTATTTTGTTATGCACATGTTCCTGAGCATTTTTAATATTTTATCGAAAGGCGGCTTCATTCGAAAAGAAATGCAGCGTAAGATTGAGTGAGCTGGTATTAGTTCAGAAAGATCTAACGAAACAGATCAACAATTTGGAAGCAAAGGAAAAAAAAGGGGTTGGATTAATGAAGGAGGCTGACTGTATGTGGGCTAGTATGGAAGAGTCCTACAAGAAGAAATTGGCCGAGTCTCAAGAAAGATATCAAGATTTACAAAAGCAGGTAAGAAGTGTAGTGGGTTGCTTCCTAAAAAAGAATATACCTAATATTCCGTCTTAATATTTGTCTTTATTATCTTCCGTGTTTTTTTTTCAATTTATTTGGGTTCGGCATAACATGTCTGAAAATAAACCTAAGTACGCTTTCAATTGGTTTTTCAGTCCTGTCAGTAATTGAGGTAGTCCCAACTTACATTATTATGAGGTGAAGCAAAGTGTCCACAGCGTAATAATTGTAAATATTTTAATAAACGGCTTTGATTTACTACTTTATTAAACTACTAGCTTCTGCCCGCGATTTTGTCCTCGTGAAGTTTCTTGTTCCCCCGACCCACCCCGTCGCATCGTATCGCCTTTTCACGTTATTACTTCCTTTTTGCTTAGCGTTATTTGTGATTTTTTTTCTTTTAGCTCGGCTCGTAAGGGTCGCAGCGTGTTGTTAGCTCTCTATTGCCTTCCTCAAGAATTGGGCTATAAAATGCAAAAAATAATTTGGCTGGTAATTCCAGAGATGAGCGCGTTCAAAGAAACAAACAAAAAATAAATTCTTCAGCATTAGTAATAGTATAGTTAGTTATAGTCACCGAACTGTCGAACTTTATTTTAGCTAAAAGAAGTAGAAGCAAGTGCAAACAAGTGGCGTAAGAACAAGAAAGATCTAGAATTTCAAATGAAAAATATAACCAAGTGCAACCAAGAAATGCTTGAGAAAAAAATTCAAAAGGAGAACGATATTAAGATTATGGAACTGGAAATTGAAGGCTTTAGGAAAAGAATCGCAAGTACCGAGAAGGACATAACCGCTGCAAAGAATTCGTATACATCGAAGAAAAATGCTTCCGATGTAAGTAATAACATTCAAAGCTAACGTTCAACAGATTTTAATTTAAGATTTAATGTTTTGTTAAATTGTAAACATTGAAGCAAAGGTTCCTTGGATGACACAGGAAAAACAGTACACACAACTTGTTATGAAGGTCCTTAGCAACAAAATATTTAGGTAACATGGTTTTTCACAAACCGCGGTTCTTACTCGCTCCCGTCAAAATTTGTGAAAACTATAAGTTCGTAAATATTGTGTTTCCAAGAACTATCGTCTTGTTACTGGGGCATTACACAAGTTAAATAATATCGTGAGTTAATCTTTTAACTTATACTCCATAGGTAGTTAAAAAAAAGTAAACAAATCGCAAAAAGGGTTTTTATAAATGACACTTTCTTGTTTAAAAATACGATAAACCAAACTAAATTTATTTTAGATTTTTACAATAGTTTCCTTTTTTATTAATGTATGTTATTTTTACTTTATATTATATATTCATAAACTACTCTTCGTGATGTAACTGCTTGATCACAATGTTTTAGTTAGATTTATATTAGTAATAATATAATATTTTGTATTCTGTCTATTGTAAAGAACCCAAACTCTAAACGTAAACGAATTATAACCTGGCTAAATTGAAGAGTACAACTATGACGTAGCATGACAACTGAAGTGACAGGTATTATGTTTAGTCGGTTACTGGACAGCTGGCTCGTCACGTGTTTTTTTTTGTTTACCTTTATTTAACTACCTTAACCTATGGAGTATAGGTACCTACTCACTACGGCGGTGCTTTATATGTTTATAAGTACTGTGACTTACACATATTCAGACACCGTTGCAAATTTTACTGCCTCGCTGGTCTCATGTTAGCAAGTGATACTGCTGTGCATGAGGTCAATCAACTCGGCCTATCGCAGTCCACTGCTGGACATAGGCCTCTCCCAGGCTGCGCCACAACACTCTATCCTCCACCTTCCGCATCCAGTCTGTCCCACCTACCTTTTTAAGGTTGTCGGTCCATCTAGCTAGGAGGCGTCCCACAATACGCTTGCAGATACCTACGTGGTCTCCACTCCAGGACTCATCTGCTCCACCGGCCATCAGTCCTTCGACAAACATGGCCAGCCCACTGCCACTTCAGCTTGCTTACTTTGCAAGCTATGTCGGTTACTCCGGTCCTTTTTCTGATATTTTAATTCCTGATTTTATCGTTCAAAGAAACTCCAAGTATAGCCCGCTCCGTAGCATGCTAAGTGTCCATGAGCGAGTATGATGAGGTCTTGTTCTCAGGTTGGGCATCGCGTAATTGGGTTTTTCCATCAGGAATTTCTCAGCAGGACTTAACTAGGACTTGAACATAACTGATGATATGTGGGTGTTAAGGTTACAATTCGGTACACTTCTACCTAAGTACACAGTACTCTTCTAAGTTATTTTTATTTATTTTTTGTTTTTGTGTGAATATTGTGTGGTTAACCTGAGTCAAGTAAATTGCTTTTCTTTTCTTTTCTATCTTTCCTAACCTTTCGGAGAAAACACACACGATTTTATGTTACATTATGTAAAAAGAGTACGGATTCAGTGCCATAATGTGAATCCAGGCAGGTAGACACAATGCTTATGTTTTATATTTGCTATTTCTTCCACAACAGACTAAGTAAATTAATATACGCATTAAATATTATTTAAGAAACGACTGGCAAAAATATCACAGGAGATGGAAAAATTTCAAAACAAGATTGGTCTTGAGTGCAGATGTAAGGCTGATAAAGAAAACGAAGGTAGCAACTTTGTTAAAGAAGCAAGAGATGAATTGCAAAAGATTTGCAGGGGTCTGTTACAGAAGAAACTTGAGAATGAAGATCTTCGAGCAGAGGTAAAGTACACATAAGTGTATTTAAAAAAAAAGCACCTGTCGTTAAAAAGGAACAAAACGTCAGTTCTCAGCATAAGTTGAGAACTAACGTTTTGTTCCTTTTTAACGACAGATGATTTTCCACTTTTCAAATGTTGTTGCCAGATGTAAGTATCCACTTCACCAAGTATACTGCTAGGTAGGGAGGATGCTTATCTCAGTGTACATACGAATATACCTACATTATAGAAAATTATTACTTACTTCTTTTCTTTATTATTTAACACTTTCAGCGCCATGTGTATCTTTTGTCACACATTGTCTGGAACATTGTGTATCCAAAAGTATAAATTGTGTATTCTGATTGGTAAAAGCGCTGTGTATCTTTTAGGTACACGTTCTGTATACATTTATTATGCAGAAATAAAAGCCTGAGCCTGTCACAAATTTGTCAAAAATTGAAAGAACGTCCGCTTAAGGGGTGGTGCTGAGGGTGTTAATATCGATGGTATGGTACGCCTACTGCGTTATCTTAAAACTACCGTTACAAGTAAGGTATTTTATTAGAAAAACAATATTCTCCGATATTTATGACCGACCGAATACTAACCGACCCGACAAACGGTTGTCCTGACAAAAAACCATATTTATAAAAGAGGACTTTCAGATTTTCCTGAGTTATCCAATTTTGCGAGCAACTTTTCCATAAAAAGTCCTAATTCGGACTATTACGAAAATTTTAAAACAAAAAATTGCCAATTCAGTCCAGCCGTTCTCAAGTGATGCGCTTACCAACGAACAGCATTTCATTTTAATTTATTTTAATAATTATGAATTATTACAATAATAGATTTACTTACACAGTATTAACATAATATTTTAGAAAGAGGCGTTAAAACAAGAGATTGGACTACTCAAAAATACATATGACACCTGTGCAATAAGATGTGCGAAAAGAGAAAAAAATATTGTTGAGGAAACGAAAAGAATCGACAAAGAAATATCTGGGTGTACGGCTAAATGCGTTAAATGCCACAAACAAACAGACAGTACAGACGTAATGGGGTTCTGCGTCGATTGTCCAAGATGTTTAACTCAGAGGGACTGTCTGAACGAAGGCGACCAATGTAGAACTGATCATACTAAGGACTGTGTTTGCACGCGTATAAAGAAGAAATTCTTAGACAATGTATTTGAAAATATGTACACGGTTCTGGAAAGACAAGTAAAGACTTGCCCCGGTAAAGAGATGGCTGACTGTATACTTAACTGCTTGAAGACAAGTAGGAATGGGAAACTTGATGAGAAAACTAGGAAAATCTTGCAAGAATTCGTTTTGAAAACAGTGAAAAAGAATTTGAATTTAACGATAGTCGGTGGAGCGGTGAAGACAAGGTGCGAGGTAAGTGTAACTTGTAAAAAAGTATTTAATCGTGGATGAATTTGCTTTGGCTATGATTTGCGATTCCATTCTGATTACAATAGAAAAGTAATTGACCCAGCACTCTAGTTGCGTATCACATATTAATGTCAATATAATGAAATCTATTGCTTCATAATGTTTTGAACATTGTTATAATAATAATTTGATAATGATTATTGACGTAACGGTCCCGCATGACGGGAACCTCGTGAAAGCCGAGAAAGATAAACAAATTGTCTAGACTTGGCTCGCAAGTTTGACGACATGTGGGATGTGGACTCATCGATCATTGTGCCGATAGTCGTGTCAGCCAATGGCTTAATTGCCAAGAGCCTCAACCAACACCTAAGGAGGCTCTCGTTGGGCAGCTGGATTAAGGGCTTGATTCAGAAAGCGTACTCCTGGACACGGCTCGCATTGTTAGGAGGTTCCTCTCCCTGACCGCCGGTAGTTTGGACCTTGTTCCCGATAGCGGTGGGCTACTAATTTTTTTATATTTTTAAATTTTTTTATTCTAATATTTAAAAAAATAGTGAAATAAAGGAAATAATAATTTTATTTCGGAATAGACATCCATACGTTATTAGTAAACATTAACCTTAATAACTATGTTAATAAACAAGTAAGTTGGACAAATGATGGATGAGCGGGCAATCAAATTTCCCCGCAATGGCATTTAGGAGACTGTTCGAGCTGCCCCGGACCCTCTGCCGCAGCGACGCGGTACGCTTGAGTCTGATCGCTGGAAAGCCATCAGTGTGCTCATTAGCAAACATTCATGCATATAAGCATGGCAGCCCCAACAGCATCCTGAATGCATTGTTGTATTAGACTCGAAGAACAATGATGGCTTTCTGCGTACAACTTGTCCAGAGGCTGCACGTGTAAAATGTGTGACAATATGCTTTAAAAAGCGTCACTTTCTCTCCACACGTGCAACGAGCAAACCTACAGACAAGCATGTTGCATCGAACCGCCAATGTTCTTCGTTCCCTTTCTACATCCAGATCATCTTTCATGCCCGCAGTTACAATAAGGCCGAGATATTTAAATTGTTGAACACGATTTAAGATATTACCTGCAAGTTTAATGGGAGGAAAACTTTCTGAGTACTTTGCTCCAAAAATAAGAACCTCACTCTTTTTGGCATTATATCTTAAACCGTGTTCCTCAATATACTTCTCATACACATCTAAAAGCTTTCTCAAGCCTGAGACTGACGGGCTTAATAGTGCCTTATCATCGGCGTAGCTGATATTCTTAAAAGCTACTGCATCTATAAAATTGCCGGCCTGCAAGCTACTAATCTCATTAATGTGTCCGTTTATGTGTAGGTTAAACAATATTGGAGAAATCAAACCACCCTGTCTGACCCCACGCTGCAACCTACAGTTATCAGAATTGGCCTTAGCCCAACGCACATAGTTCACCTGGTGACCATACCAGTACCTAAAGATCTTTATAATTTCTAATAGTATATTTGCTTCGCGTAACTTACCCCATAACTTATCATAATTCACCGTATCAAATGCCTTAGACATCAAGGAAGCATGAAAAAAACAGGACTCTGATTAACTACGTAATGGCTTACTGACTTTTTTAGGCACACCATAGCAGTCTCTGTCGATAATCATTGGCGGAAGCCGTGCTGAGCATCATGCAACCTAATATTCTTCTGTAGGAAGGTGTTCAAGAGACTATCAAAAACTTTTGCGATAGTCGTTGCCAGAGAGATCGGTCTGTAGTTTGACTTGTCCGATATGTCAAAAGTTTTAATAATAGGTAGCACAACAGTTTTCATCATGTCTCTGGGCAGATAGGAATACGAAATACAGAAGTTATACAGGAACGCTAAGACTCGGGCCCAATGCTTACCAGCGTGTCTTAAGTGCTCAACGCTAAGCCCTATGATTGACTGCAAAAATAACGCAACAATACATACAACAAATGAGTTGCTTACGAAATTTGAGAACGTTTTACTTACAGGTGAAACGAAATAGATTGCGGTCGATATTGATCTCCGCAAAACGATCGTCGATCGATGATCGTAATCTCGCTGCCATACACAATTGAATTAAACTGAACAGACAGTTATCGATGGACTGAAATCTAGTGGCACCTTTATATACTAGTTCAGCTGTGTTTCTTTGACTCTCGCTATCGCCTTGTTTGTTCAAGATTAAAACGGCATAGCGCTACTGATGTCTCTCTTGTCTGAATTTCTGACGTATTTTTTAACTTTTGCTTAGTTTAGACATATTTTCTTTCTTTCCTTTTTTTGGCATTTTGATAACTAGATTTCCTAAAGTGATAATATTTGTATCTAGATGGAGCCTGACACTTATAGGCAGCTGATGCTTTGTCTCAAAGACGTTGCTGTGACCAAGCCAGTCAAAGAAGACAAGAGTACTCCAGCTAAGAAGGTATTGTTAACTTGCCACTTATTTATTATCTAGCTTTTTCCCGCGGCTTCGCTCGCGTGGAAGTAAGAAATTATCCCGCGAAAACGTACTACTGGGATAAAAAGTATCTTAGAATATATATTATTATATTCTTAAGTTGGAATAGTATTTTCCTTCATTCTGTTTCACTGTCTCCGTTTAGACACATCCAACATATAAATTAAATAATAATCAAACAAAATTTTTATGTTCCTTTTTTGTAGGCTCAGTTAACCGTACTTTATCCGGAGGTGGGGCCCGTAATATGATAATTTGCAGGTGCAGTTTAGGTGCATTGCAAGTCAAGGTGAAAGTTGCCTAATAGTTACACCTCACATGGTACAAACTAGCTTGACACTTTGCAAGGCGATTTTGACCGAATTTTTAGTATGCGTAGACCATTGAAAGAATTGCCTGTTCCTGTTTAGACGAAAACAATTAAGTGGGTAGAGTGGAGATAGAACGTGATTTCGTCCTTTTGGTCTTACCTTAGCTTCACTTATGAGAGTGTTTGTTAACCCCCCAGCCGCCGTGTAGCCGCTGGCACGCAAGTAACGAGTGCAACTGTCCTAAAGGGCCTAAAAGCTGTCCTTGCACTAAGAAGGCCGCAAAACCGCCGACTTACCCCGGGTCGTGTGGACAGCCTGAGACGGAAGTGGAGGTTAGTGATTGAAATATTTGGGACCTTGTAGTATGTAGTGTGGCGAAATAAAAAATAGGTTTGCCACATGATCACGTTTAATTTTGTATTATTGAATAAAATATCAAAATATACCTAAAACGCTATAAAAAGGTAAAAAAATATTTCACAACGAATAGCGATGTAAGGAAATTGCAGAAAATCGATCATTAAAAAAATATTGTATGAGTAAAACTTACGCGCGTGAGTTCTGTAACGATTTGGGCTAGTATCCGTGCGTCGCTGCGCCCCTAGTACCTGATTGCAATCCTCTAAAAAATATCCACAGAACGCCTACGTCGACTATTCAAACTCAAACTCTAAGCATTTATTTCAATTAAACCACTTTACAGGCACTTTTGAATTGTCAAGGAGTCAGTCAGTCAGAAATATGAAGCTAGTTGCCCATTCCAAAGCATAGGTTCCTATGGAGAAGAACGGGCAAGAAACTCCATGGATACTCTTTTAAATCATATTATTGTTACAAAATATTGGTTCAATCATTCATGTTGAAATTATAAATGTAGAACGTTACGTTAGAAGCGTCCGTAATAAAAAGATAAAACAAAGAACAATTAAAAAATTACAATAAATTAAAATAAGCCATGGCAGCTAAGAGTTCACCAGTCCCTACTGACGGCGCCCGTTCACGAACGTGACGCATGGATCAGCACCATTCAGCTCAAACATTTTGTAGGGAGCTAAATGATACAACACACGCGCCACCATCAGCGAGACATCTGAGTGAGCATGACATACTCACAGCCACCAGGGCCCATTCAAGTCAATGAAAGACATATTACCCGGTAAATGGTAGCTCTTTAGTACATAGTACTCACACCTGTGCTATGCAATTATATAATACAAAGGAGATTGAGTTTATGCAATGCAAAGATTTTCATTTCCTTCAACCCATTTCGAGCAGAATTAAAACAAACTATGCTATGAAAATCAAATGATCCTATTGGATCGATCGCTAAGCAGTTTAGCACATCTCTGGTGGAAACATCTCTGCTGCGTTAGGATAGTTAAAAACATCTGGAGTGGGCCTACCATAGATGCTTATAACTTATGGAAGAATTTCACCTAATAATGCGATCGAATAGTGTAAAGAAAAATAAAATAAAACTCTCACAATCAACGTAGGTAGGTACCCCTTTTCTATTCAATATTTAAGCATTTATTTCAAAACCTTATTAAATATAAGTAAAGGCAGTGAAATGATGGCCAGTCCCAACAACGTAGTCCCAGCACCATTTAGCTTAACCAATACATGTCATGTTGTTTTGTTCTCCATCAAGATGTTTTGGTTTGCAGTTGCACGGATAATTCACTGGCTGCACGTCTCTAAATACGTTGCACGCGTATAACACACTTGATGCACCGAAACATTGGTGCATGATTTCAATTAACTCAGCACCGCAATATCGTATTTCACGTATAAACTGACACGTATCTTAAGTCCAGTAGGAAAACCAAAATTGCCAATGCATATCGCATAGAGCACAAGTTTGAATGCAACAGTAGGTTTCTATGGCAAAGAGTGTCAAGTGAGTTAATGAGATGGTGACAACTACAATCAGCGTTTATAGATGTTTATATTTTTTTACCCAAAACCTTTTCAAGAATCGCTTCGGAAAAAATACGAGTTACAAAAGAACATATTTATCAAAATATATTGATAACATCTTGGTAACATCATTTATATTGAAACTATACTTATGATTATGTGAGAAGAGAGACCGCATATTAACTAAAGTGTCTAGAATATAAATAGTTAAAATAAACAAAAAGATAAAAACTAAATAATGCAGTAAAGAGTGTAGTACCCACTCTGAGAAGAAACACTGAAAAAAACTCAGAGGTCAAAGTCTCTTTTAAAGTCCATACAATTACTTGTAATGATCAAATCATATAAGAAACAGATTCTGAATTGTAATGCACGCAACTTAGTAAAACCATGATAAATGAATCAGCATCATTTAGCTCAATCAATTTGAAGGAAACCGTATGATTCAACACTAAAGACATGAGTAGAAAAATGATATTTATTTATTTAGCTGGTTATAGTTTTATACGTCAATATTTCTTTAAACTATACGAGGTCGATGTTTCCTTGCTAACTACTCTAGGAAGAAAGAAACATGTTTCTTTATGTAACCACCCTTAGTCGTTGCCTCTATGGTTATCTGCTGTACCTCAAAAATAAGGTATACTCTTACCACTCACCTGATCACATTGACCGAATGAACGGAATGATCTTTGATTTATCGTCGCCATTAAAACGAAAATGTAACCGGAACTAAAAATAATATTTATATTTATTTAATCTTAAAATATGCTGTGATTGACTGAGTATTATCTAAAATCTAGTTTGAATAAAATTACTTAAGAATATGAATTGGCTGGACATGGTTAGATAAATGGTCATCGTCATTTCCTGCAAAAACATATTTTAATCAGATAAAAAGCTCACGAGTTACAGCGTTGTCTAGGTCGGCAAATTTTTTACAATTCACAAAAATGCTACCTTTTTCTCAGAATGTTCAGTACATACCGCTTACTTAATCCATACTATACCGTTTTTTATTCATTTCCGCACCACCATGAGGTAGAGTGAGAGGCGAGTTTTTTTTCCATGTTTATCCCCAGTAGGCCTTACCCACGATTCGTTATTTATTGATTGATGGTTTTTCTTCCGTTTCGATGCCCTAGGTGTAATCTTTTTAACTCCTCTTCCGAGTTTTCATCTTCGTAGTCTTTTTCGACCTCGTGTGTCAATGATTTCGCAAAAGTTTTTTTTTTGAAATTATCGCATTTCTTCTCCCGCTCAGCTCCCGCAGAGCGGGAGGGCGTGTCAGATTCTTACTGACTAGAACCCACCCGTGTTCCTTCAGTTGCCTATATGTTGCCAGGGGCCACCGTACCCCTTTCGGACTTTCCCGCAAGCCCGGCAGTGATGATTACGCAACCGTCATGTCTTCTTTCTCGTCGTCGTCATCGTCTTGTTCTTCTTCAGAGCCCGCAAAAATCTTTGCGCTGTTGTGCAGATAAAATAACATTTCAAGCCTGTTTTCCTACACCTACAGACTCGAATACACCCCTTCTTGCACTTGCACAAAATGAATTTAAGGAGTGCTTCGGGTTCTGGATCTTTTGTCGTTTCACTGGAGTAAGCCCAAACTTGCTAATTTCTCAACCCCATTGCTCTAAATTCTCGTCAACGCTATACCAAGCCTGAACTTGGTGTTAGGTCTGAAGAGAATGTTGCTGTGCAGCTTGATTTTTAGGGGTTAATGCTGCAAGATTGAATTGGCTATTCGCTACGGATCTTGCGAATATTTTGTATATTTATTAATTCTTTGATTTTTTTTGTTGTTTTAAATATTCTTTGCAAGTGTTTTTATGAATTTAATTTTTCCTGTGTTGAAAACACCACCAGCGGTATCTTAACCGCTGAACGCATATGAGAACAATTATGTTTTTCGCCACTATTTCTCCACACTGTAGACTTTTTTCAAAAAAAAAATCCTCCACTTGGCTTGCGGAGGTAAACATTTAGATGAAATTATTTTTAATTATCTGAACTTGACGTTGCTGTAACTCGTGAAGTATTTATCCATTTATAACCTGGCTGACGCTGGAGAGAAGATATTCTCGAAAAACTGTTTTTGGTACCATTTTTCCAATATGGTGGCGCGAGCGGCGATCGCTCAAGGCCGCAGATTCGAAATATTAATTAGGACACCAACCTGTAACACTCTGCCAAATTTGAACTCTCCTTGACCTTTTGTAGGGAAACCCCCTTTTATATGTCTTCAATGATTGGACTATGACTTGTAAGAAAAATTTGCAGTACGCTTAGCATGACCACAGTAGAAACGGGTTTTGTCGACGGAAGAATAGACAAAATGACAGATAAACAATCACAATCTGTCATTTTATCTATTCTTCCGTCGACAAAACTCGTAGAAAACTCGTTTCTATGGTTGTCATGCTACACGTGCAAGTCAACCCAACAGTTCTTATTATAAAAAAATCTAATAAAATTAACTGCCGGTCATCACATCGTGTTTCAAAAAGGTACAATGAAGCGGTTTTAAACGAAAGAGGATTATTATTTTTATACTGCAGTAACCCCTTTCCAGATTTTTCCCAACTCTTAAGATAGTGTAACACTACTAGAGGAAGATAACATCTCTATAAGAGTGACAAGTTAAGTAGTGACAGAGGGAAGAATAAAGAAGCACGTCATTATTTAACCTATAGATAGCCTAGCCTAATCCAGAAATTACCTACCTAACCCAAGGAACGACAATCAAAGTTCAGCAGATAAAGAATAAATTTGAACCGTTTTAAACCTACACGTGCAAACTCCAGATGTGTCCACTAAACCTAATAAATAATCTAAGAGCTAAAGACTAAGAAACCCGGGGCCCATAAAATATATACAAGAAGACAAAGAAAGACACCACCACAAGGCTCGATATTGGGTTCTTTCCTCTTTTTAGTATTTATTAATGATCTACCCCACTTATTAAAAAAGCAACCACAAAAGGTGTTATTTGCTGACGATACTTCCCTAATTTTAAGATAAATAGACGTGCCTCAAATCATGACAACGTAAATAACGCCCTACTGCAGGTCCAAAATTGGTTTACTGTTAATAATTTAGTATTAAATGGGAAAGAACTAAATGCATAAGATTTGCTTTACCGAATGTTAAAAGTAGTGATTGTGATATAGTATTGAATAAGGAGAAACTAGAATTCGTAGATAAAACTGTTTTCTTGGGGATCACGCTCGACTCAAGGCTGCAATGGGGTCCTCATTTAACATCTCTTGCAGGACGGCTAAGTTCAGCAGCATATGCTGTAAGAAAAATCCGTCAATTTACTGATATAGATATCTCAAGGCTAGTCTATTTCAGTTACTTTCAAAGTATCATGTCTTACGGTATTTTACTATGGGGACGGGCTGCAGATATCGACTCTATTTTTATTCTACAGAAAAGAGCCATTAGAGCAATATATGGCCTCCAGGGCCGCGATTCTCTAAGGGAACTAAAAAAGGGGTTTAAAAATATTAACATCATGACGGAACCTTGTTTATATATTCTATGAAAACATCATGTACGTCAGGAAAAATCTTATTCTTTTCAGTAAAAGAGGTGAAGGACACAATTATAGTACTAGAAATAGGGACCGATTAGTTCAACTGGGTTCCAGACTGGCTAAAGTAGACTCGTCCGTCATGGGGTACTGTTTAAAATTCTACAATAAAATACCTCCCCACATACTACAACTAAATGAAACGAAATTTAAATCTTGTATAAAACGCACACTATGCTGCCAAGCATATTATAAGTTGGGGGATAACATCATTGATAAAAATGCTTGGCTCATTACTGGTCCTGCTCCACAACCACAACTAATTGAATAACATTTTTAAAAAACCTGTTGGAGCTGCTGAAGATTGCAAAAACTAACTTTGAATTGTATAACTCTTAGTATTGTGTAATTGGATAGCACATGTGTGAGCACTGTGTCCATGTACCTTCTATAAAGCTACCATTTACTGGGTACGTCTTTCATTAACTTGAATGTGCCCTGGCAGCTGAGAGTATGTCATGCTCACTCAAATGTCTCGCTGGAGGTCGCGTGTGTGTTGGATTGTTAAGTTTCCTTCAAAATGGTTGATCTAAACGGTGCTGATCCATGCTTCATGTTTATGAACGGGCACCGTCAGTAGGGACTGGTCATATCTTATGTGCCACGGCTTATTTTAAACTATTTTAATTTTTGAATTGTTTTTATCTTTTTTTTTTGACGCTTTTTACGTGCTCGTCTTTGTACATTGTCCTCACATGTATAATTTCAACATGAATGATGTAACCAATATTTTGTAACAATAATATGATTTAAAAGAGTATCCATGGAGTTTCTTGCCCGTTCTTCTCCGTAGGAATCTACGCTTTGGAATGGGCAACTAGCTTCATATTTCTGACTGACTGACCCCTTGACAATTCAAAAGTAAATGGTGGTGTAAATGGTTTAATTGAAATAAATGCTTTGAGTTTGAGTTTTTATCTATTGGCTAAAGTAAAAGAGAGAATATTAACAGAGGATGAAGAGAAACTATCGATAGATGATAAAGGGAAAATATCGATAAAAGATAAAAAGAGCATACCGGTTGAAGTCGAAAGAAAAATAGACTGAGGTCAAAAGAGGTTATCAGGTTATAAAAATAGGAACATGAGTCCACAATATATCTCTGTCTAAAAAATAAGCCGGTTTTGCGCCAATTCGGAACATACGGCCAGACGAACAAACAAATGGACAAACATTCTAAAAACTATATTTTCGGCATCAGACTCGTTCCCACACCTCGTAGCAATGAGGGTTTTCTGAAATGACGTTCACTAGGTTGCAGCACTGAGACGTCAGGTCTGGGCACCTGTCAAAAATGTCAAAGCGCCTATATTTTCTTTAGCCGTGACTGAATGATGACGTCATCCATATTTTATAATCAATGTCAAAATGGAAGACCTCTTGTCAAAGTGGTGCCAACTGATGGCGTGAATTTTCGGGGACTGTTTTATGTAATTTTGACGTTCGAAAAGTGTTGATTCTCAGCCTTGTTTGAATAAATGACTTTATTTTGAGTAGTTATCCTTTTTCTGTCTTGTGCCTATACTAAGAATAATTAAGTGAAGAGTTATACAGTGTTCGAAACCTAAATTTTTCGGAAATTGGTGAAAGTGGGTTAATTAAATATAAATCTTGTTAAAATATACATCAGATTTAATTTTCACTGTTTATAATGCTATATTCGCTAAGAAAATACTACATTTAAAATGAGCCCTCCGCGAGAGCTCCCGGCATCCTATATGCGGCTAGGTAAACCCTCCCGGCAGTGAACGTGTTAAAGGTGATATTATTATAAGGTAAAATATTAAACTCTTCCGATTATTATAAATTACCATGAAGTACGTTTATGAGTTTTTATCACCAACATACCTTTCCCTCTTACCCCTATTCAATGTACAGTTTTCACTTCGTTACTATTTTATTATATGTATAGATATCTACTCCAGTGTCTAAGGTGAGTATATTACCCAAAAAAACATGTGTGCCGTGTCTTGAGAAATGTTTTTTATAGTGTCTACGAATATGTCGTAAGTACTGTTGTTTGTTTTATTTATCTTACGAGTGTTAAACATCAAAATAAACAAGAAGATTCGTTCTTTACAATGATGTTTACATATCACAGTTTTATTTGAAAAATCGAGTCTAATTCTCACTTCAAAGTATTGTTGTTTCGAAAAAAATGGCCGCTCTTATGTTGTCGGCCAACTTTAGTTTTGTTTACACATATTTTACGTTCTTTTCATTACACTTTAAGAAAATAGAAAAGTTTTATCTTTAGTTTTGAATTTTTTTTATTCGTATTTGTTTCTGTTGTAGGTTTGTAGGTTTTACGGATAAGTAGCTATCGAGGTTTTAGTTACGATGGAGCGGGCGCGGTCGCCCGCGTGTCGGCGGCCGTGAGCGGCAGACACCAGAGGCTATACATGGTCGCGCGGGCCTGACATAGATTAGATCGTGAACATAGGTTTGAACTAGCATTCCTGGAATTCAGTTTTTATCTCAGGCCAGTGTAATGAGAAGCAAGATTTCGTTAATTTCAATAGTTTCTCATCTCTTAATTTCTGTAAATAACCCAGCTATTTAGGTACTATTTATAATCCGAACATTAGTGCGACTGCTGCGCACATTTTGCTCAGATCTTGTTGAATCTGAAGGTAGAACTGACCACGTACACACGTGCTCTAGTGCGTGATTACTTTAAGTCGACTGAATTATTGTTTGTTAAAAGAACAATGCCCACTTCCCATACATTTAAAAACCTGATAATGAAAGTTAATGTATAGTTATAAGGTATAGTAGAAATACTACCTGTAAGTTTAGACAATAATGTCTTATAGTCATTTTTACGATTTAAACGCTACGAAGGCCAAAAAATATTAATATTACTTTTTAGGTTAGGATTTGCCGTTACCAAATTATTAACGCTCGGAACTAAATAATAACGCTCGAAGTTTAGTCTAAAATAGGAACACTTAACTAGCTATGGTAAAACGTCTTTATTACTTTGTGAATTCCTTGAAACCAACACCTATGGACTGACTAACTACATTTTTAGTAAAAAATGATAGTTGAGATAGTTTCTACCTCTAAAAAGGCTAAAGTTCTTGTTTTGTCAAAAGTGATCACTTATCTATAAAAATCCGTTTCACTCGTGCGAACACAAATACATAATGCATGATTAATGTATTTAATTATTTTGTTATTTTGAATTAATTTGTATTATACAAAGACTAGTAAAAAAGTACTTACTGATTAAATAAAACGTAAAATAATGTATAAAACTCAAAAACAGAGTTGAGTAAAGTCAAGTAGCATTGTGTAAAATGAAACGTCGTAAAAAATGGGTAGTTGAGATGCGTTCGGGGTAATTGAGATGCGTTCAAAACATGTTAAAAGTTAACCCTTGACGTAGAATAAGCATAAAGAAAAATTGAAATATTTTTTTTTCCTGCGTTTCTTTTAACATTGTGATTAGCGTAATTAATATACATTTAAATTAGCTGAATTTTAAGATTTATTTCATTTCTATACAAAGTCAGGTGAAAAATGGTCATTCTTCTTTAAGGAAAATGTCTACGGTCACAATATTTGTAAAATGTGTATGTCCATGTATATATCACACAATGAATTTATCTGTAATTGCTTCATTTTAAATTCTTTGTACCTATTTTAGTATATTAATTTTGCATCGTCTTCGCATATAGGTAATTAATGACATACAAATTATTATAAAACATTTAAAAAGAGTAGGTAACTATGGAGTTTCTTGCCCTTTCTACGCCATACGAAACTACCTTTTAGAAGGGGGCAACTAAATCAATTCTATTTTCTTGTAAATTTTGACATTCAAAAGTGCCTTTTATGTGCCTAATTGAAATAATTGATTAATTTTGAGTTTGACTTTGCTTTTAGGACTCGAGTGTGAAGATTTGTCCCCAACCGGAGTCAGCGGCGTGCGGGGTAGACTGCGGCATGCTAGGCCTGCCGGGCGCCATAGAGTGGAAACGTGAGCCGTGCGGAGGCCAGTCGTGCTCCTTCACGCCCAACATGCGCGCCGCACAGTGCAGGCTGGGGCCCGAGGTGCTGGCCGACGTGCGCGCCAGCCGGCCCACGCCGCCCATCGTAAGTATAAGTGTTCTGTGCGTCGTACCTAGCAAGGCATTCAGGGAGGTGAGTGTGCTCACTGCTTTGTAGTACGGTAAACTTACGAAAACCTTAAGGCGCTGGACGGTGGACAATTTGTCCGCGGACAGAAATTACCTCTATTTCTCCTACTCTATTTCTGAGTCTACTGTAGATTGCGTGGATTTCTACTGTATATTCCATCGATTTCCATACGTTCTATTGTCGCCGACAAACTGTACATAGTCTGCTCAGCGCTTCACCATACTTAGAACCTTGTCATATTATATGATACAAATAGCTACGACAAAAATGTGACATATTACATCAATTGACAAGTTAAGAGTTTCATGTGACAAAATTCTAAGTATCAACGAATTCGTAAGGATCGCACACGTAGTCATCGACTGGGAGCACCTCCGAATCTGTCGATATGAGCCGTGCAACAGCGCTGCGTTGAAGTGGCACTTTTTTTTCATAATATATTGAGAACACTAAGACCACTGACGGGAGCGGTGCCTCCAAGCTACTTTCGTGCATCAGTCGTATACCATAGGTGACGTCTGGGGTCAGCATAAACGTCACATACGTAGTATTTTTTATAGGTCAATTAAACCTTTCAAAGAGACCACATCAGTACAAATGAACTGATGTGGTTGCTTTGAAACGTTGTACTGATGTGGACGATTGACAGAGATGTCAATCGTCGCTCCAAGGATGATCTTTGGCACGACTGTCATACGACCGATGACGTTTATAGGAGAGAAACTGTAGCGGCTGTCGTGCGGCTTATAGCTAATTTGAAGTTATTCTCATCAGTCGCTATCGGTAGGACAGTAAAACCACCATGTATTATAAAATGATTACTTGTCTAATTTGATATGATGATTGAAGCAGCAGTTGTTGATTAGTAATTGGTTTTATTTACGTGTTTTAATACAAGTATTACCTATCTACTTACATAAAATAAACAAGAAAATCTTAACATATATTTTATTAACTTAGGTAAAAGGTAAAATAATATAGTAATATTTTTATATTCAGGCTACATGCATTAGTGGACGCAAGGCAGTAAAATCATGTCATACAGGTCAGTGAAATTGTAGTTTATGGTTTGAAAGTTGCGTGGGAGTACAATAATTTAGAGCTTTTAGACATTCATCGTCATTGACATTTAAATCTTAGTAGTTTTAGATGATAGGAGTCAATCTCGACACCGAATGATCGAGGAAGTCATGGAAATAAGCACTGAGGTGTCTACAGAAGAAGTTAGTTTCACGACAATAGACAAATCTTCTGATATTAGTAAAGAATTATATATATACTATCTGGCTAATCAAGACTGTTACAAACATCATATTATATTAAGTAAGTATCGAATTATATTTCATGAATTTCAAATGTATATTTTCGTCATAAAACTAAGAAAAATACATGGTGGTTTAATTTCTCAGTAGTTTTAGAAAACTGACCACCATGTTGGGGTAACAATAAAATACTGAAATTTTCCGTAATTCTGCCTCAGGTTCCTGTGGCTGAAACTTGTGGTGCAATGTGTTCATCGAGAGGAAAGAATTCAGGATGCGATTGTTTTAGGTCCCAATGAAATATATTAAGCTCAAATACAATAGCAAAGAGAAAATAAACCGGTACCGTGCTTGTTCATCTAATTACGTATCTCGGGAAGACAGAACATTTTTCTTTAGAAAATTTCTCAGTAAAGGACAGTATACAGGGTGTAATAGAAATAATTGGAAACCAGAAAAGGGGTTCTCGTACTAATCATTACGAACAAATTTAACTATGTTGGTTGTATTGCCGAAAAAATTAGGATGATGTGAAAAATATTATTATTTTGAACAAAAGAAATGCTTTGGTAGCCATTTATAACTGAAGTAAGAAAAAAAAAATGTTATATTTATAAATCTTGTAAACATTTAAAAGCTTAATTTTTTTAAGGATTTTTTTTAATGGGCTGTCAAAGGAAAATTCCTTAATATAAATTGGGAATACAGGCTAAAGGATGATTTCCACCAAACGGCTCGCATGGCATCGGATCGGTACGGATTTTACAATCTTTTAACGATATTAAATCGTGTACACAGTATTTAAAGTCTATATTACCAAGCCGCGCACAGCAGCTTGCGGGCGTCTTCGCCCACACCTGTCGTCGTAGGAATGAAACTATTTGACTAGGCGCAGAAACGGATACGTTCGCAAGTGACGATACTGAGCCGATCGTATGCGTCAACATCCTGCCGGACGCGATCGGCTTTCGCCGCATCCGTTCGTATCCTTTCCCATCCGATGCGATGCGAGCCTTTTGGTGGAAATCATCCTTTATTCATTCGTTCTGACTTCAGAGGTACTGACCTATTTAATTGTTCTTTTCTGTTTTTAATTAGACGGTACTTAATTAGGTATATTCTGGACTTGCATAGCCTCATTAACATGAGAAGAGTATCTCGGCTCAGTAATTCACCCCTCTTGATGAGGGGTGAATTATAGTGCGAATTACCTGGAGATTCTCGCCTATGGTTCTCGCATCGGCATTCTTGCATCCCAGAGATCGAGAAACTCTCCTCATGTAAATGAGACTATGACAGTTTTGTTAATTTGTTAAATAACCGTACATTAGAGATTCAACTTTCATTTGTTGTGTACTCCCATGTAATTTCAAACACATGATAAATTTTTTATTCATTTAAATAATTTCATTTTAATAAATAATATTTGGATTCCAGTTATAAAACATCTGAAAGAAGATAAGAAGTATAATTTCAATGAAGGCACAAAGGTCGACTATCAGAAAACAACAAACGAAAATCTTCAACTTAAATGGTCTCTGTCAGACGCTGTACCACCCACACAAGCTAGTTTAAAGCCAATTTCTAGTCTTCAAAAAGCTATCTTGTTTACTGATGAACAACAAGGAAAAGTACTCGAAGAATTAACCAAAAACAATCTTGATCAAAACGACACTAAGGAACAGTTTCTGATAGCTTTTAGAAATGAAAATGGTCAGTCAAATCAACAATTTACTGAATTGAGACAAACACCATCCGGAAAGTTAGCTATCGAGTTAGACGAACAGACAATCAAAATAGTAGGAGAGAAAAGTATAACTGATCCTTATTTATTTATATCTATTAAAACAACTACGTCTGGACATGTATTAGTTGATTTAGATACGAAAGAAAATATAATTGATAAAACTCACAAGGTGATAGTTAGACGTACATCGTCCGGAACAAAACTACTAGATATACATAAAAATATGATCAGAATATTGAACGATACTTTATCGAATAAAGTACAAAATGCAGGTTTATGTAAAAGTATGAAATTGCCATCGAGCCCCAAAAGATCAGAAAGTCCAATTGATGCCGACACCGAACTACCACACCTACTCATGAGTAACAAAGACTTACTGTTGAAGGGTAGTTTGGGCACTACATACAGTGACCCAGATTTACCGCTAAAAGGCATTACGGGACCTAAAATCACAGATAATCATTTGGAACATATTTCGAGCCCCATACTTACAGAAATATATATAAAGCATAAGAATAAGAAAGAACTGAAGAACACCTGTCCTAAAAGCACTTCGGATTCAGATAGTTGCAAACTCTCGAGTGACACAGGTTTAATGATAAAGAATAAGAAATCAATACTTGCGTGCTCAAATGCAGAATTTAATAGTCCTCAAGAGCTAGAAGAGCAACTAACTTGTAACCTTAACTCAGAATTTAATAAATTATATAAACAAGGCAACGCAAATGTTGCAGTAGAAATTGAAGGGGAAAATGGAGTAGTCCAAAAATTACATGCAGTCCTAGTCGTGACAAAGACTAAATCGGGTGCTATAGCTATCTATGCTAGAGGTTTGTCATCTTTACAAGAAATAAGTTTTGATGGAAAAGAATGCCCAGTACTTCTTTCAAAGACGGTTTCAGGGACTTATTTTGTAAGAATTGCTAATAATTATCATAATTTCAATGCGACTCTTATAAAAACTCCATCTCAAGGAATCATAGTGATACCTCAATCATTTCAAGAAAAGTTTCAAAACGGACATAAAGTTGAAGATTTTTTCAAAGTAAAATTATCCGTTATGAGAAATCAGCTATTAGAACTGCCAGCAGTATTACAACCGACATCATCAAAAAATTACTTAGTTGTTTTAGACAAAGAATTTGAAAAATGCTATAAAGAGACTTTAAAAGATTTTTTTGGAGACAATCTTGAGGGTAGTGTAGATTTACGTACGACAAGTTCAGGAAATTATGTTTTAGAATTGGGCAATGAAGACGAAGATGATTTGGTAAAAAAAAATGCTTTGCTGGTTAAAACTTCATCAGGGCATATTAAAGTCTTAGTTCATGGACCTGAGTTTGAATCAGTGGATCAACGGAAATTAAGCATTAGATCAACCTCATCAGTACAAGCGTCGGGAGAAATAAATAGCAACTTGCCTGGCTCGAGTAGAGAATTTCACAGAGAAAATCTAAGAAAATCAAAAAACCTCGACAATCAAGCAAGTAGTAAAACACAATCACTCGTAAAAGTGAAGGAAAAGCTCCAAGACAGGTCATCTTGCGACAAATTACTTTCCGAACCTTCTATTGTTCTCAAAAAGACTCCTTCTGGCCAATACGCTATTCTTTTAAATGATGAGTCAAAAACATCCTTGCTTAACAACTTACAGAGTAATTCTTTAACTAGTAATACAAAAGGGCTTCTACCCATAAAGAAGTTGGATTCAGAAAAAATTATTATAAATCTTAATAACAAAGACGAAGAAAAAGTACATCATGGAACTTTGAAAGTAACGTCATCGGGAGCTTTTAATGTGGTAGTTGATGAGGAAGTCATGAAAGATCTGACTGAAATTTCTACAAAGATCGAAGTGTCATGTACCGCAGTAGGAACAAGATCTATACACGCAACGCAACTAATCGATTCTGTCCATAAAGCAGTTGCAACAACATGTCAAGGTAAATCAGACGATTGTTGCTGTGACCCATACACATGCGTATGTGCTGATCGGCCATTTGACTCAACGGATGGGACAAACGACAAACTAGCGCAGCTTTGTCCATGTGTATGGAAAGAGGCCAGCGCTGGTGGTGTTCCTATACCAAGCACTTCAAGGGACGATTCTGACCGAATTGTTTTGGAACCTAGTTGTAACTCTATTGCAAGTAAAAAAGATTTGGAATCTAAAGAGCGGTGCTTTTATTGGTTTGATTCTTGTGATCCATACAATCAACTCTATTGTGATGGCTTATCTAATAAGCTATTAGAAAAATCAGAATTTTACCAATCGCACGAAAACCACCCTGAGTTAGAAGCAAATAGCGAAGAGCCTGCAGAACAAAACGCGTGTGAAATATGGGATGCTCTAGATTATTTACCACCCCAACTTCCATATTTTTTAAAAGACGTTAGGTATCGCTAATAAGAGTTTTTGTGTTTTTTTGTTTTGTTCTAGGGCCAGTTATTAATTGTGTATAAAAATAAAACGTATTCAAATATTGCTTAAATAGAACGAACATTTATTTTAAAAAAATGTAATAAATTTTGTAGTCACATTTATCTACGTTGAAAACAAGGAATGTGTGTCGCCCATTTTATTTCCTAACTTCGTATGATCAATGGTCTCATACATTTTGTTGAGGAACTCATAATTGTTGTATTTTGAAACTCTGCGATTGATGATCTAAGTTCTATTACAGTAGCCATTTATCAGGCTTGTGTACGTTGTGCGATCATGTTTTTGTGTAAAGATAGGAAAGGGTAGGTACCTAATGTCCATGTGTCATGCTAATAAAAATACAAATTTTAATTTTGAATTGTATTTTTGTTTGAACGTTATTAAATGCTCAACAATTTAACGTATTTTTATTCTTCACATCGCATTAAATTTTATTTACAGTATGCAATTAACTTTTTCCCAAATATGCTTGGAAATTCTATCATTATTTTGACAATCAATTCTCGATAAATGGAAAATGCTGTACTGGTCAAATACATGAGAGCGCCCGGCTTGCAATGTTTGTATGAAAATCCATATCTGGCGGCCGAAGAAATTACTATGAAAACTCATCATATCTGTAGTGTTATTTAAAAATGGAACGAATTTTTTACTTCGACACATGGCAACTTATCAAAGATTTTATTTATATTTCGATTTAAAAAAAAAAATAAAATAAAAAATAAAATAAATTGTGTTTTATTTCAGGCAAAAATACCCATAGTGAGAGATACTAATCACAAAAAAATCACAAAAAGCACAGAAATCATTAAAATATCAATAAAAATAAAACACCATAGTAGAACTCATTGAAATAAAATATAAAATAAAATGTCAATATTAAATAATCATAATAAAATTCCAAAATTACGAACACATTAAAAATTCATCAAAATATCAATAAAATGTCAATAAAAAATACTAAATAAAATGTCAATAATAAATAAAAATCATATTAACATTCTAAAAGCAAATATTCAACAACACATTAAAATACATTAAAAAAAAAAAAAAAAAAAAAATCATCATTTTCTGTTCCCGCTTAGGTGAACAGAAATCCAGTGCACAAATATAGGGCTTGTCAGGTTGCCCGAGACAACCCTCAAAATGCTATTACTGGAGCGTCTCAAACTTTGCCAAAAAGACGCTACCCTCGACCGGATGATGGCATAGAAATCAGGAACCCTCGCGTCTGCAAACATGCTCGAAGCACTGCAGTACCTTGGCAGTTTCATAAGGGTTCGGTAAGCGTTATTGTACTGAACCCTTAATGAGTTGTACATCTTTTTTGTGAAGTTGCACCAAAGTTGGCAGGTGTACATTGACAGACAATAGGCTCTAAATAAAGTGTTTTTAACGTCACTGGTGCACTTCACAAATTTGCGTGCGAGCATGTTACTCCTAACTGAGAGGTCCCTACGCTCTCTTTCTATGTCACAATCGTCATGAAGTTTATCAGTTAAAATGTGCCCCAAGTATTTAAACTGCTTAACAACCTTTATAATCGCACCATTTAGAGAAAGACTGGGTATGTTCCCCGGACCAGTCCCAGACCTAAACACCATGGATTCGGTTTTCAAAACGTTGTATTTGAGTCCATGAGCATTAGCATAATGCTCACAGACAGACAACAGTTTCCTCAAGCCTTTGATCGAGGGACTCAAAAGAACCATGTCATCAGCATAGCTCAAGCTATTCACGCAAACATTGCCTAGGTGACAGCCAACTTTGGCTCTCCTGAGTTCCTCGATCAAACCATTGATATAAAGATTGAAAAGGTCCGGGGAAGTCAACCCCCCTTGACGCACACCGCAGTCCAGCTTATAACTGCTGGATAGAGTGTCACCCCACTTGACTTGATTAGTTTGGCCTTGATTTGGTTTGCAAATAGAGCTGTTTAAAGTAAATAAGAAACAAATGAACATATTGGCGCGTTAAAAATTATCTTTGTTCGTCATTGATTCTGTAATTTATAATTAATTTACTTTGTTTGAATTTCCGCGCATTATTTGAGAAAAGTACTATACAAGCCTGGACCGCAACCAGGCATTGATTGACTCACGTATGTGGGCCGAGGCGGAATCAATGTCCTTGTGGCCGCGACAGTAATGTACTAAACTTAGCTACTTATTTATAATTACTTTTATTCCGAACATTTCAGAAATACATAGATACAAATTTCACTCGATTCAAGAAACGACTCTCAATTTTCATTTCCTCTCGGCATGGTTCCTATTTTCTTGAATACTTCCCACAGTGCCTTCCTAATGACTTCCTCCGCAATATTTTCCGAACAGGCGTCTCACGATGTTTTCCCTTTATACGTGCGCCCGGTAAATGGTTTAAGTTTGCCTGCAGCCTGCAGTTTCATCTTGCACGTGTGTACCCGAAGGGGGACCGAAAACTAAACTTAATGTGCGACACATTAGTCCAAAGGATATTATTCATTTTTATTCTGTTAGTTTCTTCGGCTGTTATTTGTGACTCATGTTCGTGTGAGAAATATGGTAATGCTTGGCTTTAAAAATAAACTTTGTGAAGATGTTTTTGTGGAAATGGATTTGATGTAGGTCTCTCATCATCTATTATTTCTAAAATAAACAGGCTTTGAGAAGAAAATATTGTTACACTGGTTTAAAGATACATAGCTAACAACAAGCAAAATAACTTAGCTTCATAGTCGTGCTGAAAAAAAATCACGGAAGTAAGTTTACAGAAACAACATTTAGTGGTGTTACGGGGAATTAACGTTTTCATCGCCGAAAAATATACCTATCTGTGAAGCAATTGGTTAACCACCAACGTCCTCAAAAGTTATTGTTACCGATATAGTGAACATCTAGATAATTAAAATAAAATAAACAGTCGCTCGACTGGTGATTACTTAGCCTAAACATTGAGTTTCATCTCTGCGCGCTTGTAACACGTTTCAAATTACATTTTACGCACGCAGAGCCCTTTTCATAACCAACGTCGTATTCCATTTGGTAGTCAACAAACCTGGCGTTGGAATACTGTACCAAAATCTCCAGGAGTAAGGATGTACTGGAAATGACCAAGATAGTCCTATTCTACTTACTCGTATATGTTTTGTGTATCAATGAAATTACAGGTAAAATGTTTATGGAAAGGGTGGTAATTATTTGTTTTACCAACGGACTAGCTACAGTGAAGATTAAGGTGCTGAGCAGACGATGGGAAATTTTTCCGCAACGATAGAACGTATGGAAATCTATGCAATAACGCACACCTATGGCAAATACACTGTCTGGATTTCTATACGTTTCGTCACAAATTTTCCGTCGTTTCCTCAGCACTTTAATATCTTTGCCTGGCGGTAAGCAACGTCAGAGATCCCTGTCCACTTCCAAATATTTTTCAACCACGACTTCTTTCTCATAGCGCGTCTTCCAGTAAATTATTTCCATGTCAATGGATGTACGTAAAATTCGCAACGAAGCGATATTTCGGCTCGGCACTTACTCCCGTGGGTTCGCGAAGCTTATTGAATACAAATTGTTTCTTTATCAGCCAACTTTTGCGGAGAGACGCCAGAAATAATCGCGTATTGTGAACTGTTCCCACTTTTGTGAATACACGTTTACACTTCAAACGTTTTATATTCGACTTGCAACACCTTTTTACTGCTTTTGCAGTTTGTTGGTTTTATTTAGAAACTGTCTTGTCTGTTTCAATCTATATTGATTTGAAATTGAATTCTTTATACACCGCCATAATTTTTTACGTGTGGTTGCAATCCTGCAAAATGGCAAAAAGTATTGTAAGTATTTAGCCTGGGAACTATTCTTGTTAGGTGTAATATGGAGTATTTTTTTTGTCTCTAATTTGCTTGCATGGAGAACTAAGTGCCTAATCAAAGCGAGCTAAGGTAATTATAGGGACCAGTTCCGTGTGATTGGAACGTGTTGTCGAGAGGAATCATCTTCACCTGCCTGTCGTCCGGTGCCAGGTGGAACTGTTATCGGAACCTGCTATTGAGATCATTGATTACTTGGGATGCGCAATTTGTTCGATACAAATTGATAAGTCGGTACAACATTGTTTTGAAAAAAGCAAATAAAAAGAGTATGCACATAGGTGCATACTCTTTTTTATTTCCGTGTCAATTTAGCGCTAGAGAAATATCTTTGTTATTTGTATTTATACACTTATAAATGTGCTGGTTTATTTTCCAAGACTGGAAAAAAAAAGACAACACGATTCTTATGTTTAAAAAGTAATGCGTATTTTCAAATTGTTAAGGCAAGTCCGGTATGGTCTAGTGGCTAGGATACCTGGCTCTCACCCAGGAGGCTCGGGTTCGATTCCCGGTACCGGAAAATATTTTTTGTGGTTCTATTAGACTTAACTTTAGATCCGGGTTTAAACAGTGATCGTGTTTCGTAACGATTTGTAGTTTTAATGTGTATTTTAGGCATTTGTTATTGTTTAATTATAACTTTAATACGCTGTTATATTTCACCTTATCCGGAGGTACCATTAATAGAATATATAATTCGATTAGTTATACTACTAAGGTAAAATTATTCGAAACCAAAAATGAACAAAACAAAAGCGCTTTCCCGTTCGGCCGGAATCGCTTCGAAAAACAAGCTCTTTTTTAACGGTATACACAAAAACTATCCAGACTGTTGATACAGATAATAGCAACAGGGCAAAAAACCCTTAGACTGCCTCGCAACGCGAGCCGTGGGGGCCTTTTCGACCGCAATTTTTCGCCACCGCATGTATTCGCCGATGTTTTTTGTAACCCTCCAACGCTCGGCTGATTGATTTATGACGTAGTCTGATCTAGTTTAGATATTTCGGATAGTGTTCAAAATGTGTGGTGTTTGGCAAACAGCGTTCACGTAGCACCTACATACGTACCTTTGGGTTTTTCTATCTCCACGTAAGTTTTTTTTTCTTTATTGATTCTTAATTATAGTGTACCTGAGTCTTAGAATAGACTACATTTTTGCCTATTGTTCAGTTTGATACACGAAATATTTAATTTTGTTAACAAAGAAAGGACTCTCATTTTCTTGTTAGTCTTTCATTCACTCTTGACAGATAGGATGTTGTTCAGTGTTCAATTCATTCATCATTGTGACGGAAATTGTTGAGCCTGTCTAATATTTTTTCATGAAAATAATCGTTGGATTAAATAAATGAGATGTTAAAAAAAAACCTCTACTGATTGTCCTCTTTATTCATAAGCTACTGGTTACTCTGATTTACTTTTCCTCCATCATATCATATATGTCTAATATGAGTCTTACATTTACAAATGTCACGAGTTTCTTTGATGTAAATGCTCATAGTAGTCGACCCAATGGAATCTGATATTACGATTGGCGTATTTCCAAGCACATCGAAGAAAGTGGGTAATCAACTGGATCCATGTTATAAAAAGTTCGTAAAATGTCAAGCCTCGCTTTTTGTGACGCATCGGAGACATTTCTCCGTCATAAACATTCAATAATACCGACGTAGAGTTATAGGGTTAGATGTGTTCACATGTATTTGTAGGTACGAAGTATTGGTTAGGCATAGAGGTTTACTTTGTTATTTATTTCCCTGAAAGGTTTTTCACGATTTTCATTTTCATCTTACCCGTTTCGATCGTACACAAGCATCGGCAATTTCGCTGCAAATAAGGCCAATTGTATACTGAGTTGATTGTGGTTCAGTTGTATTCTTTTCTTTTTAAGGTTTATGAGGCATTTCTGAGAGAGAGCCTTTCAAATGACATAATCACAATATAAACATGCATAATTTAAAGGATGATGAAAATTTGTGGTTTTAAAATCTATACTAATATAATAAAGCTGAAGAGTTTGTTTGTTTGTTTGAACGCGCTAATCTCTGGACCTACCAGACGGATAAAAAGTATTTTTTGCATTTGATGGCCTAATTCTTAAAGAAAGCGCAACCTGCGCTATGACCCTTAAGAGCCATGCAGAAAAAAAAAACTGAAAGAACTCTAAGCGAAAATGAAGTAAAGGGCACAGCTATAAGATATATTTTATCTTAAAAAACCAGCCAAGTGCTTATCGGATCACGCACAACGAAGGGTTCTGTAGTTGGGATGAATTTATCCTAAGAAAAAACTTAACATTGTAGTTGAAAAACATGTTCTCCCTTACATTCCAACTGCAAATGTAAGTTTGTACGCACAATATTGAGAGATTTACCGTGTTATTTTAAGACCATAGACTTCTTATAAGTTTTCCTGTAATCTATGAGTAAAGAAAAATTCGCTTTATTAAAAAAAAAATTGGCTCATTAGTTTTGGAGATAACGGGGGACTGGTCCATTTTCATAAATTTTCTTAAACATCTTTAAAATTATTTAAAAAAAATTGAGACCCGCAAGCTTCATTTGATATGTCACAAGGTAAAGTTTGCATTTTTTTTTCTTATTTTGTCCCCGAAAAGAGACCCCTATATTCATAATTCACTTATTTACGTTATACGTCCGGTTTTGGGTCACAGAAATACATATGTTTACCAAATTTCAACTTAATCAGTCCAATAGATTCGGAGCAAATTGGCTGTGATAGAAAGACAGACAGACACACGAGTGATCCTATAAGGGTTCCGTTTTTTTGTTTTGAGGTACGGAACCCTAAAAAAGAAATTTTACGCGGACGACGTCGCGCGCAGAAGCTAGTTCGTTTATAAATTAAACAAACAATAAAAACACGTTGTAACCCACTTCTCTCCCCCATCCCTCAAACGAACAGCTCCAACCAAAACGAAATAAAACTGCCTATAAAGATTAAAGATCACCCAGCAGCCTACAATTCATTCTGTTCACAATTTCTCGCTTGACAAAGGAGTAGCGCGCACAATTTGTCAATCCAGCCATCCGTACTGTTAAAATGGGCTGTAAAACTTTTAACACTCGACCCTAGGAGAGTGAGGCGAGACACTCAGAATTTTGTAGTTCCGCATAGGAACCACATAAAGCGAAATGGGACAAGACCGGAACGGAATAAAAAGAAAGGTCGGCCCGGATACGATGTGCCCGACAGTAAAACCAGTACTTGAATGAAAAAAAACTTCAGGAGAATAAGATTTGGTGCGTCTTCGAAACGTGAGATAGGAATAAATAAAAATGGCCGGTGAATTTGTGGCGCGATCGATAGCGCTAGCAGTTTGATGTGCTGTGAAAAGGGGTGATGATTGGTCCAAGTAAAAGTTCCTAAGTCAAAGTTAAAGTCAAATAATTTATTTCAATTAGGCACAAAAAAGGCATTTTTGAACGTCAACATTTACAGAAAATAATTGATTCTAGTTGCCCCTTCCAAAAGGTAGTTTTCGTATGGAGAAGAATGGGCAAGAAACTCCACCGTTACTCTTTTAAAATGTTTTCACAATATCTTGTATACATCAATTATATAATTAGAAGGATTACTATACCACGTTAGGTAAAAATAATGAAAAATTAAGGAATGACAGATAAATTAATCATGTGATAGATGCATGGTGCTCACATATTTACAAACATTGTAAAATTATAACATTTTTACAAGTAATAGGTACTAATAACGCAGTGTACAAATAGGTACAAATAACTCCTAATGTGTAAACACCGTCGTTGAGGTAGTCAAGTCGATCATAGTATATTTAAAACAGTCCAGTTAAAAGAAAACAAGGATGAAAAAAGGGCGTTGTGTATGGAAGACGAGATGGCTAGGAAGAAAGTGAACGAGGACCACTAAAGGAGATGTATGCAAAAGACGTGCTTCGCTAAACCCAATTAAATTAGGATAACAGCAGATGATAATTATGTACCCTGTCAATCATTAAAGAAAAATAACTGGCTGGCTAAATCCATGTTATTTGTCCAAGTTTTATTACTCCAAAAACTAAGTAAAAGTGACTTCATAACTTTGATTAAACACACAATATATGAAGAAAATAAATCAGGTTCCATATATTAATATTTGATAGGATCCAATACCGAGGTTGTATTACATAATAAATTGTTATGACGAATGACTTTCTTGTTGATGGAGTGTGTACTAGACTCTAGGTAATGTGAGTGATTTGTGAAGTAAATAATGATATTCGATATTCTTCCATACTGCGTATTAATAGCGATTGTCGTCATATTTAATTTATGTCCGTTGAAATTATTCTTTTACTTTGTCTGGTATAATCTCTGTATAGTTTTAATATTCTATTTCTTCTATATATTTTTGCAATGAATTCACCAGGAGGATAACAACAGGCGGGCATTCTGTTACTTCCTAACTCCTTAATGGTTATCCGCCACCATTTTTGTCAACCCTGCTTTTGAGTAAGTAACTTCCTGTTGCATGCGGAGGCACAATTAATTCCTTGGGTTGGGAGATAACACATATTATGTATAACATTATACTTCTAGGGTACTTATACAAAAGTACGTACATGAATGTATACATTCATTTTTACAGTCCACGTTATTTCCGCGACCGCATTAAACGGACCTTTCTGCTCATACAGGAAAAGCTAATGAGCGTGAAGATAAGTGGGAAAGAGTAGATAGAGGTCCAAAAGGTGACCCATGTTTCTGATGTTGTGTTGGCGAAACTTTTCTGTTAACATACACATGATCAAAGGTCGGACCTAAGCAACGTGCGGTTTTGGGTGTAGAATTTACAAGCCGTTTGTTCTACAATATAAAGTACTAGGTACCTTAGTCTACCCTAGAAAATTCGGTGTTAACAAAAGTCAGTGTCAGTGAAAACGCATTAAGAGCGTTTATAGAGAAAGTAGGCAACATCGCAAATAGCTGTCAAATATTTCGCTGTTTTGATTAATTTGGCAATATTACTGTATGGAAATAAGAAATATGACTAACTAGTGAACTAAAATATTTATTATGAAATGCAATAATATTAATATCGTAACAACGAATATTTAGTGTTACGTTTTAAAACGGTTACAACATCAAAATCAGTGCGATTCAATATAAATAGCTAATAATTATAATATAATAATAATAATAATTTTCATACAGTAATATTGCCAAATTAATCAAAACAGCGAAATATTTGACAGCTATTTGCGACGTTGCAGTTGCCAACTTTTTGGATTAACGCTCTTAATGTTGCACTATGAAGCGCCTATTTTGTGCTTTTGAATGTTTTTTTTTGTATTCTTATCTACATAAATAACCTTTACTACAATAGTCTTGACCTTTCTTCATTTCATAAAATATTTCATAATTAGGTCTGTGACGTGATTATGTTTAGTAGTTGTTGACGTTTATTACGATCGCTTGTTTGTTATAATCTGTAAGCTGATGCTGCTGTCTGTTGAAGAGCTCTCGACTAAGTAATAACTGTCACATCGGTCGATCCATCAGGTAAAGCTACGCTTGCCGTGGTTGGTCTGTGGATGGATGACCATCTTTACATACCGAGACTCCTCCGTGCCTCGGAAAGCACGTTAAGACGTTGGTCCCGGCTGTCATTAGTGGATCTTTGAAAGTCGTTACGGGTCATCAGAAGCCTGAAAGTTTGACAACCAGTCTTACCAAGGAGTATCGTATTACCCAGTTACTGGGTTGTGGAGGTCAGATAGGCAGTCGCTCCATGTAAAATACTGGTATTCAGCTGCATCCGGTTAGACTGGAGGAAGCCGACCCCAATATAGTTGGAAAAAGGCTAGGTAGATTGATTCATTTGTGATAATCTGTTAGGGTCTTGATCATGGGAGAGACAACCATTACCTACTAAGTCATCACCTATAGTTTAGTTATTTAGAATATGAAGAGTGATTTGGTGTTCATATTATACTGTAAGTTTATTTTGCAATTGAAATTAATTGCAATTTATACCATGAATACAAAAAGCGATTAGACTTAGCAAGGTATAGTAGGTACTTATAACAAAACCCTCTAGAGGGGTACTGATGGCATAGAAACACGCAACATTCCCATACTACATGGGAAATACACAGCTGAAACGTTTTATTTTCCCCATTTCTTCAAAAGCATGGAAATAATGCAATGTGACGTTGAAGAATTGACTTACTCCTGTGGCGCGAACTACACATCACACTGACGTCACGCAAAATCCTGCATCGCGCGAGCAGAGTTTACCACGTGACTAAGATATATACAACGTCCCGGTATCAATCGTAAGTCCGAGGATCTTCCCTTTTCTGTGGAGGATGAGTGAATTTTACACCCTGTTCCTAATGCCTCTAAAATCCTATTTGCCGTAAAAAGTGAATTTAGTTAAGAATGAAATTAGCTAGCCTATGCTATGAATTTGAACTAAACGAAAAGGTGGTTGCTAAGTTTATTTTTGTTTCACTGTGACATATTAATTTACCAGCTGCTGATTGACAGTTCGGTTTGAATATATTGCCTTTAGTGAGTGAATGATTGACGATTGTCTGTATTTAAAGTACTATAATGTGATCATAAATCCTTCCTACGATTGGGTGTTTCTGCTTATGAAATTCAGGGCATAAAAGAATCATTTTTAGTTCTTTGCTATCCATAACAAGGGCCAAGTTTGTTAATGGACATTCACAAACGGATATGATATCCACTTGAATATTCTGTGCGGGTCCTAGGTAAACAAATTTAACAATCTGGACGCATAGAAAAAAGACAATAATCGAAGGAATTTGTATTTCCATAAAAATTTTGTTTGTCTACCCTCGGCGGGTCCATTATGAATTGATTTGTATTCAATCGGAGTGTATTCAAATCAGTTATTGTGTTCTTTGCGCGAAAGGGGACGGCGTTATATATACCTATTGATATTCTGCGGTTTTGCGTGTAGGGAGTTGTGCGTAGGCGGGTAGGTAATGCTATTTTTTTAAAGCTGGATGAATAGTTATCCTATACTATTAAACGAGCAATACTTGTAATCACGTTTTCGAAAACAGCTCCAACAATTTGGATGAAAGTAGCAATATAGAGATTTACGGGGGCGAAAAATCGATCTAGCTAAGTCTCATATCTGGGAAAATTCGTTTTCTCCGTATTAACCCGAGCAGAGCTCGGTCACCCAAAGTTTAGAACAAGATGACTACCTTAATGACATGGCAGCATGGAATTAGTAAGTACCTATATCATGGCAGCATGGAATTAGTAAGTACCTATATCATGGCAGCATGGAATTAGTAAGTACCTATATCATGGCAGCATGGAATTAGTAAGTACCTATATCATGGCAGCATGGAATTAGTAAGTACCTATATCATGGCAGCATGGAATTAGTAAGTACCTATATCATGGCAGCATGGAATTAGTAAGTACCTATATCATGGCAGCATGGAATTAGTAAGTACCTATATCATGGCAGCATGGAATTAGTAAGTACCTATATCATGGCAGCATGGAATTAGTAAGTACCTATATCATGGCAGCATGGAATTAGTAAGTACCTATATCATGGCAGCAAGGAATTAGTAAGTACCTATATCATGGCATGCTATACTATTAAATGAGCATTCTCTATTTTCACCAGAGCAGAACTCGGTCGACCAGGAAGCAGTTATGTGGAAGCAGTTTTTGCATGTCAGTTTAAGAATAATAAAGTATTACAGAATTGGGAGGTTGTGTTTGGATCGATTTGGTACATATCTGACGTCGAACTAATTCGTTGACTGCTTCGTTGGTCTAGTGGTCGCAAGCGCTACCTACTGCTGAGCATAAGGTCCTGGGTTCGATTCCCATGTCGGGCAAAGTGTTATTGGGTTTTCCTATCTGGAATTTCTCAGTAGAAGCCCGGAGTATGAATTTGTGCCCTGTTGATGGCAATAGGCTCGCCCCCTATTACATAAACATAACTGGTGGAATATGGGTGTACTATAGGTACACCTCTGCCTAACCCTTCGGGGAAACAAGGCGTGATGTTATTATTATGCTGACGTTGAACTGAAGTCTGAACCTTTGGCATTACTGAGTTATCTATCCTCAATAACTTAGCACAGTCACTGCAGGTTTCTATAGCTTGTTGTTTCATTTCCTACTTCATTTTTACCCTGTCTAACTGGCACTCTTGTCTCTGGTCTTGTTAAATTTTGCATCCACTCCATTAAATTCCATTACTTCCAGAAAGATATAACAACTAATCGATATCTACTGCACAACACACAATAGAAAAACATTCCAAAACTACCGAATAGTTTGCCGCACATCATTGTACACTAAACACCCCGTTCAGATATCAATCACCGGGATTGGTGGCACGGTCCGTGAATCAATCACGACTAGTCGCAAACGGCACGATCCTAATGTATTGGAAAATTGAACTTTCAACGTGCTCTTATTTTTGTTTGCAATCTCAAGCTGTTTGTGTCGTAAATTCTTTTTTGTTTTTGTTGATGTTAAAATTGATGGGAGTTTTAAATAAAATTTGTTTAATCCAGTTTATTTTATACAGAGAGGAGAGGCAGATACCTGTTTTTAATCCTTACTAGGGTAAGGATTAAATATTTCGGCAGCTGTTTAAATCCCATGGTATCGGGGTCAGGCCTATTGCCACTAACCAAACAGAAGACTGAACCTGGACTGGTGGCTTGTACCGAGGTTAAAAATGTTCAAACGGAAAAACACAAGAACTCTTTACCGAACTTGGATATAAAACCAGACATATCAAAGGCAGTCGTACAACTTCAGCAGTGAGCCAACCTTTCTTAACTTGATCATATTCTCAACATAGTAAGTGGTTTTTCGTGTTTTTGTTTTTCTAGTCTGCGCTGTCCCACTCCGTGCAAATTCAAATTCAAATTCAAAAGTCATTTATTCAAACTAGGCTGCAAATCAGCACTTTTCGAACGTCAAAATTACATAAGACAGTCCCCCAAAAACGCCCACCCTTCACCACTTCCTAGTGCTTTAGCTGGGAAGAAGAAGTGGCGCAACAAACTCCCCAGCAGCACAGCTGTCTGAATAGTTAGAAGAACATGATTCTATACAATAGTAATAATTTACTTTACGCAACACAACGCACACTTGCTGCCGGTTGCTCAGACAAGATTAGTATGATCAATTTTCGAGGTCGCTAGCTGACCATATATTACAATATATTTCATAAAAATAAAAAACAAAGCCTCCTTCCACTCCTTCAATCTTTCGCGAGCCCGCGCGTCCTCCTTCCAGTTTGGATGGAACCTATCCAGTTCGTCCCATCGGCTCCTACGTTAACCTGCAGCGAATACGTCTTACTGTCTCAGGGCACCCGTACTGTAATATTTGTGTTCACAGTTTGTCCGATATACGGCAGTTATGTCTTGCCCAGTCCCATTTAAGTTAGGCAGCATTCGAACATGGTCCGTTAATTTAAAGCCTAGTATACTGCGCTCTATTGATCGTTGGCAGAACTTGAGTTTGGATTTCTGGATGTAAGTCAAAGACCAAATCTGTGCACCATAGGGAATACACACGTCCATGAGCTTGCGTTTCAGTGTTATAGTAAACTCATCCTTGAAAAGTTCCTTCATGGACCGGTAGCTCTTCCAGGCGTTTTCCGTCCGTCTTGCGACTTCTTTGTTTTGCCTCGGCTGGAAAGAGACTACTTGGCCCAAGTAAAGGTATTGTTGAACATCTTGTATTGTTTCCCTGTCTACTTTTATGTTTTTAGGTATTTCGTTCGTGACCGCTTAACAACCTAATGAACTTCGATGCGATTTTCACCATCATATAGAGCATTTATTTCGGAAGGTTTCTGTGTTGAATACGTCATTAATATTCGACTTAGATACGTATGACGTATTTCACTCGATGTTATAACATGACGCCATTTTACCTGTGCGAAGCAGCCGATCTATTCTGTAAAAATCTCACGGTGAAAACTTGGGTGAAGTGAGCGTGAAGTGAGCTGTCATTCCACCTGCCGGTCTATTCTGTAATAATCTCACGGTGAAAACTTTGGTGAAGTGAACGTGAAGTGAGCTGTCATTCCACCTGCGGCTAGGGACTGACAGCTCACTCCGTGCTCACTTCACCCAAGTTCTCACGGTGAGATGGTTACAGAATGGCACTACTGGTGCGGTGCTAGTTCTCCATAAAATTATATTCGCTAGTATTTGAGTATCCGGAATTCTATATTGCAAGGTCTACCAAGCCATGTCAGCATTTTGAGAAAGGTCGCAATCATCGAGTAGTAATGACGGATTTTGTAGCAATCTGCAGAGAAGCTGAGCGAACAGTTTTGTTTCTCAGTTCTTATTGATATTTCTACTTTTTCTAATAATATTAGGCAGGTATAGTAGATTGGTACATTTTCTTCTGAATTGCGATATTCTTTTCATCGAATAATTTGCGTGTTTGTGGCGAAATTGATATTACAATATTCGAAAAAAATGGGAGTAAACAAACAGATGAATTTATTAGAGGGGAAGGGAAAAGGTTTCCTTACATATTTTTAATAAGTTTCGCCTTAACAACTAATCCGCTTTATTGTACAGAGTAGTAAACATAACCATAATAATAGCTGGTTTGTTTTGACAAGACAATGCAGTGATGGGGCGAAGGGAGTCGTATTTAGTATGGGGCTCGCGGTGAGACACTCAATTGATGTTTCCGATTGAGTGAACAAGACATTTACATAGAGCAGATAAAACGACACAGGAAATAATTATATAGGTAGATTTATGTAAGAGCAACTACGAGAGAAACTATATATGCAAAATTATTAAAAATAAAAATGTAAGTAATGTATGCAACGAATTTCAAAGCGACAAATGATTGCTAACGTCAATAAAAACTTTATTTGGAAACGATTCGTAGACGGTTTCTTGTCAATCATAAAGAGTACCTCAGTAGTAATAATAGTAATAAGTAATATTAATAATAAAAACAAACTAAAAAGC
Source organism: Xanthia icteritia (assembly GCA_949128155.2). Taxonomy (NCBI): domain Eukaryota; kingdom Metazoa; phylum Arthropoda; class Insecta; order Lepidoptera; family Noctuidae; genus Xanthia; species Xanthia icteritia. Next base: position 4,191,076 of record OX421943.2, read on the forward strand.
GTTCGATAACATGTTGCATTACCAAAACTTTAACTAAAATGTTCCTAAAAAAATATTCTCAAAAAATAATAACGGTTCCAACACCTCTATAAACTTACATCAGATGTATAGAAATCGAATCACATACTCCTTGATTTTGAGAAGATCACACCCGGAATACCAATGACGTGCCTTTATTTCGATCTGAGGTTAGGAACAATTTACTGCCTTGCGCGCCATCTCTAGGTCATAATCTAAAGATGTACGCAATTTTGAAAACGGAACGTGCTGTCGTTTGCCTGGTTTTTTTGCGTCTTCTAAGTGATTATTTTCTATTTTTCATGTCTTGGTTATGCGTGAACAGTTTATGTCGTGATAACGGGATTAGCTAGAGTAGGTGAAGTTATGAAGTAGAAAATTGTATTAAAGTTTGGTAGAGTTGTTTTCGTTCGTGAAAAGCCCTCTAGAAGCCTTCAAACAGGGCTTTCAACATGGGTGTAATGGTAATCTCCTATACTCCCATTAAAAAAAACTAACAAGTTATAGGTAATACTGTGTTGTCTAATTTGTTGAAGCCCGTGTAAGTTTTGTTGTACCTATTTGAAATTCTGCTTTCAATATCTCCATCCACAGGCGACGTTACAGGGTGCCGATTCATATATCTAAACTAATCACAATAAAAAAGAAAGGTTCAAGTACATAAAAATATAAAATAAAAAGCTAAATTCCCGCTACAAAGGTTACGACCCAACAACAGTCTGAGTATTTCATAGAGACCAAGCACCTTATACAACATTTTACGACCTTCCTAAAGTTCTTCAACATTTAAAACTATATTACATTTTTGGGAAGTGGTTACAGCTTTGTAAAGACTTCATTTCGTCAGTCAGATACCGTCCAATGTACGCGTATCTACTAATTAAAAAGAAAGAAACAGATAGGCGGTTTATTGAAAACAAATCCTTTTTTTTATAGGTATGACTGCGATTTTATTTATTCAAGTTATGTCTACACAGTCCCACTGCTGAGCAAAGGCCTCCCCCAAATCCCTCGAAGCATCGTTTTCAAACTCAAACTCAACTCAACTCAAACTCAAACTCAAAGCATTTATTTCAATTAAACCATTTACAGGCACTTTTGAATTGTCAAAGTGTCGGTCAGTTAGTCAGAAAGTTGAAGCTAGTTGCCAGAGCTACCTCGATTTTATGGTACGTGTCTAGGTCGTCACGCCACGACTCTTCCTTGGCCCGCCTCGGCGACGCCGTCCATCCTCAGGCACTCACCGTGTACAGACTGTTGCACAGCGGTCACTATGCATGTGGCTGACATGACCCGCCAAATCCCATTTCAGCTTGGCAGCCTTTTTTCCTACAGCTAAGACACCGTTTTGGAGCACAGCGTGTTTCGTATTCTGTCAGTTGTGATGTGATTAACTATAGAATTTGAAAACTACACAGTACTTAACAGATGCGATTAATAGGTACTTAATAAAATTTAACCCTACAATTTAGAGAGCCTATGGTCCATAGACCTTCCGCGCTCCTCAAAAGTTGATCCAACAATGCCACTATTAGGTCAAGTAGCAAACGCGTTACAAGCGGGCACAAGAATTCCAGTCAAATAAAATATACGAATACGATTCCATCAACTTTCCCTTTTTGTGAATTTATAGCTCCTGTACAGTACTGGCTAGCAGACAAATTCATTCAACTACTTTGTTAACTCGTTCTATCTAGGGTGCAATTCCTTTTATAAACTCTTCTACTGCAAAACTTTTAATTAAACTGAAAGCTCCAATGTCACCTGAGAAATACTGTCTAAATAATTCTTCGGTCAGCGTGCTATTAAATATTTTATTTTGTAATCTCGCTATACAGGCATTCCGTCTTTTATTGACACAGCCAGACCTCCATAAAGTTGGTCCGCTTTACGACGCCAACTGAACTAAAGCTTTTTGCACCGTTGTGTATGATTAAAATTAATTATTTAATAATGAAAAGTCAGGTTCCAAGGGAATTGAGCTAGTTTTATGTAGCTGGAATTTTTAGGCAGTTCTGTAACGGGATATTGTTGACAAAGGACTCTGGTTAAGGTATGTAATGATTGTGAGTGGTTAGGAAGTAATTATTGGATACTTTCTGAAATAATTCTGTCTTTTTGTAAAAAATCTTGACCTGTAGTAGCTTTTGCAAATACCAGTAGGATAATTAAATAAAACAGACAATACAAATATGACAAAATTTATTTACTCATCTACCATTCAAAATAATCAATATGTGCGCAAGAGTTGATATTGCCGCAGTGTTTCCTGTCTGTGAGGGTAGGACAGTTGCGGCCGCCATCTTTCTTTTCGCGCACCACGCTCCTGTATCGAAACTTGTCCCCGAAGCCGCAGGTCACTGAGCAAGGTGACCAGGCACTCCATTCTGACACGAGGCAGTCATTCGCTGGAGGTGAAAGAAAAGGTTAGGTAATATTTTTCTTTCTTTCTTTCTAAGAAAAACTATTAATAAACACATTATGGGTGATGGATGCTGAAGATATAAGAAATGAAAAAAAAAAGTCGGGTCGTGTCGTGAAGCACCCGGTTGGAAAGAAGTTCCTTTCGCTGTATATTACTCGTATGTTATTTGTTATTATTAATACAAAGCCATTTGGTTGGTGGTTTGGTATGGACAAGTTTCTTTAACTTTTTTGGGCATAACGCTTTTTCGTTACGTGACGATTTCGACCAGTTTACTCCTATCGCAAGCCGCGTTAAAGAACTTCGTTCCAAAAAAGATTATTATTAAATGAGTTGGTATTGATCGCTTTAGCTAGCTAATGGCTATGAATTTAAAATTGAGATTTATCTTGATCATGTTGTTATTCGGTCCTTTATTTTGCCACTTCTGCAAATTTTTACCTACTAATTTTATCATCGTTCGATCGTCTAGACACTGTCTGGCTTTAGATATTATTTTAGAGCTAATTTATGCCGGAGTAATCGAAAACTAATGGAGAATGAGCAATTTTAATTCACCATAGTTAAAATTTATTTTATATGTCTCATTTACGTAATAAAAAGTTTTCTATCTTGTTTCTTACGTTGGATCTTGTTGATTGCGTGGTGTAAACGGGACCTGAAGTGCCTCGGTAGATGCTTACGTAGACCAAGCTTTCTACCGTGAGCAACAGCCAAGACAACGTCATCCATGTTTTTGAGCTCGCCTTCAAATTCTGCTTCCGTTGTTCTGTAATAAAAAACAGAAGAAATTAGCAATAATAGAGATACCCAAGCCTATTATTTTTTTTCATCACTCTTACTAACTTACAGAGGTAACACAAGCAGGCTACGAAATTATTCAGAGAAGATTGCATTTTTATATTAGTTAAGAACTTTTAAACTTTTATATCCACGATATAGCTTTGTTTTATGTTCCTTTCTAAACATACAAATTAATCCATTAAAATAAGAGTTGAATTTCCGAAAAAGCGTCGTTTACATGTCGAAATATTCCGGATACACAATGACAGTCTGTCGAGTATCTTCTCGTTTCCATTGCACCAAGGGATTAATAAAGTTTATGTTCTAAGTATATTTTTTGCAATGTAAAAGTAGTAATAAAACAATCTAGTAGTAGATATAGAATGACACCGCATTAAAGAAGAAATTTTATGTTTCCTACTCTAAGCTATAAATTAAAGTCATTCAAATATAATAATAATTACAGCTATATGTAAGCGGACACGCCCTTTATGTCTGGAGGCTTTTATTTACATATTGTTTTCGTTAAGTTATTTTTATTTCTGCTTGAGTATATAGTTCTCGATGTTTTTGGTTGGTATATTGGCGTGTGCTAGCTGTCATATGGCTATTAATTTTATAATTAAAGTTATGTTTTGTATTGTGTAATGTAAATATCATTTTGCATACTATTATATAGAATCTTTTTTACTGAACAGACAGCTGCGCTGCTGGGGAGTTTGTTGCACCACTTCTTCTTCCCAGCTAAAGCACTAGGAAGTGGTGAAGGGTGGGCGTTTTGGGGGACTGTCTTATGTAATTTTGACGTTCGAAAAGTGCTGATTCTCAGCCTAGTTTGAATAAATGACTTTTGAATTTGAATTATAATTCAATGTCTATATACTATTGAAGATTTGTAGTTTATATCTGATTATTGTATTATTTAGAATTGTATATTATTTCACCCGCATAAGCCTCGATCCCGTGGGAATATTGGGATAAAAAGTATCTTACGGTCTAACCATGTGCCAAATTTTATCCAAATCCGTTCCGCCTTTTTAATGCGAAAGCGTAACAAACATACATACAATAAATCAAATCATTTATCTTTATGATATTAGTTTAGATTATACGTTTTTTGAAATTGAATTAATTTTGTTTGTTTTTGTTTTGGGTGTAATTTAATTTAATTTATTAATTATGTAATTTCAGATACAAATAATAGTTTCCGATGGACAAATACATGCAAAAAATGCCATGGCTACTCTTATTCCCTAGTGATATAACCAGAATAATTATGAGAAGTCTGCTGGTACTATAACTGAGGATATTGTTATGTTACGCTATATTGATATATCTTAATACAAAAGCACTCTCAATATGATGCAGTAACATGCTTAAATGGCAATTATCAGTAACCCGTTTAACAGCCAGACATAATGGGAACGGATCCTTATGCTAATACTAATGGAAAAGTAATAAAGGCAAGTAACGATATGAAATTCTATCAATTTCAATGTACCAGGAGTGGGTTTCTGTGTTCAGGCTTTATAAAAATATTTGTCTCTTTCTGAAAGCAATTTCTCGCGTTTCCATTAGTTGAACTTGATTTGGATGAGACAAAATATCTATAAATGTTTAAGGGGATATTAAATTTCAAGATTTCTGTTGGCAACGACAATAAGAATTGATTAGAAATTAAGTTTGATTAAACAAATAAAAATCATTTTTTTATAGTACGTAGATAGGAATGATTGTTGCATAAGCATAGGGTTGGTTTTAATCTCCCATAGTTTGTAAGTCTGATTGATACCTATGCCTTTTATCAAAATCGTTAGTTATAAGTTATCATAAACCTATTAATAAAGAACGTAGTTAGCACCCTAACACATCCCAAAGGTAAACTACTTGCTAATCACACACATACATACACATGACATGGTATCACCCACGAACAAACAGTAACTTGTCGAAAGAAACTAAGCAAATAGCATCATTTACGAACAAGTCGCAACTTGTCGTAAAATAAACTAAGCAGATGGCATAATTCACGAACAAGTCTCAACTTGTCGAAAGAAACTAGGCAAAAATGGTATCATTCAGAGAGCAGGTTACAACCTGTCAAGAATCAAGCTCATACTTGACCGAAATATCCAAGTCTTACTTGCCTATCATTGGATGGAAACTGTAAAACATTTATTTTTAGTCTCAGGACCACCCGCTACTTGTACCATAGTAAAATAGTACTTAAGCAACCCCAAAATGTAAAAAGTTAGTCAAAAGGTTATTCGACGCTCGGCACCGGTCGCGGACGGACGTGCGCTACAGTGTGTTCGAGAGTTCCTGATTGTGTTGTGGTTCCTGATATCGTCGTGCAGAGCGACGAGCTAAGTAGTCGAATAGACTACCGACCGCTATTAATTGTTTGTCTTTTTCAAGACACAATTAATAAAGTATTCGATAATAATTATCGTCATAAAACGTACATCGTCGCGTTGTTTGGCCCCTTCTGGGCAAAACCACAGTTTCGTGGTCCTCGGTGGATACCATACGGTGCCAACGAAGCCGAGTGGGGTGTTGACCCAATCACACCCGCCGAACCCCTTCAGGGTAAGGCAGTCAATTGGACGGGTCCCAGTGTTCGGCCTTGGGGGGTCTCCTAGTCGGCATTGGTGACTGTTTTGCTTCAACAGCCACACACCTAGTGTCGGTTGGGTGTGTCTACACCCTTCGCACTAGACTGGTTAGGACCCCGTTGCACAAATAAGATAGGCAACGGGCAAAAGCAAGCTTAGGGCTCACCAGTAGGTACACAACCTCCCTGTCTACACCCGACAGGGAGGGTTTACACATCCCCGGTTATCCCCCGGGGAGATAGGTTTTAGGGAAAGTTAGGATTAGGAACCATTCCCTCCTAAAAATAGTCCCCCCCGATCAATATGGCGGACCTTCGCCTCACGAAGGTCCTCGACTTTTTTCAGGACATGCTAGACGAGGAACCCCGGCTACAAGCCAAATGGGGCGCTCGGTTTGCTGCATTGCAGCGAGCCCTTCTAGCTCCCACAGACACGAGCGTCGCCGATTTTAGCGACGCTCTTGAATCGTCCCTCCCAGCTGTAGAGCTGGAAAGCCCGCTCAGCCCGACAGAGTCTATGGACACTGACGAGCCCATCACCTCCCTTAAAACGCGCCCCACGTCCCCATACCCACACTCCGACCAAGAGGCAAAGTTCTCTTCGTCCTCTTCTTCCCATTCCGACGACGACGGATTCGTCCCCGTCCAAGGAAAAGGGAAAAAGAGGAAGAATAGAAAACAGAGCTCCACCCAGGCCAATAAGGTCATCGCGGTGGACGACTCTGAGTCACCGCTTCCGTCCCTACCCTCTCTCGCTACACCCGCTACTTGCGCCCCCGTAGCTTCCCCCTCCCCCGCTCCCCGCCCGATTACGTCATCCTCCGCACAGGATGCCCCCACGCCCCGCCCGATGACGTCATCCTCACAGGGTGCCCCCACCCCACCTACCCCCGGGCCAAAAAAGGTCCCCCCGCCACCACCCGTGTTCGTTCAGGACAAAGGGAAGTGGACGGACATCTCCAAGTGGTGTTGCGATCAAAAGATCGCATACACTAGTGCCCGCAATACCTAACAGGGTATAAAAGTCCAAATCCCAACTTCCCGCGATTATAGGGAATTTACAAAACTCCTGAGAGAGAGACGTGTGTCATTTCACACGTACTCCCTCCCAGAGGAGCGCCAAATCCGAGTGGTGATCAAAAGGATCCCCAAAGAAATCCCCCCCTCCGATATTTTAGCCGACCTTCGGTCGCAAAATATCCCCGTCGACGAGGTCCACCGCATGCACCGCGGTAAACGTGGTGAACCATACGACATGATCCTTGTCGTCTGCTCCCCGGTAGAGGGTCACCACCCTATTTTTCAGCTGAAGTCCCTCTGCTCCCTCATGGGTTTCTCAATAGAGAAACCATGGAAAAGCGGTGCCATTGGTCAGTGTCACCAATGCCAGCTGTACGGCCACTCACAGCGGAACTGCCACGCAAAACCCAGGTGCGTAAAGTGCCTGGGCGAGCACGGCACTTCCGAGTGCACCCGTCCAAAGGACCGCTCCCTCTGCCCCGACCCACCCAGCTGTGTCCTCTGTGGGCAAGTCGGGCACCCGGCAAATTACCGTGGCTGCCCAAAAGCCCCTAAATCTTCATCTCCCAAACTGGCCAAGCGTTTTAACGCCCGCCAGCAAAGAGAAGCCCCCTCTGGGTTTAAAGTACCCTCATCCCAAATGCCACAGCGACTAAGCCCTCAGAGGCCTAGTCCGTGGAACTATCTCCACCATCAACAGGCGTTCCCAGCCCTGGCTGTCTCACAACCCCCACCCCCTCCCCCGACCACCACCATCCCTCGTCTCATGGACCCCCGCACTCGCATACCCGCGCCCCCCGTCCAAACCGCACCTGCTCCTGTAGCAACGCGTCCCCCAACCGTAGCCCCCCCCTCAGTCGGTCCTAACATGACCTACAACATCATTAGTTCGACCTACATAGCCTTCCTCTCCCCTCGCGCTCACCAAATGGCTAAGGAAATCCTTGCCGCTCAAGCCGCCGGCGATCTCGTCAAGATCCAGGCCATATATAACGCGTATCCCGAGATTACGCAAGCCCTGACCTCCCTCAGCACCCCTACCAGAACCCATAATGTATAACGCCATCAATACTATGTTCAAACCCCGATCCCTCAAGTTAGGTTATTTCAATGCAAATGGCATTAGTGGTCAACGAGATGAGATCGCGGCTTTCCTCCGCAACCATCAAATTGACATTCTCCTAGTCCAAGAGACCTTCCTGAAACCCTGTAACCGCAACCCGTCAATCGCCAACTATCGCATAGTTCAAAACGACAGATTGCGATGTCACAAGGGCGGCACCCTCATTTATTATAAAAAGGATCTATACTGCATCCCAATAGACCCTCCTCCCCTCTCACGATTAGAAGTCTCAATCTGCCGCCGGCATGACGGGCCATCAGCCGATCTCGCTAGTATCGGTATACCTCCCTCCCCATAGCTCTTCGGAGAACTTCCAACTCCTCTCTGACGACCTCTCTATCCTACTCGGCATGAGTGACTCTGCTATCATAGCGGGTGACCTCAATGCCAAGCATCCCGCCTGGAATAGCTCCAGAACTAGCACTAGAGGGCGACACTTGTTCGACCTCTCCACCACTCTTAACTTTGACGTCATCGCCCCGATGACCCCAACCCACTTAACTCTGACCACCGCCCAGTAGTCATTAAATTGGCCCCCCGCATAGGTCTCCCCGACCCCTCCCAACCCGCTCTCACCAAAAGGGTAACGGACTGGAAGAAAGTAAGCACCCAGCTGAAATCCAACACGTCCCCCCAATTGGACTCCATCCCCGACAAATTCGACTCTATCGCGGACACGACGGCCGCGATCGACTCACTCACGGAGCACGTGCAATCGGTCCTGAGCAGTTGCTCAAGGGAGGTCCCAGCGGGGGATGACCCTCGCTGGAGCCTGCCTGCCGATGTGCGTGCACTGATAACTGAGAAGAACGCGGCCGTCCGTGCCTACAGCAACTTTCCCTGCACCGCTAACAAAGCCCATATGCGTTATTTGCAGAACTCTGTAAAGACACGCTTACAGGAGCTGCGTGACGCGGGCTGGGACAAAACGCTCAGCGAACTAGAGCCTACCCACCTGGCATTCTGGGATCTTCAGAGGAAACTCAAGTCCCAGCAAACCGCCTCTATGCCCCCCCTGACCCGTCCCGACAAGACCATCGCTTTCGAGGACACTGAAAAAGCTGAATGCCTAGCAAACAGTCTCGAGGCCCAATGCTCCCCCAGCTCCCAACCAGTAGACCCAACTCACCTCTTAGAGGTCGACGCTGAGGTCGAACGTAGAGCCTCTCTCCCTCCCGTCGAGGACCCTGATAGTCCACTGCCTCCCGTCATTCCTGACGAAGTGCAGGACATCATCAAAGGTCTGAAAACCCGCAAAGCCCCCGGCTCTGATGGAATCACAAATAGGGTGATCCAGCTATTCCCTGCCCCTCTGATAATGCTATTGGCCACCATCTTCAATGGTGCCCTAAGCAATAACATCTTTCCACAAGCGTGGAAAGAGGCCACGGTCATCGGCATCCCGAAGCCAGGCAAGCCAAAGACCGAACCGTCGAGTTACCGCCCCATAAGTCTGCTCAAGGTACTCGGCAAAGTTTATGAGAGGCTTATTTATAAGCGTCTCAGAGACTATGCCGAAACCAAGGGCCTCATTCCCAACGAACAGTTTGGGTTTAGAACCCAGCACTCTAGCGTGCACCAGGCCCACCGGATTATCGAACACATAAGCGGTGGCTTCCAACGCGGTTTGATAACCGGTGCAGTATTCTTCGACATAGCGAAAGCGTTCGACAAAGTCTGGCACAACGGCTTATTATATAAGCTCTACAAACTCGGTGTGCCAGATCGTCTCGTGCTCATCTTACGGGACTTTTTGTCAAATCACCGGTGCCCCCTGGTATGTTAGGAACGAGATCCTCCATCTCGACCTAAAGATCCCCACAATCCACCAATTCTTAAAACGCAACTCCAAGCGTTTCTTTGAGTCCGCTGCCAAACATCGCAACCCTCTGGTTGTCGAGGCCGCCAATTATGTCCCCAGCAGAATTAGTCAGATCCGCCGCCCTAGGCAAATCCTCACCGACCCTGATGACCCCATAACCCTCCTCCAGGAGAGCAATAGGGCCACAAGTACAGTGCTCAAGCACAGACACCGACCCGCATTCCGACCTCGCCGCCGAGGTCCTCCGCGATCGCGACCCTCACGAGTAAATAATACTCCACCCCGACCCTTGCTCGACGATGCGCCAGCCCGCGTCGATGCTGAGCCTGTAGCTTTAAACTCCCCGACTAATAATAATAATATATCTTTGATCCAGCCTGTCCCATCTTGCTGTCCTCCCCCCAGCGACGCCCTAAGCCGAGGTCCGTACCCCACAGGGGGTGCCCTTAGCGAGCGCTCGCCTAGTTTTAATTAGAATAGTTTTTTCGCCCCTGGCTGGAGGCTTTGAGTATTAGTAGCTTAAGGCATCCGCAGGAAAGCTCGGTTAAGTAGTCATGGCCTCAGAGGTCATCTACGAGATGCCATACACAAAAAAAAAAAAAAAAAAGTTAGTTTTCTAGTGCGCGACTCAATATACCTCAATAGTGTTAATCAAAGTGGTGTTTCATTGCAAATCCCTTACAATTTCATTTGGCAAAAATAGTGTTAGATCTGAATCCTTTATTGTTACCGGAAAATATAGACCCTCCTGTTGTCATAGGAACTAACAGACTAGTCGTAATGCACTGCGGTTAGATAATTATAACAAACTGTGATTATCAGTCCATTAGCCGAGCCTATTGATTTTTCCAATTTGTATATTTGCAAATGTAAATAAATTATGCAGAACTCTGGCTATATAGAGCGATGGTCATTCGTCATGAGCTATATGAGAGTAGCCAAAGATATGGTTAAATGTTTTGCGATTGGAGAGCTCGTATATGTCCTGTTAAAGGTTAATGAGGAATAATAATAATTATGTAGGACTGGAAGCTGACCTCAACATAATGTAGTTAGGAAAAAGTTGATGATGATAGTGTTTTGTACACATTGGTGTTTATACTCACGTAGTAGTCGGAGCTTGAGTCACAACGACCACATAATTTTCAGGTGCATTAGGTCTTGGAGTCCCAATAGGTTCCTCTTCTAAGTCTTTCAGCTTGTCAACATAGTTTCTTGTAGTCATTACATCGTGTTCTTGATTTTCTTCATTGAAATCATTATCATCATCGTTGTTAACTATTGTATTTCGTGGTAGCCCTTTATGTTCATTTTTAGCTTTTAGCATTGACATGAGTTCTTTGCGAGCTAACTCATTCAATTCCTTTGTCGAGTATTCCTTTACCTGGAAATTTTAAATAGTTCCTGATTACAATATTATGTATACCTGCAATAAATATTATAAAGCAAAAATATTTTTATTTTTGCTTTTAATTAATAAACTCAAAAACTACTAAAGCGGTTTTAATTCTTTCACCTGTTTAATGCTATAAAAAGAAAAGAAAGAAAAAAATGTTTATTGTTTGTTGTCTATATTAACATCGAGTGACATAGGCTATAATTTATAAAGATATCACGCTGGCAAAACCGCTGGCAGAAGCTAGTAGAGTATATTGGAACTAGATAAGTACGTCTTTAAATTGTACGATTCAATGACACTCAAGTATTTTATTTTATGCAATGTTTAAAAGGTAAATCATACAATAAAACTCATACGATGTAACTGCAATTTTATACGGTAATGGTGGCTCGCCAACGAGTTGCGGGGAAAGAATTGATACACAGTCTGTCTCGAAAATATCTCTTCGAAGAAGAATGCAAGCTGATTTATTTTTAAATGTCGCAGCATAATGCTGAGATCTTTTGGCCTCGTACACGACTTTCTGCTTTTTTTTTTGTAATTAATTTTTATTTATGTTTTTAATTTGTTATTTCCTGTGCGAGTCTCAATAAATACTTTTCCTTTCTTTCTTTTTTATTTTCTTTCTTTTTTTATTTTTTTGATTTAAAAGAAAATATTTACTTATTTATTAAAATTGTATGCATAAGAAAAAAATAATATACAACGAATATACTCGTTGTGTGTGCTAAATTCTCTTTTGCATATGGTTTTAATATCTACCCCCAACATTTTATTCAATTCCTTATAACATAAACTTGACTTCCCATTAATCAAAAGTATACATTACACAAAAATTCAAAATTCAAAATATTTTTATTTCATATAAACCTATATGGGCACTTATGAAACGTCAGAAGCTAGGTGCACGGTTCCAATTGGTTGTTTCCTATGGAGAAGAGCCGGCAAGAAACTCCACGGTTACTCTTTTAACACCTTATCACACCCTAGGCATAAAACTAGCACGCAGCCATAGAGCTGAATGATTTGATTAAACACTAGAAGCACTTAGCTATCAGTATAATCCGATAGCCCGTGTAACGCGATCATGTACTTGCATTAACATAATAGTTACATTACAAGTTACAACGCCTCGACATTAAAGATGCGCGGTTTGGTTTTAGACTACGATAGGGATATGAGACTGGCTGTGTATGGTCTGTTCCAAAAGTATCTGATGAAAATGTAAACAAACTCCTTTCAGATTCAATTCTTACACAAGCTCTCACTAAAGGGAAATAGTAATACATTAGTCTGTATTAAGATGGTTTCAACTTTATATGTTACCACTTTTTCCAATATTTATTGTTTTGATTGAATTTTTTAAATTGTAATTGAAAAATCATCGACGAAAATGTAGGTTATAAAATTAACCTCTATTTGTTGTCAAATGAAAAACATCTTTAAGGTGGTTTAAAAGAGTAACGGTGGAGTTTCTTGCCCATTCTTCTCCATACGAAAACTACCTTTTGGAAGGGGCAACTAGAATCAATTAATTTTTTTTTTTAATTTTTGACGTTCAAAAGTGCCTTATACGGGCCTACTTGAAATAAATGATTTGACTTTGACTTTGAATAGAATTTCTGGTTTAGGTATTCAAATAATCAAATCAAAGCACTCAATCAGTATGTGGTACTACAAATTGGCATCCATTGAATTGTTTTCTGATCTACTGGTTAACATTTTCATCTGATACTTTTGGAACTGACTATAGGTACGTTTTTGTGCTACGTCTACGCAGACGTGTTTATTATTTAGCGATTATATTGGTAAGGTAAATAGAGGATGAGTTTGAAACTGCAAAACGTTGTCACTGTAAAGGTTATCTGTAAGGTCTTTGGTTCTGTTAGTTAAGTACCTAGTGGATGTCATGAGAATTGGAATCTGGCAAAGGACCTACTTTTTTAATAGACAACGGTATTTTTTACGGGTGAGTTCTTAAGTGGTTCCTATTTACCTAGGTACCTATTTTGTGTGCGACTTTAAACTCTGTGCCATTGTGGTGACTCTTCTACAAAGCCGATAAGAGTTGAAGGAATTGTTAACAAGAATACTTACAAGAAAAAGATAGAAAAAAAAATACCTTAGTCAGCTCTACTTTGGCGATAGCCGGCAGTTCCCTCAGTTGTGGGTAGTAGAAGCCGGCGGCTGGATGGTCGGGGAGCCTCGGCTTGTGTCTCGTTACAGGGTCGGGAGGAGTGGTCTCCCAGCGAGGAGCTGTGAACGTAAACCCGCTAGCCGCCCCCGCGTCTAAAGGCTCCAACTGATCATAAACAGGTTAATGGTTAGACGATGAGGGATAGAAATGATCCGATTATTTTAACCGGGTAAGTGAATATACACAAAGCGATCTGAATGTTTAGTTTCAATGATTTGCTTTGCGCTGAAGTTTGAATTTTATCAAAAGACCATGCTTTTGAGAAGTAGGCTTAGAGCCCTTTAGATAGTTGTTTGTGTGTGTGGTTATATCATAGCCACTCACACAAACACGAGTGCATTTTAAAAAGCCTCTCTTTATGAATAGGAGACATGCGAACGGCAGGTAAACAAGTTGAAGTATAGATACCAGCTTTGTAATTGCGCAACACATTTTCGTAAACGATTACGACAAATTTGTTTCATTTTGACAGTTCAACAACATTCATTGCGTTATTTACGCTGTTGAGCAGATTTTTTTTTCGAACTTATGAAGCAATGGATTAACAATTTGTTTCAAAACGATTCAGATTCCGATTGAGCATGTATTACGTAATTAGGGTACTGGTTTATTTACATGTTTTGGCTTACTCGTATGAAAAATAAATCGTTAAAATAGAAGTGTTTCCTTACGTCAAGAGTAATCTGATCCACCCAGGAGGAGTCTACGCAAAGATTCACACCATCTACACCAATGAACCAATCGGGTGATGGAATAATGCGGCACATCAGGGATACCTGTAAAATAAAACAACAGTTATTAGTGGGTTAATATGTATTGTCTCTGGCCAAGAGTCTCCTTTCTTGTAACCGTAAATGTAAACGTAACGTCCTTTCATGTAAACGTACTAAAATCACTCTATCACGTCTTACCCCCATAAGACGTGATAGAGTGATTTTAGTACGTTTGCTGGTCGAAGCAAGATCTTTTCTGATAGATATAAGTATTACACTTACGATCACGTACAACCAACATCGTTTGTTCACCGAAACTAACCAAAACCCGAAAATGTTGTCAGTTTAAGTCAATAAAAAAACCGCTATTCTTCCGACAGCTGTTTGCTGTCGAGGGCAGGGCTAATAACAGTGTCATTTTCGTCATGATAGCCTCTCGAATGGTTGTGAATAGCCTTGCTGGTCAATATTATACGAAAAGCAAAGTACCTACCTATCGTATTGCGAACTTAAACTTATTTATTATCCAGCCTAGAACTGAATCATCTCTCCCTTTCTCTTCTTGTCTCCTCCCAGCTCGAAGTGCTTGCAGCGCTTGAGCGCCACCTGTGACCTCACCTTGCAGTCGGCGCACTCAAGACGGAGTACAATTTTCTTTGTGGTTTTTGCCTTCTTCTTGAAGATGGGCTTGGACTGACCACCGTAACCCTGCTGTTTATGGTCATAACGCCTTCTGCCCTGGGCAGAGAGCCTTTCCTTGCAATTTTTGTACTGTACCTTGTGGTTCTTGTGGCATTTGCATTTTATGCAGTAAGTCCTGCGCTGTTTGGGTGCGTTCACCATTTTGGCGTTCGTTTAGCACGGTATAAAAAGTGAAATACCAAGAAGGTTCCTGAAAATACCACCCTTACCAAACTATGTCCACCATCAACAAAGACCATATTCTTGGTGTCCCCAGTCCCAGCTCCAATAGCAGGCGCCGAGAACTGGTCATACACTTGCTGTTCATCATCTCCTTCCTTCACCAGGTCGTCGATCTTGCCGTACTGGGAAAAGGTGCGGACTGAAGGTTTGGCTACCGAGCCGATGTGGTACAGGCTGTAGTTTGTGGAGTGGGATTGGCCTGGGGAGAGTGGAAAATAAGTTTAATAATAATATACGGGTAGTCAGAACTCCGAAAGTCTGACAACCAGTCATACCAAGGGATATCATGTTACCCAGTAACTGGATTATGGAGGTCGGATAGGGTCCATTTAAAATACTGGTATTTCAGCTGTATTTGGTTAGACTGGAAGCCGGCTCCAACATTGTTGGGGAAAGGCTAGGCTGATGATAAAAGATATTGCCATGTCTACCAGGTTTGGTTATCAACCTTTATATAGCGCGATTCTGGCAATATCATAATAAAACTTCAGGTGGCCCATGGGTGCCGTAAAGAACTGAACGAAATAGCTTTAGTAGAGCTCGTCCGTGGAGTCCTTACCACCATACTTGTCCCTGACGCCAACCAGCGATGATGTGTTGCGGTATGTGATTGCACCGGTACCCATAGGAACAGTCAACCGGTCGGTAGATACACTTTCAATTTAAGCTGGTCTAGCGTAGTAAGGAGTTTCAATAAAATAAGGGCGTTTTCCCACGAGCCACCGCACGAGACTATTTAATCAACAACACGATGCATGACACACGACCTGTCGTTTCTACGTTTTCCCACGAGTGACGATTCCAGCAACAATACAGCAGTCGCTTACCGTAAAATGTCGTATTTAATTTTTTCCATTTTTGTTTAACTCCAACTCAATATTTCAATCAAAACAAACTAAACTCAACTCGTGAGCAAGTTTATACAGGTTCCTGTGGCTATGTCGTTACCGCAAAATATACCTCACATAGCGAACTGTCGTTTGAAAAATGTGTGACACTGTTCGGTGTCGTTGCGTGAGTAAACAGTTCATAGAAATGTATGGTGCCCGGAGTCGTCACCGCATTTTGTCGTGTCGTGCGGTGGCTCGTGGGAAAACGCCCGTAGATGCTTATACCTACTGGATTTATTGCGCTACTTGCTGGTTTGAGCGACCTACTATACAAATATTGTTTGCTGTCTTAAATATAGCAACGTATTACATAAAGGTAAATAATATTAGTTGTTTTACTAAATCCTAATAAGGAGATACATTTATCCTTAAATAATGGTAATATATATATATATATATATATTTATTTTAAAGAAAAACCAGTCAATCATACATAATGAATTCCCTCTAATATTTACTTATTGAACCTCATTTACTGATACAGACGTACATATACCGGTATATCAAGTTAAATTCAACGTAAACGTGTAAAGGAAACGGTTCATCGAAGCGTCGCAGCCTGCTGAGTGATTCTCAAAGGAATTCTGCACAATATTGATTATGGTTGGGATTTAATTATTAATGTTATGTATTATGAATAAATATTGAATATGAGGGTCAACGAATAGGGTTTGTTCTAAGCAAATCATAGTCTACCCTTGTACCAAATTCCATTAAAGAAGAAAATAATTAAATAAAATACGTTTATTTGCGGTAAACAAACGTTTATTTCCGTGCAGCCGTTTTAGCGTAAAAACGTAATAAACAAACAAACAAACTCACTTTTTTTGCATTTATAATTTTACTAGCAGTGCCACGCGGTTTCACCCGCATTAGTCTCGATTCCGTAAGAATATCGAAATAAAAAGTATTCTATGTCCTAATTCAGGTCATGGTCTACTCATGTGCCAAATTTCGTCCAAATCTGTTAAGCCGTTTTAGCGTGAAACCGTAACAAACAAACACACAAAAAATCAAATCTTATCTCTTTATAATATTATAGTTAAGATATTATTAATTTAGCCAAGCCGTGCCCCGCCCGATAGGATGTAAAACTGACGAACTTCCATACAAAATTTCGTTCCCTATTGAACCCCCCTAGGGGATGAATTTTCATAAATCCATCACTTTCATTATTAAACAAACTCTTGTGCAATTTGTCATGCTTCTAGACCCAGCAATTTTAGACTGTGCGTTGTCTGAGAGTGAAAAAAAGATATTTTTATTAAATAGATGCTTTTTTTTATAAATTACCTCATTAATGCAGAGGGCAGATTCCTATTAAAGACTTCTTATTCCGAGTTCCCAGAGGAATAATGTTATTAGGCTTTTAACATTAATTCTAAAGTTTAAATAGGTAATACTCACTATGTTAACGAGCTGTAATATTTATTAACGAGCATTATGAAATAATAAAACGTGCCTAATATAGAAGTTATAACACAGTTCATAAAAATAATGTAATGTGAAAAGCTCATTGGGTTTAATTTTATCCTACTAATATTATAAATGTTGTTTGTATGTTTGGATGCTTACTTACTCAATCACGCAAAAACGCCTGCACGGATTCGGATGAAATTTAGCACAGAGGTAGTTTATAACCTGTATAAACACAGATTAATTTTAAAACTATAACCAGGACAATTTCCGACATCATCGCGGGCGATGCCGAATTGATAATTTAACATTTTCTTTTAATTTCGAAAGCCGTTTTTTAATAAGAATGTTTTCACGACGAACCTATTACAATAACGGGTTAATATTAAAATAATTCAATTGAAACTTATTTGCATTTGCAGAATAGCGTTCGTGGCTACCTTAGCCTTTATCGAAGCATTTTATAGGCCATTTGCTTGGAAACAAGCGGAGTGAGATATGCAAATACAGCAGTTTTCTAAGGCCAGGCTATGTTCATTTTATTATAATTACTTGATAGTCATCGCCTGGGTGCTCCAAAATTATGAATAGGCTGAACTGTGAATTATTTATGAGATTTTACTGAATTATCTTCCGAGGATTCGGAGAGGGAGTTTCGTTTTATAATGGGTTAAAGCAATGTTATTTCTAAATTAGATAAATTGAGCAAAACTTTGATTGAAAATGTAGATACAATTTCATTGTCCACGAAACAGACATAAAATAATACTTTAATCAATTGTTCGTCGTGAACCGTTGATCCTACTAATATTATAAACGCGAAAGTTTGTGAGAATGGATGGATGTTTGTTACTCTTTCACGCAAAAACTACTGAACAGATTTTAATGAAATTTAGCACACAAATAGTTTATAACCTGGATTAACACATACGATATTTTTATCCCGATATTCCCACGGGATCGAGACTTATGCGGATGCAACCGTGGGGCGCTGCTAGTAATTTGTATATGTGGCACAGATCTGGAAAAGGGCTACACACTACTTTCTTTTGAAAACGTAATTTTCAGTCTTTCATTATACGCTTTTATAATTTCCAACGTGACGGTACTATCGTGGACGTCCACGTCCACGTCACGGCATCACGACGATACAGGGAAGTAAATGTATGGAAATATAAAGACGCTTTGAAATTTCCGTCCACGATAGCATTATAACGTGCACGTATTTCCATACATTTTATAGTGTCGTCGACGTGGACGTCCACGATATCCACGATAATATCGTGAGGTTAGAAATTATAAAAGCACAACAATATCAGCTTATTTTATTTTCATTGATTACAACCGGAGAAATAACTTTATAAATAAAAGTCTAAAGTGTTGATTCAAAACAGCGAAGTTCATTGAACTGTAGTATATTTTGAGTAGACGAACTTCCATAAAAAAACACGGACAAAAATAGCGCGTAGATATAATGTAAGGGAACTTATGTAATAATATTTAGATTGGAGCGAGATTTATGATTATTATATTACAGCGTTAAGTAAAACGGAGTACCTACAATAAATATAGACTCAACTGCGTTCAGACAAATAAAAATTTAAGATGGCTGCTGGATTTTTGTTTTATTTTTACCGAACTACGGCTAAGCCAAAGGAGGTTATGACCACTGTATGATCTAAACTAATATTATAAAGAGAAAATATTTAATTTTTTTATGTTTGTTTGAAATGGATGAACTCAATAAATACATAACCGATTTTAAAAATTCTTTCACAAATAGAAAGCTACATTATCCGCAAGTAACATGGGCTGTTATTTGATCGATTTCCACGCGAACGTTGTCGCGGGCAGAAGCTAGTGTCTCATAAAGCTTTGAATAGTTATTATGTTTGAGATGTAGTCGATAAGAAACAACAACGTTAAATAAATCATTTTCCCTAACCTATATACCGAATACTAAGAAGGCAAATAATTAGGTGTCATTTGATGGCTTGAAAAATGCTACCGTAGGTATATAAGGGTCACATAGTTTTTTTGGAGTCTTCTAATACAGGCATTACTTGCTTAAATGAAGACTCCAAACCCAAAATTGTTTGTGAATACTTTTGGTCACAATAAACGTTATTCTATTCTATTCTATTCTACATAGTATGTTTTGCATAGTTACCCAAAATCATCATCATCTGTGAAACATTTTTAGAAATATTATTATATCTTTAACAAGTTTTTATAAAAAATAAATAAACGCTAAAGTTTTTAATGAACCTTATTTCTTGGTATAAACATCTAATAAACTATTATAATCAGAGCAAATGTTTTAATGGAACAAGTGCTTGGGTGGAGGCCAAGAAAATTCGATACTCGTATTCTCAGAAGCTAAACTAAATATCCAACAATGGAATGACTACCCGGGATTAGAAAAAAAGGGCTTTAAAAAAAATATATATTTAGCTGCGGCCCGCGGTTTCACTTGCATAAGTCTCGATCCTATGGGAATATCGGGATAAAAAGTATAGTATGTCCTAACCCAGGTCACGGTCTACATATGTCCCAAATTTCATCGAAATCCGTTCAACCGTTTTAGCGTGAAAGCGTAACAAACAAACAAACTCACTTTCGCATTTATAATAGTTAGGATAAATTACTGGCTGCGCCCCGCGGTTTCACCCACATAAGTCTCGATTCCGGGAGAATATCGCGATTAAAATATCCTATGTCCCAAAGCGTAACAAACAAATAAATAAATAAATAAATAAATAAAAATAAATAAATAAACAAATAAATCAATAAAGAAATACATAAATAAATAAAATAAAATCCATTTATTTCAGGTCCCATATTACAATCACAACGAAACACGAGATAAATACAAATCACAATATAAAATAAAGCAAATCAGTGTCAAATAAAAATATTTTTTTTAAATGAATTGGAAATTAATAATATAAAATATAAATTAAAATTAAAATTTAGGGCAAATTTTTTGGGTAAAAATAATAACATAAATTAATAAAACAGCAAATATCACGTTGCTCGTTAACATGCCCTTGCTATATGCCTACTGCAACGCATCCTAATATAAGGGCAGTCCAATCACCCAGCAATGATCACTAGGACAGCATTGGAGCTGACCGCACCAAGGACGCGCACCGCTTGCGCATTGTGGTGTGAAAACAGTCGGTGCGCGCTTCCGCAAACATGCCCGAGGCACTGCAGAAGCGGGGCAGCCCCAATACCGCCCTGAACGCGTTGTTGTACTGGACGCGGCGGGCACTGTACATCGCCTGTGTATAGCTAGCTCACTGGCTACACGTGTACGAAGAAGTGCAGTATGCTTTAAAAAGTGTGACCTTAACTTGTTCGGAACAGCGTACTAACCTGCGTGCCAACATATTCGCTCTTTTTGACAAGGTTCTCCGCTCCTTTTCGATGCCCTAAGTATTTAAATTGTTTCACCCAGTCTAGAGGAAATTTTCATTGAGAAAAGCTGGTGGTATACTTTGCGGGCATTTAGCACTACTCGTCTCAAATACCATGCACTGGCTTTTGGTCACATTATATTTAAGGCCGTGCCCACTCGCGTACTCCTCACAGATTTGCATTAGCTTCCTCAAGCCACAGACCGAAGCACTCAGCAGCACCATGTCGTCAGCATAACTAAGGTTATTGACGCAAACATCATCATATAGATCCCAGTACATTTAAGAGTGTTCTGACATTATGGTAAAATATTTGAAATAATTCGTTGATCATTTGAGTTTCAAGTTCAATTCTCCAAGTCAATGTGAATTAATTACATTAAGTCCATAGATTTAAGTTTTCATCTGCAACATATTTCATTTCAGTACAAGTCCGCGATCTCCTCACGAAGGAACTTCTCAAGTCATCGTCCTTTATTATAATACCAACTAACCCTACAAAAGCGTGCTTAAAATATCTGAAGTTAAGTTATCTTTAAGTGCGAAACTTGCGAACTTAAGCTCTTGCAACAGATAGCTTCCAGTGAAGTATTCACCGTTATAAGTTTTATAAATTGTACTGAATTCAGTTTTGTTTCATTTTAAATTATTTTCTAGAGTACATTCTTTAAGTTTGTTCAGGGAAAATCTTGTTTTAATATCATCATTCTTACTTCTTTGGAGTTAAATTGTAGTTTTATAATCTAGCTCTGTGATTGTAGGTTTAGAAAGTTTAAAATGTGGTTTTCTGCAAAGAACAGTCACTGCTTTTTCCCTTCATTGGTGTCGATAAAATCAGTGTCATAAAAAGTTAAGTAATATTAAAAAATAACACCGTTCATTCTTTATTAGAACTGAAACTCGTTTTTATTTGATGTAGAAAATATGCAGGTGCGCGACATAGGAGTCGGTAAAGTAGCATCTATATCCACGGTAAAGCAAATTTGTCAATTTTCTCTACAAATGGTTTCTGAAAGAATGACTTTGAAAAATACGAAGAAAAGAAAATATTTGGAACCTTTTTCTCACAGTATGTAACACATTGTTGACAGGCAGTGTGTCAGGTAGAGGCTCGGTAGGTACCTAATGCTATTTGTTTGTAACATGTGTCTTAGAGCCAAACTGATTTTGAGCGCCTGCCTCATATTGTGCCGAGATAGGGTTGTCCCAAGTTCACTTTATTCTCTAAGTGGTCTAGTGACCGCAAGCGCTACTCCTGAACATGAGGTCCCAGGTCGGGCAACGTGTTATTGGGGTTTTCTATCTGGAATTTCTCAGTAGTCTGGGACCTAAATTTGTGCCCAGTTGAAGGCTCGCCCCATGGGCTTAAAGATAACTTACATGGGACTTCGACATAACTGTTGGAATGTGGTTGTACTATAGGTACACCTCTGCCTAACCCTTAGGGGAATACAGGCGTGATATTATGTTATGTGTGTTTCAGGAATATTATGAATCCATAATATTCCTGATTAGAAAGAAGTTATTTTTCTTTATGATCAAAGTGTAATTGAAATCTAACCATATTAGTTTTTAAGAAAGATGGCATTAACTTTCAAAGTTTCTTGTAATTTAGATTGTTGGTAGAAGAAATTTAATTTCCAGAAAGTGGAAATCTTTAACTTTCAGATGGAATTAAAAGTGTAAACCGTACAAGAATTTGTAAACTGTTTAAGATATACAACAGTTTTTGTAAATGATAAATTGGAATGAGATCAAAAGATTTTATAGATCTAAATCATCGACAGCTATCAAAAAGAGGGTGACATTAAAATCTGGATTGAATATCTCGGAGATTCGTCTAAAATTTTAATCAAACAGATTCTTTCACATTTTATTGACTCTTGATCGTGAAAAAAGATGTCACCATAAAAACATAAACCCTTTTTATTTCCAATCGGTGAACTCCAAAATACACAAACAAGCGCCATTTATTTCAGTAGAAATTTTTGGGACAGATTTCAGAATTGCCAGCCCTATCTCCCGCCCCTTTTTGATTGAAAACTGACAAAAGGATTTTTTTTCGTCGCAAAAAGGACAAATGCCTTTCAAATACCGACGCACCAGAAGATTTATACCCTCCCACGGATAATTCAATATCTTTTACTCCCATAATATAATGGAGACAACTTTGTTTTCTGGTCACGGCCTGAATCTTTGAACAGCATTGAGATGTTCTTTGAACAGTTCTCGGTTTTAATAATTTCTTTTCTTTGTTGTTAAGTTAAGAATATGGGATCATGAAAGATATATTACTCATGTTTGCCTTGTACATAATGCAGATTCATGTAGGTAATATGAGGATGTCTTACAGAAGTTGTAGGATTCTTTACCATCTGAGCTTATTTAATCATATTTCGATTTTGATTTCATTTCGTTTTAAATGATAAATGATATTATTTCTGTTGTTGTACAAACTCTTTTACACGTCAATTATATTTTAAAAACAGGAATCGTATACCATAAGTATTATTTCTTTTATTTCATTTTCAATACATATAATTTAAATTTATAAATATTTTTTATTAAAAAAAACATATTATTATTATTACGAGTATGGTACCGTGAAAGCGTAACAAACAAACTCACTTTCGCATATATAATATTAGTTAGGATATCACGGTAATATTTTCTAAACAAAAGCTGTCAAAGCATGACATTTTTCCTCAGATGAATGTTACTGATGATTGAAAACTTTAATTGTTAAATTAAATTTCACAACAATTGTTGCTAATTTAACTGATTAAAAAAATAAAAATAAGAAGCAAAACATGCAATTTTAGCGTGTCAAACAACTAACCGATTTCATGGTTTTTCATGGCACACCTCAGCGTTTTTCGTGAGGTCTTAAAGAATACTGCTATTTTTATTGAAACACTTTTAAAAGTGTGTGTAAAATAGCCAAACCTCTTTATATTAGCAATAAAATAAAATCAGCTGATGATAAAATAAAAATTACCTGGCAAATAATGAAACAGGTAGGAAAAAACAGCGACATACTGAATTTAATTTAATGACTGATCATGGTCCTTTTAAATCAGATGTAGAAATAGCTCAGGAATTTGAAAACTTTTATGCTAATATTCCCCTTAAAACTACTGAAGCTTCAAATTCCTCACCAGCGCTTTCTGCTGCCTTACTTAGACAGAATGTGAAGGCCCTTTGGAGCTTAGGTTTTAGCATACGAACCCCCAGCTGTTATAAAAGCTTTTAAAGATCTTAAAATTAAATCAACAGATGATCTCTGCGGACTGTCTGTAAAAGTCTGTAGATCTATTATCGGAACCATTGCGCCCTATTTAGCTTTCATGTTTAACACCAGTGTAGACCAAGGAGTCTTTCCGGATCTCATGAAACATAGTAAAGTAGTTCCATTATTCAAATCCGGTGATAGTGAAGAACCCAACAATTATAGGCCTGTGTCAATTCTACTAGTTCTCAGTAAGGTGTTTGAAAAGTTGATGCTCAATCAAATGTTACGCCACTTAATAAAAAATCCATCTTTCATGAATTCTCCAAAGGGGGGTTTACCACTTAATAAAAAATCCATCTTTCATGGTTTCACCAAAGGGGGGTTTACCACTGACACCGGTGTCACCCTAATAAAGAACATTTTAATGCCTGGGAAGAAGCACCAGATGCCATTGGAATTTTTTGCGACCTCTCGAAGGCGTTCGATTGCGTAGTCCATGAGACATTTTTGCTGAAACTGGAGCACTATGGGATTAGGAATATAGCTCTTGATTTACTAAGATCATACCCGAAATATAGGAAGGTTAAATTTCAAATAAACGTCGTAAACTCATTGGGGTCTGAAATGGCAATGGGCGTTCCTCAAGGTTCTATATTGGGTCCATTCCTATTTTTAGTTTACTATCTTTACTACCTTTTGGAAGGGGCGACCAGAATCAATTTTTTTTTGTAAACTTTGACGTTCAAAAGTGCCTTAAAGGGCCTATTTGAAATAAATGATTTGACTGACTTTGTTTTAAATTATAACATTTTATAAACAGACCTTATTATTGCACCAAGGTGGATATTCCATTTTAGTCACCAAAGTTTTATTTGCTTTCAATAGTACAAAACTACCAAAAGAAAGTTATGATGAAGGAATGAATGGTAAAATTACTATGGTAGATCAGCTATTTCTTTTTACTCATCGAGCAACCATAACGCGGTAATAGTATTTAAACAAAAGCTGTCAAAGCGTGAATTTTTTTCCTGAGATGAATGTTACTAATAATTGAAAACTATAATTGCGTTATTAAATTTCACAACAAAAAGAAGAAAGATATAGATAGGTACCTACAGGTAGAAACAACAAACAAATACGACAATAAAGTAACAATGAATCTACCTAGAGATCGGGAGAAAAGTAACATTTTCAGATAAGATCGCTCCTTTGTGTAGAGAAAGGACGGACAAATAAATAGCGAGTTATCTTGGACGAGCAAAACCGCGAAACGTCACTAAAACGTTAAGATAAAGGGAAACTTATTTTTAGTTTCCCCTTTTGTTTTTCTTGTCTTTTTGAGTAGATCCGTATTAATTATTTTTGAGAACCACATTTGAAAGAGAAAGGTTTTGTGATGAGCAATACAATATTACAGGGTAACCTATTGCGATAGCGTACTTATCTAACTCTTATCCTGACTTATTATTATAATTACATTTTGTAACTTATTACAAATAATGCATTTTTTGTGAACTCACTCAGAGAACAACAGAATAGGTTAGGTCATTAGCTATGAGGTTGAGAATGAGATTGCGGAATGCACGCGTCTGTGGCACCTTACTTAAAATATTGGTCCGAGCACGCAGCTCTGTCAGCAGCCGTGAATGTCGTCGTCGCCACACGTACCTGTTCGGAACACACGATCGATTCGCACGAATTTACTTGCCCAAAACAGGCAAATCATCACTTTTAAATAATATTATTTTTTCTATAGGTGATTCGCACGAAGTTAATTTATTTGTGCTCAACTGCGTAAGTCAACAACGTAAATAATGCAATGAATGTTGTTGAACTGTCAAAATGAAAGCCATTGCTACTGTTAGTGTGTTACGCAATTACCCCGCTGATCCGACATTTAAATAATAATATTAATAAGTAGGTTTAAATACGATCTAAGATGGAAGAAATAATATCATTTAAGTATAGTTAAGTCCTCTTAGGAAATAATAATAATAATTATTATTATTGTTTCTCCTTCGAGGTAATCTTATTGTAAGTAATATACCGCTTAATCTGATAGGCTTATTATTGTTATTTGTTATATCAAGTAGGTAAGCTCTTTAGGGCTTAACAGACATCAAATTACTATTATTCAGTAAACAATTCTGGTGGATTTACCTAATGATAGGATTCCGTCTTGTTTCTTATATTATCTTTCTTATTGAAGTCGGTATTAATGCCTCATATCTATCTATGAATATTATACATTTTAATTGAAGTCGCTTTTCGCTTCAGTCTTTGTAACTGCGTTGATCTTCTAAACCACGCAACGTATTTTGGTGCTGTTTTCGCCATCGTTTAGGGAATTTTCTCTTGAAGGTTTATGTCTATAATACATTAATATGAAACTTACATATAATAAAGAAATTTCGGTCGCTAGTTCACGATAAACAAAAGTTAAGAAACCACCACCACCATACAAATACGCATAATCAGCAACATGGGAACATTCTATGTTGTCAGCCACATGTTTCCCGCGAGACATAAACATGTTGCTAAATGTTGTGCAACTTTTGTTTCCCATTAATACGGGGTTAATTAATTCACTCTTATTTAATGATTGTCATTTTCTAGAGCGAAACTTTTTTGTTGTCTTAGTACAACCTACGAGTATTTAATAGATATCGATTCAAACAATTTTTTTTTATAAAATGTGCAAAATTCAGGTGGTCTTAAAAGTTTTGGTGATCGAACTCACGACCTCATACTCAACTGTCACGTTTCCAGCCACTAGACCCATGAGGCAGTTATTTTTTGTTAGATACTATGAAATATTTACTTACCAAAAACCTGTGACCACTGCGCCTTAGGCCGGTTCTGTGGATAGTCCTTCGGGAACATCTCCTCACTCCACAGCATTTGCAACGACACTTTATACACAGCCACATCATCAACGTCACATCCTACCGTCAAATCAAACAACGCTAATAAAAAGAAAAACAAGATGGCGGTCATTCGACGCGCAACCGCCATCACCAATAGACGTGCGCGAAAACACAGATATTAGATTTTTTACGGATTTTTTAAACGTTTTTAAGCGAAAAGGTGTTTTAGTTTGTTGAAATTCAGTTTCCGTGTGCGTGTAACTGCGTCGAAGAGATGCGGTGGACTTTTCTATTTTGGATTCCCGTTCTCTGCGGACAGAAATAAACACATTGGCGACGGTCCGTACGCGCGAGCGATGACTTGTGCATCTGGTTTATTTATATTAATCAAAACAATTTCTTTTTACTGTTTTGTAAGAAAATATGCTGTTGAAATCTGTTTCTTACAAATCTGAATTTATGAAATTGTGGATTAATCTAAAAAAATCTCCCCAAATATTATTTTACAGAATTATAAGTTTGAGAAGATAATAAGTTTTAATCTCACCTTTTGAAATTAACGTGAATCTATTCTTATCACAAGCATAATTTGTTTTAATGAAAGATTAAAAATAACGATCACAATTAGAAGATTTTTTAAAGAATTCAAATTGACGTAGTTTTGTATAAGAGCGCCTTTGGCCCGTCTTTATTTTTCGAAAGGAAAATAAAATTGCAAATACAACTTAATCCTCATTCTAATAGGTAAGTAGACGTTGACGGGTCGCAGGTGTTAGCGGTTCGGCGGGTCTTCTGGACCCGCGGGGTAAATAGGGGAGGAGGGTGTTCCTTAAATCGCGAGGCTTTTAACCCGTCCCAAGTGTCCACCTGATTGATTGATAGTGGACCTGTATCATTGGATTTTTGGGCAAGTTTGTGATATATTTAGGGCTATATATATAAACGAAATAAACCAACTGATTTTTTATTTTTTATTATACACTACTTTTACGTTTCAATCTGGATGAAATAACCACTCTCAAGCTTGTTAACATAACAGAGAATCATTCAATGTTAGTCATGCTCATAATATCATTTATTACTCCACAAATAACCGTGTAATTAACAGTATTATAGTTTACCTATTTACTTATTTAGGTAATACAAAGTAAACCAACAGACGTAACAATAAAACTACAGCATTCTTTATACTAAATCGAACTTTATCCAGACAAAGTGAGTACGTTCTAGTTCTAGTGGAATAATAAAAACTTGAAAATTATGCGCTTCAAAGTTTCTCTATTGAGAGAGTTCCCTTCCAGATCTAGGGTTCAACCGGTATCAAGCCCCGTCTATATTGGGATTTCATTTTACTAGTAACAATATACTTTGTTTGACAACCCTATTTACTAGTAAAACTTGTATGAAAATGCGGATAAACACTCTTAAAACACACGGATAGAGTCGAGTTTACTATGAATAATAAAGTTGCCCAAATGTAAGAACGATATTGTGCCTTTTTGGAAAGATGTGCTATAAATGCTAAAACAATATTTTTTGTCAACATATTCATTGCCAAAAACAATATTGTTTAATAGCAGACCCTAGGCGATTGAAATAAAATACAGATATTCTGAATAAAACAAATATCCGGGCTTTAAAATTTCTTTTTCCAAAACAATTAGTATTTTTCAGTACTAATTGTTTTGGAAAAAGTGATCTAAAGTTACCTCCTCCATTATAGTTTCAAGAATTACAGATATTAACGATATTAGATATTTTATATCATATTTATAGAATAAAGTTCTCACAGGACTCCAGAAAATCACTATCTTTTACATCAAGTGCAAGATAAAGTTTGAATAGTGTATAATGCAGAGTAGATGGCATTATCGGGCAGGGCAGATTAACTCGATTCATTGCTTGTAAGAGTAAATCGAGTTCGCTTAGTTCCGATGAGCAGTGAATCGATATCGATAAGGTCGTAGTGGAATTACTTGGTTAGTTTGATATAAAACATCGTCCAATCTATTACAGAAAATAAATAGGCTCGTGTGAGTAAATTAGAAATAAATTGAGTAACCTCGAATAGTTTGGGAATCATTTCAATATCATCTGTGATCCGAGGTAAAGGCTATGCTAGACTGATGAGGAAAAAAATATTAAAAAATTGGTATCATTACCGTAGATTTTCTTGTGTAGGATTAGTACAGATTTATGTTGAACTTGGGTGTCCTTTCTATTTGTATTGTATAGTATTTGGCGCAGCCGCGAGGCACACATCTTGCTAGTATCTTACAACGCATCTTACACTTTTTATTTTGTATTCTTTCTTTTTACTTGAGTGCTTTTTAGTATGTGCTAAATAAATGTATTTTCTTTCTTTCTTTCTTTTTTTTTCTTTCTTTAGCGTAAGGATAATCCGTTAAATCCGTTCTCGCAGGGAGATCTTAGTTTTCCCCGACGCTTGTCAAAAAATACAAATACATCAGATTATTCTATACTTATAATATAATCTTAACTATTATTATGAAGAGAAAAAAAATGTTTTTTTTGTATGTTTGTTTGCAACGCTGTCACGCTAAAAAGGCCGAACGGATTTGGATGAAATTTGGCATATGGGTAGACCATGACCTCGGTTAAGACATATCTACATATCCAATATCTTTCTACCCGAATATTCCCCCGGGATCGAGAATTATGCGGGTGAAACCGTGGGCCGCAGCTTGTACATAATTGTATACATAATATATAATATAATCTGTACTAATATTATAAAAAGGTAAAATTTATTTGTTTGTATGTAGGGGGTAATCTCTGGATCTACCAGTCGGATTTGAAAAAATCTTTTGGCATTAGATAGCCAATTCTTGAGGAAGGTTATAGGCTATGTAGCATCACGCTACGACCTTAAGGAGCTGAGCAAAAAGAAAAAAAATCTTAAAGAACGCTAAGCGAAACCGAAGTAATTGCGCGGGTGGGCGATGGGATGCAACGCGATGGGTCGGAGGCCGAAATTTTACATGGATGAAGTTGCAGGCAGAAGTTAGTTACATTATATACTACTTAAATCAGAGAAATTAAAACAAAAGGATCTGTAAACGATTTTTTTTAAATAAGTTCAAAAATTTGCTTTTCTAACTACCCAGATTTCGATAAACACCCAACTTCGTCAAAGCCCAATTCCTATGCTAAACTACGCTATCAGCTCCGGATCGTAACCACAAAACAAGAACAACAGGGCTTGAGTTTCCTTCAGAAACTTCAACATTCATGCTTATAGAAACGTCTTGCCCATTCCTAGTCCCCTGGTCCTTACCACAAAGCCTTCGTTGAAAATTCGAATAAACAGGGAGGCAAGGAGTTGGACTCCAACTTTTTCGATATTAAAAAAGTTTGCAAATGCTAAGGAAGCCTTCGTCGAAAGGTTTGTCTTCAGCTTTTTGTGTAGAGCTAGATATTGTTTTGGTTGGAATATTTATTTATTTATTTACACAACGCTTCTATCATTACCGGATATCCCAAAGCGATAGGGAGGTACTTCGCTTATACTTATTTTACAAATTGTAACACAAATGGTATTCAGTTATTTTTGTGAATTCGTTCAATGAACAGGAAAAAATTACAATCCTCTCGGCGACTTCATTGAGTGTACGTAAGGCGCGAGTAACTGGCGCTTTTAGAAGCAAGTTAGTACTGCCATGTGGCACCGCCAGCAGCTGCGGCGGTCTCCGCCGCAGCAGTAGTTGCTGGGCACGCAGAGATTCACCTCCTTCAATACCCCCTGATTCTTGATTTTACCATTGAATATTTTAAAAATATTAATGGCGAGAGTCATATCCCTTCTTAATTCTAACTTGTTGTACCCAACCATGCCTACAACAAAAAAGGGGTTCCCTATCCATTTGCATAAAATTTTAAGACCTAATATAACTTAGCATAATGATGTTTGGCATAATTATATTTTCGCATAATATAATTACGCATAACAGCTTACGCGTAATTTTTTTAAGCATAATTTCTCTAACCATAATAATGATTAAGCATAATATTCTAAAGCATACATTTATTAAGCATAAAGTTAAAGCATAAATTTATTAAGCATAAAGTTAAAGCATGCAAGCAAGCATGCAGCATGCAAGCAAGCATGCAGCATGCAGCATTCAAGCGAGCATGCAACATGCAGCAGGCAGGGTTTCTGTCACGGCTCCGGCGCTGCGGGCCTCCGGCGGCCCCACGCGCCTACGTGATTTTAAATTACACTCTAGGGGTAGGACAAACAAGACTACGTGGAGTCGGTTTTGCAGCAATTCGGTTCTTAGGCCTACTAACGTTATGCGAATCAAATTTATGCCAAAACAAATTAGTCTTTAAGATGATTATGCCAACATAAAACGTATGCCTAAAAAAATTATGCCGAAGTATTATTATGCCAAAACAAATTGTGCCAAAATCGTTATGCCGAAGTATATTAGGGCAAAGAACATTATGCGAAAAGAAGGTATCCCCAAAAAAGGATGGGTATATCAATGGATAATAAGGATATACTCAATAAAGTCTCATGTACAGATAGATACCTTATGAATTTATTTTGCATGCGTTCCAACCTGAGACATGTATTTAGTTTCATGCGGAGCCCAAATAATTGCTTTACATTCCAACTGACTCCTTATACTCCAATATGACTAAAGATGTTATTTTTTATGGTTTTAGGAGTTTTTGTTGTCTTTGTAATAGTTTTGGATTGTCCAGGCACATGGCTGTTATTGTATCAGTGCTTATATGTTCAAGGTCTAAGTGCAAGTTACAACAAAATATCAGTCACGACAAATTGTTGATCTCAAATATAAAAATATAAGTCTATTATTTTGATTAAGTATTATTTTTTTACTGATCAAAACGTACCTAAAATATCGTATATAAAGTATATAAAAGTATTGCCAGCAACAAAAATACAGTGACGATGTAATATTTAGCGCATGTTCCTATTTTAGATGTTGCCAGCGCTTACTACACTTAACCTAGTTTCTGGGATCTATTTTATGAGTTGCAAGGGAAGCTTACGATAGGTATCTTATTATTTCTGTATCAGCGTGGAAGTAGGTCGTAAAAATATGAATTCAAATGGCTTAGTGTACGCTGAACGTGCGCTGTTGACCTTTAGAGGAGTAAAGAGTATCTGATTGGGTCACTCTACCCCACTTACTGTTTTGTTCTTTTTCATTTTGTAAGCTCAATATTCTTTACGTCAACATAGTTATGCATAAGCTTTAGAAGTAGTTGAACTGATCTTTTATTATAGCGTTCTATAGACTTGACTTCTGCACGATATTAGCTGGAATTGATTGGTAAAGAGTAAATTCAGAACCAATTTGAGAATCAGCGTACAGAACTCCGGTAACATGAGACAACAGGATCAAAAAGTGTGACGATATGACTGTAACTAGACAGAACTACGTCCTACAACTAATGAAATGAAAAAAATAAAATAATAATAATGTGAAATTTGTTAACATGATCGCTCTATTTATCTAAACTCCGCAAGCCATCATTGAGAATAAGCAGAACATATTCTTTCTTGGTAAAGGAAGATATTGAAAACGCTATAATTAACTGTGAATAGTTCCTGAAAGTAGAATACTCCTTTTATGAACAAAATTATACTAGATAGAGGGTAAAGTGATAAGTCTAAACGATTCTATTCCCAGTGAATATTTTAAACTTATCTTGAAATAGAGAACTGAACTTTATAGTTAGACCGGATTTATTTGACTTGGTCTAGCGTTCGATAGCAGATAGTACGGAATTGAATTCAGTTCAGGTTTGCTTTTTGACAGTTATAACTTTCAATGAGGTAGAATTACTTTATGTTACTAGAGTTTATATTTAGATATATGGTACCTAATGGAAAATCAGTCGATGGAATATACGAGTATTTGAACGCTGATCTACAAGAAATGTGAATAAAAAAAAAAAACCTAAACTAATATAATGTAATTTCTATTAGATAATGAGGTTCTATGTTTTATGTCTAAGAGTTTGGTATCCGCACTTAGTCCTTCAGGTGGGCCAAATAGCCTACCACCCCCACCAGAAGTTGATCACGTCTCCTGGTCTGTTTAGAACTGTGTAATGAGGTAATTCATTATTTAGTTTTCCTTTTATATAGTTTAGTTAGAGTAAAACCAATGGGTATGAAGGGTTGGTGTGATTTAAATCTTAACCCTCGTTTTCTCCCATTTAAGTATTGACATATTTTTACCAAGCAAGCCCAAAGTTTTGGACAAAAATACGTAGACAACGCCAGTATTGTATACTTACATGCCTGTTGTTGTCTGTCATGTGTGTTGTTCTTATCAACCCCAACTTGCAAAAGTCACAGACACGCCAAAGAAAAACTTTGTCGAACACAGGATTATGCCATCCATGTTCGGTGACAATTGTCGAGTGGGGAGGGAACACCAAAACAAGTCCATTCGGAGGGTATAAAAACATATTGCGAACATTAACTCAGTTGCAGAGTGGGGCAGTGTTCAGTTATGTGTTGGGAGCCGTAAACTTTAGTAAGTTATACGGGAATTACAATGTAGGGAATGTGGCCTGTAGGTATATGTTGTATGAAAGGTTTTCGACCGCTTTGTTGTTTATGAGTAGTTTTTGGGATCTATTTTAGAAGAAAAATGCAATGACTTCTTCTTGCTACAAATAAATAAAATGAAGAAGAAACGGGAAGATACGCTATCCATAATCATCGTTTGTTTTCTAATTCAATTAAGCTCATTTGAATTGGAATTAGAAGTAGCGAGTTTTTTTTAATACAAATTTGCCTGCACCATGCTACTACAACTAAAACTTAATAAACTGTTAATTAGTACTAACTAATTATATTATTTTGTGATAATATGGTTTGTAATACTGTCTGAAATAAAATAAGTATTATTTCCTTTATTCCACATTATACATATAAAATATTTTTAAATAGAATAAAAATATAAAAACATTTAAAAATAGAATAAAAATAGTAGCCCACCGGTAACGGGAACAAGGTCAAAGCTGCTAACAATGAGAACCGTATCCAGGAGTACCGCTTTCTGAATCAAGCCATTAATCCAGCTGCCCAACGGTGATCCTCTTTAGGTGTTACGCGAGGCTCTTGGCAATTAAGCCATTGGCTGATACGATTATCCGCACAATGATCGCTGAGTCCAGATCCCACATGTCGACAACGATAAGTGTTAAAATTATTAAACTCAAGCTAAGAGTACCAAACGTTTATTTAGTCAAAAATAAAATAGTAAATACAAGAAAAAGTAATTTCTAAAGTACTTAATTCCTATGTTAATGTTGTTCCTAAGTCTATCACATAAAATGATGCATTCACCTTTTTTTTTTTTTTTTGGGTGGGTGATTCTCAAATAACTTCTCCTGCTCTGGGCGGAGCGGGAGGGCGTGTTAGACTCTTACTGACTAAAACCCACCCGTGTTCCTTCAGTTGCCTGTACGTTGCCAGGGGCTACGCTATCCTTTTCGGACTTTCCCGCAACCCCGGCAGGCATCGGTCCTATGCGCGGGCTAAGGGGTCCGCTTCAGTTGTTGACATCTCTTTGAGGCGCGCGTGGAACACAACGCGCCGTCGTCGACCCGGCCCTGGATGATGCATTCACCTTAAATGAACATCTTTGTTTTTTTACAGCGCAGGGAGGCATTATGTTCAATTTCCGATGAAAGGAAAAATTCATGAAGACAGGATATTGCCTGAAACCTTCCTGTATCGGTAGCTACCGTAATCGAATGTGTTACGATATTTTGTACATTATTTATTGAAAGCCGAATAATTAAATCGGGTGCTTCTGTGTTTACCTTTTATTAAAATATTGTAGTTTTATAGGGATATATAAACGTTTATAGTAAATATTGAGGACTTTTGCAAGTAAAGGAAATTGTAACCTAAACATATTCATGTCTCTTTTCAGCGACAATGATGCGTCGACAAGGTTTCGTCGCCCACTGCATGTTAGCCTGCCATGTTGCAGTCAAAGTGTCATCTTGACGAGGTGGCCACCCGTGTCCAATATGATGTGAATTGCTTTGAAAGCAAGGATTAAGTACAAAGATGGTGAAACCTACCCACCTAACGTTAAGCTTCTTGGTCAGTAAATGCTATGTAAAGTAGACGAAGTAAATTAGACATTACTAACTTGTAGCATAGGTCTTAAAAGAGCGGCGGTGCTTGGGCCTCCCCGGCCTATGGTCAGGATTAGACGTCTTTCGGCTGAAAAAAAGTGTAAAGAAAATTTCCGTAAACACGTCCAAAATATATGTTCGTCATCTTTGGGGTAATTTTATTTGTTTGCACATTTCGCGATATAATTTCTTTACCGACTTAGCATAATAGATTGTGTCGTAATGTTAATACCGCAGAATGACATTCAGGCATCTTCCTTACTTTACAGTATGTCAACTCGACATTGGTCAAATTTGATCTTTGTTTTCAAGAAATTAAATATATCTTTCTTTGCAATAGTCCGCTCAGTGTGTCCTGACTTGATAAATGAAAGAATATGAAAATTGACGAAGACATAAAAGACTCGAATGTACATCTACACAATACCAGCAGTGCTATTCTGTAAACATCTCACCGTGAAAACTTAGGTGAAGTGAGCTGTCATTCCACCTGGGGCTAGGGACTGACAGCTCACTCCGAGCTCACTTCACCTCAGTTTTCACGGTGAGATGGTTACAGAATACACCGGCAGGTAATCTGAAAAGCTCAACGCAGATGGCGCTGGCTGTGTTGGGGGTCATACGAAATGTCAAACATTGGTTATTTCTTTGGGGCGACGAAGTTTTCAACTAACTTTAGTTATTTTTCTTGAAATAATAATACGTCAGTGTTGTGTATAGATGCGCAATCCACCCATCGGGTTACCGGTTTTATACCCAGGTGGGTTTGAACCGGGTGTTTTGGGTGTATTTGGGTTTAAACCCGATTTCCAACCTTTCGGGTGTAATTGATTTTTGTATAAAAAAATATACCTACCTAACTACAAATATTTAGTATGTCTTATTAATAATAAGCATAAACAATAGGGACTATCTAAAATATGTGTGTACAACTAAATTAGTATTATACAAACTAAAATATAGCGTCGTTAATTTCATCCGCATCACTGTCGACTGGTAGTGTACCCAAGAGACTGGCCGCATTGCCACATTGTATGGCAATGCTTAGCCTC
The DNA here is from genome assembly GCA_949128155.2 of Xanthia icteritia. NCBI lineage: Eukaryota > Metazoa > Arthropoda > Insecta > Lepidoptera > Noctuidae > Xanthia > Xanthia icteritia. The sequence continues at coordinate 4,227,156 of OX421943.2, forward strand.
TGGCCAAGGTAAAAGCTAGCCCTTGGGTCACGGGAAGTGTCAACCAGTCGTTTGGAGATTTCATTGAATAAACCATGAGCACTCGAACCCCAACCGGCTCGAAAATATAGTTACCTATAAGGTTATTATACTTTCGCCGCTTGAGGTTTTCTGCAGCCGCAGCGGCAGCACAGCACGCTGAGCCAGGAAGATGGGATGGTGCAAAAGTATCGACACACGTTGCGTCCCACACTAAAGGCCCACCTACCTTCCATGGAAATAAAGACATGCCGTTCGGTCTCTTGCCATCATCGCGTGCCAAGCCATTGGGTTCTAATACAGCTGGAACGCCGACGGTGACAAGAGCTCGTCGGATGATGTCATTAATGTTCGCGTGCCGCGCTAAGTGACCCGCACTTCGGCTGCAAGATAAGCCATGGTGTCCTCCTCGGACACCATGGCTTATCTTGCACCTGTTGACAACTTCGCCACAGTGACCGCGATGATGAGAACAACAAGGAGCTCCTTGTCGCAGGGAAGCAGCGATGCGGAAAGTAGTGTCGTCGAACAAAGTGCCTAAGTTCGATGACGGTAGTGCATGAAGCCACAGGCCCGACTCCCACTTACCCACAGCCAGCAGGCGCGCACGCTCCACAGTAGTAGCAGACGTGTCAAGTAAATTTTTCTGTACTACTCTGCAGAGCGGCTCATCCCACCGTCTCTGGGAAAATGGATTGTCGGGCGAATCTGAAAAACTAACTTGTTCTACAATAACCGTTAGGAAGAAACGTTATACTTTTTAATGAATTATAATTAGGTGAAATAAAATAAAGCAAGACAAGACCTTTATTTCCTGATGCTAATCAATAACAAATTACTCAATACTCAATTCTTTATTGCATTCCACAATGTAGGCTTAGGTGGTAAATATTTGCCAAAAGAAACAATCATGGACCCTGTCGGGCACAGCAAAAGAAAGATATGTGGAGAAGAGGACTTATCGTTTACATAACTTATAGGTAACCAAATTTATTCTAACTTATTCTCAACACACTTACAAAATAATTAATTTTATAATAACAATAATTTCGCTTACGGGTATTATAATTATACTTATGTGTTTTAGGGATTTATCGTTTAAATATTCGTTGACACTATAATAACATTTGCTTATTAAGAACTTGTAAATTAAGTACTACATTGTTATTGTTACAGACAGCTGATAGGTTTTCTGACTTCACCTGATGTCGAAGGTTTATTTATTTAACAGTTTATGTAAACACATATAAAGAGACAAGAAAAAGGAACAGAAAAATACGTACAAAGGTGATGCTTATTTCTAAAGAAATCTCTTCCAGCATACCTGCGATAGGAGAGTGGATAAAAAGAGGTGTAGACAACGTGTGTAAGAGTAGAAGAGAAAATAAAATAAAAACATTTAACCATTCACTAATATAAAATATGACTTTCAATATGAGAATATACTTACATACATACTTCTAAAATAAATATCTCTTAAATATAATATACTAATAATTATAATTTAGTAGGTATATAATATAATAATAAATACAAAATATGCAACTATGACGAAGTGGAAAGATAGTGTTCTTTCACTCTTCTTTTAAAAACTGCAACAGTTTGGCAGTCCCTAATGTTAGGCGAAAGTGAATTCCACAACCGTACAGCATGCACACTAAAGGAGTAGGAGTGGAAGGTTCGTTGTTGTCGTTCGATATCGTCTGGTCTACATAACTCTCTGTTCTGATGACTATTATCTATTGAAGGCACAGTAGAAGTGACTTGAATACTCGGTGAATATCGTTAGATGCACCGCACCTATCACGAAACTTTCTTCAACAGAGCTGAGAGCTCTCGAAGTTGTCGTTTCTGTCATACGCTGCCAATCAGAAATAAAACATAGCTTAGTGTTACTTATATCATAGATATTTATTCACATAGATACATAACTTATCATATAGGTTTAGATACATTTTGAAGGCAACTTTGTTGGAAAAAAAATATAATTTCGAGTGGTTACTTACCTCTGTACCAAGTCTTCTTTTTTCAAAATACTTTTGCATTTTTAATTTCGAAGTTCATTCTTCAATTCTTTCACATTCCAATCAAGTCATTTACCTCGAAATTCTCGGAAATAAAATCAACGAACGAAAAGTTTTCAAATTCCCTTCGAGAAACTGAACTGAGTAGTCATGACCGCCAAACACCAGCGCCACCAAGTGAGAGCAATGGCGGACATCCCTGCCACTGCATGTTTCCATTTAAAACAGAGCACTCGACATAATAATTAGTGTAACAAAACTGTGCAATTACCACACAATAATTATTACCGTACTAAACATTCTAAACACCGTATTACACGGACAAAACGTAATAATATAACGTACTTATAATTTAATATTAAAAGTTAGTTTGTTCGGCGTTTGGATTGGCCAACAGATCTCTATGAAAGCGTTATCATGGTGATGAGAATAATGACTGGTGATTAAGTGGAATGAAGGGGTGAACGAGCACGTACCTACTTACCAACCGTTTCTAAAAATGAATTCATTATTTCAAAGTAGGTGATGTTAATATCTACGACTCGGTTCGGGCTTGGAATGGTATAGGATTAACCATCTTTCAGGCAAACAATCCACATGTTAGCTGTCAAAGGCTTTTTTTTTTGTCGATCCTTGATGAGCCGACGGACATTGTTCTGTCCTTTCAATAACTTAATTTCAATACAAATTCCCAAAGAAACACTTTGACTTTTTCCCGATTTCCGGGAAACTTTTCAAATTTTTCTTACAATAAAAACCTAATACAAATATTTTAAAACAAAAAATAGCCAAATCAGTCAAGCCGGTCTCAAGTTATGCGCTTATCAACACGAACAGCGTTTCATTATTATTTTTATAGGTAGATATAGATTGTACGTCTCTCAAATATTATAGCAGTTTTTATTGTAGCCACTAACATATTATTTATCTGTAGATTGTTTTATAGTACCTACCCCACAAAACATTTCAACAGTTTCGAGGGCTTTAAGGAAATAAATAATTCCAACTGAAACTCCACATTAAGGGCACAAATTAATACGAACCGGGTGGGGGCTAGGAAACACAAACAACTCACAAAGGCTGCTTAATTGCCAATTTACTCATGTTAACAATACTATTGTATAACGAAGGACTGGTCAATTAATTCCTGCAATTAAAACTCTACTGTGACAGCGGCTGTCAAATAAATTAGGACTGCGGTGGACTGAAGGAATTTCAAGGTAATAATTCACTTGAAATATCTTAACTGTGGCCCGTGAAAACCCTATTTATGAGAGTAATATCAGTGGAATTCTAATAGTTTAGGGATGGATGGAAAAAAGGAACTTACGGTGGACATTTTTATATTTATTGATGTAATATTTGAATCGTATTGCATTAACTTTCGAATATGATCGTAGGTATATGATAGTGTAGTTTCATCACCACCGCTAGAAAACGGTGAAGGAAAACATCGTGAGAGTTAGAAACCGGCATGTCTTAGAACCAAAAATTCAAAGACATGTGACATCCATTAATCTCGAGCCCGCGTGGTTTTTTATGGCAGGCCCCCTCTCACAGAGAGGAGATCATGCTGTTATGATATTGTAATATATCCCTACGGCTACAAATTTATCGCGAAAACTTCCTTGAAACGTTTTGTATCAAATATAGGTTTAATTTGATTAAGCTCAGCTTGAGTTTGGAATTCAGATTTCAAAGCTTAGTCAATATTGAATAAAATCCTACTGCAATATCTAAATGATAATCATAATTTCTCCTGACGGATGCTCAACACGACATCTGAGAATTATCGTAAAACATGACAAAATATTCAGTTTCGCAATTTTCCTTTGCGTACCCGTTATTCATAATTCCTATGCTATCTGTCGGAACATGAAACCATTTTCCAAGTCCTAATAAAGTAATGAATTTACGCAAATCGACAAAACAAACGATGGAGGAACACGCGAGTTCGTTTTCAAAGATATTTGGCATGTTTAGTAGTCACGAGCTTTGCGAGTACTTCAAATATGGATGTAGCTTGGTTTCTATAGAAATATGCTGTGCGCGGCCGTAATATAGGAGGGTTCTAGATATAGTTCGCATTTGGAGAAAGAAAGTCAATTCTGTCGCGGTCTAAAGCTTTGGCTTCCTAAGAAAGTTACAGTGAACAGTCACATATTAACGGCTGTCCAAATACATAGCGTTTTTGACACCTAAATGTAAAAATGTGTGTGGAAATGAATGAAAACAGTAGCTTTAGAGTGTAAAGCGTGGGTTTACGTCCGTCATTTTTGGGTGACCGCTGGAAATCAGCGCCGTGCTGTGGGTCCTGATCCTAAGTGCAAGCCTTCATGTCGCAGGTACAACGTGCAGCTATCGACTACTTATTTCCATGCTTTTATTTATATTATATTTGTTATGTTTTATAGAGGTTATAAAGAAAAGAAAGAAAATACGTTTATTTGCGGTAAACAAGACGCAAAGAAAGAACACAAAACAAAAAAATAACAAGTTGAGGGAAAATATGAAATGCGTCACATCCACACAAAACGGCCATCGCTCAGCATAATGCTGCGAGCCTATGCGAGACAGAGCCCTAGCGCTGGTTTTCAGCGACAGTCGGCGTTGACGTTATTACGTCGACCGGTACAGCATACAATGAAATATAAATAAGATATAAGCATAAAACAAATTTACAATCATTAATCTACATGTTTTTATAAGATAAAATATTTAAAATGGCAACATTTCATTCGGTCTGCATAGACTCAAGCCAGGCTTAGAGTAATATGTGCGCGCAGCTGTCAGAAAACGATCTTTATGACGTTTTGATTGACATCAGCTATCTAAATAAGCAACACATTTTCGTGAACGATTACGACAAATTTGTTTCATTTTGACAGTTCAACAATATTCCTTGCGTTATTTACGTTGTTGAGCAGATTTTTTTTCGAACTTATGAGGCAATGGATTAGCAATTTGATTCAAAACGAATCAGATTCCGATTGATCGTGTATTATGCAATTAGGGCACTGGTTACTTAACAATGATGTAATTAATGTTATGATTATGATGGGTTAGAATTGTGTAATATAGTAACAAAGGATGTAGGTATTGGGTGATTGTGTAGGTGTTGTTCTCCTAAACAGTGTTTGTGAAATTTGTGTTAGATGGTGTATGACCAACTCGGTGACTTATCCTTTTTCCTATGTACACACACTAAACAGACATAAGATGGAAACACAGACGAAAAGCTATTGAAACGAGATCAAACAACAGATCAATGACAAAATGGTAAGTGTGAAATTATATTTAGATTTATGCATCGTGATTTTAATGAGTTTTGTTACTATTCAATCAATTTAATTAGATTGGTTAATTATATAAATTAGAATATTTTTTTATCAAGGAACTATACTTAACAAACCGAGGAACAGGGTGTAAAGTTCACTCATCCTCCATAGAAAAGGGTGGATTCTCCGACCGATCAGACGGGTGTTGTGTCTGGTGGCCTATCAATCGTCGGGACGATTGATGTCGGGACGTTGTATATATGCTGGTCGCGTTGTAAACTCTGCTTGCGCGATGTAGGATTTTGTGTGTCGTCAGTTTGATGCGTATTTTGCATGTGGCGATGTAGTACGTATCGCCTTATTTACCCATATTCAAGGAAATAAAAGATTCGATTTGACGATAGCCGAACTTTATCCAAAACACGATGTGGCCTAGTAGCAGCCACGTACTATAAGGTAACGCATTTACCATTGCAACTCCGTCAGAAAATGACATAAAAATACTTTCCAAGTAGCGATTTTCTATTCATAATAAAATTGAGGTGCTAGAAACTGTTTGGCTGATTTTCCCGTCAAACGGAGGGATTGAGTCGGAAATAGAATAATGGCTACCACCGCACCCCCGCTACCGGGGTCCTAAAACCTGCGCGAGGGCTAATATAAAGGGTTTATAGGATATTGTGGGCTGGGAAGCTGACCGCTAGGATATAAAAGAGAGATTTTAATACGGAGGTGTATTTTCGAAACTCACACTTTGGGTGAGTTGATTACGGCAATCGCCGTGATTTATAATTAGATATTTAGGGCACTGGTTAATAACGTTAACCATAACATTAAAAAATGCCTGTAATACCGAAGGGTTATAATATCATAATAATATTAAATTTATTAAAATTTAAATACAACACAGTTGTTTATATGCCTGAACTAGATTGAACCTGTGCTTCAGGCTAGAAAGTAAGGCAGCGGTTTTACCTACTATAGTACACCCACATTTCGCCAGTTTTGTTCAAGTCCCATGTAATAGGAGGTGAGCCTATTGCCATGAAATTCCTAATGAAAAAACCCAATAACACTTTGTTCAACCTGGGAATGAAATCCAGGACCAAACGAGGCAGCCGACTCTCGATTGACCTTTACCGTTTAAACTCTAGTAAATATTAAAAGTCTATTTATAAAAATAATAAAACAAATCCTCAACTAATTATCCTAAACTAACCCTAAGTCAACTTCAAAACTGTAACTACCCACGAATAACAAAATAAAGATGGCGACCACTAATCCATCAAATTGCGCGTCACCAAGGATTAACCAGTAATGGACGTCAAACATTTACACAGGAGGAACGTGCCCGTGGCCCGGCTACAAGGATCAAAATAATTTTCTTTTTAAAATCGGAACTTGGACCCCTTTCGTCTTGAAGCCTAAAATGTGTGAGAAAACATCGAGTTTGTAGTGTGTTCGGCCATGTTTATTAAGGCGGCTAGACTGGAAATCAAACAAAGGATTTGTGTTTTACACTATGTATGTAGTATATAGTGGCCGGTCTTAAATCTTGCTTTAATAGAGTTTGAGTGAAATTAAAGGTTTATAGAGCGTAGTCTCTAAGCTGTTACTCAAAAATGTGTGACTGTCTATTTCTTAAGTGTTATATTAACGCCCTGGCTGGTTCTGTAATGGATAGTTAAAAAAAAAAACTAAACAGAAAGGAGTGTGTAAAGCCCCCAATACACGTTCGGCCAACGTGCATTGCAACACGCAAATCAAACGCAAAAATGTCCGGTATACGTTGGCTAAGTACGTGTACTGGGGGCATAAAGATAGTAGCAGGTGGCGTTCTGTAGTTTCTGTCTACTCCCATGGGAAGAATTCATGAGTTAATCCATGTATGTAAACAAAAAAAAAACCGTACACGTGATAGAAGTGAAACTTCTTAAAGAATAAAAAATAAGAGAGATTTAGTGTGAGAGATAGAGAGAGAGAGCTGTGTCTTTCTTCTCTCTCATGTAACGAAATGTGCCGAAATCATCGAAGATCCTCAGATTCATCTGTAAGAAAAAAAAAATATATATACGCGTCAACTTGAGAACCTCCACCTTTTTATCATGGGGAAAAAAAATAGCGGCGAAAAAAACAAGGAGATTCTCAAGTCGATGCGCATTGTTGTATATTTTTTTTACACATAGATCAGCTATCTAATTACGCAACACATTTTCGTAAACGATTATGACGAATTTGTTGCATTTTGACAGTTCAACAACATTCATTGCGTTATTTACGTTGTTGAGCAGATTTTTTTTTCGAACTTATGCAGCAATTGATTAGCAATTTGTTTCAAAACGATTCTAATTCCGATTGCTAGTGTATTGCGTAATTAGGGTAATGTGTCCTTATTATGAAGTATTAATGCCATCATGATTCCGTTGCGAAGAAAGGATGGTGCAATAGGTCATGTATAGCTCCGTATCTCTCTAACACTGGAAAAACGATGGCATTAATTCTTCATAATATGGCCCCTGGTCTAACCTTATATCTGCATTACGCAAACAATTATCTATTGTCAGAAAGTCGTTCCTCTGTATCAAATACACAACATGCTGATTAAAACATTGTTAGCAAAAATGAAGCTAATAAACGCATGTAAATAAAGCTTTAACAACAAAGAGAAAGCAAATAAATATTCATCAGTTGACCCAAAACAAGCTTGTAAACCAAAATCAAATATCACTCCACCGGGATTAATCGATCTGCTAATCAATTCGTCCCAACAACGCGTTGAAAACTGACGGTAACTCGAGATAACTCGAGTGTCCTCGGCCACATTACAAGATAGTTAAGCGTAGTTTACCAAGTTTTGCGAGCTTTCGACCCTATAAGTTGTATCGTTAACCCCCCAGTCCTTTACATGGAATGATAACGCGAAGATGTTTCGAAGGATTATGTTGGGTTGGGTGGAAGATTCTTTGAGGGTTTTGTTTTGCGAATGGCAGTTGACGATGTATTAAAAGATCCTACATGAATGTCAATACTTAACCCGGAATGAGCAGCTCAAATGGCTTGGATTGACACGAGAAATGAAGAAGTAGATTGCTTATTGCAACAGGCCTCAAAAGTAAAAATGATAATACCAGCCAATTACTGTCCTACTGCAGGGCAAGGGCGTCTTCTCAGTAAATATATATCATTTATTTCGGATCATACATAATAAGTAACACATACAATCAGTATCAGTAGTACATACAATCCATATAGTATTAGTAACAAAGACTTAAAAACGATGTTAGTAAAACTTACAAACTAATCTAACATCAACTAATAACTGCGTGGCTCAACACAAAATTCAAAAATTCAAAATTCAAAAGTCATTTATTCAAACTAGGCTGAGAATCAGCACTTTTCGAACGTCAAAATTACATAAGACAGTCCCCCAAAACGCCCACCCTTCACCACTTCCTAGTGCTTTAGCTGGGAAGAAGAAGTGGCGCAACAAACTCCCCAGCAGCACAGCTGTCTGTTCAGTAAAAAAGATTCTATACAAAATGATATTTACATTACGCAACACAAAACATAATTTAAATTATAAATTATGTTTTGTGTTGCACATGTTGGCACGTGTCTCCGCATCCAGTGCCTAATAAAGGGGCTGTCCACCTTGTCGAACAATGTTTTTAGGAAGCTGTTGGGGCTCCCGCGCAACCTACCTATTATTGACGCCGCCCGCTTTCTCATTATGGCATGAAATCATCATCAACACGGGCTTCCGCGAACATCTGCGAAGCGCTGCAGAAGCGCGGAAGCCCCATCAACGTCCTAAACCTATTATTATACTGAATGCGTAGGACGTTGTAGGCCCTCTGCGTATACTTCACCCACAAGCTACACGTGTAGAAGGTTTGGCAGTAGGCCTTAAAAAGATACACCTTCACATCCCCACTACAACGTGCAAACCTGCGGGCTAACATATTGCACCGAACCGTCAACGCCCTACGCTCCCTATCCAAATCTGCATCATCAGATAAGTCCTCCGTAACTAGATGTCCTAGGTATTTAACTTGAGCCACACGCTGCAATGGTGTTCCGCTTAGAGTTACTGGAGGAACGTTACCTAGCGAACCACGTTTGCACTTAAAAATCACCATCTGTGATTTCTTGACATTGTACGTAAGCCCATGCGTCGCCGCATAAGACTCACATACCACAAGTAATTTCCGGAGTGCACTTATTGAGTAAAGCATTGATCACCACGCTTGCTCAAGACGGATTGGCGATAGAGAGACTTATATTGAATATAAGAACAGGTGCTGGCTTCCTCACGAGTTCCTTAAAAAAAGTAAAGTAACATTAGTAGTAAGTGTTAAAAGAGTAAAGTAACATTAGTGTAAGTCAACAGTAAAGTAGAACAAAATATTTAATTGGTTCGTTGTACTGCCCTTACATTTAAAGTAAACCGGACGCAATTTTTCACCAGACATGTCGCTGACACATGCGAAGTGACGTCATATATTTACGTAAAATGTTTTCCCAGATAATCGATATGGTCGGTCTCGTCTCGGACATTGGTCATCCACCGCATTTTGGACATCAGCCAGGAGACACGCGGAAAAAACACGTCGTTTAGACGTACCATTCTCTGACAAACTAGCGGGCGTTCATTTTGTTGAGATGTAAACAGGAATTCGGAGGGCGGCTGCAAATTATGACATGTTTTGTTGAAGAAAGAATGTTTTCTGTTTATAACGTCAATTGAAGGGGGAGAAAGAAGGGTCAAATAGTGGCGTGGCTTGTAGTAGCTACATAAGCAGAAGCTTGTCTACTTTCTGGAGCAATAATTTACTTTAAGGAGAAAAATAAACAGCTTTCCAGAGCCGACCCTCGCTTTTCGATTTTAGCTCAAATTTACCCTGAACTTAAATGTACAGTCGACTACCTACCGTAAACTTAAATGTACGGTCGACTACCTACCGTAAACTTAAATGTACAGTCGACTACCTACCGCAAACTTAAATATACAGTTGACTACCTACCGTAAACTTAAATGTAAAGTCGAGTACCGTGAACTTATATGTATTAATCGACAGTAGTATGGAGTTTCAATAGAATAAGAGGCCAGCATGTAGTGGATTCGTAGTCCCTGACGAGCGGTTGATATAGTCAACCGCTTGTCAGTGACTACGCTAATTAGAAAGACTATGATATATGTTGAAATTATTGTATTATAGAGAGTTTTGCTTATCGAATGACGTCAATGTCTTAAATTACCTTAATAAATGCCTTTTTTTTTGGGTGGGATTTTATCAAATAACTTCTCCCGCTCTGGGCGGAGCAGGAGGGCGTGTCAGACTCTTACTGACTAAAACCCACCCGTGTTCCTTCAGTTGCCTGTACGTTACCAGGGGCCACGGTATCCCTTTCGGACTTTTCCGCAAACCTTAATAAATGCCTCATCTGCCATCCATAGTATTTGCATGTTATTACTAAGTTGCTTGAGGGCTAACCTCTACTATCTCTAAGTGACAAACTGCTAAGATTAATAACAAAATAATAAGGGGAAGAAGTTTCAAATCTTAGACGTAACAAACAATTAGATTTCAGATGTTAGGGGGATTAGGAGCTAAACTCAAGTTTTATAATGCCTAAAAGTATAATTAGGATCCACTGCAGTATACAAAATCAGAAAAATATATAATATTCTTCAGGATATACGAGTATATCATACTCGTATATATATAGTGTGTTGATAGTGTGTTGAAAACAACTAATTTGATACGATGGAAAAAAATCACGAATATACCTCAAAAATTTTCTTATAACGATTAAAAACCATATTAATATACGTGCACTAATTCTGATTTTTCTTCAGATTATTCTACAAAGTCAAAGTCAAAGTCAAATCATTTATTTCTAAGGCACTTTTGAACGTCAAAAATTTACAAAAAAAAATAATTGATTCTAGTTGCCCCTTCCAAAAGGTAGTTTTCGTATGGAGAAGAATGGGCAAGAAACTCCACCGTTACTCTTTTAAAATGTTTTACAATATTTTGTATAAGTACATTCTAAGGCACTTTTGAACGTCAAAAATTTACAAAAAAAATTAATTGATTCTAGTTGCCCCTTCCAAAAGGTAGTTTTCGTATGGAGAAGAATGGGCAAGAAACTCCACCGTTACTCTTTTAAAATGTTTTACAATATTTTGTATAAGTACATTAGTTATATAATTATATGTGAGGACGATGCACCTAGAATAAAATTATTATACCACAATAGGTAAAAAGAATTAAAAAATGAAGCAACAACAGATAAACTAATTATGTGATAGATACATGGTGCTCACATATTTACAAACATTGTAAAAGTAGACGATCCTCCTAAGATTCCACAATTAATAAGTCAGTGTGCGAGGAATTGGTCATAGAATGTAAAATCAATGGCATATAATAAAAAATAATAATAAAATATACACTTAAATTTGCAACCAGTTTGATTTTGTCTTGATTCTAAATTATCCTATGGAGCAGGACCAGCATGTTTCCAAGCATTCTTATCTTCGATATAATCCTCTAATTTGTAATATGCTTGTTTACAAAGTGTACTTTTAATATGAGCTTTAAATTTTCTTTCATTTAATTGCAAAATATCACAAGGTATTTTGTTGTAACATTTAACACAGTACCCCATAAAAGATGATACTTAGAAAATTATACTTAAAAAATTATGATGATACTTAAAAAAGATGATACTTAAAGATGATACTTAGATGATACTTACAGAAAAGATACTTTAGATAATCTGAAAAATGGTTGATCTATTTTATCTTTATTTCTAGTATTAAAATTATGTCTATCACTTATTTTATTAAAAAGATGTCGATTTTTTCTAACATACATAATATTTTCATAAATGAATTGGCAAGGTACCGTCATAATATTAATCCTTTTAAATAGTTCCCTGAGAGATTCGCGGTGACGTAGATTATAAATGGCTCTGACAGCTCTCTTTTGCAAAATAAAGATGGATTCAATGTCAGCAGCCCGACCCCACAGTAAAATGCCATACGACATAATACTGTGGAAGTAACTAAAATAGACCAATCGCGCGATTTCTACGTCTGTTAACTGTCTTATCTTTTTAACAGCATAAGCGGCTGAGCTAGCCGCTCCGCAAGAGATGTTATGTGAGGTCCCCATTGTAATTTCTCGTCTAATGTGATTACTTAACTAACTATTACTACAAGCAACATATAACGTAATAATAATAATTTAGTTAAGTTTGTGTATAATTTTGCTATTTTTATTAATTGATTTGTAAAATATTATACTATGAATTAACAAATAAATGAAATATAACGTAATAATATTTTTTTTTGAACAATCATTAGATTTTCGGTAAATAGATAATTGTTTCATAGTTTCCAATAAATTACTACTAAATTACTCTTTCTTTTCTAAGCAGTCAGTCAGGCAGACAGTGACCACGCTTTAGCTGTTGTCAGCCTCTTAAAATGATACATTGGCCTTTATTATGATATTGTCAAGCAGTGTATGTGACAGAAATAATACAAGCTGATTTTTTTTTTAAACTCAGGGCGAATTTCACCAATGAAACTGAACACGATCAGCAAATAAACCACGTCTATGAGCTGTCATTATCTTTTGCGGATTATTGACACTGACAGCTGTTGAACGCGGCTTACACTCTCCGATCGCGTTCAGTTTCATTGGTGAAATTAGAATTCAATGAGTTTTTTAAACGTTTAAGTAGTCGACCTCTTAATTTCCTCACCACTTTTAACAATAACTTTATTACCAGTTAATTGAAACTTTACTCAGGTTGAAAATATATAACTCTCACATCTATAAATACTAATATTAATAATAAAGCTGAAGAGTTTTTTATTTGTTTGTTTGTTTGAACGCGCTAATCTTGTGAACGGTTCTTGAGAAAGGTTATTGGTTATTGCTATATAGCCGAGCAAAAAGAAAAAAAGGCAGAAAGGACGCTAAGCGAAAACGAAGTAATAGCGCGGGCGGGCGATTAAATGCGAGGGAGTGGGACGTGAGAACAAGAAATTTTACTCGGACGAAGACGCGGGCAGAAGCTAGTAGACAAATAAATAGACCTCATCGTTTTATCAGTGCAAGTGACTTTCAAACTGAGGGTGGTAAAGCAAATACGAGGTCAACGATACACAGTCCTTATGAACGTACCCATAAAGTGTTATTCATATAACGATTTACTTGAATGAGTCTGAACCTGGTTTATTTAGCAACGTCTGTGAAGATAACAGTTTAATTTGAAGCCTGATAGACGTGGCTAGGTTTTGGGTAGGAATTTAAGGTGTTCTGCTTTTGGAAATGGGGCAATTAGATCTTCTAGTAAACGTAATTAGATTTGAAATTCTAATATTATTTAGGAGACCCAGAGAAGTGATAAGAGGGAAGGCCCAAGGGAGGCCTTTGCCCCCCAGTGGGACAACACGAGCTTATAATAAATAATAACAGTAAATCTATATATTAATACGTGACGTGGCAAAAACTTTGCACCTCTTTTTACGAAAATTACGCAGACGGAGGATTATGGAATTTGACACAGTTAAAGTTTATATGGAGAAGGAGTGCAGATATTAATAATTAAGTAATATTTTTATAAAATTATGCATTTGTAATAAATTAAATTAAAAACATTACATACACTCCCATGTGTTTGACACACACTGGTTAAAGATGGCTATCTTAGAATAATGACATGGCAGTATGGAATTAGTATGTACTATACATGGAATTAGTATATATAAACTATCCTAACAAACTTAAAATTTAAATTAATTATGGTCAAATTTCACCCACTGGGTTACCACTTGTATTATTTAATATGATGTAATGCCTGGAAAATCTAGATTGGTGTTGGAACTTTAGGGTATTCAGCAAATAGAAACTGACCCTATTGTATTGAAGGTGGTAGATAAACAACACACAAGAACAAGACCCAGTAAACAGATATTTCTTTTTTTAAGTTTGTGTTCGAAATCTTAAGCCTTTTAAACTGAATCATTGTTAATGTTCCATAATTTACCTACACGTGTAACAGTAGCTATAATAAGTACTTTCTTACAAGCGATGTAACCAGAAACCAATTATCCGAACCGCAATTAAGGGGTACTTCAGGAACATACTGTTAAACTTTTTAAATAAAAACCGTCCCACACACCGCATAACAAATAAAACCTCATATCGCGGTTAACTGTCCACATTGTGGTCGTTTTCCACATTTTTACCTCCGTCCAGTGTTCGCGAGAGTTTAAAAAAAAATGAAAATCTCGTAATTCAGAATGATGGGGACAGTTTAATTATTTAGCTTGTTTTGCTGATGAGTTCCGCGCGGTATGAGGGTAGAGAATAATGGGGCCGGACTAGGCAGTGTAATAATTTATAATCATATAACGATAAATGACGGTTAATATATCGAGATGTGTAATGGGCTAATTATAGAATGTAGATAAGGACTGTCGAATTACGAAAATCTTAACTTTACGTAGAACCTTGTCTTAGACCATGCAAATGGCGACGCACGACGTCAAAAATGTGACGTAATACTTCAATGGGGAGATAACTGTCAAATTAGTGAGCGAAGATGGCGCTAAGTGTTTGTAAAATTTCATTCAGCTGTTTTAGTAGTTCCTTGCTGAAAAAATTGCCACAAGATGACATAAAGCCCACGTACGCACGGACGTAATAAAATCGCGGCGATTTTTTTTCGTGCACTGGATTTTCTACGTTTTGCTTAGCGCCGAGAGTTGAAAATCCAACAGAGTGTTTTTTCAACGCGCTGGCGCGAGAGTGCGTCTCAAAGCGTTGGATTCTCAACGCTCGGCTCAACACCGAGAGTTGAAAACCAGTGTACGAAAAAAAAACGCCGCGATAAAAACACGTTCGTGCTAACCTGGGGTTGCAGTCTCGACATAGATAGCGATCGCTATCAGACCGATTTTGGACGCAGTCCTAATGGCGTCCCTAGACGGTCAAAAATGCTTGACAAGCATGAAAAAATCACGTTCTTGTCAAGCACATCGCGCGCGTCTAGGAACGCTGTTACGACTTTAGAACCGAATTCGGTCGCATAGCGATCGCTATCTATGTCGAGACTGCAGGGCTTGTGCTAATAGTTATGTCGCCAATTGGTCGCTTTTCGTTCAAGATGACTTTGACAAGTGATAAATACTCAGCGCCCTCTCGCGGTGAAACTTCCAGCAAACAATCCAATTGACAAATAACGAGTTAAATGTGAGTATTTCCAAAACTAATCAACATTTTCGCAATCGTGATCGTATCTATCTTGGTAGGTACCAATTAAACTTACCTTTGAAGTAATTGTGTAGCTACCGCTAACAACTCGCTGCAGGCGCAGTTTGACCTCGGAGTTCAATTGGGTACTTTTTATTCAGTTAATTTAAAAACAATCCATAATCATTCCGACGCTTCAATATCGTTACTAAAATAGACAAACATTGTGTTATAATTATAATTCAGCAAGTTTTCCATTTTTGCAATCGATGCTGTCGCGACAAAGCAATTAGAATGCACTCGACGACCGAGCATCGAGACTATTCGATTATTATCGATCGGATTGACGCGCCACAGTAAATAATCTGTTTGTGGAAATTTTCTAGACTTTTTGTCAGACAGATTAAAAGACCAGTTTTATTGGTAAGGATTTCTCGATAACTGGCGTAGGCACATAGCTGTCTTAATCCGAAGTCAGTTAAAATAGATAATTATGTCATACTAGCTTTTCGCCCACGTCGATAATGTCCTAATCCAGGTCATGGTCTACCCATCTGCCATCATTTCATCCAGATCCGTTCAGCCGTTTTGGCATGAAAGCGTAAAATAAACAAACAAACTCACTTTCTCATTTATAGTTAGTTAGGATACGGAAATTCTCGGCAGAACTTGGATTGGCTGGATTTGTAAGGGGTTTAAGAGGAAACAGGGCGTGCGATTCTCCATACAATTGTTCTTTCCTTTTTTCTTCCTGAATAATTCCTCTAGGGCAATCATATTTTTTCATAAAATCAAGGTCTGCTGTAGACACGTCCCTGTTATTTACTTTTTTTTCAGCAACTTATTGGTAAAGAAAATATGACCCTCCAAAAATTACAAAAATGCCTCATTTTTACCGCCGTGATTAGAGGACTACCAGACAAATTCGAAAAGTTTTTAACATAAAAGAAAATGATAGGAACTACAAAAAATAATTGAATTGGCTTCGTTTCCGAGGAGAAAAAAGTCATCGTCATTTTTTTTAGATTTATTCAGTCTGAGCTGCAGCTCTATCGCTCTCTACGGAGGCAGACTTGAAGTAAGACGACGGCAATAGTTTCTTTAAATACCTATTTTTCAAATTCCTCGTAGGCCCTGTTCCCTCTTAAAGCTTAGAGTTTTTTTCTGCAGTATTTCTATTATGGCATGAACCGTTCTGTCCCGTATTTAAGTGTATTATCTATGGTTCTGTCATTTCATTCGAAACATCAAAAGAAAAGTTTTTATTAAGAGCAGTTTTTTTCAGAAAGTGGGCAACGTCGCAAATATACGTCAAACATTTCGCTGTTCTGATTAATTTGGCAATATTACTGTATGGAAATATGAAATGTGGCTAACTAGCGAGCTAGAATATGTTGTAACCGTTTTAGGTGTAAAAAAGGCATTTAGAAAGTTTCCAAATACTATTTTTACATCTAAAACTAAATATTCGGTGTTACGATATTAATTATTGCATTTCATAATCAATATTATAGTTCACTAGTTAGCCACATTTCATAATTCCATACAGTAAGTAATATTGCCAAATTAATCAAAATAGGTAAATATTTGACAGCTATTTGCGACGTTGCCAACTTTTACTAACCCTGGTAAGTGAAAACTTCTTTAAGCGTGCTGAGCGATTGTTGGTAGGGGTTAAATTTATGGATTCGCGTAGTGCTGGGCTATAGAATATAGATGGCGCTAATACAACTTGTAAGTTTTCACTTCTGTCGGCAGTACCCACGACTGCCAATTTTTTTCTTCTTCTCTTTGGCAACTGTGCCGATGTCTCCTATTCTGCCAGCGTCATGTGGTGATGGAAACGCAGCAAGGTGAGCAGTAAAAGTGCTACTAGGATACTTTGGATAGAAATTGTATTGACAAAACAAAATGTCGGCGTAAGATTCAATTTTGAAAATAACCTTGTAGCGTTGTACATTAATGACAACTTGGATGGAGCATTACAGAGGGTTTAATTAAATTAGCTAGCGAAACTCCGCAGACGCGATGAGTAGCGATATCTAAATATGATAAAACAAAAAGATATTAATTTGACGACTTTTTTGCGGGGTCATCGACCGCAGTTAGCCCTTAGACACTTGAAATATCAGTAAAAAAAATCCAAGGAAAATCAATTAAAATCTCTAGAATTTCATCGTGTTTAGAAAGACAACAGATTTTCTCAACTCATACTTCTAGTAACAACACTACCAGCGGTCGTTAACCCCGAAAAAAACATCAACATATTTTTATTTTTGTTTTATCATGTTTAGATATCAATATCCATCACGTGTGTGAAGTTTCGCAGCTAATTTAATTTGACCCTGTTTATAGGATCTGTTGGCGTTCGAATGACATTGACAGGGAGGAGCTGTTGATTAAAAATATTGTGCAATTGTTTTGTGAAATGTATTGATAAAGCAAGATGGCGGCTTTAGTTCCAATTTTGGCCACGCGCCAAAAGAACGTTGTAGCTCTATACTATAAAAGACCTCTGGTTAATTTCGGGGAATACGTGCGTGATGTTTATTTATTTATTTTATTAGGTTCACCAACAATTGATTACACTGATACAAACATATAATACATTTTTAAAAGTAAAATAACAATGCATCAGTTACATAAAGGTAAACACCCACACGCATAAAATAATGAATCAGAGAAATAAGCTAACTAACTTGATAATAAGCGCTAATATTCAAAAATTGGTAATAAGTTACATTTATATGAATAGTTTCATATAAATGTAACTTATTACCAATTTTTGCGCCCCGCGGTTTCGACGCATAAGTCTCGATCCCGTAAGAATATCGAGATAAAAAGTATCCTATGTCCTAGCCTAGGTCCTGGTCTACTCATGTGCCAAATTTCATCCAAATCTTTTAAGCCGTTTTAGCGTGAAAGCGTATGAAACAAACTCACTTTCTCATTTATAATATTATTAGTTAGGAAGTTAGGATTCGGATTAAAATGTAAGAAATACTGATTAAAAATTATAAAATTGGTAAAGGTAAAATTTACATTTTAACATGGGTAAAATTGACATTTTGCTACATATTTTATGTATCGGAAATTCGGAATTCAACAACAAAGTATGTCGAATGCTACAAAAGTTATTTCAACTGCGATTCAATTACGGGTTCCTACTGTATATTATTTCAAATTGAGTTCAAATAATAATGATGTAAGCATTCATAGTAATTAGGGATACTACACATTATTTTGTTAACGTAATTTGTTATTTGTTAATTAACCAGACCATTATGAAACAATTGCATTTCAATTGGTTACTTTGTCTTAAATATTTAATTGAACCCGTTTTTAATGCTCCTGAACCATTTAATGTGTTGTTCAATTATTCATTTGCGATTTATTCAATTTAAGGTAGTCCATTAGTTATTTGAGCTGCAATAAATATTTAAAGCTTATTGGCTTAATTTAACTTTTATATTGGATGAGCGTTTTAGTAATTCAATCTTGTTTTATAATAAACTAGAATTTGTAAGCGAATTGTAACGGTTTCTGAATAAAAATCATGTCTATAATCTCTATTTTTTTGTGAGCCTAGATTCTATTTTTTCATTATATATCTCAAGAATTTAGATTAAGGCGTCAGGGTGGCTCGCGAAATTAAATATCTCTTACGTTTTTTTGTAATTTGCAAGTCAGGTTGTATGTTATCGGATACGACTGGGTGCTGCGCGCCGACCTCCTTAGCGGCGTCAGCGTCGTTTGCTACGCTGACGACACGTTGGTCCTGGCGCAGGGGAGGTCGCACCAGGCGGCGGCCGAACTAGCGACACACGGGGTTGCGACAATCGTGGACAGAATCCGGCAATTGGGACTCGAGGTGGCCCTGCACAAGTCCGAGGCCATGTGTTTTCATGGTCCTCGGAACGCGCCACCGTTGGGGTCCCAAATAACGGCAGGAGGAGTTCACATCGGCATCGAGTCGACGATGAAGTACCTTGGACTCGTCCTCGACAGCCGGTGGAACTTCGTGGAGCACTTCCGACGTTTGGCTCCCAGACTGGAGCGGGCCGGGGCTGCTTTGAAGCGGCTCCTGCCCAATCTAGGGGGTCCAAACGCCTCCTGCCGGAGGCTATACGCGGGGGTCGTGCGGTTCATGGCCCTTTACGGGGCTCCGGTTTGGGCGCGTTCATTGAGGCGGCGGCCAGCCCGCCGGTTGAACGCGTCCCAGAGAGTCATGGCCACCCGGCTGGTCCGGGGATACCGCACGATCTCCGGTGAGGCGGCGAGCCTTCTTGCCGGATTACCGCCATGGGATCTGGAGGGAAAAGTCGAAACGCCGGGGCGTAACTCCGTTCCCACGAGAAATCGCGGCACAGCGGACAGAGCTCCGGCGGGATCTCATGGCGTCATGGAGAGTGCGATTGTCGCAACCCAGTGCTGTTCACGCCACTATTGCGGCGATAAGTCCCCTCTTTGAGGAGTGGCTAGAGAGGCGCCACGGCGTCCTCACCTTCCGCCTGACGCAGGTCCTCACCGGACATGGTTGTTTCGGGAGGTTCCTGTTTCGTATCAGGCGGGAGGAAACGCCCGGGTGTCATCACTGCGTGGATCGCCCGGAGGACACGGTTGAGCATACGGTGGAGGTCTGTCCGGCTTGGGCAGAGCATCGCCGTGTCCTCGTGGAGGCGATCGGCGGGGATCTCTCGCGTCCGGCCCTAGTCCAGGCCATGGTACGGAGCGAGAGGGCATGGGAGGCCGTCACCTCCTTCTGCGAAGCAGTAATGCTCGCGAAGGAGGAGGCAGAACGCGTGAGGGAGAGGCAAATTTCGCGCCCTCACGCCCCTAGCCGCCGCAGGAGACGCTCTGGGCGTCGGGAATCGCAGGCCGATTCCCGGCCACCGTAGGCGTGGGCTTGCGGACGGTGAGCAATGGGTAGCTCGCCGTCCGATAAGGACCAGGCCCGGGTCGACGGCGCGTTGTGTTCCACGCGCGCCTCAAAGAGATGTCAGCACAACGGAAGGGGTCCGATAGGACCGATGCCTGCCGGGGTTGCGGGAAAGTCCGAAAGGGATACCGTGGCCCCTGGCAACGTAAAGGCAACGGAAGGAACACGGGTGGGTTTTAGTCAGTAAGAGTCTGACACGCCCTCCCGCTCCACCCAGAGCGGGAGAAGTTATTTGATAATTTCCCACCCAAAAAAAAAAAAAAAAAAAAAATGTTGTATGTTGATCTAAATATTCGCGGCCATACCAATACTCAAACTCATACTCAAAGCATTTATTTCAACCAATTACAGGCACTTTTAAATTATCAAAGGGGTCGGTCAATCAGAAATATGAAGCTAGTCGCCCATTCCAAAGCGTAGTAGGTACCTATGCAGAAGAACGGGCAAGAAACTCCACGGACACTCTTTTAAATCAAAAAATGGTTACATAATATCGGTTACATCTTTCAAGTTGAAGTTATACATGTGAGAACGATGCAACAATTATTTATATTTATAGAATTCTAATCATAAAAATAACCAATACAACTCTCCTTAACATAAAACTGTCATACATGAATCCTTAAACCATCTTGCTAACTGCGTATTTTTTACCCTCTGCATTGACTATTCTGAAAGAGTACGTGGCGATACGAGAAAAATAATCAGGCCAAGAGCGTGTCAAACTATTGTTAACTTTGTTCTTGGGATACATTTATCCCAAGAACAAACTTAACATTGTAGTGGAAAAACAGGTTCTCCAATACATTCTAACTGCAAATGTAACTTTGTACCCACAATATTGGGATATTTACCATGTTATTTTAAGACCATAGACTTCTTATAGATTTTCCTGTAATCAATAAAAATAGAACTATTTTCTGTATTTTTTTCAACATTTTTGTCTCAGCAGTTTCGGAGATAAGGGGGGATGGTCAATTTTCGTCTGAAATATCTTTAAAAGTTTTTATTTAAAAAAAATATATCTGAGATCCCCAAAACAAGCCATTAGTTATGATGTCATAGGGGCATTTCAATACCCCATAATAATTTCCATAACATTAGCGAGTGTACTCAGTATCTGGAAGCTTGTGCCAACATGGCTGGTCAGAAAACCTTTATAGTAAAAAACGAGCACACGCCGTGTCAACGCATTTATTACTGCTATTGATTTTCTAAGAGATTTTACAGACGATAGCAGTTGTTTACGCCATAATTTGATTTAAGACTATTATCTAAAAGCCATCCCTCCTACGATAACCGATCCTCCGAGTCTGGATGTTATTTACGTTTTGTCAATAACGCTCATCATAGTTAATTGACTCAGGCGTGACTTTGCGGAAATCCATTATAAAATACAATAGACGACGTATACCCTAATCCGTTTAACTGTTCAACATAAATTAGCAGCTTATCGTAGTTTCACTCAAAGATTAATGTCAGTACAGACGCCAGCATATCAACCTGCTACAATCTGTCAAATTTCTTTAATAGAATTTCAACTTTATCACTAAAGTATAAGGTTCACAGTTGATTGTGAAAATTTTACAGTTTCGGGTAGGTTGACCTGCTGGCGTCTGTACCACGTTCTCGAGATAATTATAACGGAGTACTAAACATTATTTATCATTTAGAGGCATGAGGAACGGGGTGTAAAGTTCACTCATCCTCTTTAGAAAAGGGAGGATCTTCCGACCAGACGGTCGTATATAGTGGGCAACTGCCCGACGGTGACGATTGATGTCGGATAGTCTTATATGTTGTTCGCGCGGTAAACTCTAATTGCGCGATGCAGGATTTGAGTAACGTCAGGATATGGTGTGACGTCAGATCTTTGATGCGTAGTTCGCATGTGGCGATGTAGATGCCGCCACAATCATATAGCTGAGAGTAACGGATAGGTACAATAAGAAAATGGTGGATGATTTGATTTAAACGAAACGTCGTAACATAGTTCGTTCTCTTTTGTACCCACTGCCTCCAGGAATACCACATGAATACATAGGTAGTTTGATTTACTTAGAATCAATAAGTGATAGGGTTTCAAAAACATATTTTAGAAATGGAATTAGGGTAGCTCTTAAAACAAAAAAAATCATTAAGACAGACTTGTAACGGAAAAGATTGATTGGAAAACCATAAAAAATCTGGTGTTAACAATTTACATTGCGATGATTGTATATACATGGTATATACATAGGTCAAACTGGTCGTCATTTTCAAACAAGATATAAATAACATATTGTAGCGTACAGGAATAGTTATCCAGAAAGATCTCATTTGTTCAACACTTTTTGGATTCATTCATTAATAACACTTTCAAAATTTTACACACGTGATAAAGGTTTCAGAATGTCAGTACTAGAGAGGTTAGAAATTGCAAAAAATAGTACAGGAAACGTTACACTGTTGAACGAATTAAATACGAGTATTCCAAGGTTACCTTTGCTGCGATTGTTCGCCCCCTTATCGCGCTGATAACGATCCTAGCCGAGGTGGACCGAAGAGTAATCATATATAAGTGGGGTTGTCGGGCGGTGTGGCTCATCCCGGTTAAGTAGTCATGGCCTCAGAGGTCATCTACGAGATGCCATACAAAAAAAAACGGTGTGGCTCGTGCTGCATTCGGCGCTTGATGTGGCAACACGTCGTGTCCGGGTTCGCAACAAGTAAATCGTCATCCTGAGGATGCCTCGTTGAGAGGTGAAACACATGTCGATTTCTTACAGGGATCTTTATGACTCTTTAAGAACAGTTAAGCGGATAAGGTTACTAGATATACGTCGTCTATTGTATTTTTCGGATTCATCATATCAAACTGTAGCACACGCGTTTGACGTTTTAAGGGACATTATGTATAGCAATGGTTGTTTGTAACCCACCAGGTAACGATATTTAGAAGAATGTTGATTCAAAACTGTCCAAATAGATGTCTGAGAAAATGTTTGGGAAATTCGCACTATACTGCGAAAATATTAGATAATTCCCATTTTTTTGCAAATTAACTATGATTTCGAAAATAAAAATAGTTTTAGTTTATTCCGCTCTACTATTGATGGCATTCAATAGCATGCAACTTATTACTTTAGATGGCACCCTTATTTTATCAAAGGCAACAATAACGTTATGAAAGTAAAAATTACTTTTTGCTTAATAAGGCTAATTTGCTTACTTTGTTATCTTATTAATCGCAGCGACAGCTCATTGTCTGAATCGCCTTAACCCACCGCATCTCAACACGGCTTTCATTCGTTGATCGTCGCGCAAACATTTATGTTTGAGCTCTGTTTGCGCACGGTTTCAGGGATTCACTGTTTGTCGTTCATTTACAGTTACACAGTCGCATATACTTGACTGACAGATTTTACGTACAGTTCAACACTGTTCGTGTGAGTGGGTATTTAGAGCATTCTTTAGGAGTGAACCAAACTTGTGGAAAAAATTTGTGAGCACTCTAGTAAGCTTAATAAAAAACAAGGACTTTTTGGATTTGTTTATGAAACTTCACAGATATGATAGAAATGAGGAAATAATTTAGCATTTTAGCATACATTAATATAGCATGGACTAAATAACACACAACTTATTTTGCAAATAAAAATGAAATAAAAAGCGCAAAATGTGTTGTAAGTAAGTAGGTAGGTATACGTTTTTTTGCAAAATCCTAACTAATATTATAAATGCGAAAGTGAGTTTGTTTGTTTTCACGTCTTAACTACTTAACCGATTATCATGAAATTTGCATACACATTGTCACCGTACAGAAAACGACATAGGGTACCTTTCATTCAGAAAAAAATACTGGTACCAAAGGAAAGATACTGAACGCGAGCGAAGCCGCGGGGAAAGACAAATTTTCGATAAAATACAACAACAAAGCTTACACTTTCTTGGCTCGAAAAAAAATAGCAATAAATACGTGTGTAAAAAATATCTAAGGTTACAGAAGATGTAACTAATACCCCACGATATTGTGTAAGGTCAAAACTGTTGTCCCAGGGGCGTGCCCACCAAGATTTACGATGCTACCCAACTTTGTACCGAGCAGATGGTTCTGAACCCAACACTTGTTGAGAATGTAAAACATGACTGTTATACTTATAACAGTTTCCAACTTTTCTTCAACATTTTTATGTGAAGACGTTTAGGGAGACTATAAGTTATGGATCTCTTGTGTTCTGTTTCTTTGTGATGAAAGATGAGAGCGACGAATGAGATGTGTGAGGTAACCCGACTTATTGGTGGCTATAAATATTTAGGTTATGTCATGAATAAATTTTAATATATTTATTCTTTGATCGCTTCTTTGGTCTAGTGTTCGTAAACGCTACTGCCGAGCTTCATGCTAAGTCCTATGTATGATTCGCGGGTCGAGGAAAGTATTATTGGGTTTTCCGGCCAAGAATCCGGCGAACCTAAGTAGCAACTTCGGTCTAGATTTATGCCTGGTTAAAATGGTAAAGCTCGCTTGCTATTACCTAAGACCTATGAAGGAGTAAAACATTTCGTTTCCCTTGAAAACTTTCGACTAAGTGCAGTTTAATTCTCGTACGGAATGAATTTTCTGTAAAAACACCGCTAGTAAATCTCTTAGCTAAAAAAATCCATAAAATCTACTGAACTATGAAATAATTAACTTTTAAAAGCTCAAAGTTTGTTCGCTAACTTGCGTAGAAGAACTGCTTAATATCCAATATATCATTTTCACAGTTTTATGCAAGTAAACTTTCATAAAGTTAAGTTCAGAGTTAACGCTGCATAGGGTGGACCGTAATTCAAGATAACTTAAGATTTAGATACGGTTAAGTGAGGCTAAGTTGGAGTTAAGTGCTAAGTTGACGGTGGTCCGGCGACGTAAATCGAATATTCTGTAGGGAGTTTAAAATTTAGTTAGGACTTTGAAACTCCTGCGATTAAAGCCGATGTGACTGACCTTTGTTATGAAGAGAGGGGGAATTTTTGGAAAGGAATTGAATTTAATTCTGCTTGGAAGAACTTACAAGGAATTGAAAAAAGTTTTGTTTGTTATCACGGGATTTGCGTAATGGAGTATGAGAATTTATACTTGGAGGAAATGTTAAGTGCTTCAGAATCATTCGACTTAGTTATTATCGTTAACGATCGAGCCACGAACACAAAATTCGGAATATTGTAGTGGATAGTTGATGGATTAGTTTAG
The DNA here is from genome assembly GCA_949128155.2 of Xanthia icteritia. NCBI lineage: Eukaryota > Metazoa > Arthropoda > Insecta > Lepidoptera > Noctuidae > Xanthia > Xanthia icteritia. The sequence goes on from OX421943.2 coordinate 4,252,910, forward strand.
TTGATTTCCAAATTAAGTTACCTATGGCTCTTAAAACCGAAAATTGGGTCATAAATGATGAAGGAAAAGAAAGAAAAATGCGTTTATTATAAATTTGTAAGGATTTGTTTTTACGTCATGTAGGTAGTTTCTTTGATACATTTAATTCCCTTTTATCTTTTAAATCTTTGTGGCAATTAAAGTTTGTTAAACATAATTCTGTCGAAATCTGAATGAGAACGACGACGAGAATGTTGCGGTTTTGTCTGCTGACGAAAAATTCCCACAAAATTTTATGTCTCAATGGACGGGGTTGTTGTCGTACATGTTTTAAAATAGAGCTTCACGACTTTTAAAAACTTATTCAAGATTCAAGATTATTTATTTGTGGAAACATGAGTACACATACAGAGCATGCAAGTTATTAAATCACATTATAGTTTAGATCAGTCATGTTTGGCCTTAGTGGCGTACAAATATTTAAATTTCAGTAATAAAAGTTATTCGATAAAGTATTAGATTAAGTAAGAACAAAATAATAAATGTCAATTTCAAAAACAAATAAATTAAATATATGGTCATAGTTACGTCACAATTATTAAATGTCGATTAAAATTATCATCATAGCAATAATATGTTGCTTTATGTGGATTATGTCAAAGATGTATTGATAGTATTGGTTATTACACGGTATTAGATTTTGTCATTAAGGAATTCTAGAATATATAATTATTGCTATTTTTAAAAACATAATATATAAAAAAAATAGGTTGCGCATGTATCCAACTTCAACATACTTTAAGTGCATCCATGAGAAAGCAATTAAAAAAAAAAAACGTTTTTTTAAACAATCACACGAAAATAACCATTTCAATTAAATTTTTCATTTTCAAATCTTAATATACAGATAATCTCAAAAATAATTCCAACAATCCAGAGTATTATCCTGTAGTCTCAAGTATCACGTAGGCACATTCTCGAAGCAACACAGAACCATTTTATCCCATTGTCTGTAACACTAAAATCAGCGACGCGTGTCCTTTATCTTTAGGATAACGGCGTATAGGTACAGTCAGGTTCAAAAAGATGTATGACATCGACAAGAATTCAGACGAGCATTCCCTTATTTTTAAGAACGTCCGCATTCTAATTACAGTCTTAAGAGGGAACAGGGCTTGCGATTCTCCATACATATTGTATTCCCCTTTTTTCTTCCTGAATAATGCCTCTAGAGCAATCTTTTTTTTTTCATAAAACCAAGGTCTGCTGTAGACACGATTTGTCAAAAAATCCTCCAATTTGCGTACTCTTTCGACAAGTTTTTGACATTGACTGTCGCTGAGATGGGATCGCGATTTGAATTTGAACGTACGAGTTTTAATTACGAGAATGAATTGCCCTTCAATTAATTATCTACAATCTTTATTCCATAATAATTATGGTATCAATGTGGGTACACCACAAAACAAAATTACACTAACGGAACCAACTTCACTGTTTTGAGTTTGTTTCGGTCTTTCTTCTTAGAGTAGTCAGTTAGGAAATACCGAACACGTCCAGTTTAAAAAAAACTTAATTTAATTTTAATTTTGACGTCTGTGTATGTTTTTTTAAACCAATTTACAGAAATAAATATAATTTATCATTAGTTAAACATTAATACAGTGCACTTGGAACACAAATTGTAGACAATTAAATGAATTCATGTCTTTTTAAGGGTGACTGTACCGCCTTTGTCTCAAAACTCTTCTCATACGTAGTTTATGCAAATAAGGCGTGAAAACAGGATATTTTGTTGGAAACCACAGTTCCCTTGGCAACGGTTTAGCACTTTATGTTAGCAAAATGCATAGCTTAACTTATTCAAGCATCTCGCGATACAGCCAGAAGAGATAGATGCGGCATCTGTTTTAAGGAAACCGATATTTAGGTGTAGGTAGACCGTGTATTTACAAAGGTAGCTTTTATGTTGTGTAAAACCCTATGTAAGGTTTATAAGGTTTGCTTTTCTGCAAATTTATCAGATGGTAATGAAATAGTTCTGTTTATGCATGCAATACGGACGGGGCATTGTCATGCAAGTATTTATTATTCTTATATTGGTGCCGATTCTCTTGTCACAAATGCCTGTAAAATAGATTAAAAATCACCAAAATTTTATTTATTCCTGTCAAACGATGATTTTCAATTTTGAAATAGACTAAAGTGACACAACTTAACTATATTTTAATTTGACAATACTAAAATGGCACTGAGATTATAATTTACTGAAAATGACAATTTTACTTTTCTGAATTTGACGTTTTTCACCTAAAACTTTAATTGTCTAACTAAATCTGACCATTTTTACTATTAGTTGTTATAAAATAAAATTCACACGAACACCTCGACTTCAGGTGCAAAAACAGTACTGTATATTTTTTTATTTTCTTTTGCTTAGGTATATCTCGAAAATGGTGTGTCCTATAGCAAAAATAATGAAAATTTCGACCCCCTTTATAAAACGCTTATACCCCTAATACTCAACACGTAGGTAATAATTTTTCATATTTTCCATACAAAAAGTGAAAAATTCCATATAAAACACGTCGAGGCTGCCCAAATTGCACGCCTACGGCTCTAAAAAAAATCACGGGGTATGGCAAACAAGTATGTACCACGTGGAGTTGCGATTGTCAAATTCGATTTAGCTGTGTCAAAATAGTTTTTTTTTAAATTTAGAGATTTTTTATTGCAGATAGCTTTAAGATTCTAATAGCCAAAAAAAAAAAAAATAAGGAATTTTAGTGATAGTTTAGTTAGTTTAGTTCGGTGTACAAGAGAATCGCCACCATTGTTTTCGTAGAAAACGAATTAGCGTACTACATAGTTAACAATCGGCCGGAATTGGGGAATCAGCCCCAAGGTCACCCACTGGTTATACACCACAGTCATCCGACCGATTATCACATACGGCTCACTGGTCTGGTGGCCCAGGACAGACCGGTGCACAGCCCAAAAAGATCTCGAAAAACTACTGCGGTTTGCTTGCGTCGCAATCACTGGTGGTATAAGAACTGCACCCACCGCCGCCCTACAGGCAATGCTGGGACTGCCACCTCTGCACCTCATCGTGCGGGAGGAGGCGTCCCTGGCCACCTTTAGGCTCCATTTAACAGGAACCCTATGCAACGACTCCAGAGTTAAGCACATACGCATTAAGGAGGATGCGATCAAACGTGAGCCAATGATGGCATCACCCTGCGACAAAGCCCCGAAAACACACCACTTTCAAAGGCACTACAATATAACACTTACAGAAGAACAGTGTGACTACTCAGGCCCAAAAGAAATGACAGTTTACACCGACGGATCAAAGACCAACTCAGGTACCGGAGTCGGAGTTTTCTCACATGACCTCAACATAAATATATCCAGACCGCTGGGAATGTTCAACACCGTCTATCAGGCGGAGTGTGTGGGCATCATACAAGCGGTCCACGCCCTAGAAGCCAGGAGGGTTACGGACACCCACATACGCATACTCTCCGACAGCGCCTCAGTTCTCCAATCCTTACGGAAGAAATATACTACCTCGAAGCTAACACTAGAATGTCACGATGCACTAGAACAAATAACGGTATCTAGCCGCAACACGGTGACACTACAATGGATAAAAGGACACAGCGGATCGCTAGGTAACGACGCGGCTGACGAACTTGCTAGACGTGGATCCAGCACGGCAGTCTGCGGACCCGAGCCTATCGTACTCATCCCCTTCAATCAAATACGCAGGTGGCTGCAGAAGTTCACCCACACACAAGCGGAACGCTGGTGGACCTCGACACCAGGTTGCAGGCAGTCAAAGGAGGCTATGCCATCTTTGGACAGCAGGCTGACCAGGCGTTTGCTACGCCTGGACAGGAACGGCCTGCGCCTGGTGACGGGGACCATCACGGGACACTGTTCGCTAAACAAGCACTTCCACACAATAGGCATAACGGACAGTCCTCTGTGCAGGGCGTGCATGGAGGCTGAGGAGACCGTTGCGCACGTGCTCTTCGAATGTACGGGCGTCACCCAGATTAGAACAGAAACCCTCGGGTCACCCAGATCATACACAGACGTTCTAAACAGACCAGGAGACCTAATCAGCTTCTGGAGGGAGGTGGGCTGGTTGGAATAACCACCAAACGGCCGCTATGGCCCACGCACAATGGTCCACCTGACGGACTAAGTGCGGAAACCAAACCCCCTAACATAGTTAACAATCTATACTTTCATTAAATTACTCTGCAATAACTGTCTTGCTGTAGCACAGTAAGGTAAAACAAACAAGTAAGATGAGACCGGTTGTGCGCTGTCTAATTAATGCGCGGGCAGATTCTTTGAGCGAAGTGGATCTCCACAATAAATTAAGTAAAGAAAGGTAAAGGTGGTTCACAATTACATTAATGACAAGCAAATCTTCCTTAAAGGCTCACCTTCGTGATACAATGAATTCTTCAGCAAAATTACATGCTTCTAGACCCAGCAATTTAGGCTGTGCGTTGTCTGTCAGCGAAAAAAAAATAAAAAACGAAATAAAAAAAAAATACGTAGATTTTTTGCTGTATCAACCAGGGTAATAAGTTGTTTACCAGATTGGCATACTACGTCAATTTGCCGTGTTATAGCTATTTCATACGACTCTCAATTAATGACAGTTGTAATTTGAATTTACGGATAATTTAAGTTTGCTTAGCAATCGTTTACCCTAACTTGCTTCTCCTCGTCGTAAAATAATATGACGAAAACGCCACCTCCAAATTTCCATCAGCCCAAACCCTGCCAGGAAGCTACGGTGTATAGGATGTTAGATATTTTTAAGGCATGCACACTTCGCTGGTTATCCGAGAGTTCACTACTCGGGTTATGGAAACTTTTAAAATACGAACTTGCTATACAGTTTAACTCATACAAAATGCGGCGCTCGTTTCGGATTGCGCGTTCTAAATATTTCCAACTTTGGTGATCCCGAATTTCCAAAGTTGGCTGGTTTTAACTGGCCATAGACTAACGCTGAACTGACTAGCTAGAAAGTAGAAACTAATTCGCTTTACGCCAGGTCCATTGCGGTGTAGGCATAGAAACTCTAGCGCTTAAACTGCGAACTCTAAATCCTTCTTGGCTTCATCTGTTATATCCTCATTCTTGGAGTTAAATAGTCAAAGTTTTAAAGCCATAATTTCCGAGAGACGAAAGCTTTTGTGGAGGCGAAAGAGTTACTGAAAATGTTTAAATTGTGTTAATTAATTGTATGGTGTAGAGAGAAGATAAACAGGACGATTATTACGAGAACTGCCAGGCTATTTGTCGTTTCTCAAAATCAATACAAAAATGTAATTTCTCAAAACGTTCATTAGGTTAAATACCGGATACGCGACCAAAAATTTGAAATGAAAGAATGTCTACTAAAAGAGAAGTAATTTCGTTTGCATTTGCAAGTTTTCACCATAAATCTTGAAAGCAATCTCGGCTTTGCTGCAATGTTGTCAAAAATCACGTTTTAATAAAATTTCTGGGAAAATAGTAAAATGAAAGTTGGCAAAAGTAAAGTATTTTATCGTTTTATCTGTCGTCTTTGGTCTGAGTGACGAGCGCTTTTTTTTCTGCACATGTTGCCCGCTTCTGAAATAATCTAAAAAGCTATGAAATATTTCCACCAAACTTTTTTTTTTTTACGAACTGCTTTGAATGACGGGTTTTGAGTATTGCCGATACATGTATTGGTCTAGTTTCTCTTCATCGATAACTAAACGGGCTGTAACTAAGGCTAAAAATATGTTTACCAAAATAATTAGGTATGCACTTCCAAAAGTAAATAATTTTTCCCGATTCACATGCTGAGCTTGTACCACAAGTCATACCGACCAGGCCGCCATATTGGATTACCGTTGACGAAATCCGCTGACGTGGCGACCACGACCCGGACCCGTCACGAAATGCACCGAACGTATTTTTACGCCGAAATTCTACCCTTTATTGGTATTGTTTAGTTTTTGGTTATAACCGAACGATTTTTGGTTTACTGCGTTTTTACTGCAAGTGTATTGGGGTAGCATGTGCTGCGACTATTATTTTTTTATCTGCTTGGAGGCAGTTTTGTGTTGCGTAAAAAGTTACGATTCCGAGCATTGGTTTTCGAGCTGAGTTGGCGTTTTTGTTCGTAATTGGTACGACCAGAACTGAACCGTAGAAATTGTGGATTGCATTGCTTGCATATACTTATGAATACTTATTAAGTTGTCAAGAAACGTAGGTAAATATATGGGTTTCTGCGAATTGTGATCCTCCTCCTGCAATATAAAAGGAAAAGTTTTTAGGTATGTCTATTTATGGAAAGCACGTAAATTATTAATTCATATTTTTGATCATCAAAAAAGCAATCAAAATAAATCGATAATACGTCCTTTTTAATTCCATTCAAGTACCATAACATAACTGAACATAAGTTCGCAGCCATTACAGAGTACTTCAAGAAAATTAATAAAGCCAGGTATCCGAGTATCCGTATGAAAATATTGCCGCGATCGTCGGCGTGTCGTAGGCAGATGCCGGCCGGATATTCAAAACTGTCCTCTTTATTAACAGCCAGGTGCTAGTGACGTTTTTGCTAACTACACTGTCTTATGAAAATGTTGTTGATTTGCTTGAACGTTTTTAGATAAATAATATTGATTTTTAATAAGGATTTGAATGTTTTTTTTTAATGTACTGCAATATCCTCTGCCAAATATGAAGCTACCGAGGTGGTTCTAAACTCGTAGAAATGTCTATAATATTTACTGCTCTTGGCAGACGGTTTTGGCAATCTCAGTCGAATGTTGATAGTTTAGTGCGGTTACTGCACTTAAATAATATATACATGACATTTATGGCGACATAGTGAGGAAAATTTTTAAGAAACCGCCAAATGTGCTGTTATTATAAGTTTAGAGGCTGAAGAAAATTTCACCAAACTGTTGTGTTGTTATGAACAGAAACAAAAACTTCTTACTAACTAAGTGTTATTTTCACCAAACCCGATAGGGGATAATTACATCCATTGCCCGCAGGGATGATCTATCTAATCCGGTGGTTCTACCCAAAACATTTCTGCCAGTATCTCTCTTGCCAACGATATTTTACCTGCAATTTCACAAAGTTCGCTCCAGCGCGCGTCATGATGACGTTTACGCGGTAATTCAATATGGCGGCCGACGGAGCGTCATGGCCGCGGGCGAGACATAACCTCAAAATCGCATCAACTTGCATTTGATTACCGGAAAATTAAACCGACGTGGCTGTTATGCGCCCCTGGTGTTTTGGTCAAGGAGATTAGCATCTGTGCGGTGTTTATGTAGATAATGGTCCATTGCCGAGGGAGGCAAACTCTATTAAGTGTCATTACATAAATAATAAAGTTTCGGGTGGTTAGTAGGTACTTTTAGCCTAAGTGACTTCCACTACGCTATATTTAACATAAATAATAACGAAGTACCTAAATTAATACATTTTCAGGGATAAATTAATTCGCGCCCTTACCAAAGTTTTTAAAGAACTTCGGCACTCTAGTTAATATAATCGGGGACAGCATAATTGCTCAAACAAACTAAAGCTGACCAAACCGCAAAGCCCACAAATATAGACCGTCATAACTAACAAAGTACTTGAAAAACAGACAGGGGATCCAAACAGGCTGAAACAAGACAAACAACTAATCAGTCTGCTAATAAAATACTATGTTCTCAAATCCCAGGAGTGCGGCCGAGGTCGATACCACCCACAAATTGGTTCTCGTTAACATTTGGACGCGATTTCCGAATTTGTTGGCCCTTAACAAGCCGACCTCGGGAAGTTTAGCTGGCGAACAAAATGACCGGACATGCCTCAATTAGTGGATGGCGGAGCACCGAAGATCCTTATCGATTGCTGGATGTGCAATTAGTTTAATTGGCACAGCATTGTTTGTCACTTCACGTCTTTGCTGTTAATCGGGTAAAGGGGTTTGTTGAATTAATTCTGCTTAGTGCTGTAATGTGGCGTTGGGCTTTGGGAAAAATATTGTTTTATTGAAATTGGCTAGTAGTTGGATCAAATAATAAAAAGGTAGCCAGACCAAAATACCAAAACAAAAAAAAAGTTTCTTCTAAAAGCTGTCATTTTCAGGTATCATTGAAACTTCATATAGTTGACAAAATTCGTAACTTACGTCAAGAAAAATCTGACATACAATATTATTTCTAAAACCATGTTGAACTTGTCCAAAGTTCGGGGAGTTTTAAACTTGGATCCGTGTCGGCATCGAGCACAATTCTGGGGCTGCTCCTAAACTTTTAAGTAGATGCTCATTTTCAACTGCCCCCAACTATTCATCGGTTGTCGGTTAATCAGCTGAGGAATAAGCTGGAGGGAAGGGTATCCCAACTTTAAGGACGGGTTGAGGTAATTTTAGATGTTGTTTTGTCAGTTTATTACGTGTAGTGTGTTTTTAATTGAAATGTTTTTAGGTGTTCTTCTATTAGTAGCAGATGTCGGCATAATACATAACATTACATATACTTTGTTTATACCTATAATTCATATCCACCGTAGTCCTAGAGTACATCTTAATTATTAGGATTCAGTTAACGTTCTGTAATAAGTTGTAAAACCCAACAAATACTGAGGTTATTTATCCTATTACAAAACATTTTTAGTACCTACCGAAGTAGAGCGGTATAATCAATCGCTACAGACCCTATTACGGCTAGACTTAATTTGATAGCGGTAACCCAATAACAGCTACATCTACCTACTTCACGTACATAACATACCCAGACAACACACACACACACACACAAAACACTCATGATTCGACGATCGCAGTCTCATTTTCAGGTCATTACATCGCATCAGGCGCGAAACGAGTTCGCCGCATGGCGCCCTAATATCCATGTTTTACATACAAATTAATATTATGACAGTCTGCAAGTGTAATAACACTTGGCGCGTTCACTTTGAAACGAATTTTGTTTTTGATGACTCCTTATTTGATGAGTTAGTTAAGACGCTAATTTTGGGCTGTTGTTAATGCAGTTGTTTTGTTTCTTAAGGCCGTTTCCTCATTGGTCGGTGCGGTATCGTTTCGGTAATGCTTATGTTTCCTCATTGGTCGGTAAACACTCTGTACAGAAACGGTACCGCACTGCTTTCATTTAGAATTCCAAGTTCAAATTAATTCTAGTGGTACGAGAGCCCAGGACCAAACGTTTTGTCTTATCGTTTTACAAACAAAACCGTATAAATTCGATAGAATTAAAAAATCCTAATTTCAAAAATTTTCCGCATTACGTCTGATCTGACCGTATTTTTAAATATGTCAAAAAAAAAACACATATTTCGGCGTTTTTATGTACGATTAATGAAGAGCTTACACAAAACCATCGAGATTTTTTAAATAAATTGAACAAAAGGAAACTGGGATAGCGTTTGAAAAATACTGTTTATTGAAAAAAAAACATCGTTTTTAAAAATTGTCGGACTCATTATCGGTGTTGTGCCGGCCCACAAACGCGCGGTGCTTGTAACGCTCCTATCTTTAGGAGCGTAACAAGCATCGCGGTTTTGTCGGGCGGGCGGCGGCTCCGAAACGTTATTTTGGTTTTTGGAATTATGGGTGACATTTAAAATTTCTGAAAACAGGTTTTTAGTATCCCCGGTAAATTATAAACAAGATATAAAAAAAAAAAATTGAACTATGTTGCTATGAGACAGATCGGTTAAATGTTTTGACATTTTTGAAAATGGTCTCAGGTCATATTTAACACACAAAATGTCCGAAAACAAACATTTTCATAATAAATTACGAAGCCTATGTACATTTTTAATATCAGACATATTGTGATGTAACCTATTTTTTTTGACATAGCAAATTGGGCTTCCATAAAACTGCAATGTGTCTGACCGGTACTGCCCACCGAGTCTGGTTCAGAATCATCAAAACGAACGATTTTATACGGTTTTTGCTGTAAAACGATGTGACATAGTTTTGGTCGTGAGGTCTCGTACTATATAATTTACTAGCTTTTGCTAGCGGCTTCTTATCTCACGGGAACGTATTACAGAGGTAAAAGTATCCTACGTACCCTATATAATTGTGTGTCCTGTGTGTGTGTTTTGTATGTGTTCATGATCAATCCATGTGCCAAATTTCATCCAAATCCGTTCACGTGTTTTAGCGTGAAAGACGAACAAACAAACAAACATAGAAACTCACTTTCGCATTTATAATTTTTTTTTTTTTTTTTTTTTTTTATATATATATAAGGCGCTCAGTAAGCTTTCGGTACCGATGCAGTAAAACGCGTGACGTCACGTGGTGCCGAAACGATCCCGCATACCGACCAGTGAGGAAAGGGCCTAAGCCTAATCTCATTAAGACCATAATTTTCGTTATAAGTTTAAACTTCCTTGCTAATTTGACTGTCGTTTATAAACAAGAAAATTGTTACCCCAAATACTAATACTTTTGCATGCCCATTCCTAAACCGAGTTACTGGGTAACCACGTTATCTATTTATAAAGTTGTTACCCAGTTACTCGGTTGTGGAGGTCAGATAGGCAGTCGCTCCATATAAAATACTGGTATTCAGCTGCATCCGGTTAGACTGGTAGCCGACTCCAACACAGTTGGGAAAAGGCTAGGAATACTGATTACTTACTTGCTAAATACATAGATAACGTGATTAACGAATGTAAAATCATTTATTTATTTCCTTTGGCCAAAGAATTAGCATTGCCATTCAACGTGGCAATGCTGCCAGTCTTATGGGCACGTTTCTGGATGACAGCGATACTGACGAGTTTTGTTATTTGTTTTTAGTGTTAGTTCGTTTGTCAGTTAATTTAGTACAGACGCCAGCAAGTCAACCTACCCGAAACTATAAAATTTTCCCAATCAACTTTGAACATTATGATATAGTGATAAAGTTGAAAATCTATTAAAGAAATTTGACAGATTGTAGTAGGTTGATGTGCTGGCGTCTATACCTAGTGTAAATTAGTTTTCATCGTTGTGGTAATCTAAAAACGATTTTGAAGCAACAGTGACATAATTTTCTGTTTAACCAAACTTTAGCAAGTTTAGAGACGCATTGTAAGTAGTTACAGCATGGTTTTGTGAAGGATTAGTTGCTTATTGACCTAAATTACGACAAAAGGGAGGGTGATCCTTTTCAAGTTATGAAACAACAACTCTAGAACATTTCACTTCCATCAAATTGATCTATACACAAAGTATTAATTAAATAACGAGTTCCGAAGTTTAAAACAGTGGTGATGCTCCTCCGTGCCCCGGGTCGTGGCGATGCATAAATTATACAATTGTCGGGTATTAAAACTGCCCAAGAGACCCGGATGTGTTTCAATAAAATGTTTCGCTGAATTTATTAGTTCCCGCTCTTGGTGACCAATTGATTGGCTGTTTTGTGTGGAAGTGTGTGTGTGTGTGTTTGTGTATGTGTGTGGGCTGATGATCCTTTGTTGTGAAGGGTAAAGTGCCAGTTTAATATAAAAATTATATACTATGTGCCAAAACGGTTGTGCATTGTCTTGGTAGGTAGTAAAAAGTAGGTACTAGGTACATAAAAGGCTCGATAATTATGATTGGCAAAATTGTAAGATACAGCAGCAACGATCATTTTGTCTTGGATTCAACATATTGATGTCGTATTGATGTCATATTGATGCCGGCTGTCGCTGAAAACCAGCGCTTGGGCTCTGTCTCGCATAGGGTCGCAGCATTATGCTGAGCGATGGCCGTTTTGCGTGGATGTGACGCATATTTTCCCCCAATTTGTTATTCTCATGTTTTTTCTCGTGTTTTTTTCTTTGCGTCATATTTACCGCAAATAAACATATTTTTTTTCTTTTTTTTTATGTGTTTTTAATACTTATAAACTTTCTTTTCAAAAACATTTACAAGAACCCCATTTATTCCTGAAAGCAACGAACAAGGGTCCAAATCTTTGACGTTTCCTTTAATTATCTAATCTTCCGTAAAGTCCAAACAAAGTCCGACAAACAAGGAAAATGTCTTCTAAAATTACGGCTTCCTACATTATGCCTCCAATAGGCTTCAATTTGAAGTTGTAAAAAGTTTTCTGTACTTTCTCTTAATGAACTAACAAATGGCTTCGCGATACACAATGGCTTAATCAAACCGCATTGAGATAAGGGAAACAAAAGGCCCCTTTTGAAGGGAACTGGGGCATAAGAAACAAGCTGTTTCCAGCTTATTTGTTACAATGGTAGTTAGAGTCCAGCCGTCAAGAGACTGCGTTCTAAACACTTGTCAGTTTCATACTAACGAATATGTGTTTTGCGAATTTGATCCTTATAACTACTAGAAATTGTCCAACTGACAGGTGTCAGGAACGCATTCTCTCAACGGCTGGACTGTAGTCGTGGACAAGTTTGACAGTAGACTACAGACTAGGTACATATTTGGAGAAGTATAGAAGAACTGTTAAATATATATTATGTGACTTCCTTGTAAATAATAAAACATGGATATAAATGTTTTTACTAGTTTATTTCGGTCGGCTAAGTAATAACAGCGGCACGGGTCGTAGCGCCAAGGGGTATCGTATTACCCAGTTACTGGTTTGTGGAGGTCAGATAAGCAGTCTATCGATGTAAAATACTGGTATTCGGCTGCATCTGATTTTTCTGGAAGCAAACTCCAACATAGTTGAGAAAAAGCTAGAACATTTAATTTCATTTAATTTTGACACTCGAGTCTGAAATGAAATATCGCACATACTTTTAATTCATTTTATTATGTACTAGCTGCGCCCCACGGTTTCACCCGCATAAGTTTGGTTCGAGATTCCGAGAATAGAACCGCTTGACTATCGTGATTTACCTCGATTCTCCACTTTTTAAACCAGGCGCCAAGCTTGTTCACTGCCCTTTGTAGATTTAGGAGCATCTCGGTTGTGCTACGACCTTCGTAGTAGATAGCCGTATCGTCTGCGAACAGAGCCAACTGCGTCCTACTGCACTTGGGGATATCGCTAGTGAATAGCGTTAATATGAGGGGGGCGAGCACGGAGCCCTGAAGGACTCCTGCGCGGATAGGGCGAGGGGAGGATATAACTCATTCGATACGATAGCGGAAGGTGCAATTTGACATGTAGTCTCGTAAGATGAGCACGAGACGATCTGACACACCGAGTTTGTAGAGCTTATATAATAAACCGTTGTGCTAGACCTTGTTAAACGCTTTCGCTATGTCAAAGAACACCGCACCCGTCAACATACCGCGGTAGAAACCACCGCTAATGTGTTCAACGATACGGTGGACTTGATGCACGCTAGAGTGCTCAGTTCGAAAGCCAAACTGTTCGTTAGTGATGAGGCCCTTTGTCTCAGCATGGTGGGATGGAGTCCAATTGGGGGAACGTGTTGGGTTTCAGCTTGTGGCTTACTCTCCTCCAGTCCGGAGGTTGAGTACTTATGGTGAGCCCTAAGCTTGCTTTTGCCCGTTGCCTGTCTTATTCTGCAACGGGGTCCTAACCAGTCTAGTGCGAATGGTGTCGACACACCCGACCGACACTAGGTGAGTTGCTGTGGACGGAAAACTATCACCAATGGCCGACTAGGATACCACAAGGCCGGACACCGTCCATTTGAATGCATCACTCTGATGGGGTTCGGCGGGTGTGATTGGGACAATACCCCCTCGGTTTCGTTGGCACCGTAAGGTATCCACCGAGGACTACGAATATGTGGTTTTGGTCCGGAAGGGGCCAAAACAACTCGACGAACGTTTAAGACTGTATTCGTTTCCGAAATACACTATTAATTGTGTCTTGAAAAAGACAGGCAATTAATAAGCTGATGGTAGTCGAGACGACGACGTAGCTCGTCGTAGGGTGCGACGAAATAATGGCTCGGGAACCACTGCAGGAACTACAGCAGGAACCACTGAGCCGGAATCAGGAACTCTCGTAACAGCAGCACAGCACGTCCGTCCGCGACCGATGCCGAGCGTCGGATGAATCTTGCCTTCTCATTATAGTGACCTACATAATAGGAGCATGCGTGTAGCCGGGATGGAGCGCGACCGCGCGCTGAGGCGCAGACCACGACACCGTGGTATTTACCTGCGGGCGCGCGCCGCCCGCATCTTAGCATCAACAACATGCCTGCTTGGAGTCGATTATCACGCCAGGAGCGATCGTTTTTAGTGCTACACAGTGATTGGTCTAGTTTAATATTGTAAAAGGCAGAGGTAGTACCACTAAGCTATGTATGTTTTGTAGTATGTAAGGAATAACATTATTAATATAATCATTGAAAACTCATATATCTAAATTGGTGACCCCGACTGAAGACCGCAAACAACAAGCATGGCACCGCCGGGTGAACAACCTCCAAAACTATCTTTGAGCCAAGAAGACGTCGAAACGATCTCATTCAAGGCGCGTTTACCTCAGTTTTGGCGAGACAAGCCCAGATTCTGTTTCGCTCAATTTGAGACCATGCTCGCCAACCAGAAGCTCTGTGATAAAACAAATTCGAACTCGCCGTCGCGCAATTGAAGAAAATAGACGTGGAACAAATTAGCGATATTATTATGTCATCACCGAACACGGGAAGATATGAAAAACAGAAGAAAATATTGCTATCGGTTTATGAAGAATCCCAGAACAAACGGCTACAGAAACTCCTAAATGAAGTCAAACTAGGAGAACAGCATCCTTCATATCTGTTTCGTCGAATGCGAGATCTAGCTCGAAACAAGATACCTGACGGCACGCTGCGTATGTTACGGACTTTCCGTCAGCGACGAATCTAAGTTGGATGCACTGGAAGCGATGGCAGACAAAATGGATGAGCAGACGAAAGAAGTTAATTCCGTATGTTCCTGTTCCAGGCCAGCAGAAAAACAGAACAACCATCAACATCATCGGACTCAAAAATCATCGAAATGATGGAATCGCTTTCAAAAGAGATTGCTGCGTTGAAAATGGACCGATCCCGAAGCCAGTACTGCCGACCAGTTACCAGGACTCGCAGCAATCACGACCGCGCTCCAAATGAACGAAACGAAACGCGACCTACTATTTCCATAGGAAGTTTGGAAGGGAAGCAGATGTCAAAGTCCGTGTAGTTTTGACAGCAAGAACGGAAAACTACCAAACGGAAAACTAGAAGAAACTTCAGCTGCGACGGGAGCCGAAGTTAACGATATATCCAAGTAGCGTGTACATAATGCATACAATGTACGTGGATACTAAAATAACCTTAATCTGAGCCTTCTATCACAGCCAGTTAATAACTTGCACCACACAACAACATCTCCAAAGGCCTAATAAAAAGCGACAGGATAAAATGATTTATGGGTTAACTAGATAAAGAGGGTGCCAAGTTTAGTGGACCCGCTTCAGTGAGATAAGACAATAATAATAGATTTGTTACTTTTGTCATCCGCAAGACAACCAACAAAAACGCTTTGAATGTCAGTACTAGTTGGAACTGACAGGCGGAGTATTGTTGCCTTGTTACGTCTCTAGTGGTATTGGCTTATTTGGTGGAACTGGCTTTCGGGTTCGGGGAAGTATTTTGTCAGTAACAGTTCCGCATCGAGCAAAAGCGCTTTGACTTGATAGTTCAAACGACCCCTTGTCGAGAACACTTGCGTTCCCGGAAAAGTTCTGATACATAGCTTTCAGAACACAAATCGTTCGAACGGGGTTTTAAATTAAGGTAAAATTTAAATACTAACTTTTTCCCGAGTTTCTGCATGGTCCAATTGACGTAGTCTTCGCACCTAACATAGTTTTTTAGCTTTCTTATCCAATTGAAGTCGCCAAGCCATGTAAAATACTGATATTCAGCTGCATCTGGTTAGATTGGAAGCCGAACTTAACATAGTTGGGAAAAGCCTAGGCAGATATTTATCTAATTGATCTCGCTTTAAGGCCTGCTGGGGTTGCGGGAAAGTCCGAAAGAGATACCGTGGCCCCTGGTAACGTGCAGGCAACTGAAGGAAAACGGGTGGGTTTTAGTCAGTAAGAGTCTGAAACGCCCTAATAAATTCCCACCTAAAAAAAAAGCCCTTCGGTAAAGAAAAGAGCGTTTTTAAAGCACAGTCTGTTAACAGAGTTACATAACTTAGACTTCTGCCATACATTTATACAACTCTCGTTTGATAGATAGATAGATAGATAAATCGTTTATTTAGTGCACACAAAAAAACAGCACAACATACAAAAACACGATTAAATAATTACTAATTAGCTATTAGGAAATAGCTGCAAGGTGCCAATATAAAAAACAAATAAAAAAGGAAGAAAACAAGACATTGTGATGACACTATTGGCTATGACACACTTTAAAATAATGGATTGACAACGAACATAAAAAAGTGCGGTGTGGTTTGTACGCCTTAAAGGCTCTCGTAGTGACGCGACAGCACGACACGATTCTAATAGAACAATTTCTACGAAAATTTCAAGGAAATTGTTCTACCAGAATCACGTCGCGCCTACGTACGGGAGCCTTAAATCAAACGCCTACCCAACCCTTACTATAGCCCATCTACCCACCCAGTTGGCGGTTACTATTCAAACAATGTCTATATGAAAAAGTAATCAATCCCACCGATTTCCAATTACGCCCACGTCATCAGCACGCGGCTTGACTACATAATTGTATCAAGTCCGAATGGATTCGTAAAACTAATCCGCTGGGCAATAATTACTGCACAATAGTGCCCACTGTCACCGCGAGGTACACTTAAATCAGGAAATTGGTAGATACAGAAGGTTGGCTCCATAGAACGAGAGAAAACGTACGCACACATCTACATATAAAGACACGTATCACGTACATCGAGTGCAAGCGCTCTCTGAGAATGCGTTACTGACACCTGTCAGTTGGACAATTTCTAGTTGTAATAATGACCAAATTCGTAAAACACATATTCGTTTGTATGAAACTGACGGGTGTCAAAAACGCATTCTCTCGAAGGCCGGACTGTATATAGAATACCGGATGTAGGTACACTTCTGTGTGCTTGCGTCGGTTTTCACTGGTTGTATCAAATTGACCTTCTGTAGTATTCTGCGTTAGTGCCCACAGCTAGAAACGCTCCAATTATGCGCACTATGCGATTTCTCCACTGCCGATGTTAATTAATTGTCTGGTTGATTAATTAATCGTCATAAAGGCGAATTTGGTGATTTACGACTTTTGGGTAGGTTTGTTTATGGCACTTTACGCACGTTGTATAGTTTGGAGATACAACCCTTGGGTTAAAAGGGTTGTTAAATGGTGACTATTTTGTGAAAGCCGTTTAGGGCGGTCCTTCGTTGTACGGAGCGGTCGCAGAGAACAGTTGTAACAAACATACTAAAACAGTGCACTCCTTATTTATAATATGGCAGAGTCCTATCATAATTTAACTCATGGCCCTTCTTATATTCTACAAGGACGGTTTCGATTGTGATCGTGAATATAGTGATCATTATTTAAGACAAAATTTGAATATTGCACTCTGAAAAATTAAGTTTAATGGTCCATGGGCTGCCAGAAATAGGCCATCGCATCGTCCGAAGTTCCAAAGGGATCATCTAATCACAAGATTCCGCAATTGATTACCGCACCATCTCGCTAACCGTTATAAATTATTACAAGTCTTCAGGCAAATCTATTGCGAATCGAGTGTAATGTCGGCTAGTCATGACTGGTAGGATTGTTCTCATCCAATCCGCCCGTCATCCTTTTGACCGCGGATGATCGGCAAGAAAACATCCAGCGAACACTTCTTGCCGGCAAAATTACATTTTTTCCTCAACAAAGAAAATGGAGATACAAATAAGTGGCTTTTTGTATGATGTTTATTTGTTCTCGCCTGTGAAATGTTTATGAACAACTGCGTGTATTGTTTGGTGAGAAAAGTTATGACTGGAACCCGACGGACCCCAAATAGAGTTTTACTGATGACCCGATTCATTAATTTTTTTAAGTAAGTGTACTAGTCGGTAGTAATATATTCGTTGATGTATAAATGTTACCTAATCGTTACTGTATACATATTTTTTCACATCCCAAATGGATAACAGTAGTTTCGTAAGTGAATTAGTCGGTAGAATGTACGATATTTGTTGATGAATAAATGTTACCTAATAGTTACTGTAGTATACATGCTTTACACTGTTGTACACTGTCAACCGTGACGTGAGGACGGTTTCGTAAACAAGTGTGCACCTAGTGTGGTGTAGTTTGATTGTAGTTTCATTGTAAATTGTTGTAAATGTGTGCGTGTGAGCGTGTATGCACAGGGCGGAGTTGTAGTTTTGACATGCTTCACTGTATTGTTCGCAGCGCCTATGTCTTGGTTTTTTATTTGGTGTGAGTTTCACACTTCAAATAGACCGATAGTTATGTTTCTATTTAGGCAAAAGTTTGCAGCCATTTGCTGCTACAATTTCGTTCACATGTGAACGCTCCGCCTGCCTGACGCCACATCCGTGCTGACCACAGTGCACATTGTTTTATTGCTGAGCCGTCAGTCGTCACCGCGCTGACTGAGCCCCGTCAGCGTGACTAGGGTTAACTGAGAGACTGAACTGAGGTTGGTTGAACTAGATTCCTTGATTGATAAATGTATGTATGGTGCAATAATTGTTTGATTTTAAACGAGGAAGACTGTAGGTGAAGGCTGGAACCCTCTCGCTTATTTTTTATTTGGATTTCCTAAGAGAACGATGTCGTGATACAACCACCGCAAAATGGCCGCTGTCTTAATTACATGATATTGTTTGACTTTGAGGATGGCCGTCATATTGCGGCTAATATATATTGGCGCCGCTTTCTAAGGAACACCAAGCTTAGCACCTCAATTTTGAACAAAGTTGGAGCGTAGTTAAAAAAAATCTTCTAGTATTTTAAAAAATTCTACCAGATAAGCACAATTGAGTTCAAGGATTGTTATCTAAACGATCCGTTTTCGACCTAGAAACTAGATTTTTACTGAAATTTTTTAGCGGCGTCCTGAATCCTGACCTAATTCAGGATGGTTGCACAATGACCGCAAAATGCACGTTGTTTTATTTTCGAAGCGTCACCGCGCGGAACTCGAGCAGTCAGCGCAGCGTAACTAGGATCAAATGGATGGCTTGGGGTTGTGTAGAATTTTAACTTAAAAGTTATCGATGGATGGACCAATGCATTTTCTTTATGATGATGAATGGTACATTTAAGTCAATTATTTTCAGAACAAATAACACAAAATGTACAAAATGAGATTGTGATTGAGACTATCTGTCTAAATTGTTAGGTGAGATTTAATTTTTTGGTTTAGGACTTGACCAGGCTTCTCAGAACCGGGGTTCTATCTAAGGGTTCTGACTGCAACACATACATTAGGTTTATACATTTTTGGTGATTCTAACATAATAATATCCTGCTTCTTCTTTCCTTCAGGTTAGAACCACCAATTGATAAGCCTGGCTTTACAACACCTATGAGAAACAAGTAGTTTCCTTGTATCCCAAGTACAAGGCAATATTTTCTATCTCAACTCTTTAAAAGCTACGCAGCAATAAATATACAAAGCAGAATCCTCCTTGTCGCTACACCAGGTGCCTTAAATAACTTTTAGTGCATTTTATTTAACAAACTTGTGAGATGCATAGCCGCGCATACCGTGAAGGTGCTTTAAAAACGTGTATAAATCTCTGTAAATCGCTCCAATAGACGTGTTTGCGTTTAAATGGCACTTCATCCGAGAAAATATTGCGAGGAAAGTAGATTGTAGTCGGTTCTTACGTGAGATTTTGTATTTTGTGTCCAAAGAAGGTGCTGTTAATTCTTTTTTTTTTAAAACGTTGCCCCACACTAGGAATTTCTCCTGTGTCGTGGGTGCGTTTACAAACATATCAACTCATATACACAAACGGCCAGACCCGGAACAACTAATTGTAGGTCATACAAATATTTGTTCCGTGCGGGAATCGAACCCGCGACATGCAGCGCAGCAGTCAATCGCTTTACCACTGCGCCAACCGTGCCGTCAAAATTATTTAGATGTAGCTACCAGGCAGAAATCTAGAGTCCTGATTGCTACGATATATTGATTCATATGGTGTTTATAATAAAGGGAATACCATATGAATACCATATCATATTATATTCTATTCTATGCTACTGAAAAATTCTTGATGGAAAATCCCAAAAACATTTTGCGTGGCCTGGTGGGAATCGTACCGAGGATCCCACGATTATCAATCAATGTTGGGACCTTATGAGTATCGTGGTTGAAGAAGGAGTGTAAATAAAATTCCAGTGTCCAGGATGAAGTCTATTGACAGATTACCATGAATATAAAGCACAGTCATACTTCCTACTTAAGTTGTACACAAGTTATTGCCACGGCGCGGACAGACTACTGACCGCTAAACTCTATTCGTATCGACAATTCAAAAGTGCCTGTAAATTGTTTAATTGAAATAAATGTTTTGCGTGGGGAACATTGCATTTTGTATTGTTTGCATTATTGTTTTATTACAACAAAAAATGTTTTTTAAACATATATAATTATATATGTTTTTTCAAAACATACTCGTATATAAATATTTATTTTTTATTATTCGGCCTCAAACGTTTCTAAGAAGTTTTCCCATTCCTAGCTAATTAACAAGGCTTATAGCTTTTCGCATCCTTCCCCCAAGTATTCGTTTCGGTCGGTTTATCTCCGTCAGATCACTTATGTTGTAAGTGATCCATCATTAGGAGCTGACCACGACCCCACCATTTGCCTTGCCAATTTGCTATCGTTTATAGGTACTTACGTTTTTTTTTGGTTTCTTGAAGAGCGATTGGGTACACGTTCACTTCTTAATCAATATTACAAAGTAAAGTTACGGAAATTGATTGATAAGCATGTTTGTTACCAACTTAAATTGTTCGTAAATTCAAATCACAACTTCATTAAATATTCATTTAAATTGTTCGTCATTCTTTGAAGGTTGTAATGGTAGCCATACACGGTACGATGTACTTGCGCAAGTTTAGACTTGCACATGTCTGCGTGACACCGACTGGCTCGGATACTTGTGCTAATTCATCCCACACACTTTAACGTATACTTGTGCAAGTCCAATTTTACGCAAGTGTATCGTAATGTGTGTGACCTGCATATGAAATGGCTATAACAGAAAGAAAGAAAGAAAGAAAATACGTTTATTTGCGGTAAACATGACGCAAAAAAAGAACACAAAATAAAAAAAATGGAAACAAGTTTAGGGAAAATATGCGTCACATTCACGCAAAACGGCCATCGCTCAGCATGATGCTGCGACCCTATGCAAGACAGAGCCCCAGCGCTGTAAATTGGCGATAACACGGTAAATTGGCGGTGCACGGTAAATTTCCTTGATTGAACCTACAAAAAAAGTTATAGGATATACCTACTCGTACCATTAATTCTTGGTTTTCTTATCAGTAGCAATGTCCCTGCAAGCAGACTCAAAACTTAAACAATCGCTGTGAACTAAAACGAAATCACTGGATAGTGGAAGTTTATTCATTTTCACATAAGTAGATTTTCTATAAATTATTCTACACATCGAACGACTTCAATTCAGTTACATTTTGGTTAAAAAAATTAGAAATGCTCAATGCTCTGTTTTTAAATGATCAATGATTTTATTTCTGTAATAAGCTTATCCAAACACTTTTACACGTCAATAATAAGTTTGCCACTCCATGTACTTCTTTTCATTGTATTTTATTGTATTATTTCTTCTTTTGTTCCGGTCTTATTTCTCCGTAGCTAATTAGCTAGTCCTGAGTAGGCTATATTGACGCGTATCCTTGTCGGTCAGTTCATCCCCTATCCGATGGCGCGTGTCAGTAATCCGACGTTAGTGGCGGGTGGGGATTATGTGTTCCAGCTGTTATATCGTGTGTAAGGAGCGTGAATATACGGGGCTTTATGGTAGACTCTTTTGTTACCTAAAACAAAAATATTAATTATCATACTGTTACTGAATGAGTGAAGGAATCATTGAGAGATAGATTATTGAGGATCAAAGTTTCCAACACCTCGATATGTTTAATAGGGCAAAATGTAAATGTTCTTGACTATACCTAAAAATATAGTTTCTATACCGGTCATTTTATTTTTGTGTATGTCGCTTCAAAAGAACAAGGGGTCAAATACATTAAGCTTTACAAACTAACACTCGAAACTAAGTTTTGGTTTTCAACCAATGAAGATATGATAAGAAAGACTTTATAGACATAGCGCTTAAATAGGTCGGAAGAATTTGCAGTATTATCCTACTGAATGTGCTTATACCAACAAACCTTAACCACTTGATTCCCAGCACCGTTATTTAATATCTCTTCAATTTTGGAATCAGGGGTCAAGAAACACTATTTGTTTCAGTCTCAAATCTGTATTTTCAGTATGTAATTCACTCTTAAACGTCACAGAAGCGGTACTTAACTCGTGCTCACAGTGTTTTAGTTTTACATTTCTAAGTTTAATTAAGCGGTTAACTGCAGTGTATAAAGTCCCTCAAGACAAACGTTCAGTGTAAGTTAAAGGAGGTCGCGGACCAAAAGTGTAAGATTTTTTTTTTAAGCCTTGCACCACACTATGAATTTCTCCTGTATTGTGGGTGCGTTTACAAACATTTAAACTCACATACACAAGACCGCCAGACCCGGATCAACTACTTGTAGGTCATACAAATATATGTTCCTTGCGCGAATCGAACCCGCGACACGCAGCGCAGCAGTCAATCGCTTAACCACTGCTCCAACCGAGCAGTCAATTATGGATCCCGATGATGTCAATCTAGGACAAGGTTCGACGATTTAACAGAATTCTCAAGCTTGTTGCATGTTAAAGAGATTCTTTCATTCATTCAGCATCTTGTTTGGTTGAAAAAGACGAAGACAGGTAATTAGCGATGAAGCAATAAGAAGAGAATAACAAAACTAAAATGACCACGGCAGTCAGAGTAATCGGAGAAAAAAATCCAAGCGACAGTGATTCTGATGTCGTAGCTTCGACAAATAGGCGGGACACACTGTTTCGAAAAGAAACAGCTCAAATTGTAGGTAATGTACTTTCTTATTTGCTGCAGATTTTCCATCTCAGACACAGAATCAATCCTTTCTATCTGACCTTCCTATATTAGCCCTTACGATCCCAGCACACCAGTCTACCTTTGTCACCCGAAAAATACAACAGTATAAGTAAAGAATTTATCGCCCGTTCCCTCTTGCTTAGATAAAGGCTAGGCCTGCGGTCCCTGGTCGGGTCGTTATAAATCCTGCCCACCTTGGGTAGAATTTAACCGCTTATTTTGGCGAACTTTGTGGTTGCTTGCACTAAAATTATTTTTTAAACTGTTTTGTGGATATTTTTGTGCTTAAATATCTCTTTTGATGCTTCGCAATTCTGAAAATAGCTATCTTTTAAAAAAAATGTCTAGAATTTCTTTAAATGTAATAATCCTTTTTTCTTTTTTAGGGTTCCGTATCCGAAGGGTGTCTGTCTGTCTGTCAGAGGGTATCTCATGAACTGTAATAGGTAGACAGTTGAAATAGCAGTAGCAGCCCGAAGTCAAGATTTGTGCCCGATTGATGGCAATAGGCTCGCCCGCTCCACAAGGGACTTAAACATAGCGAAATGTGGGTGTACTAATAGGTACACCTCTGCCTAATACTTCGGGGAATACAGGCGTGATGTTATGTTATGTGCGTGTTGAAATTTTTACAGATTGTGTATTTCTATTGTCACTATAACAAAAAAAAAAAAGTTAATAATTAAATATCAGAAAGGAGTATTTTTCGGCATATTTTTCTCGATCTTAATACGGTACGGAACCCTCCGCGTGCGAGTCTGACTCGCACTTGGCCGGTTTTTTACTTTCTACGAAGTTTTACAATGCGATTGTAAAATAATAAAAATTTGATCCTCCCAATATATCTCTATATAAATTGAAATCAGACGAGATAGCGCCGTACATCATCGATCTAAACCATATTTGAGTATGGTTTTTGTTTTAAAACTTGCTCATGCATCAGATTTCAATACTCAGACACAAAGCGTTTTTCAACTGAAAAATTAACTCAGTAAAACTTTTCAGATATCTTTGAAAGATAGAAAAGTTCAGAGACTATTAGCTGGCATACTTTTTCATTGTTCGGCTATCTTTGGGTTGAGTTGAAGCGATTACAATACCGCTTTGTCGTTCGCTCTCGACTCTTAAATGTTCTGGTGTCGAAGCGCTCCGAGGGACGCTTTTATGTCGTGACGTTGAAAGGAGTCACTGCGGTACAATGAGTAGTGGTGGTCGAGGTTTAGTAGCGAGAGGTAGCGGGGGTGGAGGCGGGATTATGTTTCATTTCTTTACAGAGGTTCTGTTCCACCATCTGTAAAACATCAAATTCAAATTCATTTATTAAACTTACACATAGTTCACTAGCATACAAGTAACGTGACATGAAATTTTAACCAACAGAAAACTTAGACAGATTGAACAGCGGGTCCAAAACTAGGCACAGTCTGTATCTTGGTGACCGAAAAATATTAAACACTTGTATGGGTAAAAACGACGAAAACCGGGTCGCGAAGAGGGTTTTTGTTTTTGGAAGTGGGATTCTCACTTCTACTACAGCTAGAACGATTTCTGTTGAGTTTTAATAGGTTTAGTAGTGATCCTACGATGAACAGTTGACGTACGCGTAAAACCCCAGATTCCTTGTGCAGTTCGTCCGCCCAAACGGACGCCGCGGCCTTCCCAGAAGCACCTTGAGGACGGCCCGCTGGGCCCGTTCTAGCTCCAGCGCGCGCGTTTTGGCGGCGCTGCCCCAGACACTTACACATACCTTGCTATATTATTGTACAGTCAGGAAAATTTATTGTTTATCAAGTTGACATTCTTCCAAATTGCCGTGTTATAGCCATTTCATACAACTGTCAAAAAATTATAGTTTTAATAATATGTACAATTAATTTCTCTTGACTTTATGTAAGCAAGCGGACAATTGCACAGTATCTACACGTTCCTTTAAAATGACAGAGTTTTGGACAAACTACACGCCT
The DNA here is from genome assembly GCA_949128155.2 of Xanthia icteritia. Classification (NCBI taxonomy): domain Eukaryota; kingdom Metazoa; phylum Arthropoda; class Insecta; order Lepidoptera; family Noctuidae; genus Xanthia; species Xanthia icteritia. Next base: position 4,278,009 of record OX421943.2, read on the forward strand.
GTATTTTCCATAGGTTTAGGTAGATACAGATGTAACATAAATAAGCATTTCGCCAGAGAATTAAACGTACCTAACTTTGAAGCCCCATGTTATAAGGGGCGAGCCTTGCCACCAAGCAAACGGGGCACACTAAACTCGGGTTGTTACTGAAATTCCTGACTGCAAAAACCGCAAATGCCTCATACGAACTAAACCCTCTGTCTCCTCTTCCTGTAACCTCACCACTAAAATCTTATGCATAGTATAGTGCAGCTCCGTTTCAAGCTGAAACAGTCCCATTCAGCTTGTAAACATGCCGAGCGAGCCGCCCGCATACGATATTGTGAACTACCCGCTTTTTACACCGAAAACTTGGCAACCCTCTTTGAGAAATAGCTAGTGAGGGCATGCCACTCAACGTGGTATTTGTTGATGGTGTTTTTTTATGGGTCAACATATCAAGGAATTGGTTTCTAATATATTTGTATATACATAGAAATCAATTCAATTTAGTATACTAGCTTAGCTAGCCCGGGCTTCGCCCGCGTGGATGTCAGAAAATATCCACGCGGAGCCATTAATACATAAACATATAACGTATGAAAAGTACCCTATGTGCTAATCCAGGTTATAAACTATCTGGGCTAATCTGTCCTTACGTCCAATAGACGAGATATATCTCTTCATGGGGAATATTTCTTATTAAGACGGACTTCTCTCGATTTTTAGTACGTGAGGAGATAAAGAGCTCTAAATGTGGGTAATTATGTAATCGTTTATTATTCAATTAATAACACTAGTACATAGACTTCCACAGTTTATTAAGCAAGTTAACGAACACCAAGACGTTGACATGGAACTGGATTACACATAAGAAAATGGTTTACAATAAAGATTTACAACCGTATTTTTTTTTTCAGTCAGGCCGGCAATAATCTAGTGAGGCGCGCGTTCCGCCGACCAGTGTTGCCACTCGATGCCGCGGGGTTTTCTCAGAAATTTGAAAATCGCGCGTTACAGTATTATTTAAATGTTGGTAGTTCTTCAATTAATTAACTTTCATTAATTCTGTGCCGTACCGTCCACTTTAACACACACTTGGTGTCCATTGGCTATCTTATGGTTAGTTATCTTATGGCTATTGCGCGCAAAGACAATTCCTTGACGTCGGTGCCCAAGTCGTCTCCTATTTAGGTCATTAACTCAGAACTAACAATTGGCAAAATTCGTATTAGTAGCAAAGGTTCTCATTGAAAAACTCTTTCCATTAGTATATATCTTATGGCGATTGGGCTTTAGGGCAGAAACCTATACTTCGGTGCCCATTGTTATTTTATTCAAATCCGTTCAGGCGTTTTTGCGCCAATCAACTTACATCCAGACAAACTAACAAAAAATCTAAAATCTATGTTTTCAGCATCAGACTCGTTCCAACACATAGTAGCAGTTACTTTTTTTCAAAAATATTCAATGTACGGTTTTCACTTCGTTACTATTTTATTAAAGGTATGTATAGATATAGATAGATATCTACGGTACTCGTTATATCCACGCCCGCGTTTATAAAAAATAATATTATACAATTAAATTAGCAACCAGTTTGATCTTGTCTAGACTCTAAATTGTTCTATGGAGCCGGATCAGCATGTTTCCAAGCATTCTTATCTTGGATATAATCCTATAATTTGTAATAAGCTTGTTTATAAACTGTCTTACAATATTTTGTATAAGTACATTAGTTATATAATTATATGTGAGGACGATGCACCTAGAATAAAATTACTATACCAAAATAGGTAAAAAAAAATAAAAATGAAGCAACAACAGATAAATTAATTCTGTGATAGATACATGGTGCTCAGATATTTACAAACATTGTAAAAATAGACGATTTTCCTAAAATTTTACAATTAATAAGTCAGTGTGTGAGGAAGTAATCACAGAGTGTAAAATCAATGTAATATATTTAAATAAAAATATATAAATTATACAATTGAATTAGCAACCAGCGTTAGCGTTTGATTTTGTCTAGATTCTAGATTATCCTATGGAGCAGGACCAGCACGTTTCCAAGCATTCTTATCTTGGATATAATCCTCTAATTTGTAATATGCTTGATTACATAGTGTACTTTTAATATGAGTTTTAATTTTTTTTTATTTAATTGCAATATATCACAAGGTATTTTGTTGTAACATTTAACACAGTACCCCATAAAGGATGTATGTACTTTAGATAATCTGAAAAATGGTTGATCTATTTTATCTTCATTTCTAGTATTAAAATTATGTCTTTCACTTATTTTATTAAATGGATGTAGATTTTTTCTCACATACATAATATGTTCATAAATTAATTGGCAAGGTACCGTCATAATATTAATCTTTTTAAATATTTCCCTGAGAGATTCGCGACGACGTAGATTATAAATGGCTCTGACAGCTCTCTTTTGTACAATATAGATGGACTCAATGTCAGCAGCCTGACCCCACAGTAAAATGCCATACCCCGTGTAATAGTGGACTCGAGCCTATTGTAAACGATCTCAGATTCAGACTCCAGACTGCTACTGAAAAATTCGTAATGGTAAAATCTTATAGCACTTGACTCGCCCTGGGGATCAAAACCTGAACCCCATGACTGCCACTAGAGAAATGTAGGTGGAAGAAGCAAACTTCAATGTATGTTCACAGCCTAACAACAAACAAAATATTACCATAAACAAACGTGAACCGCACAACTAACTTACAGTAACAAGATCACCAATAAACTGTCTACAAAGTTACCTTCAACATTAGTCCATACACAGACGCTTGACACACATCATTATGTACCCTATGCAGCACAACAAATTACTGCATGTGCCACATGTGCTATTAACGGCATTATTAATGGCATTATTAACGGGCCACTGAAGGAACACTACACTAATGACACTATATCGCCCACCTGGCCTTATTTATGACTTGTGTGGCTCTTATTTTGAGCTTGGAATAGGCCTCAATAAAATTGGCTAACGTGGTACAGCTCGTGGGTGTTGTTAGTCGTGAAGAGGACCCCAGAGGACCTTTCAGAAGTGACAGCAGGGCAAGGTAATGCAGGCGAAGACAAACAAAACTTACACCATATTTGAGGTTATTGGTTTGTGGGGCCTGCAATACCTTAAAAAAACAAAGTTCAATGGATTCAATTTTTGTTTGTCTCTTTTCAGATACGTGTCTTTGCAGTCGAGGTTTTTTTTTTTTAATAAATTGCTTTATTTCAAGCGTTTTTTTTGTATTTGCACATGCAATATGTAAATACTATAAAGATTATTTCATTCCCACAATTGAGTCCACTAGTTTCAAACACAGTAATCTCCATACTTTGCAAAAATTTAGTTGTCTATGGTTTAGCAGTTGATGGACCAATCCGTATGCAATAAAGCAGCAAAACCCGTTTAAAATCACATAAAAAAATTAATGTATGTTACAAAATCAACAATTTCCAATATATAAATTAGTATTATGAACCCTAAGAATTTTAAATAAGGAATTGTGGACATTTTACAAAAGTGGACACTGTTGTTTTCCAAACTAGTAGACTCAATTAAGACGAATCTAACGACACCTCATATTTGTCTAAATCCAGCAAACCGTTAGGCTACAGATCGTGCCAAAGAAATAGATATACATACATACTCTCGAAAAACATTGTCGTCCTTCTGGGGCTGTCGGGTAAAAAATAACCAGCGTTTGTAGTAATAAAGCACCTCTACCTACCCCTTTGGAGAATAAAGGCGTGAAGTTATGATAGATGATATGATACATGATTAATGTATCTGTAATTCCTTAATTTTTCATTATTTTTACTTAACGTGGTATAGTAATCTTATTCTAGGTGCATCGTCTTCACATATAATTATATAATTGATGTATACAAGATATTGTGAAAACATTTTAAAAGAGTAACGGTGGAGTTTCTTGCCCATTCTTCTCCATACGAAAACTACCTTTTAGAAGGGGCAACTAGAATCAATTATTATTTAAATGTTGACGTTCAAAAGTGCCTTTTTTGTGCCTAATTGAAATAAATTATTTGACTTTGACTTTGACTTTATAGTATTTGTTTATTTTTCATTTTTAAAAGCTCCTTATTTTCGTGTCTCTGGTGTTTACCAATTGGTGATCATGTGAGAATTATTTTAATAATTCTTTACCGTTAGAGCCATTTCAGACGAGTCACTGGTTATGCATTATTTACCAATTGCATGTATAGTCTGTAGTAAGTTGTTTTCTTTAGAACAAGTTCATGAAGGGTCAAAGAACGTTACGGTTTCACGAGCTGACCTCCACAGTGTAAAGCACAAACGGCTAGCGGCACTAGAGCGTGGAAGAGTGCCTTTGTTTCTTGGGCAACTAGTAAACTGTACTCTAATTGCGTAGAAACATAATCCCTTATAATTTTGGAAATTCCACAACTTCAATTTGTGTTCTCGAACAGACGATTTTTTCAAACATGTTTTGTGAAGCAATTGAATTTGTTGATTTTAAAATAATACCTAATATATGTATTGTTCCGTTTACGTCACCTACTTACAATGTTGAAAATGAATTCAGTAAAAGAATACCATAAACACATGGAAATAATGCATGGACTACAGGCAAAATGAACAAACCGTATAATTGTCTACTATTTCAGCCATGTTTCGATGATGTCAGTCCTATTAGATGCACTTTTTTGTGTTTTTTTTTAGTACCCCCAGTTGGAATTCTCTTGGCCTTCATCTCACCTGATGATGGTAAGTTATGATCAGACCAAAGGTGGAAGCGAACTTCATCTGGAACCCTCACCATATATAGAGGCTCTTGATTGTCAAAACCGCTACCTCCTATGCCATACTCCGATGCACTTTGCAAAACAATCGTAAATATTGAATGAAGTCCTTACCTCGAGACGATCGCAGCTGTGACCGATAACATCAGAAGATATGTACGTGCATTCGTGCAATGCTTTTAAAGCACTGACCAATTGAGCGTCAACTATAAAATTGTTTGTCATAAAATTATAGAAAATGGAGTGAAATGGAGGAGCTCGTGACTAAATAATAACAGCCGCACGGGTCGCTCCATCAGGTTAAGCTACGCTTGTCGGGGTTGGTCCGTGGATGGATGACCATCTTTACCGACCGGTCGAGACACCTGTGTGCCTCGGAAAGCACGTTAGGCCGGTCCCAGCTGTCATTCGTGGATCTTTGACAGTCGTTACGGGTCGTCAGAAGCCCGAAAGTCTGACAAGGGGTATCGTATTACCCAGATACTGGGTTGTGAAGGTCGGATTGGTAGTCGCTTCATGTAAAATACTGGTATTCGGCTGCATCCAGTTAGACTGGCAGATTGATTTTGTAAATGGTAGAAAATGATGTGATGGCATGGTAGTTTCACCAAAGAGAAGAGGAGATGTCAACTTACATTTTTATTATTTTCACACCTATTAGCTTAGCTTGTACGTAAACAACAATATTTTTAATACGAGACATCCATATCTGCTCTCGGCATTGATAGCTTTAGCAGCCCTAAAGGCTTAACGGAACGCGCTTTTCAAACATGAGGTTGCATGTTGAAACCTGCACAAATGAGACTTTTTTCAAGGTGGTTTTATTTAAAGCAAGCTTACTTGTCTATTGTTATTTATATTTCAATATTGTATCACATTTTTGGGTGTAAAATACCAATATCACTACATATTTTGTAGTCTGTTTGGATTTGTAAAAATATTGAACCTTGCTTTGGAATTGTTAGATTGGGCCATTTGTACAATATTGTAAAGGTTGTAACAAATATACTGCAGTTCAAAAAATGTGTGGCACATGATTTACTATTCGTTCGTGTAGACATAGAACAGTTTGTTTTTGACAACTAGAGTTGATGTCGTGTTTGAAAATGATTTTGCAGTCGCAAGCAAGTAAAAATTTTAGAAATCGTTAGCAAACTCTATTCCATGATTCTACTTGAGAATAATGCATTAAAGTATTTGTTCTTTAATTACAAATTACGTACGGCATGGATAACATTGTGTACAGTTTTAGTTAGCCTGACAGCTGAACTAATAATAAAAGATAAGACTCATCATCATCATCATTTCAGCCGAAAGACGTCCACTGCTGGACATAGACCTCCCCCCAAACACCGCCACTACGACCGGTTCTGTGCATTCAGCGGATTCCTGCAACGTTGATAAGGTCATCGATCCTTGCGGGAGGCCTTCCAACGCACCGTCTTTCGGTACGCGGTCGCCACTCCAGAGCCTTTCGGCCCCATCGGCCATCTGTTCAGCGAGCAATGTGCCCTGCCCATTGCCACTTAAGTTTGGAAATTCTTAGGGCTTTCGGCCAGTTACCTTGGTTCTCCTGCGGTTCTTTATTTCTGATTCGATCACGTAGAGAGACTCCAAGCATAGCCCTTTCTTTTAATAAGGCCCATTGTTAACGACCACGTTTCAGTGCCATAGTCTAGACTGAATGATTTTTCCTTACAGTAATTATGGGTACAGGTGGGCCTATTCACAGACTCAAACCAATTACTGAATGTTCTATTACTCTGACCCCTTTATACGTCTAAACAGAATAACAACTATATACATGGATCAGTTACGTTAGAATCTGTCCTCTTTTATTTGTCCGTTGTTACCTGTTTGGACCCAGCGACCCTTTCAGACAATGTTACTGAAACGTCCTCGCCCGGGGCCAGTTGTAAGCAAAGGGTTACTTGTAGCAAATACGACAGCTTATTAAATAATTAAGTTCCTTTTTTGTTGTAAACATTTTTAATTGAATGAAACATTTTCTATGCATATAATATAAAAAACTAACGAAGTCGCAACTGTACATTATGGTTTTTTTTTAAAACTAATTGTGAGGTGTGATAATTTCGGCTTCAAACTCACACCGAGTTTGAAGCCGAAATTATAGCTTTTATTAGAATTTGTGTCCGTTTGTCTTGATGTATGTTCTGGATTAGCGCAAAAACGGCTGAACGGATTTGGATGAAATTTGGCACACACATAGTTTATAACCTGGATTAACACATAAGATACTTATAATCTCGGTAGTACGTTCTATTGGGATATTTTCCACGTTTTCCGTGACATCCACTCGGGCGAATCCGCGGACTAGCTAACAAATAAATTACTAATCAAATGGTATTAAATATAATACCTATGTCAACTATGTAAGAATGCTTGTATCTAAGTAGATCATGTAAAAGAAGATTATCGGCTACCTACAGTTTTGAGTTTTCTTCTAATATGTGTGTAGGGAAAGTTATCAGTCAAAAATTTGCTTACTGAACAGACAGCTGTGCTGCTGGGGAGTTTGTTGCGCCACCTCTTCTTCCCAGCTAGAAGCAATGCGAAGTTGTGAAGGGCGGGCATTTTGGGTACTGTCTTATGTAACTTTGAAGTTCGAAAAGTGCTGATTCTCAGCCTAGTTTGAATAAATGACTTTTGAATAGGATTTTTTTTTTTTAAAGATATGTCAGCAAGGACAAGAATGGAAGTAGGGCTGGTAGACTAGTGTGTATCCAACGCTCATAATATTATTTCATAAGTATCGTCACCAGCTGTACAATAAGTACACCTATGATATTATGTATGATATTTTTATTAAGTGTCGTTATCTGCAGAGGCGGTGCATCGCCAAAAAGTACGCTCTATCCGCTTAGCCTTTTCCCAACTATGTTACGGTCGGCTTCCAGTCTAACCGGATAAAGGTGTATATCAGTATTTTGCATGGAGCGACTGCCTAGCTGACCTTCACAACCCAGTTAGAGGGTAAAGCTTCGTGCAGACTAGCGCGACGCGACACCGGTTATTGTTATACCGTGAAGTTTTCTTAGAAATTGTATTGTTCGAGTAGCGTCGCGCTAGTCTGCACGAGGCTTAATGCGATACCCTTTGGTAAGACTGATTGTCTGGTTTTCGGGCTTCTGACGACCCGTAACGACTATCAAAGCTCCACAAATGACAGCCGGGACCAACGGCTTAACGTGCTTTCCGAGCCACGGAGGGGTCTCGGTATGTTAAGATGGTCACCCATTCACGGACTGATCACGGCAAGCGTAGCTTAACTTGAACGATCGATCCGTGCGGCTGTTATTAATTAGTCACAAGCCCCTCATTTAGCCACGTGCCTCTCTCCTAAAAGTACTCTATTGTAGGAAAATACTTAAATTAATTTCATAGAACTTGTTTCAAACTGACATACCTCTATAATTATTCTTGTACTAATTAACGTAACGTACATTACCTTAAAATAAGCCTGTGAAAAGATAACAGCTACAAACAAATTTAATTAATTCAAATTCGAGGTGTCCTATTCTGAAAGTCGGTTGCAAGCGATGCAACACAGTTGCAAACGTTAATGGCTGACATTCAAGTTTAGTGCTACGGCCACGTTAGTTTCTATGACTTGACTTCACAGGATCGTCCCCAGGGGACCGCATTACTGAATGTAAAGCGGTTTATCTTTTAGTGTTCGAGCAGATAATGCCGCGAAATGTTGGTGATAGTTTTTGTTTGTGCATTTTGTGTTAGTATATTTTAACTGACTTCAAAAAAGAAGAAGGCTATAATAATATGTTCGTCTGTATCTATATTTTTTTTAATGTATATTTTCGTCAATTTGTGGACCGATTTTGAAAATTCTTTTTTTTTATAAGACGATGCTTGCGCGGTGTTCTCATAAATTTCTTATTAACACTTCAGTAATTTTTGAGTTAGCTTCGATATAACGTATTTAATCCACTTTGTGTATCTTGATGATGTTATAATACTTCCGGTCACTGTTGTTTACATAGCAAGCAGTGGTATTATTATACGTATACGGTACATGTTTACATAGTCATTAGTGTAGTACCATAAGTCGTTGTTTTTTAATTGTATTTTAGTTTTTGCCAACAACTTCCAAAATTAAAGTTATTTTTCACTTTGCAGTGTTTTTTTTTGGAAATCGGTTGGTTTATTTTTTCACTTAGTTTCTCATGTACAAAAGTAGGTACTTCTCGTAGTCTAGCGACACATGCGGATAAATACTCGCCAAAAATTTCAGCCAGTAGGTCGCGTATTTTTCCGTAGAGGTATGTCTCAAGACTAAAACGTAGAATCCTTTAATTTAGTGTGGTTTCGTGGCTAATTAATAACAGCCAACGGGTCAATCGATCAGGTTAAGCTACGCTTGCCACGGTCAGTCCGTGGATGGGTACTATCTTAACATACCGAGACTTCTACGTGCGTCGGAAAGCACGCTAAGCCGTTGGTCCCGGCTGTCATTCGTGGAGCTTTGACAGTCGTTCCTGGTCGTTTTCGCCAAAAGTCTGACAAGCAGTCCTACGAAACGGTATTAACTGGGTTGTGAGGTCAGATAGGCAGTCGCTCTATGTATGTAAAATGCTGCTCATATTCAATTGCATCCGGTTAGACTGGAAGCCGACCCCAACATAGTTGGGAAAAGGCTACGCAGATTGATTTTGACGTTAGTGTAAATAGTAAGTTGTATTATAAGTTTATCACTATTAATTTTGTCATACAAAATAAAATTATTTCAATAAGAGAAATGTCTTAAAAAAAAATGTCAAGAACTTCATAATCGAATTCACCAAACACAAAGAAATTCTTGGGAACCATCTTCAAACCCTGAAGAACAACAATAAGATTTCATCGGCAAACAAAACATTTGGAAAAGTTCCCTGGTTCCCCGGGGAAGGATGCAGCATATCCCCCACATCCGTTCCCCTCAGCTAAAGTATTTGCGAAGCGCTCCGAACCGAGGCCGAATGCGAATCGAATCCCAAACTCAACGTTAGAATAAATAATTATTTTATACTCACTTATATTGATTTGTTTGGATTGTAGTATTGATTTCTTCGGGTTTTCTGGGAGCCTGGTACGTAAATCTGCGGTTGATGTCTTGTGGCTGACTGAAATAGGAATAATTTGATTTGTTGTATCTAACATATTCAATACCACTATTTGCTATGTAAACAATAGTGACAGGAATTTTTATAATATCTTCAACATATACAAAGTGGATTAAATACGTATTAAAGGTAACTCAAAAACTACCAAAGTGAACTTAATAAAATTCAAATGGGACCACCGCGGGAACTTCTTCTACCATATGAAAGAATAATTTTCAAAATCGGTTTGAAAATATCCACGACTCTTTTGAACTCGGTTAGAAATAGTCTTCACCAGGGGTAATAAATAAAAAATGTTGTTGTGCACCCTGTTTAACACACTTACAATCACAATCTGAATAATTTTAAAGGATTTTGCTAATGCATTGTTTCATATTTGTTCGAAAAATTTGTAATTAATAATATTTGTAAATAACGCAATGAATGTTGAACTGTCAAAACGAAAGCCATTGCTACTGTAAGTGTGTTACGCAATTACCCCGCAAGGTAGTCAGCACTTTTTAAAGACATTTTAAAAGTGCTATTAAAGGTTGAGTCAATTACGTACTTTACCCTTGATTCGTTAAGAATACACAAATAAGAGAGAATTACATTAAAATAAAATTCCCTGAGAATAAATTAGGTACCTACCTTTACTTTATATGCTTTTGCTGTATGACTTTGAACAGCATTACCTATTAAGAACACAATAATCAACTCTAAACACTTTAAATAAGAGCTTAACTTCAAATCCCCAGACTAACTATACATTTTCCAGCCAGCATTTTCCACTTGCACAAAAATCAAATTTGGAAAGTTCTGGAAGAGTCTGTGTTTCTTTATTTTCTCACTTAACACTTTGTTACCTTGGTACCTTATACGAGAATTGTTCCCGCTCGCTTGAACACACAAATATATTGGAAAAGTTAACTGGAATACGTACGTACACTTGCATCGTCCGTGTATTGTGCACAAGTGGAAAATCGTCAAAGTTAAATTGGAGATCACTATCGACTCGGATTTGAATCTAAGATTTTATCCGGGAATGTATAGGTAGTCATTGCTTGTTGTTGTGTTACGGCGGGCACTTGTTGTAGGAGCACCTTTGTGGCGGGAGTCGCTTGGCTTTTGTTTTCGCGTTATTGAGGTTGGCTAACGTCACGTCATTGTGTCTGTGAAATAAAATCTTCTACTTAATTAATAAATAAATTATTTATTCAATGACAGACAACGCACAGTCTAACCTGCTGGGTCTAGATCTAGAAACAAGACATTTTGCACAAGAGTTCCTTATTCAGCGTCAAATAAAATTAGCTAGTGAAACTTCGCGTAATGGGTATCGATATCTAAACACGAAAAATAAAAAATAAAAAGAATTGATGATTTTTTTTGGGGTCAATGACCACTAGTAGTGTTGTTACTTGAAGTGTGAGTTGATAAAATCTGTTTTATCAAAGTCAAAGTCAAAGTCAAATCATTTATTTCAAATAGGCATTTTTGAACGTCAAACAAAAATATCGTGTTGAGATGTCAATACCTATCACGGTCGGTTAAGTTTTTTCACGGTGAAGTTTATGAAAAAAAAAAAACATCATCAAGTTAATATTTTCTTTCGGTACCAATATCTAAACATGATAAAACATCATGTTTAGATATCGATACCGATCACGTCCGCGGAGCTTTGCTAGCTAATTTAATTTGACCCTGTGTAGCGAAAGTGGGCTTATTTTTATTTCCTAGCTGATTAAGAAAGAGAACAAAGTTTCATGAAATTTTCCAAATAAAACCGGCTAGGTGCGAGTTGGAATTGCACACGAAGGGTTTCGTACAGTATTAAGATAATTTCGAGCTAAAAACACGTTTCTTGAATGGGGCCTTTAGTTTATAACTTTTTTTTTTTTATATATCGGCGACAACCTGAGAAAATTTCAACGGTCTACCTATCACGGTTCATGAGAATCAGCCCGCTGACAGACAGACGGACGGACGGACGGACAGCAGCGGCTAAAGTAATAGGGTTCCGTTTGGCACCCTTCAGGTCGAAACCCTAAAAACAAGCTTCTTTCAGAACCATGAGTAGGTCATCTCTTCAGACCCGTAAGAACCTAGCAGCATTACACTAGAATAAAAATGAAATGAACTGAAATGCAAGAATTGTAGTACAGACTGGAGCACATCAACCTACTACAATCTGTCAAATGTCTTTAATAGATTTTCAACTTTATCACTATAGCATAAGGTTCCATGTTAAATGATGAAATTTTGACAGTTTCGGGTAGGTTGACCTACAGACTGGCGTCTGTACATTGCAGTTGGTCGGGCTATTTAGCAGTTTCTAAAGCAATTCGCTAAAACTAGCATGCAAACAATACATTAATTAAATAAATGAAATTATGCTACTAAAATTGGAACATACATCATAGATATTAAGAATAAGAATGTCAATCATTTGTCAAATTATAAAAGTAAAATGTCAGTGTGAGTGTTTAAAGTTTAGGTACTCATTCACAGAATAGAATGATTTTTCTGTAAGCCATTTGAATATCGCTGTTTTTAAACGATTGATTGGCAGTTCCCTATATGATTTTGGTAATTTATTATATATCCTTATAACCATTGGAAAGCTACTTCTGTGATATAAGTGGCTTTTCATTGGAGGAATATTTAGTCTATCAGGATATCTTGTGTTAAACGTAACAGTGTCTCCAAGCCGTTGAAATAATTCGGAGTGCATTTTAACAAATTTACAACATTCAAATATTTGTACAGACGTGCCAGCACATCAACATACTACGATCTGTCAAATTTCTTTAATAGATTTTCAACTTTATCACTAAAGCATAAGGTTCAAAGATGATTGGGAAAATTTTACAGTTTCGGGTAGGTTGGCCTGCTGGCGTCTGTACATACCCGTGGAGTTAATATTTTTAAATCTTTAAAAAGAGGTTTACATGAAGTCAATGGTGGCACATCACATAGAGCACGGATACATTGTTTTTGAGCTATTAAAACCCTATTAATTAAAAAAGTATATGTCTGGAAATAATGTGCCATCAATTAGCACGCACAAGCCACATTTCCCGTGCATTTGGTCCTGTGGCTTCTCTTATGGGATTACTTAAGAGGCTAATACACTGTCTTTGTCTTTTTGGGCGTAGTTCGGGGCAATTTTGGCTCATACTTTAATGACTGGAATCTAATAAATATTGAAAGAAATTCAGAATATACAGGGTGGCACATTTAGATCGGTCAGTATGGAAAAGTCTGAAACTATAAGACATACGAAGATCTCTTTTTAGGAACCATGTCATCGATTTTAGTAACAAGAAAAACTGCATTAATACATTTAAAAAAAACTTGTACTCGGCTCGGGAATCGAGCCCGGATGTTTTGAAAAATGACACCACTTAAACGTTGTTTATGAAAGTAAGTTGGTGTGTTTTCCTAGAGAGCGATTTTTGGCATCGTAAAGACCGCTTTCCGAATTAGAACATAATCGCTCACAGCGCTGACATCGATAATTGGCGTTCCGATTAAGATGTCACGATTATGACAGCTGAGGGCTGTCATCAATTCGGAACGCCCGTGAACGCACTCACAGTACTCGCTTAACGTCAAAACTTGCATAACATATTTCTTTGTGTTTATTCTTCAAATTTCTTCTTTAGGTGGCAAACGGTAGCCAGAAGCACAATTTCGAAAATGCCACGTTAGTTTAAAGATAGGATGCGAGTCAAAACACAACAGCACAACTGTCATTTTTGACAGCGCCCACGGTGATATTAGTAAAAGGCATGGTCGGCGTTATCGCAAGATGGCGCATGTCATGACGTCATCTATGACGATTGAAGACGAACTGTTATCGCGCCCACGTTAATACGGTACAGGAGTTAGCGCGCTCAAATCGATTACAGCGTAACTCGGAATGCACCCAAAGTCATTCTTTCATGACAGACGTCACTACGGCCGTTATCTAGCGGCCACTGCTCTCTAGGAAACCGTACCTTTAGTAATTTTACAAAACCGCTTAATGTTAAATGCGTAAAAACTTTAACAATATCCTCAAAGTTTAATCACAAAGAAACAATAAAGCACCATCATCTGAGAACCCCATAGAAAAAACAAAACGAAAAATTGGCATCTCCATCAAAACGTCATCGTTCGCGAAGGCTCCCCTTCGCGAACGATGACGTAGGGGAGATAATTAACAATTAGTTAATGGAACGGTAGGAATGTTTGCAGAGTACTCGTGGTCGCCGAGGAGGCCCGGGGAAAATGGAATACCTCATGTTGATGATGTCTTAAAATGGATTAGTCGTTGAGTAGAGTGCAGTTTTCAATTACAGTGAAAACAATTTAAAGTGACGCGAAGAAATTGCTTTCCATTTTTTTTTCTCGAACGTTGAAGACTTTTCCCATTAGGTAACATAACATAACATCACGCCTGTGTTCTTCGGAGGGTCAGGCAGAGGCGTACCTACACCTACATTTCACCAGTTATCTTGAAGTCCTATGTAATAGAGGGCGGGGGGAGGAAAACGCTCCTTCGATGCGATAGTAAAAGGTGCGGTTCGACAAAAAGTCCCGTAAGATGAGCACGAGACGATCTGGCACACGATCAGCGTAGGAGGTCTCCTCGCCCTAGAGGGGCCAGGGATCGCCGGCTACGGCGTCATACGCTGGAGTATCGGAGGTCAGAGACCTCTCCCTTAGATGGAGTGCCTGGAGGTCTCACCACCCTAAAGGGGTCAGGGATTGCTGGCTAAGGTGCTATACGCTGGAGGGCCGACCAGCCGTCCTGCTGAGCGTGAGGATTTCAAGCTGCTCTGCTACTCTTCTGCTTCGTACTGCTACACTTCGCGTTCGTGACTCCAGGCTATTGCTTCCCTTAAGCGTGCTGTTCCTGCTCCGTGCCCATTATCACCAACCAGGCACAAATCCAGACTCCGGGCCGCTACTGAGGGATTCCTAATGGACACACTCAATAACACTTTGCCCGGTCGTTGGAAATCGAACTAAGGACCTCATGCTCAGCGGTAGCGCTTTTGTCCAATAGACCAATGAGGCAGTCAGTCATTAGGTACATAATATAGGACTTAAACGTAACTGGCGAATTTTGGGTGTACTTAAACACCTCTGCTTAACCCTTCAGGGCATACAAGTATGATATGTTTATCTTTAACATGTTAACCTAACATGTCCATGTCTTTAACATGTCCCTAAAAGCTATACCCTCATCTTCTTTAAATCACTTAAACGTAAACGTATACGTTCCGGTCATTTCATTCTGCGGTAGATATTCAGTCTGAACGCCTGAACGGTATTCATCTTTGTTACTGTGTCTGTGTACGGTTTAGATGTGTCTGTGTACGTTTCAGATGTGTCTGTGTACGGTTCAGATGGGTACTATTTGTGCTACGCTCGGTGCATCACGGGGATTAGATTACTGAGGGACTTATTGTCCGAACACGTCCATATATTTAAATGTTTATTTGTTGTTGATATAATTCTGACATGTATTGAAACCGATACCGTTCAAGCACCCAAGTTTCAACATAGCGGGCACATGTCTTCCCTTCGAACTGTTATTTCTATCCAAAATTTTGGCGAAACGTAGTCGAAAAATAATAAAGTGCAAGTAAAAATTAACCTTAAGATCCTTTTTAACCCCCGAGGCAAAAAGAGGGGTTTTAAAAGTTTGACCACTATGTGTGTTTGTCTGTCCGGGTGAACCGATTTGAATGCCTTTTTTATATTTGAAAGCAGGTTTTCTAGCAACGGTTCTAAGATATGTTTTATTAAAATCGATTCAGCCGT
The DNA here is from genome assembly GCA_949128155.2 of Xanthia icteritia. Taxonomy (NCBI): domain Eukaryota; kingdom Metazoa; phylum Arthropoda; class Insecta; order Lepidoptera; family Noctuidae; genus Xanthia; species Xanthia icteritia. The sequence goes on from OX421943.2 coordinate 4,293,737, forward strand.
TTGAAGATTATCGGCTCTTTTCTAGTTGATGAATGTATGTGAGCGTCTTCCATAGGTCTGATCGATTTGACAGCGTCACCTGGAATTTGCAGGATACCCAACTCCCTTACCAACTTACAGCACAGGTATCGTGTTTGGGCTCATTGGAATGGTCTCAATGGATAGGTTATAAATAGAAGATGAACAGGGTCTGGTGATGGAGTAGGAAAGAGAAATGAGGAAATGTTGTGTTTTAATTTTTTATAAAATTTTACTTGTTTATTTCAGTATAGTTACATAAACGCACCATTTTACGATCGCCATGCATGCATGACTGACATTACACTTATGGGGGTCCATGTTCTGACGTTAGTCTCATCTAATAAGGTATTCTATGGGCTTCCAGATCGATGTTACGAATTGTTCAGTCGCTAACAATGTACATGTCATGCTTTCGGCATCTACTAACTAATTTACATAATGCATTTGATTGTATTTGGAATAGGTGATCGATTCCAAAGATTTTCCAAATAAAATGGAAAATATCTAAAGCATTGTCCACAGTCGCTTAAATATGATTTTACTTCTGATCTATACATAAAGGGTGGCATGTGACATCGACGCGAAAACTGTTGCGCACTGAATCCATATTCAGCAAGTGATGTTGAACCGTTGAAATTGTGGTTTTGTTAAAAACACCGTAGGTATATATACTTTCATATGCATTTAGTAAAACGCTGTTATTTTGACAACAGACACTTTAATTTTATTTATTTGTATGTACCTATGAATGTATACAGGGTGGCAGGGACATCGACGCAAAAACTGTTACCATGGATTCAGTACGTGGTTCAGAACCCTGCGTTCAAATTTTTCGTCAGTAAAAAAAAATATCTGCTTATATTATATTATACCTGCGGTGTTTTTAACAAAACCACAATTTTTCTTTAAAACTTGTCGGTCTGTTTGTTCCGGCTAATCTCCGAAACGGCTGGACCGATTTTGACGGGACTTTCACTGGCAGATAGATGATGAATAAAAAAAATATATATAATGAGAGTCCATGAGGGCCAAGCCGCGGGCTGCAGCAGCTAGTAATCAATGAAATTATACTTAAACAATTAAAATACAAATAATGCTATTATCACTTTCGAGTAATTAATACGTGAATCAGCCGGGAGGCATATTTTGTTCATTCATAAACGAATTAATGAGTCTATCTGTATGTTTTTAACAATATCCCGGTAACAATTAATACTCTGGGTGTGCGGTCGCCGGACTACTTACTCATTTAATTAACTGTAATGTCGGCGGTTTTAAATTATTTTTGTCGTATAATATTTCAGCATGAATTTAAATTGAGTATTTGTTAAATGGACGGATCTTTTGTTATTTTTGAGTGTTATTATGTGGTTTATATTGTTTACGGTATCCAATAACTTGTCAAAGTTATTTTGTGAATTATTTAAATTTGCAAACTATTGGAATCTTTCGCCAATTCCACCCTCTTGGCGAATAGCTGTAAAAAATTAGATTTTTGTACTATATAATTACCTGATCAATTTGACGTTGACGTTATAGCTCTATCAACCTACGTAAACATAGACACAAATAAGAATATTATCAATTTGTGGCAACAAAAGAAAACCCTTTACATTTAAAGCAAAACCATTCAACAATATCATCCAATCTTTTAAAATAAAATAAAATTTAATTCAATTTTGTTGCAGCCTCCTTATTTCTTCGTTGCGACGCGTCGGGCGTCTGTGGGAATGCAACGTAGAGGTTTATTTCAATTTATTGCGTTTACACAGGTCGCCGTAGACAGAATAACGATTTTGTTGTGGCAATATACGAAGGTGGCAGCTTAGTTCGCATGACTGCTCTCAACGTCGGCGTCGTCTTGGAACTGTTAATGCTACTTACATTATTTTCTGTTTAAAAAACAGGCTGTTTGCTCTCCGAGGCAGATTTCTGTACATGTTAAGAGTGGAATTAAATAGCAGAAAAGTTTTGTTAATTTAAGAAACCTTGTTGTTTAGTCTTAGTAAATACTCTTTCGTTATCGCAAAAAAAACAGGTAATCTGAATAAACCATTGTCAGACGCAGTTGCTAGATTCGTAATTTTTGTTTGAATGAGGCATAATCTAATTCAATCTTTAAACTGTCCGCTTTAATATAATATAATACGTACCAAAACAAAATATTTTAAACTCAAAACTCAAACTCAAAGCATTTATTTCAATTAAACCATTTTTACAGGCACTTTTGAATTGTCAAGGGGTCAGTCAGTCAGAAATATGAAGTTATAAATAGTTGCCCATTCCAAAGCGTAGGTTCCTATGGAGAAGAACGGGCAAGAAACTCCACGGATACTCTTTTAAATCATAATATTGTTACATCATTCATGTTGAGATTATACATGTGAGATCAATGTAGAATGACGTGCACGTAAAAAGCGTCCGTAATATAAGCCGTGGCAGATAAGAGATGACCAGTCCCTACTGACGGTGCCTGTTCACGAACATGACGCATGGATCAGCACCGTTTAGCTCAACCATTTTGAAGGGAACTTAACGACCCAACACACACGCCACCGCCAGCGAGACATTTGAGTGAGCATGACATACTCTCAGGCGCCAAAACAATTGGTAAGCTTACCGGCTGGCATGGCAACTCAACTTCAGAGTTCAAGAGTTGGAAATAGAATGAAATAGTACATCGGAATCACTTTAACACGCCATAATAATAATAAAAAAACATCTGGATTCGATATTTCCTATTTGACTACTCCTGAGAAGAAATGGCGAAATAAACTCAGGGGTCAAAGTCTCTTCTAAATTCCAGACATAATTTTGGTACATGTGTCTGAAATGGTATTTTGAGGAAAAAAAACACCGATTTGTGTGGACCAGTTCAGTCATTGCAAGCAATTGTCAGTAATCGTATAGCTCAACTCAGAACTTAACAAGCTCAACATATCACCGACGCACGGCTACATTATTTATAACTTTCTTATTCAAAAAATCCTGCTTATAAAAATATCTAAAGCATAATATTGAACCTACGCAGCTACGTCGTAAAATTAACACGGCTATAAATACGAATATAAAATTAATTAACTTCATATTTAAACATTTTTTTCCGTTAATACAAAATGGCTGTCTGTCCTTATACAAAATGGCGCTTGGGCAAATGGCCTCGCGTCACGGTGACGATGACGTATGAATAGCTTAGCATAGATTTATAAGTGGGTTTAGAGAGATTTAAAGTCCCAGAGCTAGTATTTTCAGATTCCAATTTATGATTTCTGATTTTGAATGTTAGGGTTAAATAAATTCTTCTACGTTGTGAAATCATTTAAAAGCTTTACGTATTTCTTTATGCCTTATAAACAAGCATCTTAAGGCATTAAAACCGGTTTTATCTACCAGCCTATTTCTATTGAAATAATAATTTTATTTTCTTATTTTTTTTCGCCGGTTGTACCTGCGCAAACTCTATCTAATCTAAACGAATAAAATAAACAGAAAATATTTGTGTTTTTGTTTGTTATGACAAATTTAAAAAAAAAATTCACTGGTAGTATGCTATATTATTGCTGATTAACATAGGCTTTAATTTATTAAGATATCATGCGGACGAAATTGAACCTAGTGTGTATAAAATTCGACTTAAATTTGAAAGTAACCGATATCCTCATTGACCCAATATTTTCCTGTAGACGTTACGATTTCGTAACAAAATATTAGTGAACACAATATTTTTTATAAATTTTCGTTTTGTATAATCCCAAAGACAATCTTTATCATTCAACCTCGCTCTTTATAAAATGAAATCATATCTTTTAAAGGAGACGTTTCATTTTTGTATGGGACTCAGGCCATAACATGTACACTTTATAAAACCTGGGAAACGAACCCCTGAATATAATAAAGGCATTTTTTTTCATAATACCTAATATTTTTTAGGCACTAAATAAAAACTGAAAATGTTTGACGTTTGTCAGGAGAAATAGGACCATCGACAGCCAGCCATGACAGTTGGTGGGACAGATGATGTTTACATTACATAACCTAGAACTGTCAAAAAAACAAAATAACACCGAAAGCCACGAAGTCGAGACGAACGAGACTGACAGATGTGATGTCAAATACCAATTCATATTCATATTTATTTATTTGCATATCATAATGTAATGCAAACAATATGTTTGAATTTTACGTCCAGAAGTACCAACAAATCTACAATCCTCAAAAGTAGTTTTTTTTAATGATGAATCACACTTTCTAATTAATCAAAAAGTTGTCTAAGGGATGTCTTATTATTTAACCTTAATAGCACAGAAATACATGCCTTTCATATTTATTTAATAACGTCTACGTGATATTATTATGTTTTAACGTAACATGACTTCTGGATGAAAGCAGTGTGCAAGTAAGACGACGCCATGATCAATAGAATATGGCAATAATTTGATAAACTATTATTTTTAATGAGGGGAATATTCAGGAAAGAATATTTTTCCTCAATTCGTGGAATTTTTCTTTTTTTTTTCATTCATTACCGTACACCATGGCATGGCCGAAAATGAAACATCTCCTTTGATCAATTCTTTTAGATTTGTATCCATTTGCCAATCTTAATAGCTCTTCCCATTACACAAAACAGTAGTTTCATAACAAAACCACGGCATTTCCAGAGTGTAACCGTAATAACGTTTTCATGTCCTCTTCGCGATTCGCGTAGGATTTCATTCGGCTAAAAGCGAAGCGAATGTAAAATTACGAAACGTCTTCGAGTTTATATGTTTGGGGTAAGGGCAACGAACTCGCTATCCTTTTGGTTGACAATAACGAGAGTAAGGCTATCTAATATAGGTCGTTTTGTATTGTATGTTTCGAGTTCCTGTATCGCGTTTGTTCGAACGTTTTTACATAGTGTAATAAAACTCCTTGGGTAGATAATAATATTATTTAATTATGCAGATCCAACAATCTATTACAACAATTAACTAAAATTAACTAGCTACACCGTTACTCTAGTTTTGTCCAACCTGTAGCACGCTCCAAAACCAAGTGAACGAATCGATTCCCGATCACGACTTCCATGAACTTCCCAACGGTCACCGCTTGGTGTTGCCACATAAATCCAATCGTTCTCAATAATCGATATCTCAGTTTAGTCGATTATAAAAATACTGATAAATAAACCTAAAAACAGGTTTGAAAATAGAAACTAAGTTCTACTTTTTTCATGAAGCAGCAATGCCAGCGTTGCCGTTTGTAGGCAGATGAGATATTTCAGCTTTAATAAAAATAATAAACTGCTCTGACTGCCTCTTTGGTCTAGTGGTTGCAAGCACTATTGCAGAGCATGAGGTCCTGGGTTTGATTCCCAGGTCGGGTAAAGTGTTACTGGGTTTTTCCAGCAGAAATTTCTCAGTAGAAGCCCGAAGTCTGGATTTGTGTTTTTTTGATAAGCTCGCCCCATAATACATGGAACTTAAACATAACTGGCCAAAATGTGGGTGTACAATAGGTACACCTCTGCCATCCCTTCGGGGATTAAGGCGTAATGTTATGTAATAATAATAAACATTTATTTCAACCAAAAAAGGATCATATTATTAGGTATTTAGAGGTATATAGTATAGTACCTAGATCTGTCATGCTTCGTGGGGTACGTGTGCCTCGACTATTTCACACAAATTCGTGCAGGACTAACGCCGGAGTGCGCGTGCCTCTTCGTCGCCTCGTTGATGTATACAACACTCACTTTATGGAGCTCGACATATTTACTCTTTCTAAACATAGTTTCAGGGCGAGAGCAATAGAATTACTAAATTCTTAAGTATATATACACATATATATTTTTGTTTCTTTCTTCTTCTTCTTAATAGTATTTTTTATGATGCACACTGTACTGTACGTCTGTTTTCTTTTAACTTTTTTTTTTGTGAATTCGTGGACAATGATGTGGGTTACATGTGTAGTAACATAAATATGGAATAGATTATATTTAGATGTATTTCTAAGTACTTTGCTAATTTAAGAATCTTTAGTTAAGCTTGGCATGTAACTGTTTTTTGTCCCTAACAAATAAAATAAAATAAAATAAAAAGTATGAGGTACAGGGTGTAGAGTTCACTCATCCTCTATAGAAAAGGGAGGATCCTCGGACCAGACGGGTGTCGTGTCTGGTGGGCAACTGCCCAACGATTGATGTCGGGGAAGTTATATGTATGGTGTTCGCGGTAAACTCTAATTGCGCGATGCAGGATTTCTGTGACGTCAGGATTTTGTGTGACGTCAGGATTTTATGTTACGTCAGGTATTTGATGCGTAATTCGCATGTGGCCATACAAATCAAACCTTGCCTTGTCTCTGAGAAGGCCATTATGATTTATGAATGTGATACTGTTAATATGGCATTGCAGATGTCCAAAAACATCGATGGCCTGCTTGATTGCCATCCAATGACATCATATTATTATAAGATGATGATATATCAATAGAATGCAATCGGATGTTTTATTTTTTTATGCCCAAATTAGCTCTTCCCTTTATGTTTTTCCTTTGTACTTGTACATAACATATTCAATATCTAAAAACAACCCTGTCCGACCCGAAAGGGGTACATAGGTACTGCAATAACATTACCAAAAAGAAATAAAAAATCTAATATAATTTGTCTACTATTTGATTTATACATTAACTATGTATTACAACTAACTTTTTTTTTTTTTTAAAACGTTGCCCCACACTAGGAATTTCTCCTGTATCGTGGGTGCGTTTACAAACATTTAAACTCACATACACAAACAGCCAGACCCGGAACAACTACTTGCAGGTCATACAAATATTTGTTCCGTGCGGGAATCGAACCCGCGACACGCAGTGCAGCAGTCAATTGCTTAACCACTGCGCCAACCGTGCCGTCAAACTATTATATATAAAAATCTTATTAACTATTATTAAAAAAATAAAAACTATTTTACAAAAAAAAAACAACCGACTTCCAAAAAAAACACTTAAAAGAGAAAAATAACTTGAATTTCGGAAGTCGGTGGCAAAAACGAAAATACAGATCCATATAGTTATATTTTAAGATGGTTCGCAGTTCGCATAGTTGAAGCCGTGATATAGTTATATCCCTAGGGAAATAGTTATGAATTGCTTTCATATATATTACGGTAGGTATATTTTACTATATATGTATCTAATAAAATACTATTGTTTTTGCCACCGACTTCCGAAATTCAAGTTATTTTTCTCTTTTAAGTGCTTTTTTTGGAAGTCGGTTGTTTTTTTTTTGTAAAATAGTTTTTATTTTTCACTTTTTAGTTGTGTTTATACCTACCCCGCACAAATTCGTATACCAGTCGAATAATGGAAACATAACAAAAGATTTTTCAAAAATTAACGAATCATTCCAAGCGCCCCGCTGGTGGGGCAAAGAGGAATGCCTAAAAATTTTCAGTGGAATATGCCCCACTAGTTCGACTTGGTGGGGCAGATTCCACTAGTCTAAAATCTTTATGGATTCTGCCCCACTAGGGTTGGCACCTTAGAAATAACTATAAGTCCATGTTTCCTCACGATGTTTTCCTTCCCTGATGTCAATAATGTCCAAGATAAACTCAGAAAGTTCATATGAATTGAAAAAGTCACATTAGAACCCACAACCTCATGCATGAGAGGCGAGGCCTTAACCTCTGGGCCATCATAACATATTAAATTACCAAAAAATATATATTTTACTTAACTATACATTTCTTTCTTTTCCAAACAAATATAAAATACGAGCTTATCCCCTAACCTTCTAACCTTTCACTGTAAGTTCCTATATGTACTGTTCACCGATGAGGAGTTCCATGCGGTATCTTCGAAGACTATAATTAGTTCACCACGGATGGATAGATAGAACCAGCAATTATTTTTGATCTTTAGTACAATATCCAAATCACATTACGTGTACTGTTTGTTTTTGAGGAGTTCCTTCGTTTATCTCCCAAAGTATACATCAAATCTTCACAAAATTAATATGGGACCACCTCAGGAGTATACCCTTACGAATAAAAAAAGAATTTTCAAAATCGGTTGACAATTGGCGGAGAAATCGGTGAACATACATAAAAAAAAAAAAAAATACATACAGTCGAACATAACCTCCTTTTTTTGAAGTCGGTTAAAAATAAATAGTTATTGGTATTTAAAATTCACATTTTTGTACCAAAATTAAAAAATCTACAAAAAAAAATAGTATTTTCAACAGGGATCATAAGTTATGACACGACGGCCGCTCGCGCCCCATGTAAACCGGAAAAATTACCCATTGAAAAAAATGTGGCGATTTTATTTTTTTTTCCTTAAAATTACCTCATAAATAGACTCTCAGTACGATACCTAACAAAACCCTCACGGATTGGACAGCGCTTTTTTACATGTTGTATAATATTAGTGTTAGATTGTATAATACTCGTACATTTAAGATTTGTCAAGTATAAGCACCTAATAATAAAAATATTGAATGTATTGTAAAAGTAATGAATGATAGCGTACAATCTGTAGGATACATTCATAAATAATTCTGGAGAATATTTCCGTAAAAATGATAAAGGAAAGGTTATACGGAATAATGAAATATCTTTTAATCCAGCACAATTGTGAAAAAGCTAATGGTGAGATGTTAAAACACTTAATCATAAAATATAACGGTAATTATTTACCTCCATTAAACTTTTAAATTATGACACTCAGTAGAAATGGGCAGAAGAACAATTTTTATTGCACTTTGTAATAAAATTGTTCAATGAACGTGCCATCTCTCAGTTCAGACTTTCACTGCTGAAAAAGGCTCTTCTTCTCTTCATGTTAGTTACATAAATAGCCACAACGACACTTGCCATATATTTTGGATTCAAAATTCAAATTCAAAAGTTATTTATTCAAACTAGGCTGAGAATCAGCACTTTTCAAACGTTAAAATTACATAAAACGCCCAACCTTCACCAGTTCCTAGTGCTTTAGCTGGGAAGAAGAAGTGGCGCAACAAAGTCCCCAGCAGTACAGCTGTCTGATAATTACAGGCTCAAATGAGATTGAGCGTGTCACATCAGCCTCATGCACGATGTTAGGTCAAAAGTCTCCCCACTATGGGTGTGAAGAGTTGGCGTGATGATCTAGACGCGTACCGTAAGGGCTGGTTTGAGGTGATGCGGGAAAAGAGTTCCTGGAACTACTTGGGGAGGCCTGTGCCCAGCAATGCGAGAGTATAGGCAAAACAAAAAAAACAGTCGAACACACCTACATGTAGATACCAAGTAGTATATTGAAAATTGTTTTGGATGGCGTTTATATAAATAATTTGATTTATCGACCAGCCTGGCTACAATTTTACAGCATAGTGCAGGCAACTAGATTGATAGAAGAAGCAATTATAATTAGACACTGACTTACCTGCTATGAGCGGGCAAGAGCTTCATGTTCAGAGTGGAAATTCTGTCTTCCCTATTTATTTAATGGATTACTGCGATATCGTTGCAAAAATCGCATTGGAGCCATAATCGTATTACTGGTAAAGAGGTCACATCTGGAATAGTATTGTCGCTAAAGGATCGGAGTGAGAACTCTTTGTCTTGCAACTGCGAAACTAATTATGATCATTGCGTTTTGTATTTTTTTGCTATGCGATTATAAATCGAGCGATAAATACGGACGATGTGTTGAGCAGAATTTTGATTCAACCCCTCTTATTTTTTTATTTAGTACCTACTACAATTATCTGTGAATAAAATGTAATTAAAATAGGTACCAACAGTAGAATTCCAACAATTAATCCTAATTAAATAATATTACCCCCCCCCCCCCCACAAGGTAGACCGATGGTAAATGCCGCAGGAATTCGCTGAATGCGAGAAGCATAGAACCGGTCGAAGTGGCGGTGCTTGGGGGAGGAGGCCTATTTCCAGCAGTGGACGTCTTTCGGCTCAAATGATGATGATGAAATCTCTATCTCTATGAAAGATCTAAAGATTATAAAACAAAATCGCTTTTCGTGTTTGTCTGTATGTCCACGTTGTTCTTCTAAAATACGCAACGGATTTTGATGAGGTTTTCAACATCATTTCTAAATGATGTTGAAAACCTCAGTTTCAGTACTACGTTTACGAATTCATTCTCTAGAATGTATTCGTAAACGTAGTACTGAAACTTGACGTTTTGTCAAGTCGTGAAAAAGGCACGTTTTTGAGCGCTTACATGGCGTGCGCTGACTAACAGTTAGATAAAATATTATGTTTTACTGGATTGTATATCTTAACAAAATCAACAGAAAAGTCCGCAATAGCATAAATGTCTGTCTTCTAAGGAAAAACATTAACCATTTTTATCTTTCTGAATTTCATAAACACAATATTGTTATTTCTGAAGCTATTAAGACCAGTAGGTATATAATTAATCCTTATCCGATTAAAATACGGCCATTTTATTGGCCATTTATTGTATTCATTTAAATGAATACAATAAAAGATTTAAAACTACGTGCAGGAAAATAATTATGGCTGACGGGCGGCGTGGCGCCATGACTGACAGGGATCAGTGACCTTTCCTCGGCTATTAAGGAACTGCGATTATTGAAATTAATTTATGAATTGAATTAATAAAGTTTGATGACAATTTGGTTGAGGCTGAAAAACATCATTATATATGTATTTGGACGTCCAAACTCCACAAATATAGAAGGACTCACAATTTTTTCATATATCGGGACCATAGACAAATAGACCACTTTTGTTTTTATTATTGTAAGGCCCGTTCACACGGCGATGATCAGAACGATCTTTTGTCTGTATCATTTAGGATCATCCGGCAGTTCCGTATGAACATTGGGGTGTTGACGTGTGATCCTTGCTTTTTACCGTAAATTATTATAATGACAGCGCCATGTGAATGAAATGAAATTGTTTATTCTGTAAATAGGATATTAGAATCATTTTTACAAGTCATCTTAAAAAAAAAAAAAAAAATTGCTAGATGATTTCAGCGTTTCCTATCTGACTACTCTGAGAGGAAAGGCCGAAACAAACTCAGAGGTCACAGTCTCTTTTAAAGTCCAGACATAATCTTGGTCAGGCCATGTGAGGACCATGTAGATTAGTGTCCGAAATGGTCTTTTGAGGAAAGAACCACACAGATTTCAGTGGACCTGTCCAATCAGTGCAAGCATTTGTCAGTAATCGTGGAGCTCAACTCAGAACTTAAGAAGCTCAACTCGACGAACAATACCAAAGAAATGGGTAGGCCGCATAAACTACTCAAACTGCCAGACCATCGTTAAAACTAAATCAGAAAGAAAAAAAATAAAATTAATAAAAATATCCACATAGTCCTCACATTCACAAAATTAAAAAAAATATAATACTTTACAAAGTAAGTAATGGCCTCCAATGATGTGTGAAAGCGGATATCTCATTTGATACTTTTTTTTGAATCTTCGATTAACTGTAATACAAACTAAGGTAAAGAACATCAGACATCAATTAACATAAGCTTTTATTATTATTTAGGTAATAAATGGAGACATATTTATTTAAGTGTAAATTACAAAATGATTTGTCGGACATATGGTATATATTATTGAGTTACCTGCGACACCTGCAGGAGTCCTTTCTTTTTTCTCTCTTCAATACGTTCGATGTACAAAAGTATTTAAATTATTGCAAGAAAATAAATATTGTGTTTATTTTTATTTTATATGAAATAAAAATGATCGCTATGCGATTTGACTGCCCTTACATACGACAATGCTGTAACAGACATGACGTATAGCCAGGGTACTTAAACAGATTGACACTGACCTATATTTATAATGATGATGATGATTCTTTGATAAAATTATTATTTTTAATTTAATTTTAAATCTGTGACCCTTATAATTTGACAGATAATTTTAATTTCGATTCTGTGACCCTTATAATTTGTATTACGCATTCGTTTATTTTAATTGCATTTGACGTTTTATTTTAATTTTAATTCTGTGACCTTTATAATTTGTACCTATTTTAATTGCATTGACATTTTATGTATGTTATAATTGTGATTTATTCTGTTGTATTATGAAAATTTTATTTTATGTAATATGGGTTTTTATCATTAAATCGCCAAAATAATTCATACTAAAGTCCCTTTTTAAATCCCAGATAGTAATCTGACCGGTGCAAAAGACAAACTCCAAATTGAAAAACAAACAACAAGGAGTTGAAAATGTAAGCTTAAATTACTATCAAGGATTAAAAATGAACTTTAGTTACGTAAGATTTATGTACTGAGCGTACCTTTGGAAAATATAAAAATGAAAATCACAATATTTATTTTTTGTAAAACTTTTGAAATAATTCAACATTTATTAAACTATCCAATAAGTTGGTATTTTATAATTTTTGTTTTATTATTTATTTATAATTTTTGTTTGATTCTCTAATTAGTAAAATACACAAATGAGATTATGTCGCTCACAATCTCAGTCGTGAAGCTGCAAAGCACACGACATTAAAACAACACGCTTTTCAACAAGGACAAGTAAATTGAAATCATTTCCCAAAGAATTTTCTATTATACACCAACTGGAATATTTGTATGCGCAGCGCGATACCGGACAGGACGCGGGTGTCCAAGATTTACGACCTTCGCAGGACAGTCCCGGACAGCGGACAGCGTTCGGACAACTCCGGTAAGATTAATTGCATGGCCCCACTATTCGGCCACTGTTGATTTTTAATCCGCATCGGCGAAATACCGAAATAAAATGTGAATTTCAATACAGGTTTTCGACTATATTACCGTTTTAATTTTCTTGCTGAATTGTTTTGGGATGGAATTTATTGGTCGGTTGTTTTCAGGAAAGTAGGAATAAACAAGGTTGTGGTGAAAGTACATCGATACCTATCCACCAGTTGTAACGGCTAGGGCTGCGCAGGGCAGGTTACGCAGGCCGTTAACGGATAGGTAGGTGGTTTAGGTAGTAATTAAAACAGCTAGAAAGTTAATACATATAATTACGTCGTTCAGATGCAGTAGTAACACGGCTAGGTCGCGGGTAAGATCACTTAATACTGAGTCCTGAGCACTCGCACATATAGTTAGAAAGGGTACCGTCCTTGGTAGCACGTGGCAGACGTGGGACCCTGCTCAGCACAAGCTTGGCAATAGGCTGGATGGCCTTCGTAAGACCGCTGGTAGTGAGCGTCGGTAGCACGTGGAGGCCGGCTGTCAGCACAGGCTCGCTGTGATAGGCTGCAGGTTTTTCAGGCCTTCGAGAGACCGTGGCAGTGTGCGCAGGTAGCGTGCAGTAACGCTACGCATCAGCAGTATATAGCAGCAGATTGGTGCAATGGCACCTGCCCTCAGCACGTACGAAGAGCCCCTAGATTCGGGGCACATAGTTTATATTAAAGGACGAATCACTGGTATCGCTGGTCGCGGATGAAATGACTGAGTAATGTCAGTCAACTAGAGCTTGGGCTTGCAATTTAGAGATGCGCTTAACCACTTAGTAGCATGTAGTTAGTCGACCAAGTGAAGCCACAACGATGAACAGACAGTTATTATAAAACTGGTTTAATGGATTTTTGACTGCTAAATACATAAATACCGAAATCACTTACCTATTGACATAAGAACTGAATATCAGCGCTGAAAATAGTTGACAAAACAAGATACAAAATGTTTCCATAAACGCAGTGCCAATAATTGATGATTAAACGAACTTACCTGTACGTGAAGTTCAATCACAATTACTCGAAGAGCTTCGTTCGAAGATATTAGCATTAACACACATGTAGTTTCACTCACAGACTCACCATTTCGCATTGAATTTAGGAGAAAATAAATTATTTCATCCAATGTAAGGTAGATTAAAACTTTTGTTCGTGACTTTGACATTCGCGCCTAGCCAGCTCATTTAGTTTGGAGGTGTGCTGAGCTGTTTTTTATTTCACGACTAGGGGTTCAGGATGACTGGGAGGGAGGGATGCTAATATCTTCGAACGAAGCTCTTCGAGTAATTGTGATTGAACTTCACGTACAGGTAAGTTCGTTTAATCATCAATTACTCTCAAGCTTCGTTCTCGATATTAGCATTAACACACATGTAGATGTTTAGAGATCGCAGTCGTGAAATATAATCAATTATAAAGGTACGTATTGTATCTTTGGTTTGGGAATTTGAATGAAGAAAATAAATAAATATCTATTATGTTTCATAGCTATATTAAAATCAATCACATAGGAATAGCTTTTCAATTATTACAAGGTTATTACGGAAATTAGATAATTATCCATTTAACACACTTGTTACAAAATCACCTTCGGCACACATATCGTTCGATATTATTCTATTGTAATATTTAGCAAATACAGTAGAAGTTGAACTCCACCCGGCAGTTTTACGTATGACATCCAGACTAACACCTACGCTATACGCTTTAGAAGTGGCTGCGTGTCTGGTGCTGTGTGCACTAAACAGTGAGATATCAATGCCACTGTTTTGTAAGATGCTCTTTACCCATTTGCTCAAAGTCTGCGATGTTACAGCTCGGTATGGTTTCCTAAATGAAATAAAAAATGATTGATTGTCATGACGTATCGGGTTGGTCTTATCAAGATATACTTGAAGAGTACTAGCAGGGCATATTTGCGGTCTTTGTAAAAAATACGGTAAAGAAAACACTGGTTGTAAGGAACCCACTCGTGAAGTTTTGATTAAATCCGTTATTTTAATAATAAACCCGGAATCAGATTTGGTAATGTTATTGACGTGTATTTTTGATAAAGTCTGCATTCTATGGGCTGTTACCAAGGCTAAGAGGGTCACTAACTTTTTACTAATTTTTTCAAGACTTAAATTTTCATTGGGGTATAATTCCGCCAAATAATTTAAAACTTGATCAGTGTTCCACGTTAAATTGTATTTAGGAAGTGTGGGCCGCAACCGAAAGATTCCCTTGAAGAATCTTTGTACATATTCATTGTTTGCAATATCGCGTCCAAGTAACAACGATAAAGCGGATCGGGAGCTATTTAAGGTACCATACCGAGCTCCGGTATTAAACAATTGCGTTAGATAACAGAGAATACTTGATGTTGAAGCATTGTAAGGTTCTATGCTGTTTTCGTGACAGAACGTAAACCACTTCTTAAGGCATGTATCATACTGCTTGACAGTGTTATCTGACAAGGATGCTAGTATTATGGGTATGGACGACTGTGGAATTCCTCTTCGGAGAAATGACGTCCGGACAACCTCCCGACAACCAGTGTAATTTGTCGGTGAATTGCACGTTCGCTACAACGAGAAATAATTAGATCACCCTCCGATTTTAAAACGAGTGGTTTTGAGGTGAGGAGTCTTTTAAAAAGAGGGTACCATGGCTGTGTTGGCCATTTTGGTACGACAACAATACCAGTGGCTCTATCGTTAATAATTTTACGCAAGGTTTTTAAAATAACCGAAATTGGTGGAAACGCGTAAAAGTAATAATTCGTCCATGATATAGTGAACGCGTTAATTACATAAGCATCAGGGTCCCTATGCCAAGAAACATAGATATCACATTTATGATTTAGTCTGCTCGCAAATAAGTCAATACAAGGGACACCGAAGTGTTGTGTTATGTTATTATAAGCATTCTGAGAAATTTCCCACTCTATGTCGGGGTGTAATCGTCTTGATTCAGCGTCCGCAACTACATTATCAGAAGAACGTATATAATCGGCATGAACCATAATTTTACGCGCTTCGCACCACTTCCACAATTGTTTCGTAATATCAGTCAAATGAGGAAATTGGACGCCACCCATTCTATTTATGTACGATATTGCCGTTGTATTGTCAATACGTAACAAAATCTGACAATCTTTAAAATCTTGTGCAAAAGCTTTAAGCCCAAGAAAAGCTGCAAGTATTTCCAAATAATTAATGTGTCGAGTTAGCTCATGTTCACTCCAAGGTCCACTGGCAGTCTCGTTACCACAAGCCGCGCCCCACCCAGTTGTTGAGGCATCACTAAATATCTCTAAGGAATATGTATCAACTTTTATTTTGCATACTGATTCATTTACAGCATTAAGCCACCAGTCAAAGATGGGGGACAATTCAATTGGTAAATTCATAAACTTGTCATAGTTGTCATCATGTTTGAGGTTTAGGTATTTACACCTCTCAAAGTCTTTAGTATAAAGCCAGCCGTAATCCACGGCTAGACATGCGGATGTTAAAAGACCGGTGAAGCGAGCAAAATCTCTTATTTTACATCGTTTGAGCTTCTTAATTCTAAGTAATTCTGTTTTAATTTTGTGTCTTTTATCATCAGGTAATCTAACTTCAAATCTTTTTGAATCTATAATATTTCCTAAAAACTTGCAACAATTTGTCGGCATAACAGAACTTTTTTCTGTGTTGATGATGAACCCTAACGATTTTAATAATTGTTTTGTGTCATTCATATTTTGTAAACAGTCAGTATATGATTGACCGGTCAAAAACAAATCATCTAAATAAAATGTAGATAAATATCCCAAAGACCTCAATAATTTTGCGACTGGTTCGAGAATTTTTGTAAATATATAAGGAGCAGTGTTTAAGCCGAACGGTAACACGTTAAACTCGTACAGATTGCCATTAAATTGGAAACGTAAATATTTTTTTTTTTGAGTTTGGATGTATGCCTATTAAAAAATAGGCATCTTTTAAATCTATTGTTGACATAAAACAGTCGGTTGTTATAAGTTTCAAAGCTGTTCTTAAATCTTCAAGTTTAAAATGTTGGGTTGGTATAAATTTATTTAATTGTTTTAGATTTAAAATAAAACGTTGTTTGCCGTTCGGCTTAGGAACAAGAAATATACTGGATATATATTGACCCGCGCATGGTTGACATAAGGATACTGCCCCAGTACTAATAAGGTCCTGTATTGACACTTTAAAGGCCTCGTATTCAGATTGTGAATAAATAGGCTCTGATGGAACGGTTGTCTGAATAGCTGGGTCAGAAAAAGATATTTTATAACCAGTAATCCAAGAGAGTATAATAGGGTTATTAGTTAATAAACACCACTGTTCATAGAAACACGAAAGACGGCCCGTGGGGCTTACCGTGTCTAACGCCGGTGACCTGCTTGCGGCTGACGTGATGATGTCTTGGAAGCGTTGTTGTGCGTTGTCCTCATCTGCTGCCTCTGAGTCAGAGTTGATGGTGCCACCCGCGCATATCTCGCGCCCCCCGGCGGCGGTGGTGGGAACTGACGGCGTCCCGCCGGGGGGGCTCGGTAGTTTAAAGGTCTGTTGACTGTTTTGGCCGGTTTATGAGCCATAGACTTTATTGTCGAAGATGACCTTAGATCAGCTCCAGATTTTATAATCGTTTTGGCTGATTTTAAGGTTTCCGATAGGCTACTGCCAAAAAGCATTTCTTCTATTTTCGTTTTGTCTAACTGATCTTTTAGTTCCTTTTTGACAGTAGAAAGAATGAATGCACGTCTTGACATCGAGTCCGTGTATTGCATATCACCCAGGATTCGAGCTGTATCCATCAACAGCTTGAGAAGCTCAGGATGTTTATGACCTGATGAGAGCAGCGCGGTAATGGCCTCGCTGATGGAGGACAAGGCACAAGATGTTAATACCTGTTTACTTTCGATACCCTTATCTCGCTTTGCTTGAGTTTCTATAAGAGATGCTCGAATCTCTGGATTAAGGGTAGGCGCTTTTATAAACTTGCAGTTAATCGGTACCAAATATCTATCTTTTAGCTCCTTGCGGTTCTCTTTAGAGAGACCGGAGGTAGCAATGTGGTTGAGTCTAATCGCCAAATCCTTTTGAATTTCACTGCCGTATTCTTTGGTCGAGGTGGGGTCCTCACCTAATATTTCCATTAAGTCTGGATCTAATTCAGGAACATCATGTTGAAGAACAGGGGGCTCAGGTTCACTCGCCTTCTCTAGAGGTACGGCCTCGGTAGTTGATTCCGCGGCAGGCGCAGCGAGTACTTGCGCAGGTGGCAGTGCGGCGGTCACGGAGCTCGGCGGCAGTACGTTCACGTGTGCCGAGATGTTGTCGGCAGTAGGGGACTGTGTGACGATCGGGGCCGGAACCTCCTCCTCGTCACTACATTCCGCTGGGGCTTGTTGCCAGTACGAGCATCCAGGTTGTGGATCCGTGTCGTCGCGATTAGTAGCACAATCGTCATCGATTGGGATTGATTCGCACTCTGCAAGCAAAATGAGTATTTTGCTTAGATAAACCTATTTATGGGTGGGAAGTGAGACTCCTTGTGAGAAACACGCAATCCCAATAGGCGATATAATATTTATTCCTCGAGGAATAATATAGGTAGGTACTAGCTATGGAAAAAACCCCACAGGTAGATCCGAGCAGCAAGTACTTAGTTTTGGAAGTGGAAGGCCCCCAAAGGACAATCCGATTTTCCAATAGTTTTGGAAGTGGAAGGCCCCCAAAGGACAATCCGATTTTCCAATTTAATTATTGTTATGAATCCGTTATGAATTCAAACACACAAACATACCACTTTAACGGTATTTTAAAAATAAAAGTGTAAGAAACCGAGCCCTCTAATCCACCTAGTTGCTATGCTAAAAGTAGGCTATTAAAATCTAAACATGAAATAAGTAGGTCAATGACTCACCCTGTAGGTTATAAGGCGTAGGAAAATCACCATCCGATGAGGATGTACTTTCATAGCGAGGACGTCGCTCACGTTTTATTTCACGTTCTAACTTTTTAAGTTTTTTACACAAATAACTATAATTATCGCGCTTATCACTCTTTCTTTTCGGCATTATAAGGCTTAATTATAAAAACGCACTTGAATAATTTGTAAAACAAAGGAATAGATGCGAAACAGCGAAGCACTGATGCGTGAATGGGCTGGCTAGGCGCGAATGTCAAAGTCACGAACAAAAGTTTTAATCTACCTTACATTGGATGAAATAATTTATTTTCTCCTAAATTCAATGCGAAATGGTGAGTCTGTGAGTGAAACTACATGTGTGTTAATGCTAATATCGAGAACGAAGCTTGAGAGTAATAAATCATTTGACATGAGTGATTTCTGATAACAGTGCATAAAACTATCTGAGCACTAACACATTGAATACGTCGTTAGGGTGTCCAAGATTTACTATGCGACAAATCCGGCCACAGCCAAGATTAATTTGCCCATTTAGCATAAACACTGTCCGGACCAGCTGATTCTTAAATCCGTTCCGTTTTGCATAATGTCGTCCAAGTTTTTTTTAGGACAAGCTCAGCAGAAATTAGTATATTCCTTTGTTTGTTTTAATGGCTTTAGTCCGGTCGTTGACATATTAGTTTAATCTGAATTTCAGTCTATGGTTGGCAATAAAAATATGGTTAGAAGATGAGCTTATATTCAAAGAGGATTATTTAATTAGTTTGATAACATTTTTGCTCAAGGTATCGTGAAAGCGTGCTTATAAAAAGAGTTTCTAAATTAGAGCAAAAAAGCTATGTAACTTTCAAACTTGCAAAACAAAAATAAAATTTATTCTCACAGTCGTACCATAAGTATCTAAACATTATTATATCAATCCCAACCACAAGAGAACGTTTAAACAACAACATTTCTATCATAAACTTCGTGATAGTTCACCGTAACCCCCAACCATACTGCCTTGGATCACGACAGAAATCAGTTAGTGAAATATTTATGGCATCTTGTCCGTCCGTCTGTGTAAATACTCACAGATAAACATCGCGAACATTCCGTGACTGAAAGCGTTCACAACTTTATGGAATATTACGTTTTTATTCAAGTTTTTATTGCGTTTTTTAACAAAATGGCCGCTCAATTTTTACAGCTGGAAACTTTAGCAATTAAAGGGTTATTTATTGATGACCCTTTTTTAGAGCTTCACAGCGTGGGTTTTATGTTTTTGGAGCTTTTTAAAAGTACCTTTTATATTCCTATTTTGCTTAGAACGAAAACTATTTGCTGAAAAGGTAAATAAGATATAGCCTACACGCATAAATAAAAAAACAAGGTAGGCATTACACTCACTTGGAAGAATGCTGAATTTGACAATACTTGCATGACAAGAAGTAGTCTGTAAAGCATTAATCAAAAGAAAAAAACACGTGAACATGTCTTATATTTAAGCCAATACGGACAGTATTGGCTTACATATAAGACATGTGACCACTGGCAAAAGCCTTCTCTAACTCCTTCCAGAAACTCTTTTCGCGCCGTCGCCGCCGCCGCCCGCCTCATTACAGACCTCGCGGTACGCGTCCAAATTATTTAAGGATAATTATTATAGCTTAGCCACAAGCTCACTCAATTCATCAAATAGGTACTTTTAGCTTCAGGCATAGGAATTCAAAAATAAATTCTTTCTAAAAGCCTTTCAATCTAAATCTATGATCCGCTGCGTTATGTAAAAGGATCAAAAGTGTCACATAATGTAGTAGGGTAGGGTGGTGACTGCGGAATTTGCAGCGCATTCCAAATTAAATTTGGAACGAATTTGTGGGGGCATTTGTGGAGCTGGATTCTGATCAGAATTTAAATTCTCTAAAATAAAAACGTCGTCATTCTTTTGGCTTTGCATTTAGTTTAATAGTTGCTTGAAATTGTTTCTCACTTTCAAATGCTTTTTCGTGGTTAGGTGTAATTTTGGGTTTAGCATAATTTACTGTTGCGCGAGAATAAAATTCTCAAATTCGGAATTGCTTTTTCACGCGCGTTGATGCAGCTACTTTAAATTCATGCAAAATTATTAGTTCGCTGTTAATAGTGCCCTTGGATTTAACATTATTCGCACAATTCACGATTGAAATGGCAATGCGCTTCCCAATTTTTAATCACTCCTCCAATTTTGTTCGACTCATTACTTTTACCGGAGTCCGGTTAAATTAAAAGGATATGCCCTGTTGAAGGATCAGGACTCTCATATGAAATCCGAGCCACGCCCTGTGTATTTTATACAGCAAAAGGGTTAAAACTGCCAGACAGTGCATTTCGATACGAGGGGTGGCGAGTGCGTGATTTGCGGGGCTCAGCAAATTGAGTTTGATCCTAATATAATTTTCCGGGCAATTGCAGGGGCGAATACTGATCGGGTTGCCAGCACTGTCAGTAAAACATTATCTAGTCTATTTGAAACTTCGATGTATGCGGTTTAAAATATTAATCCACCGCCATTTTAAATTATTACGGGTAATTCCTATGGAGAGTAAAATGATGCCTGATGTTTTGAAATATAAGTCATTGGTTGATTAAATTGGGTAAAAATATCGTACTTACCAGGTAAAGGTACATAATAGGTTGGGGAAAAAGTCTTTTCGCATTATAGTATGTATGAACTTGTAATAAAATCTCTTTGGCTATACTATGTGTATCTGGCTGGTTTTGGTATCATTGAAAGTTTAAATTTTAAAGAACATAATTCCAAATTCAAATTAGGAAAATGTGTGATTTTTATTTGTTTTTCGTACTGTCAAGATGAGTGAATCTAATGAAGAAATTCGATACATTTTAAAATTTTACTACAAAAAAGGTAAAAATGCAACGCAAGCCGCGAAAAAAATTTGCGATGTTTATGGACCTAGTGCAGTGTCTGTGAGAGTAGCACAAATTTGGTTTAAGCGTTTTCAATCCGGAAATTTTGATGTCAAAGATGCACGTCGCTCTGGTCGCCCTATTACGGATAAAATGGATGCCATTTTTGAAAAAGTGGAGCAAGATCGGCATATTAGTAGTTACGACGTAGCTGAAGAACTGGGAATTGACCACAAAACAGTTTTGGCGCATTTGAAAAAAACTGGGTACACAAAAAAGCTCGATATTTGGGTACCTCACGAGCTCACTGAAAGAAACCTAATGAACCGTGTACTCATTTGTGATTCTTTATTACGACGTAATGAAACCGAACCATTTTTGAAGAAGCTGATAACTGGTGATGAAAAGTGGATCACGTACGACAAGAACGTGCGAAAAAGGTCGTGGTCAAAGGCCGGTCAGGCTTCACAGACTGTGGCAAAACCCGGGTTAACTCGCAACAAGGTGATGCTGTGTGTGTGGTGGGATTGGAAGGGCATTATTCATTATGAGCTGTTACCACCAGGCAAGACCATCGATTCTGAACTCTACTGCGAACAACTGATGAGATTAAAGCAAGAAGTTGAGAGAAAGCGGCCGGAATTAATCAACAGAAGGGGTGTGGTTTTTCATCATGATAACGCTAGACCTCACACATCTTTAGCCACTCAGCAAAAATTAAGAGAGTTTGGCTGGGAGGTGTTAATGCATCCGCCGTATAGTCCTGACCTTGCACCTTCAGATTTCCACCTGTTTCGGTCTCTTCAGAATTCTTTAGGCAGTGTCAGGTTAACATCACGGGAGGACTGCCAAAACCACTTGTCGCGGTATTTTGATCAGAAGTCCCAAAATTTATATAGCAATGGGATCATGTCCCTACCTACAAGATGGCAAAAAGTTATCGAACAAAATGGTACCTACATACTTTAGTTAAATGTAAACATACTATGTTAAAAAATGTTTTGAATTTTCTTAAAAAATGCGAAGAAACTTTTTCCCCAACCTAATATGAAGGCGCAGTTGTGGCGTCTTTTAGTTTTGTTAAGAAGTTACTAGAATCACCGAAAAGGTCGGATAAGAGTGACACTGGCTGATTAGTCTCACTCTAGCAGATCGTCGAATCGATGGTTGCGTGGCGACTATCTTCTGATGGCAGATGATGTCAGGGGCATAGATAATACACTTGGAGCCGCTGTCGTACCACGTCCACGACGAACTGCTTTATTCCGGCACAATCTTGATGATATTGAGCTGCTGAACCACTAATACGATGACCACTTCTTGTAAAGGCTATACTGAGCCGTTTCATATAATTATCTTTTCTTCACACATTAGTCTTGTCACAATGATGTCTATTTTCCGTCGGCAAGGGCTGAATGAAGTCAGCAATACGACTCCTATTTCTAAATCTCAGGTGTAGGTATTCTTTTATCTTTCAAGCTTGCGTACCTACGTAATAGTTTTCAAACAGACAGTGCATTTCTACGAGGCGGTGACTGCGCGATTTGCGGCGCGCACCAAATTGGTTTGATACGAATTCTCGGGGCGTCTGCAGTCGAGCGATTGGGCGCTACTAACGATTTTAGAATGCTGAAACAAAAGAAAAACGGTAAATTTTTTGTTCGATATTTTAAATTGCAGTTTCAAGAAAAACTTGCACTATGTGGCGCGGACGTTGCGTCATACAAAATGCATAGGAACGACGTAGCGCGGAACAAACACAAGAGGCGTGGCGCGGGCGAAGCGACGCCGACGTTGCGCGGGCGTTGTTGTATGTTCCGCGCCACATCGTTCCTGAGGAATCATGGTTAAATATGAATCTTGAATATAGATTTTTGCTACTTTCCTGATTTCATCAGGCAACTCTTTTGCGGTATCTTAGTTAATGTATTCATAAGAAACCATGAGTTAAAGTTGATGTTAGGTGGGATCTCGTACTAATAAGAAATTTTAAGAATTTAAGGTAACCAAATGTTTCAACAGTCGATAAAGACCTCATCTCACTATTTTATGATAGGTTCCTTTATCTATCTCCATACGATTATTTTTTTTGCCCATCACTAGGAATTTCTCCTGTATTGTGGGTGCGTTTACAAACATTTAAACTCACATACATAAACAGCCAGGAGTCATTGGAATTGGAGTAATTAAGACCCCCTTAATAGATGGTCCTCTTTAATAAATATTATTATGACTAGCTTTCGTCCACGGCTTCGCCCGCGTGGAGGTCTGAAATTATCCCACGGGAATGTATTACCGGGATAAAAAGTATTCCATGTGTTAATCTAGGTTATAAACTATCTGTGTGCCAAATTTCCTCCAAATCCAGATTGAGTAACAAACTTGTAGTATCTTAAGCATAAACAGAAAAATCATAAAATTAAACTTAACAAATATATATTAGTTTGTATATTTGTTAAGTTTAATTTTAAGATTTTTCAAACATATTATACAAAACAATCGTATTATACAAACTACTCGTAAAATATAGCGTCGAAAAATTCATCAGCTTCACTATCGACTGGTAGTGTACCTAATACCTAATTCTAAGTCACATAATCCTACTTGGACTTTGTCGGTTAAGTAGGATTATGTGACTTAGAACCCTTCTGACGTTCAAAATATTGGTAACTGATTCGACCCATAATAAAAAACTGTTCTTTTTTCAACTTTCGGCAAACGTAGCTTGTAGTTACTTCGAGAAAACATCTCTTAGTAACACAGCGAGGGTTGAAAGTGAAATTGAAGGGCCGTTACACGATGACTGGCGTTAAGTTGGAATCCTGAGCTATCATGCAGGGTGCTGGCTGCTCTAAAGACAAACCGTGTAGATTCCGTGGATTTCTCACATTCCAATTTGAGTGATTGTAGGGTATAAGAGCTTTAGAGCGCTTTAAATTTCAGTTCGATGGCTTAGTTGGAAATGTTTTGGGATTTTTCTTCTATTTGTTATTTTTGTGTACTATTATAAAGAGATTGTTTGTAAGTAATCTCCGGAACGAATGATCTACGAGTAAAATATACTGGTAGTAAGCTAAATTATTCTTGAGTGCTATATAGGCAATATAAATTATCTTTATATCATGCATATTAGCCGAGTTATCAACATTTTTGTCTAGCAAGTCGTAAAGAAATACCTCTTAAAACAGAATAATTTGCATGCGCTGCCTGAACAGTTGTATGTAATTGAAATGATTACTAGTTAATTGAAATGAAATTGTTTATTCTGTAAATAGGATATTGCAATCACTTTTAACGTCATATTAAAAAAATATTTAAAAAAAGAAGAAAATGCTAGATGAGTTCGGCGTTTCCTATCTGACTACTCTGAGAAGAAAGACCGAAACAAACTCAGAGGTCACAGTCTCTTTTAAAGTCCAGACATAATCTTGGTCAGGCCATATGAGGACCATGTAGATTAGTGTCTGAAATGGTCTTTTGAGGAAAGAACCACACAGATTTGAGTGGACCTGTCCAGTCAGTGCAAGCATTTGTCAGTAATCGTGGAGCTCAACTCAGAACTTAAGGAGCTCAACTCGACGAACAATACCAAAGAAAGGACATTTGGGTAGGTCGCATAAAGTACTCAAACTGCCAGACCATCATTTAAACTAACTGAGAAAGAAAAAAATAAAGAAAGAGGAAAAACAATAAAAATAAAGTATCCATATAGTCCTCACATTCACAATCATTAAAACAATATAATACTTTACAAAGTAATCATGTTATTTTGTATATAATTTTCAACAAGGCTTAGCAGAGCGAGCAGCTCAATCCCACGCTTTTTTATCTTCTAAATAATCTGAAATTTTATAGTACCCTTTTTTACAAAGTTTGATTAAATAGTACCCGTTTTTTACAAAATTGATTCAGGCGTGGCCTTGCGGAAATCCATGATAAAATACAATAGTAGATATATTTAGTAACCTATTTCGCTTAATTATTCCTAAAGACTCTTAAAAAAACCTGTAAGAAATCGACACGTGTTTCACCTCTACGCGAACCCGAATGCAGCATGTTTGGGATCGCGACAAGTCAATCATCATTCTGAGGATGCCTCGTTGAGAGGTAGAGCAAACACGTCGATTTCATACAGAGTTTTTTATCTTTAGGAATAGTTAAGCTAAATAGGTTTCTAAATATAACTAGGTCTTTTATATTAAAAAAAATAATTACTATTTTTAGACATCATTGATTCCATTTTCGTAATAAAATATTAGTTCTTAGCTACCAGTGATGTGGGTGCACTAAACAGTCCTTAAACCTGCTAACCCTTTGGGATATACAGGCGTGATGTTGTGTTGAATTTGTTAGCTGTTGGACATGCGCTCTTCTAACTAGTTATCTACATACATAATAACAAATTACTTCACTTTTGAACTACCCTCAGACGAAGTTACGTCAAGTACTTTTGGAATAATAAACCTAAACGTAATGAAGATGTCTACAAAGTATTTGGCACAGTTGGCCGAAAGACAGCTACGGTTGCCGGGGTTGGTCTGTGGATGGGTGACCATCTTTACATACCGAGACTCCCGGCTGTCATTCATGGCTCTTTGATAGTCGTTACGGGTCGTCAGAAGCCCGAAAGTCTGACAACCAGCCAAGGGGTATCGTATTACCCAGTTACTGGGTTGTTGAGGTCAGATAGACAGTCGCTCCATGTAAAATACTGGTATTCAGCTGCATCCGGTAAGACTGGAAGCCAACCTCAAATTAGTTGGGAAAAGGCTGGGTAGATTGAGGCCGAACGACAGTGGTAAGACTTTGACCTTGAGCTAACCTAATGCAGAACGAACTAAGAGAATGGATGACTAAATTACTTTTCAAGACGTGTAGCCGAAATAAATTAAGTTGAGACGTCGCTTGTCAATTACCGTCTGTGACGCAGACAGAATCAAGTATCTTGTTTTTCTACTAAGGCTTTTGAAGACTAGTTGGAGTTATTTCTTGACTTTATTGAATAAGGCTTTTTGTATTTTGCATAGAAATTATCATCGTGTCAATGTTCTATTTTCTCAATGAGAACTTAACTTTTGAGTATCAATATTATTCGTATCTTTTGTAGCCTGACACAAACTGAAAACTATTTAACACAGGTATAAGTTTAAGATCTTTAATATTTGATAGGCACCGTAAAGCCTTGTGACTTACTTTGTACATTTAGGAGATAGTGTTGGTCCCAAACAAGGCACAACCTGCATCTTGGGTCATATATAATAACCAAATTTTTTTAGTATAATGGTTATACTAAAAAAAAATGATTATTTTTTTAATAAAAGTTTAAATTGGCTACAGTTAAACTAGTAAGCCTCTTCGACTGCAAAATTAAAATAACAATGATAATAGGAAAACGATAATGAATCAATTTTGCAGATGACAACCATAATCATCATCAGTCATTAGCAGTCCACTGGATGGCCAAGATCATGTTTGGCTGCGAGGGCAACCAAACATGATCTTGGCCATCCATAACCATCCACCAGAGAAAAAGTGTTTCTAGATCGTACTACCCATACTAATTGACAGACGAAGCGAAGCGTCTCTGCTTCAAGTCTGGCAAAATTTGCTTTCATGTGTCAGTTTGTTGATGCTCCTCTACAGGGGCCCTATTATGAACTCTTATTTCCATGCAGTTTACGGCGTAAACAGAACTGCCTTGCAATTTCGTATTATGAACTCGTCAAACAAGTCAGTCAGTGGTCACGTGACACCCTGGCTGGCTGCTGCCCGACTATTGACTGGAAATACCGTACTATGAACGTTCGTTTGACATTTCTTGACATATTAAAACTGATAATAAGTAACCTCCATTCAATTTACGCCGTTTTAGAGGAGCTTTTATTGAATTTTTTTGGATTGGTTTTGGCGAAATTATTTGAACGTTATCCAGTTAACATAAGAAAATGTCACGAGTGACGAATATGGATCGTTTGAGTTTCTGGAAACTCTGGAAAGTGGCACTTCTGATCAAAATACCGAAATGTCGGTGAAATTGAAAAACCCCACAATGTTTCCAACTAAACATAAGTCAGGCACCGCCGAGGGCGATAACTCTCATCCACTGAACTATAATAATGTATTACAACTGCCTATTAAATGGTGCACCATGATATTATTATGTTGAAAACTGGATATTTAGTAAAAACACTCAAAAACACCACACCACCATTTCTATCCTTCCTACTAATATCCATTCATTATCCATATTTTTGTTTACATTCTGTGTAAAAGTACTGGGAATTGTTCAATAAAACCAAAAAAGTAATTTATTCGTCAAAATTTATTTTGTCGCCTTCAAAGTAGGCCCTTTCGTTTGCAATAAATACAGCTACGCCAGCGCTTGACCCAGTCCTCCATACATTTTTGGTAAGCTGATTGAGGTATTATGGTCTTCAACTCCTTCAGCGAATTTTCTTTTATAGCTTCAATTGACTAGAAACGTCTTCCTCGAAGAGGTAATGTTAGCCTCGGGAACAGGAAAAAGAAAGACGGAGCCATATCAGGTGAGTACGGCGCTTGGTCGATGACATTCGCTGAGTTTTTGGCTAAGAACTCTTGCACAATGATGGCTTTGTGCGATGGTGCATCATCACGGTGCAAAATCTATGAATTTTCGTTCCACAATTCTGGGCCGTTTTGAGCGGATATTCTCTCGCAAACGCTTCATGACGCCTAAATAATATTCTATAATCACCGTTTTTCCCTCTAGAAGAAATTCGTAGTGAACTACACCGCGGTAATCGAAGAAAACTATCAGCATAATTTTCGCGGTACTTTTTACAGAGAGTATTAATATACAAACAATACGATAGTATTATTTTATTAGATGCAACAATACACATTGTCCATGAATGAAGTTGTCAAATTCCCCGTTGAACTTCAAGTGGAATGCGTTCGGAAACGTTATCATTAAGAGAATCTTGCGTTACAGTTTACAAACATGGAAAAATAGAATACAAGTTAATTATTTAGCACAATATACATTGCATTCATATTTTCACCTACTTTTAGGAATTATATTAAGATATATTTATTATTTTTATCATAAAATACGTGATTTAAATAAAACCGTAACTTACCGATAAATATTTATTTGTGTTTCTGAATATTACGGCAGAGAATTACAAGCCAGCCATAGACAAACTAGCCAGCGTGAAGTCGGTCAGAATTACGCATGTCATAATACGAAATTTAACCAGCCAGGGAAATGAATTGCCCGGAACTTGCCTGGTTATTTTAAAATTCGTAATAGGCCCCCAGGGCGTATTTTACAACCGATCTGGATGTAACTTGGTATATAGGTTTTACGACATTATAGATTTTTTTCGTCGGCGATTTTTGATTGGAGGGCAAAAAGGGGGCTACTGGATATCTCTGCCTTATGAGATCCGATATCGATGGTTCTTTTTTTATTTCACAGGTAAATTGGTCTCATAAAATATCTGATGAGGATCTATAGCGTGATGTACAGATAGCTCCTTACAATGCAGTAAATTGCTCACTTTAAAAAAAATCGGTTGGTGAATATCCCGTTTTAAATAACTTTAGTGGCATATTCACTGTTGCAAAAAAGTTTGTGCTTGCGAGGTCTACTGTTCGCGGAACTACTAGTTCATAATAATCCATACTAATATTATAAATGCGAAAGTAGGTCTGTCTGTCTATTAATTTTTCACTCCTAAACTACTGAACCGAGAAAGATAGGTAGCCTGAGAAGGACGTAGGCACCTTCCATTACGTACATTCTTACGATGCATCTCGAGAAATAACTCTGGGTCAAAGAAGTGATTTTTATAAAGGTTTTTAAAGTTCGGAACCCTATATATATTATTATATTTATAGGGTTCTTCTTCTTCATTATATTTTTACGACTTGACAAAACATCGAGATTTCTAAGGTAAACGTAACTTTAATACTTACGTATTATACACATAAACGTTTCGGAATAAATTCTCTAAGCGATGGTGAAAACCTCATCAAAATCTGTTGCGTGGTTTAGGCGAACAACGCGGACATACAGACAAACGCGAAAAGCGACTTTGTTTTATAATATGTATAGATGATGAAATACAAAATACACGCACATGAAGTTACGGGCAAAGGCTTGTTACCTACCTGTATTTTCACCCATTGAAACGTCATAAGAACCGTCGCCAAGATCTAGCCAGCCGTGGCAAATGCTTTCACAATCCACATAGCACCTTTCATAAAATAAAGAAAAAGAAAGGTGTGATTCCTACCTACTGGCTGCAATCCGGCCATGGTCGTCACCACGGTTATGAGATTGCCTGCATTTGCATACCGTCTGTGGTAGACAGCTCGAACGAATAAGCTAGTTAGCCATCCTTCCACTGGATTATTTTAGAAAATGGCAGCTCTTTGTGCTCCTGGTGAGGAAATTATCTATGAAAGTCTTCTTTGTAGAAACTGCTTTTGATAGTACGTCTTGAGAGATTTAGGTTATTAAGTTACGATTAATTAAAGTGATAATAAGCGATTAATCAGTGTGAGTGGATCTCGTGGCTAAGTCAGCCGGACGGGTCAATCCATCAGGTTAAGCTACACTTGCCGGCGTTGGTCTATGGATGGGTGACCATCTTTACATAGGTACCGAGACTCCTCCATGCCTCGGTAAGCACTTAAGGCCGTTGGTCCCGGCTGTCATTCAATTGATCTTTGACAGTCGTTACGGGGTAGTCAGAAGCCCAAAAGTCTGACAACCAGTACCCCTTGGTAGACCAAGGGGTGTCGTTTGACCCGGTTACTGGGTTTGCAGGTCAGATAGGCAGTCACTCCATATAAAATACTGGTATTTAGCTGCACCCGGTTGGACTGGAAGCCGACCCCAAGATAGTTAGGAAAAGGCTAGGCAGATTGTTTTTGTAATTAAAGTGATAATTATAATAAACGGCATAATTATTAAAGGTAAGTTTTTTTCATTAGGTAGACTCGTGTTTGATCTGGTGGTAAGCGATGATCCGATCGACATTGATGTACGCTTGCCTAGAGGTAACGGACTCACTCGAGACTACAAATTTACGATAATAATATAACTATAGTGATTATCTCGCAATTATTATTCTTTTGTTCTGCAGTAAAAGCCATTGTTTTTGGATCAATTAAGTATTTTAATTCACTAAACGATGCTTTGAACTAGTTTTTGTCACAGTATATTAAAGTAACAGTATTATATCTCGGCAGTGACCTTGAAATAATTACCTACTACGGCTGCTCGGTAGATAAACGTTCTGCGTCCGTGCGTAACTGCCGCGCACTCGATACTGCTGCGTATATATACACTGAGATTTCGATGCGCGTCGTTTCGGCCGTTTTCTATGAAGACATAATATTGTTACTTACATATACTGTGCTTTTGTTATACGAAGTAAAAGTGGCAAAAACTCATTAGTCAATGTTATAATACTATTTCACTGTGTAGTTAGGTAGTATTTCTTAAAAACAAATGTGGTAGTGGAGGTAGTGCAGTCATCTAAACCAAATTGCAACCCATATGCTCTGTATCACATTGGCAATCTGGCTCGTCGCGTCGCCTCATTCACTTGATTCTGCAGCCGGCTGCTACAGGGTTATCAAATTACCTGCAGGCAGACTGTGTCCATATGGCTGCAATATGTTTGGCACCTTATAGACTGTTTAGGTGTTAGTTTTTGTTCCTGTTGTTAATTCAAAAGCTTCTTCTCTTTTGTAAAGTCAGTAAATTAGTGGTCAAGCACATTGGCACCTACATCAATTTGTCGTGTTAATATCGTTTCATAAACCTGTCAAAGAATGACAATTTCCCTGTCTTTATTTTTTGTTAATTGTTCAGGCACACATTCTTCTATAGGCAACCTACAGATTAATCAGAATATTTTAACTTTGATTAAAAATAATAATTAAGATAATATTTTGATATAGCTTTTAGAAAAGATAACATTTTGGCTTTACCTACCCTCCGAACATTAATTAATTTGTTTTTTGTAATAATGTGTGGGAAGAGAATACTTACCTTCATGAGGATTAATAATAATTATTGAGGGCACTTCGTCAAAATGTGGAATTTTAATTAAAATCTGGTGAAAGAGAACAAAAAAGAAAATGATTAACTCATAAGTCACGCTTGTGGGCACTAGACAGAATTACTGATGTACCCAGGATTTTGTAATATCTTTGAGTATCTTGCCCGTTTTTCTCCATAGAGATCTACGTATTGGAATGGGCAACCAGCTTCAACTTTCTTACTAACTTACCGACTCTTTGACGATTCAAAAGTGCCTGTAATTGGTTTTATTAAAATAAATGGTTTGAGTTTACTGGAATGAAGCTGTTAAATGATCGGTTAGCTCATTGACTAATCTGAGTACAAAAAAGTTTTACAAAAAAAAAACACCAGCTTCCAAAAAAAAAAAAACCCTGTGACCCATCCGCTGGATGCGGGAAGCACAGAACTGGCCAAATTGGCGGTGCTTCGGGAAGTCGGTTAAAAATGAACTAAATCAGGCAAAACTATTATTGTAACTTTATGTTTGTCCGAAATATGTCTTCTAACCTATCTAACCCAGACACTATTAAAGTGTAGTTAGATAATAGATATATACATATATATATCTGCAACAATAAATATGTATTTATTTATATATCCTTTATTGTACACCAGAAAATACATAGCAAAAAAAAAATATACTACAAAACACAATGGGTTGCCTTGTCGCTTTTTGCGATCTCTTCCAGGCAACCTTGGACCTTAACCTTATCAGAATTTTAAAACAATTATTAGCAATATATGTTCCGTGTGGTGCCGGACATAAAGAATACCACTACCCTATTTCTTCCCATGGTTGTCGTAAAAGGCGACTAAGGGACTTACTAGAGAATGGGCAGCGTTCTTTATGCATTTTTAACATCATACTGCCATCGCACCAAAATGACAAGCACCAAAAATGGCCCCTAGTGCCCGGTTTATCCACTGGATGCGGGAAGCACAGAATCGGTTGAAGAGGCGGTGCTTGGGGAAGGCCTATTACCAGCAGTGGATGATGATAATGATTAGCAAAGTATACACTCATAAATTAATGCATTATAATAAAACCATGCAATTGAATCAAGACAAAGGCTACGTGAAAATATGTAGCAATTGTTTCAGTCACAATGCCTCTAAACATGCAGTCAGTGCGTGAGTTGAATAAACATAGCTCTTTAAAGTAAAATAAGTACTAAAGTTTATTATTTTACCATTGCTGGGTGGGTGGTCCGAGATGTGAAATAGCTGCGTATATTATATTCATGGATAAAAGCGCCTTTTTAGCGATCACTGTGCAGAGGTCGCTGAAATGGCGCTTTTTTTTTCAAGTAACCTTTTACTTTCTACAATGCCACATGCGAACTACGCACAAAAGACCTGACGTCACAGAAATCCTGCATCGCGCAAGCAGGGTTTACCGCGCAACGAGTATATATACAACGTCCCGCCATCAATCATTGGGCAGTTGCCCGCCAGACACGACACCCGTCTGGTCGGAAGATCCTCCCTTTTCTATAGAGGATGAGTGAACTCTACACTCTGTTCCTCATGCCTGTATACTTTTATCACTATACAAGGTTATAGGCTTCGTGTCCCGACTAACTCAATCTGCCTAGCCTGTTACCAACTATGTTAGGCTCGGCTTTTAGTTTAAACGGATGCAAGTGAAAACCAGTATTTTACATGGAGCAACTGCCTGCCTCCAAAACCCAGTTACTGGGTGTGGCGGCATCTACTTCGCTACATGCGAACTACGCATCAAAGACCTGACATCACACAAAATTCTGACGTTACATAAATCCTGCATCGCGTAATTAGAGTTTACCGCGCAAACGACATATAATATGACTATCCGACATCAATTGTTGGGCAGTTGCCCGCCAGACACGACACCCGTCTGGTCGGAGAATCCTCCCTTTTCAATAGAGGATGAGTGACCGTTAAAAAAAAAAAAAATGAAGAAATATGTTGATTCTCCAAAAACAAAACGCACATTTCAATAAAAAAACACAAAATACACAAATACAAAAGTAGCCAAAAGCCTCGTATTCAGCCAACAAATAAACGCTAACTATTTATAAAATGTGGTTCATCGGCTGATGTCAAGGCCACGGACCAAAGACAATATTGCGTAATTACTGTATTACGTACTCTGTGGTTGCGACATTGGCAAATGACAACAATAACAAAATGCCGATTGCAGAGTAAACAACTTTTGTAATAAATAATAAGAAAAATTAAGCTGTGCGTCGCATCGTCGTTACACCCTATTCCTCATACCTCTAAACTGGGTAATACGATACCCCTTGGTAAGGCTGGTTGTCAGACTTTTGGGCTTCTGACGACCCGTAACGAGTGTCAAAGATCGACGAATGACAGGGACCAACGGCTTAACGTGCATTCCGAAGCACGGAGAATTCTCGGTATGTAATGGATTCTTGATGCTGTCATTATTTAGCCACAAGCCCCGACTAACTATACAGTAAATTATTTAGTCAAACATTAATATTTTAATAATAATAAATAAAAAAATAAAAAATAAAATGTTTTAAACTAGAAGGAAACAAAGACCCATTGTCTTAGTTTCCTTCCGACCTAATTCTACGTATGTTCACTTATTAATATTTCACAATATAATTGTACCTACATAATAATAAAGCCAACTAATGTAAATTAATAGTGAAGTAAAGGAAGCGTACGGTTGCCTAGCAACGGTAATTGTACGAGGACTTCCTTATTTACTCTCCGCGTTTGCTCTCGAACTGTTAATTCAATAAAGCATAGAGATAGCTTATGATGTATTGTCACTGTCAGTGTAGGGTTAAATAGTACCTATGTGTAGTTTGTTAAGGTTTAATTTTGTGTAAATTATTGATTATGTGTCACAATCAATAATTTAATTTTTGAAGTGAAACTTCTTAGGCGACGATTCGATAATTTGACGAGAATTGAAAGTGAAATTTCAATGACGCGTCACGTTTACGCACATTTCGTTACATGAGAAAGAAGAAAGATATACTTTTCTCTCTGTCTCTCACACTTCATCTTTCTTATTCTTTATTTTTTAAGAAGTTTCGCTTCTTCACGTAAACGGTGTTCTGGGTTGGCATAAAACAAACAAGTTGTTTTAAAACACGTTCTTATTTTAAACAATGTTTAAATCAGTTTCAAATAAATGTTTTTATTAAGTGTTTAAAATCACAGTATAAAACAAGTTTTAAATAATGTATTAACATTAAGCGAAAAAAAAACATGGTTTTAAATCGCGAATGAATGGAAATAAATGAAAAGTTAGGCATTTTTAGGCCCTTTAATAGCTCGAAAAGAAATTTAAAAGGTTAGATAATGAACGAAATGAAGTAATTCCTCGCAACTATTTTGGGGATTCCCGTTATTTGAATATAGGTAGTCGGTCCTACCTATGTACATTTATACTAAATTGGTATACATGCATGGTACTAAATTCCCCGCAAAATTTTTGAGAACTTCCCTATATTTAAATACACATTTAGGTATAATTAAATTGATTGCAAAAAAATTATGTTCACAGATTAGATAGTATAATACAACAAGTATTAAGTTGTTGTGATTATTATGTTATTCTGATCGTTTTTTGTAAATGGTTTCTCAGGTAAATTTTAAAATGGTCTAGAAATAAATTATATTAGGCCTGATAGATTTTTGTTGATAATAAATTTGATCAATCGCTCAAAGGAAAACAAAAGAAAGAAAACTCTTGTTTAAATCATTTTGAACTGTTTGTTTTATGAAATTTAAATTCACGGCACGTGCATTTTTTTTTATTGTCTTATTTTGTATTCAGAGATTTTTTTAAATCTTTTACACGACTTATCTAAGTATTTTACTTTTTGGGCTAACTGAGAGCTTCCATCTTAAATAACTTTCACCTTCCACAATCTATGCATTCTAATTTTAAAATGAGCTATGTTTTTCTGCGATGTAGTCTCAACTTTTCAAAGCTTTTGAAAGCCGATTTTTCAGCCATTTCATACTTCATGGTATTCAAACAAAATACAATATTTTTATTGGCATAGATAAAAAATGCTACTGTGGATAAAATTCCAGCCAGAAACTTAAAAAAAATGGTTTTCATTCGCAGTTTATAGACCACTCCTGTACTCAAATATTCAATGGGTAAAATCGAAAAAAAAAAACGAATATATCTATGGTAGGCATTTTTATGCCAGAATGATTATTATCAAAATTAAGTAGGCGCCTATATTATATATTTTACGCGTGTTGGTGGCAAATCCAAGTATTATACTGACTGGTGTTTTTTTTTGTATGTGGAAATACTACGAAACGCCCACGTTTTATACTTAGGTAATGCTTTCAACAAATTGTCATAGCATGTGTCATGCACATAAGATTAACAGCGTTCTATTTTTAAAATAAATGGAATCACTTTTTAAAATTAAGTCACGGTTACTTTATTGAGAACGTGGGTAGAATGGCGTCCCTAGAGTGGCTCTATGTGCAAATTAATGTCGATATTCACTGTGTTATAAAAATACGATACTTCTCCAGGAAAATAGGTTGATGGTGCACTCTGCTACTTATGTGCTGCAACTTATCAATTTCTTTATGTAAAAATAGGCACTTTAAGTAAAATACGGTATATTTTACTTAAAGTGCCTATTTTTTGCGTCCCTTCTAATTTATTACACGTCTTTTTATGACGTGTTTTATAACGATTCCTCACCATAAATTAATCCCGATATAAAACTGAGTTTCAGTATAACATTTGAATGGAATCTGTCACTCATTCTTTATTTAAATCGAGATTCATGCAGCTACATTTAAAACGAATGGATTTTATTCGTGCTATTGAACATTGTGACGTATAGTCATGCATCTAGATTTAAAACGGACAGGTTTCATTCAAAATCTTTTAAAACTCTAATCTTTTAAATCCAGATTTATGACTGAGCATCGTACTAAATATCAGGAATGCAACATTAATTTATTTTCCAAACCAACCTGTAGAACGTTAATTCAATGTCTTAAAACAGCGCCATCTAGTTTCGTTTCACGACTCACAGCTCCCGCCATTTTGTAATTAATTAGCAAATTAAATGTTTAATTTTTGGACGGTTGCTAGTAATGCGATCAAAGACTCGAAATAAGGTGTTCATTATTGTTTAAAAGGTAGGGGATCGTGACAATGGGATGAAATGGGAGAAGGGAGGCTTCAGGTGGCTTTTAGTGTCCGTTTAGGGGACAAACTAAGAAAGAATTCTCAAGATTTGTTCTCGTAAATCTGTTTTTTTTTCATTATGACGATTTCGAAGCAAGAGTTTTCTTTTGACATCGTAGTATTTTTCAAAGCATTCCTTTATAAAAATGTTGGCATGCACTAGGATTTCTAATGTTCGTAAACCGGGTTGCGGATTTTAACTACGTTTACGGAGATAAAGATACAATTTATTTATTGAAAATTACACTGTATTTATTTTAATGTTAAAAAAATATTAGATACCTACGTACAAAATAAACGATACTATAGCAATTTGTAGACATACCATGCTCTGCTCTAGTATATAGCAGCAATTTACATCTACTGCTCAACACATCAAAAGTTTAATTATTAATTACTAGCTGCGCCCCGCTGTTTCACCCACATAAGTCTCGATCCCGTGGGAATATCGAGATAAAAACTTATCTTATGTCCCAACCTAGGTCATGATCTACCTATGTGTCAAATTTCATCCAATTTCGTTAAGCAGTTTTAGCGTGAAAGCGTAAGAAACAAATAAACAAACAAACTCACCTTCGCATTTATAATATTAGTTGCTAGCTGCGTCCCGCGGTTTTACCCGCATAAGTCTCGGTCCCGTGGGAATAACGGGATAAAAAGTCATGGTCTACCCGTGTGCTAAATTTCATCCAAATCCGTTCAGCCGTTTTAGCGTGAAAGTGTAACAAACAAACAAACTCACTTTCGCATTTATAATATTATTAAGTAGGATAGGATAGTTAGGATTTTCTTTTAACAATATTACACTAATAAAGTACAAGCCAACACAAATTTTAAGTTAAAGCTAGCAGATTAAAGCCAGCTTCAGCGATTAGTTCGTGAAATACATGTTTTTATAATGAGTTCCGGGAAGTTTCGATGCATCGGGGTGGTATTTTAAAAGTCAATCATGTAAAAACTACGTGCGGTAGGTTTACAGTAGGTACAGGTAGGAGAAAAATTTTTTCATCCCTAGGGAGAAAAAGAGAATAAATTAAAAACTTACTTAAAAACGAACAGTGCGATATAATATAATAAACAGTGACTAGGTTTATTTTCGTCTACGATAATTACTTTCCAAAGAAAATACTACACATAATTAAAGTTGGGTTCCTAAAACTTACACGCATGGTTTCAGTAGGCACTGGCACAATTACAATAAATAAATGAAAGCAAAACAGCCGTGGTAGCCTAGTGGTGTGACCTTTGGACTGCTAAGTCATTTATGTCTCGAGTTCGAACCCAAGGCACGCACCTCTGACTTTTCAGATTCATATGCGTATTGTATTATTTTCACTTGCTTCAAAATCGGTGAAGGAAAACATCGTGAGGAAACCTGCCATGCCTGAGAGATATTTCTCGACGGCATGTGAAGCCAAGTCAGAGGCCAGTTACTAACTAAAAAAACGAAAAAAAAAAAAATGCAAAAGGCCTAATGAGTAGATATCTACTAGCTACTACTTCTATGTAAGTTTATCTGTCTTCCCCACATAGAACTGAGAATATACATCTACCATATTTCCTCGAAACGACTGCATATAAAAGCTATCATACTAATTCCCATATTTGTAGGGCGTCACTGGACTCGATTGTACGTATTCAGCGCTAGATTTCCCCAAGGAGTCGAGTACAGTCGCCGACAAACTGCAACAACTTGTCTGGGTATATCTGTGCAGCGCTTTTTCTGTGCTATTTGCTTGGGAAAGCTTCAATTTGGACGTCTTTTTGTTACTTGTTGTTTTTTTTTGTGAGGTCGTGATAGGACGTAAATTTTTAAATTATCTATCGTGTTTTGTGTTTAGAAAACAAAAGGAGACGATAGTATTTATATTTATATAACGCCTTTTAACTCTAAAGCTACGGTTTTCTAGAAGAGCGGTGGCGGCCACTTAACGGCCGCAGTGACAGCTGTCATGAAAATGATGGCCGGTTTGACGTTACGATGTCAAAGAACGTTCTCTAGGAAAACACACCAATTGGATTGGGTAGAGATTCTATGTGAGTCAGATATTCTGTGTGCGTCCGTTTGGATTGATGTTAAAACTGCAAACTCATATACATATATTTGTAACTCCTTAATCATTACAACTACCTACGGCAATGTGTTGCTGTAACGTAATAGCTTTAATACTGTTACTGCCACGTGTATGTGTGTGTGTGTGTTAAGAACATTCTGTGTACTTATAGGTATGTAATAGTCGCCCTCGTAATTGCTTTACCAACCTTTAGGTCGTATGTCCACCGCCACGTCAACGGGAAGTCAATAAGAACGAGATGACGGCACTGAACTATCCATATATATATATATATACTATGGCCGCGTCTCCACCGCACGTCCGTCAACGGGATATCAAGTTCGTTTGGAATAATCTCGTTTTTCGTGGATGTCCCGTTGAAGGTGGCGGTGGACAAACGCTGTCATAAAATGACAAGGTCTATTTGTCTGTGACATTTAGATAGTTTCAACCTAAGAGCGAATTTCAACAATGAAACTGAACGCGTTCAGCACATTTAAGCCGCTTTCAAAAGCTGTCAGTGTCAATATTCCACAACAATGATGACACTGACATTTGCCTTAGTGAGTTTCAGTTTCCTGCGAGTTTTTGTCGAAAGTGGAAAAACATTTACGAGGTCGACTATACCTAGGTACTTATGCAAGTGTGCATACTCAAAGCATCTATAATGACAAAGCACGCATGAGATAAGGTCTTTGTGCACCGAATTGCAATCAACAGACTATTACGCACGAGATTATGTCTTGTTGTTCTGTAGTTAAACTAGAAATGGTACCTGTAGTACAAAGACAGCAGCTCTTAGACAGACTGTTGGGAGAACGAGTGTCCTCAATTATTAAGATAGACGAATGAAAATGGTGTCTAAAGATGCGTTACTGAAAGGGCTAAAAATATTGCAAAAAGAAAGTAAAATGTTTATATTTTTTCTTCTTTATTTAATAATAAAAAAACGCCAATTATTTACCGTTTCTTTTGGGACTTTTTTCAAAGAATCTTAAATTTCTCAAAAACAAACGGAGATATCGAATATAATTAAGGGTAGATGTTTAGATGTTTACCCCTTTCAGAGATACCGATAAAAATGTATTTGTTACCCTAGCGATTACTCTTACTGTATTGTATCCCATTATTAATCTGTGAACAGCGTTGTGGGCTGCAATATTGTATATATGTTTTGTGTATTTCTTGTTTCTATGTTTTATATTGTAGCTGTTAGTTGTTCCTCTTGAATAAAAATTAAATAAAAATACTGATATCGTTATGTTTATACACGACTGCCCTAAAAGGAGCGTAATGTTTTCAGGGTTCATGTATTTTATAACTCCTCTGATTTTTAAGCCTTAATGAAATAAAATCATTTTGAAAGAGCTGGAATACCATGAGTTCTGTCGTTTAGGATCACTCGTGTGTCTGACTCTATACTACTATGTTCAAGTTAATGGAATAGAGTTGGACCCTGTAGAGTCAACAGTTTTTCTTGGAATAACTATTGACGGTAAATTACAATGGGGCCCACACTTAGAAAAATTGTCAGGAAGGCTTAGTTCAGCCGCTTATGCTGTTAAAAAAATTAGACAGATAACTGACGTAGATACAGCCAGAATTGTTTATTTTAGTTATTTT
The DNA here is from genome assembly GCA_949128155.2 of Xanthia icteritia. NCBI lineage: Eukaryota > Metazoa > Arthropoda > Insecta > Lepidoptera > Noctuidae > Xanthia > Xanthia icteritia. Next base: position 4,334,273 of record OX421943.2, read on the forward strand.
CATAGTCTTATGTCTTATGGGATTCTTCTCTGGGGAACCTGTGCGGACATTAATACTATCTTTGTTCTACAGAAAAGGGCTGTTCGAGCCATTTACAACCTAGGTCCAAGGGATTCCCTTCGAGAAAAAATCAGAGAAATAAACATCCTGACTGTAGCCTCACAATATATTTTTGAAAACCTATTACATGTACACAAAAATATATCAAATTTTAAGAAAATGACCGATATTCATAGTTTAAATACCAGGAATAAACACAACCTTGCTTTACATCGCACACGTCTCCACAGAGTAGGCAACTCGTTCATGGGTCAATGTATACGCTTTTACAACAAACTTCCCATTGATATTCGAAACTTACCCATTAAACGATTTAAAAGCTGTATTAAAACCAAACTTTGTAAAAAAGGGTACTATAAAATTTCAGATTATTTAGAAGATAAAAAAGCGTGGGATTGAGCTGCTCGCTCTGCTAAGCTTTGTGATAAAACCACAAAATTTGACATTTTAATTATTATGTAAATCATTAAAAATACCAGTTTTTATATACATATTGACATTGTTGAAAATTATATAGAAAATAACATGATTACTTTGTAAAGTATTATAATATTGTTTTAATTGTTGTGAATGTGAGGACTATGTGGATATTTTATTTTTATTGTTTTTCCTCTTTCTTTAATTTTTTCTTTCTCAGTTAGTTTAAATGATGGTCTGGCAGTTTGAGTACTTTATGCGACCTACCCAAATGTCCTTTCTTTGGTATTGTTCGTCGAGTTGAGCTCCTTAAGTTCTGAGTTGAGCTCTACGATTACTGACAAATGCTTGCACTGACTGGACAGGTCCACTCAAATCTGTGTGGTTCTTTCCTCAAAAGACCATTTCAGACACTAATCTACATGGTCCTCATATGGCCTGACCAAGATTATGTCTGGACTTTAAAAGAGACTGTGACCTCTGAGTTTGTTTCGGTCTTTCTTCTCAGAGTAGTCAGATAGGAAACGCCGAACTCATCTAGCATTTTCTTCTTTTTTTTAATATGACGTGTAAAAGTGATTGCAATATCCTATTTACAGAATAAACAATTTCATTTCATTTCATTTCATTTCATTTCATTTCACTGTCACAGCCAATTTGCTCCGAATCTACTGGACCAATTTAGTTGAAATTTGGTACACATATGAATTTCAAATGAATTTTGAACACGGAGGTCACTTTTCGAGAGCAAAATAGAAAAAATAAAATAAAAATTGCTATCTTGATCGTGTGGCATATCCAATGAAAGGGCTTGTTGTGAGCATCTCAATTTTTTTTTTATAATTTTAAAATAAATACTTTTAGATACATTTCAGAAAATCGATGAAAATTGTCCATTCTTCCCCTTATCTCCGAAACTACTGAGACAATATTTTTTTTAATACAAAGAATGGTTCTTTACTCATATAATAGATTTTAGGAAAACCTATAATAAGTCTATGGTCTTAAAATAACATGGTAAATCTCTCAATATTGTGCGTACAAACATACATTTGCAGTTGGGATGTATGGGGGAACATGTTTTTCAATTACAATATTCTTGGGATAAATTCATCCCAACTACGGAACCCTTTATTGTGCGTGATCTGACACGCACTTGGCCGGTTTTTTACCAATCTAATCATGCTATCACATACAATTGGTAAGACCGGCTGTAGTGTCCGCAACTCCACGGCAAACCCGTCATGCTTGATGTCATGTCAAACATAATCAACATACACTCATTTACTACCAGAAGGACGCTTTAGGCACAAAATGAGCACGCACACAATAAGCTTTTAAAAGCATGCAACCCAAACATACCGACGTAGTTCCATCAAGCCATTGTCATATACGTGTAAAAATGTAATGCAGGCATACAATGGTAGTCTCGCTCACATTATACCGACCTGCAGCGCCATTGTCCTACAGGAATGGTCCATAAATTGATTTATTGAATAAAGTCATTAACGTAACCTTTTGTGAGAGAATCGGAAGTTAAATAAAATGTTGCGTCAGTGTGGGAGGGGACAGAAGTTTAATTTTGGGTGCGGCATTTTGTTGCTGTTGATCTCGTTACCTTACTGTGTAATTTTCCATGTCAGGCAAACTATTAAGAGGGAACAGGGCCTGCGATTCTCCATACAAACGTATTCTCCTTTTTATTCCTGAATAATGCCTCTAGAGCAATCATTTTTTTTTCCCATAAAATCAGGGTCTGTTATAGACACGTCCCTGTTATTTCCTTTTTTCAGAAACTTATTGGTAAAGAAAATATGACCCACCAAAAATAAAATAAAGTGCCAGTTTTTACCGCCGTGAACCGTGAACGCCGTGAACCGTGAACGCCGTGAACTTTAGTTTTTAACATAAAAGAAAATGATAGGAACCGAGACATACTCTTTCTTAAAATTATAATGTAAATAATTATTGATTCGGCTCAGTTTTCGAGGTGAGAAAAGGGGAATATGAAACGTCGATCTCGTCAATTTTTTATGTGATATAATTGGTCTGAGCTTCAGCTGTCCCTAACGCACTCTACGGGGACAGACTTGAAGTAAGACGACGGCAATAGTTTATTCAAATATCTATTTTTCTAATTCCTTGCAGGCCCTGGCCCCTTAAACGGATTTTAATTTACGAAGAATTCTCAGAAGCAGCCGGGAATCTGGATTCGTGAATTTGTGGCTTGCCCCTTTTATTACGAAATGCGGGTATACATCCATACCTAAACTTTCAGGAAATAATGGTGTGATGTCATTTAGCCCAGGGCGTATTTTTATCGCGGCGATTTTTTTTCACGCATTTGTTTCTCGACACTCTGCTTAGCGCTGAGAGTTGAATATCCAACAGTGTATTTTCTTGACGCGCTGGGATTCGCTCTGTTGGATTCTCAATGCTCGGCTGAATACCGAGAGTTGAAAATCCAGTGTACGAAAAAAAATCGCCGCGATAGAAATACAACCGTGCTAACATGGGTTTATGATTGAAAAATAAACATTGTCCGTTTCTGTGCAAGCTTGAAACTAAATCCTTACCCTCAGCGTTTGCGTAGAGTTGAATTTCGGTATTACGCTTACCCAATATCCGGCCACCACGTCATATCTGACACGATTTTGATTTATCTTTTGTGTAAAATGATCGAGCCTCCACGTTTATTGACGCTGTTCGGAATTCGCACAGTTGACGCATGTCCTTCCTGGTCTATATTTATTTTTTGAGGGTAAAAAAGAATTTGGGAAACCGCTTTTTATGGAAAAAATTGACGATAAAATGAATGCTGAGTTATAAGACGGATTGAGTTAGAATGCAAACTTTACCTTATTTTTGAATAATGAGCTGCTTACATCAGAATGGAACACTGTTTTCATAACTTTAATAGTTTCATTGAATGAATGAATTACCATTGCGGCCTAGTGGTAACGGCCCCGACTTACGAGTAGGTCGTGGGTTCGAACCCAAGCAGGTACTTTACTTTATGTAAGTAATTTCATCACCACTGCTCTTAAAACGGTGAAGAAAATCATCGTGAGGATATCGGCATCTCCTAGAACCAACAATTCGAAGTCATGTGACATCTACAACCCGCACTCGGCCCACGTCGTAGATTACAGCCCACTCCCTCTTGAAGAGAGCTCTCTTAGACACAGGCCACCTACCTAGATGGCCTGTGTCACCCACTGCTGGAACACAGGCCACTAATGCTAAGGCTAATAATGCTATTATGCTAATCTTTAAATCGTTACAGTGAACTGTCAAAGTGAATATTCATTATAATTGGCAAATAAATTACCTATCGCCTTATGGTGTTACTAGCATGTTACTTCTCAGATACTTCTCAACCTTTGGATATAGTATGTGTTACCAGAAATCATTTCTTCTAAATTCAAGTACATAAAACGTGCAAAAACAATTCCAACTCAGCTGCAAAACAAGGACAGACGGCAATTATTGTACAGTTTCGCTCTCATACACCATAAAAATATATCCAAACAGAAGCTTGTAAAAATTTCGCACATCCAAACCGAAATAACCTCTAACCCGCTCACCCAGCGCACGATTATAACACACACCCATAAAAAGGGATGAAAACCAAGTGTTATGAACATTGTAATTACTTCAGGGACCAAAAAAGGGCATAAATTAACATCGAAAAGGCCGAATATCACATGAACCATTTCATTTTCGTTTTGGTCATAGAATTTTGACGCACATTATGAAAACTTGGCACGTACTGCTTCATATTAATATATGTATGAATTTGTGGAGCTCTTATTATTTAGTCTGTGGGAATGGCGACGCATTAAATGAAATGTATTTGTTGTAAATGGGATTTAGTTTTGTGGTTGGATTATGGGGTGAACATAATTTTTTGTAAGGCTCGAAGACTGGAAGGCTGTTGCTTTTAACATGGGCTGTTTTAAACACTGTTCCTGCTATATATTTTTTATTGTGGGTGTGATTAGAAACTCCATCCATGGGCAGTTCTAATTTCAGTTTCACCTGTAATTAGTATGGCCAGGCCTCAAGTTCAATCAACAAGATCTTTATCTGTAGGCCATTCAAATCTTCTTTTCAAAACCCGAGACCCAGACAGCAGCCAATCAAGTCGTCGAATGTAGATCCCACGATATAGGTACCTAGAAAAAATATCTCCACAAAGTACCTACATTTCCTTTTGTTGAACTCACGAAAGCAAATTCCATTCTACATAGAAATGGGGCTCCGCTGTATCTCGTATGGGCTCCGTTGTATCTCGTATGTGCGAGAGAAACTTTCCAAAGGCTCTTAAACGATATTTCAAGCCCAACATTTATATCAGGCTTTTGCCTATTGAAGTGGATTTTTATGATAACTAAACTAAAAAGACGTAGTTTTTTTAAATAATAATACAAGCTTATTATTATCCCAATACAGGGATAAACGGGTTGGCGATTTCAGACTTATACTAACTATAAAGTTCATGTTTCATCACGATACCAGTAACTTGCAATATAAATTCAGAAAGTAATTATGAATCGAAAAAGTTACATTCGTACTTATCCGGATTTGAACCCATTACTAGAGGCGAACTCTTAACCACTGGGTGAAATTAAATGAAATTGTTTATTCTGTAAATAGGATATTGCAATCACTTTTACACGACAAATAAAAAAAAACTATTTTACAAAAAAAAAACAACCGACTTCCAAAAAAAACACTTAAAAGAGAAAAATAACTTGAATTTCGGAAGTCGGTGGCAAAAACGAAAATACAGATCCATATAGTTATATTTTAAGATGGTTCGCAGTTCGCATAGTTGAAGCCGTGATATAGTGTTTATGATAAATTAAACAAAGATTTCTTGATGAAATATAGATTTACTAAGGTCTTTTACAATTTATAATAATTTTAATACGTATGAACAGAGAATTTTGCAAGAAGAAGTTTTGAACGAATGTAAGGAATGAATGTTAGAATGAAAGTTAAATTGAATGAAGACTATTGAGCGAATGTGTCGTAGACATCCTCGGGGGCCTTGAAAGTTATAGATGAAGCTTTCAAGATCATTTGTCCGTGTTGTTATCTGGTGAAGGCAGCAGACACAATCTGTTAATTGCTCTCCGTATGGTGCCTTGTGAGGTAGATACGTCGGCGACTCGTGGCACACCATCAGTGCCGGGGAACAGCTTCGAGACTCTTCCAAGGCGCCAGCATAGTGGAGGAGTCCTATCATCTTTGATTAGGACTAGGTCGTCTATCTTTAATTCTTGGCACCGCACCTTCCACTTTGTGCGCTGCTGGAGCTCCGTGACGTACTCTGTCGACCACCGTTTCCAAAAGTTTTGACGAGCTTGTTCCAATCGCTGAAAACGATCAAGACGGTTTGTGCTATAGTCAAGCAGGTACGGCGATGGTAAAGACGTCAGCGGCCTACCAATTATAAAGTGGCCCGGGGTGAGTGGAGATAGGTCTTGAGGTGAAGGACTTAATGGACATAAAGGTCGGCTATTAAGTATCGCCTCAATCTGAGCAAACAACGAACTCAGCTCCTCGAACGTCAAGTGAATATTTTTAAGTACTCTGTATAAGTGAAATTTCGCGGATTTGACCCCGGCTTCCCAAAGACCTCCAAAGTGAGGAGCGTATGCTGGTGAAAAGCGGAATTCAATGCCTTCACGAGATGCAGAGTCAATAATAGAGTCGCTGTTGGACTTAAGAAACGAATTTATTTCTTTTGCTGCTGCAACAAAATTTCTACCATTGTCGCAGTAGATGACTTTTGGTTTACCTCTGCGGGCTATAAACCTTTTAAGTGTCAGCACAAATGCATCCATTGTCAAGTCACTGACTAACTCTAGATGAACGCATTTGTACCGAAAGCAAATAAAAATACACAGATAGCTTTTGGTTATTTTACAGCCTCGACCCTTGCGGTCCGTAATAAGAAATGGACCGGCAAAGTCGGTACCTATCGTGGAGAAAGGAAAGTCAGCTTCTACGCGATCTGCAGGTAAGTTTCCCATAATATTATCCATAGTACGAGCATTGAAACGACGACAGGTAACGCACTCGCGCGCTGCACGTCTAGCTAGAGCCCTGCCTCCTACAGGCCAATAGTGTTCCCTTATAGATGCCAGGAGATGCTGAGGACCGGCGTGCAACAGGCGGAGATGCTCCTGTTTGAAAATTAACTTTGTTAAATAATTATTGGAATTCAACAAGATAGGATGACGTTTGTCATAATGGTAAGTAGATGAATCGATGCGCCCTCCGACTCTGAGAATTCCATTTTCATCTAAAAATGGATTAAGAGACGAGAGAGCGGCTTTAGAATTTAAAGATTTACCCTTTTGTAGTAGTCCTAATTCTATGGGAAAGGAATCTTTCTGGGATAACTTTATAGAAACGTTTTGAGCGTTTTCTAACTCGGAAACTTGAAGTGGACCTAGTGATCTGTCCGAGCCTTTGTGTGACCTACAGTTGTTTGCGAACCTTAAAACTCTAGCTAGAACCCGAATAAGAGTTGTTAAATTAGAATATTTTGCTAAATCCACAGACAAATCTGGCATGGAATATGCCTCCTCCCCCCCTAAAGTATGGTGGGTCTTAAGCTCTGGCAATTCTATAGAGTCCGCAGTATAGGCGGGCCAGGACTCCTCGGATTCTAAAAGAAACGATGGACCATTCCACCATATAGAAAGATCTACCTGGTCTGGATCGACACCACGCGAGACTAAATCAGCCGGGTTGATAGAAGTGGGAACATAACGCCAATCTGTGGGATTTGACAGCTCATTTATAGCAGCTACTCTGTGGGCAACAAACGTTTTAGTTTTATTAGAGTTGAGCCAACCTAATACTACTCTAGAGTCTGTCCAATACACCTGACGTTCAATAGAGCAACGTAATGCGGCTAAAACCGTAGCAGTTAGTTGAGCTCCTAATAGGGCAGCGCAGAGTTCGAGCCGTGGTATTGTCGTGGGTTTAATAGGTGCAACCCGTGATTTTGCACATACCAGGCTAACTTGAGTAGCGCCGCTAGCAGAAACAGACCTCAAATATATACAGCTGCCGTAGGCACGCTGCGAAGCGTCACAAAAACAATGTATTTGTACAGAGGAATTATAGTCAATTAAAATGTATCTAGGAATTCTTAAAGAAGACAAACATGAAGATTTACTAGCAAACTTTAACCAGGAAGACCTTATTTCTGGAGGAACAGGTTCATCCCAATCAATTTTGTGACTCCATAGTTCTTGTAGTATAATTTTAGGTTTAATTGTGAAAATAGACAGAAGACCAAGAGGATCAAATATTTTAAATGTTGAGGAGAGTATAGTTCTCTTGGTGACATTTTCAGAAGCCGAAACATCATGCTGAAACTGTAGTTCATCCGAAGACGGCGTCCAATCTATACCCAGAGTACTAGTCGCATTACTAATCATGAGATTACCACTTTCCAGATTAACGGAGTCTGCGAGTAACTCAGGTAAGTTAGAACGATATTTACGCAGATGAAAACTTCCCTTTGCTAACTCAGAAGAAACTGAAAGACGGATATGACGTAACTCCTCATCACTGCTTGCACCGGTAAGTAGATCATCACAATATAGATCATTTTGTATTATAGTTTTGATCTTCTGATCTGAGCACTCTTCACCTATCTGCCGAAGAGAACGAGTAGTGAGAAAAGAAGCACTAGCAAACCCGTAAGTAACAGTATTTAAACGAAGCGTCCTTAAAGGCTTATCTTCACTATCCCGCCACAGTATTAGTTGAAGATTGCGATCAGATTCTTTGAGAAGCACTGACCGAAACATTTTCTCTATGTCTCCTGTTAAAACATACTTATGTTGTCTAAATCGAACTAATATATTAAATAATGGTTCTTGCACTACTGGTCCCACCATTTGTAGGTCGTTAACAGAAACACCAGAAGAAGTGCGAGCCGAGGCATCAAACACAACGCGTAACTTAGTCGACTCGCTTTGTTCCCGTATCACTGGGTGGTGGGGCAAGAAGTAGGCATTTAACGGCCTAGACTCCGGAGATTCAGATAGGTGACCTAATACTTCGTATTCGTTTATAAATTGACAGTATTGTTGTTTTAATTCTGGTTGCTTTCGGAAACGAGCCTCTAAGTTAAAAAACCTCTTTTTGGCTAGATTATAGGAACTTCCCAAACAATCTATACTATCACGAAGTGGTAACCCTACACAAAATTGACCATTAGTATTGCGAGTAGTGTTGGCGAGATAATGTTGCTCACACAATTTTTCTTCACTACTCGGGGGCTTCTTTTGAGGAAAATTTTCAAGTTCCCAGAATTTAGACAACTCGTCATGTATGTTACTAGAAGTGTCATCATTTGAGACAAAATTGCACATGACTGAGTTAACTTTATTTTGATTAATACAAGGCAATGATCCCGTAACGAGCCATCCTAACTTTGACGCCTGAAGCTTAGGATAACCATGTCCTAACGAATGTTGCTCGGCGGTTATGATGTCCCAGAATAAGTCAGCACCAATCAAAATATTTACTGGGGATGGTTCATTTAAAGTGGGATCTGCTAACTGAAATCCATGAATATTTAATTTTTGTAAATCAAAATATGATTTAGGTAAGTTGCCGGTAATTTGAGGCAAAACTAAACATGAGACTGTCACATTAAAAGAACTAGTTTCAGATTGAATGCGTAGAATACAGCGTTCTGTGTTAATATTTAACTTAGTGTTACCAATGCCTACTATGGTAGTGTCAGATGGCTGAGGAATCAGGTTAAGATGGCACTTTACGGCCTGTGTGATAATTGTCGACTGACTCCCGCTGTCCAGCAAAGCTCGCACTATCATAGTCTCGTTGGTGGCTGGGTTGGTAACCTTTACTCGAGCCGTACACAAAAGTACTTCAGAGGAGACCGTTGAAGACATAGTGACGGAATTAACTAAATTGGAATTTTCAGTTTCTTCCGATTTATGAAGAAGAGAATTATGTCGTAATTTGCAATGACGACATGTAGCTGACAGACGACAACGTTTAGCTATGTGACCAAATCTCAAACAATTCTCACATAATTTGTTAGAAGCAACAAAGGCTAACCTATCCTCTATTGAGCTCGACTTAAAAGACGGACATTCATACATGCGATGATTATTCTTACAGAACAAACATTCCGGTGTTTTAGAAGTAGAAGTGTTGCCTTCGTTTGGTACAGCCACTAAAGATTTGGAACTATTATGTTTGTTTTGATTATTAGAGAACTGGTTTTGTTTATTGTCTTGATTATCATGCTTATGGCGATAAACGGTCTCCAATACATCAGCGCGACATTTAATGAAACTGAAGAAATCATTAAGCGAAGGTATGTCACTCAAACTATTTCTATGTTCTTCCCACTTGAAATATGTACTATTATTTAATTTACCTGCAATAATATATATAAGTAAAACATCCCATTTGTCAGTAGGCAGCCCCAGTGAATTGAGTGCGCGTAAGTTTATAGTGACGTGGTCAATAACATATCTTAAAGATTTCTCATTTTCTTGAACGGAATTAATGTTGAACAAAGACTTAAGATGGTTATTTATCAATTGACGCTTATTGTCGTAACGTTCGCATAAAAGTTTCCATGCTTCGGCATAATTATTATGAGAAACCTCCAAATTAGCGATCACCCGAGTGGCTTCTCCGTTAAGATATGATTGTAAATAATGATATTTATGAATACTTTCGATCTTATCATTATTGTGAACTAGTGAAACAAATGTTTCCTTAAACTCCAACCACTTAAAATACGTACCGTCGAAGTTTGGAATTTTAATCACCGGTAATTTAAAACTTAACGCATTACAACTGTGATCGTTATGATGACACGTAGCCATAGAAGATTTATTTTGAGAATTATTCTCATTATCCTGAACTACTGAATTTTTCTTAATTAAATTTTGAGCTAACGCAATACAATGGTAGAAATCGTGTTCTATCAAGTCTCTAGTAACCAACTCGCTACTTTGACTATCTGAGTGGTTGATTTCTATCAGATTCTGCACCTCATCAAATTCAATGAACAATGCCTCAGTTTTTGATAGCTTCAATGCGAGTTTACTTATTTCTAATTCCGAAATAGATTCTAATAAAGCTAAACTATCAAGACTTAATTTAAATTTCGTTACGCGTCCTCTAATAGAACCGCGTTTGCTTATCAGTTCCTTTACCTTTAAAGATTCGGACATTTTAATAAACTCGTAATGAGCTAACACAAACAGATGTTAATAGAAATAACGAAATAGGTATATAGCATACGATACGCTCCTCGCTTTGTTGATCAGCTGATGCCCGCGGCTCACGTAGACTGCATACAATGGTGAGCTATGCAGGTGGGGACGCGCCGGCAGTCAGGTAACAGCGATGCGCAAGCGATGCCGTGTCACAAGTCACAACGCACGATCACTGGAATAGATTAATTCCGAGCGTCTTAGTAAACTGATAACAACAACTAATTACTCGTATGACGAAACGACGACGGTTCGTAAGTTTACAGTTAACTCGAGAAATATTTAGTATGTAAGTGATATAAAGGTGGAATTGAGTGATAAAAAGGATAAAGAATCGATATTTAGTGGAATAGTTTATAAATATTACTTCGTTTGAGTAACGGTAAGAGAATAATTAAATTTGGTAGGTAGGTAGTTAAATGTGCATTAATTTAAGACGGCGGTAAAAGTGAAATTAATTAGGCTAATTTGTGCGTTGCCTATCCTATTTAGATTTCTTTCGAAAATAATTATGGTTAAGCACAATAGACACAAATAGAAAGGTAGGAACTTCACTTGACTTCGAGAAACTAAATCCGCTAAATGCACAGACTAAAGGATAACACAATAGGTATGTTAGTAAGATGGAACGAGCTCACTTTAAATAGGCAGGCAGCTAATCCCAGCAGTCCTTTTGTAGGCAGGAGCACGTAGATAGGTAGATAGTGATTCCTCTGACTCGTTCTAAGGGTGGACCTTGCTCGATCGGAGTTCCCTAGTCCCAGCAGAGTTCCCAGAATGGCTTGACGAAGGTAAGGTTGTTCGACCCAGGTAAAAGTAGGATGCCAGTCCACAGGCACGGCGATCTTGGATTCTCAACACGGCCTTCCGTTGGTACTGGTAGATCGTCCGGTGTCGACGACGATGTCCTTCGAATGCCCTTGATACGGTACGGGAACAATATGTGTGTGGCTATTTAGCTTCGATCCGAAGACTGTAGGTCCTGTCACGGTCGCCACTTTTGTTTATGATAAATTAAACAAAGATTTCTTGATGAAATATAGATTTACTAAGGTCTTTTACAATTTATAATAATTTTAATACGTATGAACAGAGAATTTTGCAAGAAGAAGTTTTGAACGAATGTAAGGAATGAATGTTAGAATGAAAGTTAAATTGAATGAAGACTATTGAGCGAATGTGTCGTAGACATATAGTTATATCCCTAGGGAAATAGTTATGAATTGCTTTCATATATATTACGGTAGGTATATTTTACTATATATGTATCTAATAAAATACTATTGTTTTTGCCACCGACTTCCGAAATTCAAGTTATTTTTCTCTTTTAAGTGTTTTTTTTGGAAGTCGGTTGTTTTTTTTTTGTAAAATAGTTTTTATTTTTCACTTTTTAGTTGTGTTTATACCTACCCCGCACAAATTCGTATACCAGTCGAATAATGGAAACATAACAAAATATTTTTCAAAAATTAACGAATCATTCCAAGCGCCCCGCTGGTGGGGCAAAGAGGAATGCCTAAAAATTTTCAGTGGAATATGCCCCACTAGTTCGACTTGGTGGGGCAGATTCCGCTAGTCTAAAATCTTTATGGATTCTGCCCCACTAGGGTTGGCACCTTAGAAATAACTATAAGTCCATGTTTCCTCACAATGTTTTCCTTCCCTGATGTCAATAATGTCCAAGATAAACTCAGAAAGTTCATATGAATTGAAAAAGTCACATTAGAACCCACAACCTCATGCATGAGAGGCGAGGCCTTAACCTCTGGGCCATCATAACATATTAAATTACCAAAAAATATATATTTTACTTAACTATACATTTCTTTATTTTCCAAACAAATATAAAATACGAGCTTATCCCCTAACCTTCTAACCTTTCACTGTAAGTTCCTATATGTACTGTTCACCGATGAGGAGTTCCATGCGGTATCTTCGAAGACTATAATTAGTTCACCACGGATGGATAGATAGAACCAGCAATTATTTTTGATCTTTAGTACAATATCCAAATCACATTACGTGTACTGTTTGTTTTTGAGGAGTTCCTTCGTTTATCTCCCAAAGTATACATCAAATCTTCACAAAATTAATATGGGACCACCTCAGGAGTATACCCTTACGAATAAAAAAAGAATTTTCAAAATCGGTTGACAATTGGCGGAGAAATCGGTGAACATACATAAAAAAAAAAAAAAAAAATACATACAGTCGAACATATAACCTCCTTTTTTTGAAGTCGGTTAAAAAAAAGAAGAAAATGCTAGATGAGTTCGGCGTTTCCTATCTGACTACTCTGAGAAGAAAGACCGAAACAAACTCAGAGAGCAAAGTCTCTTTTAAAGTCCAGACATAATCTTGGTCAGACCATATGAGGATCATGTAGATTAGTGTCTGAAATGGTCTTTTGAGGAAAGAACCACATAGATTTGAGGGTCACGACATTTTTAGTTTTCGTTTTTTTTATATTCTTAGTAAAAAAGTGTCCTCATTATCATCATCATTTCAGCCGAAAGACGTCCACTGCTGAACATAAACCTTCCCCAAGCACCGCCAATTCGACCGGTTTTGTGCTTCCCGTATCCAGTGGATTCCTGTGGCCTTCACTAGGCCAGCGGTCCATCTTGTGGGAGGCCTTCCAACGCTACGTCTTCCGGTATGCGGTCACCGCTCCAGAACTTTTCGGCCCCATCGACGATCAGTTCTGAGAAAAAAGCTTCTTAGTAAGTGGCAATTGGCTTACCCCCTATTTCATATGACTTAAAATAACTGGCGAGATATAGGTGTAGTTACACTCCTGCCTACCCCTTAGAGGACTGTATTATGTCAGAAAAGTGAGCAGCAACCTCGTCCTATCTGCTAATTGCAACTGCATTCAGCTATCCGTCCTTCAATTCTGTGATTACTCGAATTCACACACTGAGTTATATTACTTGTAAAAATGCTAGGAATATCGTATAATTTTACAATGTTTGTAAATATGTGAGCACCATGCATCTATCACATGATTAATTTATCTGTCATTCCTTAATTTTTCATTATTTTTACCTAACGTGATATAGTAATCTTATTCTAGGTGCATCGTCTTCACATATAATTATATAATTGATGTATACAAGATATTGTAAAAACATTTTAAAAAAGTAACGGTGGAGTTTCTTGCCCATTCTTCTCCATACGAAAACTACCTTTTGGAAGGGGCAACTAGAATCAATTATTATTTAAATATTGACGTTCAAAAGTGCCTTTTTTGTAAGTCAAAGTCAAAGTCAAAGTCAAATAATTTATTTCAATTAGGCAATTGAAATAAATTATTTGACTTTGACTTCAAACGAGAGTATTAAGACCGTTTGATTCTATGTTCAGCGAAGTACGCGCGTATAACGTTAAATGCGCAAAACCTGAAAATAGTTTGATCAGAATAACGAACAGAATAAATTGAACCACTTTTTTAATATAGGTAACATTTTCCAAAAAATCTTCATTAAAAACGTTGCCGTGCCTATTTATTAATAGGTCAAACCATCACATGCGCAAACCCGCCAAAATAGGTAAACAAACACAAATTGTTGTCGACCAATAATTTTCTCATACGCGGGTTAGTAATAGCTTTTATTTCAATGTAAATACGCATCTTCCATACAGTACCATGAATAAGGCAAGAGCGTCGTCGAAGACGCAAGAAACGATCAGAATTTCCAGTAAAACTAAAACAGCACATAAAACCTTTAATTTTTTTTAACAATTGAATTATAAATCAGTTGGTGTGTCTGAGGTTTTGTGCATTTAACGTTACACGTTGTATAAGTAATTGATAATGATGGCGATTATGAAGCTTAGCACATAACACACACAACATAACATAATATCACGCCTGTATTTCTCAAAGGGTTAGGCAGAGGTCCACATATAGTACACCCACATTTCGCCAGTTATGTTTTAAGTCCAATGTAACAGGAGGTGAGCCTATTGCCATCGACCGGGCACAAATCCAGACTCCAGGCTGTTACTGAGGAATTCCTGATGGAAAAACCCAATAACACTTCGCACGACCCGGGAATCGAACCCAGGACCTCATGCTCAGTAGTAGCGCCTGCGACAACAGACCAACGAGGCAGTCGAAGCTGAAAAAGTAATAAAAAAAACCTTATTTATGTTTTTATTAGTAAATAAGTTCTAATTACGTTCACTAATTAAACTCATGAACTCCCAACTAATTACAGCACAGACATAACCACGACCATACTTCACAAATTTATGACTACCCTCCATAACACTAGAATATTAGTCCAAGCATTTAAGAATTTACGTGCAATCAAATTAGAAGTAGGTATGGAGGTACTACGAGCAAACGTTCCCTTGGTCACAATGGATAGGTGATAAATTTGAGACAATTGCTCTGGGAATGTTCCTGTGACTTGATATAAGTATTCTACGTGAGGTGCATTAATTACTTCATTTCGAAAGATTTTTTTGTGGAAAAACTCGAGCTGGAGAATACTGAAAGATTCTTGCACGAGTAATGGCGCCGTTAGGTTTGTAACGTCAAGGTTCAATTTGAACATAATAGTACCTAGTGCGATAAAAGATACGATTTGTGAAGAAAGTCAGTAGGTTGAATTGTGGATGATGTATCTTTATTACCAAAAAAGTCAATCAATCTGCATAGTCTTTTCGGTCGTTTGGTCGGCTTCCGAACTTGAGTCTAACCGAAAACAAGTAAATATCAGTATTTTGCATGGAGCGAGAACCTACCCCTTGGTAACACCCGTTACCAAAGTTATTTTTTGGAAATATAGTGCCTTCCCCATTATACACTTTATAATTCTAACAAGTTTAGTAACTAATTAATCTTTGTACCATCCAATGAGGAGTTTTTCTCGGTTAATGTTTTAATCATAGCACGAACTATTCTCTTAACGAAACTAGGAACAAATAAGATTTACTAAACATCCATGCCCTTCACTCACACATAGCTCGTGTACCTATAGCACGAGGTTAATTAAGTACTTGTCATTATTTATTTAACCATTTATGCACACACATAAACAGACAAGAAGAAAGGAACAAAAAAATACGTTCAAAGCCAATGCTTATTTCAAAAGAAATCTCTTCCAGCATACCTGTACTGTACTACCTTATCCATTAGTAACCATATCGGCTTTTGGGGACAGTATTGGTAGCGGCCGCGATTTACGAGTAGGTTCGATCCCAGGCTGTGATTTAATTTGTGTAAATTATTTCATTACCACTGCTCTCAAAACGGTGAAGGAAAACATCGTGAGTAAATCGGCATGTCCTAGAACAAAAAATTCGAAGACATGTGACATCTCCCAACCCGCACTGGCCCGCGTGGTGAATTTTTGCGCACGAGAGGAGTGTCGGCTTGTCACAGCAGTTACTAAGCGCGTGTTATCAAGTATCGGTAAAAAGTTATGCCAGGTAGGTATTTTATCGAACCCCTAATAATTTCCATTTTGCGTTCCTAAAAATATTACCGAACACTCTAATATGTATAACGATTGCGCCTCTTTTTGTGAACCTCAAATAATTCCTATTTTGGGGTCCTAAATATACTAAATAGGCAAGTAACTCACTGGATGTAGCGCAGTTGGTTACTGTTCTAACCTAACCTAACCTTACTCGACAATAGAGAAGCATAATAAGAATATTTTACTGTATCACCAAAATATTAATCGCTTCTCTGGCAAAATTCTAGACGTGGAATTGTTAATAGATAAATATCAAATAGATATCTTATGTTTTTGTGAAACCTGGTTAAGACCGGATAGGATGCTGTTTAATGTAAATAGTTTTTCAGTTGCCAGTGCGTATAACAGATCCTCAATAGGGGGTGGTACCTTGATATTATGTAATAGTTGCTTCAGGCATAAGGAAAGGAAGGATATCACTGCTTGCTCTGTTGATCGCTTATGTGAGGTAGCATGTGCAGAGGTTGAGGGCCATACTTTCCTATGTGTTTATAGACCACCAGCCTCAAACTTGTCATCATTTTTAATAATTATGGAAGAAATACTAAGCAAACTTTTTAAAGATAATAAATTAGTTTTTGTTTGTGGTGACCTAAATATTGATCTATTAGTTAACTCACCCGATAAATGTAAGCTTATATCATTGTTTAAATCATTCAATTTAAAATGTATATTTAATGAAGCGACTAGAATAACAGCAACCTCAGCTTCATGCATTGACAATATATTTACTAATTGTAAAGTACAAGACTCGTGCTTAATTAGTGGCGTCAGGTCTGATCATACTGGTCAACTTGTATCATTTGACTTAGATAAAAAGTTGCATCTAGATAAAACCATTGAATTAAGACCTCTCACTAAAAATAGATTGAAGAGATTTAATAATAATGTTCTTAGCAATCTCTCAACTGCTAGTTTTGATTCACAAGACCCCAATATAAACTACGGTACATTATTTTCTACAGTATGCCATGAATTCAATAAAGCATGTCCTGTAAAAAAAGTAACCATCAATGCTAAACCAAAATTCAATGAATGGGCCACTGCTGGCATTAAAAAAAGCAGAGATATTTTATATAATTTGTACTACGAGAAATCATTAACTTCTGATCAAGCCCTTCATAATTATGTCAGAAACTATTCTAAGATATTCAAACGAGTCTGCACCCAAGCTAAATCTAAATTAATAAGTAACAAAATTAGTATTTCAAATAATAAAATAAAAGCTGTGTGGCAGGTAATTAACAAAGAAACTGGAAACACAAAACAGCGAGATCAGAATTAATTGTCTCTAAAAATTGATAATGAAATCATTTCAGATAAGTTAAAAGTTGCTGAGACACTAGAAAATTTCTTTACCAACATTCCAATAGAGGTTACAAAATCTCTCCCCTCATCATCTATATTAGCTGAATCTCTTTTAAAAGAAAACTTCAGTAAGGACATTCCAAGTTTTGAATTCAAGCCTATTTCTATTGACACAATTAAAAAAGCATTCCAAAGTCTTAATATAAAAAACACAGAAGACTTATGGGGGATTTCCGTTAAGGTTCTTAGAGATATTATTGACACAATTGCCCCTGTCCTAACAGGCATATTTAATCAATGTTTAGATAGCGGTACGTTTCCTGATTTAATGAAACATAGTAAAGTAGTACCAATTTTCAAATCAGGTACTAAGAGTGATCCCTCCAATTATAGACCTATATCTGTGCTACCAGCATTGAGTAAAATATATGAAAAAATCATGCTAGACCAGATGTCGTCACATTTTAACTCAAATGGAATTTTACATAGTCACCAGTTTGGTTTCACGAAAGGTAGGTCGACGACTGACGCAGGAGTAAAACTCATCAGTCACATTTTGGAATCCTGGGAGAAATCCCAGGATGCAATTGGCATTTTCTGTGACCTCTCAAAAGCGTTTGACTGCGTTGTCCACAAAACACTGATCTGTAAATTACACCACTACGGAATTCGTGAACCTGCTGCTGATCTTATTCTTTCATATCTATCAAATAGGCAGCAAAAAGTAAACGTTAACGGGGCGACGTACTTGGGGTCTCTAGTAAAGATGGGCGTGCCTCAAGGATCAATTCTTGGCCCTTTCCTATTTCTAGTTTATATTAATGACCTTCCTTACATGATGGCTAACTTATCAGATATAATTCTATTCGCTGATGACACTTCTCTTATTTTTAAAATAGATAGAAAAGATACGGATGTCACACATGTCAATGATAGTCTGGCAGTTCTTTCGAAATGGTTCGCAGCTAATAATCTTTTACTTAATGCGAACAAAACTAAATGTCTTAAGTTCTCATTACCAAATGTACCTCAAGTAGGTCTAAATTTAAAACTTGATGGCAAGAAACTAGATGCTATTACGGAAACTGTATTTCTAGGAATTACTTTAGATTCGAGATTGCAATGGGGCGCCCACATTAGAGCTCTTTCAGGTAGATTAAGTTCAGCTGCATACGCTGTAAGAAAAATAAGGCAGTTGACTGATGTAGCCACAGCTAGGTTAGTATACTTTGCTTATTTCCACAGTATTATGTCTTATGGCGTTCTGCTGTGGGGATCGGCAGCTGACGTAGATTCAATTTTTATTTTACAAAAGAGGGCAATTCGCTCTATCTATAAAATGGGTCCCCGCGAGTCCCTTAGAAATAAATTCAAAGAAATTGATATACTAACGCAGCCTTCTCTTTATATCTTAGAAAGTATTTTGTATGTTCGCAAAAACTTGGGACTTTTCAAAATAAGAAGCGATTTCCATAATATAAATACACGTAGTAAACATGAAATTGTGATACCCAAATTTAGATTAACTAAAACTAGTAAGTCATTTGTAATAAACAGTATTCGATTTTATAACAAGTTGCCAAAGACGATTACAGAACTTAGCGATGGAAAGTTCAAAACCCACATCAAACGTGTCCTTATCAAAAAAGCATATTATAAGATTAAAGACTACGTTGAAGACAAGGAAGTTTGGCAATAATTCCTTCTGCACATGTGGCTTCCCTGGTACCTCATTAACGTATAATCAAGTATGTAAATATCTATTAACGGCTCCCAAATTACGATGATTATTTTATTTTATTTTACCTTTTTTCTTTTACATACTACCTTGACATAATCTCTTCGTTATTTGACATTATATACCTAAAATATTATATATATATATATATTTTTATAACAAATAAGTATTGTTACATACAGCTGTAGTGGCAATTATGTCATTTGGTTTAAATAGCTTTTTATTTTTATTATTTGATTTTGCTTTTATATAGATTCTTTTCTTTTAGAATTTGTGAATGTGAGAACGTTGTAGGCTTAACAGACTGTAGATCTATCGACCATTTTCTATCTTGCTAAGTACCTGGTACTTGTTGATAGGCCTACACTGTCCTCTCATACCTATTAACTCTGTAATTTGAAAGCATTGTAAATACCATTTATTTTTAAAAGAGTAACCATGGAGTTTCTTGCCGGCTCTTCTCCATAGGAAACGACCAATTGGAACCGTGCATCTAGCTTCTGACGTTTCATAAGTGCCCTTATAGGTTTATGTGAAATAAAATATTTTGAATTTTGAATTTCTAACCAGGTTAGGTTAGAACTGTGACCAACAACTGGGTTCATTTGGTAGGGGTACCCTGGCTTAATTACTGCGACTAAATGTGAGAAAATGTCAGAAATATAAGAAGTGGTTCAATTATTTAAAAAATTATGCATGATAAGAAGCGCAAAGTTTTTATAGAGGTTCTAAAGACACAGTAAAATTATTTTTTTTTGTTTAGAAGGGCATTAAGTTTTTAAACGTTCAGTTTAATATTTCCCAAAAGGTATTCAAAGAATTATCGCTACAAAAAACACCGTCAGAATCCTCTATTTTTCCTCATTCAACATAAACGTATCCTCGCATAGTTAACCTCTATCGATCGACATGAAACTACCCCTCTTCTATAAAATATTCCACTACTCAGGAGATAACTGACCGTTCTATCGCAGATCATGAGATATTTATGCAGCTGGGGGTGTTTAACGAGCGGTGTCTTTCCTCGGACGCTGTTCCATCAATATTTATTAAGAGACCACTTTGTTATTGCTTGGACATCACCAAGCAATCTTGGGTATCACTGACTAGGTTAAATCTTAGATCTATCTACATTTAAGACTTTCTGTCAAAACAAAGTCCTGTTCAAAAAGAAAGAAAAAATATACCTATAGAAGTTAACGTTAGGGAAAATAATTGCTCAGAAATTTGACCATCAATTAAGATTGTCCGTAAATTAAATTCAGACAGTCAGTCTTTGACAGCCGTATCAAATGGCAATAATACGGCAAATTCAAGTAGTATGTCAATCTGCAAATAAATATTTTTGTTTATTTTTTTTGCTCTGACTTCACGTCAATTACTTAATTGAAAAGACAGGCTTAGAATTTAAAATAAAATAGTCACTCCTCTAGCAATCCCTGAATTACGACATAATAAATATGTTTACCATTTAGCTCTAACATTAATTAATTTGGAATAAAAATAATTGGTAGTAAACAAAGAAAGACAGGCTGATAAAAGGCCCTATAGTTTTAGATAAGGAAAAAGTTGGAATTGACGGGCCGTATCTCGAACGATCTACTTATATACCTTGATTAATTAATCTTTTCTTCCAAATTGATTGGATCTATCAAAGAAGACAGCCTGAATTTAGCCAATTTTATCCTTATGTAACATTGAAGGTTTAGTGTACCTAATTAATTTTTAGTGATTAACTAAAGGTTATCTTGAGCCATTTTAAAGGTCTTGAAAGAGAGTGCAAACTATTTGCATCCTATTTAATTATTTTACTCTTCGTATTTGTGTTCTCAAAGAGTGTACAATAGTGACTGCTAAACTACTGAACTCTTTTTAAGAACACAATGTGATCAGTGGTGGCCCAGTGGATGAGCAGTGGTGGCAGGTCGTGGGTTTGAACTCAAGCAGGCAGTTTACTTTGAGTCAATTACTTTATCATCACTGCTCTCAAAACGGTGAAGGAAAACGTGGTGAGGAACCCGGCATGTCCTAAGAATAAAAAATTCGAAGACATGTGACATCTACCAAACTACGCATTTGGCCCGCGTGGTGGATTACGGCCCACTCCCTCACACAAAAAGAGGAGGCCTTTGTCCCATCAGTGGAGCGTTATAGGTTGATTATGCATGTATGTTAATAGTTTGCCAAAGTACGAGTCACATCTGACCGACCTCTAAGTCAAAAAGTTCATAAAAATTACAAATACAATTTATGTAAATAACTTTCAGTTTATTGAGTTCGACCAATAACATAACCAAACATAAACCCTAGACAATCAAGCTTTTAAATTAGAATTTCTGAATAATTTCTACATAACATTAACATAGAAAAGGTTAATATAGTTCTGAAACATATGGTCGTATCTTAATGAACGTCTGACTTTAAAACGCTGATACAATATTTTAATATTTAAATCAGTATTTTAAAGTTACCACAAAATGAATTTTGTGACAGATGTCCTTTGTGCGTGCAGCGTCTTGGAAATTTTAATACCTATTTACTAAACCGCTGAGGTTTTAGTTTTAAATCTTTTATAATTAATGTCTCTTGTTTTAGAATTTTAAGCTTAGATTCTTTTTCTTGCTTTGAAGAAAGTGGTTTAACATTATTATTTCGTTTATTCATTTTGATTCTTATTAATTAAAATTAAATTAAATTCTAATTCTTAAAACAAAAAAAAAAAAAAAAACAAATCAAATCTTTTTATTGTGGGCATAGGTTATACACACAGATGTTAGGTAAATTACAGTTCCATTATGTCCTGCCCAATAGGCATACGATAATTATATCAACATACAGTATATAAACATTTTTAGGTATCAATCACTTATAAAGCAAATCTTACAAAATAATAATTAGGTGTATGGTGACAGATTTTAGTAGGTACTAAACATTAAAAAAAATCAACAACAACACGTAAAAATAAAAATAAAATAGAGGTCCGCCGGTGTCGGGAACAGGGTCCAAGCTACCGGTTGTTAGGTCTGCAGAGACAGGAACCTCCTCACAATATGATCCGTATCGAGGAGTACTGCCTTCTGAATCAGGCCCTTGATCCAACCTCCTAACGAGAGCCTCGAGAGATGTTGGTCGAGGCTTTCAGCCATCAGGCCATTAGCCATTACGACAATCAGAATTATTATTAATATATTTATTCAGACAACAATTGGTCCATTTTCTTAATGCAAATAGTGCTTACAACTATGTTAGCTCACACATAAACGCTTGATTATGATAATATGATGATAAATTATCATTTAAAAATTTTATACATTCAATCAACTACTAACCCGAATTGCAAAGATGAGTTATGTTTTAGAATATTGAATTGCAGACTTTGACAGCATTTTTTGTCAACCGTTTCCCCGATGTTTTGGGCAGAGGTGTACCCACATTTCGCCACTTTTAGTCCCATGTAACAGGGGGCGAGCCTATTGCCATCAACAGGGCACAAATCCAGACTCCGGGACGCTACTGAGAAGTTCTTGATGGAAAAACTCGATAACAATTTGCCCGACCTGGGAATTGAAAAGAGGACTTCATGCTCAGCAGTAGCGCTTGCAACCACTAACCAACGAGGCAATCCTATTAATTTGTAGTCAACTAATCAAGATCTTAAAATCCTAACACTCGTTTCAACCAAAACCGACTTCATTAATACCAAACATTTATTAACATAATTAAACACACTTAACACAACACACTAATCAACAGAAGTCCCATTTAATGACGTCATATATCTCAATGTGACGTCAATATGCTTGAAAGTTATAAAAATAAGTCGGTTTCTTCATCTATTTATTTTATGCATTCTGATTTTGTGCCAAGTTAATTGACTGGCTTTTCTATTAAGGGGGATGCGCTAAGTAGTTCACGAAGTTTAAACTTTCCTGCGTATTTTATGAATTGCAGCTCCGGTTTAGGTCGTATTTTGATAAAAATGTGCTAAACGGCAAAAATTTAATTTAAATTATTGCTTAAAAGCACTTTTTTTTTTCTTTTTTTGTTTATGTATCTATGTTTTATTGCCTAACAAAGTAGAGAATTAATGGTGGATGATTTGTATGATTATTTAACAATAAATAAAAACATTTTGTATTTATTGCCACAGATGCCAATACCTATTGAAAAAGAATTTCGTGGACTACATTAGCGCCTCAAAACCATCTTATTCACCTTTTGTATTAAAAACGGATTTCTTTTTATTTGAATTTGTTGACTTAGTTCTGGTCTTTATTAAATTCGGCAGCATTGGCACCTTTTTGTTGGAATAAATTGAATCGCATCTGTATTTGAATTATTTGTGGTTTCTGGATTTTAGTATTTGTGAAGTTAAAACTTTGGTGCTTTGAAATGAATTTATAACAGTTTTAAAAAAAAGTTGGTTTTGATATTTCTTTTCAATTACATTTTTACAACTGTGCGTTTGCACTGGCGAAACATTCACATAAAAACATGTTGAAATCTCTATTATCTGTCAATGTTCGAAAATAATAAATAATTATCAATAATAAAGTTTTAAATTAAGTTAATTAAACCACTGCTTTCAATTATTGATAAAAGATATTATCATACCCAGATGGCATAGCGTTATCAAAGTATCGCGGATAGGTAATCTTTAGAGTCGCCTACACTTGAAACTAGAAAAGCACGCACGAGCTTCTGTTATCCCATTACCAGTAGCCCAAATAAACATCTAATTCTTTCCTGCGCACCTCTGCATGCTGCTCCATTTCTCTCGTGCACATGATTCTGTCTCCTTCCAGCTCGATTCGGGCTTGGAACACTCGGTTTGAGCTCCTAGTTTTGTCCGCGAGCTCGCGGAGCACGGACGTGTCGCTTGTTAGCCGGTCTCGCACCGACACGATACAGGCGTGTTTTCACCGGGATATTAATGAAAATTTGATGAAAACTCCGTTTTGACGGCACCATACGTCGTTACACGGGCATAGACTGTGTCTCTAATTAAACTTTGTGTGGAACAAGGATCTGAGTGTATAATGTAACCGTTGCAAACACGGTGAGTGCAACGTTTTCAGTGCCAATTTCAGGTAGATAACGTGACTGAAAATTGTCTTTTGTCGCTTTCACGTCGAAGACGATTATTCGGTTCCCTTCGTTTTGATTCATTTGCTCCGTATTGTTCTTTTCTGATCTCTTTTATCATGTAAATATCTTTTCAGACTTGTTGTATTTTTATTCATGTTTTATTATCTACCTGTTGTGTGAATGTAATACAATCGTACTTTATTTTATGATCATTGCTTGTTCTGATGATGATATAGATATTTCGTTATATTTAACAATGAAAATGCTCTACAGTATGTTTATTTTTTGTATTTTTTTTCTCCCAAGATTTGTTTTGATAAAATTACGTGACGGAGAGAGCTTTTTATTATGTTTTCTCTTAATTCACTGTAGTTAAAGCAGCATTATTATTTTATTTAAATGACAAAAACACCGAGTTTTCTACCGTATGTGAGTATTTTGAACTCGCTAAGATCATCATCATCTATATCAGATCGGATTCGGACTCCTGGGCAGGAAAATCCAACGTTGAATGACAAACACTTGTTTGATATTCATTTGATTAATAAAATTAAATATTTGGGTATAATGATATTCCAGTTCTATATAATACTGTGAATTAAATAACTGCAGTGACAAAAACATATCGCCGTCGGAATTTAATGGCTTGAATATTATAATGTTAGCATTAATTTTGGAGAAGTATTTCTGTGACCTGAAATGTTATGAGTTTTATGTGCCAATAGTAGGTTATGGTTTTGAATACTTTACCTTCAAGTATATGTAGGATTTAATACTGCTTTCGACTAAATTACGATTTGCTGTCAAATTACTAGAAATAAGCCATGAAAGAAAATGAAAATCTTTCTTTCCCTTCAAAATTACAAATAAATTATCAAATTAAAACCTGACCTTTCCGTCTAGTGATACTTAACATTTTATTTTCCACTCTAAGGAACTCCACTGTACGAAAAAATCTTCAAAGTACTTTAATAATGTCACAATTTTAATTTGTTCGTTCATATAAATTACATTGTCAAAGAGAACAGACGAAATACAGTTTTATTAAATAAACCATCGCGCACCTACAAAGGCTCTTTACCTAAGCCTACAAATTTCCGTAGCACTTGTTTATTCTACGACGCTACGCCGTAGCGCGTCGCTACGCCGGAATCTATTATTATTATTATTATAGGCCTCTACCCTTTTTCGTATTGTGTCATATCTCACATTGCTACGCTTTATTTTGTTTATATAAGCTCGTTATATGAATGTGAATAGTTTCTTGGAATATAAGAAATTCGGGATACCTAAAGTCCACTTTTGTACCTTTTTTAAGTAGGTGAAGTATAATAGCCCAGCTCATACTTTTTGAGAGTGTCAATTTCGATAGCATAAGATTACAATGGTTAGTGTGTATGTGAATAGTTTCGTGGAATATGCGAAATTGGAGATATATAAGGGCCGCTTTTGTACCTCACGTAAATGAGGCTGAATAGCTTAAGTGTAAGCCCATCTAATCCTTTTTAAGGGTGACGATATCAATAACATAAGATAATTTTAATCATAATGATAAATCTTTATTTATCTCTACATCATATTATAGGCACTGGGAAAAAGGAAAAGGTAGTTTTCGCATGGAGAAGAATGGGCAAAAAACCTCCACCGTTCCTGGAGGATCCTGAGTTACAGATCACCCGGCTCTCTTAGATAGAAAACATGTTAATTTACAAAACAGTAGGGACAAGATATTGTAGGTATAATAAAAGTTTGCAAAATAAAAAAGAGAAAAAAAAGAAAAAAAAATGACTATTGTATTTAGCATAATTATTATCTAATTTTGTGAAATTATCTGATAATGCCTAAAACACCATGTAACCATATAAAAAGTCAGTGTTCGAAAATACTAAAAACTAATTTTATATTTCACATAATATAAATACATTTGCTAACGTTTTATTACGGAACAAACAAAATTCACACTCGTCCAGTGGTATTGCGGTTTCACCACACACAGAGTATTATTTAAAATGGTTCACGATTGGTATACCGCTCGTATTTCATTCGCGACATCACAGGTTTTGTTAGTATGTATTTCTTATTTATCATTAGTAGGGTAAATAATGTAGTTTTCGTTACCTACGCTAAGAAAATGCCTAAGGTAAAGGTAATTAATATGAATTGACTTGATTTGAATCAGTGCCAATTTGTCGCTTGTTTGTAGGTATATAAAGCCAACCTAACAATCAAATACGATTGGATTCAGAACTAGCAGTTCGAAAGACATAATTTCGCAAGAAATTTTGTCACAGAATGGCGAGTAGCATACTTGTTATATTAATTAAAGTCGCTATTTGTGACTGACTATGTGTTCGCGTTCTTAACTGCGCAATAGATTTTGATACGATTTTCAACTTCATGTAGAGAATTAATTCTGGATTGTGTTTATGAAACGATATTAATCTTATATATAATCAAGAAATCTCGACATTTTGTCAAGTCGTAAAAACTAATAATTATAACATGATCTTACCTTATATTATTATGTTGATCTGTCTTTATTGAGAGGTTCATATCATTCCTTATCTCTTTTGAGTTTGTGTCAATTTGAGTAATATGTGTGGTATGTATAATCTGTATGATGTTGAAACATGTTGTGGAGTTTCTTGCCCATTCTTCTCCATGCGAAAACTAACTTTTGGAAGGGGCGACTAGAATCAATTAATTTTTTTTGTAAATTTTGACGTTCAAAAGTGCCTTATAAGGGCCTATTTGAATTAAATGATTTGACTTTGACTTTGTAAAATGAACAAAAAAAAATAGGCACTCTTGGGGATGGTCATCAGGACAGAAGTGAAAACTTAAAACTGGTATTAGCGCCATCTATATTCTATAGTACCGTACTACGGTGCGAGCATGACGGTGACGCGAATCCATAAGTTTAACCCTACCAAAAATCGCTCAACGCACCTAAAAAGTTTTCACTTCAAAAAAGAAAGTAAAAATGTCTATTCTGAACAAAAAAACGCACATTACAAAAAAAATAACAGATACAAAATAGCTAAAAGCTTCGTATTCTACCGATAAATGTTTTACAATTTTGTCCACTGATTGCTTGAATAGATATTAACAATACAATAACCGAAGGAATTCATTTAATTAATAAAAAATCGACACAGACAATATGTGTGCGATATAATAACGATCGATTGATCGAAGCATTCATTCAGACAACAATTTATCAACTCCAATACATATGGAAAGTGATAAAATCAATTATATTTCGCTTTACATTAACCAAAAGCTCATTTTTAATCAGATATTTTAAAAACAACTCAAACGAGAACATTTTAAATAATTCCCCGTAATCGGCGGCAGATAATTTGAAATTTTAAAATGAATGATAACAGAGTACTGTACAGTAAGTATCAGCATTACGCGCAAATTGTTCGCTTCCGGACAATTCGCGTAATTGCTGCAATTCGCCTTTATTACATTAAATTGCTCGCAGCGCTGTAAGCTTTCTTCTTGTGGTTATCTACGTCGTAAATGACATTAAGTTATTTGTGCTTCGCTGGCTTTGGATGTGTAGCAGAAGGAAAAGTTGACCTGTAAACATATAACTATAACATTGTAATATACAAGCAGGGAAATGTATTGTTTCGCAGGTTGATACAATACCCTACGTACCTATCTAGCTTTACTGTATTATTACCTGGTCGACCGAGCTCTGCTCGGGTGAAAATAGATAAACATATCATCCAGGTATACCAGCGTTGTGTCACATTCCCGAGGGTGTGAAAATCGAGATAATGAATTTTCCCAGATATGAGACCTAGCTAGATCGATTTTTCGCCCGAGTAAACCCCCATATTGCAACTTTCATCGAAATCGTTAGAGCCGTTTTCGAGAACGTGATTACAAATATATATGTATATATATAAAAAGATTGCTCATTTAATAGTATAGGATAGTTACTTCGTAGGATGTAAATTACCAGTATTTAAAAAAAAAGGAGTTATTTTAACACATTTGAAATCGAATCAATAATTAGAACTTACCTACGCTTATTATGTTAAACGCTGAAGAATAATAAGTATGAATAATAATAACAAATGCTTGAGTAGATGTGTTTTCATTGTTAAAGGTGAATAAAGATTCAAATTATTAATATAGTAGTAAGGCAAGATCTCAAAAGTTAATCAACAATCACTACAGGCCTGTATATCAGAACTTCATTCAAGACTCAAGCATTACTTAAAACTAATTCAAAGCCATTTGATTGGTTGAAACTAGTTTTAAGCAATACTTACTTGAATCTTGAGTGAGGTTCTGTAATACGGGTCTTAGTAGAATAAATTGATAGAAAAGGGATGTTTTTTGTCCGTCAGATATATTATAAAAAAATATTGGACACGTATTTTTTTTTATGTATCCAAAAGATTACCGCAATACATTGAGTTAAATTGTGGCATGACGTCACTCTTCGTTAGATTTTATACTGAATTGTGACGTAGCGAGCCCCCACTCCCCAACTTTAAACCATTTTTTTTTTTAATTTGATAGTGCAAAAAATACGTGTCTAATATTTTTTTTAATATCTGACGGACGGATTAAATAGTTTTTTTTTTCCCCAGTCGACATCCCTATTATAGGACAATATTTTTTACACACAAAAAATACTTACTAGATATATTTTAACAAAATATGAAATAATTTTCTTCTTGGTAAACTGATGGGTTATTACATAAAGACCACATCACACTTAATACCGATAAGACTGTATTATTTGTATGGTTTAAGTACACAATAAAGAGTATTCTATCTCTGAGCCCAGATGCGCGCGGACGTATTTTTATCGCGGCGATTTTTTTTATTACACTGTATTTTCAACTCTCGGTATTGAGCCGAGCATTGAGAATCTAACAGAGAGCATCCAGCGCGAATCCCAGCGCGTCAAGAAACCACACTGTTGGATATTCAACTCTCGGCGCTAAGCAGAGCGTCGAAAATGCAATACGCGAAAAAAAATCGCTGCGGTAAAAACACGCCCGCGCAAACCTAGGCTTATCCTGTTATTGTTAAAAGACAAGATGGCACCGTTGACCCTAGTATAGTTCCCATACCCGCCTTTTACGCCAGTCAATCTTTTAATCAGAGCGATGGATAGGGTAGCGGCACCTATACATAGATGTCGATAACGCGGGATTGCAGAAGTCTGCCATGCGAGCTGACGATTAACCCTATTGGTTGCGGTTATTGATTACTTGGTGGAACGACAGTTTCACTGAGCATAGTTTTGTACACACGGCTATATTCCCCAAAGGGAATGGCAGAGTTGTATTATATTCACAGATTTTGCAAGTTATGATTAAGTCTCATGTATTATGGGGTCAGCCTATTGTCATAAACTGGGCAGTAATAAAGCATTCGGAGCTGCTACTGAGAAATTCCTAGTAATAAATACCTAAATTTGCTAATCATGGTTTTGCCATTGTAATTAGTCATTAACTGTTTATTTATTTTACCTCGATGGTCCTAGTTTATCATTTATAACACGGTCTTTATGCCTGGAGGCTTTTATTTAGATATTAAGTTCTGTTTATACTTAGTTTTTATTATTTATTTCTGCTTGAATATAGTCTCGATGATTTTAGTTGGTATATTGGCGTGTGCGAGCTGACATAATGGCTAATCATTTATAATTTAAATTATGTTTTGTGTTGCGTGTAATTATTTTCTATACTATTGTATAGATTTTTTTTTTCTAACTGAAGAGACAGCAGTTCTGCTAGGGAGTTTTTTGTGCCATTTCTTCTTGCCAGCTAAAGCACTAGGAAGTGGTGAAGGGTAGGCGTTTTGGGGGACTGTCTTATGTAATTTTGACGTTCAAAAAGTGCTAATTCTCAACCTAATTAGAATAAATGACTTTTGAATTACATATATTTTAAAATACATAGCTGTAACTAAATTTCAGCACGTCTATATGTTTGAAATATCCTATATATCTCAATATCTCAAAAATCGAAACGGAATGAATACAATTCCAAATTCTGGGTTGCTACTGAGAATATTAGGTATTCATTGACACAATCGGAGCCTATCAAGTTTCGCGAACATGTATTGAACCTATTTCTGCCATGCAATGACAAAAAACTGTATCTAAAAAACAAGAAATTGCATTTTCTGTTTTTTGGAAAATGGGCATACAATTTTTAATGTGTGTCTGTTTCTTTGAATCCTAACTAATAATATTATAAATGCGAAAATGAGTTTGTTTGTTTCGCTTTTACGCTAAAACGGCTGAACAGATTTGGATGAAATTTGGCACATGGGTAGACCATAACTTGGATGAAGACAGGATACTTTTTATCCCGATATTCCCACGGGATCGAGACTTATGCGGGTGAAACCGCGCTAGTATGTTTATAATTGGATTAGTATGTAAATAGCCGAAGAGAAAAAAATAAATTAAGATATTTCTGATCATAAATGGACTGGAAATGTAAAACGGATGCAGGTATTAATAGAAAACGGGCGACTAAAACATTAGTTCTGTTTTGACAATGTTATAATTGGATAGTGCAGTGTTTTGACAAAACAGAAGCTTAGCTTTTTGGAAATCTATACTAATTATAAAGAGGTAAAGTTTGTTTATTTGTAAGTTTGTATGTAGGAGGTAATCTCCGGAACTGCCAGTCCGATTTCAAAAATTCTTTTTGCATTGGATAGCTCAATTCTTGAGGAAGGTTATTGGCTTGCGGACGAGGTCATGGGCAGAAGCTTGTACTCTTAGTATATATTCCAATAGTGTTACTCAGTTCATTTAAGATTAAATCGAAATTTTGATATCCTTTATAATGGTTACATAGCGCAACTAATTTATACTTAGAAAGAAAGAAAGAAAAAAAAAGTATTTATTGGGACAAGCACAGGAGATCTTAACTAAACTAAACACACACTCACTAAAAATAAAAATAAAAATAGAAACAAAGTAAAAATTAAAATAAAGCTGAAAGTCCTGTGCGAGGCCAAAAGGCTCCTATCTCAGCATGATGCTGCGACATTTAATAATAAATGTCGCAGCGTTGGTATTCTGATAGGGCCTGCAGTGATGTCACGGATAGAAAGATACATAAATGAATACTAAATAAAAATAAATTAAATAGATGTATGAAATACAATAAAAAATAAAACATATGTAGTCCGCGTGTCAGCACCCGACGTAACATCAGTTAATTGTCTATGCCTTTACTGTCTGTGGCATTGTCGTGACAAGTAGAGAGACGCCGACACCGGCCAAAAATTGTTTTAAAAATTGTTACAAATGTATTACAAAACTTAATATGTCATTGCACGCCAGAATTTCACCTTAAAACCACGATAGCAACCGCTAGAAAAGAAGTCACTTTCAACATTCTATTCTTATCAACAAATCAAATATTGAAAAAGAATTTAAATATTAAATTTTTCAGAGACATTTAAGTTGCTCCATACTGAATGTGTCATGATAACTCGTTCATGCATAATGCATGTTAATGTCAATGACATTGATATGAACATCGCCGCCGTTGTTTTAAAATTATCATAACATTGTGTATTTTAATCATATTCTCTTTCAATTGAATACGTAAGTAGGGGCTTGTATTAAAAAAGCTTTGCATGTGGCGGTTCGTTTGATATAATTAGTCTATATTTGCTTACCTGTCTCGTTGGTCTAGTGATCAAAAGTGCATCTGCTGAGCATGAGATCTTAGTTTCAATTCCCAGGTCGGGCAAAGTGTTATTGGGTTTTTTCATCAGGAATTTCTCAGTGACAGCCCGGAGTCTGGATTTGTGCCCGGTTTATGGCAATATTGGTTCACACCCATGGGACTTAAACATAACTGGCAAAATGTGGGTACCTACTGCTGTATACTTTTACATTCATTCAATACCTTTGCCACAATGGAAACAACCGCTTCGTTATGTTATGTTGTATTTGCTTGGTTTATTACAGATTTGTAAGTAGGTTATTTTACAGACCTTACGTACATTTAAATCTTTAGTACGTACAAGGTATATCTAAAGAGTAAGGTTTTTATGTATGGATATGATCGAATTTTGTTTTTTTTTTTAATTATGTTCAATTTTTTTCTTGTAACAGGTTTGGCGTATTATTCATTCATTAAGTTTCTCTTACGCATTGGATTGATTTAACTATAAAACATGTTGATAGTAGATATATATTTTAAGCCATAGACACGCTTCTAATATTGATGCAAAATATCACGTCGCACAAAAATATGATAATGTGGTGATCTTCGATTTCGATTTTATAATATGTGGATGTATTTGTAAAAAGTTTTCTCACCATTAATCCAAGCAGATTGATATGCAGGAAAAAAAACACTGAAATGACAATACACAAACACTTTTCATTTCTACCATTTTGTCCGCGGATTTATGACGCCGGGTTTTTTTCAATAGCCAACAAAATGTTTAAATTCAGCCACTTTCCATTTGCCTCTGGCATACGCTGTGATTTAGGGCTGCTCCTCGTTGAATTATTATCTGCGTAATTTTCTTTATGAGAGGAGTGGCGATGGCTTTAGTCGAGTGGAATTTTATTGTTGGGCAGCCCTAGATTTAATATTATGACGTCATCAATAGACATGTTTTTTTTTTTTTGAAAAACTTTTGTATGCTGGAAAGTGTATTTTAAGGCGTTGAGCAGACCATGGGCTATTTGCCCCCGGACATTTTGTCCACGACAACCCGGCAGGTTATTTGTCCTACGCGTGCGTTATTGCAAAGATTTCCATACGTTCTATCGACGCGGACAAATTATTCTTAGCGCCTAATGCTTTTCGTAATAAATGTAGGTATCATTATTGTATAGTTTTGAGCAGTAAATAAAATTGCCTCTAATTATAATTCATGTTTACTAGAATCTCCCCTAACAACATCGTTGGACGGGTTGGACTCTACTAAAAATATCAAAAGAAAAAGGGTTAAAAACCTTTGGTAGTTCACTTTGAAAATACTTTACCTACAGACGCAGCACTACGATCTACGCATGCGTGCACCTTTAAACATAATCTTAAATAACACATATTTTGAAGCTCTTGGCTTGAAATAAACTTTGAACCATTATATTTTGTATACAAAATTTTACAGCTCTCGCTTTTTTAATTTGTTAGAATTTTATTCACTCCACCTTCACCTGACTTTCAACCATAAAAAAGTTTTATAGTAACTTTCTTTTTATTGTAACTCCAGAATGCTCAAAGTTGTTACCTTTTAAAAATGGAACACCCTCGTGACGTCAGTAAAACTCAAATCAACTGAACGTCGCGAAGGCGTTACCTACGCAATCTAATTTGCGAAAGTCATAAAAAATTAAACGAAAACTTTTACCCCACGTTTACATCTCGGTAACATCTGTCCAAGTAAAAAAAAATGAAATAACTTGGAAAGATTAAGAAATTTTAAATTCGCACCCGCAGTGTATTTTACGCTTTAATACAAAGGCTCAACGTTGAAAATCGCATTTCATAAAGATTAGGAAATCGGAAAATCTCCCGCGGCTTCTACATAGTACTAGATAGAGACAAGTTGAGGCTTTTTCTCCAGAGGTTTTATGCCCGTCACGCTTCCAGCCAGCTATAAAGCGCTTTACGTTGAAAATTGAAAGTGACTTTAGCTGTAAAACGTACCGGTGAATGTGAAGCGCACGAGGAAAATATCAATTTTAGGTTTCAGCGCCCGCAGCGCTTTTATGTATATTCCCTTAAGTTCTTTTTGTAGTGAAGTTTGAAGTTATTAGTGGATTTCGATAGTAAGAGTGTAGTTGGGAAGTCGAAATTGAAAAGAAGGATATGTAAAGATACAGAAAAGGCTACGGATATTTCTAAAAGTTATGTAACAAGATGATTTTTTGGAAAATAGAAATCGATTTAGATGCGACCAAATTCACGTTGAGCAGTAGTGCCCCAGTGATATCGCCCGACTTACGAGGTCGTTGGTTTAAATCCAAGCAGGCGCTTTACTTTTTGTAATTTATTTCACCATTGCTCTCAAAACGGTGAAGGAAAACACGTGAGGAAACCGGCATGTCCTAGAACCGTAAATTCGAAGACATGTGACATCCACCAACCCGCACTGGGCTCGCGTGGTGGATTACGGGCCATGAAGTGATAAGGCTGATTATGCTAAATTCACGTTTGAATAATACCTAGACTTGATTAATTTGCAACAAAACCACAACTTGAGTTGATGTAGTAACTAATAAGTTTTGATCCGAAGTTTCATCGCTTTGCACTGCCACTCCATTCGGGTCCTAATTTTAATCGAGTTTGGAACAAACTAGTTTTATATTTTCTTTTTGAAATTCTGACTTTCCCGACTTCCGAAGGATTTACCTACTTTTTGGTTTATCTTGTTAGCTCAGTCATACAATTTACAATATTGAATCAGTCAAACGTACTGTTTTCGGAACCCTGAAGGTAATTATGCAACTAATGTAGATATAGACAAGTTTACTCTTAGCCTTACGGTCGATTTTTTTGTTTCCAATTGTCAGTAAGCAACAATGTCTAAAGAGCTTATAAAAGATACCCGAAGACTTTTTACGAATAAAATCTAAGCTTTATAAAATTACGGAATCCGGTACTATGTGTCGGAATCCAGTAAAAATAACATAATTACTCCCAAAAAATCTACGAATAATACAACAGTATCGCGTCAATAGATTTAAACGTAAATTAAGCCCTTAAAGGCTCTTCATGCGACATTAAACAGTCCAACATTATGCCTCTTAATCCCTGAATGTCCTAAAATTCACGTTCCATGAATTCCACGACGGTTGAACAATTTTATTTTCACATAAATTACGGAACCCTTTTGGCTACCTCTACAGTATCTAGCGATTGGAGAAGCGATCTTATCGGTGACGTAATGGATTGGACGACCAGAATATTGAATATGTTCGCGAGCCTTTGGGCAATTTGAAAAGATAATCTTTTGTTGATGTACCGATATGTAGCAGAAATTGGGCTTTGTAGTTTAGGTATATGGCTCCTTGAAATACTTCTTGTTTACGAAGCTCAAGATTGAAAATAATATTATAATCTGATGCTAGGTAGGTACACATTCAGTTAGTTTTAATCATGGTCTGGCAGTTTGAGTAATTTATGCGGCCCACCCAAATGTCCTTTCTTTGGTATTGTTCGTCCAATCGTTGAGCTCCTTAAGTTCGGAGTTGAGCTGCATGATTACTGACAAATGTGTGCCCTGACTGGACAGGTCCACTCAATTTCCACATAGACTTTCTTCCCTCAAAAGACTTTTTCAGACACAAATCTACATGGTCTTCACATGATCTGACCAAGACTATGTCTGGACTTCCGGAGTCACGCTGGCGATTTCAAAATCACACATCTTAATTTTGACAGCCGATTTGTCGCTGTCAAACTCTGTGTGTAGACGGGAGATTTTGAAATCGCCGGCGGTTCACTGGCAATCAAAGTAGCTCCGTTTATACGTACCTTTACATCTAAGCTAAATATTCTTGTGATAAAAGTATAATGTATGTCAACAGTGCATCGGACCGGTTTTTTATCGTCAATCTAGTCTTAGTCTGACGTCCAAGATATTAGTTGCTTTCACACTAGTAGATAAATTTTAAATATACTCATTTTTTTTCCCAAATTATGGATGATTTTACTAGGGTTGCCACTTATCGCGTACAGCAGCTTTATTATCGTGTACGACTACAGTTTTACACTCACACCCTTTGACTGGGCCAAAATATTTTTCCGTACAATATTTTCCAACAGAATAATATAAATAAAAAATCCAATTACGAATATTCAGATAGGTCAGGTACTCATAACACTCGTCGAAAAAAATGTCATGCCAAAACTGCGGTACAGTTGTTAACCTATTTGATGCGGCACTCCATATTTTTGCAGTACTCAGGTATTCAGGTACTGAGGGTCGCTGAATGTAAATCGTTGATGCTTAAAAGCGCGTGCTCTGTTTTAAAAACTT
Organism: Xanthia icteritia; assembly: GCA_949128155.2. Taxonomy (NCBI): domain Eukaryota; kingdom Metazoa; phylum Arthropoda; class Insecta; order Lepidoptera; family Noctuidae; genus Xanthia; species Xanthia icteritia. Next base: position 4,370,686 of record OX421943.2, read on the forward strand.
TTTTATTCATAATTTTTTTTCTGCATTAAATATTAAGCGTAAATTAAATTACGTTACCACCTAACGTTATATAAATTGTCCTTTTGTTAAAAATTGGTAGTTAGGTAGGTACTTGTTTATAAACATTATAGTCCAGTTGGACCTACCTATAATTCAAGTAGGTATTGCGATTGCTCCTATTCTGGATGCTGACTATGTTTGTTAATTCGTTGTCTAAAAACATTTTGATTATGTTGAAAGTAATTTTGTTTTTTCGTTCTTGGCCAACCCTTGTTAAAACAGATCACATTTTTCACGCGGTTTGAGCCAACCTTTTTTCTCAGCCTATATACTGTACCGAGAATTAATTATGTATTAGCAGGTGAAGGGTTCAGCGGTTTGTCTTCTGGGATTGAAAGGTTTAAGCGTGTATGATTTTCTGGTCAGAGGGAAGTAGAATAGGCATAAAATCTTACCTTTCGTCTCTTAATAATTTAGGAGCGTTTTCCATTCGTTTTTATTCGTGCAACCTTAGGTTTAAGTTGTTGGTTGACCTTTGTATGACTTACGATATTACTTATACAACTGCTAAATTATTCGAATAATGTTCTTTTCATTGACACAATCTGTTTGAAGGATATCCATTACTTCATATGTCCTAAAAATGTCTTAATAATTTTGCTCAACAGTGTAAATAAGGCAATGAATGTTGTTTACCTGTCAGAATGAAAGCCATTTATGCTGTAAGTGTGTTAAGCAATTACTCTGCAGCTTATACATAGTAAACAGTCATATAATATGAACGAGATACCATTTATTAGATGAAAATATGAACTAGGTAAGCAAAAAAACGTATAAACGTATTTTCTTTCTTTCTTTTTTCTGTTCTTTCTTTTTTTTCTTTCATTTCTTTCTTTTCTTTCTTTCTTTCTAGGTACCTTTTGAAACGAAAAAGCAAAGAAATTGAGTCTCAGCCATGAAACCACTTTTCCTTAACTATTCAAGACCCAGCATGTTTTCGTACGATAGAAAATAGTTCAACCGATGAATGAATCAATTTTTATAAATAGAGTTTGTTTGTTGACTGAATACGAGGCTTTTGGCTACTTTTCTATGTGTATTTTGTGTTTTTATTTTATTTAAATGTGCGTTTTGTTTGTGCAGAATAAACGTATTTTCTTTCTTTCTTTTCTTTTTCTTTTTTAGTTGCCAATACAAAAGGACTAAGATTAACCAGTCTAGTTAGGTATTTTTGTTCTTGTTTACCAGCTGATTATGCAACAGTACAGCGGCCTACATTGGCCAGATCTCGAAAACCAGCGTTCTACTGGCAAACTCAAAGCCGTCGAGAGTAGCCTTTCATTGTCCATGGACCCATTACGTTTTATATTGCAATCATTAAAGCTAACTAGTTGCTTTTATTTTGTGCTTTAAGTGCTCTTTTAAAATATAAGAAGTGCAGCTGTGGTAGCTTGGTAGTTAATAGCTGTTTGGCGAAATGTACGTACAATGTGATCTGCATTAGTGCAGTAGAACAACATCTGGAACCGTGATGATTGATAATAGAAGATAATACGAGCAATATATGGCAATTTATTGCTTACTAACTTCCGCCAGCGGCTGCGCCCGCGTGATATCTTTATAAATTATAGCCTATGTTACTCAATGATAATATAGCACACTACTGGTGAAAGAATTTTTAAAATTGGTCCAATGGTCTTTGAGTTTATTCATTACAAACAAACATACAAAAACATACAAAATTTTTTCTCTTTATAATATTATTTTAGATATTCGTTGTCATCTAATTCAAATACTATTTGACCTGGCCATATTTTCAAGTGTTGAGATTGAAAAAGCCTCAGATAAAAACAACCAGCCAAAATTGATTCACCTTTAGGTACCTACTTTTAAAGTCAGCAAAAATAAATTATTACGCAAAAGTTTCGCAAGATTGCATTCGATGACATCATATTAAATTATCTGAAGAGCATACAATCTAATCGTACAAGAAAAAAAATACCGTAGTACTTACTATTTTCATGTCGATTTCAACATGACTTTTCACCTCACAGAAAAACTGCGCGTCATTTAAGAAAATTATCTTTTCACAGATAAAAAATGTCTGAACATCGCGTGTATCACCCAACTTTTTGAGGCATAGGAAACTATGCTCACAGCCGAGTGATCTCCCGCTCGATATTCGTTTCCTCACCAAAATAGACTTGAAACCAGGTCATCGAACGTTGACAACTAGCGACCACCGACGCTTCTAAACCTGAAAGATAAATTTATCAGTCGGCAAATTGAATTCCAGTCTATAATGTTTGGTGTTCCGAACTAAATGGGATTAGTGTTGATTTAGTGCAACGTGCAATATTTTATTGATTCGAGAATGATTGCTGTCATTGTCAAATGCAGTATGAGAATAATAATCCTATTTCGGTTCCGTTTAAGTTGTAACATGACTATTTTGAATTATGTGATTGAATTTGCAATTAATTTATTAATTAGATTATAAATAACTAACAACCCGACCCTGCTTCGTACGGTTTTACGACTTCACAATACATGGAGATTTCTTTATTATTTTTTAACTAACTGCGCCCCGCGGTTTCACCCGCATTAGTCTCGATCCTGTAGGAATATCGGGACTAAAGGTATCTATGTTCTTTTGCATGTCATGGTTTACCCATGTGACAAATTTCATCCAAATCCGTTCAGCCGTTTTAGCGTGAAAGCGTAACAAACAAACAAACTCATTTTCGCACTCTTTATTGTTTGTCAATTTAATATTAATGCATTATGCACAAGAAACTTCCTGAATAAATTGTCTAAATGATGGTCAAATCCGAATCAAAATCCGTTGCGTAGTTTAGAAGAACAACGTGGTCACATAAATTTAAAAAAAAAATACAAAAAATTAAACCGACGCAAAAAAAATTTGAGGCGTCGCCAAACAAACAAATTAATTACTTATAGGGTAAAATGGTAGCTTGATGGATTTTCGTTGAATGTGTGTTTGGCGCTGGCTCAAAATTTGTTACTTAAATTAGTTTAGGAGCTTAGTTACACTAAAGGGTTATTTTTTATTTTTCGCTTTACCGATTTTTTTGCGGCGGTTTAATTTTTTGTAAAAAATAAAAAACTGTTTCGCTTTTGAGTTACCATTTAATTTTATTGTTTTCCTCAAGTAGGGAATTTCCTCAACAGCCTTCGTCTCCATCGTCAGACTCTCGATGACAGTCATACCCCAAATAGGTCTAAGGTGATGAGACCAAGGGGAATGAAATAAGCCCAAATACGATATAGCTGCTGTAAACTGCTGAGGAGCTCTCGCGACTGTCTTCCGTCTCCATCATCAGATCAACTCCAAGTCTTTATTATGTGGTTGTGTCATCAGTACTACATTATGTGCGCGAAATTACAACAGAATCGGTTCGCAGTTGAAAATTCAGTTGGTGAAAAATCAATCAACTCCAATGTATTACCCTTAGGGGTGGATTTTAGTTATCAATTTTAATAAAATAAGAATCGTTCAAATCGGATTACTCAGCAAAAAGTTATGCGTGGTCGAAATAAAATTAAAAAAAAAATATATATATAATTATAGGTATACGCGTCGACTTGAGATTCTCCTACTTTTTTTTTCGTCGGTTAAAAATGAGAGGCGAATTTTTTTGATGTAGGTATAGGTAATAGTAGCGACCCGCCCCTGGTTGGCACGCTTTTTAGGACTTGACAAAACCTGGAAATTTCTTTATTATAATTATGTAAGTTTCTTATTAATGTATCTATTATGTACTTTAATAAACTTTCCGGAATAAATTCAATAAATGATGGTGAAAATTGCATCAAAATCCATTGCGTAATTTTGAAGAACAACGCGGTCACACAGACAGACGCGAAAAGCGACTTCAATTTTTAATATGTGTTATCGATAACGTGTTGTGTTAATGTATGGCTTTTGCACTAAGAAAAAAAAAACAATTCAAGATGGCTCCGTGGTACAATAAGATTCCTAATTCAAAAATTACAACGATTTACAGCACGCGTAGCATGACTCCTTAGAAACAGGTTCTCTACGGGTTTTGTCGACGGAAGAATAGACAAAATGACAGATTGTGATTGTTTATCTGACCTTTTGTTCTATTCTTCTGTCGACAAAACCCATTTCTATAGTGGTCATGCTAAGCGTGCAAGTAGTTTTATTTAAACGTGTGAAATATAATTAATATCCGCAAAAGCACGTGCTGGGATATAAATAAATATGGAGCAGTAATCCGGTAGTTACGTGGCACGTAATAATTATCTTTGCCGGGACATTCGCGTCTGAAATAAACGCTGGACTTTCTGTGTCACTGGGTTAAAAGTGTTCAACAAGGTCGCTTGCCAATTTTGAGGTATGCTTTATTTGTTTTGTTTTTTTCGTTATTGTTTTTATTTAAGTATTTTTAGTTTCATGTGAAATAAACTCTGTAAGTCGTCGAGGCGTCGATTTTGTGTCCTAAAATTACTACTAACAATTTATTAAATTCAAGCTCCTACTACCTATGCTTGTACCTAATACGTCGTTACTTGAAAGTAATTAAGGTACTGGCAGGTAATATACCAACCCCAAAAGGCAACAATCACAAAAATAATATCTATTAAAAAAAAGAACTCTTCATTCAAAAAAAGAATCTCATCGTACACATCAATACGGTTTTCCCAGCGTTTTGTACGGTACAGTTGAACTGGTGTAATAATTTATTCATGAGCCCACTTTCCACTGAATGAATAGGTATAAAGCGTGGGTGTGCGAGTGTGTCCCGTGAGTTACGTTCGTAAATAGAGGAGTGAATCGTAGTTATATGTTTGCTTGTCTTGTTTTGTTTAGTTAGGTTATGTTTTCTCAAGAAAGCGCTTTTAGAATGTTTTTCTCGTTGGAAACAAATGAAAACTTATTTTATACTAAGGCCCGCTTGCGCTACAAATTCCTAAATACATATAGAGATAAATATAATTAAGTATTATTATAAAACAACATTTTGTCTCAGTTTACTAGAATTGAAAAAAAATAGAACACTGTTTTAAATTCGTTAAGTAGGTACTAAGTCCCGCTAGCACCACAAATTACTAAATGCGATTAATGGTTCAGAGAGGCACTACGCGACGCCATTCTGGTGGAACAATTTCCATAGAGTTTTCATAAAAACTGTTCTACTAGATTCACGACACGCCTGTCTGGAGGAGCCTTAACGCTGAATATATTTAAAACACAATTCTGCCTCTTTCATCTGCAAAATATTCATAGAAACAGAACGATGTTTTGAACTTTAGTGATTTATGATTCAAACGGGCCTAGTAAGACGATTTGGTGTCAACCATGCAAATATTTTTTCAAATGAAAGCTTCAATCTATATTGTAAGCTCTACCTACTTCCTCTTTTATTCACATACAAGAACAAAAAACATTAAAAAATATGATAAACCTTTCAATACTTTATCAATCCCCACTCTAAGTTGAAATATATTCGCACATCACGGTTGTCACCGATCACTACATATTTGATTCGCTCCCATATATTCGAAGCGGCACAAATCGATCAAAGCCAACTCTTTGATATTTCCCCTTTAGCTCTGAATAAACGTCTTAAAATTATCTGTTTATATACCTACTTCCAGTAACGAAAATAACTGGAACGGAAGACTTGTTTCAATATTTTGTGTCTTTGACTTTTGATAAAAATAGATGTCTATTAAAATATTTTTGCATTTTGTTCGCGAAAATAGTTGTAGGGGCTTGTGGCTAAGTAATCATAACCGCACGGAACGATCGATTAGGTTAATCTACGCTTGCCACGGTCGGTCCGTGGATGATCTTTACATACCATGCCTTGAAAAGCACGTTAAGCCGTTGATCCCGGCTGTCGTTCGTGGATCATTGACAGCCGCTAAATGTCGTCAGAAGCCCGAAAATCTGACAACCAGTCTTCGCAAGCAGTATCATATTACCAAGTAACTGGGTTGTGGATAGGTAGTTACTCCATGTAAAATACTGATATTCAGCTGCATCTGGTTAAACAGGAACTCGACCTCAAACTAGTTAGGAAAAGGCTAGATGATTGGGAGTCCGTTTCTACGCAGTGAAGTAGTACTCGGGGTGGATCTGCCCTAAATCCACCCACAATTCAACACAGCCTAGCTGGGGGGTTTGTGTACACACTTCGACATGAAGCATTCGGATACAGGTCATCAAATATGCCTGTTATTCACACTCGTGAGGCTGCACGGCGCCATGGAATCAGATGTTTGCAAGAGCTTTTAGGTCACCCAAAAACTTAATACTATTTTGGTGGTGGCTTGTGTGTGCGGGTGTACCGCGAGTTGTTGACTGTTGACTTCAAGATTATTATCAAGTGTGAGCTCTTGGACTGAGGAATGTTTATTAATACGGGCCTAAAGCGAATCTCATAAGCACAAACAAAAAAAAGCATTACTCCTCTCATAAGGTATGCGTAAGATTACGGTAGTTTCTGTAAAGTAACAGAGAAACCTTAAGATTTTCGTTGGTAGATTCCAATAGAACTTTTTCAGTAACCGACCGGAGTCTGAATTTTGTACCCGATTTAAAATAACAAGCTGTTGCTTGCGACTTCATGTGCGATCCAGGATGTAAAGTAGCCTATGTCCTTCTTCAGGTTCCAGACTTCTTATCAAATTCAGTTCAAATTAAAAATATTGTATTTCACATAAACCTACAAGGGCACTTATGAAACGTCAGAAGCTAGGTGCACGGTTCCAATTGGTAATTTCCTATGAAAAAGAGCCGGCAAGAATCTCCGCGATTACTCTTTAAAAAAAAAAAGTGTTTTACAATGTTTTCAAATTACAGTGTTAATAGGTATCAGAGGACAGTGAAGGCCTATCAACAAGTACCAGGTACTCAGCAAAATAGAAAATTATTCCTGGCTAGACTGAGATTAATAAAAAAATATAATACACCAATTGAAGGAGCTTTTCAAGGAGAACTTTTGCTTTTAACTCGACTTTTGCCATTTGTTAGTCAATTCAGAGTTAATGACCTAAATAGGTGAATACCTGGTCACCTAATTTTAGGAATGTTTTTGGCGCCCAATAGCCATAAGTGATATATTTATATCAATGAATAGAGCTTTAAAAGAGATTTTTTTTACTAAAACGAATGAGTGAAAAAAAGAAGTCATTTTTGATTTTTTTATTAATCATAGTCTAGCAGGAATTTTTTAGCCAACACACTCGCGAAATATTTTTTAACATACTAAATTTGGTATAAAATACCTTTCATTCATTAAACAGACGGCTTAAGGTCGTTCCTCTGCGGATATTAGACCACTACTAGGTATTCCTCTGACTATCCCTTTGGGAAAAACGTATAGTGAAATGACGTTTATGTCATTATACCTACCTACAAACGCTGTTTTCAGTGTAATGGTGCTCAACGCCCACCTCATGTTCTAACCAGCAACCAGGTCAACAATTCGGCGCGGGTCAGTTTCCACTGACAATTTGTAGAGGATTGTCTCTGTTATGATTATGAACGTCGAATTTAGGTACTTATTAAACTGCATTATGTTAAAAATTTATGGGGGAAATTGTTGATTTCATGTTCTTTATTTCCAAAAAAAATATGCTTTTTCCGTACCCGAAGGGTGCCAAACGGTCCCTATTACTAAGCCTCCGCTGTCTGTCCGTCTGTGTGTCAGCGGGCTGTATCTCATGAACCGTAATAGGTAGACAGTTGTTTGTTTTACAAATTGCGTGTTTCTATTGCCGTATTCATAAAAAATAAATAAAGTTAAAAATAAAAGGTACAAGAATTCGTATAAGAAACGTGTTTTTCTCGGCGTTTTTTACTAAATATTGTACGGTAGTACGGAACCCTTCGTGTGCGAGTCCGGATTGGTGCCTGGCCGGTTTTCACAAACAATAACAACAATTTCCTAAATAATTTCTGAGTCTTCATAAAACAGACAAATTACGATTGATAGGAAAATAATTTCCATCGCATTAAGTTTAAATAAATAAACAGATATTCATCTCCAATTTATACCCAAATTGTTTATTAACATCTTGTCCGTCAACTGTAATAGAAATAATATTGATGAAATAATTATTGTGTAACTAAATTATTCATTTGGTAACATAGGCCGACTACCTGAGTCCGTAGGGAATCAAATTATCTTTCTCAAATGTACACAACGTAGCTTTTATCATTGACAGCTTATATACCGGGACTGATTAATCATTTAGACCGGGTATTAGTGAATAGTAAATAATATTTGTCTTATAACTCATTGAGATTGAAAGGTCTGCGTTTAGTTTGGGTATGAAGGTAAACGTTTGATCAAGCTTATTGGATTTCATTTTGAAATTAATGATAACTATAATATGTACCAACGTCGTACCTTATTTAATTTTTGATGTTTTCTCCTTAAGAATCGATTGTCATATAAGGCCCGGTTTGAGATATGAGGAGTGTATACAAGCGTTAACTCAAAAGTGTTAATTAAGTTTTATTGCGCAACGTACCATCGAAGTACTTCATATCTATACATCGTAAGGACTATTTCTGTGTGCAGCGCTTGGCGGTTATAGAACCGGGGCGGTAACAGATGTGGTCATCGTGTTCACGGGATTTTGTTTTCAAACTGCTTGGTACCTTGCGCACCTTTCACTTTGAAATCATTTATGTGTATATTTGTACTCTTGCCCCCTTGTTGGAGCTAGGCTTTTTTTTTAAGAGATGTGATTACCAACCTCTTTGCCTATTGCACATTCAAAGACACTCGTGTTAAGGCGACACTAAGCGATTTTTAATGATTTTATACTGAAGATCACGTCTAAATGAGTAGTGTTAATGATTTGGAAAAAATATATGTTAAATAAAAGCATTTTATTAATAACTTAGTCTGAGAATATTTTAGATTATGTTTTTAATACATAGTGCAATTAATTTGTAACTGAGAATCACGCAAAAACTATCAGGCGTATTTTTCTGAAACCTTTACCATTTTTAAGATAATTTAATTATTTATCTTTTAGTATACGTGTTTTATTAAAATACCTTTTGATTTATGTATAATAAATTAATAATGCTTTTAATTTGGGTCAGCGCTCCTTGATGGGCGAGTCCTATTGCTGGCTGGACGTACGACGCGTTGCATGAGCTCAGCACAGAACACGCTATCTAACCACTCGAGGCCGCTGGCATATATCGGCGTCTTATGGAATAAACTGTTGAGTGTTCACCTCCATTTTCTGCAATAAATAATAACCAAAAACTCAACACTTAAGAATGACTAAATTCTCCTTATCGACTCAAAATTAACATTTTAAAGAGACCACGAGTTTATTTGAGCAAGTTAACAACCTAACAGTTTTGGAAGACTGTGAATTATTAAAACTTCATTAGGAGTTGGGTGGCAACGTAATTCTGCAGTATAAGTTTGGGCAGCCTCTGTTATATCTCGATGAGCTCGCCCCTGTAGACTTCGCACACACCAAGAGGAGCGAAACACGGAGGATTTGTTGAATAATGCACTTTATTATTTAGAACATAAAGTCTGAAGTTGTATAAATATGGACATAGACATCAAACGGCTCATCGGGTGTCCTAGAGTTCTGTGGCGTGTGCTCTATCGTGCTGAGAATAAAGTTTATTATTCAATGATATCACATCGTTTGCTCTACGCTTCATTCGGTTTAGTTTGAGCGCAGTCTTACATCGAGTGCCAATGTTGGTGCTTGTTACTTTGAAGTGGTTCAGTTTTAATATTCTGAATTTATGTTCAACTTAGTATAATGCGTTGCAGTTGGAGTGCTTGTAAATGGATGGGAAAATATTGTATGTGCCCGGTGAAAGGGGAAAGTTTAGGGGACAGTCTAAAGAGGACTAAAACTGACAAAAAGTTTTCTCGTCAATAGTATTTCTAGGTACCTAAGCAGGAACTGTACCTAGTTATAATTATTTATTTATAAACACATACAACTATCATCACAGGCTTACCTAATACAGTTATGTAGTTATAGTTAGAATAGCTTACAAAGATTCGACTTACAATGATATTATTATAAACAACCAACTTTACAAAATGCGGCCCGTGTGAATTCACTCAGAGTACAATTGAAGCAGTTAATCTGTTGTGACACCATATTGAGTAGGGCAGCGCGGGTTGTGTGTACCTGATGGGCAATAATGGGCATGCAGGGCGCGCATCAGCAGCGCGTGCTGCAGCAGGTTGGTGCGAGCGGGTGGCACCCACAGCAGCGGCGGTCGCCTCCGTCACCCCACATGCCCATCAGGTACACACAACCCAACCGTGCGTAGAACGCCTGGGTTGTGTATTTTACCACGCATAATCTTAAATAAGTATGTGGCGAGAGCTACTTCGCTTCTTATTTCCAGTTTATTATAGCCTACCATGCCCAGCACAAATAGAGTAGGATACAACAGTGGATACCCTGGATACACACCATACTGCTTTAAGTACAGGAATACTTATGGGTTATGTATTTCAATATCTCAATAATGTACAACGTACATTGGAATTGGCCAGGTTTTGAGCCCACAAAACCATAGAGCCATAGAGGTGTTTGTACTGACTCGATTAAATATTTATTTAAATGTCTTTTGACCAACGCATAACTTACCATTTTACCACGAAATTACTTATTTAGGTACTATGCGAAAGAAAACCCATGTTATGTAACTTCAACTCACCAGACACCTAATGGTACCAACACATACAATATCCAGACGATAGGACATAAACCAATATCTTAATCGAATTACAGCCCTCCCGGGTACGTTGCGATGAAAAACAACAGAAGGGGGAGTTGTAACAAGTTGGACAACAGTTCAGGGGAGGCCCGGCTAAAATGGGATTAATAATAAACTGAGGAATTACTAAAATTATGTTATTGGATCATGTTACTGGTAAAGTGGAGGTTATGGGTAGATTAGCGATGGTTATATATTATTATTAAAATTAAAGCCGTTAATTGTGGATAATTTTCTTTGGTAACTTTAGAACGTTTTTGGAATAGAAGTTTTGTTCATGGGGATTTTTATCTATTTTTACTGTTTATGCATTTTGTTGGGATTTGATAAAATTAAACTGGATACCTATTAAATAAAAATGTAACCCTTATTAGTATAAGAAAAGAAACTTAGACACTGAAAAAAATATGAAAAGGTTCTTGTAAAATGTTATCCAGAACAAAATTAATGAAGCTCCAAAAAATGTTGTAAGTGATTCAGGAAAAAGCTTGAAGATTTCATGTTAAAAAGCCAGAGAACATACAAAAGAAAATAATATCTTAAATTACATCGTGTGACTCGACACTGCCAAGTTAAGTTACAATCGTTTCTCAAAGTAAAAGCTTCTTTGAAAGTTACCCCGAAATTATGATAATAGTGTCTATAGCGTTTATTAGACAGGTGTGGTCATATTTGAACGTGTGGTAACAGACCAAGAACTTTTGTATGGGACGGTTCATAATTTTTCACGATTACTATTTTGGTGCTATAGAGAAAGTGTTTCCGTTTGGTGTACCACACCCTCAAATATGACCACACCTTTCTGATTCACGCTGTATAACAACATAGAAATACAATTAAGTATTTAAAACGGGATGCCAAAGTTCTGAATAGTCAATGATATAGTAGGTATATAAAACTAAAAATATAAAGAGGAAAGATTTTATTTTTGTATGTTTGTTTGTTCATTGACAATCAGAGCCTATCAAGTTTCGCGAACATGCATTGAACCTATTTCTGCCATGCAATGACAAAACACTGTATCTAAAAAACTAGAATTCGCATTTTCTGTTTTCTTGGAAAATGGGCATACAATCCTTAATGTTTGTCGGTTTCTTTGAATCCTAACTAATAATATTATAAATGCGAAAGTGAGTTTGTTTGTTTCACTTTCACGCAAAAACGGCTGAACAGATTTTGATGAAATTTAGCACATGGGTAGACCATGACCTGGGTTAGGACATAGGATATTTTTATCCCGATATTCCCACGGGATCGAGCCTTATGCGGGTGAAACCGCGGGGCGCAGTTTGACTTTAATAAAATTAATGAAAAGGAATTCGGCATAAATTTGTATTTGTTGTATCGAGAAAAAAACAAGAGGAAATATCCTTAAAGCCTTTTTGTATCTTGACACTGAAAAGTCTACTCACAATCGTCTTAAACGATCTCAACGTTATATGCTTTTTAAAAAGTATCCCCAAAATTATCATAATAGTGTTTATGACAACATAGAAGCATAATTAAGTATTTAAAACGGAATATTAAAGGTCTTTGTACCGTGAAGGGATCAAAGAGGATTATTTTGGGAACATACTAATACTCTAGTAAAGATTAAATCTTTGGTAGGTAAGTAAGTTAAGTAGTATTTTCTCTTTGAAAGCTTATAAAGTATATCGACGGCGAAGTGCCAATAACACCTAACTGACAAAGTAAAACATTTTAATTTAGATTTCACTAAAACATTCGAATAACACATTTAAATTCAAAACGATTAAAAAGTGAATTTCTCGAAAAATGTCAGTTACGAGTTATTGGCACTTCGCCGTCGATATAGAATAATGATGTTATTATGCTTGTATTTTAAATGGATCCCTTTTATCAATCCAAGTCAGAAAATATTATTACCTAACCATTCTGGATTGGGAAAACTTTGTAGGTTTCTTCCTAAGCACCAACTCAAATAAAATTATCTGGCTAAACTTCATAGCCGTGATAAGTATCGATCAAATTTCTGTCAGTGAAATATTGAGAACTGTTTTAGAAACCGACTCAAACGCAAAATGTTTATACAGATTCAAATTAAATTTGCTGACAATACTTCACAAGCCTGATGGGTGTCAATCTCTAAACACGACAAAACATAAACAAATAATTACCTACTGCTGCTCGGTAGATAAACTTACCGCATCCGTGCGTAACTGCCGCGCACTCGATTTTGTTGCGTACTGATATACACTGAGATTTCGAAGCGCATCGTTTCGGCCGTTTTGTATGAAGACCGAATACTGTACTTATTTATACTGTACCCATGGGAAGAAACCGTACGTTTACTTATTTGTAAGTAGATTTGGTACGACGTACTCTCGACCAAAATCAATTCGTTGAGAATCTTTCTAGCAATCGGGTCTGAATTTCTAAAAATAAATTGTAATTCGTAACAATGGCAGTCACGTACGTGTACCGATACCCAAAGGATTGATATAATAATATCGTAGCAATATTTCATTTTGTGAAAAAAAAAACAGTATTAATGTCAGTATTAGGTCCCTTGTGATAGGCGAGCCTATCAATATGTTTTATACGTCAGAAAGACTTCAATTTTAAAAAAAATATCGCAAAGCTGATAGCAATTTTCGTCCTTGGAATTAAAACTCGTGTAAAGGGCGTGGTTTATTTGTCATAGGTATTGTTAGTTTGGGTACATTACTTAGTAAGTACAGTCAGCCTCATAAAAATTATCAATCGAGAAGAATTCATTTGATGGTCTACAATTTGTGTTCCTTAATACTGTATCAATGGGTCGCTACAATAAAGTACCTACATAATTATTGTGTAACTAACTAGCTAACCCGACAGACGCTGTCCTGTCCAAATTTCAATAATTCATACAAAATTCCCATTAAGTTTTCTCGAATTTTCCAATTTTTCTCTCTGTTAAAACCAGATTCGGACAATGACGAACTTTTTACACCAAAAATTTGCCAAATCTGTTCAGCCGTTCTGGAGTGAAGGGCATTCCATTTTTTTTAAATTATGTTTCATAGTTGACCTTGAGAGGTCGTGACTACTTTGCCGGTCTATCCTGTGGCTGCCTTAAGCTAACCCGAAGCCTCCAGCCAGGGCATAAAACTTGCAGACTAAGCAACTGCATGCTAAGGGCACCACCTGTGGGAGGAGCGACCGACGCGCGAGTACGCGATCGGTTGCGTGCAATGTCTCTTTTGGTTGGGAAAACCGGAAAGCGCCCTTTGTCTGCGCCGGCGCGACCACGCGTTCAGGTTTACCGATCAAAAATATCGAACGATCGTGTATGCGCGCAACGATCGCTTTAAAATAGTACGCAGGGTTTGATTAAATTGGCTACGCAAACACCGCAGACGCAATGAGTGTCATATCTAAATACAATAAAATAAAAAATATATATTTTTGGGAGGTCAACGACACCTTTTATTTATGTATAGTTAATTAAAACGGTAAAACACCAATTACATGAATTAACATAGAAACAATTATAACGTTGACAATAATAGGGATGTTGAATGGGAAAAAAAAACTATTTAGTCGGTCAGTCAGATAATAAAAAAATATTAGACACGTATTTTTTGCTTTATCATATTAATAAAAAATGGTTTAGATAAAACGCATTAAAGTTGGGGAGTGGGGGCTCACCTACGTCACAAGTCAGTATAAAATCTACCGGGGAGTGACGTCATGCCACATTTTACCTCGATATATTGCCGTAATCTTTTGATTACGTAAAAAAAGAAAAATACGTGTCTAATATTTTTTAAAAATCTAAGTGGCAGACACAAAAAAAAATTCTAAGTCGACATCCCTATTTAGTTTAAAAATAACATTGAACTGTGGACTCTCTCTAGCATACTTTCTCTTACAGAACACCAGACATACAGGTACGCATAATTGTCTCATATCCTATTAAAATAACAAAAAAATACAGAGAAGAAAATAATAAGTGAGACAAATAATCAAGTTTAGATCGGAACTGACTACGTGAGCCCATATGTACCATTTACTAGACCACTGACCACTCGTTCATCAGCCCGTACCGTACACGGTTCTTCGGCGCGGAGGATAGAAAGGGCTGATACAAATGCGGGGATATCTAACAGGTAGTTCAGCTAGCTAGTTAATTTATTTCAACCCTGTAATACTCATTTCTTATTCTATTTATTTTCTAGACTTAAAAGGGCATTGACCTCTATAAACTCTTTTCCATAAACAAACACGAAACCACGAGCATTCCATTCATCCCAGTTTCATTGATTTACCCACACAGTAAGCATTTTCATTGAATTCAATAAAACACCCATATTTTACTTCCCTCTAAATGTATTCGTATCACGCGAGTTAATTCCTTTGAAACTGCTAACGTTCGCTGAAAAAGACTGTAAAATATATAGTGAGGCGATTACGTGTTATCGATATCGGAAAGCTGAGGCCGTGATTAAATTGGAAACTTATATGTAGGGTAGTGTAGCTACACTAGCTCCCTACATTCGTACTTATTTTATTATAGAAAGAAAGAAAGAATAATATTTATTTGGACACAGTTCGTGAAACACATAATACCAAAATAAAAAGTGAAAATAATCATAAATCAATAATAATTTAGTGTGTGCCTCACGGCTGCGCTAAAAAGGTTCATTTCAGCATTAATGTCCGACAAATGCTGTCTGGCGCTGGTTTTCTAATGAACCCTTATGGACAAGTGACGGGGAGTACCAACAGCTTCAACATACCTAATACATAATTATACCTCTAAATAAATAAATAAACTACATAAGGTCTATTTAAATTTTTTTTTTCGAATTGATGTTATTTCCACATAAACAAACATCAACTTTATGACAGTGTAAATAAAATTGATTTTAGACTGACTAGTACTGCTGAAAGTCATAAAAAAATTATATGAAGTTGTAGCGCAAACTGAATCCTATGTGTAGGTATTACAGTTGTTTTGCCTAAAACTCGTGTTTGTTTACATGTTTGGCAAATAAATTGCGAACGCATATTAGTAATCAAATATGAATTAAAAACAAAGAAAAAACAAAAAAACAATAGATGACTACTTAATTGGAATAAGTCGATTTTCTAGTTAGTACAAATCGATAAGTGTGCAGTAATTTTCTTTTACTAGTATCATAGTTCTCGAATCTCTATCTAATATATTATAGAGGTAAGATTTGTGAGTTCTTCGGAACTACTGATCCGATTCCAAAAAATATTTCACTAATGGAAAGCTAAAGTATTGCATATTTTATGTTAAAACATATGACAAAGTCGGGGACAGAATTTAGTGAACACAGAAAGATAATATGACGCCCGTTTTTCCGAACGGTTAATCGAAGGTACCATCGAAGAACTTTATATCTATACACCGTAAGGACTATTTCTGCTTACAGCGCTCGGCCGCTATAGAACCGGGGCGGTAACAGATGTGGTCATCGTGTTCACTGGATTTTGTTTTCAAACTGCTTAGATATGAAGTTCTTCGGTAGTACCTATAGTACACCCACATTTCGCCAGTTATGACTGCCTATGACTTTATTACCATTCATGTTTTGGACAGTGTGATACAATGACATACAGATCATCTTGTTCTTCAAAGTATATTTTACGTCGAGCTTTAAAAACTGAAATCCAGTTCTTGAAGCTCGACGTAAACTTCATAATCTACTGGAGCAACTAGTCTTCAGTAAGTAGAAAGTTTTTCACACATTGATAGACTTTAAATTCGTCACTACTTTATCCTCAACATAATTGACAAATAAATAATACTTTGCGCAGCAAATTCAGTAGTTTGTTCGCGACTCTCAATAAAATGTTAGTTCGATACAAAGTCCATTGAATTTTATGATGTATTGAACGGATTACGATAAAATTTTGTTCCATTTAGTTCTATGATTTGCTGAAGTAACTCTAGCTCATTTGTCGACGCGATAGATTTTTTATTGTTCTAGAATTTGTTCAGAATCTTATGCACCAGCATCAAAGATGTGTACAGCTTAAGTATTATATTATCTATTCTTTGCGAATTGAAGTTCTGATGACCCTTTCAGATATTAAAGTTCCATATGACGTTATAAACCCTACAAACGTTCTAAGTTCCATCAACCCTCACACTGCCAGTACAATACAGCACCAACTTACCCGGTCTTATTTTAAACGTGGAACGCATAACGAATAGCCTGTTCGGAATAAAAGGCCGTATGCCGACGTCACGTCACGTCAGCACATACTCTTTTGAAATATTGGCAAAATATTGGCAAAAACAGGCTGACACCCTTCACAGAGATGGTCCCACGGTCCCGAGGCCAGGGCCAGCGAATATTTATGATCGCTTAATATGATAACTGAGAGGTTGAAATTTTTGCCCAATTTGGAATATTACGTGTATGGTATTTTAGGGTTGAGATATTGTTTTTGGTAGGGCTTGATATGTGGTAGGAATTTAGGGGTCAGTTACTTAGTTCGACGAATCGTGTTGTTGATCGGGTAAAAGCGTATAGGGTTTTTTATATTACGTATTTGGAAAAATCGTAGCCGTATCTGTTCGTCTTGTTATCGAGTATGAATATAACCCATGGCACGGGTATGAGATGATAAGTCTAATATCATGTAGTCCAATCTATCCTCCTAATGATGAAGCTCCTCGAATCGTTTACAGAAACTCATAGTTTTATTCCCCGATTCGGAATTCCACATGCTTCGTTTAAAAAATATAAATAGGTAAATAAATAAAGCAGGCCAATAACCGTATTAATAAAAATGAGTTACAGTACCAGTTACAACAGTTTACACAGTTGCAAAAGCTACAGTGACGAATATTCCCGTATTTTTTCAAAGCAGTCGCAACACGCAAATATCGTTTTTATTACAATTATTTTGTGCGGGTCCGCTTTAAACAAATACGGTTTTTCATGGAGCTTTCCAGTTCGTGGTTTTAACAAGAGAACTGTGGGAAAATATCGAATGTTTTTTTAGGTTCATTTATTAGGGTGTGTTGCTTTGCTGGGTTTAAGTAGGTAGGTATATTATGTATGAGGGACAAATAAGTAGGGTCGAATGTGTCATGTCTGACTGAACATTGTAAAAAACCGGCCAAGTGCGAGTCGGACTCGCACACCATGGGTTCCGTACCGTATTAAGATCGAGCCCGGGTCGGGCAAAGTGTTATTGGGTTTTTCCATTAGGAATTTCTTAGTAACAGACGGAGTTTGGAAGTTGGCGGACCCAAGTGCCTCGGAGAGCACGTTAAGGCGTTGGTCCTGCGCCTGATCTCTCTTTGCCGTCCCATCGGACTATGAGAGTGAGGGAAGAGAGAGTGCACCTGTGTCTGCGCAAACACTAGTGCACAGTAGTCTTCTTTGAGATGGCCGAAATACGGTCTGGAGGACTATAAGATCGAGCAAAAAACGCCGAAAAAAACACGTTTCTTGTATGGGGACCTCTTAACTATTAACTTTTTTTTTTTTTGTTATAGTGGCAATAGAAATACACAATCTGTGAAAATTTCAACTTTCTACCTATTACGGTTCATGAGATACAGCCCGCTGACAGACAGACAGACGGACCGATAGTGGAGACTCAGTAATAGGTTTGGTACCTTTCGGGTACGGAACGCTAAAAAGTATTGAGCTGAAAAGACTGAGAGTGCGATTGTAATGGAAGGATTGGCTAGTTTTTTTTGTGCATGGGCAAACGATGTAAACTTTGTTCAGGTGGAGTGGAGCGGTACTCCCGGAAAGCATCCTCCAAAGAGCTCCTCAATCGTACATTGAATGTTGAATCGGTATCTTAAGAGGGAACAGGGCCTGGGAGGAATTTGAAAAATAGGTATTTGCAGAAACTATTGCCGTCGTCTTACCTCAAATCTGCCGTAGAGTGCGATAGGGACAGCTGCAGCTCAGACTTATAATATCACAAAAAAAAATATTGACGAGATTGACGTTTCGTATTCCCTTTTTTTCTCCTCGAAAACTGAGCCTTTTCATAAAAATTTTAAGAAAGAATGTCTTAGTTCCTATAATTTTCTTTTATGCTAAAAACTTTTAGAATTTGTCTGGAACTTCTCTAATCACGGCGGTAAAAAGGGTGCATTTTTGTAATATTTGGAGGGTCATATTTTCTTTACCAATAATTGCTGAAAAAAAAGAAATGACAAAGTTTTATGAAAAAAAAAATGATTGCTCTACAGGAAATAATCAGGAAGAAAATAGGGGAATACGTTTGTATGGCGAATGGCAGGAGCTGTTCCCTCTTAAAAAATAAGCTCGACTTGACGGGGGCACTGCGCTCGGCAGTGCCCCCGTCAAGTCGAGCTGAGTCGAGGCATTCCAAATGTATTTTGAATACTTACTTCCAGACTACAGAGCTGCTTTTCTATCAATGTATATCAGAACTTTTGTGTTCTTGAGAACGATATCTATCTAAAACAGTACCAAACATTACCGTTTGAACTCCGCAATTTTTGAAGAAAAATAAAACTCCTTTATGTCAAGTGCCTTATACTTGGACACGCGTCAAAAGTTCCCGCGAGATTCAACCAATATCTCACCTCAAAGGAACAGAAATAGACCGGTCATTCACCCAGTTTGACACAGGCAACTATTCTACAATACTTACACATTCATTCATTGGCTACCTACGGTGTTATAAAATGTAGGTGTTGATGCTCATGAAAGATGAGAGGGCAAAGTATTAATAGAGAGATATTACCTACTAAGATGTAATATTTTTGTTCAATAGTTCCGTAGTGAGTGCAAACATAAAAATATTTTGTTATAGTTTTTTTTTACGCTCAGTATCGTCACAGTATTATGTTCGAGTACACGTTGGGTGAGTCCGTCGCTCAGACAACGTATACTGGGCATTTTTGCGTGATTTGCCGTTTGTTTTGCTTGTATTTTGAAACGGGATCGCCCAACGTGTATGGCTTTACAATTAATACTGAGGTATTGTAGTCGCGGGAATTCGGTCGTGCTTGAAAAGTCGCGAAAGAAAAATACTGAATTATTTCAGAAAATATTCTTTGAAAACATAAAGATACCTCAATAAATAGTTTCTTTTACATACCTACTTTTGAAATATAAAAATCTTTTACTTTTCTCCATTTTTCTTGCTATACTAACTTCAGATATTTCTTTACAGGAACAAAGGTGAAATGTTGTGACATCAACCACTATGCCTTAGTGTTGTGACATTCTCGATAGCCGATATCGATATGGCGCGGCTGTTACTCATGATGTTGCTGCCAGCGCTTGCCGCAGCGGCAGCCGGTGAAGCTGACGTGTGTAATCCGGATAAAATGACTGTGTATAAAATGGTGCTGCATACATATTGGACGCGGGAGAAGTTTCCGAAGCATTACCCGGATTGGAGACCGCCCGCGCAGTGGTCGAAAGTTTATGGTGAGTTTAAACCTTTGAATTCTGAGTACTGGTAGTTTGCATGACATTTTAAGGTATATCATCTGGGTAGAATCTTGAATATGGGGGTCACTTTTAGGGGTGAAAAATGAGTGAATGCATGTTGTGATATTGCTGCGCCCTAACAGGGTCATGTACTCATAAGTTTTAGCCTAGCCTGTAACTGAGTGTACATTATGCAAAATAAATAAATATAATAAGAATAAATTTATATAAAAAATTAAAAAAATGCAAACGGTACCACCGTGTGACATATCAAATGAAAGGGCTTGTTGCGAGGATCTGAAATATATTATATTATAATAAATTAAAAAAAAATACTTTTAAAGATATTTAAGAAAATTGATGAAAATTGACCATTCAACACTTATCTCCGAAACTGAGCCTTTTTGAAAAAATACTGAGAATGGTTCTTTACTCATAGATTACAGGTAAACCTTTATGAAGTCTATGGTCTTAAAATAAGAAGTCGAAAGTTTATGGTGAGTTTAAACCTTTTCATTCTGAGCACTTATGTAGGTAGTTTGAATGATATTTTAAGGTATGCCATCTGCAGGCCTAACATGACGCACGCGACAATTACTCGCTCTCGCGTGAGTAATTTTTGTCTGTTTTGTCTCTTTTCTCGTTTTCTGACAGCGCTTCCATACAAAATAATCGACTCCGTTTGTCAAACTTTATGTTTTTTCGACAAACCCTAACATGGCGCCTTAGTTATCTCGATTTGACAATTCAACACGAGATAATCTCCGATTCTTCTGTCATTTAGTCGTATTTACTCGTCCTCGATTTTGACGACGAGAACGACGAGAAGAGTAGACAAAATTATGATACAAAAAATATCTCCAAAATACATAAAATGGCAGTTTCATAATTGTAATTATTTTAGTCATCATTTTATTTTACAATATATTAACAATGAAAATACTTAGTATTAAACTACTATTTATATTGGACCGATGTGTTTTATATGGATTTTTTCCTTTTTTGTATGGAAAATATGAAAAATTATGATTCTTCTGTCATTTAGTCGTATTTACTCGTCCTCGATTTTGACGACGAGAACGACGAGAAGAGTAGACAAAATTATGATACAAAAAATATCTCCAAAATACATAAAATGGCAGTTTCATAATTGTAATTATTTTAGTCATCATTTTATTTTACAATATATTAACAATGAAAATACTTAGTATTAAACTACTATTTATATTGGACCGATGTGTTTTATATGGATTTTTTCCTTTTTTGTATGGAAAATATGAAAAATTATGATTCTTCTGTCATTTAGTCGTATTTACTCGTCCTCGATTTTGACGACGAGAACGACGAGAAGAGTAGACAAAATTATGATACAAAAAATATCTCCAAAATACATAAAATGGCAGTTTCATAATTGTAATTATTTTAGTCATCATTTTATTTTACAATATATTAACAATGAAAATACTTAGTATTAAACTACTACCTATTTATATTGGAACGATGTGTTTTATATGGATTTTTTCCTTTTTTTGTATGGAAAATATGAAAAATTATTACCTACATGATGGGTATTAGGGGTTTATGGGCATCATAAAGGGGGAAGAAATTTTCATTATTTTTGCGATAGGACACACCAATTTTGAGATATAATCAAAAGAAAAGAAAAAAAGTCGAGGTGTTGGTGTGAATTTAAGTTCATGAAAATTAATTTCCACACCTTTTTAATCGCGATTAAATACTTAGACAATCAGAATTTTAAATGAAAAACGTAAAATTCAGAATAGCACAATTGCCATTTTCACTAAATTAATAACTCAGTGCCATCTTAGTGCCGTCAAACTAAAATTTAGTTAATTTGTGTCACTTTAGTCTATTTCAGAATGGGAAATCGTCGGTTGACAGGAATAATCTAAATTTTGGTAATTTTTAGTCTAGTTTAGAGGTATTTGTGAAATGGAAAGGAAATCTCAAGCCGATGTTGCCATCATAAAAATAATTTGTTTTGAATAACTTGCAACATCGGTCCCTCGTGGCGAGATATAGAAGTGTCAAAATGCCTTTTTCTAGTTTACTCGTCGTTTACGGTCATGTTAGGGATTAGAATGACGTCAGAATCGTAGACAAATTTCGACAAAACGAGAAAAAGAGCGTTCTCGCGCTTATCATGTTCGCCCTGCTGGTTAGGATCTCTAAAGCATGACATTTTGCACATGAAATCCTTTTGTAACAAAAAGCAGTAAGAAAGGATTTTTGAAAACTCATTCCCTAAAGGGGTTAAATAGAGGAAAAAAGTTTGAATGGAAGTTAGTAATTCTTTCCGATGGCAATTCCCATCGGGCACACTTGTCTTGCCCTTTATAAAGAAGCAATTTTTCGTATTACAAAGGGCTGAAAATCAGACGCGTAGCACTTGTATTTTAAATTTTCCAAATATAAAATGAACTTTATAGTAAGATTTAAATTTTCAATCTGAAATTTTGTGAAATTATCGTCATTTTGTTTAAAGTGTTCTTATTAACTGAAATATGGGAAATTTGTATCGAAACGTCGCGTCGCGTTCAATTTCAGTTCATACGATTTCACTTGTAATAATTCCAGTTTAAAATACTTTACTAGGCAATAGGGATGTGGGACTAAAAACTTTTTTTTGTCCGTGAGGTACATTATAAAAAAATACTGGACACATATTTTTTTCTTTTTTTCCGTAATCAAATGATTACGGCAATTCATTGAGTAGGCAATACGTTAAAATGTGGCATGACGTCAGTCCCCGATAGATTTTATACTGACTTGTGACGTAGCGAGCCCCCACTCCCCAACTTTAATGCGTTTTAGCTAAACCATTTTTTATATATCTTTTATTAATATGATAAAGCAAAAAATACGTGTCAAATTTTTTATTATCTGACTGACGGACTAAATAGTTTTATTTACTGCTAATTTTAACCCATAAACGTGTGAAATGCATCTACATCTGCTTGTCTTTTCTTTTTTATTATTTTATTAGGTGTACATTCCTGAAAATAAAAGTCAATAATGCTGTAGATCAAAGAAGAGAGTTGCTTTTCGCTGCTTTGACTTAATGTTAATACACGGAAGCAATTAAATAAATAGTAAATCTTTGTTATCACTTTGAATGTCACAAATTATGTTATTATGTTATTAAAACATTATTGTTGTCATTATTAATTAACATCAACATCATCATCATCATTTCAGCCGAAAGACGTCCACTGCTGGACATAGGCTTCCCCCAAGCACCGTTAACTGTTAATTATTATTCATTTATTTATTATTAATTAACAAAAAAAACAATTTAAGACAGTTCAACCATTATACTTTTATCGATACAAAAAATCAATGATTCCCTAAAAAACATGAATCATAAAAGGCGTGAAAAATAATTGCAACCACTTCAAGTAGACGGCCCTCGAAGTTGTCAGACGAATAAATTCCAAGCATTTGTATGAATTTGTGCGAAATAACCGGCAATGAATAAATTATGCATTCATAAATTTACATTCTTACTGTTCTTACTAGTTCTTTAATGGCCAAACTTTTGATGTACGGTGAAAAATCTGAGGGAGCGTTCTAAACAATGTCACAGTATAAATAAGTAACAGTATTATGTCTCGACAGTGACCTTGAAATAATCACCTTCGGCCGTTCGATAGATAAACCTTTTGCGTCCGTGCGTAACTACCACGCACTCGACATTGTTGCGTGCTGATATGACACTGAGATTTCGAAGCGCGTCGTTTCGGCCGTTTTCTATGAAGATATAATATTGTTACTTATTTATACTGTGTCAAAGTTCTGGTATTTTAACATTTTCAACCTTTGTTGAAGTGGAAACTTCTTTAGACGAGTTAGAGATTTTTGGTACAGAATATCTTAGAGTTCGCGTCTCCGACATGCTATTGTTAACAATATATCTGTAGCTATGACGTGCTGCAATTGACCAGCAGTGAAAAAACCAATGTTTTTAGGGTTCCATACTTGTAGGATCACTCGTGTGTCTGTCTGTCTGCCACTGCCAATTTGCTCCGAATCTAATAGACCGATTAAGTTGAAATTTGGTACACATATGTATTTATGTGACCCAAACACGGACTTGTAACGTAAATAAATGAATATTTAATATGGGGGTCACTTTTGCGGGGCAAATAAGAAAATTTAAAAAAAAGTTTTGCTAACTGTACCGTGTTCTATATCAAATGGGCTTACTGTGAGGGTTTCAAAAATATTTTTTTTTATAATTTTAAAGTAAATATTTTATTGTTATTTAAGAAAATAGATTGAAATTTGTCCGAAATACCTTACGAGACTAAAATTTTGAAAAAAATTGGGCCGTTTATTAGTCTCGTGTTGTTTTAGGGCTGGACATATTTTTTTAAATCCTATTTATAAATAGACTAGATATTTAAAAAATACTTTACTTGCAGTAGTCACTTGCAAGTTGCAGTATTACAAACAAAACTTCGGTTGGTGGTTTTTGTTTTGATTTTTTCTACAGCCCCTTTCAATAGATACACTTAATTCACTTACACTCGGATTTTCATGTTTAGCTGTCCTCCCTCATTTATGTTCTATGCCTGTTCTATTTTCTTCTTCACCTGTTTTATTTAGTTCAAATAATGTGTCATCTAAAAGACAGCCCACACATTAATATGTTAGGTTGACATTTCAGAAATGTCTTCAAAGGCCTGGCGACATTTAAAATACATTGAAGCTCAAGACTATTTGAGTAATGTTATTATCTAATTATGAATTTTCTGATATAATTGAATTTATTTGAAATGCCATTCATTTTTTGAGCGTTACTAAGTAGTTAAAGAATTCTGAACTCGCAAAAGGTTTTATTAAAATCACTTATACTTATGTAAATAAGCTTACTTGAATATCTCTCCCAATATCGTAAAAATCAATAAAATATTACGTAGAATTTATGGGTTTATTTATAAAGGTTGCTTAGTCAAAAATGTAAGGTTAAACGGTCGCAAATCATTACTTAACTTTAAGTATAGTTAATTTATCTGTCATTCCTTAATTTTTCATTCTTTTTACCTATCGTGGTACCTACCAATACGAAAACTACCTTTTGGAAGAAACGACTAGAATCAATTTATTTATTATTTTTTATTATTTCTTTTGTAAATTTTGACGTTCGAAAGTGCTTTTTTTGTGCCTAACTGAAATAAATTATTTGACTTTGAAGCAACGTTTGTCAATAAATCCCTAAATGCAGTATACACAATTTCATAAGTTAGGTATGTAAAAATCTACGAAAAAAAATCGAAAAACATAAAAATATTTTTAAATGTTCAGTTTCCACTTACAATGCTTCTCAAACAACAGCCGTTCTAACAGTTCTTAAAAGCCGCCTCCAGAATTCTACGAATTGTTCCATTTTCAAAAACAATTCTTCGTTTAAAAACAAACGAGTGCGGTGTCGGTTAACCTCTGGTTCCCTTTATTGTTCCTAATGGAGCTCCGGCGTTCCGATTCTAAGAACAGCTGACCACATTGTGATAGGATCATGATTCATGCAGTCGATAATGTTAGGTGCAGCACTGACTGCTAATGCATGTTGTTATTATTTTACAAATTATTAGGTATGGCTGTATGTTTTCCTACTTTTGTTTTTTTTTTTCGTTTTCTTTAAGAGCAGTTTCATGCTAGCTACAGATAGTGGCATCCACGAAGACGCGCCCCACTCCGCGATTACATTACTGTAAGAGCTTTTTCATGCTAGCTACAGATAGTGGCATCCACGAAGACGCGCCCCACTCCGCGATTACATTACTGTAAGAGCAGTTTCATGCTAGCTACAGATAGTGGCATCCACGAAGACGCGCCCCACTCCGCGATTACATTACTGTAAGCTGTACTTTAGTACGGAGCGGGGCGCATCTTCGTTCGGTTTATATGCAAGGATCATTTCAGTGTTGCATCAAAGTCATTTTCAGTGGAAACAGTTATCCTTTCTAACTGTACCTTGCTGTTTTAACTTATTACGATCACACTAACATGCTTTATCGGATCAAATTTGGTATTTAAATAAATTGTGGACAACCAACGCACCCAAAAAAAATCAACGGGTTGCACTCTGGGAGTGCCGGCAGAAGTGAAAACTTGAATATTAACGTTGTGCATTTTTGATATTTTGGAATAGTTAGGGAATAATTTTGCACAAATTGCTTTAATTATCAATATAAAAGTAATGTCATTTATGTGGTAAAATACAATATTCATTTATTGCGCTATCGTACACAAACATGACAATTTATATTACATTAAAAAGTTTATCTCAGAAAAATCAACTTGCATCCATAATAAAAGTGAAGTGATGTTCTTTTATTTTTATACCTCTTACGAATTTTCGATCAGGTCACGTGTCCTGACGCGAGTTTAACATTTTTTACCCGTCACAAAAAAAGAGCACAACGCCGCTAAAGAAGTTTTCACTTCAATAATGACCGCATCATATAAATAATAAAATTAATAGAAACATTCTAGTAATATTCATGTGCGAAACATTCATCATGTCACAATAAAATATAGAATCCAAAAAAAAACATCCTATTTACTAAAACAGGAACTTAATTAATAGGCATACCACAGAAACTGACAAGAATATACTGAAGTATTTAATTGACTTAGAAACACGGCACGATTAATATAACTCATTTATTTTATGACACAACGAGTATTATAAAAGTTACAAAGTGGCCATTTATTTTGACACGAGAATGGTCGGGTTTGGCATTTCGCCAGAAATAGCGGCCACGTATCGACAGACACAGGAAATGTGGTATCGACAACACTATTATATTTCAGAGAGCTTATTGAGGGACGCGAAAGGAAAACCTGTCTATATATTTATTATTTTGTCGAAATTGAGTAGCGGTTGTGTATATTGACGCGTTCAGTTCAGTTGTGCGTTAGGAAATCTAGGATTAAAAGTTAGGAACTGCCTGCCGACTGCCTTGTCGGTCTAGTGGTCGCAAGCGCAGCACTGGTTTCAATTCCCAGATCGGGCAAAGTTTTATTGGGTTTTTCCATCAGGAATTTCTCATTAGCAGCCCGTAGTCTAGATTTAACCCGGTTGATGGCGAGCCTACTGATACGTCAAAACCGTACAAAACCGACGGAATGTGGGTGTAGAACACAACAGGTGTTCATTTCTGCCTAAGCCTTTACGATATCAGCGCGATGTTATATGTTATATTAAAGTTAGGAATAATTGTCGTGACCCATATTCTTCATTTTTTAAATTAATCTAAGCTTCATAATCTGCAGAGATAAGAACAGAACATTTCTGAAACAATAAAAAGTATTTTGTAACTTATTTTCTAAAACCAAAATAGATAAATAACACGAAACTCCTTCTGAAACGCCCCGCTAATTCGTTAAACTAAATTTAATTAAAATAAAATTAGCGAAATACTTGTTTAAGCCTGCGTTACGGGATCAACATAAAAGATGGTTCAGTCATCCAGTTTGTTGGGAATCTTATAATATTGGCTTTGATGTTCGCGACGAGATCGTCTAATTACTGCCGGATTCCCTCAGCCTCTAAAATGTACAGAGAATATTCGTGGGTCCTTTCAAATATTAAGTTTAGGCTTTAGGAAGATTTAAAAATAGTAATAGATAAGTACAGTACAACTATTTTCTTAATGTCCCTCGGCAAACGTCGTGTTTCGTCAGTCGTCGGATTTCTATCAGTTTCCCTTTGCACTGGAAGTATAATAGAAATAATAAACAGAATCCAAAGCGAGCCATTATCATCGGATATATGGCAAAAAATTTAAAGCAAGGTCACAAACGCTATTAGAAAAAAAAAACATAAAGAATATTAAATATAGACACCCCTTTTAAAGTTAATTTTCGATTATTTTACATGAATATTCAGAAAAATACGGTCACATGCTGGCCGGCATTGTATAGTACACCCACACCAAAATAATGATGCCTAATAAATTAAATTTGAAATAAGATTACACATTTATCTAAACCTTTTTTACAGTCCGTTCAACCGATTTTGACTTCTATTGCGTTGGTGGCATGACAAATGGCAGCTGCAGTAAACATTCGGTATTCTTACCATTTTTTTTGCTTTTAATGCCATCCTTATGCCTACAGTATAGAAGTCAGAATCGGTTGAACGGACTGTAAAAAAGGTTTGTTTAAATGTCTAATCTTATTTCAAATGGAGTATAGTTCACATTACAACCCTTACCTACACATTGAGCAAGAAAACTTATAACTTACTCGACATGCTTGTATTAAGCAAAAATATTCCTATTTCATCCAATTTCCACACCACAGCGAAATACATTTTGTTCACATAATTCACCTCCTTTCTACACACCGAACATATTTCATTTACTCTCTAAATAATTCATCCGAGTGTATCCTCACTTATCTATTCTTTTTGTAATTCTGTTCCTTTGGGTCGGATGGTTGGAGTATTATTTTATTAAATAAGCTGGGTAGTGGGTCACCCTAAGCTTTGGAAGCAGCGACCAACTTCCAGCCTAATAAAATAATTAGTGCGACCCACATAGCCACATAGCACGTATGAGGTTTATTCCAAATAAGATTTTTATTCGGGATAACGGGTAGGCTTTAATAATATATGAGAACATTAAATCGTCTTTTCTGACAGCTTTTTAAAATTATTGTAATGTGGATTTTTATCGCTTAATTTGTTTGAAGTTTATTATTACCATTTTGTTCGTTTTTTGCACGATTATGCTGGAATAAAATATGATGCTAATTTTGGTAATCTGTCGGACATTTATTACTTTGATTGAGGTATTCGCACTTTTTGTTGTTTTATATGCTTTACTACCTCTTTTTCAGTCCTCCATTTTCCATTAAACTATTGTCCCCCGGCTTAGTAATAACAACCACACGGATCGATCCATCAGGTTAGGCTGTGCTTGCCGGGGTTGGTCCGTGGATGGGTGACCATCTTTACATACCAAGACTCCTCCGTGCCTCAGAAAGCACGTTAACCCGTGGGTCCCGGCTGTCATTCGTGGATCTTTGAGAGTCGTTACGGGTCGTCAGAAGCCCAAAAGTCTGACAAAGTTTTACCGAGGGGTATCGTATTACCCTGTTACTGGGTTGTGGAGGTCAGATAGGCAGTCGCTCCATGTAAAATACTGGTTTTCAGCTGCATCCGGTTAGACTGGAAGCCGACCCAAATATAGTTGGGAAAAGGCAGATTGATTTTCATTGCTCCCTGTAATCGAACAAGGTTAAAAATAGGTCTGTTCTCAATATTGTTACTGATCTGCTTTTGTAACCTGTTTCTGCATCTAAATGAAAAAAATAGGGTGGTAGCTATGAAGCCCACAACAGCAACTAAAATAACATAAATAAAACTGTATCAATTTTCATACTTTAGGTATATTTTCCTGAACTACCTACGTACTTCATAGGAACACAGGGTCGTGAAGTTATTGTTTGGACAAAGATAAATATTTACATGGTTTTGGTATAACAACCAATTTGTTTTACTTGCTCGACACAACAAATTACCTACAGGCATGTTTATTTTGTTTTGTATTATATATTATATTTATTTTTTTACCTAATAAAATATTATTTCTAGATTTCGTTTGTTACAAGGTATACCTACATATGGGAAGGATTTCCCAAATTGTACATACATACCTAATGAATTTTCCAAATCGACGTAACACTTGCAACGCATTTTATAATTTATCACAGCCATTAAATAATACTTAAGATTAAATGCGCGAACGCTTTCACAGTTATCTGTGCAAGGGATGACCAAAATCATTTTGAGAAGGAGAAATAAATCGTTCACATTTGATTTATGTCTTTTACGCACAATTTAATGTCCTGCTCCTGCTTAGAGCGAGATATTGACACGAGTGCCCGTAATTCTTTTGAAAAAGAATGGTTTCTTTTTTCATTTTCACGGATAATGACTTTGCAACCTTATCCGTTGTAGATGTAGATTTTCCTCTACTTGCCTTGCTTTTCGGGATTTATTTGTAAATGTGTAATGATTAATTTCTGCTTGACCATTTTTTTTTTTGACGTTTATGTATTATCGTGATGTGATTTTGATATTCGGCTATTGTTTGTCTTCTAGTAATGAGTGTACAGTACAACTATTTTCTTAATGTCCCTCGGCAAACTTCGTGTTTCGTCAGTCGTCGGATTTCTATCAGTTGCCCTTTGCACTTGGTGCAGACTGGACGCTCTCGATCGACTTGGAAGTATATAGAGTTGTTAATACTCTTTTAACTTAATGTAATTTATTTAAAAAATTAGAGGCAAGCCGCTAAGTATTCGAAAATGCTATGATTCCCGAGGGACATTAAGAAAATAGTTGTTCAGTAGATTATTATGAAATTTTATAAAACTTGCCTACTATTACCTACGTTTTGTGCACTAAGTCCTCCTGAAAGTATGTCGACATCTAACTTCTTTGGACCATAATAAAGTTAAAATAAATATAAATAAAAAAACTTTTATAAAAAACAACCACATCAATGAGGTTTGTATAAGAAAAATATTTTTAAGTAAGTTAGTGTGTCAGTAATAAAACAAAAATCTTAAATTTATATTTGTTAGTATTGTGTGTTTAGTATCTTCAATGTTTGTTTCCTCTCTGAAAGGATCACCTGAGGCGGTAAAAGCCTCCTCCAAATGTGTCTGGCTGTTCTTGCCCAAAATTTGCCGGATATTTTTTCTATACCGTCCACCCCCTTTTTGAAAGGTCTGCCTCTCTTCCTTTTCTTATTTCTAGGGATCCAGTTTGTCACAACATGAGCCCATATTTGTGGTTTTAGCCTCTTTGGACCATACCTGTTGCTAATCGAAAGTACCTACATTGGTTAAAGTCAAATAAGTTGCAGTACATTTGTTACAAAGCAGACCGAACAAGCCGAACTGAGTCCGCGTGGTGGATTATTGTCCATTCCCTCTAAAGGGAACGTTATAGGCTGATTATACAGAACGAACAAGAAACTTTTGTTCCTCTTTTACAAAATACAACATTATGAAATTAGAATTCCTGTAAAATAAGATGTAGTGAAACAGAATTTATTACTGTACAAATGAACTAGAATCCTCTACTCATTACTCCATACTGCTCCATATTGCTCAGCGAGATATTTAAATAGAATAGCTCACGCATTGTTTGTTCATTCGCTCTGAAAAGCAATCGCGGTCTCTTTGTTATTTGAGCGGCGTCAAGTAGTTGTTTTTAGGGCAACTGACGGCTAAGCGGTGTCATGTCTCGCTCTGCTTGCAATAGAACTACATTTTACATAATTTTGATATCAATGGGCGTAAGGAGGGCAAAATAACTTAAAAGTTAATAATAGCCGAACATTAGTGAAATAGACGCCTACAATTTGTACATGCTAATTAAGCAGTTAGTTGATTTTCTCCCCCTTTGTCAAACGGTTTTTTTGGTATCCTCTTTAGATCCCATTGTTGGGAAATGGCCATCGTATTCGTCTTTCTCCCCGTTTAAGAAAGAGAAATCCCAAGCCCCAGTAGTGGGGAAATTCGAGGCCAATTTTATTTATTTATTTATTTTATTATTTATGTACACACAGAAAAATATAGATAAGACATAATCATACATAGACAGAAAGATACAGATAAGACATAATCATAATTATGAGTACAAATGTACTGCTTATTTCTTAAGAAATTTATTCCAGCAGACCTGCGATAGGAGAAATGAGAAAGAAATGTAGACAATAGTGTGTGAGAACAAGAAGAGAAAAATACAAATATGCGAAGTCTTAAACTAAAATATTGAAATAAACCTACACGTACGTATTTTATTTTATGTAAGTTTGTATTTTCTTTCTATTCCTTCAATTCCAAGCCAAACAAAAATATAAGATTTTTTCCTCACTTCGTTCATTCCTCGCTTAGCTCTCAACGGAACCGTTCCCTCTTAGACACTAGATACTTTGATGAGTTCCATAGATCAAAGGTCTGAAGACTCCATGATGTTCCTTAATGGGAAACTGTAATTACTGTTTGTTTAGAATTGTCTCTATATAGAGTATTGTTTCAAGACGAAAGTTATTTCTACTGTTATTTTTAAGAGAATGCGCTGCGTGTGTACTTCGTCTCTAGTGTTTGTTTTGAACAACTTTAAGAAAGGCTAATTAAGTAACTAAAAATACGGGGTTCCCCTAAAGCTGCGTTTAAACGGACAATTTTATCAAATTTCAAAGCATTTATTTCAATTGAACCAATTACAGGAACTCGGAAATTATTGCCAACAAAAATAATACCGGACATAGTAAATCAAATCGCTCAATATAGTCTAGCAGTATCTTTGGCCACAAAAATTTAAATGTTGGAATGGCAGAAAATCGGTTGAAGTTATCGTGACGTTTTATTTAAAAATATTGCCCACAATGGAGCTATTACGGTGACAGTGTAAGAGCACCTTATGATACTTCCCTAGTCCCGATTTCTTATAAACATTACTCTCATAGAAACGCTGCCATCGCCAAATTATCGTACCTACTATATCCGAATTCCGAAACTACCGACAGCTTCGTAGTATTATCTAAAATTACATCACGTGTGTCAGACACTGGCGAGTGGCGCCATTACTCACAGCTTGGCACCGCCTCAGGTGACCAGCTGTCGATAATTTGAGGGAATCTCCGAGACAAATTGACAGCCGGCTTAACGGTAGGTGTCCTATTTCTGTAGTGGTTGCTGTCGGACGCTACCTTTGCATGTACTCGAGTTGCGTGTCCATTGTATTATGTTTCTTGGCCATCTTCAGCAAAAGGTTTCGTGAGTCTATTGAAGGCAAATGGAGAAAAAACAAAAACTGTTTCAAATCTACCTAATTAGTGACAGTTTCAGAGATAACGCTCACAAAACTGAACTTTTCGTAAATCATCTGCCATTTTAACGGCCGCGTACTGTAGATACTTTGATTAATTAACAAGTGGAGTAAGCAAAGTCCTTATCAAGATCACATTCTTATAATTATTATGAATCAAATTACCACATCCTGAAACTGATTATTTTTTTTAGATTATTTTTTTTAAAACCAGCGCTGGGGCTCTGTCTTGCATAGGGTCGCAGCATTATGCTGAGCAAAGGCCATTTTGCGTGAATGTGACGCATATTTTCCATAAACTTGTTTATTTTTTTATTTTGTGTTCTTTTTTTTTGCGTCATGTTTACCGCAAACAAACGTATTTTCTTTCTTCTTTTTTGTTTATTCTAGAAAAGCAAATGGAACACAATTCACCACGATAACCACAAAACGAAGAGACAATAATAGTAAACTTCAAATGGGTACCACATTCGTCTTTTTACCGTCTGCCCACACATTCGATTGTTTGACCGCGCTGACGTCAACTGTTTCTCATTATCAGAAATGATGTTTATTTAGGTTAACGCGGTTTTATTCCTCGATTCTTTTGTTTTATTAGTGGTAGTTTGGTTCAGTTGGTAGGTTCACTCGTTTCCACGCGTCCTGTCTCACCTATTCATATACCTGACTAGATTTTCAAGACTGCCTCGTTGGTCTAGTGGTCGCAAGCGCTACTGCATGAGGTCCTGGGTTCGATTCCCAGGTCGAGCAACGTGTTATTGGGTTTTTCCAGTAGGAATTTTTCAGTAGCAGCCCGGAGTCTGGATTTGTACCCGGTTCATGGCAATAGGCTCGCCCCCTGTTACATGGGACTTAAACATAACTGGAGAAATGTGGGTGTAACTACGATGGGGTACACCTCTGCTTAACCCTTCGGAGAAACAAGGCTTTATGTTATTTGTTACTACATTTTAGAAAAAGTATAACACCACAAAGCAGTATGTAGGATCGTAGCAAGTGGCGTTCTGTAGTTTCTACCTACCCCCGTGGCAAGACAGCGTGAGTTTTTTATGTATGTATAACATCATACCTGTATTTCCCGAAGAGTAGGCAGACAGCTACTGAGAATTTTCTTAACGAAACACCCAATAAAACTCTGTCTTGAGGATCGAAATCCCAGGAACTCATACTCAGCAGTAGGTACTGCTTGCGTCCACTAAACCAACGAGGCGGTCATTTGAGCACAATATATCGTCACCTGTACGACAAACTTGCGAATCTGCAGAAAATGCATTTTACAACAAGGGAAAGCAAACATAAACGATAACTTTTTTTTTGTAACAGGTATTAAAGGTACATTTGGTTTTCAAAATCGTACTTTTTTATATTATCAACGGATTGTCAATATTTTTACAAGGATCAGAAATAAATACACATTCATAACTTTACATCGGAACGTAGTATGACAGGCACAAGTCAAATGGATCGAATAAGAAATGAACACCTAAGAGATAAAATAAAAGTAACAGATATCCTGACCATAACTGACCAGCAAAAATGGAGGTGGACTGGACACATGATGAGAGCTAAACAAGAAAAACGGTGTAAATTAATAACTGATTCGTATCCCAGAAAAAGCACACGGAAAAGGAAGGAAAACAACAAAGAAGATGGGAGGACGAGATAAAACTAACAGCGGGCCCAAACTGGAGGAGAGGGTCGTGATAGAATTCAATGGAAACAGCTGGAGGAGGCCTTTGCCAAGAAGCATGCTGAATTAAGAGCTATACTTTAACAACATACAACAGAGTTAAAACAATTCAGAATAAGGAGGCTTATAAATAAATAATAAAACTTTAGATCATTATACGTAGAAGTTAATAGATATTTGTTCATACCCTTCAAACTTACAAAATAAAACTTTCGTTAGTAAATAATACTAACATAAATAAAATATCCAGTTGAAACTACGGTGAACTTACGAAAGTAGTGAAAGTACCAGCTTCGTAAGTTTGCCAGGGAATTAATAAATATCTGTTAACTTCTTTTATTTTAAATTTACTACGCTAAACCACCCTATATGAATTTCATAAGTTTACTATGAGTGTATTAACAGAAAACATAGATTCGAAAAAAAATAATTCTGTTACCGTCGGAGATAAAAAATCGTAAATTTTTCACGGTGCGTATATACTCGTATACTACATTAGGTACAGTTTTTCATCACAATGTCGATTTAACTAAAACTGCATATTCGTAAGTTTGCCGTGGAAGTAATACGATATTATATAAATATATATATTAAGAACACTAAGGCCCGTATTACACAGAACCTCACTCAAAACTCAAGCATTTCTTAAAACTGTTTTAAAGCCTTTTGATTGGTTCAAACTAGTTTTAAGTAATGCTTGAGTATTGAGTGAGGTTCTATGGGCCTAAAATCAATAATTTAACCCAACAAATATATATTAAAAAAACTAAAATTTTTGTGACTTCATATAATTGGATTGTCAAAAAGATCTTCAAATAATCGTTTAAAGCAGTTTCGTTTAGCCTTTGATCAGGTAATTAGAATTTTACAGACTACTGATTCTGGACGTTAATAGAATATTGAACTAACGGTCTTAATTTTTATCGACATCAAAAGAAATCCTAAGTATCATAACTAATATTAAAAATGCAAAAGTGACTTTGTTTGTTTGTTACGCTTTCACGTTAAAATGGCTGAACAGATTTGGATGATATTTGGGACATGGGTAGACTATGACCTGGGTTAGGACATAGGATACTTTTAATCCCGATATTCTCACGGGATCGAGACTTATGCGGGTGAAACCGCGGAGTGCAGCTAGTCTTCTATAAATGAGTCTTAAAGGCACGTTTACACGTGCGTGTTCAATTTATTTTAGAGTGTATTTAAAGTTCCATGAGTACATTTTATCACAAGCATAATTTAAATAAATATATGGTAAGTAACTAGTAAGAAGTAGGTTAAAGTTGAAGAGAGAAATACAAACATACATAAACTCAAGTCTTCCCATGGGGTAGGCAGAAGCTACAGAGCGCCACCTGCTACGATCCTTACACTACTTAAACGAGGCAAAAGGAGTACCTTTTGCCTCGTTTACGTTCATACATCTGGACATACACGCACGCCGGTTGCAAAAAAGGTCATCATCATCATCATCATTTCAGAAAGACGTCCACTGCTGGACATAGACCTCCCCCAAGCACCGCCACTTCGACCGGTTCTGTGCCTCCCGCATCCAGCGGATTCCTGCGGCCTTTGTAAGATCATCGGTCCATCTTGTGGGAGGCCTTCCGACGCTACGTCGCAAATAACGTCACTATATCTTATTTTACAAAGAGTTGTGGTCGACACAATCATGTACAAGTGGACTGGTGCTTGGTACGGGCACTGAAATCTTTATACAAGGATTCCAGTGCTTGTGTTAAGCTTAATGGAGCATACATGGGCTTAATTCAAATATATTTATTTTGGGACAACTAGATCCAAGGGTTAGTTATACAAAAAAAAACTTAGAAACTATTGTTAGTACTATACAATTACAAAACAATAACACTCATCATAATAATAGGTACCTATCTAAAACACACAAAAATAAAAATAAAAATAAAAATACCCCTGTGCTGAGACACCCCGCCCCGTCAAGATAACCAATAGGAGAGAAATATTCTAGATAAATTACTCTTAGTGCCTTTTCATAATGTCCCGGCGGCTTAGTGTTACGTTACCTTTCACACGTACTGACTTAAGATAACGTGCATTAGCCGCCGGGTACCCGGCACCGGCTATGCGGCAACGTATGAAAAGGCACTTAAGATAACACTAAATCTGCAATTCTGAACCCTGTACTAATTCAAATCCTATCTAAATATTTTAATACCTATTTCCAAAGACCAATAAAACAAATAGACCAAACTAATCATGCTCACTTGGCAGGTGCATTTGTGGTCGTCTGTTAGGCGGTTATGCACCTGTGCAGTATTAATATACGAGGCGGAATCTACCTGATTTAATCCCTTGGCATTATATCTAACGCATTTACGTGTCTGCAAATATTATGGGATAAAGTTGTGTGCTGAAAATTTACGTCGTGTTGGCATATGTAATTTGTCTATTTGCTGATCTTGTTAACATATGTCGACATACTTAATTACAGTCCGGTCGTCGAGAATATGTATTCTTGATACCTGTCAGTTACATACCTACTAACTAATATGTGTTTTGCGAATTTCATCCTTTTTTAAACTTATGTAAACACTACTAGACATCGTCCAACTGACAGGTGTTAGAAATAGAAACGCATTCTCTCGTCGGCCGGACTGTAATGTTGATGCCAAACGTAAGTTTGTTGTGTTCTTCATGCTCGATTTCAAGTCGATTGGATAAACATTTTTCTTTTGAAATAAGATTAGACATTGAAACAAACCTTTTTTACTGTCCGTTCAACCGATTCTGACTTCTATACCGTAGGCATATGGATGGCATTAAAAGCTAAAAAGTGATCACAATACCAACTGTTTACTGCAGTTGCCATTTGTCATGCCACCAACGAAATAGAAGTCAAAATCGGTAGAACGGACTGTAAAAAAGGTTTAGTTAAATGTCTAATCTTATTTCAAATGAAGTATAGTTGTGGAAGTGGTTATTTGTATAGTTGTGATACTTTTGATATCGTTTTGACAGAACCTGCAACGTAATTGCGTAACACACGATCAAACACAATCTGTTTCATTTTTACAGTTTAACAACATTAATTGCGTTATTTACGTTGTTGAGCAGACAAATTTTTGCATCATATGAAGCAATGTATTAGCAATTTCCTTCAAAATGATTCAGATTATGGTTGATCGTGTATTCGTATAGGTATTAACCTAACTTAATTTTTCTAAGAAAATGTAATCTACATCTTTCACTGAAATATGAACCCAGTTGTAAATCACTTACTTGCAAAAACACCTGTTACTTTCAATACCTTCATATATTAACCGAGATAAAATTAATGCTATCATTAAATAACAAGTTTTCATCGAGATAAAAAAGTATTAGCCGAGAATCGTTGTGTCTGGAAAAACAAAACCATTACTTTAAGGTGGGCCTGCCCTTAATTGCGATCGTTAGGCTTTGTACAGTCACGAGCTTAAATATCTTACACTTACGCAAGATTCAAAAGCGATTTTCTCCTAAAGTGTTAATAGATATGTACGACGGCACGGTTGGCGCAGTGGTTAAGCGATTGACTGTTGCGCTGCTTGTCGCGGGTTCGATTCCCGCACGGAACAAATATTTGTATGACCTACAATTAGTTGTTCCGGGTCTGGCTGTTTGTGTATGTGAGTTTATATGTTTGTAAACGCACCCACGACACAAGAGAAATTCCTAGTGTGGGGCAACGTTTTAAAAAAAAAGAAAAAAAAGATATTTTACTGTGTGAACAAAAGACCTATTTAAATAGTATGGTTTCGATAATACTATATTATCGAAACCATACTATTTAAATAGGTCTTTTCTCAAACTTGCTTGGAAATTCGAGCATTATTTTAACAACCTTTTTCGATATAAATCGAAAATACTGTACCTACTGGTCAAATACACGCGAGTAGGCGGCCGGCAATGTTAGTATGACAATCCATATCAACCCATATCTTTCGTGTTATGGTCGAATAAATTACTATGAAAACTCATAATTATCAGTCGTGTAATTTAAAAATGGAATGAACATTTTACTTCGACACATGGCAACCAAAGAGGTAGCTTATCAAAGATTTTATTTTAATTTCGATTTGGCTTACGAATAGAGCTGTTTCAAGTAAAGAAGACACAAATTAACACATTGGCGCGTAAAAAAATATCTTTGTTCGACGTTGATTATGGATTATATCATTAAATTAAGTTTGAAAGTGTGCTTCGGCTTCGCCTCGGCCCACATTTTCACGTGCGTCCATCAACGCCCCTTTTGCAGGTAGCGACACTAATGTATAATTTCTCAAAGTTATATTCTTTATTTCACGAGAAGAACGCTTTTGAATTTTGTGTAACTGTAAGATATTTATGCTCGTGACTGTACTGTGTCCGCGTGTGTAAACAGCTTTATGTTTGCCTAGCAATATAATGAAATATTTGATGGAGGATAAATTAATGTCGTATAGTGGCTAAGAATATACAGCGTTAGGATATTGATTATATTTGTTGAAGGCCGAGCTTCGTAATGATATTGTTATTTTGGTACTAGCTGTAACAAAAATTTTTTTTCAAATTTTTAGGCTCAGTAGATTTGGAGGGGGGTGGTCCAGTGCTGGGCACGCCACTATTGCGGCGATAAGTCCCCTCTTTGAGGAGTGGCTAGAGAGGCGCCACGGCGTCCTCACGTTCCACCTGACGCAGGTCCTCACCGGACATGGTTGTTTCGGGAGGTTCCTGTTTCGTATCAGGCGGGAGGAAACGCCCGGGTGTCATCACTGCGTGGATCGCCCGGAGGACACGGTTGAGCATACGGTGGAGGTCTGTCCGGCTTGGGCAGAGCATCGCCGTGTCCTCGTGGAGGCGATCGGTGGCTCTCTCTCTCTCTCTCGCGTCCGGCCCTGGTCCAGGCCATGGTACGGAGCGAGAGGGCATGGGAGGCCGTCACCTCCTTCTGCGAAGCAGTAACGCTCGCGAAGGAGGAGGCGGAACGCGTGAGGGAGAGGTAAACTTCGCGCCCTCACGCCTCTAGCCAACGCAGGAAACGCCCTGGGCGTCGGGAATCGCAGGCCGATTCCCGGCCACCGTAGGCGCGGGCTTGCGGACAGTGAGCAATGGGTAGCTCGCCGTCCGATAAGGACCAGGCCCGGGTCGACGGCGCGTTGTGTTCCACGCATTGTTAAATTTTAATTAAGTAACATTTTAGAAACAGTGAAACAGAGTATGAATGTGAAACTGACCGCAGAAAGATTATTTTTCATTAACAGTCCTTGTGATATTCGTCGTCATCAAACAATTATAGTACATAACTTATTTATTTACCCATCTACTGAGTTCAATGCCCTTTAACGTAGTGCCTTTTAACGCTTTCCATAGAATTAAATTAATATTATAGCGACGCTATTCGCTATGGATTATCGAGTGTCAGGTATTTACCGCAAATTCATCATCGATTTATGATAGAATCTGTTGTTATGTGCATATTTCATCATGTAGGTACCTACCTATTACCTCTTATTTTGAATAAACACATAACATGTACCTAACTGCTTCGTTGGTCTAGTGGTCGCAAGCGCTACCGCTGAGCATGAGGGTCTGGGTTCAATTCCCGGGTCGGGCACAGTGTTCTTGGGTTTTTCCATCTGGAATGACTTGGTAACAGCCCGGAGTGTGGATTTGTGTCCGGGTGATGGCAATAGGCTCGCCCCCTGTTACATTTATTTATTCAAAATCTGTATTAACAATAACTTACATAAAGTCTGCCAAACTGATTAACAGTTTGTCGGCAGTTGT
Organism: Xanthia icteritia; assembly: GCA_949128155.2. Lineage (NCBI taxonomy): Eukaryota > Metazoa > Arthropoda > Insecta > Lepidoptera > Noctuidae > Xanthia > Xanthia icteritia. The sequence goes on from OX421943.2 coordinate 4,411,242, forward strand.
TCTCGTCTAACGATGGATTACAAATTTTATCGTAACTAATTGAACTGTAAAATAAAACATACAAATACAAATATAAAATATACCGACAGTCGAGATCAAAATCTCACATTTAACAAAAAGGAATTTTAGCAAACGTAAGTTTTGTTACAAACATATCTATGGACACAATGAGAGATAATGTTTCTGTAGAACTCTATTAAGTTGGTCCTGTTTTTTTTGTTTTTGATAGGAAATTATCAAATAACTTCTCCCGCTCTTCATGTCAGACTCTTACTGACTAAAACCTACCCATGTTCCTTCAGTTGCCTGTACATTGCCAGGGGCCACGGTATCCCTTTCGGACTTTCCCGCAGGCATCGGTCCTATCGGACCCCTTCGGTTGTGCTTTGTGCTTACATTTCTTTGAGGCGCGCCTGGAACAACGCGCCGTCGACCCGGGCCTGGTCCTTATCAGACGGCAACTTGACATGCGATTTCAGTTTCACAGCTCATTCACTAACGTTGGTACTATGGACGGATGGACCTTAAACATAACTGGCGAAATGTAGGTACTTCTATATGTACGAATCTGTACCATGTATCTGTCCATTGTATCTGTATCATGTGTGTATCATGTAGGTATTTACCTATTATTTTGAATTAATATGTTTGTAATAAAATATTTTTAATAATTTGGTTTTATAGTCACATTATTAAGCACGTTAAACCGTTGGTCCTGCGCCTGATCTCTCTCCGGTCGTGTCGGATTGCCGTCCCATCGGACTATGAGAGTGCACCTGTGTCTGCGCACACACTTGTGCACTATAATATCTCCCGCGCCGAAGACTAGTCTCCGTTGAGATTGGCCGCTGTGGCCGAAATACGGTCTGGAGGACTATATATTATGCAATGTTAAAATGATTCAAGATTATTTATTTATTATTTATTATATACAGAGCATGCAAATTATTTAATTACATTATAGTTTAGGATCAGTCATGTTTGGCCTTAGTGGCGTACAAAAATTTAAATTTCAGTAATAAAAGTTATTGGATAAAGTATTAGATTACATAAGAACAAAATAGTAAATGTCAATTTTCGAAACAAATAGATTATAAATATGGTCATAGTTACGTAACAATTATTAAATGTCAATTAAAATTATTATCATAGCCGTAATATGTTGCTTTATGTAGATTATGTCACAGATGTATTGATAATATTGGTTACTACACGGTATTAGATGTTGTCATTAAGAAATTCTAGAATACTATAGTATGCTTTCTCTTCTAGCAGTGTCTTTAATTTGTTTTTTAATTGACGGACATTAAGCTCCTTCCAACTATATTTATTTATTTAACCATTTATGTACACACATATATAAACACTCAAGAAAAGAACAGAAAAATACGGACAAAGGTGATGCTTATTTCTAAAGAAATCTCTTCCAGCATACCTACGATAGGACAGAGGGTAAAAAGAGATGTGGTCACCGTCGTTGGGAGTCTATTGAAAATGTTTGATTGGTAAAGTTATTCACTAACCTAAAACCGAGTGTTATTATATTAGTATTTAACTTATAATAACTAGCCTATTACGTTCCCACTGCTGAACACAGCCCTTATCTCAATGAGAGGGAGTGGGCCATAATCCACCACGCGGGTCCAGTGCGGTTTGGTGGTGGATGTGACATAATATGTCTTCGAAATTTTGGTTCTAGAACAAGCCAGTTTCCTCATGATGTTTTCCTTCATCGTTTTCTCATAGGTAGCACAAAAAAATTACAATTTCACGCCGTCTACTCGAGCTATCAAATCCGTAAAATTCGAAATACTTTGCTGACTAATCCTCAATAGCCCAGAATACACCTGTCTCAGAATACAACAGTGGTACATAATTATGTACTTTAGTGTTTATCAAGCGCTGTAGCGGTGCCAGTTGGCAAGTGCGCTGCTCTGCTATCGCTATATGAATCACTCGTATGAGCTTTATAGTGGGGGTTCCGTAGTCTTTTTTTACAGTTAATGTGTATAGTTTTGAATTCTTAGAATCGTATTTTAGAAAAATATAAAGGTACAGTGTACAAATAAATTCATGAGACTGTTAAGCATGGGTTTTAGTTTGAGTTTGTTTTTTTAATTTATGTAGCAAGTGATTTTTGGACATTTTATATAAAATGGTGAGATTAACGTAAACATCTGCCTTCTTATAACACACCTAGAGTGATACAGCTATTTATTTATGAGGATAGATTTATATAAAAAATATTTTTTTATTAGACATAAGATAGCATGATCCGAGAGTAGTGGCGACTTACGAGTTTAACGTTTTTAGTTTTACAGGGGTTTTACTTTGTGTAAATTATTTCATCAACACTGCTCTCAAAACGGTGAAAAAAACATCGTGAGGAAACCGGCATGGCCTAGAACGAAAAAATCCCGCGCTGGGTCCGCGTAGTGGATTGGAGGCCTGTTTCCCAGCAGTGAGAACATCATAAGCTGATTATGTATGTAACATCACGACTATAATTCTCGAAGGGTCGAAAGAGGTACCCTTTAGCCACATTTTTTTAAATTATATATCCCTTCATATTATTGAAATTCATCTAATGGTCGCAATCAAATATTGTTCCTAGCAGGTATTCATCCCTATCTAGTGTATTCGAGTACCTACCTACCTATAGTATTTTGCCACAAGGCAGCACTTTCGTCAGTGTTCATTAGATCGTCTCGATTGAAGGTGTCAGGATGCGGAGTACAAAGCCACATAGGAGACAATAGAATTTCAACACAATATTACATTCCGTGGGTATATTTGATGTAGACAGTATTACGTTTTCTGATATTGTTGGTTTTGCTGTCGATAACGTTAATTCCCGCAGAATAGATGTGAGGTGATTTAGTGAATCCAAAAGAACTTAAAAAGAAATAAAAAATAAATTCACTAACATAAAAAAAAAAAATGATTGCGTATTTAAATCAAACTCACGGAACCCTAAATGATGAGCGATAAGATAATAAAAGTAATAGCGATACGGTTCATTTTTATTATTTGTGACGTTTGGACATCAGAAACGTCCTATTTCATGTACAGATTATAATAAAAAGATATAAAATATTGGACGAAATTATTTATTCAACCGACATTACGTAAACGATATACTCTGAAAATCAAGTACCCGCCCTCATCTCAATTTAGACAACCCTTTTTACGAGTGATATAATTCCATATTTAAAAATTAAATGTACTTTTTCTAATGAGGTTCTAACTTAAAAAAATAATATATCTCCAGTCTACTTTTGAATTTCGAAGATAAGAAAAAGACACAATTTAAAAAAAGTTTCTTAGTGTTTCCACCTTCAAAATTAGAGCAAGGTTGTCGTCTCATTGTAGTTTTTTTTGTGAACACTGAGTCAGAATTGTTTTTAAAATTTTATATTTATTCTTGTTTAATAATGACTCTTATGTAGGTGATTTGGATTTAAAGCAATTGCAGTAATAAATCTTCTTGTACACAGCGATTAAGGTTTTCTTTTTTTCGTGAAATAAATTAGTCAGAAATTACTGTAGGACGATTATAGTTTTATAGGTATTGTATTCAAAATTTCTTATTTTGAACGAAATAACAAAAATCCTTTAAAAATTACACTATTTCTGATAGTTCAAAGTTTTCTATATGTTTTGCAAGTTTTCTTTAGAAAAGTATCTAAGTATAAAAAATTTCTTATGTTGACTTTATTATCTTCTCATAATTAAGATGTCACGGCAACTATTTACTTAATTATAGCCCCAACTATCTCACCTGCTCTCAGCAATTAGCCCCAAGTATTTCAAATTAATAACGTTATCTAAGTCAAAGACCAAGTCGCAGTAGGTACAATTTAATTTAATTTATCACATTCAGGAGTATCCAAAATGAAAAGACTGCCTCGCTGGTCTAGTGGTCGCAAGCTGAGCATGAGACCCTGGGTTCGATTCCCAAGTCGGGCAGAGTTGTGTTGAATTTTTCCATTAGGAAATTCTTAGTAACAGCTCGGAGTTTCATTGAATACATTTAATACATTGAATCAGCCGGTTTATTACAACAAACCAGTGGGTACACAATCATAAATTTTAAAACTAGATAGGTAATCATAAACTATGAAGAAAGCACTGTTCAATTGTTTTGTAAACTATTTTGTAACATGACTAGTTTGTAATTTGACATAAATATTAAAAACCAATTTAATCTTAATGTATTGCATGACAATTTGACGTATTGTATTTTAATTTATGTTCCTGAACTGCTAATATGGATTTTGTATGCCTCAATGGCGGGACATAGCAGACCTACATGTATGTAACTAACACAACATCTTATATACCTATGATCCACAATAAATGATTTGAATTTGAATTTGAAAAATTTGAAGTTTGGAAGTTGGCGGTTTGTCACCCCCGTGCCTCGAAAAGCACGTTAAGCCGTTGGTCCTGCGCCTAATCTCTCTCCGGTCGTGTCAGATTGCCGTCCCATCGGACTATGAGAGTGAGGGAAGGGTGAGTGCACCTGTGTCTGCACACACACTTGCGAACTATAGTTGAGCTACTTAAGTTCTGAGTTGAGCTCCACGATTACTGACAAATGCTTGCACTGACAGGACAGGTCCAGTCAAATCTGTGTGGTTCTTTCCTCAAAAGACTATTTCAGACACTAATCTACATGGTCCTCATATGGCCTGACCAAGATTATGTCTGGACTTTAAAAGAGACTGTGACCTCTGAGTTTGTTTCGGCCTTTCTTCTCAGAGTAGTCAGATAGGAAACGCCGAACTCATCCAGCATTTTTTTTTTTATGTTGACTTGTTAAGTGATTCCAATATCCTATTTACAGAATAAACCATTTCATTTCAGTTCATTATAATATCTCCTTTGCCGAAAGCTAGTCTCCGTTGAGTTTGGCCGCCATGGCCGAAATTCGCTCTGGAGGCCTATATAGGTTTCTGAGAATATCCAAAAACCACAGCCAGATTAATAAAAAAAGAATCCTGTAAGCGACAAGTTTTTCAATTTGATCTATGAAACCCTAAAATTTCCGAGTCAAGTTCTTAGACTTGCGAACAACTTCTCTATATTATTTTACAAGGAGCTGTTTGCAAAGTAATTTGCTACCCTTTTTTTTGCAGCCCTTGGCAGTTTATCCAAGATTTAATAAGAGTTCATTAAGTATGCCTTCCGCAAGGAAGGCAATCGCGAATATTTTGTAAATACATTTTTAATTTAAGGTTTTGTACTTTTAATTTTGATGCTTTCATAAACATGTTTTTTTTGTTTATTTTTCCCTATAGATATTTTTGAAATAATTAAAGAACAAGAGTTTTATTAAAATCCATATCTACACTAATATTATAACATGATAAGCTCGTGACTAAGTAATAACAGCCGCACGGGTCGATCCATCAAGTTAGGCTACGCTTGGCGAGGTTGGTCCGTGGATGGGTGACCATCTTTACATACCGAGACTCCTCCGTGACTCGGAAAGCACGGTAAGCCGTTGGTCCCGGCTTTCATTCGTGGAGTTTTGACAGTCGTTACGGGTCGTCAGAAGTCCGAAAGTCTGACAACCAGTCTTACCAATCGTATTACCCAGTTACTGGGTTGTGGAGGGCAGATAGGCAGTCGCTCCATGTAAAATACTGGTATTCAGCTGCATCCGGTTACACTGGAAACCGACCTCAACATAGTTGGGAAAAGGCTAGGCAAATTGATCCACACAAATAATAAAAAGAGAAAAGATTTGTATTTTTGTTTGTAATTAATTGACTCAAAAACTACAGAACCGATTTTAAAAAGTCTGTCGTTAGTAGAATGCTATATTATCACTGAGTAACATAGGCTATAATTTATAAAGACATCACGCGGGCGAAGCCGCTTGCAGAACTAGTTAGGTATTATTTTGGATTTTGTAAGTATGTTTTATTAATTTAACATTTCGATGCTCTCGTTTTACGGGTCCCAATTTACAAGCAAGCAATTGCACTGTAAGTAATTATCAAGTCACAAACGTTGATCCTATAATTAAAGTTGTTCATAATTATATATCTGAACAGTATCACCTCCTGAAAGAATGTTCAAAGTAATTCAGTAAAGGTAGGTTTGTTGAACCAGAACTAGAATAAGAGCACTTTGTTGATATTCTTGACATTTTAGTAGATAAGATAATATTTAACACAAAAAGATTCTGAATCTGCAGTATATTTCGACCCTAGGATATTCTTGTAACAACTTCATGAATAGTTTCCCTATTAGGGATAATAATATTATTATATTATTATCCTTATTTTAGCCGGTTTATATCCGTTTATTTTGCTGAACTTGAACCAAAACATAATATTTTCTATAAGCGTGGGTGTGTCAATCCTATTGACTTCGCTTTTCCAAGAAACTTCGACGATTTACGTCAACCTTCGAACCTTTTCGTGGAACTGAAATATTATAAAGATAATACTTACTTGAATGATATATTAAGTTTTATCATTATGTCAGTAAAGGTCGAATCGATCGAGTCGAATCTTTAATTAAGTATATAGGAATTTATTTTAAGACCTTTCTTATTTATTCTCGGATTTTCCTGTCTGATTAGTTGTTATATAGATTGAATATATATATGTGTACGTTATTACATATTTGACACGACATAACATAATATAAATGTTACCTGTGTTCTCCAAAGAGTGAGGCAGAGGTGTGTAAGTAAATACACTCGAATTTGGCTAGTTAAAACTCTTATGTTATATAGGACGTGCCTTTGGCCATGAAGTGGGTAGAAATCTAGACATCAGGCTACAATAAATTTAAAAAATTCTAAGAGTAAAACCCAATAACAACCAAGGATCCTGTGTTCACAACAACAGTTCACATCAACAGTTGTTCTTGCAGGCCCTAGCAACGGGGCATTTAAATATAAAATACGTTATTTTTCTCTCACAAAATTGTCAAAATACTAATTCATTCTTTCTTTTGTCCCCAGGTGTATCCCACGAGCGATCGTACGTACTCTTCCGACTAGGTCGCCGAGTTCCCGCACCAATCCGTCAATTCGCCGAGTCTGGTCGTTCGGACGCGCTCGGGTCAGCTCCGGGGACGCTCGACGTGTTCGGTGGACCCGCAATAGGGCAGGGCGCTGGAAGGACAGAAGCTGAGTTCTTTGTTGATGGAAATCATTCCAGGGTAAGCTACTTACCATTTCTACCTTCATTACTATAACCTACATCAACAAAGGAATTAACAGTTAGCCGATAGGGCTGAACTTTTTATAGAGACGACCGCGTACCGGATAACGCAGCGTGCACAGGCCCCCCACAAGGTAGACCAAGGCTCTGGTGAAGGTAGCTGGAACCACTAGGCAGGGCGCTGTGGCAAACCTCTGGGGAGGCCTATAACCAGCAGTGAATGTCTTTTGGCTAAAATATGACGCTGATGATGATATCCTAAGAAAAAAAAATAAAGAAGAAAGAAAGAAATATGTTTATTCTGCACAAACAAAACGCACATTTAAATAAAAAAACACAATACAAAAGTAGCCAAAAGCCTCGTATTCAACCAACAAATAAACGCTAACGAAAATGTTGTTCATCGGTTGATGTCAAGGCCACGGACCTCCCTTCGCCAATCCTCTAAACGAAATGATAGAAGACAAAGTGTGATCAGGTTATTAATATTTAGCCCAACAACAAACTACACTAATTCCTACATGCAAAGGCGACATGCGATGACATGAATTAGCGCCCACTAATTAATAATTAGGATTAGTGACCTCATTAAATGTTATTAGCTTAGCATTAACTACTAAGCTCGGATTGGCTAGCGACAAGGCGTGAGAAAGCAAAAATTGAGGGGTCAGCAGACCAGACGATCAAAATAAATTTTATGTGGAAAGGAGATCCCGTACTGTATCTGTGTCATTCTGTGTCACCTTTCTGTTTAAAAAAGTATAACATTTCTTATTTTATTTATTTATTTAACAGTTTATGTACACACATATAAAGAGACAAGAAAAAGGAACAGAAAAATACGTACAAAGGTGATGCTTATTTCTAAAGAAATCTCTTCCAGCATACCTGCGATAGGAGAGTGGATAAAAAGAGATGTAGACAACGTGTGTAAGAGTAGAAGAGAAAATAAAATACATAAAATAAAAACATTTAACCATTCACTAATATAAAATATGACCTTCAATATGAGAATATACTTACATACATATACTTACATTCTTCATAGGAAAATAGACTAACAAGGCAGTATTTCCCATAATACTTATTTATAACAAGGAAAACGTATCTAAAATTGACTATTCCAATTCGCATATTTCCCTGCGGATGAATTCGTTCAAACTAAATCCATACATCATGTTCCTTTCAGTTTTACCGATCCACGAATCTGAATGTCATTTTGTTTTTTTTTTCGACTAGGGCATCTCGCAGTTGACTTCAGAAGAGGGTCGTAGCTGTTTAACCGGACTTTCCTGTGACTGCCTTAAGCTTCTACACTCAAAGCCTCCAGCCAGGGGCAAAAACTATTCTAATTATAAACCAGGCAGCCGCTCGCTAAGGGCACCCCCTGTGGGGTAGGGGCTTAGGGCGTCGCGGGGGAGGACAGCAAGATGGGACAGGCTGGATCAAAGATATATTATTATTATTAGTCGGGGAGTTTAAAGCTACTGGCTCAGCATCGACGCGGGTGTAATTTTGAATGCTCGCGTGTTTAAATATACTCCTACCTGAACTTTCCAATACCGTTATTGGAATAATGGAACTTTATTCGGGAAAACGTCGATAAAATCTTCTACCATTTTCCGCCTGTTCCGCACTTACAATATGGCTATTAAAATGAATATGTCGCAAAAATATATAGCAATAACAGCATCATTACGCTTTACAACGTTTTAAATTTAATATTTATGCCGCAAACCAATTAAATATCGGGTTTATCGAAACAATTTGACACACAAATACAAATGTATCACAGCGAATTGTCTGATTTTATTAGCGCCATTATTTCCGTGGTCCGACTGCAGTCGTAATCGAGTGCAATAAAGATGAGGCCTCAATAATTTTGCAATTAAAATCGGCAATGGACAGCGCAATTTTGTGATAAGGGAGCAGTTACATCCACGTTTTATTCCACTGGACACGGCACTTCCGAATTGGCATTTATTTAAATGTGGAGATTTCGAAAAGCTTAAGCATTTAGTGTCATAATATTTCAGCGAATGTTGAATGGTTTTCAGTTTGCAAGAAAATTAAATGAATTTTCTCACTGTATCTGCTTTACGTGTCGGTTAACGCAGACAGACTATTGCAGTTCAGATTAATTGAAACGTAACTATATAAGGTCCCATTAAAATAGATGGACAAACTTTTAGAAATCATTCATACCACCAAAATAAGGACAATGGTATTTATTTTAATGGGACCTTGTATGTGGCAGTTTCCGGCAGGCTTTTTGTTGTAGAAGTAAACAGACCAGGGCCCGTATTATGTCGTATTAATGCCACCATTATTCCAGTGTGAGTGAGAGATGGAGCTATACAAGGCCGCTAGCACCATCCTTTTTTCGCAGTGGAATAGTGATGGCATTAATACTTCATTATAAGGCCCCTGGACATTATTACTACTGTACATTGTACTCGGATATTTCTTGCCTGTCCACATTATTTCAAGTAAGTTTAAACAAACAAAACAAGCATGCACCAGAATATAAAACACAATACCGACAGTCTTTGTACCAGTCAACAATGTACACTGCAGAAACGAATAAAAATTACAAAATGCAAATGACATGTCGTCAAAAAACATGAAATGTCACGAGCATGATATAAAGTGTGTCACTCACCCTACAAGAACTTCATGTACCTACTCGGGTAAAGCTATTTACACTAGTGGAATTGCACACATAGCCCACCCCAACAAACAATGCCCAGAAATATCGTATTTCATCACTAATTAATGCTTCCAGAGCAAACACCAATTACAATACGGACAAATAAAAGAACCGATTCGATGCCGTAATGAAGGGGAGTTTTATCGAATCGGGAATTGCGTTTGTTGTTCTGCCAGTTAAGCCTAATTTCGATTCTTTACTCGTTAATCGGTATGAGTGGGAATCGATTATCGAATGTATTTGTTTGAGGTAACTGTTGTGTGTTAATTAATGGAGGGTTTTGTGATTGGTCGGCTGTTTAAGCTTTATTATAGCATTAAGACCCATATGAATAATTTATAAATACATAATTTAATAGTAATGAGTCGGCTTTAATAACGATCAATATACGAGAAAAAGATGTTGGGTAGAGTTGGGATATAGGCAGATATAGATAGCACTGGACATCTCTAATCCAAATCAACTTGATAATCAAGATAAGAATTTGGCCAAAAATTTTCAGTTAAGTTCTTGTCGTGAAAGCGAACACGCTTACTCTGGGTGCTGCCAGAGTAAGCGTGTACGCTGTGATGTGGCAAAAACTCAACATACATAGTACTAATTAAATTAAATCATTAAGGAAATGAATGTCAACGCGGTACATAAGATAATTACGTCACTCGTGCTGAGTTCAGACTGCGCCAGTACTAGCGCAAGTAATAGTAGTAGATACTGAAGTTTAATAGTGGAACAGTTAAGTGAAGTTATAAGCGGCAGTGGTGGTTATAGTTATTAAAGTTTCGTTCGTGTATTGCTCTTTTGTTCCGTCGAAGTGGTAAAGTTCGTTATGGAAAAGGGAAGGGAAATCGGGGGGAAATGAAGAGATTTTTATGTAATACTCATAATATCTTTAATAGCCTACACTTGAAGTTTTTAACGTAACGTATGTACTGTTGAAAGTACATACGTTGCTGAACGGCTGAAAATCAGCCATTTTTTTTTCTCAATCTACCTTCATACTATGCATACTAATATATAAGAACTTACGGCTGAAAATCAGCATTTTTTTTTTCTTCATCTACCTCCATACTATGCATACTAATATATAAATTCTAAAGTAGCTCTGTCTATCTGTCACTGTGTTTGTTTTTCGGTCCGTCTGTCTGTCAAAATCAAGTACAAAATAAAAGTAGCTCTTCTTTTGTTGAAGAAATGCCACGATCTAAACAAAGCATAGGGCGGAAACTCGCAAGTAACTCACCTTAAGAAGGCTCATTAATTAAAAGCACGCGGTACTTTTAAACTATATATTTTATTTCTGTAACACCTTAATTATCGGTTTTAGATTTTCATATCACGAGGCACCTGAAGCAGTTTGACCTAATTTTTATCGAAGTTCGCTCTACTTCGTTACTATAACATTGATGAGAATTTTCTGATGAAAATCTACGTCTATTAAAAATAGACTTCGTAAAGTTCTTCAAGTTTATAATAATAATTAACTTTAAGTTTTCTATTTTTGGAATTTATCACAAACTAATTTAATCTGATGGCGTGGCGTCGCGCTGTAGTTTGATCACGACCTCACCATCTTGATTAATTTTGAAAAATCTTGTACAATTCGGAAACGAATCGTATAATTGCGCTGTGACCGTTAACATAGAACCTTACGAAAAAATAAAGTAAAACTATTATATTATATTATATATATATATATATATATATATATATATATATATATATATATATATATATATATATATATATATATTATCAATGTTATCAATGTAATGCTCTAATTTAAATGATTAATTATAAATGTGTATAATGGACAATTTTAAAATTAATTGATGATGTCTAGCGTCCTGTTTCTCTTATTTGTACGCCATTCAGGCAAAACATGACTGTCTGCTATATTATTGATGTAACATCTTGCATGCCATGTGTTGTGTATACTCATGTTTTGAACAAATAAATTATCTTTATCTTTTATCTTTATCTTTATAGTAGATAGAAAGTAAAAGTAATGGTCTCAGTTTCAAAATCAACAATATTTACTGGAAAACGTACTAATTTCCGACCAACATTTCGTTTACCAATCCAGCGACTCTCAATTCCCTAAGCATCTTGACAGCAACAATACCGAAATTCTCCTCCAACATCGAGTTAAAGCTGCGTTCATTTTATGAATACAATTCTTAAGTTAACTAAGAATTTCTTAACAAACCAACCATGCCAAGCAACAGTAGTCGCCTGGAAGCTGTTGACAGAAAACGACTCACTGGCTCACTGCGCATTGAACTAATTGCTCTGTTACCCTTTAACTAACAACTTGACTGTAATGGTCGCATTCTACAATTTACTTCTCGTTAATTCATTTGTCGCTGTTAAAGTTTTGATGTTATTTGTTAAGGGAAAGAATGTTAAGAAAGTTCTTTTTGTGAGAATGGCGTGTTAAGATTAAGTTCCAGTAGGTCTCAGACTTACCTATTGCTATCTAGAGGAGCTACGTCTCATGTGAAGCCAACTTACTATTTGCATTTGAATCAAGAATTCGGTAACCCCATGATTCTTGATTCTGAACTTTATTTTATAAAAATATCTTACACTATAGGGCCGATTGGCCGATTAGCTAGGGTCATTAGCTAGGGTCACTGGCGGTTAAATTGTTAAACAATTAACGCTACGAATCTCAAAATCGACAGCCTATACGACTGTATTCAAAGGTTTAAAATAACATCCAATAATAATCGAAACAACGTGATCAGCATCAATCATATAATTTATGACAGGCAGAAACGAAAGGATACAGCACATGAATCTCATTCCATCTCCCTTCATCTGCATCCTTTAGAGTGAGACACAGCGCGACCTACATTGCAAGCAATTATTGTGTTTTTTGTTGTCATTGTAATTTCAACAGCAATATTTTGTCGCAGGTGTCGGTAATGGCTCGGATGATCCCGTCTCCTGATTGGTTCATCGGAGTGGACAGCTTCGACCTTTGCGTGGATGGGAACTGGCTTGACAGCATTACTATAGAGGTAAGTAAGGAAAAATTACATCGTAAAAATTATATTATATGGATAAATGTATAGTTTCAACTAAACTTCTAACTAAAGGTACAATTCCGTAGCCTAGCGCAGGTGGCAACTGCAGGCGACATGGCACCATTGCAACATTGTTTCACACCATTTTCTCCTTACCCAAAAAATATTCTAAAATCCTGAAGTTGCAAGATCTCATGCTGTGGTCACAGTATAAATAAGTAACAGTATTATGTCTCGGCAGAGACCTTGAAATAATTAACTACGTCCGCTCGGTAGATAAACTTTCCGCGTTCGTGCGTAACTGCCGCGCACTTGATACTGTTGCGTACCTACTGATATACACTGATATTTCTACGTGCATCTTTTCGGCCGTTTTCTAAGAAGATATAATACTGTTACTTATATAATGTCGCAGTCATCTGGTTAAATCAGCCAGCTAATTAGATGCCTAGGCCGTTCATTAAATGCCGGCATCCGATTGGATGCCTAGGCCGATAGTTAATTGAACTAGAATCATTCAACGTTTAACACGCTCAATGACTTGGCTTATTATCTTTCAGCTATTTAATTACATACCGGCGTTTAAAGAACGGTCTAGGCGTCCAGTTAGTTGAATAATTTAACCAGTTGGCTGTGATATATATACTGTGGTGTTGTCGAAGAGCACTGAACTCACCTTTGTGCACCAATTCGAAGAAACATAAACAAAAGGCTTAAAAACGTACACTACCCGGGCGTAAATTATGCAATAAAGTCACTGTTACACAGGTGTGAGTGACGGCCTACTCGCAATATTCTTCATCACATTATTTACTTCGCAGATAGACCCACTAGATGCTGGAACAGACAACGGGTTCACGTTCACCGCCCCCAACTGGCCGACTGCCCCGCAAGGAGTGGCATACCGCATCACGTCCAAATATCCGTCGCATCCAGCTGGATCCTTCTTCTATCCTCACCTGAGGAGACTACCACCGATTGCTACGTTCCAGTTTATAAAGGTACCTATAGTATTGTTTTTAGTTTTGATGCACTGAAACTCAAAATTACCTACAAATGAAATATATAGGAGGCAATACGTTAATTCGAAAATTGTAACTACAGTTGGCACTGGAAAATAATTTGGCAAGAATATTTGCGTTTTTTTACAATGTTTTTAACAATTCTTGGTTCTAAAATATCTAAACTAAAGATGCTAAAACTAGATTCATTTTTCGACGAACAAATGAGCTTTCTGTTCAACAGTTATTGTAGGTATATTCAATTCAATGTTTTATTAACAAAAAATAGTTTGAATTTCGTAAGAATTTTTGAGGTAATATTATGTACTTACGTAAGTACATATTACCTCAATGAGTACAACCAACTTTGTTTTTTAATCAAAACCGTTTTTTTAAAATCAGTAAACAATAATCCAAACCTTTATAATTATGTTCAACTCCATATTTTCGAACTAAACAACTTTCTTTTGAACACAGTTTCAAACTTTCTGCATAAAACAATTATGAATCAAGTTTCGAAGCATTTTGTTTTACAACATGTTTTTTGTATGCCAGCTTAGCAACTATTTCTAAAACCTTTCAACAGCTACGCGAATATGAACTCTCAGAAGTATTCCACCGCAACACTGATGACAGGAGATACGACGTCTTACAACTGGACAAGATGAACCACAACAACATAGATGTACTGGACGGCAACAGGGCACTGTCCATCGCAGAAGAAGTGGAGAGAGCTGAGCAGGCACCCAGGATATACTCTGAAGGATCTATGACCACACCCGATGGAGCTTACTCGTATTATTCTTTGTGAGTTTATAGGATTTCTTTAAAGAGGTACCTCTATATATCGTAGCTAAAATAGCCAATAGCCAGACCATGTTGGTATTTACATAGTCTTTAACAAAAATATATGTAATATTGTAAGAACTGGTGCGATTTCGTCGCGAAACACAATGTGCTTGTCATACATTTTGTTCTACCCCTTTATCACTTTTGCGACGGTTTAAAAGGTGACTTCTAGCTGCGCTACACTTAAAAAAAGGGCCAATATGACAATAAAGAAAAAAAACAACTTAAATATTGTTTCATATTATATATAAATTGAGGCAGTAAGTTACAATAGTACTTGTGTCCGAGCTGTCTCACTGGTAGCTTTACAATGATGAGGCTAATCTTGCGACTGTTTTAAAAGACAAATCAGTTTTCAATTTTTTACATCATCTCTTTGTCCTATTTCAATACATCAGTATCCTCTTGACCAAAATATTATCTTAACGTTACTGTTATCTTATGTTAATTAAATTACAATAATTTCTAATATGGCCCCAATGAACTTTACTGTTGAGAAATACAGGCAGCCGAAGTTTCCAATAGGTTTTTACTAACCGCAACTAGAATAATCGAGCAGTTCGAGCGCAGTGACGGGGTGCAGCTAAATTTGTTATATTTGCATCCATAATGGATTTTGATGTAATCTTTGAATATTTATTTTAAAATGCATTTGTTAGCTTTACATACAATCAGTATTATTTAAATTCATTTGGCAATTTTCCTAAATTCTATTTTTGATTCTATTTTTTTAGCTAAGCTTTCAAAATAGAGGAAGTGGTAACGCTATAAACCGAAAGCGACTGACTGTGCTGGTTTTTATATAAATATGACGTACTCGCGCGCTTAATCTAGTCTTTTTTGTACTTCACCATTCATGTTAACGATCGTGTAATCGCGTAATCGCGCGATAGTCGCTTTCAGTTAATACATAGGGTAAAAATGTTATCCCAATAACAAATAATTATAAATGTCATTCATCTTGTTCACAACCCAATAGACTTCAAAGCGAAATTAAAAAGTGAATAGCTACTCCATTCACTCTCGATTATTACTTTGAAGACATCATACTCAAGAACGCTTCTTCAAAAGCTCTTCGGAAAAATCTAATTGCACTTTTCCTGTAGAACGAACACGACATCGAGCACGACCGAAGAGCCTCGTTCGGCTAACGAGCTCCCGACTTCGGGACCTGCAGCCAGTGAGAGATCAGCTCTGAGAAGCCTGGCACGTAGGTACCGAGCGAGGCGACGACGCAAGCTTCGTGCTGACAACACTGACCCGGCTGAGCGGAGGAAGCGGAAAAGAGCTAGTGAGTCTTTACTATCTACGTTACTTTTCTTAAGTTATTTGATGCCCTACAAACCGATGGCCCACTAGAATTCACTTTATGGTAAGGAGACATCGCAGATAAGTTGCCATCCCAGAGACTAATTTGAAAAGTCACCATCCGATCACATACACATACTCCCCCCCCCCAAGCCCAATTCAAATCAAAACACAGCAACGCTTTTTGATGGCAGAAATTGTTAGAAGTATTTTAGGTAATATTCTAGGGTTTATAGCTCTGAATAAAAAAAAGTGGTTAAGGCCCTTAAGGCTGGCTGTATATAAACGATTTCCTGATCAGGATTACTGATCCAGAATTCCGTGAGACCAGCGCAGACGTTCGTTTTTTATTTGTTTGTTTCAGAAACGAACGTCAGGTTTTTTCCGTTCGGAAAATGTCCAAACGTGTGCGCCTAGTTGAACATTTTGTATATAAGGAAAGCATTCAGGTTTCCGAATCAGGAACCCTGATCAGGAAACCGTACGTACGGCCAGCCTAAAACGTGGGAACAAAAAAGCGAAGGTTTTGTGGCAGGACAAGGACATGAGATTGTAGTCTAGCCTGAAGCTATGTTTATGAAGAATAATAATAGGGAAACTACTGGTTTGAAACATTATCAGTGCCTTGTCTTTAAATAGTTTTAATATTTATGCACCTGTTATAGCAGGCCTCACAACGCTTCAGCGTGTGAGAGTGCTCTATTCTCGATATGTTTGCCTTGTCAAAATTTTCTAACATTAAATAATTTCTATACTCTCAATTATATGCGGAATTCATATTAACAGGGAAGTTTTAAAAACAAGAAACTTGACATTATAAGATAAATATATTTTTCGTATTATGTATGTAGCAAAAAATGTAATTAAAAATACGTGTAGAGCTGTTGGGAAGCGTGCCTGTTTGTCGTCACGATTCACGTCGTCACACACAATAAATTTATTTAAATCTTCTTCTATATATTTTGTTTTATACTTTGGATGAGCCCTATTGATTTTCGTTATCAAGCTCGGACCCATTCAAAAAATATTAACAAAATTCGATGATTAGATTTTTTCCCGAATAATTTATCATCAACATATCTTGTATTTGAGGAGTGCACTTTTCGATTTTCCAAATTTTTTCTTACTATGAATTTCTCAGTAGGTAATTTTATATCTTCAAGTTAATTAACTATTTGTCTTCTGGACACAATTAACAAAAGTATTACTAGCCTTACATCTCGTAAAAGCTTCTGCGAGAAACATAAAAGAGAATAAAGTAGGAAGGTCGGTATTAAACATACGCATCTTAAGTCGACCTCAGCTAAACCCAGGTCATTGCCTTCCCTAATCCTGGGTCTCATTGACTTAATATCGTATATTTTTTCATACTAACCCAGAGAGTTTCGGTGTACTTTCAGATCATTAAACATCTGAAAGACGGCAGAGTTCGCTTTCTCGTACTTACAGCCATTTGTAATCCGCAAAGAGGCATGAATTACTTGTCTTCTTCATAAAATATTCTTCCTGCGTTAATGGATATGAAGATGTGTGTGTGTGTTCTTATTTATTTTTACTTAGCTTGCTCAAGACTTTCATCTTATGTTATAGGGACTTTATCATATATTTGCCAATTATGACAATCTGAGAATAATGTCAAAGCTTGTGTAGGCCCTTGTGTACCTACTTATTTAGATGTACGCTTTGATCATTACTTCTTCTCCTGTTTCGGCGCTAGAAAAGCAGTAAATCTCATTTAATCTGTTCTTCACAGGACTGCTAGATTGCCGGGTATCAGAATGGAGTGAATGGAGCCCATGCCGCAGTGAAGGTGGCTGCGTGGGCTCAGCGATGCGCACTCGCCGAATAATCCGCCGCCAGCGGGCCGGCGGCGCGCCGTGCCCGCCGACCGCGCTGTCGCGCTGGTGCGCCGCCAACTGCACGGCGCAGCAGACGCGCGAAGACTGGCGAAATAATCTCACGTAATTCGTAATTTGAATTATTCAGTTTTCGGATTTGTTTTTTTCATTGATTCCATGATTTGGAGCTAGTTTTTGAATTTTGAAGGACTCATTTGTAGTGGAGAAAATCTACTGTCTTTCAGAGAACGAAATACTGTGTTCTAATTCTTAAGTTATTAACATTTTCCTAAAGACATATTTGGTGGCTTCACCAGGCAAATGATAGACAAAAACTTGTCTCCAAAGCATGAGGTCGGTATTATAAATAAGGCACAATTATTCTTAATTAGTGGCCAGATTCTAATACATTTGTAAACTTTCCTTTAAACTATTTATGATGACTGTGTATTATTTAGCATCTGTGTCTGTCCGTCCAAGTATAATTTTGTTTCGATTCCATTTATTCATTTCGCATTTCAATTAATTTTTTGATGTAAAGTGGCGTGGCGTGTAAAAATATAATAAAAATGTTGTATAAAATAAAAATAGTAAGAGGTGACTGTCAATGTTGGAAAATAATAGATAGTATTCGGTTCTTTAACGCTGTACCTAATTAAGCTTCTTTCGATTTTGTTTGTTGGTCAATTATTGTTAAGGGTGACTAAGATTTAGGATTTATAAGGAAAGTCACGTTACGTTACATCGTAAGTGAATTAATTGAAAAAAAAAATGCTTCTGCAACTTGTAAAAAAACCCAAACAAATATTTCTTCCAAAATACTTTAGAGTGACGCTTTCCAATCTCTTAAGGACATTACAGAATTATTTTTTAAAAGTATAATATTAATTATTACAGATTTTTGCTCTAGTACAAAATGATGTCGTGTCTTAAGCTATTGAAGATAAAAAATAAAGAAAATAATAGATTTATAATTTTAATTTATTAACAATTTTCCATAACCTTTTTCAATATTTCTACTCATAGATCCCTGACAATACTTTGGGAGTTAATAATAGAAAAAATACATATCGTTTACTTAAGTGGTTATCTTTGTGACAGTAATTCAATAAAAGTGTAGAAATTATTTTAGTGTAAAATGGATCCAAAGATGCAGCTTTTATTTTTCATACAAATAAGTGTAAAATCTTTTAATGAGAAATTAAAATAAATAGACTTCTTTGCAAAGGAGTTAGTTTATTTTTATCAGTTAATAAGTATTAAAGTAAGTCTGTACCTAGGTAAGGTTAAAATAGATAATCACAAAGCCTTCTGTGAGACTATGAATTTCATTTGAGATTGTAATTAATTTTAATATAATAAACATTGGAATTTGCAGTGCTTGGTAGATGTTGCATAGTGCCATTCATAGAAGCGGAGCGGACAAAAATGTAAAGGCAAAAAATAGATAAAATTTCCCATTTTCACAAACGGTGTATGAAGATGATTCCGTTCCGCTTTTCTTCATAAAAATGCGATTGTAAGAGCATTTTTGTTACACCAAAATAGTGGAGGTTCACATTATAGAAACTCTTTAGCAATTTGCTTTAAATGCCAAAGAACTAAGTTAGACTTAATTTGAACTGACAGACGTTTCTCGAAGATCGATTCACACACAAAATATTACTGAAAATATTGTTATAGCTTCTAATTTGTCTTGTCTCCACAAACGTTTTTTATTTTGCTCAATGTTGTAAAACCTCTAAACCTGCTAATGTGTGAGTTGATCTTATAATAGGCAAATAAAAAGTTGTCAAAACATCTAGTTAATAAAAAAAGCTATAATGTAACTGTAAAATAGAGCCAAAAAGCTGAAAGTGTTAACCTTAGCGTAATATTCGGAGTATGTGTATTTTTTACAATGTAAATTATTCTGATTTCAGTAATAAAACATCTTGAATAAAAGACACTTGTTTCATTTTTATTGCAACCTTTGACGGGAGGAAAGATGGCGGGTTTAAATAGGTCAATCTCTTGACTTATGGACTTGCGTTTAGAGGCTGCATTTTTCTGTAGCGACTGACGTAACTGTAGCGAGCTCTCGTAAAATAAAGTCGTTGTCTTTGTTCAGAGAAGCTTCCTTCACGAATAAAACAACAGTATTTCGGTAGTATTCCTTTTGTACGGATATTGTTCCGTAAGTTCTGGCCTCCGAGTAAAACATTTCTACAGATGCCATCATAACAGTGATAGCCTACTGGTGTGACCAGGTCTCGAGTTCGAACCCAAAGCACGCGCCTATGACTTTTCAGATTCATGTGCGCATTGTATAATTAAAACTTTCTTCAAAAACGGTGAAGGAAAACATCGTGAGGAAACCTGAGAGATATTTCCCGACGGCATGTGAAGCCAATAGTCATGGGCGGCTTTAAAACTCTGACACCAGGTTAAACACTAACCACACGAAAAGAAGAACCGCACCCACGGGCGATTTTATTGCGCACTGGTTTTTTTTTATCGCACACTAGATTTTCAACGCACTGCTTAGCGATAAAAACCGCCGCGTTATAAAATCGCTCGCGGGTGCGAGGGCTTACTGCCCGTCTCAAAAATCCACCCCGTAAATGCCTGAAACCGAGTTCAGTTTCTTTTCTAGCCTAGAAGATGATATCATCTTCAACACAATCCATCCATTCATTCTTTGATATATATACCCTTTCCTCAAGTAAAATGTTCAATTTAAAATCCCCTCTCATTGACCTACATTAATACCTACTTACCTGGAAGAAATTCTCACATCAATGCTCTTAAAATAACAAATGGAATCATTTTCTCTCCACAAAAGAATCAGGGCATGAATGCACTTTATAGTAAAGATAGAAATAAAAGTAGACTCTTTGGAAAATAGGTCAGTGCTTCTTAGGTAGTTAAGTGGACAAGCTTGTTATCTGTTACCTGTTTTTCATCTATTCTATTATATCTCAAGCACTCGCTCAGAGTGCTCTCAAGAGCTAAGGCTAAGTACTAACAGCCGCACAGGTCGACCCATCAGGTTAAGCTACGCTTGCTTCGGCAAACTAGTTAGTCCGTGGCTAGGTGACCATCTTCACAAATCGAGACTCCTCCGTGCCTCGAAAAGCACGTTAAGTCGTTGGTCCCGACTGTCATTCGTGGATCTTTGACAATCGTTACGGGTCGTCCGAAGCCTGAACATCTGAGAAACAGTCTTACCAAGGGATAGAAAAACGTGTTATCGCTCGAGCGCTGGCGGCTCTACTGGTCTGCGGTCGGACTGCACGTGTCGCCTGTCACTCGCCCGTAGCTGCCAATGACATGTCGCTAGCTACGGAAGGTATTTCATAGAAATTCATAGAAACCAGTCGTGTCGCGGCGACACGTCGCTTGCAGTTACCGCCTGCGGTCGAGTACGGAATGGTACCTTAGAAGTGCAAGTATAAAATTAACTTTAAGTTGTTTATTAACAAATTTATTCCAGGACTATACATGAGTTACTAAAAATGAATGAGTAAAACAGGGAGGAAGGTTCTTCATTCCCCAGAGAAAAGGGAGGATCCTCTGATCAGATACAATACCCGTCTGGTCAGAGTCATACAATACAAGTCGGGTAATATAAGTAGTTAGTCAAAGAGGCGCGTTTATTTCATTCACCCTGTCCTACCACTTCAGAGTTGTAAGAATGTAACACTGAACGGTATTGTATTCTAGTCTCACATTTATGTAGCACAGAGGTTTTTCTACGCTACCTTATTAAGGGAGTAGGTAGGTACTAAGAGGTAAAAAAAATTAAAGCAGGTACTTGAGTTTGACTCTAAAAAACAATGCCCAAAAACTCTAATAATGTACCTTCAAGAAAAAACGCCAAAATAAAGAAAATACCCCAAAGAAAAATAACAAAACACTACCTCGTAGTCCTTAGTCCATTCTACAAACTTTTTACATTTTTAACAAACGAAGCTACCTGAGCGACACGGCTTCATGATGTGAATTACACTCATTCTTATAAAATGAAAATGGCGCTTTAAAAAAAGTATCTTCATTTGTGAAGGATAATTGCCCCATTCTAACACAACATTAGCCTTCCAACTTTTAATAGGCTTTTTACTCCGTGGAATAAAACGTAACGTATTTTGTTACGTTTTTTCCAGCCTTTTTTGCGCTGAGGAAAATTTGTTGGCGTTTTTTATATGAAAAGTTTTTACATATGTACGTATAGAAATTGAGTGAAAGGTTTAATGAGGGAGCTTGAGAAGTTTGTAATCTATAGGAGAAAGTATATTTACTTATAACAATGTGAGTTTCTTGTCGCTCTTGAATCACGGAAGAAAATAATTATGAATTACCACGTTTATAGTAAAAGAAACTATGGATGGACTGCGTGAAAGATGATATGGCTAGAAAGGGGGTGACTACCGAGATGACGACTTATAGAGAAGTATGGAAGAAAGGGACATGTTGCGCCAACCACGAATAAATTGGGTGGATATAACCACGGCTAGCTCTGAACATAGCTATGAATATGTATTAAATACATTAAAATATATTTATTGAATAGACGATAAATATTGAATTGTTTTGTATAAAACAATTTCAGATGAGAATATTTTCTTGTTTCATACTTTTTAAATAATAGGTAAGTATTTTGCTTATTTCTCACTAGTTGCTTTTCACGTGGAGGTTCCCAATTAAACATCCATCACAATAAACCCTATAGCCCGTTTGACTTGGGAATGTAAATAATTTTTAAATATAAATTCAAATTCAGAATATTTTATTTCACAAGGGCACTTATGAAACGTCAGAAGCTAGGTGCACGGTTCCAATTGGTCGTATCCGGAGTCGGCTAGAAACTCCACGGTTACTCTTTAAAAAATAATTGGCTTTTACTATATTTTGAAATAATAGTGTTATTAGGTATAGGAGGACAGTGTAGGTCTTTCAACAAGTACCAGGTACTTAACAGAATAATGATGGTCCACAAATCTACAGTCCAGTAAGCCTAAAGCGTTCTCACATTCACAAAATAGAAAATAATCTATATAAAGATAAATTAATTAATAAAAATAAAAACGTATTTTAAACGAAATGACGTGATTGCTGCTGTAACAAATCTGAATAATTATCATGTCCACAAAAGCCACTAATAAAGAGTTGAAATTAAATTGTATTGCAATTCAACTTTAGGTACAGTACTTACACATTTACTTTTCCTCTGATTTTGCATCACTGTCAAATTTAAAGTTATCTTTAAGGCTCCCGCAGACAGCCGCGACGCGACACCGGTAGAACAATTTCCGTGAGGTTTTCATAAAAATTGTTCCACCGGATTCGCGTCGCGCCGTTGCGTCGCGAATGTCTGCAGGAGCGTTTATGCTGGTTGCAATAAGATTGCTGGTGGGTTTCTGTATGTGTTGGCAGAGGTTAAGTATTTGTGAAAGGACTGTAGGTACTGGATTAAAATCACCCCAAGAAAATCAAGTCGTAAATATGGCACAGAGTTTTAGAAAAAGGTCAGCTTTAAAATGCGTTGTATATGTTTACTAGCTTAAGCCCGCAACTTCGTCCGCGGCAAATTTCTTGTTCCTCCGAACCATCGCGTTGCATGGTATCGCCCGCCCGCGCCTTTACTTCCATATTACATCATAATCATAACTTTCATTGCATAATTATACGAATGCGTCATGCTAATTGTCTTGTAACCAGATGTCAAACAGTCATAATAGTTTTCTGACAGCTGCGCGCACAGATTACTCTAAGCCGACGGCGCGCAAGTCGATTGCCGACTTAACGGAATGTTGCCATTTTTTATTTATTTATGTAGAATTAATTATTGTATATTTATTATATTTTTATATCTTAATTATATTTCACGGTATACTGCACCGGTCGACGACATTACGTCAACGCCGGCTGTCGCTGAAAACCAGCGCTGGGGTCTTTCATAGGGGTCTTTCATAGGGTTGCAGCATTATGCTGAGCGATAGCCGTTTTGCGTGGATGTGACGCATATTTTCATGTTTACCGCAAATAAACGTATTTTCTTTCTTTCTTTCTTTACTTCGTTTTCGCTTAACATTCTTTCTGACTTTTGATTTCTTTTTGCTCGACTCCTAAGGTTCATGGCGTGATTTTAAATAGCCTGTAACCTTCCTCAAGTTGGGCTATCAAATACAGATTTCTTTTTTCATATCTGACTAGAAGTTTCAGAGATTAGCGCTTTCAAACAAACAAACTCTTCAGTTTTATTATTAGTAAGTTTAGATAGATATAGATTCATGTGTGAGACCCTTTTCTAATTTCGATGTGACATACCTACATAATTTATAGACCAACCTGCTAATCCCCGCGGTTTCACCAGCATAAGTCTTGATCACGTGAGAATATCGAGATAAAAAGTACCCAGGTCATGGTCTACCCGTGTGCCAAATTTCATCTGTTTCCGTTCAGCCGTTTTAGCGTGAAAGCATAACAAACAAACAAACTCACTTTCGCATTTATAATATTAGTTAGGATTACCTAATGTACCTAACTAAGTACCTATAGCTTGAGGGCATATTTTTTCCCGGCGACAAAAAAAAAATCCATAAAATTGGATCGGCTAATTGCTTTCACTAGCGATACTGAGAGGTCTTCAGCAGAAACATAGGCTAACAAACTGGACGATCAAGTATGTGTATAATCTGAGAGAATATGCAAAAAAGTTATTCATTTCGCAGCACATAACCTAAAAATGAAAAATTTACCTATTACATTCTTGATAGAATGTAATAGGTAAACGGTAATAAAAACAGTAACAGTAATTGGCAAGGTAACGAGTCTAATGGTTAAAGTATAGACAGTTTTATGGCTATAACACGGCAGATTGACGTGGGGTGTCAATTTGCGTAAATATAAATTTGCCTGACTATACCTAATTACCTAGAGCTTGTCCGGCATTTTTACACACCGGCCGTATTCCAAAAAATTGGGTCGACTAATTACTGTCACTAGCGATACTACTGAGAGGTTTTCAGCAAGAAATCAAGGCTACGAATATTATACAATGTGTAAGAAAACCCTCCGATCCGAAAAGTGCACATAGATACTGCAATCATATTACCAAAAAGTAATAAAACATCTTATTATTATTGAAAATAAAATTTATTGATATTTTAAGTTCACGTATTATACTAGAATTGTCCCATTAATAAAAAAATTTGCAAATTTTTAACTGGGGTCATAATTTATGACTTGTAGACACCCACTAAATGACGGCCACCCTCTCCTCAGGTAAAATACCCCTTTGAAAAAAAATGAGGGTGATTTTTTTTCCTTTTTTCCTTTTTTCCTTTAAATTAACACATAAATAGACTCTCAATACTACCCTAGTCTTAAAAACACCCTCACGGATCGGACAGGGTTTTGTGTTTTTTTTACACATTGTATAGTAAAGTGGACGTTCAAAGAGGTCATAATATGTGTATATCTGAGAGGACACAAAGCGTTTCATTTCACAGCACTTAACGTAAAAAAGGTTATGTATGCAATTATTTTCGAGAGAAACTGCATTAGATCAATTTCTGATTCTGAACCAAGGCTAACAGTCAGTCTATTAAAATCTTTATCATTACAAGGACAAGCCATGTTCCCGATAGAATTTCCCCTCGGGAAAAATTACAAACTTCCGTACAAGATTCATCCCCTGTTTAACCCCTCCAGGGGGTGAATTACCAAAAGTCCTTATTGCTCCTCTTCTTTTAGCAAAATTGTATGCTTCTAGACCCAGTAGTTTAGGCTGTGCACTCCGCAAAACCATTTAAATAAAAACAACTCTTGCTACGACACAAGAAAGTGCAATTCAGGTCGCACAGTGCTAATCACTTATGCCTCTATTCGCATAAATCTTAGATCTTCTGATTACGTTACACTCACTGAATTGGCCCAGCAAGATGGGCCCGCCGCGTGCTTGTAGCTTCATACCTAAGCTGCGGAGTATCCCATCTGTATTATTCTGTGGCTGTGCGTAGTCTGTCAGTGAATTAAAAAAAAAAAATGTGGAAGAGGCGATGCAAAGGGGAATATTAAAAATTATGCATCAAGGACATAATATACCACAGTGGAATACATAACTGATAATGACAGCTACCGTAAATTGGCGGAGTAACGAGTATAATTTGCAAAAGGCCGAAAGTGATCAATGTTGTCGTAATGTGATTGTACCTCAAGGGTAAGGGTAATCATAAGGTTCAATTACCTAAAGAAAATGTAACTACCCACTACTAGAACAAAGGGATACTTAGGAACATCATAGTATCCATCAAAGATGATACCCCAAGCTCAGTTCATATCTTGAAGGTAATAGAGCGTGAAGTCTAGATAAGTGATTTATAGATCCAATTCAGTTAGTCAGCTCTAAAGTGGACACTTTATATCTGAGACTGTTCAATGGACGACGTCTGATTCAAAGATATTGTTTGCTTGACGTTATAAAGGTGGAGTTTTGAGAAATATTGATCGTGAATCTTGAAGCGAGTAAGAGAGAGAGATTTGAATGTGTTAGGCATATTTTTTATCAGAGTTGTACGCACGAACGAACAAAACATGGTGAACATGAACATCGAACACGGAACATTTGTTTTGTACGTGTGCAAAGCGAACACGAACACAGTTCGACTTGTGTTCACGCTTAGCCATGAATTCCCCAATGTTCGCAATGTTGCATCAAATTTCTCCGAACACCGTCCACAAAGAACAACGAAATTGGATCGCCACGATCGTTTTAGACGAACCACAGTGTTTGATGTTTGTCAGCGGTACGCACATGCGGACAAAGTGTTCGATGTTCGTGTTCACCATGTTCTTGTTCATTCATGCGTATATGCCTTAATGTACTCCGTTCTTTCAATTTTATCATCATAATCCGTTGAGGTTCAATGTAAACTAGAGCAGACACCGCGAGCATTTATGCGCAAAATTTTGTTGTCAGGGACAACAAACGGTTTAGTCTACTGAATACGTGTATAGCATCTATAGTTTACATTGAATCTCAATGTCATCATCACCACAGCCCGAATTTACCCACTGCTAAACATAACATAGGCCTCTCTTTTTGTGCCAACTTTCAGTTAATTACCTACCTAAAAAAAATTACTATAAAAAAAAAAACGATTTAGCTTTTTGCAGTGGCTCGCAATGTTTTTAAAGACAGAATAGTCATCCGCAGTCGTTGGTCCTCTACTGTAATGTTTATTGCAGTAGAAGCCCTGATAGGTGGGTAAGTGCTCTCATATTCCAATGTAACGATTCTTCTTCTTCTTTTCGTGTGGTTCGTCACTAATCTGGTGTCAGAGTTTGCAAATGTGTGTTGTGTGTTGTGTGTGATGGGTGTGTGATGTGTGTGTGTGTGTGTGTGTGTGTGTGTGTGTTGTGTGATGTGTGTGTGTGTGTGTATGTTTGTGATGTTTGTAATCAGTCAGTCCAGTATTTCAACTATTTTAAGTTGGGGAAATAAATTGTTTATCAAATTGGCTATCGACTTAAATTGCTCGTACATTCAAATCACAACTGTCAAGAATGACAGTTGTATGGAATGGCTATTACACGGTAAATTCACGTAGAGTCCACTTCACCACTGAAGTCCATTTGATGCGGTGCTAGTGTCGATGTCATTGCATCCGATGCATTAAAAGAAAAAAGTAGTTCCACAATTTCCCGCGGGCCTTGTGTCAATTTATATGACCATACTTACACAAAACAAAAGAGATTATTGCTGCTAAGTTTAGTCACAACAAGATAAAAACAAGCACGTGCTATAATAATGAAATCAAAAGTCTATGAAAGAGCACCATTTCCCATCAGGAAATAAAGTCTTAATCTAGGTGAGTAGGCAGCACTAATAGCTCTGTCCAACTTTTTACTAGCAAACGCATTCAAACAATTTATCCTATCCAACACACTGAAATTCCCACTCTACCAAAGCGAGTATAGAGTTGATTTTTCAATAAAGGTGGGAATTCCAAGTTTTGTTCTGTTTAATACTATTTCCAAGAAGAGTTCGTTACGCAGATAGAATCTCTAATTTCCTACGTTAGCGCCAGTGTCAGGAGTTTTACAAAAGGTCCCTTGTATCGAATGTCGTGTCGCTTGAAATTGTGAATAAATTAGCTTTTCAAAGGGTTTGCGCTTTTGTTTTGAGATGAGGATTAAAAGAAATTGGATTTGGCTGATGACGTGATTAATGGGAAGGGAAATTGGAAGCGTTCAGGATTGTGCTCTGACGTTTTGTTATTAAACCTCAATAAGGGGAAAGCGTTTTTTAAATGTAAATAAAACGGCACGGGCGGTTGGAGTATTCTCAACTTGCCAATGATATTTTATCCTAAACTTTGAGGTAGGCACCACCTTCTTGAAATACTATGAAGTAGGTAGTTAGGATATATATTATATATATGTGTTATATTATATTATATTATATTATAGAAGGATTTTAGTAGGAAAGGGTAATTTCGCATTTCCAATCGCCTACTATAAAATAAAATGCTTCAGAATGTTCCCTACATGCCAACATATTTTCATTTACAACTATAATAGCTTTTGTATTCACAAAAATAAAGACCAACAAAGAACCGCAAAATCGCTCACGAGTTTTAAATTTCGCGACGATCAAAAGTTCGCCGGTGTTGAATGCAAAAAGATAAGGGGCGATACAGGACCGGAAGCTACTTCCTGTGGTCGATCGAACATCGAACGTTATTCAAGGCCCGAGCTCAGAATGAAAACTTCCGCTGAGGAGAACATGACGAAACTTCGCAGAAATTGTCAGGAGCTTGTAGGGTGGAGTTGTCTTGGGATATTATTCTGAGGATTTTCTTGGTTTTGAGTCAGAGTTTACGGGAGAACAAAAAGGAGAACAATGAATTAAGCTGAGTAATTTAACATAACCTAACACGGAGATTTAGGCAAAAGTGTTAAAACAAATACACCCACATTTCGCCAGTTATCTCTTTCTCTCTCTTTCTCTTTTTTAAATAAACGTTCCCCCACACTAGAAATTTCTCCTGTATCTTCAACTCCCATATAATAGAGGGCAAGGCATTGTCATCAACCGGGCAGAAAACTCCAGACTGCTACCTACTTTCTAATGAAAACACCCACTAACTTATTTATTTATTTTATAAGTTTAGTAAAGCTCGTTTAGTGGCAACAACCATCTCTAAATATGTTCTATATGCGGATAATGCAGTGGACTACAACATTACTACTTAAAGTTTTGTTAACCTTATGTATTACATATGTTGTAGTTGTTTATTATCTCTTAATAAATAAAATAACATAAACACTTTTTCGGAACAACGCCGTAATTGTGTAACACAGTTTCAATCACAATCCGAGAGGTTTGAAGTTCAAAAGTCGTTTCGTTCAAACTAGGCTGAGAATCAGCACTTTTCTAACGTCAAAATTACATAAGACAGTCCCCCAAAACGCCCACCCTTCACCACTTCCTAGTGCTTTAGCTGGGAAGAAGAAGTGGCGCAACAAACTTCCCAGCAGTACAACTGTCTGTTCAAATAGAAAAAAAAAAGATTCTATATAATAGTAGTAAATTATTATTATTAATAGTATGCAAAATAATTTACATTACGCAACACAAAACATAATTTATATTATAAATTAATAAGATATTTTTAATCCATATTCGTTTAATACTTCGGCTGAACGCAATGAACGTGGCTGAACTGTCAAAATGAAAGAAAATGCAATCAATTGTAATTTTATGTGATACGCCATTACCCCGCTGGGATCGAACCCAGGAGCCGATGTGCAAAAGTCGCGCTTGTGATTGTTACCACTAGATCAATGAGACAGTCATAAAAAGTTTATACTCGTATGTACCTTCCGAATTTATCTCGTTCCGACCGAAATTGTGGTCACAGCACCAAAAGAATGAATCAATGTTAGTTCAATAGCTACTATTATTGGAATTTATTAAGAAAGGAAAGATTCTAATGAATGCATCGTTATCTTTTCGCTGTAGTCTTTAGTTAAGGATGCTATTACTAACAGGATGGAGCATCGTTGCAATACAAATTAATCGCGTATTTTAAGAATTAGAAAAACAAAAGAGGCTCGATTTTATGGATGATTTTTATTAGATTAACGACCGAACTCAATAACCTATTTTCAGTAAAAGACAGATCGCTATTGATGGTAGACAGTATAGTTATATCTGTCATTGAATGTCATTACGTAAGATTCCTTATTCTCTGACAGATTATTGGGACGCTAAAACCATAGATAGATAGGTTTTTTGTCTTCCGTGTGCCAAAACTGGTGATAGATAGGTTACCGTATTGGGTTTGGCCGTAAGACAGACTTAAGATTAATAGTCTATGGTACTTAAGCCGTCTTCTTATTAATAAAGAATCATTGGTTCTGGAACATTCACTCAACTCATTTATTTAATGATATTATTAAACGGATAATAGGGATGATGCTTGGGTCAAAAAAAAGGAATTCTATTTAGTCCGTCAGTTACATAATAAAAAAATATTAGACCCGTATTTTTTGCTTTATCATATAATAAAAAAAAAAATTCGATAAAAACGCATTATAGTTGAGAAGTGGAGGTTGATACGTCACAAGTAAGTATAAAATCTACAAACTAGTGACGTCATAGCACATTTTAACTCAATGTATCGCCGTAATATTTTGATAACTTAAAAATATAAAAAATACGTGTAATTATTTTCTTTATAATCTACAAGAGGGACAAAAAAAAATTTTTTAGTCGTCGTCCCTATTAGGCACTTACAGCCAAGTAGGTAAAGGAAAAATTGCTGCACAAAGTTTTTCGTAAGATGAATCCCGCGCAGAAAGCTCGGTTTAGCACGTTGTACCACAAAAAATACAATCCTGCGCCTAAGGTGTGACCGGTATTATACAGGGTGGCGATGAGGTTATCACATTTAAAAATGAAACTTTCATGACGTTCTTTGAACATACACAATATTTTGTTTGAATAACAATGTGACATTTTAGTCCCTGGAACTTTTTTTTGGTTATAATTTTAACAAAATCTGGAAATGCATAGATATAATCTGAATATGAATACTATTAGGTCAATGACCTGAGGCCGGCGAAGATAGTACACACGGCTACATATATCAAGCTACAAATTTCCAGTATAAGCTGATCTCGCATTGTATAGGATTTCCGTACAATGCAAGGTTAGCGTAAACTGGAATTGTATAGCTTGATGTGTAGACGTGAGTACAAACGCAAAATCAAGCGAAGACTAGCAGATAGTTAAAGAAACTGTTACAAAACAGGGGTAATTAAAACAGGAGTCTGATTTTATAAACCGAGTCACATGCGAGGTTTTTTATAGTATCATAAGATTGTTTTAATACCAAGTTATGTTTAGTTTCATACACTTTATCTAAACTCATGGAATAATATTTCATCAAAACCACAGTAAATAATATAATAACTATGGGACCCCCGCTCCAACATAACGGTGCAGGAGTAGGCTCAGCAGCCTCTACCACAGATTCTAAAATCATTGATCACTGTACTTTAATAAAAAAAAGATATAATTATATATTTTTTGAGCATAATTTTGTTAGGGAATGTGTGTTCTATAGGTAAGTTTCTGACTGAACACTTCTAGAACAATGTTTTGTGCTAAAACAGTTATTTGCTGTTTTTGATAGTTCATAGAATTAAGAAAAGAAAGAAGAAAGAATATACGTTTATTAGCGGTAAACATGACGTAAAAAAAGAACACAAAATTAAAATAGAAACATGTTTAGGGAAAATATGCGTCACATCCACGCAAAATGGCCATCGTTCAGCATAATGCTGCGACCCTATGCAAGACAGAGCCCCAGCGCTGGTTTTTAGCGACAGCCGGCGTTGACGTTATGACGTCGACCGGTGCAGCATATAATAAAATATAATTAAGATATAAAAATAAATATACAATAATTAATTCTACATAAATAAATATAGTATAATATTTAAAAATGGCAACATTCCGTTAAGTCGGCAATCGACTCGCGCGCCGTCGGCTTAGAGTAATCTGTGCGTTATATATTACATTATACTTAGCCTCTATAAAAATCAGCACTCACGAAAGGCACAAACGGTATAGGAATCCGACATTCTGGTACCGCTATTTTTAAACGCGCAAAATGTAGACCCAATAAACTGTCAACTGTTTTTTATTCAAAATTCGGAATGCGACAGAACTGAAGTTGCAACGTTTAAAATTCCTTTTTTATGGCCAGTATCTGTTGTGTTTTGGGAACAATATTTACTACATGGTCATGGTAACCTACGAGTTTCATTTATTTACGACATAGGCACAAAAACTTTTTGGTAAAATTTTATTACAGCCAGTATCAGTCAATGATTGCACACACACGTTGTCGCTATGATTTACTGTCTGTTCCAAAAGTATGGAATGGAAGTGTAAACAAACCCTGTTAGGGTTACATTCTTACGCAATCACTCACTAAAGAGAATTAGTAACACGTTAATTTGTATTTCCTGGGGTAAAGTGTTATTTGGTTTTTCCATCAGGAATTCCTCATTAGCAGCTCGGAGTCTGGATTTGTGCCTTTTATGGGACTTTTTCATAACTGGCGAAATGTGGGTGTACTATAGGTTCACCTCTGCCCAACCTTTCGGGGATTACATGGATTTGTATTTAGAATATTTCATCTTAATATCTCACCACTTTTTCCAACAGATATTGCTTGAATAACATTATTAAATAACATTGAAAGTAAAATTAGGATTTCGGGTTTAAGTAAAGCGGTAGCAAATAATCAAAACACTTAATTTGTAAGTTGCATTACATATTGGCATCCACAGATACGTTTTCTGATCTATTTGTTTACATTTTCATCTAATTCTTCTGGAACAGACTATACTACCTTCAGACGTTTGCCACACTCTATAGGGGAGCACTACGGAACCTATACGTCATCCCCTATAGGAAAGTGATAAATTATTGATAGTGAGCGGAAGGCAATCTTATTTCCGTTCATAATTTCGCCCTACTTTATTCGTGCACCGCAAACATGACGGGGTCTTACCTTACCCTCCTTCGTCTGTGGTGAATTAGAGACTGCATAAAACAGCTTTATAATTATAGCTCATAGGAATGCTTTATTTTTATTTATTATTTACTATATAACTTTCTTCTACAAAAAACTACTGCTATCTTTTTTTTTGTATACAAAAAAAAAACTGTCTGTAGTTAAACTTGTATGACATAGTTATGCACCAGATATAGTCCGAATTCAACCTGTCATCAAAGATCTGGCACTGGCTTCAGCCATCCTAACTGGAATCCCGAGTATTAGTCTACCAGGATATCCGACTATTAAACGAGCAATATTTGTATATATACAAATTTCTAATCACGTTATCGAAAACGACTCTACGATTTCGATAAAGTTGCAATATAGGGGTTTACGGGGCCGCAAAATCGCATATCACATATCTGCGAAAATTTGTTTTCTCCGTATTTTCACCCGAGCAGAGCCCGGTCACCCAAAGTTTAGAACAAGATGGCTACCTTAGAATAATGACATGGCAGCATGGAGATAGTAAGTACCTACTATCATGGCAGCATGGAGATAGTAAGTACCAACTATCATGGCAGCATAGAATTAGTATGAATTATCCTATACTATTAAACGAGCATTCTCTATTTTCACCAGAGCAGAGCTCGGTCACCCAGTGTTAGATAGTTAGGTAGATAATATCTACTTTTTATTGTAAATCCTACACCATATAGATTACAACAACAACCTCACTATAACACTAACGAACAAACAGACAGGTTAAGATTAACATAATTAATCGCACACACACACACACATTTTGATGTCCATTGACGACCTACCAAACTCTTTACAAAACCTTTTCCACTCAAAAGCAGCAATGTATACCTTAATGTCAGCCTCATGTCGCGGCCATAAGACCCTTGCATGTCACAGAATACGTCACTGATAAGGAATGCAAATCCTCTTACAAATACGTGGGGGTCTTATCTACGGGCAATTTGAGGGGCACAACCTAATGCAATAACGTTGCGGAAGGGAGCAATCTTAGGGGTAAGTGAGTGATATGAGTTATGTGGCAGAGACAAATATGTTGTTTGTGGAACTATTTGGTACCCTATAAATTCATATTAATAAACTTTAGCTATTCAGACTACAATGAGGCCCACAATGTTAGGAACAAAATAGCTTAACCTATGTTAGTACTTCATAACTAAAACAGATCTACGGGGTAGTTGCGTAACACACATTAAATGACAATTTATCGTAATGGGTTTCATTTTGACAGTTCACCCACGTTCATTGCGATATTTACGTTGTTGAGACAATGAATTTTCTTTAAACTGTGAAGCAATGGATTAGCAATATCCTTCAAAACTCTCGGATTGTGATTGAAAGTATGATACGCAATTAGGGTGTGGGCACAGTATAAATGAGTAAGAGTATTATATTTCAGCAGTGACCTTAAAATAATTAACTACTAGAGAATCCTTCCGCGTCCGTGCGTAACTCCCGCGCACTCGATACTGTTGCATTCTGATATACACTGAGATTTCGAAGCGCGCCGTTTCAGCCGTTATCTATAAAGATTCTACTACTACTACTACCACTGATACTGTTACTTATTTATACTGTGTTGCGGGTTCGGTTTGCAAGCAACACACCACATTAGCGGGCCGTCTGCCTGGACTGCTATCGACATCAAGATAGTGTAAACTGTGAAAAATATGGTACGGAACCAAGTAGGAAATAATGAAAACATTATGTTGTTTCATAGTTAAAGTAGGCAGCACGTCGGTGCTAACTCTTAGACCAGCGTAGTATAGAGTTTCAAAAGAATAAAGGGTCCCGCAGACAGGTGCGACTCGATGGATTTTGGTAGAAAATTTTCCATTGAAGTGTTCAAAGACATTGTTCTACTAGAGTCGCGTCGCGCTGTCGCGTCGGGTCTGTTTGGGGGAGTCCTAAGAGGCCAGCTTATATTATGTAGTTTTTGTTACCACTGACGTGCGGCATTTTGAGCTGTTTACAGAAAAGCAAAAACACTGTCTTTAGAATTCCTGACGACTATTTCTCTGTGTCTTGTCAAAAGTAACTGAATAGGTACATCTTCATGTACCAACCTAACATTTTACCGTGGTCATCAAAATATTTGTCAAGCGACTATTTGTTTTCAAGAAAGACAATGTTAGACAATAGATGTTTTGTGTCATTGTAAGTATAAGTTGCCTTCTCTTAGCCAAATTAACACAATAACCTTAAAACAATTCCATTGATTGTCGAGTAATCTTCCAAGATTTCATCTTATTTGATGTAAGGAACGCCTGTATAACAAAATTCAGAATTTCTCGAGATCATGTGGTTTAAGTAGAGCGAGAGGTTTTAGAGAGTCTGAAGTAGAGCTTAGTGCTCACCATAGTTTACAGTGAAACGTACAGAATCATAATTATTTTCACCACAAATAGGAAAGCAAGTAATTTTGCATTTTGTAATGTACCTACTTTCAGGAAAATTAATTGTTTAGCAGATTGACACATTTTTGTCTTGTTATAGCAATGCCCGGCTGTCAAAGAATGACAGCTATAAATATACGGACAATACAAGTTGATAGTCAATTTGTTCAGCACTAATTTTCCCGAACATTACTTAACACCGAATCTTTTTTCCAATTGGCCTGGGGTCTCAAACACTTACCTAGAATCCACGCCACCACTGACATTTGACTACGTTTTTTTTAATGCAAGGTCATAGACACTGGCGCCGCGTCTATTGGACTTGAGTTGTGGCGCGGACTCTAAGGTCTATTTAAATCCTTGTTTCCAATTGATGTTATTTCCTCTTAAACAAACATCAACTTTATGGAAGTGTAAATAAATTTGATTTCAGACTGACTAGTACTGTTGAAAATGTCATAAAAAATATGAAGTTGTAGCGAGAACTGAGAACTGAACCTTATGTGTAAGCGTTACAGTTGTTTTTCCTAAAACTCGTCTTTGTTTACATGTTTGGCAAATACATTGCGAACGCATTTACACGAAACCGACTGAACCTTTCCGTTAAAATTCTCGTCATTCGAAAATAGAACAATATACACATACCTATACCTATAAAGCTACTAAATACAATGCCAGTGTACCCGACAGCGATTGAATGCTGATGACGTGTACAAAGGGGGCCCATATAATTGGGTTACTGTTATGTACCCCAGGCGTGAGACTGATTAATTTTGGGAAAACCCCTTATCAAACATAAGGCGGTTCACTGATATGAGATGGCAGGTGGACAGTCTGTTATAGATATATAACATTGTTGGGAATAGGTATTCTATGAATGTTGAAGCTAACAAACGTAACATCACTCCTAAGCTGTATTCCCGGAAGGGTTAGGCAAGGTTTATCTATATAGTATAACCACAATTCACCAGTCATGTTTAAATCCCAAGAAATAGGGGGCGAGCCTATTGGCATTTAATAAAAAAAAAAAAAAGCCTTTTATTTCGTGGAAGAAACAAAGTAATACATTGTTCTTAATTTAAATTTTATGTTATGTTTAACCTACATGGGTTTGTATTTCTATCCAATTTTTTTAAAATCTATTGCCATTAACCGGGCACAAATCCAAACTTCGGGCTTTTACTAAAACAATCCTGATGAAAACAGCCAATGATACAAGAAGTAAGCATAATACATAACGCCTGTATTCCACGGAGGTGAAGAAAAACTACTTTTCGCAAGTTATGTGATGTTTCAAGTAAATTCAGACCCGGGTTGGTACTGAGAATTTGCTAATGGGAAAACCATATAACACTTTGTCTAACACAGTAGTTGAACCAAGGTTTCACGGTGAACAGTCGCGCTTGCAACCACTCTAGACTAACGACGTACCTAGCTCCTAGCAATGGATTGTGACATGAATGTATAAGTGACAGAAAGGACGCTTCACAAAGCCAAAGTTTTTTATAAATAAATAAATGAAATCATTTCATTTCGGACAAATAGGAGATCCAGAAGTTGTTAGTAACGGGTTTGCACTTAAAACACTATTGTTAGTAACTTAAAGCAAAGACGAGTTAATGAGAAGACCAACCATCAACTAGACACGATTTTTGGCGGCACGATTGGCGCAGTGGTTAAGCGATTGACTGCTGCGCTGCGTGTCGCGGGTTCGATTCCCGCACGGAACAAATATTTGTATGACCTACAAGTAGTTGTTCCGGGTCTGGCTGTTTGTGTATGTGAGTTTAAATGTTTGTAAACGCACCCACGACACAGGAGAAATTCCTAGTGTGGGGCAACGTTATTAAAAAAAAAAAAAAATAATAAGAAAGAAGACACAACGAGAAATGGAAACTAGGGTATACCTAAGTCTTCTCACAAATTGCCTTATTATGGCGGAGGAAGTATCTGCCGCCACAACTTTCAGGATGCTATTGTGACCGCCTCTTATTCTGCTCAGAAGTGAGGCCGTTTTTTTACGGATGATGGCATGAAATCCATCGGTATGGGTTACCGCAAACATTTCTGAGGCACTGCAAAAACGAGGCAGTCGCAACAGCATCCTAAAAACATTATTGTATTGGACGCGTAGAACATCCAGCGGCCTTTTCGAATAGTTGACCCAAAGATTACCAGTGCAAAAAAGCGTAATCTTTACTAGGTCAGTACACCAAGTAAACAAGTACCAACTAACCAACAAGCACCAACCAACCAACAAGCACCAACCAACTGATCAAGTAAGTAGCGTAGGACTAATCCCCTACGGCCTACGCGATCTTGAGATAGCGACCATAGTGACATTGATGTCACCATAGTCACACAGGTCGTCGACAAGAAAACGCCCAAGATATTTTTAAACTTTGTGACTCTTCGTATTGGCATACCGTTTATGGCAAGCTCGAGTGTAATTTCCAAAAAAATGCGTATAAAATTCGATGTGCCATATTTACTCCCAGGTACTGTAAAATTGCCGATTGAAGGAATGTACAATTGGAATTTATGTGTCTGGCGCGTTTTGTAGTCATGTCGCACTAGTGCTTGTCTGGGGAAAATTCGTGATGTAATGTTAGTAATCTCAAACGTGACACAATTTGTTTCTCAGTCGAAAGTGACAAAGGGTTATATTGTGACAGATAATAGTACCTATATTTCATGAAAGAAAGCATATTGTTGTCCTATTATTTTCAAATTTTATTTTATGATTATATAATCAATATTGGTATGCACTCGGCGCAATTATAGGCAAATGTTTCAATATTACTTAGTCTTGATTGCAATCAATGCATCGTGAATTCACTTGGACTCGCAGCAGTCTATATCATCTATATGTGAGTAAGAATACGATCACAAGATAAAATATTAATTAATGGAAACCAACCAATATTTCGAATTTTCAAATTAAGGGCAATCAATTAATTTGGACTTCTTTCCAAATAAAGCTCAAGCAACTGGTTCAGTTAGTGAGTGAACTAGCATAATATCCACTAATTAGCGATCCATTCCCAGCCACTGATTGTTTGATCGCTGTCCACCATTCGATCCATTCTGTAACCGAGTTCAGAATGACCCAGTTTGGCAAATTCTCTTGGTTCTCCTTTTATGAAGATATTTTATTAGTTATGAAATTCCATTTTGTTTCGTTTTGAATTTGAAATAAGCAATGAGTTTTTAGATAAGTGTTTCATACTTTCTTTTGTTTTATTTTTTTTGTTGGTTTTCGCCAGAGCACTCTTGGAAAAAGATTTCTAGTAAATAAATTTAACAAAAAACACGAAACCTTGCTTCATACTTAGTCTTTTGATAATAACGACAGGAGTTTGTGGTCGCATTGTGAGGAGGTCTATGCAGCCCTGACCACCGATAGCTTGGACACTGTTTCCGACACAGGCGGACCTTTATTTCTCTTTTTATTGTATCTTTTTAGTGTAAGTAATATTAAAAAATGTAAAATTTAAATGAAAAAAATAAAATAAACGACATTTTAATAAAAATCAGCATCATGATAAACATCAAATCCGCACTTAGGAAACTTCTCAATTGAGAAAGGCGTATTATTGTTATGAGTCTAAAACTTTCGATACAATCAAAAACACATTTGCAAGAATAGACCTAATAAAGGATTAGTTTAAGATCTACTTTAGCGTGAAGTAGCTATTGAGAACAATTTCAGAGAAGCTTTGCCAGACCCTTACCATTATACAAATAGGGATAATAATTATTATATCTATAAGCACTCTATCACTCCATAATACAACATCAAATATTAAGCTAACTACGAGTACTCGTATAGTATGAAGTACCTACTAATGAACATTTACATGAGCAAATATTAATTCATGCTGTAATGAAGAGATTGTCGTTTCGTCGCCTAATCTCGGAATTCCACGCGCTCGAAGTATGCGGGAAATCTAGGAAAACCCAGGACAGCGACAGGATTTAGTAGATTATAGAAAACGAGAATCGGTTATTTCGCTAATTTTAACTCGGTACAATCGATTCGCAAGGTTATCTGACTCTATTTTACGAAGATACGAATCGTGAAAGTTTTATCCTCTATACATATTATAAATTAAACGCCTGCTACACGGTCGCCAACCGCGTCCTACCAGCGGTGACTTTGGTGTTTTCAACCGTGTAGATGATGGTTTACGACCAAATTTTGTTTGACCTTCCAACGCCTTGGTTTAAAGAGCTGCGCTAGCGACCAAGGGCGAATAGAGGAGGTTGAGTCGGCGGCCGATCGTGTAGATGGCGGTTGCCAACCGAAAGTACGTCAATCGTCGCGCGAAGCACACGTTATAGTTATTATACTCTTTGGGCACACGTGTTACGAGCGCAAGTTTTACAAGTTTTGTATGAAAAAGTGCAAAATGGCGGAAGAAAAATAAATTGTTACTGAGTTGATCGAGCTGTAAGGATACCTATCCTGTCTGTGGGATCTCAGTTGTGAACAGTACAAAGACAACAATCAAAAGCGCCTAGCCTGGGAGGTTTTTATTTCTAAATGGTAAACAATTAATTGATCCAAACGCCAATTAGGCATTGCATCGGTCAAAAAATTTGCCATGACGTCTTTACTCCTCGAATATCACGACAGAATGGCATGTTGGCGACCATGTAGTTGAAACAGCTCTGCCGGTCGCCAACCAAGGTCACCTCTGTCGGGGACGCGGTTGGCAACCGTATAGCAGGCACTTCAAGGTCGCTTTTCGCGTCCGTCTATGTAACCCCGTTGTTCTTCTAAACTAGGCAACGGATTTTGATGCATATACTAGAAATCTAAGAAATCTCGATGTTTTGTTAAGTGGTAAAATACGAGCGTACCAGGGGGTCTACTCCCTAAGCAAAATCTGTAGTATCGGCCGAAGTTACGGACGCCTCGTGCTCCGTCTGACTCACGGACATACGTAAGTGAAACGGAGCGCGATGTTTCCGTAACTTCAGTCGAAACTACGGACTTCTCTTAGATAGTAGACCCCCAGGGGCGGATCGCTAGTGATCATATATTTTGCAGATTTATGACCTGTTTCGCCACTGAATATGTCATTGTATCTGTAAGCGTATCATGATCATTTCTATATCTACTCTACGAAGACAAAGAGACATTTCTTTCCTTAATTTTTGACATCGCGCCGAAGTAATCTTTCTTAAATCTGTCATTTTATCTTTCATTTCTTCAGTTCCATCTACGCCTGCTGGTAGTTAATTTCATGAAAATTCTATTCCATTTGTTTTTTTCGTACACTGTAAAGCAGGCTTTAAGCTTGTGATATCTATACCATTCATATTTTATTTAAAATTTGGGTACAGGTCATCTCTCGTCGAATTACGTCATTCAGTCTTCAGTTTTCCTTTACCACCTTAAATCAAAGTCAATGTAAGAAGACATAAAATTCCTAACATACATTCAACAAGACTCATAAACAGTGTAGCAGGAACAGGTGTCCTATAGAAACAAAAACAAACGAACATTAAAACTCTTTACATTTCGCTGTGGAAAACATTATTCTTTATT
This sequence comes from Xanthia icteritia, assembly GCA_949128155.2. Taxonomy (NCBI): domain Eukaryota; kingdom Metazoa; phylum Arthropoda; class Insecta; order Lepidoptera; family Noctuidae; genus Xanthia; species Xanthia icteritia. The sequence continues at coordinate 4,452,224 of OX421943.2, forward strand.
CCTAAGGAAATCATAAACAACGCTGTGTCATTCTTGCCCACAAGTCAAAAGCGGCTTACGTACCTTTAAATAAACAACTTTATAAAAACATCCATGAAAACAGATTCCCACCTTTATATCTTTTGAATTAAGAGTTAGAGAAGGCAGGGTTAGTTGTAAAGATAAGATGGCTTTCCCTTTCCGGACTTACCTGCACGTTTGTCTGTCATATATAGTTGTTTATTGACTATTGTTTTCGTGTTTGTAGTTCACGTGACATTAAATTAATGTTTGCAAAATGAAATAGGATATAATTTGTTTAAAATATGGGTGTTATTTAAGATATAACGACACGAGATAGCTGTTTAGTTACTATATTTAAACTTGCAGGGGTTATGTTTTGCAGCTCTTTCTTGCAGAAGATACATCAATAGATAGATAGATAAATCATTTATTTAGTGCACACAATAAACAGCACAACATACAAAATGACGATTAAATTATTACTAATTAGCTATTAGGAAATAGCTGCAAGGTGCCAATATAAAAACAAATAAAAAAGGAAGAAAACAAGACATTGTGATGACACTATTGGCTATGACACACTTTAAAATAAGGGAATGACAACGAACATAAAAAAGTGCGGTGTGCGTCTCAAGGTTGCACCAAATGGGAGTCCAGCTCAGCATGTGCCAGGCAAATACACCTGACGCTGATATTCTGCTGAATCCCTGTAGTGACATACGGACGTCGAGTAAATGACATATATATACGAGTTATTGGTGTTGTGAAAAAGTGAAATGTGCGGAGTGAAATGTAAGTATACCCGCAATTTAAATATTGTATTCTACAGTAAAATTTTAGCATTTGGAATTTTTTTTTTTTTTTCAATCACTGAGCAATGATGTAATGGTATCAGCTAGCCACAGTTTTACTGTATATTTCAGGACAGTAAAGACTCCCGAATCTAACAGAACAACTTCTATATGAAGACGTCATGGAAATTTTTCTACCAGAATCGCTTCGCGCCTGTCTGCGGAAGCTTTAAAGCCTCATTTACAATATGAAATTTTCTTGCTTGTGGCATACAATAAAATTGAAGCAACAAATGACTTGCATCCTCTAAGTACTGTTTAGACGGTACAAGTTTAAAGCGCACCGTGTAAATCGCGCTTTAGTGCTTTACCAGGGTAATTTCCATTATGTTGAAAGTTAAGAAAACTGAGCCTAACGCTAGACTACTGCATTAGCCTCACCTTTTTTGCGGCACAACGTTTTGGTTACTACAAACCAATAACTTCCTTAATATGCATACCTACTTTTTCAATCGACCTAGCCTTTTCCCAACCATCTTGGGGTCGGCTTCCTGTCAAACCGGATGCAGGTGAATACCAGTATTTTACATGGAGCGTCTATCTGACTGAACAACCCAGTTACTGGGTAATACAATACCCCTTGGTAAGACTGGTTTTCAGACTTTTGGGCTTCTGACTACCCGTAACAAATGTCAAAGATTTACGGATGATAGCCGGGACCAACGGCTGAACGTGCTTTTTAAGGCACGGAGGAGTCTCGGTATGTAAAGATGGTGATTTAACCATTTATGAACACACGCATATAAACACACGACAAGAAAAAGAAAAGAAAGACGTATAAGCCTTGGTTTGCACGGACGTATTTCTATAGCGGCGATTTTTATTCGCACACTGGATTTTCAACTCTCGGTATTGAGCCGAGCATTGAGAATCCAACAGAGCGCATCTAGCGCGTTAAGAAAACACACTGTTGGTTGGATATTCAACTCTCAGCGCTAAGCAGAGCGTATGCATATTTCTTAATAAATCTCTTCCAGCATACCTGCGATAAGAAAGTAGATAAAACGATATTAAGACAACATGGGTAAGAGTAGAAGAAAGTGGAATATTTTATGTGCTAAGTAAACCCTGCAGTCCATTCATGTCAATAAAATTTAACGATACAAACGTATAAAACCAAAAATTATCACGTCACTGAATGATTGTTCATTGACTCGCTAATTACGCACTAATAGGTATTGTCATACGAGTCATACCTAATTTAATTAATAAACCCATTGATTTACAGTAAATAGACTAAATAGGTCAACAGCGTAAAACTGAGCTTCGACACAGGTTCGATCAGTTTTCATGATCGGTTCATGAATAACTGCGCTAAGTTCAAGCATTTATGTTTGCGGTTATATTGATGTGTGGCAGCTCGTTATAAAGTTATATTTGCTTTCTACGAGTGTTTCTTAGATCTTTAGGAATAATCACCTTACGAAAACGCTGATTGCTTTTGATTTTATTCACATTAAACTAATTATACCTGCCATTTGTGTGTTGTCAAAATCACACATAGTGGATTACGTCGTTGTGTGGTTTCGTTATGTATACTCAATACTTTATTGCATGCCATAATGTGTACATAAAAACAGTTGGTATGTTAAACATAGAATCAATTATGGACCCTGTCGGGCACAGCAAAGTGAATTTTTACAATTATTTACAAACATTTCATTAGGAGAGAGGATGAAGGCGCTTACTTGTTTAGAAAAATAATAAATGAAATAGTACCTAAAATAGTTTTTTGTGCTATTTATTTTTTGTTTTATTTATTTGTATTGAAGTATGTGTTGTTAAATGTATGTTTATAGCCAAGATTTTCGTTGGTTTCCTGTTTATACGGAAATACGTCAAATTTGTGTGTAAAAAACCGGCCAAGTGCGTTTCGGACCACGCTCAATGAAGGGTTCCGTAGTCAGGATGAATTTAGTAATTAGTTTAAAATCAGGTTCACATTGCAACTGCAAATATAAGTTTTTACGCACAATATTGAATGATTTACCATGTTATTTTAAGACGATAGACTTTTTATAGGTTTTCCTGTAATCTATAAGTAAGAGAACTATTCGGTTTTTTTTTAATTTTAAGCTCAGCATTTTCGGAGATCCTTATCTACGAAACAGCTGAGCAAGAAAATTGCTGTTGGGTAAGAAAATTAGAAATCTCAATCAATCAATCAATCAATTTTCTTAAATATCTTCAAAAGTATTTTTATTAAAATTATAAATAAAAAATGTTTGAGATATTCACAACAGGCCCTTTTATTTTATGTCACATGGTACAGTTTGTTAAACATTTTTTTTAATTTTCCAATTTGCCACCATAAATTGACCTCCATACTCGTATTCAAAATTCATTTATTTGCTGTATACTATGTTTGGGTTCCAGAAATTCATATGTATACGTTTCAACTAAATTGGTCCAGTAGATTTGGAGCAAATTGCCTATGACAGACGGACAGACAGACACACGAGTGATCCTATGATGGTTCCGGTTTTTATTCGAACGTACGGAATCCTAAAAAGAGCAATGGTTGCAATTGTAATGTGTGTGTCCTTGTGGTTTAATCTAAAATAATAAAAAGTCTTTAATAACGGCATCCACTCATACTTTTAGCGCCACAACAAGCCCGTCTAATTAATTGCAATGTTTCTGCATGTGCTATAATTTACAATCGTAATTTGATCCAAAAATATCTCCGAAAACGGCGCTAATTTCATCACTCATATTAAAACTCGATCGTAGTCGCGCCTATACCCGTACTGATGCGTAAACAAGCCCCTCTCCCGTCGCGTTTCAAGTCCGTTGTCCTTCTCCAGGGATTCGTGTTCATTATCATTTGTATTCACGCAGACAGCACCTGGAGTTCTGTCGGCACAACAAGATTTATGACGTCACCGTGCAAAACTTTCCCTTTGTATGGTAATGCGTCTTTGACGGATTTTTGAGGATTTCTTGTTGTGAACAATGATTTTTGAGGTGTCGCGTTTAAGTCGAATTGGGTCATTTGCAGTGTTGAGGATGTTGCTAGGTTCTGGCTAGCTGTAGATTGAATTTTGGGAATCATAGACAAGAAGAAAAAATAAGTTTTTTTTCAATTTTCCGTAATAGCCGGAGTCACACGTCATTACTAAGTCATGTAAGTACTCCTTATGACCAAAGAAATCAAAGACCCCTACTTTCTTGAATATACCATGATTAAGTTTTTTTTTCGCATAAAATGTACAGTATGTCACCCGGCCCATGATAACGAATCGATTGACACCTCATTCACAATATCGATTGAGTAGTTAAGGCGCTACGGTGAAAAATACGTCAATACAAACATACATTAAACATAGACTGCTAAAACATAACCGTTCCTTTTGTCTTCGCCGTAGTTTGGTAATAAAAAATAATCAGGATGAGTTCTATCACCAGCATAATTTTATGTAGTCCAACTGGATACGGCTGTATTCGTAATTTAACGTAATTATTTATGTAAGAAGCTTCACAACTAAATCACTGGGCAGTTACGATGTGCCATGAACATATTGTTTGCCAGGCTTTTGGTCTCCAGACTATCCATATGTCCACTAATTACATAGCAGTACAAAGTAATAAAATCCAATAAATATGTGAAAATGACTAGGGACCCAACTATAATCATTTGCAGGGCAGATGATGTGCAGCGCTGATCAAGGTGACAGCAAATAGATGCAGCGCACAAGGTATAAAATCGCATGACACTTAATTTTTTATCTGTAATGGACCTGGTAAACACGTTTATGGTGAGTCAGTTTTCTTACAAAGTATGTATTTGATTAGCATGCGAAGAGCCATAATCCTAACAATCAATGCGAAAGTGGGTTTGTTTGTAACGCTTTCACGCTAAAACGGTTGAACGGATTTGAATGTAATTTGGCACATGAGTAGACCATGACTTGGAGAAGAACATAGGCTACGTTCTGGATCGCAGACGCAGTCGCAGGCAACAATAAATACATTTTCATTGTGATAGCGAATTCATTCCGTTTTATTAGCGAACCCATTCTGTTTCATTAAAACCGTAATTGATCAACTGACAATAGCGACGTCTGTGATTGATCACTCTGTCATGTAGCGATATTAATGCTGATAGTGTTATCACTCAATTAAAATCTGAACATCAACAAGGAAGTACCATAATTATACGATATTATATATACCTACTTATAACAGTAACAAGCATAATCTAGTTACTATGCCTTGTGAAATGTAAAACTTTTCTAATGAAGAAAAGTTTCTTTGGTGTTGCTCCACAGGTGTATAATAAGATACCTGATGAAATAAAATGTATGCCATTGCAGAAGTTTAAGAAAACACTTAACGGGTTACTGATTGAAAAATGTTATTATACTCTAGATGAATTTCTCAATGACAAATTTCTATAATTATAATGCTGACATAAATTCTTTAATAATATACAATAATATTTTTTTTTTTTGACTTGAATTATTGACATTAAATTTTGACATGACATGAAATTGACACTGAATGTAATAAAATTTAATTTGATTAAGACTAACTAAGCTTTAGATTTTCATATGCGGTAATCAGAATGTATTTAATAGTCATTTGTCATTCAATAATAACCCCTTTCCTTTTTCAAGGCATTCAGAAAACCAGACCTTACTGAACACAGCAAGGTCTGTGGTGTCATCACCACTGCTCTCAAAACGGTGAAGGAAAACATCGTGAGAAAACCGGCATGTCCTAGAAACAAAAATTCGAAGACATGTGACATCTACCAACACGCACTGGGCCCGCGTGGTAGATTATAGGCCACTCCCTCTCAAAGAGAGGGCGCCTGTGTCCCAGACACAGAGTGGGAAAATTATAGGCTGATTATGTAAGGTCTGGTTCATGGTGGTGCAACAAAAGCGTATCTGAAAGATTTGGGGGACGCCTTTGTCCAACAAAAAAATAAAATTTTACTTAAAACCATGCTATATGAAGCCAAAGCATGAAATCCTAAAAATAAAGTCAAATACTTAGTGCATTCTACTACCGCAGTCAGTTTAAGACTGAAAACTGGATAAATATGATGATAATAATTATAAAACTATGTCCTTATCGGTCTGACAGATGCTCCTATTCACTGTGCCTATCAAGTGCCGACGTAATGATATACCTTACATCCTATTCAGCACAAAGCTACAAATGATCTACAATCGTATAGAAATACATATAGGGTCCAGATTTCAATAGGACACTAATTTTAAGTGACGTTATTTAGCCATTGTCTGACCACCATTGTAACCCGTTCCCCCCAATAAGTTGCCACAGCATTCAAAGGGATAATCAAAATCTTTGTTCGGTCTCACAGCAAAACGTACATTGAAATACCACAAGTACACCAACAGTTTTAATTTTTACGTTTTCAACTTCCAAAGAGATGACATCTATACAGGAAACTGAAAGGAGTTCATTATCATTCTTTTCACCATAAACACCTGAGATCTCTACATAGATCTACAAAAAGAGATTGTAATGTCAACAAAATAGAGTCTGAAATAGCTTGAATTACAGGTAATGATGAAGTTGAGATTTTCTGGCAGTTGTCAGAGGGAATAAAAAATTGGTGGAAGCGAGTGTGAAATCAATGGGGATTTGTGTGACCGTTCTCAGGTATTCATAGAGGTACTCGTATCGTTAGGAAAGTTTCAGAGGCTTAAGAAATATTCAAATATCTTGCTGTAGGTACGTGGACGTGCGAATGCGGCGAGCTTTTTGGGCTTTACTTCTTAGTGAAGCAAAGGTCAGGGAAATTTGAAAATAAAATGTAAGTAGATACTTACGCGTTCTTGTGTGGCATATGTGGCATTATAAAGTATTTTTCTATGAATTTATGTATTATTAGAAAGCAAAAATCATCATGATTAATAGTCCCTAAAGCAAAAAATATGAAACCATAAATTGCAACTTTTTTAAGAAATAATACCAACCTCGGAGGTGTTGCCAACAAAATAATAACAAAATCTGCTCACAATATATCCCCTCAGATTTTAACTCAGTTTGCAGTATCTTTAACGTTGGTTATTAAGAGCGTAGTTCCAAAAACAATCAACACGCAGGGTAAAACACTTTAAATCATAATTTATACGTAATTAATAACAGCCCAGCCAGAAAGGAGGAATAATAAATTTTAATTATGACAAATGACGTCACGGAACGCGTTAAATCGCTAGGGTTGTTACCAAAGAGGTAGTAAATTACCCGAGGGATGGGTAATCGCACGTAGAAGTGGGTGACGATAGGATTTAAAGGGTGAATATTGATAGGGAAAAACAACCGCGGTGTAGAGCGATTAAAGCGCTTTATTTGTTTAAATATTAAATAAGGGTCGCACCGTTTTTGTTGACACCTACTTAAAGCTTTTAGAATATAATTAAGCAAGTAGGTACATAAATTATTCCCACAATATGTAACACAACAAATTAACAATATCTTCTTAGATATTGTTAATTTGTTGTGTTTGTGAAAGTGATTGTTTATGTCTAAAAGTAAGGTACCATTTCGTAGCCAGCAGCTTCAAACTCAAACTCAAAGCATTTATTTCAATTAAATCATTTACAGGCACTTTTATATTGTCAAGAGGTCGATCAGTCAGAAATATGAAGCTAGTTGCCCATTCCAAAGCGTAGGTTCCTATGGAGAAGAACGAGCAACTCCACGGACACTCTTTTAAGGCAGGCGACGCGTCGCCGCGTCACGACTGGTTTCTATGAATTTCTATGAAATACCTTCCGCGACACGTCGCCATCATAGAAGTACATAAGAATAGGTAGGTACATAGAAACCAGTCGTGTCGCCGCAACACGTCGCCTGCAGTTGCCGCCTGCGGTCGGGTACAGAATTCTACCTTTACACAGACAGTTTAAAAGTAGTATGCTTAGGCGCATTGTTACCACATTTCAAGTACTAATAACATGCATTAAAATAGAGCGGATAAAAGAATTTATCAACTTTTCTAAAATTAGAAGTAAAATTTAACAACTGAAAATGTTGGTAAACTTTGTTTTCCTAACAATACAAACGATGAAAAAACCTCTTGAATAACTTAAATAAAAACAAACAAAAAATTCAAAACAATTTAAATCATAACAAATTATCAGGAGTGTACAAACGTGGGGAGAGGCCATTGAACTTTGTATTTTATGAAATTCAGGCATTTTCATTGAACGTTGCTCTCTCCAAAATATTTGAAATAAGAGAAGTAAGTAAATTCTGCTATTGTTTTAGAATGTGGCTTTAAAATGTTCTTAAACTTAGTCCTAACTTGATGGTTTAAATTATTAGCTTGGTAACATTATGTAAGGTTTTATAAACTTTTTCAGCGACATACCGTACGCAAAACAAGTGCTGGACGTGGAGTTACGGACAACAGTGTTTAGCATTCGCTACCATAACCTACCTCGAGCTTTAATGTACCAAGTAATTTCTAACGGGCTTAGGGAATTTTATAGCCTAATGATCTCTGTGATACAATGTCTTATTGCCGATTCTTATTATTACGGACCGTCATTGGTTAAGCTTAAGACTTGTATCTTTAACAATAATGAAGCAAATACCTCATAGCTTTGCATAGTAGACCCTCTAAAAACTATCACAGGTAAAATTAGTTTACGAATCTATTTATGGTCTAAGATCCGACCTAGAGACGACCACCCGTCTGTTTAATGGATGAAAAGTATTTTATATCAAATTTAGTATGTTAAAAAATATATCGCGAGTGGGTTGCTAAAAAAATCCTGGGCAGTCTATGATAAATTAAAAATTCAGAAATGACTTTTTTTCAAAAACAATAAATTAGGCAACAAAAGATGTTACCATTGGTAAGCAAAATGTTTCCTTTTTGTTTAAAGGAACTGAGCATTACACGGGTGATTATTTTGACGCGTGGTTTGGTTATCGAGGCCAATAGTAATGGCGTGAATTAAGGGGTAACTTATACTATGAAGGGGTTACTTATAAAATGCCTGTACTATTATGTAGGTAGGTATACCTCTGCCTAACCTTTCAGGGAATACAGACAACTGGTATGCTGTTATGCTAAAAATCCTTTGCAGTTTATGTTTTAATAGCAAGTTCAAAAATATCAAACAAACCGTAAATAAATACAAACAAGTATAATTAGAAATATATAACAGAAATACAGAACAAACTGCTCCAGCCAACTCGGAATAATTCCATTAATATATGAATAATGTCTAGACCCAGGCGCACGTGATAGTCTCATTAATGTAAATATTTAATAATCTAACCTCTATTTAGAAATAAGGGTCGACGTGAAAAACAGTAGAATGATTTATGTTTTCAAAGGACGGTCATATGGAAATTATAAAAAGTAGGTACCTATCTATAGGTGTTTGTTAATTACTTAAAGGAGTTAATTAGCAATGATTTTATATGTTACTAGCTTTTGCCCACCGCGTCGCAACCCATCGCCCGCCCGCGCTATTACTTCGTTTTCACTTAGCGTTCTCTCAGACATTTTTTGTTTTTGCTCGGCTCCTAAGGGCCGTAGCGTGAGGTTACATAGCTTTTAACCTTTCTCAAGAATTGGACTATTCAATGTCAAAAGAATTTGTCATGGAATTTGGCATTGAAAAGTCTAAAATGTGTGAACAGCATATGTCAATCCTGTTGAAAGTAGTAGAAATACGAAACGCTTTGAAAGCGATTTCGATTTGTCTAGGGCCTTTGATAAACTAATGATTACTTCATTAATGATGAATGGCACATGTAAAAACAAACATAAAGTAGAATTTATTAGAAAACATTGGCTTATGTGTGGTTTTGAGAGATTTTTTTAAATCGGTTTGCAACTACTTCACACTTCTTCTTCCCAGCTAAAGCACTAGGAAGTGGTGTTTTTGGGGGACTGTCTTATGTAATTTTGACGTTCGAAAAGTGCTGATTATTAGCCTAGTTTGAATAAATGACTTTTGAATTTTGAACTAGTTAGAGCAGAATTGTAGTCATGGGCTATTATTTTTCTTAATTAAAAGTCGTCAATCACAAAACACCGCAAATTCTGTTATGAGAAACAGTAATTCTTGGTACACCTATAAAGTTCTATATCTAAAATAAGGATAAAACGTATGTACCTACAACTAATTAATCTATTAAAACTAGAGAATCCATAGAGCAGGATTAAAACCACCATAATATTCTACCGCGTCATAAAATAACCCGACTAAATTTAATGTTCTAAGCGGCGTACTACGCAGTATGATAATTGTGTATATCGCAATATATTCGTGTTATCTAGTTTCAGATCGGGTTGCGTTGACTGATGGCATGCAGCACACACCGCACGTTGATAGATGTTGTACTCGCAGCGGTAGTGCGGGAGCGTGGAATCGAAATATCTGATTGATGTATAATTGGTAGTTTGTCATTTTGTAAATAATACTAGCCTGTTATTGTCTCACTGCAGGCAAAAGCCTCTTCTTATACAGCGAAGGCACGAGCATTGATCACCACGCTTGCTCAAGACAGGATGGCGATTTTAGACTTATGTTAACTATAAGTCCAGGTTTCATTAAACTCAGAAAGTACATATGAATTGAAAAAAATGCATTGGTACTTGCCCGGATTTGAACCAACAACCTCGTGCATGAGAAGCGAGGCCTTAACCACTGGACTATCACGACGACCGACCATAGTGACAACCATTTTGTAATAAAAAATAAGTAAGGTTTTATCCTTTCAGTAAAAGAAAGTTAATACCTTATAACATTATTTACAAAGTAAACAAAACAACTGAATTCCAGTTTTTTTTATTTTTGGCGTCCGTAATAGTCAACTTTCTTACAAAAGCCTTAGAAAACCAAGGTATGTTTTTTGTGTTGTGTTTTTATGTTTTTCTGAATTCATTTATTTAGAATGAAAGCACAATAGTACCTATAATACTTAACACGTATTTTCAAAACTAACAATACGACTCAAACTAGACGTTTTGTACCGTAATAATCCTCTTATGTCCCTCTGGTATTGAAATAAACTCTGAAAAAGTTAGTAAGCTTATTTTATAAAAGCCTCTGTTCCGACGTCATGTGATGCTTAAATATTGTGGTCCAGACCGAACATTTTTCACCAATAAAACACAACGAAGTGCAGAAGCGCGCTGTCTGAGTAACTCCAGGCGTTCATAAAGTAATTCTATGAATAAAGGAGTTTTTTTTTTTTTTATCATTTAAAGCACCTACCTAAATCCACAACCCAGCTCCCGCGCTACCAACATAGGGAGGGAAACCAGCGAACTACGAAACACCCAAATGCTCATTTATCCGTAAGTGATAAATAGGCCTGTATGAATTCCGAGGAGACGTGGTGGCGCCCCCTAGCGGATAATGAATATATAATGAACAAATCTTTACCTGCCGCTAAGTGAAACCGAGTGTAGATAAAGTATGAGGCTGGTTAAGGGGCAGGTTCAAATGAAACCTGAAAAAAATGATTGGTATGGTAACCTGGTATTTATTGTGGTGACTTTTGTTAGTGGCTTTTGTGGACATGATAATTATTCAGATTTGTTACAGCTGTAATAGCAATCACGTCATTTCGTTTAAAAAACGTTATTATTTTTATTAATTTATCTATCTTTATATAGATTCTTTTCTATTTTGTGAATGTGAGAACGCTGTAGGCCTAGTGGACTGTAGATTTGTTGAAAATCATTATTCTGTTAAGTACCTACCTGGTACTTGTTGAAAGACCTACACTGTCCTCCCATACCTAATAACACTGTTATTTGAAAATATTGTAAAAGCCCATTATTTTTAAAAGAGTAACCGTGAAGTTTCTTGCCGGCTCTTCTCCATAGGAAACAACCAATTGGAACCGTGCACCTAGCTTCTGACGTTTCGTAAGTGCCCTTGTAGGTTTATGTGAAATAAAATATTTTGAATTGAATTGAATTGAAAAAGAAAATGTTCGGTTCTGAATCTGAAATAATAGAGAATACATTGTGTTTTTTTCAATATTTTGTTAAGAGTAAAATTTATACCCACCTATAATAAGAAACTGTGATTAAAAATTAAACATTATTAAGTATATCTTACATTATAGAGAATTTTCCTTGCAAAAGAAAAAATTAAATTGTTAAAATCCTTCTCTCGATTATCATCTATTCTGAGCCTCTATGTAGAGACAATTTAGTAAAAAAAAAAAAAATGTTAAACGAACAGAGAGCACTTACCTATTAATTAGTTATAAATTATAGTTATAATTTTCCATAGTAAAACGTAAACTATTCTGAAAATTATTGTATTTATAATACAATAATTTTCAGAATATAATAGGTATAAATAAATATAAATAATAATATTTATTATTTATTTATTTGAAATACAATATTTTTTTTATTTCCAATTCAATTAAGAAAGTACCTATTGAAATAATTGAATGCACAGGAAAGGTATCTCTTGAGTAACTGCTTGCGTAGTTTAAAGTATTCAATTAATTTAGTAAAACTTCAACGCTAATGACGTCATAATATTGTAGGATTTATAAAAATGATATTTTTTTAAACACTACCCTGTCTTCTCTTACCAATAAAATATTGGTGCAATAAAGTAAATATTCACTAGCCATTTAAATAATTAGACTATTTTAATAAGTTAAAAAACTGATTCAAAGATCCGTCCCTTTAACATCACTGATCCATTGAAGTGCCTATTGAATGGCAATGGAGTCTTAATAAGATCTTGGACGATTAATACCTAGTACTATTATCTTTGAATACCAAAGACACTGCTTTTCGATTGAATTAACCTTGCTATCAGACTAAAATTCATCACTGAAATAACTTTTGACATCGCAATGTAGCCTCTATTGATTTATTCTTCTACGCTAGAGAGGAATGATGTTAGAATAATTTGATATCCATTTTCAATATTCGAATCTAGAATATTCGATGTGTTTTTGTTATTTGCTTTTTTACTAACAGCAAGAATTCTTTTATTTTCGATCAACAGGCCCATTTCAGAATTCGGTTCATTTTATTTTTTTGTTTTCGGGACTGAGTGGCCGGACTCATATTGCAAGAGTATAGAATGAGCATGAATTATCAACTAATCATGCTCTTTCTCATTCATTCTTTGCTCAACAAAACTAACCATAAAAATAGTAAGTACATCTACTTAATATTATGCATGTGCTTGAAAAAGCGTTTTCCAAGCAGCCAAATTGTGCGGAAAGTGCCACTTTGTCACACTAGTGTTTTTTACTTTTCAGTTTTTGTTTTGTTTAGAGTTTTTATTACTTTTCAAATTATCATTCATAATAAAAGGTACAAAACTAATACTTCATTAAACATGTTATTACTCTAGATTTTGATTTTGATCAATATATTAATTTTTCAATATATTTATTTTTATTTCTTTGCACAATGCATAGTAAAACGTAAGATGATTTCCGCACTAGTAGCATAAATAACTATTGTTAAATTCGTTAATTCACTGATAGAAGCACAGCCTTATCCGCTGGGAAAAAGTATTTATTGGGACAAGCATAGGAGGTCTCAATTAAATTAAACACACTCATTCAAAACAATAAACAATAAAAATAAAAACAAAGTAAAATTAAAATCAAAATAAAAGCAGAAAGTCCTGTGCGATGCCAAAAGGCTCCTATCTCAGCATGATGGTAGGAGAGCGGTATTCTGATATTCTGTGGTATTCTGATAGGACCCGTAGTGATGTCACGGATAGATAGATACAGAAATAAAAACTAAATAAAAATAAATAAAAACAAGAGTTCCTTATAAAACGAAGGTCAGCAATAAGCTCAATTTGTGAACTCCAATCTATATGGTCCTCACATGATATGACCAAGATTATGTCTGGACTTTAAAAGAGACTGGGCCTCTGAGTTTATTTCGGCCTTTCTTCTCGGAGTAGTCAGATTGTACAAACCTATTACAGAAATAAAATTATTTATCATTTAATAAGGAAGGTCTTTTGAAAATTGACTAAAGGGGTTAATTATGGGATGAACGTTTGTATGAAAATTGCCAATTGGAAATCGCATCGAGCACCGTGAAAAAAGCTGACAATTGTTGGTAAAATCTTCAAAAATCAACCAATCTTACAAAAGGACCACCCCGTCAAAAGTGTAAAAAATAAACCCCCTTCATTAGTAGTTGCGCACAATTTTACTCTCTTCTAACTGACTTTCAATTAACTTAATAGGCATGTGCCAGTCACGATTGTTAGCCAATTAACTAATGAAGTTGAGTCCGGCCGTACTACAAGAAATTCAGAAGAACAACTCTTAAGAAAACGTGGTAAAGAAAGCCAGATGCAGATCAGACCAACTATCATAATTTAAACAAATAATGAACAAGAGGAATAAAACTATATAAGTATAACATAAAAAAGACCTACTTACTCAAGCATATATTATATTTACTTAAAATAAATATTATAACAATTTATAAATGGAATTATCAGACTACGTAAAAAATATAAACACAATTAAGCGCTTTTTCTCCTCTCTCCTACTATGCTGTGCCCAACAGGGTCCATTATGGTGTCAATAAATGTAAGTCTACCAACTGTTTTACTAATATTATGGAATTCAGTAAAGAATTGAGATAAAAGTTATATTAGAAAAACTACAGTGATAGTTCTTTCAGCAGGTTAAGCCTCAACTGTCTATGTTTCACAACGTATAATGTTATACATTATACTCCACAACTTTTTATCCGTGAATTATATCCATGGGATTTGGAAAATAAAGAAAGAAAGAAAAAGTATTTATTGAGACAAGCACAGGAGTACTCAAATTAAACTAAACACACACTCATTGAACAATACAAATTAAAAACCAAGTAAAATTAAAATAAAAGCAGAAAGTCCTGTACGAGGCCAAAAGGCTCCTATCCCAGCACGATTAGCGCAGCGACATTTATTATTCAATGTTGAGCTTCCAAAAAGAAGCTTATGGGTCACGCAGTATTGGATTAGGATAGGTAGGCATCATGTTACGTTAGGTATTTTATTTAGTAATATTTTAAACAGTTTTTTAGGGTTCCGTACCTCAAAAGGAAAACACGGGACCCTTATAGGATCACTTCGTTGTCCGTCTGTCAAGACCTTTTTCTTAGAAACTCGTGGTCTTTTGTTGAAATTAATATCAAATAAGTATGTCTACGGTCCCTTGGAGCTCTAAACCAATTAAGCTTCTAAGTCTACGTAATAAAAAATACGGTCTTAGCGACATATTTTGATACTCGCAAATAAATCAAAACCTATAGGGTACTTCCCGTTGACCTAGAATCATGAAATTTGGCAAAAAACAAGGTCTCACAACACAAGTCAAGGAAAAAGACCGAAAATCGTTAATTTGTGGATCTATCACACGATTATTATTTTTTTGTATATCTTTTATCGATGTATGGGAGAATGTTTTCCAACTACAAAGTTTGTTTTTGGGATAAATTAATCCCAACTACGGAACCCTTCATTGTTCGTGGTCCCACACGCACCTGGCCGGTTTTTTAAAAAATAGGCTCGCCCCCTTTAACGTGAGAATTAAACATAATCGGCGAAATATATATATAATATATATTATAATACTGGAAGCTAAAACCTTAAAGAAAAACAGGCGTGATGATACGTAATGTTATTTTCCTGCCTTTTCGGTTAAAAAAAAAAAAAAAACCGCAAAATTATTCTAGTGGCCACAACATTAAGGCCTAGCCCGTACTGCAAATTTTATTCGCGTGAAATTTTTATAAAGAAAGAAAGAAAAAGTATTTATTGGGACAAGCACAGAAGATCTTAATTTAACTAAACACACACTCACTAAAAATGAAAATAGAAAAATATAAACAAAGTGAAAATTAAAATAAAGCGGAAAGTCCTGAGTTATCGCAGTTCTGTAACACATGGTATCTTGGTATGTATCTACACTGACTGGCGATTAAACATTCGCGCTCGTTGCAATGCCATACACTGAATGTAAACTGCGAGAATAAAAATCGCGCGAATAAAATTTGTAGTTCAGGCTAGCGCTAAACAATAATTCTGTGAGTGATACTTCTACATATACCAACGTATTGTATGGGTTCCGAGAATGATTTCACGCTGTCGACAGATTTGTATGACGAGTCCCATCTCGCTTTAAAAAGGGGATTTAAAGTGGGACACGATGGTTCATTATATTAGTGCGAATTGTAGGCTCTGAGGGGTTTGGATTTTACTATAGCAGAGTGTTTTTGATGTCATATTGTTTGATCGAGTGATTGCATGCAGTTGGTAGATTAATGAAGTGAGAGGAGTTTTGAATGTAAGTGCACTTCATCATCCTCCTGTAGGTATCTAAATTTAATTGGGGTTGATGCAGCATGTCGTGTAATAGCATTCTAATCCACAAAATATGTTTCCTACGTATTTTGACGTCAAAATTGCGTGCATTTTTAATCAGCAACCGTAGTTTTACTTTTCTAGAGATAATTATGATGCTGAATGATATGAAAAACCATATCACCCCGTCAATTTTCTAATATTTTCACACATAATTACGTACAGCGTGCGTGACAAGCCACAGCGCTCGATGTTACAAAATATGTTAATTTCAACCAGCAACCGTAGTTTTACTTTTCTAGAGATATAATGATTAATAATGTGAATAACCACATCAGTCCGAATAAAAATCAAAATTTCCACACATTGGTAGGTATATACAGCGTTCGTGTTCGGGCAACGGCATGTCATATTACATGTATTAAGATAAGCATATTACTTACGCTAACTCTACATTAGTAGTGTTTTCCTAAACGTGTCGACGGAACCTACTAATTCACAATGTGTGCACTTAGCGTGCACGTTTACCCCGCATACGTCACTGTGTTCGCAGTCTTAAGAGGGAACAGGGCCTGCGGGGAATTTGAAGAAACGATTGCCGTCGTCTTACCTCAAATCTGCCTCCGTAGAGTGCGATAGGGACAGCTGCAGCTCGGACCGTTTATTTCACCAAAAAAAATTACGAGATCGACGTTTCCTGTTCCCCTTTTTTCTCCTCAAAAACTGAGCCGATTCAATTATTTTTACATTAAAATTTTAAGAAAGAGTATGTATGAGTATGTGTTCCTAACATTTTATTTTATTTTAAAAACTTTTCCAATTTGTCTGGTAGTCCTCTAATCACGGCGGTAAAAATGGGGCATTTTTGTAATTATAGGAGGGTCATATTTTATTTACCAATAAGTTGCTGAAAAAAAGTAAATAACAGGGACGTGTCTACAGCAGACCTTGATTTTATGAAAAAATATGATTGCTCTAGAGGCATTATTCAGGAAGAAAAAAGGGGAATACATTTGTATAGAGAATCGCAGCCCTGTTCCCTCTTAAAAGGCGTCACACAAGTGAGACGGGTCGACATATAAGTTGCATTAGTGAGACCAGAGCTTCCATGAAAAAGGGCCTCGACCTTAACCCATTTAATCCGTTAGTAAGTTTTGAGATCACCCGTCCCTTGGCTATTTCTTCCTGAAATATTTTTTGTTCTAGCCTTGACATGTTTCTGAGAGCACTTCGTGACAAACCTTCAACTGTTATGTTTAGAACTTTTACAAAACAAAAGATATATACGAATATTTCTCGTATTCATACAAACCAAGTGTGACAAATGAATTGGAGCATTGTGAATTTTATATTACTTAACTGGCGAACCACCCTTACTTCGCACGGCTTTTACGACTTGACAAAACATCTAGATTTGTTTATTATAATACTAACTGTGCCCCGCGGTTTCACCCGCATAAGTCTCGATCCCGTGGGAATATTGGGATAAAAGGTATTCTATGTCTTAATCCAGGTCATGACTACTTATGTGCCAAATTGTATCCGATTACGTTCAGTCGTTTTAGCGTGAAAACGTAACAAACAGACAAACAAACTGACTTTCGCATTTATAGTATTAGTTAGGAATAAGTTTTGTTTAGTATTCATGTATTACAGTTTATTATTCACATAAACATTCCGGATTCACGGATATATTCTCTAAATGGTGAAGAAAATCGCATCAAAATTTGTTGCGTAGGTACTTAGTTTAGAAGAATAACGCGGTCACACAGACAGACTATAATTCATAATCCTTATATATGCGCAATGTGAAAGTGAGTCTGTTTGTTTGTTTGTTTGGTCGTTACGCTTTCACGCTAAAACGGCTGAACGGATTAGGATGAAATTTGGCACACGGATAGACCATGACCTGCAATAGGACATAGAATACTTTTTATCTCGATATCCTACGAGATTGAGACTTATGCTGGTGGAACCGCGGGGCGCAGTTAGTATGTAATAATAAATTATATTGAAGAAATAAAAAATCATGAAAAGGCATCAAACTTATAAGAAAACCTTTGCTTCTTGAACCTATAGACAAAGAAGACAGAAAAATCCTTCCTTTTGTAATCCAAAAATATAATATTAACAGCTCAGCACCGACTATCAAAAACAAGCAAAGTAATCAAAACGAGAACGAAAATGAAAGAAGAATTAATTAAGTCGGGTTTTGTTCTATTGCTTGTAATACTTGAGGTCCAATGAACTCCCTTAAATTAATCGCCCGTAATCAAATCAACAATCCTGTTGGTTCCTTTAATATAAATTGGGACTGTGCTTGAGATAGTGCTTAAAGATCCCTTGACGTGAATACAGGGACGGGTTAGGAGAGCCTTTTTGCAACGTGAATTAAAATTTTAAAAATTGCGTAACACATAAAATGACAATTGGCCGCAATGTCTTTCATTTTGACAGTTCAACCACGTTTCTTGCGATAAACGTTGTTGAGCAGATGATTTTTTCAAACCTAAGAAAGAAAAGAAAGAAAGAAAAAAAGGTTTATTTGTCACAGAGACACGTACATATAAATAACAAAAATATAAACAACATAAATATTTGGCAGCTGCACGTCATGACTGTGACAAGAAGGCTTCCACTCAGAATAATTCTGTGCTATGAGGGACCCACAGCACAGCGCTGATTTTCAGTGGTCACCCGAAAAATACGTACGGACATCAAGTCAGTAACTAGATATGAATGAAATAAGAAAAAATCCAGTGTGTAAATATGATTCAATCAGTGTTCTGTCTCGCTCCCACCCTCACCGTCGCGTCGCCTGCGCGCGCGCTTGCTATTTAAAAAATGGAATGGGATGAAATGCTAAGAAGGTATGGATCAGTAATATCCTTTAAAAACCTCAGATTGTGATTGAAATCTTGTACGCGTGAAATATTAAATCCATAGTTTATTTGATGGCTTTCGGTTTAGTTTGTTTATTTCTTTTAAAAACAAATATTGTGTTCAATAATGTTTCATGATTTTGACACTCGTCAAACCCAGGTGCTAATTGTTTGCAAATTGTTAAAATGTTGATATTCCAATTTGTTGGAAATAGGCAACGAATTTGCATATTGTAAAATAAATATTGTTGTAACAAGAATCAGCAATTTATTTTCGTATTGTATTTGGATCTGCATTATTTTTGTTTGGGAATCCGATTTTTAATTGGATTCATCAAATGCAAAAACGTTTTAATATGCGATATAATTTTGCTGGTTTGAAAGCAATTACGAATAGGAAAGAGAATTTTTTTGATTTATAAATAATTGTGATAGCTTTTCTCGCAATAAAATATTTTATTCTACCACCGCTTTCTTTTTAGGGTTCTGTAGTAAACAAGGAACCCTTATAATTTCGCCATGTCTGTCTGTCTGTCTGTCCGCGGCTTAGCTCAGAGACTCTTTGTACTAGAAAGCTGTAATTTAGCATGGGTATTGGGTATACATATTAATCACGCCGACAGTGGTAAAATAAAATCATCAATCAATTTTTTTTAAGGTACCTCCTCTACACGTAAACTGAGGATGTTTTTTTTTTCTCCTCTATCCCATGGTGTGGGATGTCGTTGGAAAGGTCTTTCAAGGATCGTAGGATTCAAGGATTGGTTAGCAAAATATTAAGCTTTAAAGTTAAATTTTTTGTTAGTGTCCCCCCCCCCCCCCCTGCCACTTAATGGTGGGTTTTAGATATGTGAAAAAAATCACGGCAGTAGTATATATAATGAATTTAAAAGGAAAACTATCACAGCTAAGTAGGTTTTACAAGTTTTAAGGAGAACGTGTTTTTCAACTAGAAAGTTTAGTTTTTCTTGCGATAAATTCATCCAACTACGGAACCCTTCATTGTGCGCGGTCCGACATGCACTTGGCCGGTTTTTTTTCATATTTGGGTAGCAGATAATTGTTAAAAAACACAATAATAAAATAAAACAGATATTTGGATTTATTTTAAACTTGCTTATTTAAACATCAATGTCTATAGTTTTTTTTTACTCATCACAACTATCAGTTTTCATTTCACCGTTTTAGCTAGTGGTGCATTTGATCCGGCCCTGTACAATGGGACCCCTGGGTTCTGTCTAACAATAAACTTGTGATAGGCTTTGTTAGTGTTTCGCCATCAACCGCTGTGAGCTATTCGAGGTTTTATACTTTTTGTTGACGCAAACAATTTTCGTCAAAGCATAGTTGGTTTATATAAATCATATCTGAAATTCAGATGGTATTCGTTACGTAGTTAGCATAGGGAAAATATTTCAATTTTCATTTTAGTTTCTATCATGTGAATACATTGTTCGAATCCAATAATAGGTAATGGATTCCGAACAGTATTATTAATGCTAATCTTAACTAATATTATAAATGCGAACGTGAGTTTGTTTGTCACGCTTTCACGGTAAAATGGCTGAACGGATTTGTATGAAATTTTGCACATGGGTAGAAGGTCATAAGCTACTTTTCATCCTAGATTGCAGTCGAAATCATGGGCAACAGCTAGTTAGAATATAAACAACGTTTTGCTCAAGCAAATAATAATGATTGACTCCATAAAGGTAGATTGTTCCAAGTTGAAATCTAGAGAACAGGAGACGAAATAATAAATTCATGAAAATTTAAAGATCATAAAGAGTGTTTATTCACAGAAATATTAACAAAATAATATTTATTGGCCAAAAAAGCGTTAGAAGAGTGAATCATTCGATTGAATAGAAATAAAATCTCAAAAATTGAAAAGAAAAAAATTTACGCATGATATTGAAATTCAGCCAAAACATTGAACATTATGATGCCGATGCTATAATGAATAACAAAACCCAAATACAAATTGACACATTCATTGAAATCACTTAGCTCATAAATCATGGTTTCGATACACAATGGGTACCTATGAACTCATAATTCATATTTAACTATGCCATGTTTAAAACATGGCATAGTTCTATATATTTTGAACCGATTTAAAAAAGGAGGAGATTCTCAATTTGACTGTACGTTTTTTTTTTTTTGTTTTTTTTTACGCGATTACTCAACCAATTATGAAGTGATTTTGATGATTATATTTTGTTTGGTAGGTTCAGAGGTGGTCTCATAAAACTTTGCGTGGGTAGTTTTTGAGTAAGCTTTAATAATACGTATTTTTTCCACGGTGGCAAATAACTAAAATTCTAAACCAAAGACACCGACTTCCGAAATTAAAGTAATTTTTCACTTTGTAGGGTTTTCTTTGGAAGACTTTGTTTTATTGTTTTTCATATTACATATTCGTATCATCATTAGCTGTTTTGTAACTTTTACACGTTTGAACTCTAAGGGCTCTCACGACACTTTAGACATAAGGCCCCTTATGCACGATTAAGAGGAGGGCTGGATCTCTAAAGCCCTTAAAGACTTGTTGTGTTCTCCAGCCTACTTATACCACAGATGAGGAGTTTCAAGGAGCCATTACATGTCTGCCAAAAAGTTTTCTCATTTTTGCGGCCTTACAAATTTGAAGTCTGAAGTCTCACTCATTAAGGTCACTCTAGACTCGAGTCATTAGTATTTGACTTGTTGCAAAGGCTTTTTTGAACTTTTGGAGATCAAACGGCTGAAGATTTTTTTAAATGTCATTCAGTATATTTGTGGAAAACCTGCATTAGAATATATGACATCATATTTATTTACTAGTTATTTACTAGTAGTTATGTACAAGTAAGTGGGGATTTAGGTAGTAGGATTTAGTAGGGGGCTAAGGCTAAGTAGGATTATTCAAAAATTGGTATGTAAATAGCTAAGCAAAAACTACAAAACCGACTCTTTTATCCCTAAAATAATTACGTAAACAACCATGCCCAAGCGTTCCCAAATAGCTGTAGGTTAAAAAACCAATATATTCGACCTTGAAGGCGCCGATACACAACAATGCCGCATGGTTCCAACACAAAACAAATATTTTCCAAAGCAATACACTCAAACGAATTTTCTCAAGTGACTCCCAAACAATCGATGATGAAATATAAGGGTAATATTCTCTTGCCAAAGACGAGAGCAATCGAGCAAATTTTAGGGTCATGGAATGATGGAAATGGAGTGCTAAATATAATTGACTCAAAAATATTTTTTAATATCTGTTTTGTCAGATAAAAGTTTTCATTCTATCTTTGTTTATCTTAGGGACAAAATTACGAAACCCCATTTTGCTATTCCTTCGATTAACAGAGCTACTAAGTGAAGGCACCTTCATAAGTATAAATCAATCATTTCTTCGATACGTATCAAACCATCTACTGCACATGCCGAAGTCAGCAAACAATGCAATGCGACGCAATGCAATGCAATCTCATTAGCTCTTCATTCCAGCGTACTCCATGTTCAGGCTACATTTGTACCAATTTCGACACGTTCCGTTGGAATTTTTGTAAAAAAAGTTATTGGAACTAATTCAAGGACGGTGATGTGGTATAATTTGTGTAACTTTTTCAATTTGACGCGTCGCGTTTGGAATGTATTTTTTTGTGTTGACCCACTTTTCCGCGGCACACGTTGATGGGTGACAGGCAGTATTTTATTTGGTTTTACGTGGCGTGTATGAAAATTAGACTTTGGACTTTCCAGGAGATTCAATTTGACAAACAATGTTCATGAACTTCACTTGCAAGAAACAAAACTAGTATTGCCTTTGTGGTAAGTATATATACTTCCATTTCCTATCCATCCACTAAAATTGAACACAAAGAATAAAAATAGTAGGTAAGTGTAAGGGAAGTACGTACAAAATGACATATACGGACAAAATGACACAGGCATGATATTTCAAATTCTGCCGCTTTTAGTCCGCCATAGACAACTACATCACGTGACTCCAGCCGGTAATACTAACCTGTCAAAACGTGAACTCGCGCCAGTCTTTCGTTTGGGTGTCATGGACGAAGATAAACTTTGGTAAGATTACGATTTTTTTTTAACTGCAGGGAGTTTTGTGTATTAATATTATGTTTTTCATAATATTATCTTGTGTTTACGTTTATTACATCCCTTAAGTATTTATTGTCGCGATCAAATAGTTTTTTCCGTAAATAATAATCATTTTGCATTTATTGTTGAATTTTGTAACGTATAACGCTTTATGGACAAAATGACATACATATGTAATGGACAAAATGACATAGGTATGTTGTTTTGTCCATAAGAACTCAATGAGTTCATTGTAGGTACCCAATACCAGTTTCTCGTTAATCAGCTGTTAATTTCTTTACAGATATAACAATGCCTGATCTTTATTCGCGATCAAAACCTGGAGAAGACTGGTTGCGGTGTTTAAAATGTTCGCATTGGGCCCACGCTTCTTGCGCGGACGTTTCTAAACGAACCAAGCGGTTTATTTGTGAGCTTTGCTTGTAATTTTATATTTTTTGCCGTGTATGTCATTTAGTCCGTATGTGGTATGCCATTTTGTCCATAGCATATGGACAAAATGGATTTCGTTGATCTCAGTTAAATTTAAAAATATTATTTTTTCTAGTTGGTTTATCTTTTAAGTGTCTATTATAATTCAAAGATATGAAACCTAAGATTACTGGTGTGCAATATGAATGCGCTGTGATTTACCATTAAAGAGTTATGACCCAAAACCAAAACTGTATGTCATTTTGTACGTACTTCCCCTACTTATATAGGGACACTAACTATTTTTATTTTTATTCTGTGGCCTTTTTAATTCGTACCTACTCATTCATTTATTTTAATTGTAATGACATTTTATTCTGATGTATTCTGTGGCAGTATTGTGATTATTTATTTTATTTGTGATATGGGTTTTGCCTGAATTAAATTAATATAATAATAAGGCAAAAAAACGTAATTACATAATATAACATAACATCACGCCTGTATTCCCCGATGGGTTAGGCAGAGGTGAACAAGTACACCCACATTTCGCCAGTTATGTTTAAGTCCCATGTAATAGGGTAAGGTTATTGCCATCAACCGGGCACAAATCCAGACTCCGGGCTGCTACTGAGAAATTTCAGAGGGTAAAACCCAATAACACTTTGCCCGACCCGGGAATCGAACCCAGACCTCATGATGAGGCCCGGGTCGACGGCGCGTCGTGTTCCACACACGCCTCAAAGAGATTTCAGCAATTGAAGGGGTCTGATAGGACCGATGCCTGCCGGTGTTGCGGGAAAGCCCGAAAGGGATACCGTGGTACAGTGGCAACGTACAGGTAACTGAAAGAACACGGGTGGGTTTTAGTCAGTAAGAGTCTAACACGCCCTCCCGCTCCACCCAGAGCGGGAGAAGTTATTTGGTAATTTCCCACCAAAAACAATAAAAGGCCCTCATGATTATTGTCCATTTTAATTACTCGAGTAAACAGAAAAACATACTAGTACCAAAACTGTCTTTTACAGAAACCACAAAACACCTCATCAACAATATTTACCAACATGAGATAGTTAACATCAAGCCATTTCTTTCACTCACCAACACAAAATTACTCGCACATAGAAAAGGTTTCAAAGGTTCTATTTCCGTAAACGTGTACGACCCAAATTCAGTGCTCACGAAGCGTAGGATGCCATCTTTCTCAGTGCATAATGTATCACCACGTGGCTCGTTAATTGGTCGGTGAAACGGAACAAATTCCTGAGTTGAGAAAACACAATAGGTAGGTACAGAAGGCCGACGATCACAAACTATGACAAACGAATGCCAGTCGCCATTGTGCCTGCACTCGTTGTATGGACGGTTATGGAGCGAAAATGTTGAGGCACTTCCCCTAGCGAGCGAACTTGAGCGTTCGGTCCTTCTCTGTCCCGGTCCCTGCACAAGCCGAATTCACCTTTTTTATTTTAAATTATTTGTATAAGACTAAAAAAGCATTTTTTTTTAATAAAATAAAACGGTATTATTTTGATTTTTAAATTATCCATCTTTCGTGGCCAGATCTTTAAATTGACCATTTCATGAAATGGCCAGTTAGAATTGGCCATATTATTATCGTTTAGACGTCAACGCTTAATGATATGTCAGTCAACGTTGGGCCATATCATTAATGTAGGGTATCCATGGTTTAAGGTGTAGTAAAAATTGCCAATAAACTTTGACCGACCAGTGCGCGGTTGGTCACAGTTCTAACCTAACCTAACCTAACCCATTTGGTCGGGGTGCCACGTAAGCGGCCAAATTTTTTTATATTTAAAAACAAATTGTAAGTGCTATTTTGCATTTCACGCCTGCGCAGCGGCCGGCGATCGCTACTTCCAAGTTGATCGCTTTCCATAATACCATATTTGGAAACCCAATAAAAGTTTATCGACTTTTTTTGCGTGGTCACTACTTTGTTTGATTTGTTGTATGCCGCCGCCATGATGCACAACAAAAACAAAGCGACATCAACGCCTCTACCGGTGGATAATCTAACTTTTCCAAATCTGTTCATAAATGGCGCCACCCGTGAAATACCTATCATTGAGGAATTCCGGTGGCAATCTGTGGTCTTCTTCATCAGTTACACTTCACTCAATGATACTTTCTGAATACAAATGCTTAACTTGTTGCTGAAAATACCTAAATCGCTATGTGTGTGCCTATAATATTTGAGGAGTTCCCTCAGTTCCTCATGGATTCCATCATCATAACTAAATTTTGATAAAAATGGGACCAATCGGAAAGGTTATCCTTTCAAATAAAAAAAGAATTTTCAAAATCGGTTCATAAATGACGGAGATATGAGGTAACATAGGTACATTAAAAAAAAAAAAAAAAAAAATGCAACCGAATTGATAACCTCCTCCTTTTTGGGAAGTCGGTTAAAAAACAAATATGAACGTGCAATGTGATGATAGGATATCGAACATGCAAAATTCGCTTTATATGTAGTTTATTTCTCTTAATTAATGAGTTATTAACCTCTGATAACGGAGAAAAACGCACTATCGCAAGGTTTTGCTCGGCATAACGCCTAAAGCAATTTTTAAACACATTCCAACATAACGAGCGCATGTCACCTTCTTGAACTATCATTTTCATTAAAATGTTGATAATATGAAATCAGAAAAAATAAGATGAACGTGAAGGTGCAAATAAATTTAATCCCACGACTGTACCCACATGTGTGTCTACGGCTCAATTTACATTGCCATGGAACGGAATGGAATCGATAATCGATATTTTTTCTACAAAACATGATGAACTTTATGTCTATAGTATATGTACAAACTAGATACGAGCCAAATAATGGGTCCCGCGTCTTCAGGAGAAATCTCGCGCATTCTTGGGAATTCCCGCAGTTACAAGCTCGTATCTATAGTTTGTACGTTATAAGCGCAAGCCACACTGGTAACGAAGCTAAGTTCGTTTAGCTTAGCTCATGTAAGTACCGCGTCTTCGGTTCTTAGTTTGCGGTGTGAACCGAAGTATGCAAACACGCGGTAGTTACATGAGGGGAGCTAAACGAACTTAGCTTCGTTCTCAGTGTGACCTGCGCTGTACACAAATTGACATAACGTTCATTTTGCAATATCGTTACAAAAACTAGCTTCCGTTCTGGTCCATGGCAATGTAAATAGAGCTTTTTTTGGTTGGGAATTATCGAATAACTTCTCCCGCTCTGGGCGGAGCGGGAGGGCGTGTCAGACTCTTACTGACTAAAACCCACCCGTGTTCCTTCAGTTGTCTGTATGTTGCCAGGGGCCACGGTATCCCTTTCGGACTTTCCCGCAACCCCGATAGACCTCGGCAGGCGTCGGCTCTAGCGGACCCCGTTAATTGTGCTGACGTCTCTTTGAGGCGCGTGTGGACGTTTCAACGCACTGTCGACCCGGGCCTGGTCCTTATCGGACGGCGAGCTACCCATTGCTCACAGTCCGCAGGCCCGCGCCTATGGTGGCCGGGAATCGGCCTGGGATTCCCAACGCCCAGGGCGTCTCCTGCAGTGGTTAGGGGTGGGAGCCTCACGAGTTCCGCCTCCTTCTTCGCGAGTATTACCGCTTCGCAGAAGGAGGTGACGGCTTCCCATGCCCTCTCACTCTGTACCATGACCTGGACCAGGGCTGGACGCGACAGATCACCGCCGCCGATCGCCTGCACAAGGACACGGTGGTGCCCCTCCCAAGCTGGGCAGACCTCCACCATATGCTCCACCGTGTCTTCCGGGCGATCCACACAATGGTGACACCCGGGCGTTTCCTCCCGCCTTATCCGGAACATGTAAATTGAGCCTTGCGTGCGTTTTCGGTTGTTAAATGGAATCAGCCTTCTGTAGCTATATATTCTATAGTCGAGCCCTTTCATGGGACCACCCTAATTGGGCCCATTCAGAATGCCCAACGTGACCAGTAAAGCCACGTTGTTGGTAATTTTTATGGTTTCATGGTTTACGAATTAATGGAGGTAATATAGGGGTTTCTGAAAAAGGTGGTTTTGTTTTTGTAAGGGTATCATTTTAATGGGTGTGTGGTCTCTGCATTGAAATGGAGATTAGCGTGTGTTGTATCAAATTATGTGAGTTAGGTTAGACCACCGAATTGAGTACGGGGTTCAGTGTATAGTTGTCACATGTTTTTTTATTCCATTTGGACCTCATTCCAATGAATGGATGGCATTCCGTGCTCATATCTCAAACAAAGCAAAATGCACATGACAAATCCATTACAAAAAGTACACTAAAACATTACAAAGAAAACACTGAACATAAGTTTTTAATTAGCACCGTTTCCATTAAAAACGAATACAACTTTTCCTATAATATTTCTAGAACTGGACTACAAAGCAATTGCATTAAATAACTCAACTGTGAAACAAGTTACCTACAGTGCTAAGCTCGACAGTCCCGAGATATTTTTATTTCCGTTGACATTCTCACAAATCGAAATTTTATTTTCGTGAAAGGTTTTAAAAGCCATAAATCCGCGCTGTCTTCAGCTTTCCAAGCAAATGTGCGATAACTTGGATTATCGACATTTGAAAATTGCTTTTACCAGTACTCGGTATGAATTGATAGTTAGTAATAAGGCGAAGCAAAGAAATGGAAGAGGTATTTTAGTTGGAGAAAGTAATTTATTGCAAGATTTAAGATTTTTATGCACGCTTCATTGCCAGTATAATAAAATATGAGTACATTTAAAAATGAAAGTTCAGAATGTATCAAAGCATTAGGCAAATGAGCACCTTGTCTTATCGTGCGCTTTACTGAATAATAAGTAGATTATGATTACAATAAAGATATTGCTAATGTTGGGAGTGGTATGAAGATTCGAATGACGTTGTTTCGACGCACCCTATTGTGAAAAACATTGCAAGTGTACGCTAGTTCGAAAACACATTGAATCGAAAACCGCTATAACGAATAAAGTTATCGCGAAAAACTTACAAACACGCTGATGCGAAAATCTTTTTGAATGGATAAGAATCCACTGTCACATGGATCAAGAACAAGATGTTTGTGGCTTTTGCATATAATCATTGCATTTCCCAATACAAAATACATCTAAATACCCACTTTTCACTGAAACGATTCATTCCTATCTGGTGCATTTGCATTGATGTACCAACATAAGTGAAATAACTTATACTGACTTGAGCTAACTTTTGAACTAACTCACAAAAAAATTCCACATGACCTAACAAACTATTGCGGATTGCTATAATGCTATATGCTATGCTATTAATGTTCGGTGTACTTCGACAAAGTTACAAGTTACTCCTAAGTACAAACAGTGTATAAGTTTACATTGTGCTTCCCTTATTATATATCCGACAATGTTTTTGCTTTGACACTCTGCTTACCCGTGTTTTAGTTTTCAAAAGAAGGGAGCTTTATGTTCGTTGCTTCAAAGGACATTCTTTGAAATGCGTGGTGTCTGTTTGGCTTGGAAAAATGTTGGTGCGTTTTGTTAACGTAACTTTACAGAGGTGTGAAGTAGAACACTCACATTTTGTCAGTTTTGTGTAAGTCCATGTAAATAATAAAGAGCCAGCTTATTGCCATTAATCGAGCACAAATCTAGGCTCCGAGCTGAGGATTTCCTATTATGGAATAATCGAACAGCTCGGTAGTCGCGGTTGCGATTACTAAACCAACGGAACAGTACTAATGTAGACAAGAATATTAATGATGAGGAAGAACCACCGCGTCTTTTTCCACATTTTAAAAAGCATTTACTCTCGTATTTAACCAGCATCCAGGAAAACAGCAACAAAGAAGTCTGCAGCTAAAACAAACTCATGTTGTGCTGAGATCTTTATGGTTATAGCCAGCATGTTAGCACTCTCAGAATTGTTGTTAATGCCGACGAAACAACGGTTGTGGCCGGGGAAGTTCCAACCTAAACTATGTTTATTGCACCGCATAACACGAACATATATTGCAAATAAGATTTTTAAAGTTCCGAACCACGGGTCCCAGTTCTGTTTGCGTACTACTGAAGTTTCGTTATTTTTATTAAACGAGTTATTAGAAAATGTTACGTTGGATAAAGTTGAGGATTATTTTGTTTTTGTTTGTGTTTGTAGTGGTTGTGGTTAGAGGTTATTGTGATGAGTGTGGACTGTGAAAAGTGTGGTTTAAGTGTTTAAATATTATGATTACCAACAAACATGTGTACTTTATGATATTTTTTTATAGCCAATAGTGTCATCACAATGTCTTGTTTTCTTCCTTTTTTAATTTGTTTATATATTGGCACCTTGCAGCTATTTCCTAATAGCTAATTAGTCATTATTTAATCGTGTTTTTGTATGTTGTGCTGTTTTTTGTGTGCTCTAAATAAACGATTTATCTATCTATCTTATTTTGAGCCCCATTAGCATTAGTGTTTCATTTTAAATTCATCGTTACACAGAATGATGCATTTTTATCAAAATAAATTGCGTAAAATTATTTTGGACAAAGTTCAAATTGAAAGATGTCAAGTAAGGGACGTTTTCCTACTTGCTTTAATTTTTTTAGTTTGAGTAGTTTAAAAAAAAAAAACTATAATATTCCTAATTGGCCAATGAATAAGTAGGTACTAGTAGTATTCAAAAATCGATTACACAATCAACTTTACACAAATCTTCTTCTATTTATCTCAGGAGGAAATCTGAAAGCCCTTGTGAATTGAAATATTTATATTTATTTTAGTGCCCCTTACCTTCGTTTATGGTTGCCATGAACACGTGACCCACGTTATCTTCAACGTGAACGTGTTAAGGGTGGAGAAGGTACTACAAGTACTGTTGGATAAGGAAAGTATTTCTTGTAAAAATCTGGATTTTATTATAAAGAACACGAAGAGTTTATTTTAGGGGTTAAAAGAAACACTTTTCGGCACGCAACTCAATTAATTTATATTACATTCCATAATGAGAACTACATTATGTAATAAATAAGATCCTTTTTCCATTATCGGGCACAGCTAATGAGTTGGAGAGAAGATGATTTGACTTATTATTTCTATAGTAATATTGTTTTTCTAGTAAAAAACACTTAAATTTTTCATTCGTCTTACATTTGTATTTAACAGATAAGCCTTAAAAAAAATGTTTCGTAACTCCCAAATAGACTACAAAAAGTACGGCATTAGGAATGCACCCCAAACCTTCCGACTTCCGGAATTAGGAGACATTTGTAAGGGTGATGTACCACTGAATTTTACACTAGATAGTGCAATCAACTAAGTGCATTAGTCACACGGACTTACTGAAGTTAGTGACTTACAAACACTTGGCGTGGTGTCGTTTGAGAAGGTACAAGTTTGAAGTTTTTGAATGAATAATAAATTTTCAATCCTGGGTGTGGTGTTTAAAATTACGGTAACTTCAAAAGTACCAAGAGTTGGGAAATTTGACTATTTATGAAGGCATAGATGCTGCACTTCGTAGATACCTATTTTAGTAATGTCGCCTTGAATGATTTGTTTGTTCAACTTCGTAGATACCTATTTTAGCAACGTCACCTTAAATGATTTGTTTGTTCTTGTTGAGTTGAAATCGTTAGAACAGAGTTTGATCAACAGTGGATAGGGTTAAGCTTTAAGTATATGAAGCAAACGGGTCATCATCAGCATCTGCCCAGCCTTTTCTCAACTATGTTAGGGTCGATTTCCAGTCTAACCCGATGCAGATGTCTATCTGACCTCCACAATCGAGTTAACTACTACTAGATACCCCCCTTTGTAAGACTGGTTGTCAGACATTTGGGCTGGACCCGTTATGACTGTCAAACTTACACGAATTTCGCACACGCAAACGAGTACCCATATGTTCATAAACACATTTTTTCTATATCTTCTTAAGTGGGTAACTTTTTAAATGTCCAAAGTTTCCATAAACCTACACTTCTAAGGACTTAAATAACGCCACTGATGCCGCGATTGGCGTGGCCACAAACTGGGCCCAACTCATCCAACATAATATAATATTCTTACTTTTTCCAACGAAAAGAAAAAGTTTATCTCAACTTTTAATAAATGCCTAAGACTCCAAAATATCCTGACATACATTTTTGTATGAATCGATACCAAAGGGTCAATAGCTAAGCTGAAATCAAGAGGCTCTTACATTTCAGAAGGTTTCCTTTGAAATTTCTCACGGCGACCAAAAATTTCTGATGAAGAGACTATGAAATCAATTTGGCTGATCAAAGATCCTTTGTAGTAATTAATTACTTTATGTCTTGGTATCGCTCGAAAGTAAGATAAGACATTTACAGTTTTTTTTTTTGGTTCCTTTATTAATTTTTCGCTGTAATTTTGTTTTAGGAAGGAAGTCATTGTCTCTCTTTTAAATTTTTAAGTTTTTATTTTATAGCAATATTTAATAATATTGAGATTTTGGTTAATAATTGATAATGTAAATGATTGAATAAAAAAAAAATTGATGATTTTTAATGTCTTTAAAGTGTAGTATTTAAAAATCATTTATTCAATAATAATAAATTGTCTACATAATATTTGCTCGCCATGAGATATGGCAGGCATGTCTTGAGCCGCTCTTATCTAAGATATTGCATGCATGTATTATTTTAATTCTGTATGTATACACATGTTTGAGCAAATAAAATTTCTTATTCTTGGTAGTTATTTATGTTTGCACAACTCATGAAGCTTTACTGATATGCAAAACTGCGAGCCTATAACTTCTACAGTTACGGTGGTTTTTAATTCACTGATAACTTTCAGGAGATGTAATTACTCATAATTATAAATGGGACCAACTACAAAATAGCAAAAAAAAAATACATCTGTTTCATACATTTTCATCGGGTAAATATTGCATTTTTGTATGAAACAGCTGATATATTTTTCAATATTTCAGATTTGGTCTTATAGTGAAAGTCACTCATAATCATGAGGACTTTAGTTAAAAATCACTGTGTATAATTATAGTTATGATTTTGCGATATGATGGGATTTGTGCTTTTGTTGGTTTTCTGCATTATGTTTGTCAAAGAGTCGAATTTGAAATAAATACTAAAATTTTCTTTGTCAGCTACTTTTTCAGCTAAAGTAGGTCATTAAAAATTATTTTACAAGTCTGGAAATTAATTTTACATGGAAAAAAGTACTTAAGTTAGCACTAATCTACTTTCAGACAAAAATAATTGTGAAATCTTGGACTCATTTTGTCAAGAACAGGAGACAATAAACAAAAAATAATCGCCATTTACAAAAGACGTTTGAGGTCAAACGCGGGCCACAAATCAGCGAGCACAGACTCACGGATTATAATTCAAGGATAAATGTCGCTTTAAGCGCTATATTTTGTGGCCATTTTATTTGTAGTTCTCCTTTTTCATTTCGCCAAGTAGTAAGTTCTACAAAGATATAAATGAAGCACTGGTTTGTCTAGAAATGTAAATTCAGGGTAATTAATTGTTTATCAAATTGAATACCAACTGAAATTGACCGATTAAAATCACAACTGAAATTCCTAGACAGTTGTATGGAATGGCTTTAATAACACTGCATATTAACCTAGTGGTAATTACCCTGACTGAAAATTAATAATAATAGTTATTGATTTCAGTAAGTAGGTTTCAATGTTTTTGTAACCTACCATGGACGAACAAACAAAGGTAACTACTTACTTTATTGCAAAAACCGACCAAGAGCGTGTCGGACCACGCACAATGAAGGACTTTTTTCAAAATAGACTTTGTAGTTTCGGAGATAAGGGGGGAAACAGTAAATTTTCATATATATTTTCTTAAATATATATACCTAGTATCTTTATAAGTATTTATTCTAAAATTATAAAAAAATTAACTCACAACAACCCCTTTTTTAAATTCAATTTGCCCCCGAAAAGTGACCTCCATAATCAAAATTCATATTTTTTTTTAGGGACACAGAAATTGGTATTATGTGTACTAAATTTCAACTTAATCGGTCCATTAGATTCGGAGCAAATTCGCTGTGACAGACATACAGACAGACATACGAGTGATCCGTTTTTTCCTTTGAGGTACGGAACCCTAAAAACGCTGAAATAAACTATTAAGACTTAGAAAAAAAAACCTTAAGGTAACCAATTAAAGTTAGCTTCACATAATATTGAACCAACATCTTTTTTTTAATAATTCTAATTTGAAACATGTTTTTACAATAAATGTAAAATCTTTTACTTTTTACCTACGGTTCCAACATAAATTACAAGAATCCAGCGATTTCTTTGCCATTCTAAAAACTAATCTTCTTGTTTGTAGACTTAGTGACATAAATAAAAATTGTTTGCAAACATTGTCTATTATTTGCACAATTTAAGTAAAATGTATTGGATTCATAAATATTATTTCAGAGCTTAGTGTTTTGATTTGAAAGCCTACTCTATGGTGACCTTCGGACAGCTGCTGTGATACAAAGTCAAATTAAAATACTTTTATAAGTCTTTCGAGGTTAAAAATAATGTATGTGTGATTGTAAGAAGACCACGTAGGTACTTACGTGTACTACCTACACGATATTCGAAATTGATGGCATATCTCCTGAAGAAAAGTTCTAAATTATAAGGTACAAGTGGCTTCGCCTTTAAATGTAAACTCTCCATAATATTGAATTACCTAAAATCTATTAGCCTAACATACAGGGTGGCGATTTCACACATGTATAAACAACTTTCACAATGAAACTCATATCCGAACCGTGAAAAAAATATACAAATACCTCTACAACAGTAGACAGACCATTTCGATACATATATGTTTTTTTTTTAAAGAATCTTATACTTGTATTAGCCCAGTATATAACAAAATCAAACATCGCAAACGTGTAACTACGATTTTTTCATATGTTTTTGGGTCCCCCTTAATTTTAATATTTTGGTTGCGAAATTATCAAATAACTTCTCCCGCTCTGGGTGGAGCGGGAAGGGCGTGTCAGACTCTTACTGACTAAAACCCACCCGTGTTCCTTCAGTTGCCTGTACGTTGCCAGGGGCCACGGTATTCCTTTGTTAGGTCCCCTGAGAGTAGTTAATACCCAAGTTTGCAACCCTGAAAAACTTGTGCTACTCCGACAGTGCTCGAAAAACTGCGAAATTCTGGCATGTGTTTTTTTTTATATAATATACAACAAGGACGCGTTTTTAAGTATCTTTGTTCTATATGTTTGTGGAGCAAGCTAAATTTGCTACAATCTGAATCTAATTCAAGCACTCTAGGCCTATTGGTTGCGAAGATACAGCTAATCAAAGATGAACATTTTTTTCCAAAAAGTGACAAATTCTCGATATATTTTTATTTTAATTTTATTATGATTTTAGTGCTCCTCATAGCTGCATCTTGTAGGTGATGAATACCTTCAGGACATCTAGCTACGTTTTTACCATAGTGGTTGAAAGCATAGCTGAAGTATCCCGCCACAATGGCTCTGACTGAATCATTCCGATGCCACCATCGACCACTGTGAATGTTCCGTTTCCTCGATGGTGGTATACGGTACCTTTGTGGCAAAGTCAAAGATGAGGTTCTTTAATTAAAGATAAATTCTCCAATAGCCTGTCAAAATCTACCACTAGGAATGAAATACCTACTCGAAGGTATTTCCACCTATATACCTAATATACCTTACAAAGAATATGAAATAATTTGTAGAAACGTAACACACAATACGCGTACTGTGCAAATCTCTGAGTTTGACTGATTAAATCAAGGGAGTAACTCATAGAGGGCGAGACATCTTCACTTTACTGACTGACGGTCAGGGTTGACAGGTAAAATAAATAAAAATATGTTTTTTTATTTTATTTAGTTATACATTCGAGAGAATTGATTTAGTGGAATCGATTGTCTTTAGTGCATCTACGTAACTGCTTTAATTACATGAGACAAGTGACTACACCACGATTTTTCGATTGAGCGATCTATATAAAAATAATGCATTAGTAATGGCCGTTTATTTTTATGGTAAACTAGCAGCGCCCCGTGGTTTCACCCGCATAAGTCTCGATCTCGTGGAAATATCACGATAAAACGTATTCTATGTGTAAATGCAGGTTATAAACTATCTTTGTGCCAAATTTCATCCAAATCCGCTCAGTAGTTTTTGCGTGAAAGAGTAACAAACATCCATCTATCCATACTCACAAACTTTCGCGTTTATAATATTAGTAGGATTTTTGATAGGATCTTCATATTAGATTCCCGGTATCTATCCCAAAATTAGCTACGTTACGCTGAAAAGATGAACATTTGACTTGAATGTAAAGGCGTGTCAATAAGACGAAGAAGAATTCTGTAGTTAAATAGTGGCCTACTTTACTTAGTTCCAAACCATTTAAGCCATTATTGTACTCAAATTCGAGCACTTAAGAGGGAACAGGGCCTGCGAGGAATTTGAAAAATAGGTATTTGAAGAAACTATTGCCGTCGTCTTACTTCAAGTCTGCCTCCGTAGAGTGCGATAGGGATAGCTACAGCTCAGATCAATTATATGACAAAGACGTTTCGTATTCTTTTTTCTCCTCGAAAACTGAACCGATTCAATTATATTTTACATTAACATTTTCAGAAAGACTATGTCTAGGTTCCTATCATTATTTTTTTAAGTTAAAAGCTTTGTCGAATTTGTCTGGTACTCATTTAATCACGGCTAAAAAATGCGGCATTTTTGTAATTTTTGGAGGGTCATATTTTCTTTACCTATTGGTAAAGAAAAAAAGAAAATAACAGGGACATGTCTACAGCAGACCTTGATTTTATGAAAAAAATTAATATTGCTCTAGAGGCATTATTCAGGAAGAAAAAAGGGGAATACATTTGTTTGGAGAATCGCAGGCCCTGTTCCCTCTTAAAGCTGCTATCTTATTACATAACAATAAGATTATTCTTTTCACATGTTTAAAACCAGTCAGTTTTTTAAATAAAAACCTATTAGTATATTCACCTTATGTTTCCACTGCTGGAACACAGGCCTCCTCTGTGAGAGGAAGTGGGCCGTAATCCACCACGCGGGCCCAGTGCGGGTTAGTAGATCTCACATGTCTTCAAATTTTTAGTTCTAGGACATGCCGGTTTCCTCACAACATTTCTCTTCACCGCTTTGAGAGCTGTGAAAAACCTTGAAAATAATACTATTCTTTTCTGACTAAGGTATAAGCACTTTACCTAAGACGGAATAAAGTTTTAAATACAACACTGGCAAAATGGCTAGAACTGAAGTAAGATCTCGTATTGTAATAACAGGGAAAGAGATCTAGGCAGTTGCAAAATAAAAACAAAGATCAGTTACACGCACGACCCTGGTAGCCCTAACGTCTAAAAGTAATTACATTTGCCTACGTATTTAAGCACGCTCCAGGAAAACGTGCAAACGTCTCCTCTAATTTTGTACCCACTCCTCAGGGAGGACTATTTAAATAACCTAAAATTGGATTCCGAATCAACCGGGGACTCACTGAATAAATTCATTGGCTGAATATTAATTTGTTGATCTTTGTAACGTAACGTCGTATTGATCAGATTGGCGTGTTGGCTTAGGATAAAATACTTTTTTTAGCTTCTTTTTTGACGAATATGTCTGAATGTTAGATAAGGAAAGACGTAGTTTTGTAACGTCTTATGAATGTTTGTGTATAGTGTTGATTTTACATAGCCAAATTCTAAACCAAGATACTTCTGGAAATCTGTTTTTGAATCTCCAGTCGTCTAACTGAGGTATAATAGGTTGTCTAAAATTACAGCAAACAAAGAAACACATAGATACACACATTTTGTTAATTCCAGCACTTCTTATTGTACTAGTACATAACCGTAAAATGTAAGTAATACCCAAGGGGTGGAGGCCTGGTGTCCTGAAATACAGACTCACGTCTAGTTTAGGCACCAGTCTCCCACAGTATATTATATAAGCCTTTATGTATTGATACTTTTCTACTGTACCTATATTGTGGTGAGAAATAAATCATTATCTTATAGTTCGAGATAAGATTGACAACAGATAAGTGATAAGTTTTTGTCTAGTCTTCCAGAAACGGTGGCGAATATTCCCTGCTATAGATATTATAAACATGACCCACAAACACAAGAAAAACTACGAAAACAAATACATACATTAACATAAATCCATTATGTGTACTATTTCAGCATCACAAACGTCGCAAAGCCTCGTGGCGTCACTCCATCTAGAAAATGCGTACGTGACGCCTCTTCACTGCACGGAGAGAGCAAACTACGTAATTACAAGGCAAGCACAGCACAAGAATTGCAGGCCTTTATAATATGTAGAGCAAAATTATTAGACTTTTGAAAATGTAGACTAATAGATTAATAGTTCATAATATAGCTCTGCTTTAGTTGATTTTAAAAATACTGCCTCGGGGTCGCTACTTTGACTGGTGAGCATTTGAGCATAGAGTTCTGGATTCGATCCCAAAGTCAGTGTTCTTTTTTTTTTGTGGATGGGAAATTATCAAATAACTTCTCCCGCTCTAAGCGGAGCGGGCGTGTCAGACTCTTACCGACTAAAATCCACCCGTGTTCCTTCAGTTGCCTGTACGTTGCCAGGGGCCACGGTATCCCTTTCGGACTTTCCCGCAACCCCGGCAGGCATCGGTCCTATCTGACCCCTTCAGTTGCTGACATATTTTTGAGGCGCGCGTGATACACAACGCGCCGTCGACCCAGGCCTGGTCCTTATCGGACGGCGAGCTAACCATTGCTCACCGCCCGCAAGCCCGTGCCTACGGTGGCCGGGAATCAGCTCGCGATTCCCGACCCGACGCCCAGGGCGTCTCCTGCGGCGGCTAGGTGCGTGAGGGCGCGAAATTTGCCTCTCCCTCACGCGTTCTGCCTCCTCCTTCGCGAGCATTACTCCTTCGCAGAAGGAGGTGACGGCCTTCCATGCTCTCTCGCTCCATACCATGGCCAATGTCGGTGTCCTTAGGTTAGGTTTTTCCAAATGGAATTTATCAATAACCGAGTCTCTATCCGTGCCCGGTTGATGGGAATAGACTTTTTCCCTATTACATGGGACTCAAAGATAACTAGCGAAATGTGGATGTGCACCGCCATCTAGCCCAAAATAAATACAAGCGTAATGTTATGTAGTCATTTCTAATCAACCAATTGTGGCATTCCTTAGGAATCCAACAGCTAATGACGTCACCCGAGAACTGCAGGTATTTTATCGTCTCAATTCTAAAGCATTGAAATATCTGTCTGACTATAAATCAGTGTCTAGCCATTGAATCTAACAAGACAGACGTCTAATTGTGTGCTAGAACCAATTAAAACTATCAATTCAACTTAATACTATATTTTAGAGCAAATACAATACAATAATATTTGCTGTCAAATACAGTTTATACTTTCAAAATTATTTTGAAATGCTATTCTCACAAAAGCATTTTAATAATGACATGTTATTACTACTATTAAAAGTATAATAGTACCGATTAGTAGTCCCAAATTAAGCTTTTCAACGTAATAACATATTTTATAACGAAGCCTTTTCATAATTAACTGAGTACTTAGTTTCCATTGAGACCTGTTGAATAATGAGTGAATAATTGAGCACGGCAATAACAAAGAATAGATCCGTTGGTACAGAAGTTCAGCTCTACCGACACGCTAATCGTATAGCGAGTACAACCGCACTCGCGACTAGCAATTCGTTTGACACTGTTACGCCACAAGTACTTGCACATATGCAAGAAGCTTGCATACTAGTATGCTATAACGTCTTCTGATTAGTGAACATCACAATAGCTTGCAAGCTCTTGCATACTTTTTTGCAAGTAACAAGCATGTGTGTTACGTACGCATCTACGAGTATGAGTCGAGGAAGTTCCTTCAAACGGACTTAAAATATTGGTAAAACCATAAAGCTCTCAATCATTCTAATTTATACTTTATATTAATGAAATAAGAGTGTGTTTGCAATGACTTACTAGTGGTTTTTCATCACTCAAATTTGATCGTAGATGCGCTGCGGTCGGTGTCGGTTCAGTGTGCGTGCGTTGGTTTTCACTCATTGTATGGAGCCGCATTTCTGTTACTATCTATTTTGTGGTAATAGACTGTATAAAGATTGTTTCGCGTGTTTGTGAGACTATTAATTTTGAATGGTCGAATTTAGGGTGAAGTAAATTGTTTTATTGAAGAGTAAAAGGTGGTAGGGACGTTTTTGTTGTTGAGATCCATTCTAGTAAGAGCTGTCTTATGAATGGCAATTTGATTATGGTGATAATTGTGATTCAATTAATTGTGTGAGCAGATAATAACTTAAAAATTTAATAGCAATAGTAAATCCATTCCTTTATTGTTAACGAAACAAAGGAATGTCACTAACTAAGTTAGTTATAAACAAACTGATAACACAATCACAAAACCAATTATTTCAGACCAACATTGTTGTAGGTGAACCCAATTTCAGAAATTAGCTTCACCTAATTTCTTCTACCGAATCCAAAGAATTCCATCCTAGGAATAAATCCCGAGAGCTTTCAACGCCCATACATAACTTAGGAACATTCCTTTGTGAGTTCCAAATCTATAAAATAAGGCATTTCTAACAAATGGCCGAAGTTTGGGAACGAAACCTCAGACTCTTTTGTTGGCATTAAATTCTACTAATTTAGGGTAGATCGACGGTCGGTTAGTAATAGAAATTCATCGAGTGTAAATTACGGTGAAAGTATAGAACCCAACCAACCTCTGTTGGCAGTTTTCTGTTATGGTTTATGTAAGTAAGTACCTATTTGATGTAAGTATCTACCGCTCGAAATCGAAACCTATTCACATTTTAGGTACTTGCCTACTCGTTTTAATGTTATTCGAAAATAGTGTGACCACAGAATAATACAGAAGGCGCACTCCGATGGCTTGTGGACGGTGAGCAATGGGAAGCTCACCATCTGATAAGAACCAGGCCCGACGACGAGTTGTGTTCCACGCGCGCCTCAAAGAGATGTCAGCAACAACTGAAGGGGTCCGATAGGATCGATGCCTGCCGGGGTTGCGGGAAACTCCAAAATGGATACCGTGGCCCCTGGAAACGTACAGGCAACTGAAGGTACACGGGTGGGTTTTAGTCAGTAAGTGTTTGACACGCCCTCGCGCTCGGCCCAGAGCGGGAGAAGTTATTTGACATTTCCCACCCAAAAAAATAAATAAAGGAGCACTCCACATTTTAGGTATGAAAAGTAGGCGGCTGGCTCGTTTTGTCGGACCAATTCAGTGAGCGTAACGTAATAAGACGATATAAGAGTTAAGCGCAAGAAAGAGAGGCAACTTCTGGGTGAATATTAGCGCTGTGCGACCTGGATTCAGACACTTTATGGTGTTGTAGCAAGAGTCACTTTTTATTTAAATAATTTGTGTGAATCATCTGTGGTATTATCTGAAACCTTTTCCCTCTTTTTGCTAATGAAGATGCACTGCCCATCTCTTATTTGAAGTCTTCATTAAAAGAAACTTCTTTAAATGTATTGTTTGCCGATCATTATTATGAATACCTACACATATACCTAAAAAGGTCGTGTTTACAAGGCTTCTCTGGAGTTCTTAAGCTCTTAAAAACATGACATAGTAAATTACATGCTCCCAGCACTTTATCTACTACTGTAGTACTATTACTTGTGACTAACGACGCATGCACTGCAGTCGAGCATGCTTCATCAACTATGAAGATAATCTAACTACACAATCCCGTGAAAGCATCATCACATGTATGATATATGTCACCGTTTAGATATGAACTTCGTAAGTTTTTATTCTATCGGTATTATTTCCGTTAGATTTCGAAAAACTGCGAACTGCAAGAAACCATTTACAATTCAACGCATAATTTTTCTATAGTTAATCTAATAATCTATCTATCCTTGGGAAACCCACAGATTGTAAATCGAAATCAAACTTCTTGCGACGTAACGCAACGTGCGCTAATAAGTCTAAATAGCCTTGCCTAGCTGCCAGTAACTTGGAAGTAGCGCTAGCCGGCCGCTGTCGTGGCACCGCCGCTCGCTTCGCTCGCTCAGCTCGCGCACCATTTCACTCAGTTCACAATTTTTCGACAGTTTATAACCTAACAAAAATAATACCGATCGATTATAAACTAATGGTTCTCACAATCATGCGGTGACATATACAAAGGGAAATCTCACTTATACATATAGTTTTAAACAGATTTCCCATCGGCAAAAATTAAGAACTTCAATAGAAACTTTCACCTGTATTTAACCCCTTTAGAGGGTCTTGGGGGGTTTGGATCCCTGGCGATGATATTTGGTAAAAATTCTTCCTCAGTGGTCACTTTCGCTATATGAAGAAATTTAGTACAAAATTCTTCTTTCTTGCTTCTTGACCCAGCAGTTTAGGCAGCGCGTTGTCTGTAAGTGAATTTAAGATTTTATTAGTTGATTTACAAGCTTCAAGATTTGCTCAGGTTAAATTGTAATTATTAAATAACGCGAGTTTGTTATTTTCGCCATAATTATAATATTATTTTGCTAAATAAATTGTAATGTCACAAAAAAATTATGATTTTATAAATACTCAAACTGATACCCATCAGTTTGAGTATTTTTAAAATCATAAAATTTTTAATCACTAATAGAACTGTTCTTGGCAAAAAATGCATGAAGCCTGTCACAGACTTAGCTATAATAATATATAGACTGGCAGAAACATCGACGCGAAAACTGATACCATGGATTCAGTACATTATTTTGAAACCCCTTGCGTTGACATTTATTTATATATCGTCGGTTATTTAAAAAAATAATCTGCTGTTTTATAAATTTTGACAGCGTGAATAAATTTTCATTGAACTTTTCTATGAACCAGCAGTTTTTTTTTAAACCACAAATTAATTAGTCTTGGCACAAAACCTTGAACAGTAAATTAAAAAGGAAGCTTCGATTACTTGAGTACACGCTTGGGGAACGAGGTGAATATTATGAAAAATATCATGTAAATAAACAATGCCGAACCAGATATTCCATTAATAAAGATTTAAAAATTAAAATCATCGGTAAAAAATAAAAAATAAATCGATAAGCTTCGTCGATGCTCTTAATCAGTTTATAAGCCTTGGCAAAAATAATAGTTTAGATAGTTATTAACTACGAAAATGTGATTTTTATTCATCTAACTTTGAATTTTAAATGCTTATGACTGTTTTATTTTAAGATTGACGTAATCGTCAATGCAATCGCAACTGCAATTCTTGTGAAACTGCGATTTTTATAAATTTCTTTAGTCGATTTTAGTCTATGATTGAGATGATTTAATGTGATTATTCTGAAACTGTGTTATTTTAAAATGCTTAAGTCTATTTTAGTGTAAGATTAAGATAATTTCCTGTAATTATTTGGAAGCTGTGAGTTTTTATAATACTTAAGTCTACTTTATCGTACAAAGATGATTTATTGTTATTATTCTGAAACGGACTTTTTTAATACTTAAGTCTATTTTAGACTAAGATTAAAATTGTTTACTGTGAATGTAAAACAGTGATTTTTTCTGGTTCTGAGCATTCATGTGATACAGTAAAGAGTTCTTAGTTATCTATATTCATTGTCCTTTATTATGTTTTAGAATGTCGTGGACACGTTCGGAGGTAAAGTATGAGTTTTCATTTTTCGAGAACAATAGACTCGTGGACCTCTGGGAACAACTCCGTTAACCTAAGGCCGCACGCATTTTGGACACAAATTTGTATCGTACGTAATCGTATGATCGTGATCGTACGAATTGAGTGCGCGCACTGAATACGTTTTTCTCCGTCAAATAGGTAGTGTTCCGGTGATATCGCATTGAACGCACGAAAAATCCCAACAAGTTCGGTTTGTTTTCGGACGTCGGAACTAAACGTATACGACTAACTCGCACTCAGTCTGTGCGCTCCCTTAGTACTTGGAAGATCGGGATCGTTCGTGCGTGTTCGCACGAGTAAAATTCGTACGAAAACGCGTCCAAAGTGCGCACGGCCTAACTATTCAAGAACGCAACCCGACCGTGTCCCTAAAATGATTTTTCATAACGCTCACTTGCCAACCCTAAGTAGCAGCAATAAATTTTATAAGCGATCAAATACGGACCTTTTTGATCCACCAACCGTCTTAGGGATGTCCCAAGCAAACATCAAAGGGGCGAACACAAACATCGACCTCAATGAAACAAGCCAAGCATTTAATGAACAAATGTTTTCACCATCTTGCAATCAATGCTTAGGGAAACGTCGTCGGTCATTTTTTTCGTCATAATAATGAAGCGAAGCATGCCCTAGGGGCATTTTTTATTGTGGATCTCACAAACCGGGACAGACAAAGTTTGACTGCTCTTTATACAGCTAGACCTTTGAGCTCTGTGCTGTGCTGCAGAAAGGGAGCCGTGGCAATTATTATTTGATGAATTATTTTAACACAAATTAGTTTAAGAGATTTTAAGCTTGAAATAATAAAAAGCAAAGTTTTGCTTGTTAATTTTCGATAGTTGTACCTAAACTTAAATTAAATATCTGCTCCAGAAATGTAGCAAATGATATAATTAATTAGTGTAGCTGTAATCTTTTTGCCAGCGTCTCTTTTTTTATCAAAAAAATATCTTCGCAAAAATAAAACGTCCCAATTTTGTAGGTATTAGTATTCAAATAATCAACAAATACGCCCTTCACCAAAGCACACATTTCTGCGGTCGAATTAAAGGACTTGTAGCGTAAATTAATGTCGGTTACCAGTTCCCGGGTCACAGCAGTGCTACCCTCATCTTTCGTGGGGCCCATTTTATTTAAAGAAGCGAAAGTTCGAAGCGAACGCAGCCACGCGTAAACATTTACTTGAAAGGTTTATTGATGTTGGTGACCGCAGTTTGGTTTTACAACCAAAGAAAGACCCCCTTTATAAAATTTGCGAGTTTCTAGCCGGATTATTTTGATAAGGCTTCCAGATGCGCTGTTTGGGGTATT
The DNA here is from genome assembly GCA_949128155.2 of Xanthia icteritia. Taxonomy (NCBI): domain Eukaryota; kingdom Metazoa; phylum Arthropoda; class Insecta; order Lepidoptera; family Noctuidae; genus Xanthia; species Xanthia icteritia. Next base: position 4,496,815 of record OX421943.2, read on the forward strand.
ATTTTATATTGAAAATGGTTAGCCGCTTCAGCCGGTGGGGTTAAGGGAAAAGCAAAGGGTCCGATAATACAAATTATACCTACCAAACTGTAAGTGAGTAATTTTCCCAGCCCGCCAACCAGGTTTTGGCAAACAAAATCTGTGATCAAATAAATTCTATAGAATATAGACACAATATCCTTGATTTTTCCCACAAGAGTAGGATTTTTCCGAAGTTAATACTTCAAGTACTAAAACTCGAGTTAACTTCGGTAATTTGGCAGCAGAACCAGTTACAACGCCCAAAAGTGACTGTCTGACAATATTGGTGAACTCTCAAAATGGCGCCGAATTCTCTGGTCGACATTACGCGAAACTTCTTTAAAGACTGTTCTCATTAAGAATGTTTGGAAAACGAAGTTGGAGATCTCCTACATACGAATCGTAGATGTTTTGAAACATAATACTTCGAATCTAGACTAGTCTTTCGACTTTGTTCTTAGTTTTGATTGGGCCGTAAGTAGACAGAATGATGAAGTCATTAGGGAAAATCCATTTCTAGAGGCTTCTTTACGTATGTACTAGTAGGTAGATGCGTCCTCGTCACCAACATCGTCCAATTTATTTTCAGGTATTTGAGTTGTACTTATTTAGTTTGTCTCAGACGTTTTCTTACTGTTTGACTTATCGACTCATAAGCGACAGCTACTTCAGTAGAACGTAAGACACGTACACGTGTCATGGAGATTTTCTCATAATATTTAAGTCACATCAAAGCCATCGCGTTTTTCAATAAAGCTCAGATCATTCAGTCGTAAATATTCTCTCAGCATCATTCATATTATTGCTTCCAAAACATTAATCATGCAAATAATAATTTTGGGAGTCATAAGAGCCTGTTTCCTCCGAGACAGCCCCCATTTACATTCATTGCATGCCGTTAGTCGTGTTCCCGTGTGACTCTCAATTTGCATGCATAGCCGTCGTCTGCAGCATGAGAATCTGAATACAACAAGTGTATTAATATTGTATTTTTTAATCAAAAATATGCACGGCTTCTGTGAATTTTAAAACTTTTCCTGTGTTTTGAGGTTGGGGCGTTTCTAGAATGGTTTGTTGTCTTCCACTGTCATGTGTTAGTTTCCGTGTCAACTTATTTTTTTAACAATAAAATATCATATTTTATTGTAATCTTTGTGTATTAAGTATAATATTTTTTTAACTCATAAAACAAACCCCCTGTTTTCTTAACATTATAGTCTCATATCCACATTTTCATACAAAACACAACAAGGAATCCAATATAACACATTAATTAAACCAACCTTTTTCGTAAAATGAGAAAAAAATTAAACCTTTTACAGTCTGAAATTTTCAGGACACGTGAATTTTGCAGAGGGGAGAAAAGCATACGGCCCTAATTCGGTCCGGAAGAGCTGCCTTCATTTACAAGCATTGTGTTCCCCGGATTATATCCCCCATTCCCCCCATTCACAATAGCCGATCCCTCTTCGTAATGAGTGGAATTATGACTTTTTTTCGACCGAATCAATCTTAAGCCGTGTTTAGGGGACTTTTGAGCCGTAGTTTCATGTTGATTGGGGGATTAAGGTTTATAAGTTTGGGGACAAAGTAATGAGACGTGTAAGGACTTAAGTGGAATTAGATTGGAAGTGGTTTAAATAAATTCATCAAAGTAGATTTAAATTGCAACTAATACACGACGATTTCCAAAAAACTAAGTTTATGAAACTACCTAGGATGGCAATCCATTATGCTCAATCATATATTATTACCGTGGTCAAGATTCGTTAATTTCTATACCAATTATATTGAACTGTCTTACAGTTTGTTCTAAGAAAACTCTCAAATGACACCAAAACTAAATATATTAGAACCAAATAAAAAATCATCAAAACCAGATCCACTTTAATCGGAACCGAGAGATTGAAAGGTGTCCACTAAGTTTGTAGGAACTTTGTCATTTCTTTCATGCAAAATTACATTTGAGGAGCCCCCTTACGATTGGGGAATTTTTAGGGTCGGGATCACATTGAGCGTAGCGAATATTAAAAAACTTTTCGACGTCAAACTTGGATTGTCTTTTTCAAAGGCTGTTTACTTCTTAAGGCTTTATTTACTTAGTTTTTGCTCTCGGTAACTTTGGATTCAGCCTAGTTTGGACCTTTATTGTATTTGTGTCTATACATAGTTGCGTCCGGATTTAGGAGTTAAAGTGGATTCTTCTTTTGTGACCAGATCCACAATATTGATATTGCTTTGATTTTTGTTTGTATTACATTCTCTGAGTCAAGAAGCAGGTTGATGAATTGTATTGAATTGAAGAAGCTGGTCTTGATAGCAGTTATGAAAATCAAAGCGATGCCTTTGTCTTGTTCTGTTCTATGATATTGGATTCTATTAGTGTGGTTCAAAAGTTTAGGTCAAAATAAATATTATATTTCATTAAACGTTTATGTGTGAGTTTTTACAACCATAGTCGTTCTAAAGTTGCAGGCCCAGTATATTCACGCAGCGTTTTACTCTATTTTGGGTATTGTATCTTTTGTGTATTAACATTATATGGACAAAAAAGACTGGTTTTTTTTACTATCCACATATTTGCGTAAAAAATATTACTTTTTACATAAGTATATACATTAACTCACACCTTTTCCCTATGGAGGTAGGCAGAAACTAAAGAACTCCATGTGCTACGATTCTTGCATACCTACCTACTCCATATCAGTTTTAACCCCACAAACATACAAGTATTTTTCAGTTTATAACAACGACTAAAATAAACTATGTTACAAAAGTAATTAACTCCTCCACATTGAATTTAATTGTGTAATCTTAAGCTCCCGAGCAAAGTCCAGGCTTGGTTTATTCGACTTTAAAATTCAATTCAAAATCTCGAAGTTAAGTGCTTAAGCTTTTAGACTTGGGTAAGTTATAACGTATTTATTACGTTTTAGGCACCTCTTCACCTGTTTTCACTTTAAAACTCATAACAAGACGGTTGGGTTAAAAGGACGAACAGAATTATTTGGTTTTCAAGGATTTTGTAGTCTACAGGGTATATCAGAAAATTAAGTGTGTGAATTAAATTAACCATCAAAAACTGGACAACTTTCTCCATGGGACCAACATCATACTCGTGAAAAAATTATCAGTCGTCCAAAAAGTTCGCGCAGACTCATACTGACAGTTTCCATGCCATCATTCGGAAAAAAGTCGTGTCACTTATGAGGAGGCTGCGGGGGAGTCACAACAGCATTCTGAAAACAGTAGCTGAAGATGTTCGTGCACCTGTGTTGAGGCATTTCGTTCGTCTGGTGATTTCTAGGGAGGTATCTCCCTATTGATGATAATTATTCAGATTTGATACAGTTGTAATAGCAATCACGTCAAATCGTTTAAAATACGATTTTATTTTTATTAATTTATTTGTCTTTATATAGATTCTTTTCAATTTTGTGAATGTGAGAACGCGGTAGGCCTAGTGGACTGAAGATTTGTTGACCATCATTATTCTGTGAAGTACCTGGTACTTTTTGAAAAACCTACACTGTCCACCCATACTTAATAACACTGTTATTTGAAAATATTGTAAAAGCCCATTATTTTTAAAAGAGTAACCGTGGAGTTTCTTGCCGGCTCTTCTCCATAGGAAACAACCAATTGGAACCGTGAACCTAGCTTCTGACGTTTCATAAGTGCCCATGTAGGTTTATATGAAATAAAAATATTTTGAATTGAATTGAATTGGTTATCTTGACGGGGCGAGGTGTCTCAGCACAGGGGTATTTTTATTTATATTTTTGTGTATATAAGATAGATATTATTATGATGATTGTTATTGTTTGTAATTGTATACTACCAACAATCGTTTCTAAGTGTTTTGTATAACTAGCCCTTTTTTTTTTTTTTGGGTGGGTAATTATCAAATAACTTCTCCCGCTCTGAGTGGAGCGGGAGGGCGTGTCAGACTCTTACTGACTAAAACCCACCCGTGTTCCTTCCGTTGCCTGTACGTTGCCAGGGGCCACGGTATCCCTTTCGGACTTTCCCGCAACCCCGGCAGGCATCGGTCCTATCGGACCCCTTCACTTGCTGACATCTCTTTGAGGCGCGCGTGGAACACAACGCGCCGTCGACCCGGGCCTGGTCCTTATCGGACGGCGAGCTACCCATTGCTCACCGTCCGTAAGCCCGCGCCTTCGGTGGCCGGGAATCGGCCTGCGATTCCCGACGCCCAGGGCGTCTCCTGCGGCGGCTAGGGGCGTGAGGGCGCGAAATTTGCGTCTCCCTCACGCGTTCTGCCTCCTCCTTCGCGAGCATTACTGCTTCGCAGAAGGAGGTGACGGCCTCCCATGCCCTCTCGCTCCGTACCATGGCCTGGACTAGGGCCGGACGCGAGAGAAAACAAAACTTCAATATCTACTCGACCCAAATGTATGGGAACACTGATTATTTTTTCGCGATTACGATTATTACTGTACGTACGATTACTGAACTAAATTTGTTCAATTTGATAATCTAAACCTCTAATTTTGACCACACCTTTCTCATACACCCTGTATAGACTTTTCACAAACTTTTTACTTCGTCTGTAACTCTTGGAAGTCAGTTAGCAGTTACCCAATACCCAGTAACTGGGTTGTGGAGGTCAGATAGGCAGTCACTCCGTGTAAAATACTGGTATTCAGCTGAATCTGGTTAGACTGGAACCCGAACTCAATAAAGTTGGGAAAAGGTTAGGCAGATGATTTAACTGTAGGATATCAACTTAAAATATTGGAATTCAAATCTAAATAATCTTTTACTAGCCAAATAAACCAATAAAAAGAAAGAAAAATAAAGTATACCTATAATCTTTTGATTTACCTAGAGTCCAGCCGTCGAGAGAATGCGGTCTTGACTCCTGTCAGTTTCATACTAACGAATATGTGTTTTGCAAATTTGATCCTTATAGTTACTAGAAATTGTCCAACTAACCGGTGTCAGGAACGAACTCTCTCGACGGCCAGACTGAAGTATAACCTAAGATTAAATCAAACTATATACACCGTGAAATCTTAATGGTTGTTTTCCCGCAGCGAATTGGTCTTGTCTTGGTAATACAATCGTTATATGAACAAATAAAATATTAGAAACAATTTTGAAAACAAATTTTGTGTTGTTGCGTGCAAACTAGTTCATGCCGTATCACCACAAGTGAGAGTTTATTTTGCTTTGAACATTTACGCTTCACTGTTCCCTTTGTCAGCGGCGCGTGCGATTCGAGTAGTACCTACAAGTTACTTCTTACTATTGATTCTCACGTTTTCGAGTTGATATTTTTTTTTATTATTAAACAAAAACATCTTTATTTTTTTACTTTTACTCTATACTTCGAAAGTACTCCTTATGGCAAGTTGTTTTGCCGCGGGAAAACAAGCATTAAGATTTCACGGTGTATATATGTCGTGGCCAGATCTTAAAATTGATCATTTCATGAAATGAACATCGACCGCTGGTCACAACATGACTCAAAGTTTAACGATATGAACAGTTAAACGCACGACTACTTCATGATGTGGCCAAACATTAGTGATCATATCGTAAAATAGTTAGATTATTCACCGGTAGAGGCGTTGATGTCGCTTTGTTCTTGTTGTGCATCATGGCGGCGGCATACAAAAAAACAACAATACAAAGTAGGGTGGGTGACCACGCAAAAAAAGTCGATGGACTTTTATTGTGTTTCAAAATATGATAATATGAAAAGAAATAAATAAATACATAAATGGGTTAGGTTAGGTTAGAACTGTGACCTAACCTAACCCATTTATGTATTTATTTATTTAATACTTCAAGCACAGAAATGTACAGAGGCGGACTTAATGCCATAGGCATTTTCTACCAGTCAACCATTTGGTCGTGGTGCCACAAAAGCGGCGCAAATTTATAATTTTTTAAAACGAATTTTAATTGCTATGTTGCCATTTCATGCCGCGGTTGCGCCGGCGAGCGCTACTTCTAAGTTGATCGCTTTTCATATTATCATATTTTGAAACACAATAAAAGTCCATCGACTTTTTTTGCGTGGTCACCCACCCTACTTTGTATTGTTGATTTTTTTTACTGTGATAGCGAGCTGTCGTCGCGCCTGCTGAAGGCCGCAGGTACGCTCTCGTGGCTGCTTCCCAACTTGGGGAGGCCCAGCGCGCGATGCCGGCAACTTTACGCTGGCATCTTGAGGAGTATGGCCCTTTACGAGGCTCCTATCTGGGAGGACTCCCTCCAGAGGAGGGAGAACGCCACCGCCTTGCGGGCACCCCAAAGGGCCATAGCCCAGCGGGTGGCGCGGGCCTACCGCACGGTGGGCTTCGCGGCAGCATGTGCTCTGGCCAGCACCCCTCCTTGGGAACTCGAGGCGTGGGTGCTCGCCAGAGTGTATGAATGGACGGCGGGGCGGAGGGCGAGAGGAGAACGCCCAGCCCCGGAAGAGCGGGAGGCCGTCCGGCGGGAGGCGAGGGACGCCATCGTTGTCCATTGGACGGGGGAACTCGCCACCGCAGCCTTCGGCCGCCGAACCCTCGACGCGATTGTGCCTGTCCTGCGAGACTGGCTCGAGCGGTCGCACGGGTTCCTCTCCTTCCGTCTAGTGCAGGTGCTGTCCGGACACGGTTGCTTCGGATCGTACCTGCACCGAATCGGACGGGAGGAGACACCGTCGTGCCACGACTGTGGTGCGGTGGAGGACACGGCGCAGCACACCCTCGAGGTGTGCCCATCGTGGACCGAGACGCGCCAAGGTCTTATCGCGGTGATGGGACCGGACCTCTCACTCCCCGGCGTGGTCAACGCCATGCTGGGGAATGAAAGGTCCTGGGCGGCAGTCGCCTCCTTCTGCGAACATGTCATGTCCCAGAAGGAGTCGGCAGAGCGCGCGCGGGAGGACGATCCTCACGCGGTGCCGCTCCGAAGGCGGAGGAGGGGTCGAAGAAGACGTCAATTTGATAGTCATCTCCGACTCCTCCCAGGTGGAGGCCAGCAGGCAACGGGTGCGGGGGCACCCTTGCCTGTATTGCACAGGCCTCCACCAGTGTCGGACGGGAATGGCCAGGTGTTCCCGGCCATTCCCGTAGCCCCCCAACATGGGGGGCATGCGGGGCCCGCCAGCTAGGCGGGCATGCGCCGGGAGGGTTGTGGATGTAAAGGCTGAGCCGGTTTCCCATGGCCCTCCCATCACGGCGATGTGGGAACACCGCTGAGTTTTAGTGGGTATACTGTCATTCTGACAGGAGTCCCACATACCCCGTCTCGTCCCCCACGAGCGGCAATGCATAAAGCATTTCTCAGCGACAAAAAAAAAAAAAAAAAAAATGTTAGAACTGTGACCAACCTACTTCCAAGTCGGTCGCAGTTAATTGGCTGTTTTTACTACACCTTACACCATGTATGTATACCCTACATTAATGACATGGCCAAACGTCGACTGACATATCATTAAACGTTGACGTTTAAACGATATGGCCAATGTTAGCTGGCCATTTCATGAAATGGTCAACTCTAAGATCTGGCCACGACATATATATCGTTCTTGAAGTTCTTTTACACTTACCATAATTTGTTTCGTAATACGACACGTTAGGTTTACTCAGTTTTTACCTTTCTGAAAGCAACATCCATTTCTATCCTATCGATTAAACCAAAAGGTCCCTGACGTTGATTCAATAGCCAATGATCACCCATTTAAAATCAGATGCTCTTGTTTGAACACCGCTGGTACACTGGCGCGACTTTTTTGTGTCCCCAAGAGATTAACAGTAATTATGTTGGCCTCTATGTTAATTTTAGAACTACAGTTTGCTTTGTGGAACTCGCTAATGAAAGTTGTGGCGACCGTACGGAGTTGTGTTTTGTTTTTGTTTTGATAATTCTGTGTCAGTAGGCTTGTTACATGTTTGAACTTTGAGGTTAAACCTTTAGTAATTTGACCTCGTAAATATTAGTTTTAATACGCTGTAAAATAAACATTTACACATTAAAATACCTCATCTACCTAGCCTTTTCACAAGTATGTTGGGGTCGGCTTCCAGTCTAACCGAGTCTGCCTATCTGACCTCCACAACCCAGTAACTGGGTAATTCGATACCCCTTGGTAAGACTGGTTTTCAGATTTTCGGGCTTCTGACGACCCATAACGACTGTTAAAGATCCACGAATGACAACCGGGACCAACGGCTTAACTAACGTGCTTTCCGAGGCACAGAATATCGTCTCGGTATGTAAAGATGGTTTCCCATCCACGGACCAACCTCGGCAAGAGTAGCTTAATCTGCTGGATCGACCCGTGCGGCTGTTATTACTTAGCCACGAGCTACACACGAAAAAGGCAAGTTATATTTTATTATTTTTATTTTTATTTTAGCATAGAAATCGGATTTGTCAGCTTACTGGTTCGTTGAGGTGGACAAGGCTGAAGAGAGTGCATATTTTTAGGATTGTAGTAGGGTCGTCCAAAAGGCCGTTATCCTTACTTATATTATAAATGCGAAAGTGAGTTTGTTTGTTACGCTTTCACGGATCTCGATGAAATTTGGCACATAGGTAGACCATCTTGAAAAGGACCTTTTATCTCCATATTCCTACGGGATCGAAGCTTATGCGGGTTAAACTCCGACGTGCGGCTAGTACGTTTATAATTTATTAATAGTCAGCTCCAAAGCAAGTTGGTTGAGAAAAATCTGTTTTTGCAAGTAATTCATAAAACCAATGGCACATGGTTACGGTTAGGAGTGCGGTGCTCCTGAATAGACCATGCCCCATCTCCTTGACGATCTCTAAAACGCTTCTGACACCGCAATAACCGTGGTCACCTACCGTTACCGTGGCCCAAACAGTTTAAAGCAACATAGATGTACCGTCAAAACGAAAAGAAGAAGAATTGGTTGCTCCTAATTGAACCAATTCGCGCAACTATAAGGCTGGCTACTGAAAATACCCATCTTAAATAAGCAAGCAAGTAGTAAAAAGAATATTTATCCACAAAATATACAAGAAATTATTAGATAAAGTTAACCCAAAAAACTGACAACAGATAACCATTTACCTACTTCAATAAAAAACTGACGCTGTTCAATAAAAAGGAACCATTAATTTTACGTATACTACACAATAATACATATTATTATTATAGCTATGTACAAGCTTTCACCTAAATATACGCGGACTGTTAATTACTTTGAAAACCTGAAAGAGGAGACTGGAAATCCACTCCACGCAATTTGAATTGAAATTGGCAAATGCCACGCCAAAGTACGAATACCGCACCACGGATTTAGCCCTACTGGAAATGGCTATACAAACCAGTGACGTGATTTTTTTGTAATATAGATCAAAGGGGTGCCCTTTGATCTCTCTCTGATTTTTAAACAAAAAACCTTTTGTTTCTTATTGGAAACAAAACAAACAACAAAATATTTTTTATTAATGTTAAAACATAAATAAAAAATATATAAGAATCGAATAGAATACACCACACACATACACATAATCTTTAGTACCTGAGCGACCGAGCACTAATCGGGTGAAAATATAGAAAATTAACTTTCCCAGATATGAGACCAAGCTAGATCGATTTTTCGCCCTCGTAAACCATAGGGGTTTTGCAACTTTCATCGAAATCGTTACAAATAAAATATATACAAATATTGCTCATTTAATAGTTTCAGGTAAGATAGGATAGGATTATGTCCTGTCCACCATATAAATTACAGATATAAATAGATTTTTTTTACATAATTATGATGACCCAATCGGCGGTATTATCGGTAAAAGTGATCTTTGGAAGAAACTATTGTTTTAAATTAAGTATTAAGTGTATGTGTAAACACAATACCAAAGCTCTAACTTTGGCCACAAATGAAGCTTGGTCCCATTCGGTAATACAAAGATATTTTATTTGATTTATTAATAAAAAAATATCACCGCCCAAACGTTGATGGGTACGAAATGCCTATGGCCAGTCTGCCTCTGTACATTTGTGTGCTTGAAGTATTAAATAAATAAATATCGTTTCAAATGGTCTTGTAATATCTTTGAAAAACAAAGGTCAGGCAAAGTTTTCATTTCAACTATATTCCGACCGCCGAGAGAATGCGTTCCTGACAACTGTCAGTTGAGTACAAAATAATAAGTGTTTTACGAATTTATACTTTACTAGCTGCGCCCCGCGGTTCACCCGCATAAGTCCCGATCCCTTGGGAATATGGGGATAAAAGTTATCCTATGTGCTTTTTCAAGTCAAGGTGCAAAATTCGATCGAAATCCGTTTTAGCGTGAAAACAAACAAAAACTCACTTTCTCATTTTTTATTTTCCTTTAGTTAGAATTATGATTTGTTCCTAATCGTGTCCAACTGAGAGGTGTTAGGATCGCATTTTCTCGGTGGCCGGAGTTTAGGTACGACCTACAACTAAAATTGTAGTAAAACTAACATGAAGCAAGGTCCAAGGTAAAACTTTGTCGTAAGCGTAGCCCTGACTACACCAATTTATACACTTTTTACTAGCACACATTTAAGGACTGTCCAATTCCATTCCTCCTACATCCGAATTCCCCCGATGTGATCGATGTCCACAAATTAGCCACGACACCCAACCGCCGCGAGACCGGTGATTTTTCACGCCCAACTTTTAAAAGGTTTCGTGTAGCTAAGCATTTATCATCGTGTTATATGTTTCTGTCCAAATCAGATGTATTAAATGTTTCAAATTGCGGTTGAGAAGTTGAAATGCCGTGATTTTCACGAGCTTATTTTGGCTTGGTTGTGCCTATTTATTTATTTATTCAGTTCGGACAACAATATGGTCCAATTTGTTAGTAAAATACCTTATCACTGGTGTAGTGACTGCGACAGGATGTGCAGAGAACGATAAAGCAAGGAATATGCTACCTGACCATTCTCCCCACATAGTGCTTCAGAAAAGGGGAATAAGGGCTCTCCACCACTGTTTTCAGGATGATATGGTCACTAACCCGCATTCTACGCATCAGAGTTGCGACTTTTTTGCTCAGAACCGAACTAACGGCTTCCATCCATAGTTCCATAGTTCGGTTCTGAGCAAACATCTCCGATGTGCTACAGAAACGGGTATACAGGGTTATTTTAAATTGACCAGCTAAACCCCGCAGTAGCGATGGATATCTAAACATGATAAAATAAAAAATAAAATAAATTGATGATTTTTTTGTGTCACTTATTGTATTCACTTGAAAAATCAATTTAAAAAAAATGTTTTTTATTTTGTTAACATTACTGACGTCATAGGTGTCAATATCTAAACACGATAAAAAATAAGAAAACAGTTTTTCTCAACTCATATGAAATAACAACACTAACATCTTTTTCGAATGTTAAATTCAATGCTATATCTAGTATTTAAATATCCACATGGCATGTACTGAAAGTTGTAAGTAATCTAGAGTGTAAATCTCCCCGTTTATGTAACATTTAGGTAATTAATGGTAACAACACTCTCTTCGTAAGGTTTCTGTGGATACCTAGATTTGATGCTATAAATGTAATAAGACGGATTGGTAACCACAATTCGGTTTGAATGTTGGTAGATGTTTAAGGAGATAAGACAATTGAAGTAAAATAATGAAAAATGTATCGGTGACTGACAGTTATACAGGGTCAATTTAAATTAGCTAGCAAAACTCCGCAGATTATGAAATATAAACGTGATAAAAAAAAATTGATGATTTCGGTTTGGGGTCATCAACCGCACTGTTACAATATCAGGTCAACCATACTCCAGTTATAATATCATTGCTGGGCTTACTCGTTCCATCATAGTCCTCATCCATCGTTTTCCATCAGGCGAGATCGAGGTCAACCCCAAACTCATATCGCTTTTTTTTTTTCAATTATAAACAACTTTATTTTTGTGTAAACTTCACAGACGTGATGGGTGTCGATATCTAAACGATATGATACATAAAACGATAAAACAAAAAAAAATACAATTTCTCAACTCATACTTCAAGTAACAACTATACCAGCGGTCGTTCACCCAAAAAAGAAACATTTCTTTTTATTTTTTTCTCGTGGTTATATTTCGATAATTCAAATTCAAACTCAAAGTATTTATTTCAATTAAATCATTAACAGGCATTTTTGAATTGTCAAGGAGTCGTTAAGTCAGAAATATGAAGCTAGTTGCCCATTCCAAAGCGTAGTGGAGAAGAACGGGCAAGAAACTCTAAGGACACTCTTTTAAATAAAAAAAATGATACAAAACTGTAAATAATACTGCAATATACTCAAATACTTTATTACAATTAAATAAATTAAAATAACATAAGGGGGCGTCCATAAATTACGTGAGGTGTTTTTTTTAATTTTCTGTCCCTCCCTCCCCCCCTGGTGAGATGTTGTGAGATTTTATTCAACCCCCTCCCCCATCCCCCAATCTCACATGAGATTTTTCAAAATGTGGGTTTCTTACGTAAACGCGTTGGATTGTTATTGTAAAAACAAATATGGTGGTTTGACAGTCAGTAGATGTATAACGTCGAAGTATGATTGAAATTATTTTCTTTCGAACGAATTAGTGAATGATCTTAATCGTTATACGATAACGCTTAAGATTAAATCTTAAGCATGTACAATCTGGATTAAATGGACCACAATAGTATAATTTTTTTTTGTTTCAATTAGAAAAAAAAATGCGTGATATTTGCCGAGACCCCCCCTCTCTCCAACGTAAGGTTAGATGAGATTTGACTCGACCCCCTCCCCCCCTTAAACATCTCACGTATTTTATGAACGCCCCCTAACATAACACAAGATTATTTATCCATCGCGATTTATTGCAAACGAACGACGATCTTGTCTAGGTAGGACTGCTCCATCGTCGAAGCCAAATAACTTCGATATTGGTTTGGCCTTGTGCCGCGAATGCAATGCTAGTGGCTCGGATTATTGAGATGGTGATTCTTGATCTTAGCCAACCAATCACTACGTCAGCGATTGCAGCTCCATAATAACGTAATACCTATTTGCTTCAAGAAAAACGATCAAGTTTTTACCACGAGGCCCTTGATTAAGAACTGCTCTGTTTGTTTCCCGAGATATTCAACGCAACACCTGAATAAACCAGCCAAATCAATTAATTACTACACCTACAGGCACTTCGATATTTTAAGTGTTAGATTTCAGACCTTACATAAAAACGGTCCTCTCGATTCAAGTACAAAAATAAAACACCTGCCCTCTAAAGCGAACTACAAAAATAAAAAAGCGAAAGTACATAGCAATCTCCAAGCACCTCGAAACATAAAGGCCGAACTTTCCATCAGTCACCGCTTGTTGAGAGACATGAATAAACACAGGCCTCGGGGACTCAAGCGACCTCTGAGTCATGGAATAGATGGGTACAGAAGACCAGCTCCATACAATTAGCGAAAACGCACGCACAAATATACTCGCCTCACGTATAGCGCACCACAACATTACACCATTCGCACTTCAAGTCACACCATTTTCTAGAGGATTGAGTTTAATTTTGAAATAAAAACATTTATTCTTTAGTACTTTTAAAATGACATTTAAAATGTTCACATGTGCACATGTATTCCACAGTTATAAACAACAAACAATCTGCCTAGCTTTTTCCCAACTATGTTGGGGTCTGCTTCCAGACTAACCAAATACAACTGAATACCGTATTTAACATGGAGCGATTGCCTATCTGACCTCCACAACCCAGTAACTGGGTAGTTCGATACCCGTCGGTATGACTGGTTGTCAGATTTTCGGGCTTCTGACCACCCGTAAAGACTGTCAAAGTTCCACGAATGACAGCCGGGACCAATGGCTTAACGTGCTTTCCGAGGCACGGAGGAGTCTCGGTATGTTAAGATGGTCATTAACCACACCTACCACACCCATCCACCCATCCATAGATCAACCCCGGCAAGTGTAGCTTAACCTGATGGATCGAACCATGCGGCTGTTATAAATAAAAAATCTAAGACCTATGGAAAAAAATGGTTCAAATTGTGGGATGTGATAGCTGAATATACGATGTATGTACCCCTTAGCGTTGGACCACTATTTACGCCTTACCCTGTACATGTGCGTGCGCCTGTTTTTGCCCGTTGTATTCAAGCTGACCTTCGATACTTTTCTATTTTGTGACGCAGGCGACCTCTGTGTTTCTTTTATAGCCTTTCATACTTCGGTTGCAGCCTTACAAGTTATGAAGAGGAAAATTTCGCGTCATTTTGGACTGAATGTACCCCGAATTAGGGGTTTTTGTTCTTGGGTTTGACGTTTCATTGAATGGGGTTTTGATGTTTTAAATGTTGCGTGTAGAAATGACTAATGACCGGATAAATGCTTTGTTTGCTGTTTGAAGGGGAACTTAATATACCTATGTATAGTGTATTCATTCATGTGTAAAATGAGGCTTATGAATTCAAACGCAAAGCACTCGTACGGTACTTATTAATTTGAAACTTTTCAGAGCTGCTTAAAATTTTGACAATTATTTTAGTTCAGGTTTTGAAAGGCTACGGCTGTCGTGGAATCTTAAATGAAGACTAGAAAGATGAATGTAATAGTACGGTGTATGTATGAACGACATAATGTTTTCTGAACCAAAAAGGGCACGCCCTTACATACTTGCTTTTCTAAATTACTTCAGATTCAGTTGTTTCAAATATTCAAAGTTGATAAAATTGAAGCAACAAATGACTTGCCTCGTCTAAACGCTGTTTGAACGTTTCGACTTTTAATTTCCCTTCAACATAAGGTATATTACGGGCAATTAAATCACACTGTAAATCAGGCTTTAGTTTGTGTCAACATACGTTAATTCGTTAATTTTACGATTCCATCTGAACGGGTGAACACAGGATTCCAGAACCAGCGGCGGCGCGCGTAGCAATTTGTGTCCCAACATAAACGGTCTGACATTAGGAATTGGTTGAAAGTTACATGTAGTTAGCGGCATGTCCGTTCAAAACGGGTGGGCGGGAGCTTCAATTTCTTGCCAGCCCGTCAGCCGCTTGTCGTTGTAAGTTATGAGAGACTGAGGATTGTGTGGATTAGAATCTCATAAGTATTATGTGCAGAGCAGTGGTGGCCTAGTGGTAATGGCCCCGACATACGAATTGTAGGTCGTGGGTGGGTGGCAGTGCTTTACTTTATATAATTTCGTCACCACTGAGCTCTCAAAAATGTTAAAGGAAAACATCGTGAGGAATCGGTATGTCTTAGAACCAAAAATTCGAAGACATGTGTCACCTACCAAACTACACTGGGCCTGCGTGGTAGATTACAGCCTACTCCCTCTCGAAGGGAGGAGGCCTGTGTCCCAGAAATGGGAACATTATAGTAGAGGATCCCTAGAGGAACGACCTGCACATTTAATGGATGAAACGTATTTTGTGAAAAATTTAGTATGTTAAAAAAATCCTGGCCAGACTATGATTAATTTTATTTAAAATACAAAAATGTTTTTTTTTTCGAAAATTTTACCCATACGTTTAACGAATAAAGAAGAAAGGCAGCTCTCCATGTAATCTGGGTGTCGCACTTAGACTTCGCGTAAATTCGTAAAAATACTCTCAAAAGATACATCTCGGTCAAATTAAAATAAAAGGTAATCACAGCATTTTTTTTAAATTGGGTATCGCCAGAAAAACGTTCTTTAAAAAGCAAGTGGCCCCCTATAAACAGACCCCATGACAATAAACCAATGAGTTATCATGCAGTAAACCAACGAGTAAACAGTATATGACATTCAAAGATGGCGGAAATGAATAGTTCCAATAATGGCTACTGAAGGGAAAAGTGGCACTAGTAGCTGACTTTGGTTGAAATTTGCCACATTGGTAGACCATGGCCTGGATTAGGACATGGACTTTTTATCCCACGGGATAAAAAGTATCCTATGTCCAAAAAACTATCTAAAAGTATCTATGACATTCCCACGGGTAGCCCTCGGCCTAACCCTTCGAGGAACACAGGCGTGATTTTATGTTGTCTTATATTATACTATAATTAAATTTTAGCACACAACGCAAGATTGTATGTATTTTAATTTTATTAAAAAAAAAAAAAAAACATAATAATCATAATCTTTATTCAAAAAGCCAAATACAATTCGTCCATCTCAACCAAAATATGTAAACGCCACTATAATAATATGAATACAACGCTAAGCATTATTTGAGACAGAGTGAACGTCTGTGTCTGTGCTGGTATAAACTGTGTTACAGACACAGGCGCCTTCCTCTTACAGTTCATTAACAATTTGCTGCACTTTGGAATGTTTTTTTGATTCATGGTTCACTTTGTAATTAAATGGTTGTGTGTGGTGTGGGTGTATGTGTGTGTGTGGAATTGGGCGTGGATTTAGTTGTGTGTGTCGTAGGTCACACACAGTATGAAACAGATAATAAAAGAGCAATTTAGATCTGTTGCTAAATAGGTTAGTAAGTTTTGATTTGAGAAATGAGTGTTTGCTTTGTTTATTTTTATTTAATTTCCTGATAGAATACAAAAAAAAATCACGATAAGTATATATCGCTATCATAGTATTTTTATTTAGAAGTACATTTATAGTATAGTATTTATAGAACAAATATTTTTAAAGTAAACCAACGAGTAAACAGTATATGACATTCAAAGATGGCGGAAATGAATAGTTCCAATAATGGCTACTGAAGGGAAAAGTGGCACTAGTAGCTGACTTTGGTTGAAATTTGCCACATTGGTAGACCATGGCCTGGATTAGGACATGGACTTTTTATCCCACGGGATAAAAAGTATCCTATGTCCAAAAATCTATCTAAAAGTATCTATGACATTCCCACGGGTAGCCCTCGGCCTAACCCTTCGAGGAACACAGGCGTGATTTTATGTTGTCTTATATTATACTATAATTAAATTTTAGCACACAACGCAAGATTGTATGTATTTTAATTTTATTAAAAAAAAAAAATATCATAATAATCATAATCTTTATTCAAAAAGCCAAATACAATTCGTCCATCTCAACCAAAATATGTAAACGCCACTATAATAATATGAATACAACGCTAAGCATTATTTGAGACAGAGTGAACGTCTGTGTCTGTGCTGGTATAAACTGTGTTACAGACACAGGCGCCTTCCTCTTACAGTTCATTAACAATTTGCTGCACTTTGGAATGTTTTTTTGATTCATGGTTCACTTTGTAATTAAATGGTTGTGTGTGGTGTGGGTGTATGTGTGTGTGTGGAATTGGGCGTGGATTTAGTTGTGTGTCGTAGGTCACACACAGTATAAAACAGATAATAAAAGAGCAATTTAGATCTGTTGCTAAATAGGTTAGTAAGTTTTGATTTGAGAAATGAGTGTTTGCTTTGTTTATTTTTATTTAATTTCCTGATAGAATACAAAAAAAAATCACGATAAGTATATATCGCTATCATAATATTTTTATTTAGAAGTACATTTATAGTATAGGATTTACAGAACAAATATTTTTAAATAACACTTTTCAAAGCTCGCTAACCGTCATTCAAACCAGATTTTTCGCAGACAACCCTATACCATCGTGTTCACCATAAAATACCGCTTATTTTGATATAAGACTTATTTATTAAACAGATGCGTGTAAATTACTAGTATCAATTTACCTGTTTATACCTGCCAACCAGGAAAAAAGGCAAGGCATTTTAGAATTTTAAATTATTCATAGACTGGCCAGATTTTTTTTAACCAACCCACTCGCGATAATTTTTTTAACATATAGGATTTTAAAATTATCGCTCCCGCTTCACACGGCCCGCTTTTCGCTCATAGTTTGTAAATAAGCACCGCTGGGCGCAACGGAAGTAAAGCGCCGAGCCGCGGAAATTGGCCGACTTGGCGAATTAAACCGATACATGGCTACCAGCTATTTTACAATTACCCACCTTTGTTGGAACAACCTGGGAAATCTGATGATTAAGTTATTTTAAGCCGATTATGTTGTTCTGTTGTGTTGCTTGAGCAATCACTTAGTTTTAAACTCTAACTTCTGTATTTTACGCCGGTCGTAAAAGCTGAACAAAGTGAACAAACGTGCAACGTGTTGCGATGGTTGAAAGTAGCATTTCCAGAATGCAATGAAATGAAATTGTTTATTCTGTAAATATGATATTGGAATCACTCCCACACGTCATATTAAAAAAAAAAAATGCTAGATGAGTTGCGATGCGTTTCCTATCTGACTACTCTGAGAAGAAAGGCCGAAACAAACTCAGAGGTCACAGTCTTTTTTAAAGTCTAGACATAATCTTGGTCAGGCCATATATGAGGACCATGTAGATTAGTGTCTGAAATGGTCTTTTGAGAAAAGAACCACACAGATTTGAGTGGAGATTTGAGTGCAAGCAATGCCTATTTGCATGATAGACGTCTTCTCGATTTAAATAAAATAATAGCAGAAGTAAGTAACTCTCTCTGGCTGTTACCTGGTTAATGCCTTAACAACTGAACCGATTGTTATGTTCGACCGGTAGGTACCCATGAGAAGGACATGGCTATTTTTCATCCTGGATTCTTGTATATGTTTTTTAATGAAATACACGCAGACGTAATCACGAGCAACAGCTAAACTCCTTTTGAAATAAGATTCGACATTTAAATAAACCTTTTTTACAGTCCCTTCAACCGATTTTGACTTGTATTGCGTTGGTGGCATGACAAATGGCAGCTGCAGTAAGCAGTCGGTATTGTAATTACTTTTTTGCTTTTAATGCCATCTGTTATGTCTACGGTATAGAAGTCAGAATCGGTTGAACGGAATGTAAAAAAGGTTTGTTTAAATGTCTAATCTTATTTCACATTTTTTTAGTATACGCGCTAGAAATTAACCCTCGACTTGTAAAGTAAAGCTTATTTCCTTTTTAGGGTTCCGTACCTCAAAAGGAAAAAAAGGAACCCTTATAGGATCAGTCCGCTGTCCGTCTGTCCGTCTGTCAGACTGTCATGACCCTTTTTCTTAGGAACGCGTGGAGGTATGAAGTTGACATTAATATCAAATATGGAAATTAATATTAAATATGTCTATGGTTCCTTAAACATCCAAAAAAAAATCAAGCGCAATAAAAAAAAACGGCCCTTTATGCGACATATTTTGATACTCGCAAATAAATCGAAACCTGCAGGGTACTTCTCGTTGACCTAGAATTATGAAATTTGGCAGGCAAGGTCTCACAATACATGTAAAGGAAAAAGTACGAAAATTACAAACTTACATTTTCAGTTGGAGAATTGATCGTGACGTATACCGATTTATTTATTTATTTATTTATTTATGCTCCTACTAGAACGCCATACAGCAATTACACCAACGGAGCAAAAAAATACTTCATGTCCTGGTTTCCATCCATCCGTTCCGTCCGCGGTGGACATGGAACGGGCGGCGATGGATCACGCACACTCATGCAGCGTCAAGACACTTCTCTATAGTTCCATAATTCCATCCATATTGCGCACATTCCGATGTATGGGAGAACATGTTTTTCCACTACAATGTTAAGTTTGTTTTTATTAGGATAAAGTCATCTCAACTACGGAACCCTTCATTTTACGTGGTCCAACACGCACTTGGCCGATTTTTTTTAATATAATTTATATCTGATCAATAAAATATGTAGGAAAAATTTTATTCTTGCCAATCATAATGTCAGTCTACGATACAGGGTTTATTAAATCAACCCCACATTTCAACATGTTTCTCTATATTGAATTTTCGAATCACCCTTTTACGCACGGAAGAAATAAAGATTTAGTGATTGTAATGCGAATACAGAAATTTAATAAAGGATATCGTTTTTAACGGATATATATACAAATAGGTATATTTACCTACCTATCTTTGTAAAAAAATAAGCTACATTACCTATTTATGGACTTGTTACCAAAGTCCTTAATATTAAATTTTGATCTACATGGTTGAGTTATCAGACCAAATAAAAAACCAAGCGCTGTGAACAATACAGTGGAGCATGCCAGAACTTCACCTCCGCTTTGTCACGCTTACACGCACACATTTACAATCAAACTACACCTCACTAAGGGCACACATGTTTAGGAAACCGGCTTCACGTCTTTGTTGACAGCGTCTGGTTGACAGCGTCAGATGTCTTGGTTTTTTATTTGGTCTGAGGGTTGAGATATGGTTGGTGGAGTCATACCAGGGGGTATCGTGTTACCCAGTAACTGGGTTGTGGAGGTCAGATAGGCAGTCGCTCCATGTAAAATACCGAAACAGTTGGGACAAAGGCTAGGCAGATTGATTGTTCTGATAGAAATAGTTGGTTAAGCTTGATTATTTTTAGGTAGGTATATCTTTTCAATTTCTATCGTAAGGTAGATAAGGATTAGGTATATAGTAAAATGTACCTACTATCTACTACTATAAAATTAATGGCCTAGGACGTCGTAGGAATTCGTTTGTAACCACAGTAAAGGTTCGCACAGACAGGCGCGACGCGACTCTGGTAGAACAATTTCTATGAATACTTCAAGGAAATTGTTCTACCGGAGTCGCGTCGCACCTGTCCGTGGGAGCTTTAACTTAAATTACGCTTGTAGGTAAGTACTTAACTGATAAAAAATGTATTCTAAAATAATTGCTCTAACATCGATTCTTATAAAATTTGCTCTAAAGAGGTGTTATTTTTGCGCAACAAGGCACCTGTAAATTGCAAGAACTGAGAGAAATAAAAGCGAAATAGGCACCGGCATGTGGAACAGTGCCAGGTTTTGGCTAACTATGATACACTGTGAACAATGCTGGCTACTTAGAAATCTCACTGTATTGTGCCTTGAAATCTCGAAGCCAGAGGCCTTTAAAAAAAAAAAATAATAATAATTCAGATAAATAAATCCATACAAATTGATTAAAATTAAAATTACAACTATAAACTTTAGTTCAAGAATAAAAAAAAAAGTAAATAATATATGTATAACAGAGGAGGGTATGTGTCTCTTTCGTTAATATTAGGCAGATTTTAACTACTGTGGGCGTACTATGGGTAGTGTTGGTTATTGAGCAATAGAAAAACCGTTTGCAGTTCAGATCAAATTATAATTCACGATCATATTAATCACACTAGCATTTCACACACTGTAAGTAAACGACACAACTATTCGAAACGCGCGACAGTTTCTAAACGTCTTCACTGCTTGACCGCCATCCATGAACCCGCCTAGCTCCGTCCGGTCCGAGCGTTATGTTAGACTCTGTCGAGCGCCGCTAGTCAGCGCTGTCGTCCCGATTAGTCAACTCAGTAACGTATTTACGACATTCGAGAAAGATTTCGATAAATTCCAAGATTAGAAGAGGTCTGTCTCTCCGTACTCAGTTTTTTGGAGAATAACAAAGTCAGAGTCAAAGTAAAAGTAACAGCCTCTTTGACTAATTCTCTCCTATAAACAATCATCAACAACTCGTCAATTACCTTCACAAAATTACCGCACATTTCTAAGCATTCCTTTCAAAACCAATCCATTCCAATATTTTCAAACCAATACAAAGGCAATTCAATACGTCAGCTGTCGTTCTAAAATACTTTCAAAACAAAAGTGCCTCTTAAATTACCCTTCTATAAAATCGAGAGACAAATATCCAGCCATCAATCGAGTTCGCCAAGGCTTTGTAGGATCACTAAGAAACGACTCGGATCACTAAGATCTTCGAGTCGGCTCCCTAAGATCTCCGAGTAGGCTCACTAAAACTTACGATGGTATCATTAGAATCTAGGATTGTATCGCGAAACTGATCAATTGCTCGAATTGGGCCATTTTCAAATTACGGCAGAGAGCGATAAGGTTTAACTACAGGTTTTATTACGGAGCGCTAAAATGCTGCTCGGAGGCTAGCAAATAATCATTTTAACTTACAGCGCAAAAAAGCTTGCATGTGATAAAAAACTTAAAAATTTTAAGGTACAGAGAGAAAGTCAGTAAGATCTATCCTTTTATTAATATTGTCGTCCAAGCATATGAAATCTTCTTTGTATTTTTTTTTGTATATTGGCTTATAATATATGATATCAACTTCGTACTTCAATCTGCTTTTCCCAACTATGTTGGGTCGGCCTCTAGTCTAACCGGATGCACCTGAATACTAGTATTTTACATGGAGCGACTGCCTATCTGACCTCCACAACCCAGTTACCGGGTAATACGATACCCTTTGTTAAGACTGGTTGTCAGACTTTCGGGCTTCTGACGACCAGTAACGACTGTCAAAGATCCAAGAGCAAGCTTTCCGAGGCACGGAGGAGTCTCGGTATGTAAAGATGGTCACCCATCCACGGACCAACCCCTTCAAGCGTAGCTTAACCTGGTAGATCGACCCGTGCGGCTGTGATTACTTAGCCACGAGCTCCTCCTAGATATCAACTTAGTACTTAAACATAACATTTTAGCACTTTAAAAAAATAAGCAACTAAATCGTAACAAGCGCCATTTTAACCCATCAAACATCGTAAAACGAAGTGACGTCTCGAACAGAGAGGATCTCATTGTTATGTATCAGATAGACGCGTCATACCCGACGGCTGAGCCCTCTCATGTATCTATCACCCCTAACTCAGCCCCTCAAGGGCTTTCGAATTGAAAATTCAGAATGGTTATCTTTTAATTCGCTGTGTTCGTGTGTCGCTCAAGTTTGTGTGAGAGGTGCAAATGAGATTAGGCAACGGACTTATTAATATTAACTTAATGTTCACGATTGCAATAAGATTTCAGAGACAAGTTTATTGAAGACGAGTTTCAGGAAAGGAAATAAGTACCTACAATATCTGAAAAATTTAAGAATTCTTTCAAAATCGGGTTTTCAAATGTATGTAATGAAAACAATTTATCAATGTTACTATTTGCTAGTAATTTATACCTAACGTAAAAGGTCGCCTGACTCAGTTGACGTTTCGGAAATTCCCAACAAAATCAATATGATTGGGTTTTCCCTCAGTGACATCGTGTTTTCTTTTGTGACCGCACACCGTTTGAAAATCATCGCCAATTTTCATGCCATTCCAATTTCGAAATATGTAATGTTTACAAAACAACACGGATCCACATTTAACTTTTTCATTTCCACACTATTGTAGCGTTTTGTGTGGACTCACAACTATCGAGTCGAGTGATGCTAAAATATTACAATAAAATTAGTAAGTTCCTAATCACATCACTAGAATCGGGGTACAACACTAACTTTCTTTCTGGGGACGCTCGTTCATTTCGTTTCCGCTTGCAGAGCTGGTGGAAGTAATTCCCTGATCCTAAGAATTCTGTGTGCCCCGACCTAGGGTGAGTTCCACATTAATCTGGTAATAATGCCTGACTCTCTGCGCTGGATAACCTATATTGATTCTATCACCTAAGTAGTATTTGACTTTGCGTGTGTCAATGTTGGACACGCGGCTGAGAGTTATCCAGTGCACAGGAGATGGTAATATGTATGTATTGCTGCTGCACCGAGGTGGTGTAGTGCCTTGCTGTGCTATTGTTAGTGATTAGTGAGCTATCTGTGATGATGTTTACTTTGTGTTTTGTGCGCTTGCTCACATACTTAACCTAATTTTAGCATCTGTCAATGTGCTACGCTGACCTCTCTATTTTCTCTCTCTCTCTGCCTGTAAGCCGCTGCGATGTGTTATGCTACCGCCTACTTCCCTTCCCATACGGTGCCTTGGTAGCTGGAAAGGGGAAGAAGCTGGCACATCGCATGCGGCCTGCTGCTATTGCACCGTATTTAACATGCGTTTCCTACCGCGCCTTCCAGGGTTCTCCGTACGGGCTGAGGGCAGGACCCCTAAATCAATCCTGCACGCCCTACGCATGCTACTACTACGGGCCTGTGCTAACAGGCCTCCGCGGCCTACCGCCGCGAGCTACTGCCGGGAGCCTCTGCGACAGGCCTCCGCGGCCTACCGCCGCTAGTTACTGCCGGGAGCCTGTGCTAACAGGCCTCCGCGGCCTACCGCCACGTGTTGCCGCCACGTGCCTGTGCTGACAGGCCCCCTCGTCTGCCACGTGCTACCAAGGGCGGTATCCTACTTCTCTAAGTGTGCGAGTGCTCAGAACTGAACTAGTGTTAAGGACCTTACCCGCGACCTAGCCGTGTTACTTATTATATGTATTAATCTATCAAACTGTTTCTTTTCCTGTAACCTATCTACCTACCTATCCTATAGCGGCCTGCGCAGCCTAGCCTGCGCAGCCCTAGCCGTTACACTATTAACGCTTTTTTCTTCAGATAAAAACAAATAAAGTCAGTAGGTAGGTAAAACAATATTGCATCTTCATATTTCACATTAATGTTCAGGTGCTTGACCTTAGCAGAAGAAATATAGCCCTGATATTGCGACAGAAAATAATATGAAACTTGTCGGGTCCATTCATCCGTTGGGATGCTGTGTTCCGCTATGTACTCGCTTAGAGTGTCCTTTCTGGATAATATTGTCTATTTTATTTTATAAGGTACTTTGAGAGTTCTGTTTTTGAGCCTGGATAATCAATCTTAAAAAATATGTTAAAAATTAAATTCATTTCCATTCATTCAAAAAGTTAAAAATTGTTGACGCGTTATGATGATGCGCCAACAATTTTTCGCCTATATGGCATATATGTTCAAAATAAAATCTAGGTTTCTCTAGGTATTATAATGTTTCAGAATTAAACAATAATCGACTGAAGCCCGATAAGCCTGTGATAATAACTAGTTCGAAACTTGAACTGACTGGCTTTTAAAGCTTGTTGTTGGGAATCGAACCCAACACCTTGCACGCGGTCTGCACGCGCAGGCAGTGTGATCAGCGCGTTAACAACGGTAAGCTGAGGCGCGGCGCGGCGGCGACATGGTTCAGCCCGATGACCACTCGCTTCAACGGACTCCACCGCGACGGACGGTTCTCCTCTCTTAAATTTGTAATAAGCAAGCAGTAAACCTTTGCCTAAAATACAGTTCACTCTTTTATTGCTCCGTGCACTAACACTTGTTTTAAACATACTAAAACTAACCCTTACCCGTTTATAACAAAGTCCCACGTAACACGCACCTAAGGCCTTAAAACCGTAAAAGAAGATGAACCCAACTAAAATACTAACTTATTCAAAGACAATCAATTACCTCTGAGACCTTACAAGTAAGTAAAGTTCTACATTGAAGTCGCAAAGTTAGTTCTGGAGTTGGTAGCGGAACAAACCACACCGGTCCGTTGCACCCACGTAAAATATTGACTAGAAATAAGATTCAGGACTACGGCCTGTCTAGCGAACCGTGATTGTGTTACTAACGATATTGAGTTTATATGGAAACTATTGTTTGAATTATGCTTTGTTGCCCTGTTATTTTTTAAGTACGGAACAAAGAAAGATAAAAGAATTACATACATAGCTCTATTTATATCAAACTAGTATTTACCCGCGGCTTCGCCAACGTGGGGGTCGAGAAGTATGACAGAGACGTACTACCGGGATAAAAAGTATCCTATATCCTAAGCCAGGTCATAACTACCTCTGTGCCAAATTTCATCAAAGTCCGTTCAGCTGAAAAGGTATCAGACAGACAGATAAACAGACACGATTTACTTTCGTATGTATATTTTAAGTATAAAAGGAATAACTTTGAACGCTCGGCTTACCCATCGGAGTTGGCAATAACTAAAGATCTCGAACGTCACACGCAACGATGCTTACACAATTCCTTTAACTTCGTCTACTTTTATCTCACACTTCCACGCGCGCCGGTTGCGAGTACTACCTACTCACCTGAATCATGACCATTTAGGAAAAAAAAAGATTTTCCCGAGCAAGTTTGCATTTCAACACATACCGCTGAAGCCTCTGATGATTAGTATGAACAATGAAGAAGTATTTTAAAAGTATCCAAACAAACAGTCAAAATAATAATGTCTGCCAACCTCCGTCCGTTTTTAATCTTCCGTCCCAGCGTTCTTAAAACCCAAAACTTACTTTGGCCCTTTTCTGAATTCTCAATCTTTTGAACAACCTCTACAATTACTGTAAGGGCTGGTTTACACTGACCTTCTCCCATTACGTTTGGTGTTAATACTTGCCCTTATCCGTCTCGTTCGAAGACGTCTTTTTTATATTTTTTCTTGTAGAGAACTTTTCTAGTTATCCTTGTGCAAATTACATGAAAAGAAAATTTTCTCCGTTGAATTTGTACAACAAGTCTGGAAAATAAAGTTGGCTATCCAGTTGAATTTGATTAGATGGGTGAATGTATACCTATAGGTATTGTGTGTACAGTACTTTCTATGGAACCTCTAAGGAAATGTGTTTGCTTTGTTTTTACTTTCTGAAGACTTATGTATGTGTTAAGGCACAATTCTTCTTTTTTCTTGCTTCTTGTTTTTGCTTGCATATGCTGAACAATGGTCGTTTTGCATCGATGTGACGCATATTTTCCACCAACTTCTTTTTTGTGTCTGTGTTCTTTCTTTGCGTTATGTTTACCGCAAATAAAAATATTTTCTTTCCTTCTTTATTTCTTTGTTTATTTCCTTTCTTTCTTTTTAGTGTATCATGGCAAATAAAAAAAATTGACCTAATTTAGCCACGCGAACTTCATAATATTCTCATGTACACAGGTGGCAGGACATGGTCAATGTTTCTACTTATAACATAGGTATATGACTTGTATTTTGTTGTTCATATATTTAAATTTTTATAAACTTTTCTGTGTTATTTGGAAAACAAACGCAGTATAACAATCACGATGTTTCTCTGTATTTTATTTTCTCTAAATCGTAATCACGGTACGCCGTATTTGTTTACCAAATAAAAAAATCTATCTGCCTAGCCTTTTCCCAACTATGTTGAAAGCAGCTTCCAGTCTAACCAGATGCAGCAGAATACCAGTATTTTACATGGAGCGACTGCCTATGTGACCTCCACAACCCACCTATTGGGTAACACGATACCACTTGGTAAGACAGTTCGTCAAACTTTTTGGGCTTCTGACTTCCCGTACCGACTGTCACTCCGAGACCATCGGCGTTAAGCCTAATTTTGCCTAAGGTTTACCAAATAAAACAAGCAAAATAAAATACATTCCCTACAGAAATATATATTTGCAAACTAACAAGACAAAAGTTTTTCTATCAAAACCAAAAAAGGACCATCTTATAAGTTTATACACACAAAGTTATTCCAAATCAATATTTGGTTCGCTTTTAACTTCTCCCTCAATAGGACCACTTTATTTGTTTTGCGGTTGCCATGTTTGGCGGAGTCAACCACTCGTGAACCACTTTCATGTTTTTGTTTACTATTTTACCAATTTAAGTTACTTATTTAATATGATCTGCACTCACCTGACCTTGTATAATAATTGATAATGTTGTATACTTGACTTCCAACTCATAATCTTCTTGTCTTCCTTGTCCCAATTAATTTGTAGTCGACATAGCATGCTTTCAGCTGTTATTTCAGTAGTCACCTCTTTTTCAAGCATAATCAACAGTTATTCCTCATTATATTATTATATTCTTATTATTATCGAAATATTTTAATTTGTCTTCCAATGAATATATTAAATTTAATTTGGAGGATAATTAGAAATTTTAACTGGTAACAAAAAACAAAAAGGAATTCCTTATTTTGTTGTTGAATCTGAATTCTGTCGTTATATCTAACCTTCGATTTTATTATCTTTTTACTTTTCGCTACAAGTCACGTCTAAACGTTTTTCAAGATGAAACACGGTAGGATTATTTCAGAAACTCCTACAGCTTTATTCGAGATACCTTTAGAGTACCTAAATCAACACAACGGTCTGGGACGCCACTTTCAAGGCGCCGGCAAATTTCGGAATTGCTATTGCGTGAAGTAATTTATCTGAGGAGACAAAGTAAGACAATGACACCTGTTGAATATTAGTTTGAACTCTCTGAAGCCTTTCGGATTTTGCACCAAGTTATTTTAGTTAGAAGCGTTCTGGGTTTTGGCTGATATGTAAAATTTATTTTTCTCATTAAAAAACCTAATACCAATTGGTTTTTTAATGAGAAAAATAAATTTTAAATATCAAAACGGCTATTTGACACTTCCCGTGACCCAAGGACAGGTTTTTACCCTGGGCAGAGGCTAAGCATTGCCATACAACGTGGCAATGCGGCCAGTCTCTTGGGTACATTACCAGTCGACAGCGATGCGGATGAATTTTTCGATGCTATATTTTAGTTTTTCAATAGTTTTAGTTAAGTTTTTGTATAATTTTGCTATTTTTATTAATTAATTAGATATTGGTTTTTTATTTCAAAATTACAAACGGGATGTTATGTCGTGATGGCCCAGTGCACGAAGTTATGGGTTAAAATCCGGGCAAGTACCAATGTGACTTTTTCAATTAATAAGTACATTCACAGTATGTCTTAGACATCACTGAAATTGGTGAAGGCAAACATCGAGAGGAAATCTGGTCGTATAATTAATACAGGGTGGCCAATTAAGAACTATGCAACTTTTTTAGCCCCCATTCAGATTTGACGCCAATTTTTCAGTTGTTTGGTGTCTATTATTAAAAATAGTTTAAAAATTAAAATAGTTTATTTAAAAAAAAAAAATGGGATTGCAATGTTTACAAATGTTGCATAGGTATATGTAATTTTTAGGTTCAACTATACAATAGAAACGGGTGAAGTACTGTTCTCCTAGATAGGCTAGAATTTAGCCTGTGTTAAGGAGAGACAGTGCCGGTCCCCTGATTGGCGGATTATTATATAAATATTGTGTTAAAAATTTTAAAGGTTGAAAAAGCGTCTGGACATAAGTGTAGTTACGGTACAATAGTTATCTATAACAAATAAATAGGTTTAATTTCACTTATGTAATCAACAATTTACAGCAACAATACATAAAAGTGATAAAAGACAATAAATTCAACTAAAATTAAAATCATAAACACATTCAAATTCACAATCAATATCAAAGTTAAAACAAAATTAAAATAGAATCAAAAACCAAATTAAAATCAAAATCAAACCAAAATTATAAACAAAATTAAAATTAATATCAAAATTACTATCAAAATTAAAATAAAAACTATACGAAAATCAAATTTGAAATTATATTATACTTTATTAATATTATTAGTACAAGACATATCTAGAGTGTATGGGTATGTGTCTGTGCGTCTGTGTAGGTGCATTGTGTTAAGTGTGTATGTGTGTGCATGTGAGTGTGTGCGTGTGTATTTGTATGTGTTAACATGATTACTTTGTGAGGAATAATTCAGTGTCATCATAATTGAGGTCCAAAAGGAATGTCCGTACAGTTTTTTTACAATTGTAAAATGGAAGTTTAAAGATTGGGCATTTTGCATTAATTTTATTATAGAGAGATGGAGCAAGATATAGAGAGAATCGTTTTACGAAGGAGGTACGTGGAGGTGGAATAGTGCAGATTAAGTCTTTCCGACGTTTAGAGATAAGTCTGTATGGTGTTCTGGAATGTTGGAGTAAAACTGTATGTAAAATGTACTGTTGTCGAACATTTAAAACGTTCCAGGATTTATAAAGATCGGTCGTTGGAAATAAGATAGGGCGAAAGGTGGCAACTTTAAGTATGGCTCTGTGAGCGATCTCTATAGGCTTCATCACTGTCGTTGCAGCTCCGCCCCAGCAAGAAATACAGTAGGTGACTAGTGATTGGCAAAGAGCGAAGTATACATTCCGGATAACTGAAGCGTGTGCTACATGTCGCAGTGTTTTAAAAATGTAAATAAGTTTCCGTACGCGGCCGGATAGGGTATTAATATGTGATTTGAAATTTAAGTGTTGGTCAATGAAGATACCAAGATATTTTATTTGATCTACTGGAGTAAGCGATGGGCACTGGCAGGCCTGCTGCGACATACAACTGCACGAGTGAGCTTTTAGGGACATAGAGGGATTTGGTTGAGAATTTGACTTTATTGAAATTAGTTTTAGTGGTATTCAGGGTCAAAGAGTGTGTGTAAAGCCATCTTAGTGTGGAGTTAAATCCTTTTTGTGCAATTGACTGTAGTTCCAACCATGAGTTAGCGGTGAAAGTTATTGCAGTGTCATCTGCATAAGAAACTATTTGGGCGTTTGGTATATCTAGGTTGCAGAGATCGTTAATGAATACAAGGAACAAAGTGGGTCCCAAAATACTTCCCTGCGGCACGCCGTATTCGATAGCAACTGTATTGCTATGGTAATTGTCCATAGTCACAAATTGTGAACGGTTTGTTAGGTAGCTTTTAAATAAATTAAGTGGTGGGCCCCTTACACCTATACATTGTAGCTTGAGTAAAAGGGTCGGAATGGGCACAGTGTCAAAGGCTTTTGTGAGGTCTAAGAAAATGGTTAATACCTTTTTATTATTGTCCAAATTTCTCACTATGTGATCAATCAATTTGTGTATTGTGTCATTTGTGGATTTATTTTTACGAAAGCCAAATTGTTGTGGTGACAAAATATTATAATGCTCAAGATATTGAATGAGTCTTTTATTCATTAAGCGTTCGAGTATTTTTGATAAAGTACTAAGTACCGCTATGGGGCGGTAGTTATTTACTAGGCACCCATCGCCGCCCTTGAGAATGGGATGAATGGCTGCCTTTTTGAATGAAGTAGGAAAAATGGCTAGGTCAAAGCAAAGGTTGAAAATGTGGCATAGTATAGGTGCGAAGGATGTGGCGTAACGTTTTAAGAACAAGGTGGAGATACCATCCCAACCGGTAGCCGCATTTGTTCGTAGCATGTTTACGGCTGATATAATTTCGTCAGGATCTGTCTTTTCCAACACAAATGATTTTTTGAAGTTAGATGTGTGGGGAAGTGAAAAGCGGGTAAGTGGTTGTTTGTTGTTTATACTATCTGCAAGATTCCTTCCTATACTTGCAAAAAATTGGTTTACGTCGTTGCAAGACTGTATCGGAGATGATGAAGCTGATAACAACTGTGTGTAAGAGTGTTTGGTTTTGCTAGTGTTTGTGATATTTTTAATAGTTTCCCAGAGTTTTTTAGGGTTATTCATAGCCTTATTTAATTCTAGAGAATCGTATTTTCTCTTCGCTTTTTTTAATAATGCTGTACAAAAAATTCTGTATCGTTTATAGGTGGTACTGATTATAATGTTGTCAGGCGATTGCTTTACTTTTTTATGTAGAGAGTCACGGTTACGTATACACCTCAGCAAACCTGGCGTTATCCACGGTTTTAGAGCTTGCTTCTTTGCAGATACCTTTATTGTTGTAGTGCAGACTTCTATGGCTGTTTTAGTTAGCCTGATAAAGGCATCTGCAGCATCATCTGGATCCATCATAGACAGAATGGGTGCGAAGTCTAAACCTGCCATAACTGTGTCAAGAGCGTCATAGTCTATTTTATTTATATATTTTGTGGAATTTGATTTAATAGTAATTTTGTTGAGGCAGAACAGAGAAGAGTAATGATCCGTTACAGTTGATTCATAGACAAGTGTCAAAGGTTTATGCTTAGAGCGAATTATGAGGTGGTCTAAACAGTTACTTCCTCTTGTAGGCTTCGTATGTGCAGGTAAGAATCCATGATAAGCTAAGGTATTAAGGTACTCGTGAGTTCTTGTATCTGATGAGTTATGTTTAATGTCTATGTTAATGTCTCCTGTTATGATTACAGTTTTGTAGTTAGTCAGCGACTGAAGTATTATATTGAGTGCAGAGAGGAATGTTTGAATATTGTCGTTTGCGGGTGATCGGTATATGCAAAGTATTGCTACATCTGAGTCTAATTTTATTATTAAACCAGAGGCAGATCCGAAAAAGTCAGGTTCTTCGTGAGCTGATACAAGAGTGGATTTTACATAGACGACCACTCCATCGCTCTTATTTAAGTGTTTGGTGGTGTGATAGGTAATATAATTTTGTAGAACGGGAATGTAGTTGTTACTGGAGCATTTTAACCAACATTCAGTAAGTACTAGGAGTTCACACTGAATATCAATACGGTGTAATAAGGTATTTCAGTTTATTCAGTTATTCAGTTATAATGTGGCAATTTTTTATGCATAATCTATAAGACCATGACCACCACAATACTTTCATTAATTCTATCCTGAAGTTCTTAAACGAATTTAAAAACGACCCAATTTTTCAAAAAAATCTTTTGTATTTCGAGACACGTCCTCACTTTTTCTCTGTGGGGTTATATAAAAAGACGTGTCCTGGTCAAGCTTGAATACGAAAAGCAGAATATTTGTGATTTGGGTCTGTCAGACTCTTACTGACTAAAACCACCCCGGTGTTCCGTCTCACACTTGCACCGGGGATCACGGGATCTAATGCGACTTCCGCGATCCCCGGCTAGTGCCGGCCCGCCTTTGCGGGCCACCTCGAGTTAGGGGGGAGTGAGGTGTTAAACTCCCCCCTTACGTCATAGAAAGGCGCGCGTGGAACACTACGCGCCACCATCTCGGGTCCTAAGGAGTAGGGGGCGACGGATTTCCCCAGATCCGTCGCCCCTGGACCCGTTTAGGGGGGCTGGAAGAGGGCGTTATCCGCCCTCCACCGACGCCCGGTGCGTCTGCTGCGGATCGGGTTAGCGGAAGCAATCTCCCGCTCCCTTTCCGCAGTCTCCTACCACCGCGTCCCAGGACTCCTCGCTGCCGACCATTGAGTTGACAACGGCCGGCAGCGACAGGTCACTGCCGACACCTGAAATGAGGGCACGGCGCGGCTCCTCCCAAGAATATTTGTGACTTAGCCCAAGTTCGCACGGACCTATTTCTACCGCGGATTTTCAACTCTCGGTATTGAGCCGACCATTGAGAATACAATAGAGCGCATCTAGTGCGTATCCCAGCGCGTCAAGAAAACACACTGTTGGATATTCAACTCTCGGCGCTAAGTAAAGCGTCGAAAATCCAATACGCGAAAAAAAAACCACGGGATACCGAATAAAGTATGCGAAACTGATGAAAATTTATGAAAAACACGATGAAAAGCGATAACATTTTTAAGAATAAAACAGGAGCAGATGAGGCAGATATTATTCACCGTATAAAATTGCCAAGCCTGATTAATATACTTAAAGGAAAATATCCGAAAAAAAATCCAAATTTAAAGTTATATATTTCCTAATTGGCCACCCTATAAGTCTGAGATTGCCAATCCGCCTTGTCATCTATGCTCTGCCTTCTCTGTATGAGAAGAGGCTGCCCTGCAGTAGGACAATAATAAGCTGGTATTATTATGTTATGTATGGTAGTATCGAAAATGTTCTTGTTATTTCGAGTAGTGAACAAGAACTTGTAATTACAATACGAGGAAGCAAGAGCCCCTATTAGATGGACCAATAACGAATGTATACTGATCGAGGGGTGATGTTGCAAGAAAGAGGCTTAGGACGTTATTCCACCGCACCGGGAACGGGAACGTCAACGGGAAATAACGATACCGAAGTAGCGACAGTACATTTACTATGGTCGCGTAATCTCGTTTCCCGTTCACGGTGCGGTGGACAAACAAAGTTAAGGATATCGCTCATTATAACAGCACCGCTCCGACACGGAAAATAACTTTTCATTCAAGTTAGGATTTTAAATTAAATGTATTAAAGTCTATTTTACGTGTGACAGCTCGCGGGCAGTGAGCGGCCGGTGAGCCGTCCACTATTTTGTATAGCCATCCATACCAAATATTTTTTTTAGATACGTAACAAATCCCAACTACGTAACTCTCAACCATTAGCCAAATTAAGAAGCTAGTTCATGAATCATGAACAAAAATCCTTAGAATGCTAAAGTTTAATCCAATCAAGTAAAATTAAATGAAGTTAAAATTGTTTTCCCGTCGGAACAGCAAGTACTCTCCCATCAAAAGCGGACGTTAACAGAATTATTGAAGTTTCGGCAACAAATTAATATTTACAACTGGCATTAAAATCGGCCGTAAAGAGCAAGTTTATATTTTACATTCAGAAATACGAGTCTGCCTGGCTTTGTGGAGGCAAATAGCCATTTTATAATTTCCCCGTTTTTACGCATCTTCAGCATGTTTTTTGGAAAATGTATTTTGTTTTTCATGTAAGTTTATCGCTGTATTGTGCTAAATTACATGGTTTATTCAGGGTGTGAAATGAGAAACAGAATTGATTCTGTTTAAGAGTTTCTTTATAAACTGTAATGTATAAAGAGATGATGAAATAACATAAACATAACGTCACGCATGTATTTTTCGAAGGGTTGGGCAGAGATGCTCCTGAAAAAATAATATAAAGAAAAACGTGATAAAAAAATTAAGGAAGTGTATAAAGTGCCGCTAGCGGCAATTTATCCCTATCGGATAAAGCTCCGCTATTTGCGGCATAATAATGGCGCTGCCTCAGCCCGGCTAAAGTGCCGTAAGCATTGCATTGTCATTGTCACTGTCACTTGTTATTTGGTTTGATTGTTGAGGTTAGTTCGCCGACCTTTGTATTGATTGATCGTATTTGTTTTAGATAATTATATAAAAATTAAAATGGCTGAAAGGTAGGTTAGGTTAGAACTGTGACCACACAACGCCAAGCACACGAGCGAGCGTAGCGAGCGGTGCCGCGGCAGCGGACGGTGAGTGCCAGGGTCCGTTTAGGCACAAGAGAATGTAATGTTTTGGAAATGTGGTGTTTTACAGCGAACTAACCTCAACAATCAAACATAATAACAAGTGACAGTGACTCAGTGGCAGTCACAATGCAACGCTTACGGCACTTTAGCTAGGCCGAGGCAGCGCCACTGTTATGTCGCTAGCGGTACTTTGTCCAATAGCGATAGAGTGCCGCTAGCGGCACCCTATACACTGACAAAAATTTATTTTATAAAAACTAAAATATCAGCCATTCGTATCAAAGCTTTTTCTTGAAAAAATGTTCTAGTGAGGGAATAGGCTTGAGTGACGGTCAGTCAATTACGTGTCGGATTACATGGGATGGGAAAATGTGACGTCAGCTTACTAAAATGACTAAAAATTCTATAAAAATAATATGAAATTGAAATTATGAACAACGTTAAAGAGAGCAATGAGAAGATAGAAAATGGTGTTGTAGTTAATGTCAAAAATTGTGGAGATAGCAAGAAAAAATATGAAATGGCAAACAAATTAATGTCCATGGCTATGGCCACTCGTATGGAGAAGAATGGGCAAGAAACTCCACCTTAATACGATTCGATTGCTGATGCTTTGAAAAACCAAAGGATCAGCAATTGAATCGTATATCTATCTTTTGGAAGGGGCGATTAGAATGAATTCTATTTTATTGTAAATGTTGACGTTCAAAAGTGCCTTTTATGTGCCTAATTGAAATAAATTATTTGACTTTTACTTTGCAAGTCTCATTAAAATAGACCCTGAGACGCCGCTAGTCAATCTCACACTGGATTATAAGGGATACGGGTGTGTGAAGCTAGCTTTCTCGAGATGTCTGATAATGATCATCGAAACGCTCTGAATCAAAGAGTATCCCGAAGTTGGAGAACTTCATAATTTCATCATTAAAAAAAACACCACAACGTGAAAAATAACTTTAATTTAGGAAGTCGGTGTCTTTGGTTTTGATTTTCGTTTTTTTTTCCTCTGACTTCCGAAATTAAACCAATTTTTCACTTTCTAGTCTTTTTTTTGGAAGACAGTTGGTTTTTGTTTTTTGTAAAAAAAAAATATTTTTCACTTTTTAGTTGTACCCCACACAAATTCGAATACTATAATATTATAAAATTTATGTGGGACCCCCTCTGAAGTATGAGCTACCAAACAAAAACGAATCATCAAAATCAATTCATAATAGGCGAAGTAATCGCGTAACAAATATAAGTAATAAAAGAAAGCTTGCAGTCGAATTGAAAACCTCCTCCTTTTTAAAGTCGGTTAAAAAAGTTAGGACCGGTTACAAAATAACACGATACAAGCAAAGATTTCTTGTCTTAACAAACAAATTTGTGGCATTCTATTGGCGATAACGCGATGATGGAAAAGTCGAAATGTATATGGAATTACATAAGCTACCGAAAAGCTTATATCAAAATAAATGTATATTGAAAGTTTTTGTAGAAATAAGAAAGAAAATAATGAAGATATAGGTTATAATGATGGTATGATACAAAGATAGCCATAAAAGCGAAAATTAAGTAAGTGATGGAAAACATAATAGAGACAACGATGAAAATATAACTAGTGTAGTAGATAGTAAAGCAAAACACAAATCAGTATTATCAGCAGCAAGTTTTGGTGGGGTAACAGGCCCGGGAGGCAACAAGTCAATCTCGTGTCGGATTATATGCGATGCGGATACGTGACGTCAGCTCACTAGATACGCCTGAGTGTCAACGGATGAACGTTCGACATGATACCGTTTGGTACTATGCCTCTTTGAGTGGAGATCTGTGTATTTCGTTTTTGTTTCTTCAAATATCGGATGAGGTCAATGAAGTGTTGTGGTAATGAATTAAGATGTCTTTGTTACGCGTTTGTTTCAAATATTTGCAACATGTATGATAGGGACCATATATGGTTATGAATTTCATCATTCACTTGCCCTTATCCCAATTCATTAGTGGTGGGCACAGCTAGTCTTCTACTTCCATACTTCTCTATGAGTTGTTATCTCAGCAGTGGCGCCTTTTCTAGCCAAATTATATTTTCTAGCCATATATATGTTCACACAGTCCATCCATCGTTTTTTTACTACTGTTATAATAGCCGTCCACATTCATACTCAAAACTTTCCTCCGCAACGACATTTTGTTTGTTGTTATGATTATAATCGTAGCAAATGATCACCAATAGAACAACAAAGGAAAAGCTTACCAGCTCATTGTCTAACCAATTGACATCTTTTTTGATGATATTATGTTCTATGTGAGTATGTTCTGTGTGTATGTCTATGTGACTGCCTCGTTGGTCTAGTCGTCGCAAGCGCTACAGCTGAGCATGTGGTCCTGGGTTCGATTCGCAGGTCGGGCACAGAGATATTGGATTTTTCATTAGGAATTTCTCAGTACCAGCCCGGAGTCTGGATTTGTGCCCGATTGATGGAAATAGGCTCG
Source organism: Xanthia icteritia (assembly GCA_949128155.2). NCBI lineage: Eukaryota > Metazoa > Arthropoda > Insecta > Lepidoptera > Noctuidae > Xanthia > Xanthia icteritia. Next base: position 4,533,903 of record OX421943.2, read on the forward strand.
CCCCCTATTACATGGGACTTAAACATAACTGGTGAAATGTGGATGTACCTACTATAGATACACCTCTGCCTAACCTTTCGGGGAAACAAAGCATGATGTTGTGTGTTATGTTCTATGTTTTAAACAGGAGCATCACCGTGAATGTAATAATGATATCGATAAAACCAATGTAGCTTTCTATCTAAAAACGACTTACAGCTGAGGGAATCCGACGGATCATATGGGGGAAGATCCGTTTACTTTTTCATATACAAACAGCATTTCCTTGAACGCAGGGAGGAAATGAGTAGAAAAAAAAAACTCGACGCATCATCGGGGTAATGATGTGAGATATCAGTAGTTTACGCACCACCTCCAGCCGTCAAGGTATACGGCGGATTTGTTCACGTGTCTATAGGTTCATGTATAAATAAATGTCTATTTATATATGTGTATTCTTTATGTGGGGTTCTAAATGAAATATTATGTTATTTCGTTTCGCATTACGGTGACACATCTTCAGTTGAAGCCGAACGATTTAACAGCGGCATTCTAAAAGTTGGCAACGTCGCAAATAGCTGTCAAATTTACCTGTTTCGATTAATTTGGCAATATTACTGTATAGAAATATGAAATATGGCTAACTAGCGAACTAGAATATTTATAATGAATTGCAGTTATAACACTGAATTTGATGTAGTAACCGTTTTAGGTGTAAAAAAGCCATTTGGAAAGTTTCCAAATACTTTTGTTACATCTAAAACTAAATATTCAGTGTTACGATCACTAGTTAGCCATATTTTATAATTCCATATAGTAATATTGCCAAATTAATCAAAACAGCGAAATATTTTTGACATCTATTTGTGACGTTGCCCACTTTCAGAATGCATGGTCTTAAATGTCTTTCTGTCTTTAGCCAAATTGCTCTTTTTATTTCCTAGGCTTTCATATAGAACATATTATTTAAGGAGCCTTCTAAGTAAAACGTAATCTTAATGAGCAAACAATTTTGCTATTCTACTTTCCTTTTTATCTTAAAGCCATCTCATTTTATAAACAGAACCTAAACGATTTTTCGACTCAGAACTTTAAGCAAGTCAGTTACCCACTAGGAAATCCGAACTCGCTCGTTAAAGGCAAACAACGCAGGTCCCAAAGTTTCAAAGTCGTCACCTTCAAGTTTTTCACTAAAGTTTACGTGTTTACTTGGCTAAGTGGGTCGTTTTGGAGTCAGGAGCCACGGATGCTCTTTACAGTCCTCCCTTACTGCTTTCCGATATTTTGTTCGATTTACAGCATGGTAAACCGCAACTTTGGAGAATGTTCTTCGTTAAAAAGTCTTGGGCTGAATATTTTCTGCTGTTTATTTTTTTTCGGTCGGACTTTTTGCGTCAAACGTAGAAAATGTTTTCTGCACTTTAAATACGAGTCTTGAACTTCGAAAACTTTTACTTAAGTAATCAAACAAGGCGAAAAACTAAGTCAAAACACGGATTATTCACTGCATACACATAAAATTATCTTTCGAAGCACAGTCGCAGTCACAGTGTAGTTATATTGATATTCTATGTTTAACTGAACATTGGTTAAAAGTCCACCAGTTCATGTTCAGCTTTAACAACCACCAGGTTGCCAGCTCATTCAGCAGAGTTAAAATGATACGTGGTGGCTCTCTAATAATTGTTCGTAACAATATGAAATTTAAAGAACGTAAGGACATTGTGAGCCTCTCTGTTGAGCGAGATATTGAAATAGCTTGCATTGAGCTTGAGCAGTTCATTGTAATGAGCGTGTATAGGCCCCCATGTGCTTCATATGATATTTTTGAGAAATATTTGGAAGAAGTATTATTAAAGACTAGTAACAGTAATAAAACAGTTGTTGTCTGTGGAGATTTCAACATTAATATACTGGAAAAATCTGCTATAGTAAATAAATTTATAACTTTATTAAAGTCATATAATTTGTACAATACATTCTTTGAGCCGACTAGAATAACTGCCACTAGTGCTACCTGTATTGACAATATTTTTACGAACTTAACACCTTCTAGCCATTTAATAATAAATGAGTTGGACTCTGATCACTGTGGCCAGTTGGTCACTTTCCCTCAGAAAACAGTCAGAGCTCAAAGAAAACTAGTGAGTTTTGTTCCTGTAAATAAAAGTCGCCTAGGGCAATTTAAAAATAATGTAATGGAAAAACTACCGGGTTTGCCTTATCACAACGACCCGGATCGAGCTTATACTTCACTATTTAACCTCATCAATTGTGAGTTTAGGAAGGTTTTCACCTCAAAAACATTGCCTGTTTGTGACCGCGTCATATTTAGTGATTGGGCAACACCAGGTATTTACAAAAGTAGGCAAAGGTTATTTGAATTGTACCATGAAAAAACTTATAACCATGATGAAACTTTTAAAGAATTTCTTAAGAAATATTCTAAAACTTTTAAAAGAGCCTGTTCCTCAGCAAAAGCCATACACATTAAAAATAAAATAATATCTTCTGGGAATAAAATTAAAACAACTTGGAATATTATTAATTCTGAAACGGGAAGAACGACAGTACGGAATCGTGACTTCCATCTAAAAATCAATGATGTAGATATTAAGGCAGACGTGGAGGTGGCAACAGAGTTTGAAAATTTCTTCACTAATATTCCCATTTTAACAACCAAAACTCTGTCATCGTCGTCCTCAACTTCTGCTTACTCAATATTAAAAGAATGTGTACCAGAATGTGAAAAACTTTTTGAATTTACAATTGCTACTGCTAAAGACATAATAGAATCTTTTAAAGACCTTGATGTAAAAAAAACTGCTGACCTTTGGGGATTGTCAGTACATACCATGTCTTCAATAATTGATGTTATTTCACCCTTTTTAGCAATTGTTTTTAACTCTTGTATTGCATCTGGTGTATTTCCTGATCTGATGAAACTAAGCAAAGTGATTCCACTGTTCAAGTCTGGCAGCACAACTGATCCTACGAATTTTCGGCCTATTTCGATATTACCTACATTGAGCAAAATCTTTGAAAAATTATTTTTGAAACAAATGTTAAGACATTTCAATTCTCATCATTTACTACATCTGAAACAGTTTGGTTTTACAAAGGGTCGTTCAACCACAGACGCGGGCGTGGAATTACTGAAGAGCATATTCGAGGCCTGGGAGGAGTCGCAAGATGCTCTTGGCATTTTCTGCGACTTGTCCAAGGCCTTCGATTGCGTACATCATGATACTCTCATCAGGAAACTTTACCACTATGGTTTGAGGGACAGGGCTCTCGACCTTCTGACTTCTTATCTGAACAACAGAATTCAGAGGGTCGATGTTAATGGCAAGAGATCTGCAGGATCTGCGGTCACCATGGGCGTTCCGCAGGGTTCAATTCTAGGTCCTTTCTTGTTTTTAATTTATATTAATGACTTACCTTATCACATAAGGGATAATCATAAGATCGTATTATTCGCAGATGATACTTCCCTTATTTTTAAAATCAAACGTCAGTTAGTCAACTTTGAACTAGTGAACGATGCGCTCTCTAAAGTTGTGCATTGGTTTAATGTAAATAATCTTCTCCTGAATGAAAAAAAGACTAAACTCATTAAATTTGCAACGCCAAATGTCAGGCAGCTAAATACCAATGTTCAAGTTAATGGAATAGAGCTGGACCCTGTTGAGTCGACAGTTTTTCTTGGAATCACTATTGACAGTAAATTACAGTGGGGCCCACACATAGAAAAATTGTCAGGAAGGCTAAGTTCGGCCGCGTATGCTGTTAAAAAAATTAGGCAGATAACTGACGTAGATACAGCCCGAATTGTTTATTTTAGTTATTTTCATAGTCTTATGTCATATGGAATTCTTCTCTGGGGAACTTGTTCGGAAATTAATACTATCTTTGTTCTACAGAAAAGGGCTGTTCGAGCCATTTACAACCTAGGTCCGAGAGATTCCCTACGAGAGAAATTCAAAGAAATAAATATTCTGACTGTAGCGTCACAATATATTTTTGAAAACCTATTGTATGTACACAAAAATATATCTAATTTTAAAAAGATTTCCGATATTCATAGTTTAAATACGAGGAATAAACACAACCTCGCTGTACACCGCACTCGTCTCCACAGAGTAGGCAACTCGTTCATGGGTCAATGTATACGCTTTTACAACAAACTTCCCATCGACATTCGAAACTTACCCATTAAACGATTTAAAAGCTGTATTAAAACCAAACTTTGCAAAAAAGGGTACTATAAAATTTTAGATTATTTAGACGATAAAAAAGCTTGGGATTGAGCTGCTCGCTCTGCTAAGCCTTGTGCTAAAATCATAAAATCAATACCAGTATTATATAAAAATTACATACAAAATGACATTATTACTTTGTAAAGTATTTTTTTTTTATTTTTTAAATTTTTGTGAATGTGAGGACTATGTGGATTTTTTAATTATTATTATTTTTTCATTCTTATTTAGTTTTAATGATGGTCTGGCAGTTTGAGTAGTTTATGAGGCCTACCCAAATGTCCTTTCTTTGGTATTGTTCGTCGAGTTGAGCTCCTTAAGTTCTGGGTTGAGCTCCACGATTACTGACAAATGCTTGCACTGACAGGACAGGTCCACTCAAATCTGTGTGGTTCTTTTCTCAAAAGACCATTTCAGACACTAATCTACATGGTCCTCATATGGCCTGACCAAGATTATGTCTGGACTTTAAAAGAGACTATGACCTCTGAGTTTGTTTCGGCCTTTCTTCTCAGAGTAGTCAGATAGGAAACGCCGAACTCATCTAGCTAATTTTTAATTATTTTTTTAAGATGACGTGTAAAAGTGATTCCAATATCCTATTTACAGAATAAACAATTTCATTTCATTTCATTTCATTTCATTTCATTTCATTTCATTTCATTTCATTTCAGTCATTGAAATTCAAACAAATTAATCTTACTTTTGTTACCCTGATCACTTGTCTACCTCTCCATACATTAGAATTAAATTAATACGTATTATTCCTTTGTCATGGGTCCCTTGTAATTGAGAGGGGCCGACAACGCTAAATAAACCAGATAGGTGGTATTTAGGCGGTCTGACGATTGTTTATTAATGTATGTACCTGATGATATTGAAGCTATACCGCTTGTGTTTCACCCTGGAGATAATATATTTATAACAAAAAACTTTGGCGAGCTTTTAAATCAACAAACATACCAAAAAAAAAACCTACAGTCGAATTGAGAACCTTTTTGAAGTCGGTTTAAAATAAAAAGCCTCAATTATTGTATAACAATAACGTCTATTTAATGCAAGTTCATTATGATACGTTAAAAGTTTATGTATGAAGCTGGATCAGGTTTTTATATCAGCCGCTCAGCTGTCTTCAGATTTATTTCTTTCATTATTTTTTTATTTTATTTATTGCAAGTTCCCAAAATGGTTCACTAAAAACCATTTTGCAACCTCTTTGCTGTGCTAGCAAGCGTGGCACAGTTGCAGATGATTTCTCTTAGTTACACTGACGAGCAATATAAAAAAGCCACTTGCAAAGTGCCACAAAAATCTAAATATCTCCTAAACCACACTAGTTAGCGACATGAAGTAAATGAGTCTTGAAAATAGTTTTATAGGTGTTTTTTATACGCAATTAAATACACTTGAATGTTGCTTTTTACTTCAAGAAGCTATCTTGCGTTATTGTGGAAATATTTCATGATAAGTTAGTGGCTTTTTTTATATTGCTCGTCAGTGTAGATCGATAATTGTTTGATATGAGGTTGGTAAGGTTAAGGTTTGATATGAGGTAATTATTATGATCACGGTTAAAATTGAGATCAAAATCGTTCTTCTAAAAAGTGTGTGTAGGTACTTAAATCTAAATTCAATAATTTTATAAAATACTAGCGACCGCGACTTTGTCCGTGAGCCTATACCTTCCTCAACAATTTTCTAATGCAAAAATATTTTTTTAAATCAAGCTGGTATATCCGGAGATTACCCCCTACATACAAACTTACAACCAAACAAACAAATTTTACCTCTTTGTAATATTATTTATTTTATTCGAGGAGCTCGTGGCTAAATAATAACTGCCGCACGGGTTGATCCATCAGGTTAAGCTACGCTTGTCGGGGTTGGTCTGTGGATGGGTGACCATCTTTACATACCGAGACTCCTCCGTGCCTCGGAAAGAACGTTAAGCCGTTGATCCCGGCTGTCATTCGTAGATCTTTGACAGTCGTTACGGGTCGTCAGAAGCCCGAAAGTCTGGCAACCAGTCTTACCAAGGGGTATCGTATTACTTAGTTACTGGGTTGTGGAGGTCAGATAGGCAGTCGCTCCATGTAAAATACTAGTATTCAGCTGCATCTGGTTAGACTGGAAGTCGACCCCCAATATAGTTGGGAAAAGGATAGATAGATTTTTGTTAAGTATATTATGTATTAATATTATTATTTATTTATTTATTATTGCCAACTCAACTAGCAATACAGGTTACCCCAAATTGGTAGCGTGGTCTTAAACAATATTAAGTATTAAGTATAGATAAATGACACATAAAATAAGTTTATATAAAATGCATGTTTAGACAACGAACGTCATCAAGGCTAATAAAATGCTGAGTAAATAAAAACAGGTAATGAATGAACACTTTGTCTACAAGAATGAAATAAATTAATAACACGTAAGTCAAATAAACGTATAAACGCATACATCAGACAGAACAACATCTGTTTTGCTTACAGTTAAGTTATCATATTATTTACAATATTCACAATAGTACTTTCACTATCAGGGGCGATGACTCCAAACAACTCGATTCCTGCCGGCTTCCCTTCAGAAATTCGGGAACACTACCACTCTATCGTCATTGAATAATCATACACCATAAAATTAAAACATTACAAAACGCCTACACAATTTTTTTTGTCTTTATGTCCCAACAACAAAACATTTTGCTCTAAAATAACTCGTAGGCGCGTCCGGCTTATTGTGAATTCAATTTCTATAGAAAATAAAGTCCACTTGACGTCACTTCGGTCACGTGACACCGCTGTTTCTTAGTAGCCGGGTAAGCCGGTCTGCGCCGAGTTACGATGTAATACGCATGCGCGTCGTGAAACGAAAATGAATGAGCTATTGTTCGGTCAGTTCGCTCAGTTGTTCGTTTGTTGTCGTTGAATTTCGTAATGCGTTCGGCTCGGAGTTCGGACATCATACATTCATCATTCGATTGACATTATGTGTGGTTGTTTTTTGATGTAATCGCATTAGAACCATATAATTTGTACAAATTAAGTAGTTAATTTGCATTTTGTTCGCTCCGTATGAATTGAATTCATTAGTTTATTATTGTAGGTATAGAATAGTGATTGAGATAGTGTTTATATGTTTTGAGTTTAGTGAAAGAAAAGATCGTTGTAATTGGGTATTTTGGGTAAGTAGATAGTTTAATAAGTTGAAATTATTTATTTAGAGTAGTTTTGAAAAGTAATTAGTACGATCAGTAGAATTAGGATGGCGGCATTAATAGTTTTATATTGTTGCTTGACAGATTATTTACTTTGTGAGGCTGTTGCCTCACAAAGTAAATAATCTTTATGCTTTTCAAGGTTGAGCTTTGAAAATAAGAAACACATCATTAAGTTAGGCCGTGCTCGTCCAGATATGATTATAAATTACAAACGACGTGATGGTTTTTTTCAAACATTTTAATGTTTCCCTTTACGATAAATATCCATGGCTGACTGGCAGTTGTAAATTAAATAAAATGTATTGTTTTCCATGTTTACTTTTCTCAGATTCTAGTAGTTTATGGAATAAAGGGGTTTTACAGATATTAATAATCTGACGAATTCAACCAAAAAACATGTTCAGACTGAAAAACATATTCGTAGCTGTTTAGAGTTACATGAGTTTGGGACTAGTAGGATAGAATCATTTTTCGCTAATTCTCATGAAGCTCATAATAGAAAAGTAGATCGAAATAGGAATTTAATGAAACGGTTTATTGACACCGTTATTTTGTTAGGTAAACAAGAAGTAGCTATTCGCGGGCACGATGAAGGTCCAAATTCAAGTCCAAAGTAACTATATCGAAACTTTGTTATATCTGAGCAAGTATGATACAGTAATGGACTCGCATTTAGAACTATGTTCTTCAGTTCAGAACCATGTCTTTTCTGGTCTCTCTAGACGTAATTGGAAAATTTTCGCTCGATTTATTTTTTATTCGACAATCATGTCTTTTTTAAAGACTATTTGAAAAAAAAACAAGATTCCTCTGCTTTTATGTCTAAAATAATTATTGACAGTAAGAAAATATAGTTTATTATCCAGATATGAGATATTTTTTCTCTAGATCAATTATTATTACTTGAATTATAAACGAAATAAGAAGTTATGTTTGTGTAGTGATTTTTAGTTCTGCCATTTGGCGATAGATGGTGTTAAATTCAGTTAACGAAAGAATTATTTTAAAATAAATAATCAATGTTTACTTTATTCATAAGTAAGCAAAGTTAGACCGGATCCGACTCTGCTTCGGCTTCCCTCTCATAAAGACTGACACTTCGCCGCTGTTCACTATACCTATTATGTAGTTACAGTATGACTTTTAGGAGTGATTGGACTATCAATGACTAAAGTTACGGTTTTCTAGAAGAGCGGTGGTCACCACATAACGTCGCGGCCGCAATGACGGCTGTCATGAATAAATGATGGCACCGGGGTTTGACTTTACGGTGTCAAAAACGCTCTCTAGGAAAACCAACCAACCAACTTACTTTGATAAATAACGTATCAGTGAAGTCATTATGCAGTATCTAAGATCTAAAAATGTTTTCAAGTAGACAACATTTTTAGAACTTAAATACAGTATTAAAAAAACTTTGTTATATTATACAAACTAAGTAATTATTGTTTTTCTTTTAAATAATTTACTTAAATAACAATGCAAATGTAGTCTAATGTAGACAGATTCATTTTATTTTATTTATTTTATTCATAAACAATTTACATCGTTTTGAACCATATACATTTTATACATACAATCTACATACAAATACAAAAAAACAAAATACAACTATGAATTATTAGTTATCATTTAAATAAAGTGTCAAACAGTTTCAAATATAATGTCAAACAGTTTTGAAAATAATTTTGTACAGTTTTAAATATTATAGTTTGACAAAAGATATATTAAAATGTCTGCAAATGATTCTAAATGATATAATGTCAAATGATTAAAAAAAATATAATTAATTTATTCTTGTGTGACATTAATTCCGATACCATTATACAGACATTTCTCTATTAAAAAGGCTTTTAGTTTTGCTTTAAACAAGTGGGTGTTATAAATCAAGATCTTTAGCTCAGAAGGCAACTAAATATCTCTACTGCTTGATGCTTCGAGCAATGTTCTACTATGTTAAATTTAGGTGCTAATAGCTTAATTTTTTTTCTTCGAGTGCTCTCTCTAATCTCACGTTCCTCTTGTAATTCAAACTCATCTACAGAGCTATATATCTGAAAAGTCCACCATGATCATCAGCTAAGCCATTATGATCCGCAAAACATTGCTCTATGTAGTCACTTTCGAGATTTGTGATTATATTATCTAAACACGACTGAGGGTAATTTCGAATAAAATTCGGTGTTCTTACAAGGTATCTAAAATTATAACATGTCAGTATACTTAAAACTCCGCAGGTTTATTGTTTCAACAAGTACGTCAACATCAAAGTCCCCGCATATAATACAGATTTTGTCAAAAAAATGTACTAAAAATTTTTCTAAGCTAGAAATTAAGCTTTTAAAGTTTTTGTCATAGGTACTTCGGTAACAACAACAAATGTATTACCCTGTTGCAACATCTTTTACACTACATATCTGGAAACTTTCGGCTTTGAAAAACTTGCAGATTGACTCAATGTTTTCGCATTCTTTCAATTTATGTGCTAAAATAAGATAGATTTTCTTGTTCGAACGTGTGTTACATGCGCCTAAATATTATAGTTCGACATAGGAAATACTTTGGTCGATTTGTCATTTAAGAAATGCTCTGATATACATAGATAGTCCACAAGACTACCTGAAGTTTCAATATATAATTTAAGTTCAGTTTTTTATTGCTCATTCCACAAACATTTTTAAGAAAAATCTTTTAACAACTTACATCATCTAGGATTACCTTTTTATTCTAGAAAAAGATTTTTTTTTTTTTAAAACGTTGCCCCACACTAGGAATTTCTCCTGTGTCGTGGGTGCGTTTACAAACATTTAAACTCACATACACAAACGGCGATCACGGTTATTCATAAATGCAAGTGAAAGATTTGTTTTTGTAGATGAATTTACAAACACTAGATGTAGGCGTTCACTTGCTTTGAATACCTAATTAGGAATTGTTTGTGTAGAAACATTTTTAAACACCCGTTTTGCCTTTTGATCCAAAAGCACATTATGCACATAATTCTGATAGTTGATTCTGTATTGTAAGCGCAAAATGTCCCTTTAAATTAATTTGCATTAAATAAATGCCTTTTATTATAGTTAAAATAATTATTGTCATATAGTGTAATAAAATTAGAATTTTCGCAATTATCGCATAGAAGTTTTATGTTACGATTTAAATATTTGTTGTAATAAATCTTACTGACAAGGACGTCTGTGTTTTGCATATTTTGCAAGGTGTGGTGCAGAGAACTCAATATATGTAATGGATTTGTGTCGCTACTACCTCCGATTATTAAAACAAAGTCAGACTTAGTGAAATACTTACACATAGTTGCACATGTACTTAATATGTAACTAAGAGGTGCATTTGGTTTGATTACCGACGTTACAGTAAAACTATTTCCCATCAAGTTTCGAAGTATTTCTCTAATTTCATATCCAGTCTGATCAGAGAAGGTAGCGATTTTATGCTTTGGTGCCAGTACTTGCGATAGTTGTTCAGAGGATCTATTTTCTGTCAGTTTATATAAGCTTGCATTAGCGCTCATGTTTTGTTTAGGTGTTGACAGTGATATATTCTTGCTTGTTTTCTGTATTTCCTGTTTCGTTTGGAAAAACGGAACGCGCTCCGAGACCGTAAGTCGTGTCCTTAGTCATTTCGTTCCGGAAAATTAATGATCGGCTCTCAATACTTTTACTTTTCCGCTAAACACAAGTCGGTTGTAGTGTAAATCTACTAATAATTATTTGGGGTCCTCCATGAAGTGAAATTCAAACAATAATAAACATCGAAAAAACATTTTTATAAGTGCCGTATCATAGTGACTAACCCGCGAGTGTACGGCATCCTCGTGGTTGTGTGAACTGCTCAAAGGCGATAGTCCTGCGTATGCGCAATATTCGGTGCGCTGTCAGTGCTATCAACTCTCCGAGGACGAAGTAGGCGTTCCAGCGACAAATATAGTGTCACCTGGTGCATTGCTAGTGAACGCGATTGGTCGCCACCAATCGCGCCACCCCAACCACAAAATTATTTGTATACACAACTAAAGATGGCAGTGCAGCGCTCTCCTCCTAAGTCGGCATGTATATTAAATCCGCATAATCCTCCAATTCACTATAACTCGGACTCAGGTCTCGATATTTCCAATAAAACAGATTCTGAAGATAAGTACTATAACGACATAACTAAACGGTTCAAACGCACGTTTGGAGATTACACAGAACAGTCTGAATCCTCCATCCCCGAATTCAAAGTTGTGTTCGTTGAGTTCCAAATCCAACAAGTTTGATCTGCTGAGCGGTACCTTGAACACTATTGCCACGCAAAACCAAGAGATCTAAAACTCTATTGGAACCCTCATGTCCCACATCAAGAGCTCCTTGCAAAAATCGATAGCCTAGAAAAGGAAAACTGCAAATACAAAAACCGAGTTACTACCCTAGAAAATCGGATTGACCCTCTCGAAAAGAATGCGCGTTGTACAACCATCGAGATTCGCAACTTACCCACGCACGAAATTGAAAACAAAAAAATCTTCTCCAATATTGTTCAGAACCTCGACTGTGGGACTTGAGTCACCAATTGAGGGGTCGGAGATAAGAGATATCTACCGCTCAAAGTCCGAAGCCGTAGTGGTAGAATTTACTACAACAATGCGGAAGGAGTCTATAATTTCCAAGTACATTTCGTTCAATAAATCTAGACGTGACGTTCCTAGCGAATTGCGGACGGTATTCTTATCTGAATACTTAACAAGCAAAGCAAAAAGAGTGTCCTATGTTGCGCGCCTAAATGTCAAAGATAAAAAGCTTGCTGCGGCCTGGACATCCTGCGAGAAGGTCTACATTAAAAAGGAAGAAGCATCATTGCCAGTTCGTATTGATGATGAGTCTGAGTTAAACAAACTCATTTTGTGACTGGTTAATATAGTTATTGTAAATTGCCTTTCATTATTATTATGTGTTTTTAGAATAGTCTCAACTTGGATTATATCATTCCTTAAATATACTATTTATACTTACGCGTTACATCATGTTAAACTTAATTGCAGTCTCTTACAAACTACACAACCTTTTGCTACATACAATAAACTTACACCTAAAATACTTATAATCTACACAACCCGCAATTGTAATCAAGAGTTTGTAAATCGAGATATAATTATCATTAATAACCGTATGTTTAAACATCCCATTCAACTAATTATATTAATAAAAGACACTTGCATTTAAATAATTATCATTCACCTGCACATTCACCACTATTCACCTTCACGGTCACCACCATTCACCTCTACACTTCACACCACAATTCCCATACACATTCACCACCATTCACCACACACCCTTTGACTGCTTTTGTTGTTACCTTAATTTTTTTTTCTTTCCATTTATATAACTTTTTGTTTTGTTTCGTAGAAATACATGTTACCTGCTTGTTCATTTGTATGAGGCCACTAAGTCGGGCCTGGTGACCTGTAACACAGGTTTTTCTAAACCTCCATCAGGCACCAGCTCTCGCAATGTGAATTCATATTGGTCAAAACTGTAAGTGCTACAAAACCATAGTGAGAGATAATAATAATTAATCATAATTTATTATTATTTCTTTTATTTCATTTTGAATATATTATTTACATTTTTCAATATTTTATAAAAAATAAAAATAAACTATTAAATATATAAAAAATAGTGGCCCATTGGTATCAGGAACAGGAACAAGCTGCCAGTGGTCAGGGCTTTAGAGAGAGGAACCTCCTTACTATGCGTGCCGTGTCCAGAAGTACTGCTTTCTGAATCAAATCCTTGACCCAGCCGCACAATAAGAGCCTCCTGAGGTGTTGATCGAGGCTCTCCGCTATTAGGCCACTAACCGAAACGATTATCGGTACAATTATTGCAGAGTCCACGTCCCATATGTCGACAACCTCGTGTGCTAAGTAAAGATACTTGATTTTTTTATCGTTCTCAGCTTTCACGAGATTCTCGTCATGAGGGACAGCGATATCAATAATCATTGCACGGAACTCTCGCCGATCTATCACCACAATATCAGGCTTATTGGCGGCTACAATAGTCCTGTCAGTGATAATAATAGATCGATCCCAGTATAATGTGGCGTGACCATTCTAGAGAACTGGGTCGGGCACATGCCTGTAGTATAGTACTTATGACTCCATAAGGTTGTACTGCATGGCAAGTTGCTGGTGGACAATCATAGCCACTAGATTGTGTCTGTGCAAGTACTCGCCGTTAGCAAGACGAGAACAACCGGAAACAATATGTCAGATTAATTCACCGGACGGTGGCATGCCCGACAGATGTCAACCGTACCGTCCTTGACAATGTATTTCCGATAATTATTCGCCATAATAACTTCATCCATAATCGCACAGACAAAACCTTTGGTTTCCCCGAAGAGGTCGCCAAAACGCAGCCAGGATACAGGCGCCAAAAAGTCAACACCATGTAGGGCCCGGAAAAAGAGTCCGTGAAGCTCTTTGCCTTGCCATACTTTCTTACGATCGTTAGTATCAAGTACTGCAGGTTTGCGCCAGTTCTCTTTCGCCAAGGAGAGTGGGGTGAGGCCCTTGTCCACTGCGACCACATCTTGGTGCATCTCCACGTCAGTTTGAAGGAAATATTCCCTGAGACTGTATATCTCGCGGTTGTGGAGGTTTTTGCCATTTAAGAAACCTCGACCCCCACTCTTCCGCGGGGTTTACAGTTTCATCAATGATGATCGTGGGCGATGCATCCGATTTCCCGTCAACAATGTACGGACCTTCCTATCCAGAGCGTCAAGTTCCGTCTGATTCCATTTGAGTATACCGAAAGAATACATCAAAACCGGCATGACCCAACCGCTGAAGGCAGGCACCTTGTTTCCGCCTGATAAAAAACTATTTAACACTTTATTCAGGTGGTCAAAGAAGCGCTCCCTCAACGATTGTTTCATGTCGGCAACATTGATGCCTAATGCTTCTGACATACCCAAATACTTGTAGGTTTCGGTTGAGGAGAGCGATCTAAGGTATATGGAATCCGAGAGTTGGGTTCCCACGGATTCCATAATCCCCCCCTCGCTTTACATGCATGACTGCACATTTGTCAACACCAAATTCCATCCTGATGGCGCTACTGAACATTTCTGTTACTTTCAGTAGCTCCATCAGTCGCAAATTGTTGGGAGCAAAGAGTTTCAAGTCATCCATGTAAAGGAGGTGAAATATCACCTGACCACCTCTTCTCAACCGATAGCCTAGACCTGAATCCTCCAGCAGTGTGCTTAGATAATTCAAGGCTAAGCAAAACCAAAGCGGACTCAAACTATCGCCCTGGAATATTCTCCGTTCAATCCTGATCGGTTCATTAATCCCTCGGATCTGTCGATATCCTAAATAGAGAAGGACCGTCCTCCACTGCCCCATACACGACATCAAGAAGGTGCGTAGAGTTACGTCTATTTTGTACAATTCTAGCACTCTAATGAGCCATGTACATGCACCGAGTCATAGGCCTTCTTATAGTCTATCCAACATGTTGACAAATCCTTCCGGGTTCTACGAACCTGTTGGCTTATGGTCATGCCTATAAGGAGCAACTCCTTAGTACCGCGGGATCCATTCTTACATCCATTCTGAGACACAGACATAATTGAGTTGCGCAATTTTTTGCTCTAAGAATGGATGTAAGAACTTTATAGACCGTCGGTAAACATGTTATTGGTCTTTAGTTTTTGGGGTCCGCAGTACTACCCGATTTATGTAGCAGGTGGGTAACTCCTGTCGTGAAGAATAGTGGTAGTGACCCAGTCTCTACAGAAGACGGGAATTGCGAGGCAAAGCAGGCGTGTGACGTTTGAAGCCATTTAATCCAGAAATTGTGCAGTCCGTCCGGTCTTGGAGATTTCTAGTTAGGCAACGAACGGACTGCACGGGCTACATCCAGAGGACTAATGAGAATGGAATTAAATCACACGCCTGCTCAACAACACGCATCCAATCACCTCCAGTGTGACTGACGGGCACCGACCAACCACACTCACGGCATCATTATCTGGCGGGCGCGCGTCAGTCACACCTTGAATGGAAATGGGCTGCTCCCATGCCCTGTATACACACCTTTCATCGCTCTGGAACATGCGGTTCTGAGTGTACCGATCCACTCGTCGCTTATACCGACGGATACGGTTTGCCCATGCATAAACTTTCTGCTTCAGGAAGTCGATACGCTCTGTGACACAGGAAACATATTCTCGAGGGCTAATACTAGTTCCCGAGAACGCCAGTCTCACAAAGCGCATCACCCTTGGGCGTGTATTGCCCTCCATGAAGCAGATAAGCTTCCCGATAAGTATCCTGGCCTCATTAATACGACGTTCAATCCTGCACTGCCAGACTGGCGCGGCAGGTTTCGGCCGTACAGCTCGGTCAGTGTTTGGAAATTTGATACGAGCTATATGACATGCCGTAACAGCCGTGCAATACAAGATTGAGTGTGTATCGCAAAGGTCTGCGCTGCTTTCGATAAAATTTGGTAACAGCGCATCCAGGGCATACACCAGTGCTGTGTTTCTTTTATTCATGGGCAAACGGGGTAGCCGTGGTCTAAGGTCAGGTGATGTGAACCGGTACTCACGGATCGCATCCTCCAGTGCGCTCCTTAATTCCACATTGCATAGGTTATCTGCAAATATAGCTCTGGCGTCCACTTCCCCATCATGTTGGTTTGCCCGCGGTGGAACTTCGGCGGGCGCATGCACGACAGTCTGGGATGGGGGAGGGTTACTAGCAGAGCTACTCTGCATTTCTGAGCGTAGCCGATCAAGTGTAGCGTTGTCCAATCTAAGATTATTTTGAATGACGCGCACCTGATCGAACAATCGTTGGGCCGAGACATTGACGGCAGGTCCAAGCACCTGAAACAGAGAGAGCATCTGACCTCGGTACGCTGTAAGGTTTATTCCTCCCTCAGTAGCCCCATAATATGTGCGCATCACGTTTTCATTCGTGGGGCGCGTCTTCGTGGCTGGCACTATCTATAGCATTTACGAATACAAAACTAAAACTTTTTAATCCACCCGCAAAATAAATAATTTCTTGATCGCTCATAATATATAAGGAATGCGAACCCCATGCCACAACAAAACAACGTACAGTAAGTCTATTTTATGGTAGCAATGTTTGATAATTTAGAATGTGACTTTTAGTTAAGTTTTAAAAATATCAAGCGAATTCGCATACTTTACCTCTTTAGGTAACTTGAAATATTTTTGCACTCAATAATAATTATTGTTCTCTCACCATTGACTATTCGCACTCGTGGTAATAAAATGTGGACCTTCATTCGACTGCTACGATTATGCTCATATTGCTTTTAACATCGGCGATCATTGTTAGTCGCTTTTCGGGATCTTGATTCGTCAAAAATCTTCGCCGCAAAATATGCACCATTTCACGTTCATTTATTGTTGCAAATGCTTGTTGTTAAGAATTTACGTACTTATTAGTACGTAAATTCTTAAACAAGCATTTATAACCAAAACGTGGAAACAAATTATGATTAGATCACAACGACTTAGCATGAAGTGTAAGAAAATCTGAACGACTATTATAAACTCAAAAACCAGACAAAGTTTTAAAGCCAAATGTGGGCATAAACGAGAGTAGCGAACTTATTGTTTTTGAAGTGGAAGTAGATGGCTTTGTTGTAGTTGTAATGGAAGTGGTAGTAGACGGCTCTGCTTTACTTGTAGCGGAAGTAGACGGCTCTGTTCTAGTTGTAGGGGTTGAAGACGGCTCTGCCGTAGTTGTAGCGGAAGTGGTAGTAGACGGCTTTATCATAGTTGTAGTGGAAGTGGAAGTAGACGGCTCTGTTGTAGTTGTAGTGGAAGTGCTAGTTGACGTAGACGGCTCTTTCGTAGTTGTAGTGGAAGTGGAAGTAGACGGCTCTGTTGTGGTGGAAGTGCTAGTTGACGTAGACGGCTCTTTTGTAGTTGTAGTGGAAGTGGAAGTAGATGGCTTTGCCGTAGTTGTAGTGGAAGTGCTTGTTGACGTAGACGGCTCTTTCGTAGTTGTAGTGGAAGTAGAAGTAGACGGCTCTGTTGTAGTTGTAGTGGAAGTGCTAGTTGACGTAGACGGCTCTTTCGTAGTTGTAGTGGAAGTGGAAGTAGACGGCTCTGTTGTGGTGGAAGTGCTAGTTGACGTAGACGGCTCTTTTGTAGTTGTAGTGGAAGTGGAAGTAGATGGCTTTGCTGTAGTTGTAGTGGAAGTGCTAGTTGACGTAGACGGCTCTTTCGTAGTTGTAGTGGAAGTGGAAGTAGACGGCTCTGTTGTAGTTGTAGTGGAAGTGGAAGTAGACGGCTCTGTTGTGGTGGAAGTGCTAGTTGACGTAGACGGCTCTTTTGTAGTTGTAGTGGAAGTGGAAGTAGACGGCTCTGTTGTAGTTGTAGTGGAAGTGGAAGTAGACGGCTCTGTTCT
Source organism: Xanthia icteritia (assembly GCA_949128155.2). Classification (NCBI taxonomy): domain Eukaryota; kingdom Metazoa; phylum Arthropoda; class Insecta; order Lepidoptera; family Noctuidae; genus Xanthia; species Xanthia icteritia. The sequence continues at coordinate 4,551,832 of OX421943.2, forward strand.
GGTGAAAGTGCTAGTTGACGTAGACGGCTCTTTCGTAGTTGTAGTGGAAGTGGAAGTAGACGGCTCTGTTGTAGTTGTAGTGGAAGTGGAAGTAGACGGCTCTGTTCTGGTGAAAGTGCTAGTTGACGTAGACGGCTCTTTCGTAGTTGTAGTGGAAGTAGATGGCTCTGTTGTAGTTGTAGTGGAAGTGCTAGTTGACGTAGACGGCTCTTTCGTAGTTGTAGTGGAAGTGGAAGTAGACGGCTCTGTTGTAGTTGTAGTGGAAGTGTAAGTAGATGGCTTTGCCGTAGTTGTAGTGGAAGTGCTAGTTGACGTAGACGGCTCTTTCGTAGTTGTAGTGGAAGTGGAAGTAGACGGCTCTGTTGTAGTTGTAGTGGTAGTAGATGGCGTCGTCGTAGTTGAAGGGAGAGCTGCTATTATAATGGTTGGTTTCATTGATGTTGTTGTAGTCGTTGGTTGTTTAGTGGACGTCGGTTTAGGGCTCATCTGGGTGCTTCCTGTTGTTCCGGGAGAAAGAAGTACCTCCACTGGCACTAAAAAATATTTTTTCTCTGTTATGGCACCTTATAATATTTCCTCGTATTCATTTATTCTATAGAACTAACTATATTATAAAACATTTACAGCAGCCCAGAGTCTGGAATTGTGCCCGGTTGATGGCTATAGGCTCGCCCCTAAATATAAACAGACTAAATGTGGGTTTACTATAAGTACATCTCTGTCTAATCCTTTGGGGAACACAGGCGTGATGTTATTTATGTATTTGTAATGTACGTGTCGAGTTTTGCTGCTTATTCGTACTTTCAGCAGTATTTTAAGTACTCATGAGAGACCATTTCCTGACGATTCTGGTCATTAGGAAATTAGTACAGTATTCTCCCGTAAATAATTATTTGTGAACGTTTTCGTATTTTTTTAATTTTATTATTTCTCTAGTACCATATTGTAATATAAAGAAAGAAAGAAGAAAGAAAATACATTTATTTAGCACTAACTAATAGGCACACAACACAACATATTGTACTACAAGTAATAAAATAAACCTTACCTTTTAAAAGGTTCACAAATGCACCTGTAACAACAGAAAAATTGTAATTAGTAAAAATATTTTTTTTTAAATGTTATAAGTTGAAGAAAGAAAATAAATAAACGACATAATAATAATAATAAATGATATGTGTAAAGTATATATAAAAAAAAAAACGTTTTTATATTTTAAAATGTTTTCTTTATGATTTTATAAAATTAAAATAAATGTAAACGATACTCGTATAGGACCAAGGCTTAAGGCACTATTGACTGTAAAACAACAAATCAATCAAGATAGGCAGAATACCAATAATTAAAAAAAAAAATATCATAACAATAATTGAAAATATATAATTTTTGTAATGATAATGTTTGTATTGTTAATGTTGATGATAAATACATACCCAAGGATGGGACTGCTTCTGTGACGTAACATGCCTAAAACAAACAATAACATAAAATTAAAATTTCATTATTTTTGCTAGTCTCCTTCATACAATATCAAACTAGATTCTTAACGATGATGCCGGGAATTGTATGGAAGCTGGTACCCACTCCAATAGGAATAAATTATATATAATATAAGAAAGGTATTAGGATTTTGTACAAGAATTCCAATGTCCTTTCAAAAGCACCGTAAAAAGTAAGTTGGAGTCCTCATTTCCTACGAAATGTAAAGGAAAAGTTTTTTTGCGATTTCTGAACTTTCTAGTACTCAAACCTCAGTTGGTCTGATGGAGTTTTTTGATCCTTATAAGAAACATGATCGATTGGCATCAAAAGGACAGTTGTTTACCTGTAGCTACAACGGTTAAGGGCTTACTGCCCCATCTCAAAAATCCACTCTGTAAATGTAATGTATTCATTTATAATCTGCCTAGCCTTTTCCCAATTACGTATGGGTCATCTTCCAATCTAACTGGATGCAGTTAAATATCAATATTTTACATGGAGGGATTGCCTATCTAACCTCCACAACCCAGGCACTGGGTAATACGATACGCCTTGGTAACGCTGGTCGTCCAACTTTCTGGTTTCAACTACCTGTAGCAACTGTCAAAGATCTACAAATATCAGCCAGGACCAACGGCTTAAAGTGCTTTTCGAGGCACGGAGGGCTGTTGCTAAGTAATGGATGGTCATGCATCCACGGATCGACCTCAGCAAGCGTAACTTAAAACTAACTACTTAACCTTTTACTAACTTAACTAATCTTGAATCGACCCGTGCGATTCCATACATATACATTGTAATGTATTCATCCATTAAAATAAAACATTTATCATTTATCGCCTACTTTGACATCTTTAAGAAATAAGACATGGGCTGTAAATCCATACGGGATTACACTACGTACCAAACAATTGATATTTATGAGTCACTGTGTACAGAGCGCGTGTTCCAGTTAAGCATGTATGTACTTTTGTTAGCGCTAACGACTCTAATTATCCAACGAATGTAGCTATTACACATGGCCATTGGAGAGAGGCCACCAAAATGGGCATCATCCTTCAAAAGATTTTTTCTTTTGTTTTTTTCCACGAATTAAAAGGATACAGATAAGGCTAAGTTATTCTTAGGCCCGTAAACTTTATTTAGGTCAACAACCGCGATCAACTGCTCCGTTGCTGCGTGACAGAAGGACAAACCAACAAACAGGCTTTTGTATTTGTGGCGGCATCTATATCGCCAGATGCGAACTACGCAATACACTGACGTCACGCAAAATCCGGCATCGTGCCAGCAAAGATATTACCGTGCGACTAACATATATACAACATCCCGACATCAATCGTCGGGCAGTAGCCCACCAGACACAACACCCCTTCGGTCGTAAGATACTCCTTTTTCTATAGAGGATGGTTGAACTTTACACCCTGTACCTCGTACGGTACCTCTATAATATATTTATAACTTTTATTTAATTTATATACATTTAAGCCCACCGGTAACGGGAATAGGGTCCAAGCTACCGGTAGTCGGGGCTGAGAGAGAAACCTCCTAACGATACGTGCTGTGTCCAGAAGTACCACTTTCTGGATCCAGCTGCCTAACGAGAGCCTCCTCAGGTGTTGGTCGAGGCTCTTAGCTATTATGCCATTGGCCGTCACGACTATCGGGAAAATGTATGCTGTATCCACATTCCACATATCGACAACCTCGCGAGCCAGGTAAAAATACTTAACCTGCTTACATTTTTCAGCTTCTACGAGGTTCTCGTCACGCGTGACCGCTATATCAAACTAGATTCTATATTTACTAGTTTTTGCTTTTTTTTTCACGAATTATAGGTATTGTATTTAAAATATTATTAGTAAGATACTATTAGAAAAATAGTTAAAGTACTCACTGCAAGCAGCACTAAAAAAAAATTCACAGTTTTCGCGCCCATCCTTCACTTCAATAACTCACAAGAGAATAATCGAACGAATTGTTAAACCTTTCTTTTTATTAGAAATATTAAATAAATTAACGTCATACAGTTGGCTTGGTCATTCTTTGACAAGAGAATTACATTATAAACATTTTAACAATAAAATGCTGACAAAAGAGTTAGGTATGTCATGATTCAGTTATGACAATTTCCATTATAAATATTTACATTTTTTTTTTTTATAATATGCAGCTCCCTAATTGTGTCAAACTCAAACTCAAAGCATTTATTTCAATTAAACCATTTACAGGCACTTTTGAACTGTCAAAGAGTCGGTCACTTAGTCAGAAAGTTGAAGCTAGTTGCCCATTCCAAAACGTAGATCTCTATGGAGAAGAACGGGCAAGAAACTCCAAGGACACTCTTTTGAATATAGTAATTACAAAATCCTGGTTTCATTACTCTTGTTGCTTCTATATGTGAGAACAATGTAAAATAAAATAATAATCAAAAATGATTAAAAATAAGCAATGGCAGATAAGAGATGACCAGTCTCAACCAACGGCGCCCGTTCACGAACATGACGCGTAGATCAGCACCATCCAGCTCAACCATTTTGTAGGGAACCGAATGATCCAACACACTCGCCACCATCAGCGAGACATTTAAGTGAGCATGACATACTCTCAACTACCATGCTCTTTCAAGACAATATACAACATAACAACAAAGTAAACGGCTCCATGGTACTCACATTTACAAAAATTGAAAAAAAAATGCTTCTAAATTATACAAAACTATAGTTTGCAATGTATTTGTGAGATTAAAAGAATTTTACTACCAAAAAGAAAAAAAAAACATTATTATCTATTAGAGTATTCAGCAATTAAAACTTGGTTTAATAAAAATAAAAATTAAACATTAAGTTCGTAAAGTCAGAAAAAATAAAAAAGGGGAAGCAACTCTTAAAAAAATAAACATGTTAACTAGTGAGCCCAAGTGGCTGTGGAGCAGGACCAGCATTAAGCCAAGCATTTTTATCTATGATGTAATCATCCAACTTATAGTATGCTTGTCTACACAGTGTGCGTTTAATGCAAGTTTTAAATTTCTTCTCATTTAGTTGAAGAATATCGAGTGGTATTTTATTATAACATTTTATACACTACCCCATAAAAGAAGTGTGTACTATAGACAATCTGAAACGTGGTTGATCTAATTTATTCCCATTTCTTGTGTTAAAATTATGCCTGTCACTTATCTTACTAAAAAAATGTATTTTTTTTCGAACATACATAATGTTTTCATATATATACTGACAAGATACCGTCATGATGTTAATTTTCTTAAACAGTTCCCTTAGAGATTCACGTCTGCAGAGGTTGTAAATGGCTCTGATAGTCCTCTTTTGCAGAATAAAGATAGAATCAATATCTGTGGCCCGTCCCCATAGCAAAATACCGTAAGACATGATGCTATGAAAGTAACTAAAATAGACCAGTCTCGAGGTATCCACGTCTATTAGTTGACGGATTTTCCAAACAGCGTAAGCGGCTGAACTCAGTCGCCCTGCAAGTGATGTTACGTGAGGACCCCACTGTAGTTTTGAGTCAAGCGTGATTCCCAGGAAAACCGTTTTTTCGACGAATTCTAGTGTCTCCTTATTCAATACAACGTGACATTCACTACTTCTAACATTCGGTAACGCGAATCTTATGCATTTCGTTTTCTTCTCATTTAATAATAAATTATTTACAGTAAACCAATTATGGACCTTTGCATAGCGTTATTTACGTCATCAAGCTCCTTTGCATGTCTGTTTACCATAAAAATCGGTGATGTGTCATCAGGAAATAACACCATTTGTGGTCGGTTTTTCAATAAATGAGGTAAATCATTTATATATACTAAAAAGAGGAATGGACCCAATATCGAATCCTGTGGTACACCCATTTTGACTTTTAAACCCAATGAATTTACACCGTTTATTTAAACTTGCTGCTGTCTATCATTCAAATATGATTTTACTAAGCTAAGCGCAAGTTTACCCAGTCCGTAATGCTCAAGTTTCAACAGCTGTGTTTCGTGATTAACGTAATCAAATGCTTTGAATAGGTCACAAAAGATACCTATTGCATCCTGTGCATCTTCCCATGCGTTAAAGATGTGTTTTAATAAAGTGACACCGGCGTCGGTTGTGCAACGTCCCGTGGTAAGACCATACTGTTGATCGTGTAGGATGTTATTGCAATTAAAATGATTGAGCATTTGATTTAACATTACTTTTTCAAACACCTTGCTGAAAACCGGCAAAACCGACACGGGTCTATAATTATTAGTGTCTTTGCTGTCCCCGAATAACTTTCCTGTACTTCATTAAATCCGGGAATACCCCTTGATCTACACACAAATTAAATATTAAAGCTAAATAGGGTGCAATTGTCTCAATAATTGATTGACAAACTAGACATGCCCCACAGATCTACGGTAATTTTGATCTTAAGTTGCTTAAAAGCCTTTACAACGACCACAGGGTTTATATGTTTTAATTTAAATTCCACAGGACAAGATGAAACATTCGCTCTTAATAAATCAATAGCCAGTAAGGGGGAGGAATTTAAAATTTCTGTAGTTTTAATTAGAATATTGGTATTAATTGGAATATTCCTGAGCAACATCGATATTATCACTAATGAGACCGCGGGAAGTGTCCAGTGTGATAAGATAAGATAAGATAAGATAATATTTATTTGCTTAAACATGTGTCATACATACAAGAAAATACATGCATGCAGGGTGGTAACAATATTTAGGTACAGGCATGTTTGCCACATGATGTGACGTGCAAATGTGAAGAAATATTATTAATTTAAACATTCTTTTGAAATAATAAAATAACAATAAATTAAGTAATTAAAGAGAACCTAATAACAATATTGTAATAAATTTAAAATAATAAAAATCAAACAGAACATTAAAAACAAAAAATAAGTTATTGAGACTGTTAAACAATAATCAGGTCAACAATATAAAATAATAAAAGATCCAAAATAATTAAACTATTCCATTGTAAATTAACAACACAGAAAAAGAATAATCAAATCAAATAAGCTATTATGTCAATACAAATCTTTCCTCTAGAAACTCATTAATGTTATAGTATGCTTTATTTACTAAATATGTCTTCAGTTTTGTTTTTAAGTGTACATTATTAAGCTCCTTCCAACTTTTAGGCAACTTATTGTAAACAATTGGAGCCATATGAAAAACACTTTTACGCATAAGTGCAGTCCTACAGGGAGGTACACATAGTTGGGTTTGGTCCCGCCTGTTCCTGGGAAATTGATCTGCTCTGCGCGAAAATAATTTAGGATTGTTCCTGACAAACATAACGGTTTCAAGAATATATATGGATGGCAATGTTAAAATTTTGTGCATTATAAAATAGGGTTTGCAGCTGTCCGTGGTTTTCAAATGAAACATTGCTCTAAGGCATCTCTTCTGTGCTTTAAATGCTACTTCTCTATTAGTCGAGTTACCCCAAAAGATAACACCATATCTGAGAACGGATTCAGCCAGACCGTAGTAAGCTGTTAATAACGCCCCCCTATTGAAACTTCGTGACAGCAAGTACAATGCATAGGCACTACTACTACTAATTCTCTTACTCAGAGAATCTATGTGATCCTTCCAATTTAAATGTCGGTCAATAATTAGTCCCAAAAACTTAGTTGTATTAACCGTGTCAATTGTTTTATTATTATATGTTATGTCAAGATTGGAAAATGTCAATAAACGCTGGCTAAAATGCATAATTACTGTCTTACTTAAATTGATTTTTAAATTATTATTGTCTAACCATTGTATAGTATTGATCAATGTATTATTAATGTCATATTTATAAAGGTCTTTATTATTACAGGGTATAGATATAGTACTGTCATCCGCGAAAAGTGTTACAGGATGGTCAATTGAATTTGGAAAGTCATTTATGTAAAGTGTAAAAAGTGGAGGTCCTAGAACACTTCCTTGCGGAACTCCGTAGGTAACGGTTCGTTCCTCCGATAGAATGTTTTCTTCATGTTTGGTTTTAGTGTTCAGTCTACTTATTTCGGTAATTTGTTTTCTGTCGTGCAAATATGATTTTATGAGTTCAAGTACATTCCCTCTAACACCGTACGCATCAAGTTTTTTTAATAAAATATCATGTTGCACATAATCAAACGCCTGAGTCATGTCACAAAATATAGCACAGACTGGAGTACTTTTATCCATATTTGACATAATCGAGTGCAAAAAGTCATAAACTGCCATATTTATTGTTTTCTTTTTCCTAAATCCTTTTTGTTCGTTACAGAGTATATTGTTCACTTCTAAATAAAAACTAAGTTGATTATAAATATAGTATTCAATTACTTTTGAGAATATCGGTATTAATGCAATCGGCCTGTAACATTCCATTAGTTCCCTGTCTTGTTTTTTAAACAACGGCTTTATTACCGATTTTTTTAATGCGTCTGGAAAAATACCTTCACTTATACACAGATTTATAATATGACTGAGCGGGTGACTTATTTCATCAGCTACTGTTTTTAGTATTTTTGTATTGATCCCGTCATAACCCACACTATTTGTATTATTTAACGCTAGAACTATTTTCGATATGTCATTCGGAAAACTTGGAGCGATAAACATGGAATCCTTTCTGTTTAAAATATTTTTTGTTACTCTATGCCCTGAATTTATCGAGGGTTGAATTTTGTCAATAAAATAATCGTTAAATAAATTAGAAATATGGTATGGATCCGAGATAATTTCATTATTAATTCTAATTTTGGGGATATTATTTTTTGGTATATTTAATTTTGTTTCGTTTATAATTTGCCAGGTAGTTTTAGATTTATTTATTGATGTCTTTATTTTGTAATTATTTTGTGCTTTCTTTGTTAAATTTATTATTCTTTTAAATAGTTTTGAGTAATTCTTAAATCTCGTTTTATTCTGTTGAGTAGGTTTTACTCGATACTGCCACAATAATTGACGTTTCTTCTCACTGCATTTTTTAATACCGCGCGATACCCATTTTTGTTTATTGTGGACATTAACTGTAATAAGATTTATGGGGAAGCACTGGCCGTATAATAAAATGAAAATATCTACGAACTCTTTATATGCTACATTTGGGTCCCTGGCCGCATAGACGTCAGAAAAAGTTAGGTTTCGCAGATAGCCTTTAAACTTATTGATGTTGTCGTTATTGTAATCACGTCTTCTTTTAGTCCACCGTTTGAAAGTACATACGTTACTAATTGGACATTTCAATAACTGCGCAGTATGGTCAGACAACGCTAACTCTAATACTGTGGCTTTACAGGACTTTTTAAAATTATGTGCAAAATTGTCTATGCATGTTTGGCTTTTAAGACGCGTCGGTTGATGAAGAGCTAGTTTTAAATTAAAGCTCAATAATATATTTTCAAATTCTGTTGATTGCTTATTTCTCTTAAGAACATCTATATTAAAGTCACCTACTAAAATAATATTTTTATAATTATTTTTCACTATAGTCTGTAATATTATTTCCAATTTAGTCATACATTCGTTAAAATTTTTAGCATTAGGTACTCTATAAATACAAACACAAACAATCCTATGAACAACAAGTTCAATGGCACAGCACTCAAAGATACCCGTTGATGACATTTTTGCTATTTTTGGCAACTCTCTCCATTGATGGCCTGACTTCACCAGTATACATGCACCACCTCTCTTGCTTTCTTTTCTACTGAAAGAAGCTGCCAAGCAGTAATTCTTTAAGTTAAGGTGTTTGTCATAGCCTTCTATCATGAAATGCTCTGTAATGCATAGAACGTCCACGTTTATGTTTCTATCTAACAATTCATTCAAGCTGACTGCAAGGGCGTCACATTTCGCCAGCAGGCCTGCGATGTTTTGGTGCAGGATATGTAGATGTTTAGTCACGAAAAAAAATGTCATCCGTTGTAGTTCCTTCGTACATGTCGATACCATTTTGTTGCATGTCAGCGTAATTATGAGTAATTTCAGCAAATAATTTCCATAAATCGTTAAATATTGTACGTAGTCCAAGATTATTGATAGTCCCTGTGTATATATTAAACATGCTGTCGTCATATTTTAGATTTAGGTTGCTGTCTAAAAGGTATGCATGTCCATGCGTCATTATGTCCAAATATAAGAGATTATTGAATGTCTCTACTCGACAGTTTAATAAAGTAGCATCAAAGGGATACTTATATGTAGGTAAACAAATAATTATGTTAGTATTTCTTATATCTTGAACTATATTTCTCAAATTGAAGATAATATCATAATAGTCATTGGTTTTTTTGAAGTCTTCTTGCCCAAGGAGTATGATACAGCAATCTTCCATAGTATAATTTTTCAATTTGGAACCCAGTCCATCCAGAAGCTGTTTCGTATTTCCATTTGATTTTAAATAATGAAATAGATTGCAATTATTCTGAAATGCATTATCAGCAATTGACCATACATTGTGTTTATTATTACTACTTATTATGCATATTTTCGGCCTAGTCTTAGCCGTGTTGCTGTTCGGTTCTGTTAAAGGTGTTTGAGTAGTTTTGAAATTTGTGTCATTATTTGTAGCGTGACTTCCCGAATCAGGCATAGACTTTCTCAGTGAACTTATATCTTCAACAGCCCTTTGTTGAGTTGATTGCTTTAACGGAGTTGATAACTTTCTTGACTTTGAATTTGGTGAGCCTACATCGGTTGTTAACATCTTAGCTGTTTTTTTCAAGAGCTCACATTTATTAGTGACATTAAACAGTGTTGATTTTAAATTACTGTTCTCAATGGACAGCGTGTTTATTTCTTCATGGGCTGATAATAGCTCCAATTTTAATGTTTCTATTTGACATTTTAATGCTTCGGTTTCGTCGCTTACATCGTTGGATATGTTGGGTAGACTACTTGCGCTGCCATCTAGCGTCAAGTTATTTGTACTTGAATCTTCGAATGTAGTCTCCGATAATGACTGAGTTCGTGTTCTTCGTAGCGTGATATTCTCGAAAAAGCTCATTATGGATACAAATTGAATTGTTAGGGATAAGAAGTAAAATGTAAAGGAAAAAGTATATCACCTAGTGGGGATCGAACTTACGACCAACAGGTACTGCCTCTCAAACGCAGTTATGTGACCACTAGGCTAAACGATCATTTGTGATGGTATTGAAATTGTTGACTGCACCTCGGTCTTGGACTCTTGGTTGGTTGAAGTGTCGAGTAATAGTCCAAAGGTCATTTCTTTGTTCTTTCGACGATACAAATGACGGTTGAAGAAAAGCAATAATTCACCGTTGTTTCTTTGTTGAATTCACCGTTTCACCAATATCTCAAAAGCTCTCAAGGCAAGAGTAAACATTTAGTTTATGAGTTATCACACGCACTATAGATAAAAGAATTTAAACTTTAGTCCGGTTTTGATTTATATCTTTTTTTCTGCTGTTTTTATTTTATTTGATTGAATCTTCACAAATTGTCACAATAATCACTGGATAGCAATGTCACATGCACATTGTTGTGTCCTTTCACTAATTGAGGCGTTTTTTCCCCTTTATTACGACTTTAATATTTTTAAAACAATTTTAAGTACGGAGCTTATGTTTTCGTATGCGCGGCAGCACTGGCACTCTCTGTGTAATCAGTGTTATATCTTTTGTTAATTTTAATAATTTTCCAAACTGTCTTCATTTTATTTTCTGCTGATTTAACCTTGTTGCTAACGAAAGACGCTTTAGCTGCTTTGCAGATAATTTTAAAAGTTTAGCAACATACTTATTAAAAGTTTCCGTGTTAAAATACGGCTTAAGGCCATACAGTTCAAAAATCTTTCCCTACTTTTCCTGATGCCTTTAGTTGCCCAGTCACTGAATAAAAACTTAGGGGAAATAGTTTTATTTTTTTCTTAAAAGAGTTATTGAACTCTGTTTGCATTAATGAAAAGAATTGTTCATATAAAATATTTACATCGGACATATTTAAACTTATTTAAATTACCCGATATTATTGGTATAATTTGAATCTGCACTTTTTGCATTGGTGTGTTGGACTCAAAAATAACGGTTTGACCGCTGTGATCAGAAGGGAGATAATTTACAATGGCTTTATCTAAATAGTCGCAGCAACAAAATACATTATCAATACATGTAGCAGTAGTCGAAGTTATTCGCGTTGGTTCTAAAAACACAGGTGACAGATTATATGATTTGAAGAGGCTTAATAATCTACTGCTATTTGAATTATTTTCTAAAATATTAATATTAAAGTCACCACAGATAATTACTGATTTATTACCAGTTTAACACACGATCAATCTCCATCTGAATAATTTTGAAGGATATTCCTTCAAAATTAATAATCCATTGCTTCTAAAGTTCGAAAAATTTGTCTGCTCAATAACGTAAATAACGCAGTGAATGTTGTTAAACTTTCAAAATGAAACAGATTGTGAATGATCGTCTTCCTTCTTTGAGCAACGTCGACCTTTCCGCGCTACTTGAATTGGCACTAGCAAAGTTGTATGGAATTTCATTGCTGGTGATTGCTGGTTTTCTTTGAAAATCCATTATTGTCAAGTTTTGTTTCAAAAATAGGTGCAAAAAAAATAATATTCAGATTTTTTTTTTTTTAGGTATGGGCAGTACAAAAGTCATTATCCAATAAAAAAAAAACAAAAGCGCAGAGAAGAAACGAAAGCGTGGCGCGGTGAAAATTTTTGTAATTCTCCATATTATTTCAAGCCTTGGCCCGCAATGACTGCGTTCCTGGCCACGTTATGATGGCCTCGAGCTTAACTGAACTACGCTCTTGGCCTTCAAGCTTGGTCATCATTGCAGCCCTTGCTGCCCGCGCTATATAGTAAAATTGTAAAAAAATAAAAAATAATATGTAACGAATATGAGCCAGCAGCACTATGTCATCCGCGTAGCTCAGATTATTAAAAAAAATCCCATGCACATAGCAGCCGACACGCATGCTGCTGAGTCGTTCGACAAAGGCATTCGATTTTTTTTTCACATTCACGATCAATTAGGAACACAGATGGCGCTAGTGCCAGACATAATATCAACTCCACGTATTTTAATTACAAAAAATATTTAAAATACAGTTGTTAGGCCGCAAATAATCAGTAAAGTGTAAATAAAATAGCATAATAATGAAGTACTAGTGTTATCTTAGCATTACATGCAAGTACAGTGCTTAAATAACTATTTTAAAAATAAAGTGCAAAGACAGTTGTTGTTTACATTTAAAGCTGTCAATGTTTGACTATATATAACAATAAAACAACGAATGCAGTGCAAATAACATCAAATCGAAGTGGAACAATAAACTATAATACAAAACAGTGTCTTAATAGTCTTAAAAAAAATAACTTTTATAAAAGTGGCGGTTGAAGAAAAAAATCTAAAACGCTCAAAAAGTCATCTTAATAACGTTTATTCAGCTGTATGGTAAAAACTCCTATTTGAACTAATAGTAAAAAGAACGAGTTGGCGTAGTGGTTTCGGTTGCTAACACTAGGTGAGCCGAGTTCCGTCTCAGCTAACAACATTGACTTTTTGCGAAGAAGAATTTGTTTATCCCATATTTCTGGGTTTATATTCTTATTATTATTGGGTTATACGACTTAAAAGAAATAACTAAATTGGATATAGATAATATTACCCAACGCAGGACCAAAACAAGAGTCCTATCGCCAAATATTTAATTTATGTCAGTAGGTTATAATTGGGGGTTCTGGATCACGGCTATAGAATTGAGGGTTTTGAATCACCTCGAGCGCAGCGAGAACAGGTGATTCAGAACCCCCAATTCTAACCTACTTATGTCTACGCAGTCAGACTGTCTATCGAAATCTCTTCCCGATTTATCAACTGGAAACCTTTGCAGTGACGAAACCGAAGAGATGAAGAAAGAAATAGAAAGATTATTGCTCAAACTGCAAACTTCGCATGCTATAATTATTGACACATTAACCTTAGAAAATATTGCTCTAAAAGAGAAGACTATAGAACAAGGCAGTTTTATTGTAAAGCTAAAATCATTATGTACTGATTCGGTAGGTAGCTCGAACAAAAGTACAAAAAAACCAAACAGAAACGCTTACGCAAAACATTGAATAGTAAAAACTTAAATCTGAGTTGTACAGACTTAGGCTTAACACTTGACGAGGACCTCACAACAGATGGCGTTATTACGAAAATATCAAGTTTGAGTACACCGTTTAATAAAAATACAGTAAAAGAAAACAAAGTAATCCAACCAAACATACCACAAGTAATCAAAAAGTTGAATAAATTAACATTTTCTGAAGCGTTCAAGTTATACCACTATATCAAGCCTGGCGGAGGGACTGCACAGCTTTTAGATGGAATACAATCAGTTTTACCAGGCATGACTATTGCATAATTTTCTTATGTGAAGAGGACTTTAAAATTATTTTGACATGATCCTGAACATAAGAGAAACACTGCATGATGTGAAACATACAAATATCAATATCTGCTTGCCAACATTCATCTACGCGAACTATGCTAATTTATATAATTGGAGAATAGAGACTTTTAATAATTTATTATATCGTGACATATCTACGCATGGACGCGCACTTCTCATACATAGTAACTTAAATTTAAAATATGATTATAGTATGTTTTATAAATCAGGCGGAATGAATAACTTTGGACTGCATACAATCTTCCAAGGTACATTGAATTTAATTACTGATTACAAAGCTATATCACGCAATCTAACGGAGAAGACATAAGCAACAACGACAACAGAGAGAGTAAGACATTTTTTCGTGACTAACAACCTATTCGTAATGCATCAAAATATAGCAGGATTGTTATCAAAAGCAGACTTTATCTGTCTGTTTGCAGGAATTAACAGAAAAAGGCATTGAAGTCGACATTTTATGCATAACGGAATATTTTATGATGCAGGGATATGAGAATCAATTATACATACATAATTATTGTTTGGCAGCATGGTTCAAGAATAGAAAGTTCAAGAATAGAAAAGAAATTAAGAGGGGTGGATCATGTATACTTGTGAAAAACGGGCATCAATGGAGAGATATGCCAAAAAATGCTAAAATATCTTCTGTTGGTGTATTCGAATGCTGCGCTATTGAGCTTATTAACCACAACACAGTTTTTATATGCATTTATAGGGTTCCTAACAGTAAGAATTTATGTCAATTTTATAAATTATTAACACTTTTACAAACTTGTACTAAGAAATCTCAAAATATTGTCATAGCAGGAGATTTTAATATTGTCACATTAAAAAGAAACGATAATACCATTGAATTTGAAAATCTGCACTGAAAGAACGTACACTGTTGAAGAGCCTAACATGCATAGACAATTTTTCTCAAAACTTCAATAAGCCTTGCAGAACTATGATATTAGAATTCGCATTGTCTGACCACACAGCGCAACTTCTTAAATTCCCCGTAAGCAACACGTGTGCAATAAACAAATGGCATATAAATAGACGGGATTATAGTGACGAAAACTTATCCAAGTTTAAAAATCATTTAAGAAGCTTGACATTTACAGAGGTATATAATTCTAACGACCCCAATATAGCATATAAGGATTTTTTAGATTAGTTTACATTCGTTTATGACCTTTGTTTCCCTCATATATGGATAACTGTAAATATAAAAAAAGCAAATTGGATATCTCGTGGAATTAAAATTTGTAGCAAAAAGAAACGGCAACTGCTGTGGCTTTCTAGGTTAAAGCCTAGATAAATAAAATTCGTCTTAAAAATTACACCAAACTGTATAAAACAATTATAAAGCTGACACAGTGCGCACGAAATAATTATAAAATTAAAAGTTCTACAAATAAAACCAAAGCGACTTGGCTAATATTATTAAACCAAGCAAATTAAATATACCAAAACCCCTCTATAGATAAAATAAAAATAAATAATGAATCCATCACAGAGCCAAAACACATAGCGGTCTCTTTAATAACTATTTTATCGACAAAATTCAACCCATTGTAAATGGTATAGTATAGTAACGCAATATATTTTGAACAAAAGGGATTCTATGTTTATGGCACCTAGTATACCATATGACGTACTTAAAATCATATCAATACTAAAAAATACGAATAGGCTACGATGGTATTTCTACAAAAATACTCAAAGCTGTAGCTGTGGTCTTAAGTTCTCCTTTAAGTTATATAATTAATCTGAGTATCAGTGCTGGCATATTCCCATCCGCACTAAAGACATCTATCGTAAAGCTGTGTTTAAGAAAGAGAATAAAGAGTTTATGGTGAATTATAGACCGATGCGATATCGGTCTATAATTCATCCCTAAAATTTCCAAAATAGTTGAAAAATATATTCATAAACAACTCAACTCATATTTAGAACACAACAAGATCCTCTGCAATGAACAAAAAGGTTTCAGAGAAAAAAAATTGCAATTTATGATTTTTTACACACAGTGATGACGAAAATGGATCACAATAAACCGGTGTGCAGTATATTCTGTGACATGACTCAGACGTTTGACTATGTTCAACACAATATTCTACTTAGGAAACTCGAAGCATATGGCATTAGAGGGAATATACTAAAACTATTTGAGTCATATCTTCAGCACAGAAAGCAAATAACGGATCTCAGTAGGATAAACATAAATACAAAACGAAAAGAGTCACATCGGTCGCAAAAGAACGTGAAGTTGTGTATGGTGTCCCACAGGCAAGTCTTTTGGGACCTCCCTTGTTTACATTATATATTAATGACTTGCCTAAGTCCACAAAACAACCTATGAGCCTTTTTGCCGATGACAGTGTAGTGACAATTGCGTGTAAAAATCGTGACTCATATAAATCGGACATTAATAACTCGTTAATTGCAATTATAGAATGGTTAAATAATGACAATTTAAAAATAAATTTATATAAGACTGAAATCATGCACTTCAGTCAACGTTCCTTGACATTAATTAAAAATAACATTGACGAAGTTGATACAACAAAATTTTTAGGACTTACTATTGACAATAAATTAAATTGGAAGGCACATATAGAGACTATCAGCAAGAAAATAAGTACCTCAGCGTATGCTCTGTACAAACTGGCAGCAATAATTAATGTAGATGCTTTGCTCACTACATACTACGTTATTTTGTTAATATTTGCATGCCATTGTGATGATCTGTTTTTATCTCTACTTTTAACATCTCTTGCATGTTGACAATTTTTGTTGTATGTATTGTACTCATGTTTGAGCAAATAAATGACTATCTTATCTTATCATAGATGTGAGTTAGCTGAGCACGCTGTCAAGTACCATGTTTAAAAAAACAAAAAACATAGTAAATATCCTGTTTTAAATAACTTTAGTGGTATATTAATAACAGTTGCAAGAAGTTTGTGCTCGCGAGAGGTCTACTGTTTGCAGAACTACTAGTATCTATACAGGGTGGCAGGGACATTGACGCGAAAACTTTTACCATGGATTCAGCATATGATTACAGTTACAGCTATATGTAAGCGGGCACGCCCTTTATGTCTGGAGGCTTTTATTTAGATATTGTTTTCGTTAAGTTATTTTTATTTCTGCTTGAGTATAGTTCTCGATGTTTTTGGTTGGTATATTGGCGTGTGCTAGCTGTCATATGGCTATTAATTTTATAATTTAAATTATGTTTTGTGTTGCGTAATGTAAATATCATTTTGCATACTATTATATAGAATCTTTTTTACTGAACAGACAGCTGTGCTGCTGGGGAGTTTGTTGCGCCACTTCTTCTTCCCAGTTAAAGCACTAGGAAGTGGTGAAGGGTGGGCGTTTTGGGGGACTGTCTTATGTAATTTTGACGTTCGAAAAGTGCTGATTCTCAGCCTAGTTTGAATAAATGACTTTTGAATTTTTTGAATTTTGATTCTGAACCCACTGGGTTGAATTTTTTTGCCGGTTATTAAAACAAAAAAACTGCTTTTTCATAGCAAAGTGCCCTACGCGGTCAAAATGTATGGAACAGCAGATTTTTTTTTTATAAACGACAAGTTATTAAAAAAAAGCGTTCAGAATCCATGGTAAGAGTTTTCGCCACGATGTCCCTGCCACCCTGTATATATAGAAGACAGATTATTTTCTATTCTTTTCAATATTATGTCTGGAGCAGCATATCATCTCACCCGATGCCGGGTGTCGGTTGCTGCGCCAAAGTTTTAACTTTTTCAGCTATTATCGGTTAACTATTTTTTCCTTTGAATGCATTTGTTTTTGTTCCAAGAAAACGATTACTATTTCCTTTATTTCATTTTCAATCAAATTTAAATTTCAAAATATGTTTACAAGAAAAAAAAACCGAGCGAACCTTACAGTAGTCGCATATTATGTGTAACATCTGACATCTCACCTTGATAATAAAGCAAATAAGCAAAATTAAAGGGACGGGGCCCCATCAAGGTCGTTTCTGACGGCCAACTCTAGCACCGCGCGCGCTCTTTGCTCAAATCAAATAACGCGCTCTTCCCCGGCTTCCTATTACACATTTCTGATCCAGCCGCGCAATGAGAGCCTCCTGAGGTGTTGATTGAGGCTCTCCGCTAATATTATTACATCACACAAACTATAGCTTATGCAGTAGTAAAAATATTTGCCACGTAACACGATAAAATAAAAATAGTAACGAACCTGACTGCCCAGGATTGACTGGAGCACGTCCAGTCAATTCTGGGCAGTCAGGTTCGTTTATTCAAAGTATAAAACTGCTAAAGACAATAAAACCAATATCTTTTTATAACATAATTATTTATTTGCTTGAATAAACGATTTTGTATTTGAATTACAATTACTTAAAAAAGCCGTGTAACAAAGGCTTGATGATTGCTCGCGTGCATGGTTTGATTGATACAAAACCAACTAGTGACCAATTTTTATAGGAGCACACACATCAATCAAATCAATAAATGATCCACTGCCTGAATCATGAGAGCAAGGCTGTTCACAGTTTCCAGACGGTTTTTCTGGTGGCTTCTCTTCCGAATCTCCTGAAACATTAATGTTTTATAAAACAATAATATATATTTTTCTGATTATATCATTCATCACTGTTAAGCCGATAACAGACGCTTCAAATTTCGTTAATTCTTGGATTTTCTTTGACATTTGCACTCGGAGTGAAATATTTGAAATCAAAATGAATCAAATGTTTAAAATGAATTCATTAACCGAATTATCGAATAAATAATTTAATTATCGAATTATTGTTTTATTCCCTTCACTCAAATGAAGCGTCTGATATCAGTTTTAGTATCAGTTAGTATAAGTAGCATACTTATCAATTAAGGTTAAAATTTAAACTTAACAATTAAATTACTCAGATATATATTACTTTTTTTGTCAAGCCTAGACATCATAAAGTAAAAGTATAACATGATTGTGCTCGATCGACGTCAGTCAGTCAATCGCTGTAGATGGCGTCAAAACATGATAAATCATTCACATGCACGACCGAACACATTTTGAAATAGATTAGTTATTTAATCAGGCAAACCTTGCAAAGGTTTGCCTGATTAAATAATTAAGTACAAAATTTTCCATCGACGTCGAATGAAACGATGTACCTAATCGATTGAAAGCAATCTAGTTGAACATTAAGGCCGACTTGTACCACAAATCTCTAAATGCAATCATTCTGCCTAGCCTTTTCACAACTATGTTAGGATCGGCTTCCAGTCTAACCAGATGCAGCTGAATACCAATATTTCACATGGAGCGACTGCCTATCTGACCTCCACAACCAAGTTACTGGATAACACGATACCCCTTGGAAAGATTCAGACTTTTGGGCTTCTGACTACTCGTAACGACTGTCAAAGATCTACGGATGATAGCCGGGACCAACGACTTATCCTAGGCACGGAGAGTTCTCGATATGTAATCGATGAAGACCGCGGTAAGTTGAACCGCGGCAGGCTTTGAGTAACTTTCGATCGACTCGTGCGGCTGGTATTACTGAGCTACGAGTCCACAAATCTCTAAATGCGATGAACACTAAACTTTCTAACTAAAATTTTGTCTCTGTCATCTTCAAACGACTGACGGAACAAAGCGATACGTTTAGCGTTAAACCCATTTAGAGATCTGTGGTTCCAGTGGACCTAAGACATTTTATTACCTACTAGCTGCGCCCCGAGGTTTCACACGCATAAGTCTCGATCCCGTGGGAATATCGGTATAAATAGTATGTTATGTCCTAACCCGGTCATGGTCTATCCATGTGCTAAATTTTATCCAAATCCGTTCAGTCGTTTTAGCGTGAAAGCCTAACAAGAAAATATACAAACATACAAAAAATCAAATCTTTTCCCTTTATTATATTAGTTTAGATGGAAAAATTGTTTTTGAAGTGAAACTTCTTAGGCGGCGATTCGATAATTGGACTAGAATAAACAGTGAAATTCCAAGGACGCGTCACGTTTACGCACATTTCGTTACATGAGAGAGAAGAAAAATCTCTCTGTCTCTCACACTAAATCTCTCATATTCTTTATTCATTAAGAAGTTTCATTTCTATCACGTGTACGGTGCAACCGCAATTTTTTTAAGTACCTATATATACAAACGAAAACCTCATAATGAGACTGCCATGTCCATCAGTCCGTCTGTCGGTTTGTGTGTCTGGTCAATGTTCCCAGTCAGTCTGTATCTACTGATGTCGAGTCAACAATTTTTTTTTTGTAGATGTCTTCTGTCCGGATCTTTTTAAGGAGAAAAAAAAGTTTAGTATAATTATTTTTGTCATGAAAAGGAAAGCAAATAATAATGATGTACAGTCAACTGCACGTTCATGTTATGAATTGTTTCGTAGCAGTTAATGACGTGCGGTCGGCTATACCTACTGTTGAAAGCTTATAAACACAGACGTGTACGTTACAAAAAAAAATGTAACAATATTATACACTTAATTATTAATTTTTATTTTAAATACATACCACCCGGGGCAGCTTGTGTAATGCAACAATATGCCTAAAACAAGAAACAATTAAATTAGCTTATTTTATAATTTATTTAATATGTACCTACCATCATAGATTTAAAAAAATACAAAGTGATCATGTTATTAAATATAATTATAATTTCAGCCCATAATTATATTTAATAATGATTATTAAAATGTACACTTACCATAAGTACCAAGAACGCCAAAGTTACTAGATTTGCCTTCATTTTTAAACGATTGCTTGCACTTCACGTAGTCACAATTAACTGACTTATTTATTCCTAACGACCTTATTTATACTTATTCGATGTTAGTGGCATCCATTAGTTTATTTTTCAAAACATTTATTTTTTTCAATGTTATTGTTCCTACAGGTGATATAAACAAAACATTTTAATTGAACCTCAAAACAATAAAATATAAATTGTATTATGATACCAATGAATAATGCCTATTGGTAATGTTTTAACTATTAGTTCAGATAAACAGTTTTTAACTCAAAATTCAATATCTACTCAATAATTAATTGCGTTACACAATGTATGTGTGTTTGTATGTGTTGTATTGTTATAGTGGTCTGGCAGTCAGGATCATAACTACTGTAGTTTTCTTTGCTGTTCCGTACACTAACTTAAAAAAAAATGTAAAATGCGTTTTTTTTTTAATAGAAATCGCTCTCAAATTCATCTGGTGATCAAATATCTTAAGTTATATTATCAAGTTATATTAGGTTATCAAGAGTTTTATTGTCGACTGCATCATTATCTACTCAAAATCTAGAGGAATGGCTAGAGAGGCGCCACGGCGTCCTCACCTTCCGCCTGACGCAGGTCCTCACCAGACACGGTTGTTTCGGGAGGTTCTTGTTTCGGATAAGGCGGGAGGAAACGCCTGGGTATCATCACTGCGTGGATCGCCCGGAGGACACGGTGGAGCATACGGTGGAGTTCTGCCCGGCTAAGACAGAGCATCGCCGTGTCCTCGTGGAGGCAATCGGTGGCAGTGATCTCTCGCGTCCAGGCCACGGTATGGAGCGAGAGGGCATGGAAGGGCATGGAAGGAAAAATACCTCCTTCTGCGAAGCAGTAATGCTCGCGAAGGAGGAGGTGGAACGCGTGAGGGAGAGGCAAATTTCGCGCCCTCATGCCCCTAGCCACCGCAGGAGACGCCCTGGGCGTCGGGAATCACAGGCCGATTCCCGGCCACCGCAGGCGCGGGCTTGCGGACCGTCCCATAAGGACCAGGCCCGGATCCACGGCGCGTTGTGTTCCACGCGCGCCTCAAAGAGATGTCAGCACAACTGGCGCGGTCTGCTAGGATCAATGTCTGCCGGGGTCGCGGGAAAGTCCGATAGGGATACCATGCAAAAACATGGGTGGGTTTTAGTCATTAAGAATCTGACACGCTCCGCCCAGAGCGGGAGAAGTTATTTGATAATTTCCCACCCAAAAGAAAAAAAAAAGCTATCAAACCAGCAAAATGCAAAAACTAAATTTTTGTAAGACTAGAGGCATGAGGAACAGAGGGTAAAGTTCACTCAAACAAAAGCCCTCACAAAAGCGTAGACACTTGGAAGTATGCTCTAGTCGCGGATGTAGAACGGCTCTTGCTCAGCGTCATTATGAAATTCTGTCCAACCATTTATATAATAAAATAAATAAACTATGCACAATTGCTCCCATGTGCCTAAATGGATGTAAGACCGAGGTCACAGAGTGGCTATTGACACTGATAAGACTGAAGATTTACTACATGTATCGATCGCTTAACGTAATGTACGAGTACTTAATAAAGTCATATATTTATAATTATATTTCTACAGACTTAAATAAACACAAGCTTTCACCATATGTATCTCTCATTTACTAGTAAGTAAATAACTCGATAATAGTACTCTGCTCGTCCTACATACTACTGATATATGTTCAAATTATAGGCGAGGACGCTGGCATCCTAGACACAAGTTAAATCTTACTCTGGGTGCCAGAGTTCATCGAAAACACTCTTTTCTTTAGTTGTAACGCTGCATAGTGTTTAGTTAAGTATTTATGTAAAACTGAAAGTAATCATAAATAATAAATACTCATCCTCTATAGAAAAGGGAGGATTCTCCGACAAGACGGGTGTCGGGTCTGACGGGCAACTGCCCAACGATTGATGTCGGGGAGGTTATATACATGTCGATCGTGCGGTAAACTCTAACTGCGCGATGCAGGATTTGTGTGACGTCAGGTCTTTGATGCGTATATCGCATGTAGCGATGTAGATTCCGCCTCAAGATAGTTAGGTATTTTATGCACATAAACAAAACCTCTGTGGTAGATGGATAAACAAGTGATCATATAAAAGTTTCGTTTTTCTTTTAAGGTCGGAACCCTAAAGACGATACATTGATGCAGTAGGAACTGTTTATTTACATAGGTAATAAACAGCATGTATAAAGTGTTAAAGTTTTCATTGAAATTATTGTATTTTATATTCCAACTGTGCATAATCAAATAGGTTACAATATAATTTATTATTGCATTAATATGAAGAATAATAGTTAGGTTCCTAGTAATTCAATCAATCTGCATATCCTTTTCCAACTATGTTGGCATCGGCTTCCAGTCTAACCGGATGCAGCTGAATACCAGTATTTTACATGGAGCGACTGGATATCTGATCTCCACAACCCAGTAACTGGGTAGTACGATACCCCTTGGTAAGATTGGTTGTCAGACTTATGGACTGACGACCCATTACGACTGTCAAAGATCCACCGAATGACAGCCGGAACCAACGGCTTAACGTGCTTTCCGACGCACGGAGGAATCTCGGTATGTAAAGATGGTCACCCATCCACGGTCCAACCCCAGCAAGCGTTGCTTAGCCTGATGAATCGACCCATGTGGCTGTTATTACTTAGCCACGAGCTCCTTCTAGGCTCCTAGTAATTAAAAAGTTAAAATCCTTCTGACTTAGGTATCGAAGTCAAAAGCTAAAAAATAAACTTTAAAATTGTAATGATGAAGACAAAAACTGTAATATTGGCTCTATTGGTACTTCAGATAAGTGAAAAAAATAATCAAAATGAACGCAACATTTTTTAAATTATATATATATTTTTTTTAATACCAGCCTATTACTGTCTCACTGCAGGGAAATGGGTTCTTTTCGTACAAAGAAGGCATGTGCATTGATCGGATGGATTGGCGATTCTTTGTGTTTTAGGGGTCCGTACCTCAAAAGGAAAAACGGAACCCTTAATAGGATCACTTCGTTGTCCGTCTGTCAATCTGTCAAGACCCTTTTTCTCAGAAACAAAGTTAGGTATAAAGTTGAAATTAATATCAACTACGTAGGTCTATGGTCCCTTGAATATCTAACAAAATCAAGCCTCTAAGTCAACGCATTAAAAAAATACGGCCATTTATGCGATATATTTTGATACTCGCAAATAAATCAAAACCTACAGGGTACTCGTTGACCTAGAATCATTAAATTTGGCAGGAAACAAGGTCTCACAGCACAAGTAATGGAAAAAGCCCGAAAATCGTTAATTTGTAGTTTTATCAATTTTTTATTGTATACAAACTTACATTTGCAGTTGGAGAATTGAACGTGACGTATATCGATGTATAGGAGAACATGTTTTATAACTACAAAGTTAAGTTTGTTTTTGGGATAAATTCTTCCCAACTACGGTATCCTTCATTATGCGTGGTCCGTCAAGCACTTGGCCAGTTTTGTTTTTAATCCTCGTTGGTCTAGCGGTCGCAAGCGCTACTGCTGATCATGGGGTCCTGGGTGCAACAATTCCTAGGTCGGGTAAAGTGTCATTGGGTTTTTCCATCAGGAAATTTCTCATTAGAAGCCCAGAGTCTGGATTTGTGCCCGGTTGATGGCAATAGGCCCGCCCCTATTATAAGGGACTAAAACATAGCTGTCGAAATGTGGGTGTACTACAGGTACACTTCTGCCTAACCCTTCGGCAATGACAGGCGTGATGTTGTTGTCGAAGTTGTTAATTTAAAATAAATGTTTATTGCACAAAATGTATTGTGCAAGGTACATTATACATGATCTAAATAAATTATAAAATATATTTATCTAGGATAAATATATTGTATTTTAATAGGGATGATGACAAAAAAAAATGTATTTTGTCCGTTTATAAAAAATTACGTACACGTATTTTTTCTTTTTTTCGTCATCAAAAGATTACGGCAATACATTGAGTTAAAATGTGCCATGACGTCACGAGTATGTAGATTTTATACTTACTTGTGACGTATCAACCCCCACTCCCCAACTTTAATGCGTTTTTACCTAAGTCATTTTTTCTTAATATGATAAAAGAATCAATAAAGGAAGGCATCCCTATTGCCAGATTATCATTAAAAAACTGAGAGAAAAATATCCACATTTCTCCAAATTTATTAAAATAATAAATAGATTTGTATAAGGGAATATACTTAATTATGGTCATAGATTATAGTGAAGCTAATATTGTTAAAGAATAATATTGTTGATTTGAAAACATTAATCAGAGTTTCATATTTCAAATCCTTCGCGCTCCTCCTTTATACTTCACCTACTTTACTCTAGGTTTTAAACATCTACCAAGTGAATCAAATAAATCTGAAGGATATGACGTCGTAGTATAATTAATGGTTAAACGAACTTACCTTAAGTGATGTTCCTCCCCAAATTATGTCTGAAATAGGCTCTTCCTCTCTGAAAACAATGACAAGAGTTATGGCGACGCGGGCGCAGATAACGTAGTGGGAGAAGGTACTACATAGTAGTCAATTTACTTTTAATATATTTTATTTTTTTAGCTCTAAAGATTGTGCGATGGACATTAGGAAGTGGACTACCAAGTGAATCAAATAAATCTTTCAAATGTGACGTCTCGTATAATTATGGTCGAACATCACTTAAGGTAAGTTCGTTTAACCATTAATTATAAGTAGTTATTATTATTAAAAGCCGAAAATAACTTTAATCCCGGTATTAGATGTCTTTGGTTTTGAATTTTTGTTTTTTGCCACCGTCTTCCGAAATTAAAGTTATTTTTTTCTTTGTAGTGTTTGTTTTCGAAGTCGGTTGTTTATTTTATGTTTTTGTAAAAATATTTTTTAAACGTTATTATACGTATTATAATTCAAAACAGTTAAATTTTTCAGTAAATAAATAATATTATCGTAAATAGTGGTTTTATTGCCTTGAGCAGGACTTCAATGTCTGTCCAGCAGGGGCAACGGCTTCAAACAACCCGATTCCTACCGGCTTCCTTTCGGAAATTCAGAACAAAACCACTCTATCGTCATTGAATAATCACACTATATATATTTGATACATCATAAAATTAAAACATTACAAAACGCCAACATTAATTTTTTTGTCTTTATATCCCAACAACAAAAATATTCGCTCTAAAATAACTCGTAGGCACGTTCGGCTTATTGTGAATTCAATGTCTATAGAAAATAAAGTCCGTCTTGACGTCACTTCGGTCACGTGACACTACGGTTTCTTAGCAGCCTGGTAAGCCGATCTGTATCAAGTTACGATCGGCGTGTGATGACGCATGTGAACGAAAAAGATCTTTTGTTGATATTCGGTTGTTTTCGTTGAATTTTGTAATGCGTTCGGCTCGGAGATCGGACATCATAACATTCTATTGACAATATGTGGTTTTTTGACGTAATCGCATTAGAACCATATAATTTGTATAATTAAGTAGTTTATTATTGTAGATATAGAACAGTGATTAAGATAGTGTTATGTGTCTTGAGTTTAGTGAAAGAAAAGTACGTTGTAATTAGGTATTCGGGGTAAGTAGATAGTTTTATAAGTTGAAAATATTTACTTAGAGTAGATTTGAAAAGTAATTAGTACGGTCAGTAGGATTAGGACTTTTGGCGGCATTAATAGTTTTAGATTGTTGCTTGACGGATTATTTACTTTGTGAGAACATACTTTCTAAGGCTAAGTTTTAAAAATAAGAAAAATATAATTAAGTTAGGTCGTGCTCGTCATGCCCATAAATTACCAACGATGCCATGGTTTCTTCAAGCATTTTAATGTTTCTCTTTACGATAAAAATATCAATGGCTGACTGACAGTTGTAAATTAAATAAAATGTATTGTTTCCCGTGTTTACTTTTCTCAAATTTAAAAACTTTGTTCTAATACTACTACAGTATTAGAATAAAGTTTTTACATTTTAATCTGACGAATTCATCAAAAAATATGTGCGGACTGAAAAACATATTCCGCTGTTTTATGAGTTCGGGACTGGTAGAAATATAATTATTTTCACTAATTTGCATGAAGCTCATAATATAAAAGTAAATCGAAATACATAGGAATTTAATGAAACGGTTTATTGACACCGTTATTTTGTTAGGTAAACAAGAAGTAACTTTTCATGACAATTATTAAACAAGCATTTTTTCTCTCTCGTTTTGCCACGCCTCGCCACTGCTGTCCAGCAATCCTGTGCAGTCTGCTTTACTAATGTGTTCATTTCCATACCCAGTATAGTCAACGTCGTTATTGCTGTATCACTTTTGACAACAATGCCTACTAAATTGCAACTTCAGTAAGGTTGACACTATCTAACTGTCACTAAAGAATAATACAGAAGGCGCACTCCGCATTTTAAGTATGAAGCCACAATGACACGGCGGGCTCGTCTTGTCGGGCCAATTCACTGAGCATAACGTTTTAGAGGTATGAGGAACAGCGTGTAATGTTCACTCATGCCCCTATAGAAAAGGGAGGATCCTCCGACTTTGACGATTGATGTCGGATAGTCTTATATAATATATAATATGTCGATCGCGCGGTAAACTCTAATTGCGCGATGCAGGATTTGTGAGACGTCAGGTCTTTGATGCGTAGTTCGCATGTGGCGATATAGATGCCGCATGTTGTTCATACCCGAACAACATGGTTTTGTCAAACGTCGCTCCACCACCACTAACCTCATGACTTTTATGAACTATCTCTTTGAAAATATGGACCGCCGGGTACAGGTTGACGCTGTTTACACGGATTTTCAGAAGGCCTTTGACAAGGTGGATCACACCCTGCTTATGGAAAAAATTGCCTTTAATGGTATACGCGGCAACTTACTCAGATGGTTTGCTTCATATATTTTCAATAGGACTCAAAAGATCGTCATTAATGGGCATGAATCTGAATCTATTGTTGTTAAATCTGGTGTTCCTCAGGGATCAGTATTAGGTCCTTTTTTATTTGTATTGTTTGTTAACGACATTAAACATTGTTTTGTCAACTCACATTTCTTGATGTATGCAGACGATATGAAAATTTATATCACCTGTAAAAATTATCGTGACTGCTGTTATTTACAACAGGACCTTGACAGATTTTATGAATACTGCCTCAAAAATAAACTTTTTCTTAGCTTTCCCAAATGTCATACAATTTCTTTTACTAAAAATATAAATCTGATTAAATTTAATTATACAATAAATAATATAAGTCTTAATGAAGTTCAATCTGTCCGTGACTTGGGTGTTACGCTTGACTCTAGTCTGCATTTTGATACTCATATTGATAATATAGTAAAAAAAGCCTTTCAGATGTATGGACTCGTGATGAGATCTTCAAGTAACTTTGTGCGACCCTCTACATTCTTAATGTTATATAAAGCCTTAATTCGGTCGCAATTAGAATACGCTGTCCAAATTTGGGATCCGCTATATGATAAGTATAAGGATAGGCTAGAAAATGTGCAGAAAAAGTATTTACGTACTATGAATTATAAATGTTATCGTTCTAAAGTCTCTTATGAACAATTACTGAAGCGTTATAATATTCTTAGTTTGGAATCTAGACGATTTCTTCTGGGTGTAATGATGCTGCATGGCATATGTAATAATAGATTTGACTGCATTCCTCTATCAAATAGTCTGCATTATATAGTACCTAGATCTGTCATGCTTCGTGGGGTACGTGTGCCTCGACTATTTCACACAAATTCGTGCAGGACTAACGCCGGGGTGCGCGTGCCTCTTCGTCGCCTCGTTGATGTATACAACACTCACTTTATGGAGCTCGACATATTTACTCTTTCTAAACATAGTTTCAGGGCGAGAGCAATAGAATTACTAAATTCTTAAGTATATATACACATATATATTTTTGTTTCTTTCTTCTTCTTCTTAATAGTATTTTTTATGATGCACACTGTACTGTACGTCTGTTTTCTTTTAACTTTTTTTTTTGTGAATTCGTGGACAATGATGTGGGTTACATGTGTAGTAACATAAATATGGAATAGATTATATTTAGATGTATTTCTAAGTACTTTGCTAATTTAAGAATCTTTAGTTAAGCTTGGCATGTAACTGTTTTTTGTCCCTAACAAATAAAATAAAAATAAAATAAAATAAACAAGAAGTAACTTTTCATGACAATTATTAAACAAGCATTTTTTCTCTCTCGTTTTGCCACGCCTCGCCACTGCTGTCCAGCAATCCTGTGCAGTCTGCTTTACTAATGTGTTCATTTCCATACCCAGTATAGTCAACGTCGTTATTGCTGTATCACTTTTGACAACAATGCCTACTAAATTGCAACTTCAGTAAGGTTGACACTATCTAACTGTCACTAAAGAATAATACAGAAGGCGCACTCCGCATTTTAAGTATGAAGCCACAATGACACGGCGGGCTCGTCTTGTCGGGCCAATTCACTGAGCATAACGTTTTAGAGGTATGAGGAACAGCGTGTAATGTTCACTCATGCCCCTATAGAAAAGGGAGGATCCTCCGACTTTGACGATTGATGTCGGATAGTCTTATATAATATATAATATGTCGATCGCGCGGTAAACTCTAATTGCGCGATGCAGGATTTGTGAGACGTCAGGTCTTTGATGCGTAGT
This sequence comes from Xanthia icteritia, assembly GCA_949128155.2. Lineage (NCBI taxonomy): Eukaryota > Metazoa > Arthropoda > Insecta > Lepidoptera > Noctuidae > Xanthia > Xanthia icteritia. The sequence continues at coordinate 4,581,202 of OX421943.2, forward strand.
TCGCATGTGGCGATATAGATGCCGCCACAACGTAGTCAGAAGATATAAGAGTTACGCCATAGAAAGAGAGGCAACTTCTAGGTGAATATAACTGTAGGCAATTAGCGCTATGCGATCTGAATTGCACTTTATTGTGTCGTAGCAAGAGTCGTTTTTTATTTAAATGATTTCGCGGAGTGAACCTCCTGTATTAATCTGTGCTGTTACATAGACTAATATAAACCTTGGCATTTTATAACGTGCAAGTGACATTCAAACATATAAAACAATTAAGAGGTCGACTATACAAATTAACACACATATATCAGTGTCACTACAGGTGCATTTGCGTTTGATTAATAGCTTAATTGTTGCTGAGAATATCAATATTGCACCTGCACATAGATAAACAGTGTCCATTTCATTCAAACTTTTCTATCAGTTTTTATTATATTTAACATAATAATTATTATGGTAATCACATGTATTCGTTAGTACCATTTGGCGTTAATAGATGTCGTTACGTGTATGTACATTACGTACCTAATAATAAGTTCTTCTTGAACACTTTGATATAACTTTTGATAGATTGAAGCGATTGCGATGAAACAAAAACTATATGATACTCCAAGTTACAGTCAATATTTGAATGTAAAAGTTACCCATACTGGTTTTGCACTTTTTACGTGTTACATGTTCAACCGAATCCTCACAGACAAAAATTCCAAAAAGCCTAATAATAATCTGCCGGTTATCCTTTAACACCCCAACAATTTTATTTTATATTTTCAACGTACAGAAACGCCTCGTCTACAGATTTATTTTAATTATGTATAGATGTAGAAGAAAAAAATATTTGGAAAATCCAAAAGTACACGCCTCAAAACGCTCATTAAAAAATTTTACCCATCATTATGGGTAACATTTCTCACCTCGTAATCTTTACGTACTGTCAAAAGCTATTTAGGTTTGCTTTGTTGGTTGCTAGCAGCCCCGGATCTTGGAGGGATCACTGATTTAGCGTAGGCATAGGTCATCAAATGGTGTGAGCTTGTTAGCGCGGGGAGCAATAAAAGTAGTGGACTGTATTTTAGGCAATGGTTTAATGCCGTGCTTATTTTTCAATTACAACGTTCCCGGACAAACAATAGGAAAATAATATCGTCCGTCGCGGTGGAGTCCGTGGAAGCGAGTGTCCGCCGGTGCCCACCGGTTCCACCCGCTGCACCTCCGCTCACTTGCCGATGGCGATGACGCGTAGGTCGGTCACGTCGCCTGCGCGTGCCGGCTGCGTGTATGTTTGATGCGATTCCCAACAGCCGGGCGCCGCTCACTCGCCGATGGCAATGACGCGTAGGTCGGTCACGTTGCCTGCGCGTGCCGTCTGCGTGTATGTTGGATGCAATTCCCAACAAGCTGGTTGCGAGCGGGAACTGTTGAATTCTACCAGGTACTTGATGAGTGCCTCTGTGATAAAAAAAAGGAAACAATCCTTTATTTTTTAAATTTTACTTCGCGTAGCGGGGGCTCCGAACCCTATATGTGCAAAGACGATACGATTATCTTTATTTTTTACAATAGTTTTGGCGCCCGTTGGATTGGGGCATTATCGATCGATACAATTTGAATAATACGAGAAAATGTTCGTGCTCACATCGCTGATTCGCTCCCTCTTGTAGCTTAGTAACTCCAAATTCTTTATTTTTTTCTAGTTCTTAAATTGCTTAAGCAAATCGAACTTGTTTTAGGCAGACTGTTCAAATTTTGAGATCGCTTAGGTAGTGAGTGATGCAAGATTGTTGCTTTCTGCATAAGTCAATCGAAAATCGGACCGCACATCAAATTAGTAATGGCTCGAAGAGTAAAACAGTAATTCTAACATGCATTAATCTCACGACTTATTTTAACCCTATCTTGTCCTCTTGTCTAGCCTAATTAAAATAAATGTCCGACATGTTTTTATTGAAGTGAAAACTTCTTTAGCGGCGTTGTGCACTTTTTTTGTGATGGGTAAAATATGTTAAGCTCGCGTCAGGAGACGTGACCTGATCGAAAATTCGTAAGATTGTAATGTTTGTGTACGATAGCGCAATATATGAATTTTGTATTTTACCACATAAATGATAGTACTTTTATACTGATAATTAAAGCAATTCGTGCAAAATTATTCCCTAACCATTCCAAAATATCAAATATGCACAACGTTAATATTCAAGTTTTCACTTCTGCCGGCACTCCCGGAGTGCAACCCGTGATTTTTTTTTTTATGAACAGCGTGGGTATATGTATATACATTAAAAAAAAGGCTTTATAGAGAAACTAAACGTTAGAGGATTGGCGAGGGGCGGCAGACAGCAGTTTTTGCCCCGCCTCGAAAAAGTTCTAAATCCGCGACTGATTGCTAGGCTAGAAGTTGGAAATTTTCTCGTTTCACTTATTGTCAGTGTGGCCTGCGCTAAAGAGGGAACAGGGCCTGCGATTGTCTATACAAATGTATTCCCCTTTTTTCTTCCTGAATAATGCCTCTAGAGTAATCTTTTTTATTTTCTTAAAATCAAGTTCTGCTGTAGAAACGTCCATGTTATTTCCGTATCGATTGAGGAGCCATGTCTCATATAAAATCGCAATTACATAGATATTATATAAGTTAGTTTTTTATTAAATTAAATTTGGTTAAAAAAACTACTTTTAATAAAAGAGCCATTTTCAATCCTTCCTCCTGTGGAAGAAACTAATCTAATAAAAAAAGTACTCAATTAATTGACTTTTTTCGCAAGCCGCAATGTTTTCAGACTTCATATTTGATTGACGGGATTTTTTAAAAACTATTATGATGTTTTTTTTCGTTTCTGCTGAATTAAATAATTTTTTGAAAAGTAGGTACATAATTAATCTCCATTAAATTATCTATCAATTAGTAGGTTCTGTGTACTATCAGGAGTGTAACAATAAAAACAGTTGCAGAAAGAAGGCAAAACTAATTTTTCGATCGCAAAGCAGTCTCTAATACTTATAGAAGCATTTATACAGAAAGTTGACAACGTCGCAAATAACTAATAATAAATATTTCGGTGTTTTGATTAATTTGGCGGTTAACTGTATGGAAATAAGAAATATGGCTAAGTAGTGACCTAAAATATAGATAATGAAATGCAATAATTGATATCGTAACACCGAATATTTAGTTTTAGATGTAAAAACTATGTTTTTTACACGTAAAATGGTTACAAAATCAAATTCAGTGTTATAATTGCAATTCATTATTAATACTCTAGTTCACTAGTTAACCATATTTTTATTTCCATACAGTGATATTGCCAAATTAATCAAAATAAGTAAATATTTGACAGGTATTTGCGACGTTGCAAACTTTGTGGTTGAACGCTCTTAAAGTAGGTATGTCCAGTTCGGCCCTACCAGCACCAGTTTTACCAAGGGGTATCGTGTTACCCAGTAACTGGGTTGTGGAGGTCAGACAGCATGGGAATCGCTCCATGTAAAAAAATATTGGTACTCAGCAGCATCTGCCGAACCCAACACAGTTGGGAAAAGGTTTGGTAGAAGAAGAAGAGAAAGTAGGTACTATGGAAGAACTACATATCTAAGAAATGAAATGAAATGAAATTGTTTATTCTGTAAATAGGATATTGGAATCACTTGTACACGTCACCTTATTTTTTTTTAATTAAAAATTAGCTAGAGTTATATTAATTAGCTAAGCAGTTTGAAAACAAAATCCCGTGAACACGATGCCCAGGCCCGGTTCTATAGCCACCGAGCGCTGCAAGCAGAAATACCGGCCCGGTTCTATAGCCACCGAGCGCTGCAAGCAGAAATACCGGCCCGGTTCTATAGCCACCGAGCGCTGCAAGCAGAAATAGTCCTAACGGTGTATTGATATGAAGTTCTTCGATAGTACCTATGTAAAATACTCTGTGTTGTCTATTTTTTCTTAAAATCTTTGCCAAAATTTTCGTACCCAATCATTACAATGCTACCGTCAGGTCTTTGTACTTCAAGTACCAACCATCATCTTTGACTCCCGGTTGCAATTTATTTTAAAATCAGAGCAATGGTCTCGTATTACGATCTGGATGTGCCTCCTATTCGGCTAAACGGTGTTCCTCTTGAGCGAGTGGAACAATTTAAGTACCTAGGTCACTTGATTACCATTAAAGTCAATGCTGATATTTAAAGGGAACGGAGGACTCCGTCCGTGCGTGCGAATAATGTTGGCCCGCAGGTTTGCACGTCAAAGTGCAAACCACTGCAGACGTAAAGATGACGCTCTTTAGAGAATTCTGTACCACCTTCTACACATGCAGGTTGTGGGAGAAGTATTCGCAAGCATCGTATGGAGCCCTTCGCATCCAATTTAATAACGTGTTCAGAAAACTGATGGGGTAGCCATGGGTTGCGGTGCGTCAGGGATGTTTGCGGCGGTGCGTGTAGATTGTTTTTAGGTATACTATAATGCGCAAGCGCGCTGCATCAATGGTGGCACAATCCATGGCCAGCACCAACAGGGTTCTGAAAATTATAGCGGACAGAGTGGACTGTCCTTATATACATAATTCACTGCTGTTAGCAACATGGGTCACCGTATTTTGTTGATTACTAACACGTAGTTTTAAGGACATCGTTACTAACCCTTTATGAGTTTTGGCGCAAAATACAGTTGTTAATTTATTTTTATTTAAACGGATTTGCAAGTTACTAGTGTACTTTTAACCTACCTACAATTATAACTTGCAAATGCTAGCAGAATTCAATTTGCTCAAAAAATTAAGGATAATAATGACCACCTATACAGTTTTCTGTGACCAAGTTGTGATCATCCCTAATGTCAGGGGTACAAAATAATTAATGGTACAGCAGGTACAGTACCAGGTACAGTAGTCCTTTAACGGTTAATTCACATCTTATTTTGCATCACTGTCCAAATCTATCAAAGATAACATAACTGTGAAAGGAATGTACGTGCATAAAATACAGGTTAAGAATAAAAAGAAACAAATGACTAAAAACCCAATAAATTTTAATAATCAATGAAAATCCCGATTATAAAGAAAACATAAACATAATACACTTCTCAAAACATTGTCTATTATAAGATATATTTGTGCGATATCATTATATTTTATTCAATAGTCAATATTTGATTCATTTCTAATGGATAAATTATCAAAACGCAGCCAAATTGCGTAACACCCTTACAATCACCATCTCTTTCAATAATACAGAAGTGATTAAAAAATAAAATCGATATAAATCAAAACATCAGCATAAATAATAATATTAATAATTACATATTATGTGAACATAAAATGTATCCCAAAACCTAATAATACTAACAAAGCCCCATTTACATGATGCAAGTTTCTTTCCTGTGGCAAACAATAACATTCAAGCAAAAAAGACTTGCGTCGTCTAAGCGATGTTCAGACGATATAATACAACTTTTATTGTGTAAATCATCAGGCTTACGTTGTGTTATTGCCGAGATTAATGTTTGTCACATGGTTTTGGCGTTTTGGTAATGGTGCAACATTTGCGTGTGGTAGTTACTGTTGGACACGGTGTCGTTTTAGTGGTATTACATTTGTGTGTGGTAGTTACTGTTGGGCACGGTGTCGTTTTAGTGGTATCACATTTGTGTGTGGTAGTTACTGTTGGACACGGTGTCGTTTTAGTGGTATTACATTTGTGTGTGGTGGTATTACATTTGTGTGTGGTAGTTACTGTTGGACACGGTGTCGTTTTAGTGGTATTACATTTGTGTGTGGTAGTTACTGTTGGACACGGTGTCGTTTTAGTGGTATTACATTTGTGTGTGGTAGTTACTGTTGGACATGGTTTCGTTGTAGTGGTATTACATTTATGTGTGGTAGTTACTGTTGGACACGGTTTCGTTGTAGTGGTATTACATTTGTGTGTGGTAGTTACTGTTGGACATGGTTTCGTTGTAGTGGTATTACATTTGTGTGTGGTGGTATTACATTTGTGTGTGGTAGTTACTGTTGGACACGGTTTCGTTGTAGTGGTCGTACACTTACACGTTTTAGTACACTTACACGGTCTCGTTGTAGTGGTGTTACACTTGTGTGTGGTAGTTACTGTTGGACACGGTGTCGTTGTAGTGGTATTACATTTGTGTGTGGTAGTTACTGTTTGACATGGTTTCGTTGTAGTGGTCGTACACTTACACGTTTTAGTACACTTACACGGTCTCGTTGTAGTGGTGTTACACTTGTGTGTGGTTGTTACTGTTGGGCACGGTGTCGTTGTAGTGATATTACATTTGTGTGTGGTAGTTACTGTTAGACACGGTTTCGTGGTAGTGGTCGTACATTTACACGTTTTCGTACACTTACACGGTCTCGTTGTAGTGGTGTTACACTTGTGTGTGGTAGTTACTGTTGGGCACGGTGTCGTTGTAGTGGTATTACATTTGTGTGTGGTAGTTACTGTTGGACACGGTTTCGTGGTAGTGGTCGTACATTTACACGTTTTCGTACACTTACACGGTCTCGTTGTAGTGGTGTTACATTTGTGTGTGGTTGTTATTGTTGGGCACGGTGTCGTTGTAGTGGTATTACATTTGTGTGTGGTAGTTACTGTTGGACACGGTTTCGTGGTAGTGGTCGTACATTTACACGTTTTCGTACACTTACACGGTCTCGTTGTAGTGGTGTTACATTTGTGTGTGGTAGTTATTGTTGGGCACGGTGTCGTTGTAGTGGTATTACATTTGTGTGTGGTAGTTACTGTTGGACACGGTGTCGTTTTAGTGGTATTACATTTGTGTGTGGTAGTTACTGTTGGACACGGTGTCGTTGTAGTGGTATTACATTTGTGTGTGGTGGTATTACATTTGTGTGTGGTAGTTACTGTTGGGCACGGTGTCGTTTTAGTGGTATTACATTTGTGTGTGGTAGTTACTGTTGGACATGGTTTCGTTGTAGTGGTATTACATTTATGTGTGGTAGTTACTGTTGGACACGGTTTCGTTGTAGTGGTATTACATTTGTGTGTGGTAGTTACTGTTGGACACGGTTTCGTTGTAGTGGTCGTACACTTACACGTTTTAGTACACTTACACGGTCTCGTTGTAGTGGTGTTACACTTGTGTGTGGTAGTTACTGTTGGGCACGGTGTCGTTGTAGTGATATTACATTTGTGTGTGGTGGTATTACATTTGTGTGTGGTAGTTACTGTTGGACACGGTGTCGTTGTAGTGGTATTACATTTGTGTGTGGTAGTTACTGTTGGACACGGTGTCGTTGTAGTGGTATTACATTTGTGTGTGGTAGTTACTGTTGGACATGGTTTCGTTGTAGTGGTCGTACACTTACACGTTTTAGTACACTTACACGGTCTCGTTGTAGTGGTGTTACACTTGTGTGTGGTAGTTACTGTTGGGCACGGTGTCGTTGTAGTGATATTACATTTGTGTGTGGTAGTATTACATTTGTGTGTAGTGGTTACTGTTGGACACGGTGTCGTTGTAGTGGTATTACATTTGTGTGTGGTAGTTACTGTTGGACACGGTTTCGTTGTAGTGGTCGTACACTTACACGTTTTAGTACACTTACACGGTCTTGTTGTAGTGGTGTTACATTTGTGTGTGGTAGTTACTGTTGGACACGGTTTCGTTGTAGTGGTCGTACATTTACACGTTTTCGTACACTTACACGGTCTCGTTGTAGTGGTGTTACATTTGTGAGTGGTAGTTACTGTTGGACACGGTTTCGTGGTAGTGGTCGTACATTTACACGTTTTCGTACACTTACACGGTCGCGTTGTAGTGGTGTTACATTTGTGTGTGGTGGTATTACATTTGGGTGTGGTAGTATTACATTTGTGTGTGGTAGTTACTGTTGGGCACGGTGTCGTTGTAGTGATATTACATTTGTGTGTAGTGGTTACTGTTGGACACGGTGTCGTTGTAGTGGTATTACATTTGTGTGTGGTAGTTACTGTTGGACACGGTTTCGTTGTAGTGGTCGTACACTTACACGTTTTAGTACACTTACACGGTCTTGTTGTAGTGGTGTTACATTTGTGTGTGGTAGTTACTGTTGGACACGGTTTCGTTGTAGTGGTCGTACATTTACACGTTTTCGTACACTTACACGGTCTCGTTGTAGTGGTGTTACATTTGTGAGTGGTAGTTACTGTTGGACACGGTTTCGTGGTAGTGGTCGTACATTTACACGTTTTCGTACACTTACACGGTCGCGTTGTAGTGGTGTTACATTTGTGTGTGGTGGTATTACATTTGGGTGTGGTAGTATTACATTTGTGTGTGGTAGTTACTGTTGGACACGGTTTCGTTGTAGTGGTATTACATTTGTGTGTGGTAGTTACTGTTGGACACGGTTTCGTTGTTGTGGTATTACATTTGTGAGTGGTAGTTACTGTTGGACACGGTTTCGTGGTAGTGGTCGTACATTTACACGTTTTCGTACACTTACACGGTCGCGTTGTAGTGGTGTTACATTTGTGTGTGGTGGTATTACATTTGTGTGTGGTAGTTACTGTTGGACACGGTGTCGTTGTAGTGACATTACATTTGTGTGTGGTGGTATTACATTTGTGTGTGGTAGTTACTGTTGGACACGGTTTCGTTGTAGTGGTCGTACACTTACACGTTTTCGTACACTTACACGGTCTCGTTGTAGTGGTGTTACATTTGTGTGTGGTTGTTACTGTTGGACACGGTGTCGTTGTAGTGGTATTACATTTGTGAGTGGTAGTTATTGTTGGACACGGTTTCGTGGTAGTGGTCGTACATTTACACGTTTTCGTACACTTACACGGTCTCGTTGTAGTGGTGTTACATTTGTGTGTGGTGGTATTACATTTGTGTGTGGTAGTTACTGTTGGACATGGTTTCGTTGTAGTGGTCGTACACTTACACGTTTTAGTACATTTACACGGTCTCGTTGTAGTGGTATTACATTTGTGTGTGGTAGTTACTGTTGGACACGGTTTCGTTGTAGTGGTCGTACACTTACACGTTTTCGTACATTTACACGGTTTCGTACACTTACACGGTTTTGTACACTTACACGGTCTCGTTGTAGTGGTGTTACATTTATGTGTGGTCGTTACTGTTGAACACGGTCTCGCGGTAGTGGTCGTACACTTACACGGTTTCGTACACTTACATGGTTTCGTACACTTACACGGTTTCGTTGTAGTGGTGTTACATTTGTGTGTGGTGGTTACTGTTGGACACGGTCTCGTTGTAGTGGTCGTACACTTACACGTTTTCTTACACTTACACGGTCTCGTTGTAGTTGGTGGAGTTCTCGTACACTTACACGGATTACAGTAACATCCGTGTGGTTTTGTTGAGCATGGTCTCGTTGTTGGAGTGGTCGTACATCTACAATGTCTCGTCGTATTCGTAGTGCATGGTGGGGGAGATGTTCTTTCACATGATGTTGTTTTCCTTATACAGGCTAAAATGTTAAAATAATTTATGAAAATCTAATTATTTGTAGAAAAATTACAGATTTAGTTACGAGGAAAGGACTTTTCCCGTTTATACTAATACTGGGAAACACCTTAATGTACGTAGTGCTTTTATTTTGGTATTCATTAAAGTGTCACTTAGTGTTAATAGTGTTAATGAGAATAATTTTCTTTATATATATTCACCCACACTCTGATCTACGCAGTTCTAAGCCGCTCTAGGATCCGAAACTTCAAAATCGATTTGCCCTGCTGAAAACTACAGGTACTATCGACGAAACTTTCCTCGGAGACTCCCGGACTCATGAGAGGGAAAGACGAGAGCTGCCATCCACGCAGCCGTCTTCGTCAGCTAAGAAGAGGGCCTTAAACCAAAAAATAAGAAAACTGAGGCTACGTGACATTAAGGTCGCAATGGAGCAGAGCCGAAGTTCGAAAGTGTTTGCTCAGCAATTAGGAAGGCCCCATCTGACGAAACTAAGAACTGTGGATGGCACAATCGTGACTTTGAAGTCCGAGATTCTCGAGGGAGTCGAGGATTTTTACGAGCAGTGATACTCAACGCGGATGGCGAAACCAGCGGGACATAATGAAGATGACTGTCGAGCCGAATTAACACGCAGGTCCTCCCGAATGTCGACCAGTGTGAGATTAGGGCAGTTCGATAGCTGCCCTAATCGAGCAGCTATAGAACAAACAGCAAGGCTCATGACGGAATAATGACAGAACTCCGAAAGCGGGCCCTCGTCCTGAGAGAGCTAGCAAGTCTTTTTAACTCCGTTATTCAAGAGGATACAATAACACCAGAGGTTTAGAGCAGAGGTGCGGTGGTTCTGTTCTTCAAAAAAGGTAACAAAACCGTGCTGAAGAATTATAAACCCATCTCACTTCTGAGCCACTCATACAAGCTGTTGCAAGCTGTACGAACCGTCTTGCCAGGAAACTTGACGAGTTCCAGCTACCAGAAGAAGCCGATTTTTGAAAAGGCTTCAGTACCGTAGACCACATCCATACTGTTCGGCAAATTTATGTAGAAGACTGAAGAGCATAACCTGCCGCTGTGTATGGCATTTGTGTACTACGAGAAAGCCTTTGACTCCATCGAAATATGGGCAATTTTGGCTTCGCAGTAGCGATGTCGAATTGACTGGTGCTACATCGAAGTATTGAGATGTTTGTATGACTCTGCCACGATGACAGTCCAGGTCCTGGAAAGGAAAACCAGCCACATGTAACAGCTCAGGGGGGTGAGACAAGGGAATGTGATATTCCCGAAACTGTTGACTAATGACTACGAGGACGTCTTTAAGACGCTGGATTGGTATCAACGTGAACGGCGAGTACATCTCACACTTTCGCTTTGTCTTCGCGATGACGATGTCATCGGCAAAGCGAAGGTGTGAGAATGGTAAGACCAGACGCTGCACAGCCAAAATGGAGCTACTCGGCGACATGAATTTGGACAAAACAAAAGTTATGTACAATTCGCACCTAATCCAATCCACATCGAAGGGTCATTAAAATGTGAAGGAGTATTTGCATACCTAGAACGAGTCATCCAGCTCAGTAGACATAACTTAGAGAAAAAAGAAGTATCCAGTTCGTCCGGCAGTGATTGGAAAACTTCGTCAAGACGTCTTCTTGTCATCTATCCCGCAATTTTTGAAGACTAATTGCCCGTTATGACATACGGTGCTGAAACGTGGAAACTGTCAGTCGGGCTGGTCCATAAATTCAAGATCGCTCAGTACGCTATGGAGCAGGCTATGATCGAAGTTCCTTTGAAGGATAAAATCTGAAATGAAGTTACCCGGAAAAGAATCGGAGTTACCGATATAGCTTGCAGAGTAAGCAAGTTGAAGAGTGGGCTGGCCATGTTTTTAGTAGGACCGATGGCCGGTGGAGCAGACAAGTCCTGGAGTGGAGACCGCGTATCGGCAAGCGTAGTGTGGAACGCCCCCCAGCTAGATGAATTGACGACTGGTAACTGGGACAGACTGAATGCGGAAGGCGGAGGACAAAGTGTTGTGGTGCAGCCTGGGAGAGGCCTATGTCCAGCAGTGGACTGTGACAGGCCCAGTTGATTGATTCACTCACAAGATCGTTTGGTATAAGATCAGAAGTCAAATTATAAGCTGATCCTTAAATGCATGAGACAAGTCTTATGAAACCAAAAACTAGGCAAGTATAAGTTATATACATTTTATTATTAAATAATCTGTAAGTAAATGTATCTATATACTAACTATAGCTTTATATAAAATACTTACCCTTTCTTACCAGACGACCAGGTTCAGGCCCTAAAAAAAAAAATACATTATTTTGTAAATAAACACAAATAGTAAGTACAATCTAATTGATAAATGATTTAATATCTGTAAGTTGGTTTGTACAAACTTTAAACATCAATGAGGGGATGATGGTGGATGAGGTCAGAAAGGGGGTGCCTACTGAGATGAAGACTAATAAAGAATTATGGAAGAAAAAGACAAATTGCACCGATCACTAATAAATTGGAAAAGGGCTGGAGAATGATAATGAGGTCGATGTTTCCTATCCATCTTCTCTAAGAAGAAACACCAAAACAAACTCAGCGGTCACAGGCTCTTTTAAAGTCCAAAAATAATACGTATTGGTCAGCTGAAGTGATAAATTAATTATCAGATAAATAGTATAGTCATAATGTATTTGCAAGGTACATACCTGGAGCAGCTTGCGTAACGTAGCATGTCTGAAAAAAGACATTTACATTAATACTAATCTTAAATAATCAGTCGATCGATAACTTGGCCCAAGGTTGACCTTAGGTCATAGTATATTTTATCTTTCATTGTTCACTCATAGTACTATTTGGTAAAGCGGAAAGACTGCAAAATTTATATATATATATAAAAAAATTATATATATATATATATAAATATATAAATAAATAAATACATATAATAGGTTTTTACCTATGAAATTGCCGTTTTGTATGAAAAAATTTAAACGAATTTTTTTCATGTATATTTTATTTGTATTAATCGAAGTAATCACCCATGAAATCAATGCATCTTTGCCAACGCAGTGGCGGTTTATTGATGCCCTTCTTAAAGAAATCAGCTGGACGGGAGGCAACAAATTCTTCAAAGGCATTTTGTACTGCCTCTCGGGTATTGAATTTTTTTCCCGCCAAGAAGTTATCCAAATTCTGGAAAAAGTAGTAGTCTGTAGGCGCAAGGTCTGGTGAGTAGGGCGGATGACGGAGAGCTTCCAACCCCAGTTCTTGCAACTTGGAGACCGTCTGCTGTGCAGTATGAGGTCGCGCGTTGTCGTGCAGGAGCAGCGGAGACGAGCGATTGACCAATGCTGGTTGGAGATGTGCCAGCTTCTCCATAATTGTGTTCAGTTCTTCACAGTACACATCTGCAGTAATGCTTACCCCGTTTGGTAAGAAGCTGCGATGAATCACACCGGCGCTAGACCACCAAACAGTGACCATCACTTTTCTAGGGGTAAATTTTCGTTTAGGGCATTGTTTAGGTGCTGAACCAGGATCCAACCAACTTGCTGAGCGCTTGCGGTTATCAAACAGAATCCATTTTTCATCGCAGGTAACAATGCGGTTAAAAATTCCTTCATTTGTGTGTCTGTTGAGCAGTGCAAGGCACGTCTCGAAGCGTACTTCGCGCTGGCGATCATTGAGTTCGTGGGGCACCCATTTGTCAAGCTTTTTTACCTTGCTAATTTGACGCAAATGGACCAATATTGTTTTGACGCTAACGTCGAAATCTGCTGCTAATTCAGCCGTAGATTGTGTATCATCAGCTTCCACAATCGCCTTTAATTCGTCATTGTCGACCAAAGTCTTCGGACGACCGCGAGGTTCATTTTTCAGGTCGAAATTTCCAGAACGGAAGCGAGCAAAACAAAAACAGGTGGTGCGTTGGTTTGTAGTGTTAGCTCCGTAAACGTCGTTGATGTTGCGTGTCGCTTGTGCCGCGTTGCTGCCACGACGGTACTCATATTCCATAATTACTCGAATTTTTAACGTATCCATGATGACGATAAAGATTGAAATGCGATGAAAATGTAACACTAATGAATAAACAAATGACTACTTTTGGAGAAAAAAAATCCATGTTTTTAAAATAAAATTAATTTGAAATTAGAATTCTTAGCCAAACAAAAATTATTTTGATTTGAAATGGCCAGTACTGCAGAACGGCAATTTCATAGGTAAAGAGCTAATATATATATATTGATTCATTTATGAAGATAACAATTTAAAGGAAGACCAAGGATACTGTTGATAGATTCTGCCAAAGATGATATGGCTAGAAAGGGAGTTAATACTGTGATGACAGGTGAAAGAGATGTATTTAAGAAGTTGACATACCTATTGTGTCGACCCCGCACAATTTACGAAATATGTATAATATGTACATACATTTTTATAATGTTAATAGGAGGTAAGTACTGTATAGATTTTAGCCTACATGGCTTCCCCACGCAGCCTCTAAGGGTATTTTATAAGTTGATAGCATGTATAATGAAATAAACATTATAACATACTAGCTATTGTCCACGGCTTCACCCGCGTGGAGGTCGGAAATTATTCCACGGGACCGTAGCGTACTACTGAGATCAAATGTATCCTATGTCCCAACACAGGTCATGGTCTACTCATGTGCCAAATTGTATCCAAATCTGTCGCGCTGGTTTAGCGTGAAAGCGTAACAAACAAACAAAGTCACTTTCACATTTATAATATTATTATACTAGCTTTTGCCCGCGGGTTCGCTCGCGTGGATGTCAGGAAACATCCCACGAGATCATACTACCGGGATTACATACCTAATAGCCGAGGAAAAGGTTATTAACTCCGAGCGCTGCGTCCACCGCCGCCGTCAACCATAATTATTTTATTACGCGTAATTTTGAATGTGTAATATTTTTTTAAAGTATTCATATAAAGAACATAATGTTAGGCATATGTGAATGGAGTGGTTGGACAGGAAACCTCTCCGTGTGCCTGTGGGCTGGAGTTCCCTTATGGATGCGTCCGGGGGGAAGGCCAGTCTCCGGGCCGCGAGGAAGAAATCCTCTATAAAAAATTACCCCAAACCTCCAAGCAGCGGCGCACCGTGAGGGAGGTTGAAAGCTTGACTAATGGGTAGCTAAGTAATTAGTCGCTAGTGCGAACCACAATTTTTTTGAGACGATAAAAAGTATATTACTCGTGGGAACAAATATGGAAAATAATGAACAAACAACAAAAAACCAGAAGGAGGGGAGAGATGCGGGGTCGGAGTCCGACGCTGCATCGGGCGCAAGGAGCTCGAGTCAGAGCTCGGAGCGCGAAGTGAGGGGAGTGGCTGGGAGGAACCGGAAGTTCCTCCGGAAGCGCTCCAAACCGGGAGAGGGGTCGTCCGCCGACGAGTGGGTCTCGGGCTCAGCCCATAGGTCAAAAATCCACTCCAGTCGGCGGGGTGCGGCCCGGGGAAAAGGTGTGGGTAGAGGGCTCACCACCAAGAAGGCCGGCGAGCCGAGCCAGGCCAGCCCAGCTGAGCTGGAGAGGCTCGCCACGGATGAGCACCACCCTGTAGGGACCAGCACCGGGGCGGCCCTTACGGAACCCGCAGGTGGTGAGCCGGACGCCGCTGGCGGCTCCAATTCGGAGCAAGCGGCTACGTTTGCGGAGGTCGTGGCAGCGGAAATCAAGGGTGTGGCCTTGAAGAGGATCCAGTCCTCCAAAGACAAAGCCATACCCGCGGCCATGGCCTCTATTTTGGCGGCAGCGGAGACCTATGTCCTCAGGCCTCCGTCGGACGGAATGTCCGAGATGCGGGCGGAGATCGCCCGCTTGACAGCCGCCATGGAGCTTCTCCGAAAGGAGAACGAGGAGCTCCGATCGGACCTGGCAGGGCTCCGAGGAGCCGGCCCTTGTGTGGTGCCGCAGGGGAAGGAGCAGCACGGGCAGGGACGACCCGTGCCTGCCGAGGATTGGGTCCGGACCCTGGTGCGGCAGGAGATGGTTTCCCTGCGGTCTCGTTTTTCCGCTCTAGAGGCCATCGTCCTGCGCCCCCCGCTAGCGGCTAGCATGCCAGCCTCTGGCCAACGGAAGGCGACATCCTATGCCGCCACCGCAGCTGCCTCGGCCAAACCGGGTTCGTCGGGGCAGACCAAGGGCGGGGCGGCTACACAGGCGGCGAGGGCCCCGGCCCAGGCAGCGGGGGCCCCGGCCCAGGCAGTGGGAGCCCCGGCCTTAGCGGCGAAACGGCTGCCCCCACCTCCTTCTTCTAGATCTCCTCCGGCTGATGCTGAATGGCAAGTAGCCGGGGAAAAGAAGAGGAAGGGGAAGGCGAAAAGGGCGGCCAAAAAGAAAGAGAGGCGGCAGCGGCGCAAGGAGCGAAGCGTCGCGGCTAGGCTCCGCGCCCCGAAGTCCGCAGCTGTAGTTATTACGCTACAGCCAGAGGCGGAGAAAAAGGGCGTGTCCTACCGCGACGTGCTCGCCAAGGTGGGGGCGGCGGTGGACCTGAAGGAGATCGGCGCCGCCGATGGCATCCGGGTAAGGGTCACGGCGACTGGGGCCTGGATGATGGAGGTCCCCGGTGCGGCAAGCGGTCCGGCCGCTGACGCTCTGGCCGCAAGGCTTAGGGCGTCCCTAAATGCGGACGAGGCCGAGTGTCCAGGCTCACTAAATGCGCTGATATGCGTATTCTGGGCTTGGACGACTCAGTGACGGAGGGACAGGTTGTGGCCGCTGTCGTTAGGACTGGGGGGTGCTCTGCCGAGCAGGTGAGGGCAGGCACCATCCGTCCTGACTACACGGGGATGCGAGCCGTTACGGTGAGCTGCCCTGTGTCGGCGGCCAAGAAAATAGCCGGGGAGGGCCAAAGGCTATTGGTGGGCTGGGTTTCCGCGCAGGTCAAACTGTTGGAACCCAGACCTCTGAGGTGTTTCCGCTGCCATGTGGGCAACCACGTGGGAGCTAAATGCACCTCGGAGGTGGACCGCAGCGGACACTGCTACCGCTGTGGTCAGGCCAGTCACAAGGCCGGCTCGTGTGACACCACGCCGCACAGCGCTGTATGTGCGGCAGCTGGCAAGCCGGCCAATCACCGGATTGGGAGCAAGGCCTGCGCCCCACCCGCCAAAGCCAAAGGCAAGCCCTCTGCCACCGCCGTCACGGCCGCAACCGCCACCACCGCCGCTGTTGCCGCCTCCACTACCGCCGTCGTCGCCACCGCAGCCGCCGCGGCAGGGCCCTCACAGGGGGCACGGGAGGGGGCTGACATGGAGTGCCAATAATGGCCCCATTACGCCTCCTCCAGGCGAACATCAACCACTGCGCCGCAGCTCAGGATCTGTTGCTCCAGAGCATGGCGCAGTGGTCGATTAACATCGCCGTGGTCGCTGAGCCGTACTTTGTCCCGCCCAGGGACGACTGGGTGGAGTTTAGGTTATTATTTATCTGTGTACCCACATAATCTGTGCGCCCTAATTATAAATTGTTTTAAGTGTGTTTCTCAGTAAGTGAATTTATGTAATTCTTGTGAGAATAAAGTTGTTCTTAAACCTTACCTGAGCGGCTCAGTGACCCTAATTTCGTCGGCCGCCGCCGGTACTCCGTCCCTCGAGGCTGTTAAGAGAGGACGGGGTTGCGTTGCAGCACGGTTCGGGGAGATCGTTGTGGTAGGGGTATACTTCTCCCCGAGCCGAACTCTTGCCGAGTTCCACAACTCCCTTGCGGAGTTGAGAGTCGTCGTCGTCGGGTTCTGTTCCCTTCCCGTGTTCGTCCTCGGGGACTTCAATGCCAAAAATGTGGCTTGGGGTTCCCGATATACGGACACACGGGGCAGGATGGTGGAGGACTGGGCTCTGGAGACAGGCCTGGTCGTCCTGAACCGGGGTTCTGTCCCCACGTGTGTGCGGATGCGGGGTGAATCAGTGGTGGACATTTCGTTCGCCAGCCCTGCTCTGTCGCCGCGGGTAATTGACTGGCGCGTCATGGAGGGTGTGGAGACCTATTCCGATCACCGGTACATCCGGTTTGACGTCTCCACCCAGACCTCGAGCGCGCCGGTCCGACAGGCCCCGAGTGGTCCGCGGTGGGCGCTGAAGCAGCTGGACCGGGAGCTCCTCCTGGAAGCCTCGATCGTGCAGGCCTGGGTGTCACCACCGGACAGGCCTGCCGACATCAACGACGAGGCGGAGTGGTTCCGGGAGGCCATGTCCGAAATATGTGACGTGGCAATGCCCCGGGTCCAGCCCGGACGTGCCTCGCGCCAGGTGTACTGGTGGTCGCAACAGCTGACGACACTGCGCAATGCGTGCGTTGCTGCGCGACGCCGGTACACCAGGCACCGCAGGCTCCGTATTCGTCCTCCGGATACGGAAGCCATTCAGGCGGAGCTGTACGAGGGGTACAGAGCGGCGAAGACCGCCCTCCAAGCGGAGATCCTGCGGGCCAGGGGAGTGGCCCGCGAGGAGTCGCTGGAGACTCTGAACAGGGACCCGTGGGGACGCCCATACAAGATGGTGCGGGAGAAACTCCGCCCATGGGCTCCCCCGCTGACGCAGAGTCTCCGGCCGCAGCTTGTGGGGGACGTGGTGAGCGCTCTGTTCCCTTCGAGAGGGGAACATGCCTCCCCCGCCCATGGCTCCGCCTACTGCGGTGCCCGATGCGGATCACACCGCCGACGACGACGACGATGCTCCGGAGGTGACCGAGGTAGAGATGAGAGTGGCGGTACGTAGGCTGAATGCCAAAAATACCGCCCCAGGACCCGATGGCTTACCTGGGAAAGCCTGGGTCCTGGCCTTGGAGGCTCTCGGGCCTCGACTAAGAGGGCTCCTAAGCGCATGCTTGGAGAGGGGCCAGTTCCCACTTCGCTGGAAGACGGGGAAACTGGTCCTCATCAAGAAGCCGGGGCGCCCTGCGGACTCTCCGTCCGCTTACCGGCCCATCGTGCTGCTCGATAAGGTGGGCAAGCTCTTTGAAAGAGTCATTGCAGACCGCCTCGTCGGGCGGCTGGTGCGGGTGGGGCCGGATTTGGCGGAGAGCCAGTTTGGTTTCCGCAGGGGGCGCTCTACGGTGGACGCCATCATGCGCGTGCGAGCCCTCACGACGGAGGACGCTGTGGCCCGGGGTGGGGTCGTCTTGGCGGTGTCTCTAGACATCGCCAATGCCTTCAATACCCTGCCCTGGAGTTGCATCAGGGAGGCACTCCGGTATCACCGGATGCCGACCTACCTCTGTCGTGTGGTCGAGGCCTATTTGACGGACAGGGCCGTCATCTACCCCGGTCACGAGGGAGAATGGAACCGGCAAGAGATGTCGTGCGGTGTCCCACAGGGATCGGTCCTGGGGCCGCATCTGTGGGACATCGGATACGACTGGGTGCTGCGCGCCGACCTCCCTAGCGGCGTCAGCGTCGTATGTTACGCTGACGACACGTTGGTCCTGGCGCAGGGGAGGTCGCACCAGGCGGCGGCCGAACTAGCGACACACGGGGTTGCGACAATCGTGGACAGGATCCGGCAATTGGGACTCGAGGTGGCCCTGCACAAGTCCGAGGCCATGTGTTTTCATGGTCCTCGGAACGCGCCACCGTTGGGGTCCCAAATAACGGTAGGAGGAGTTCACATCGGCATCGAGTCGACGATGAAGTACCTAGGACTCGTCCTCGACAGCCGGTGGAACTTCGTGGAGCACTTCCGACGTTTGGCTCCCAGACTGGAGCGGGCCGGGGCTGCTTTGAAGCGGCTCCTGCCCAATCTAGGGGGTCCAAACGCCTCCTGCCGGAGGCTATACGCGGGGGTCATGCGGTCCATGGCCCTTTACGGGGCACCGGTTTGGGCGCGTTCATTGAGGCGGCGGCCAGCCCGCCTGTTGAACGCGTCCCAGAGGGTCATGGCCACCCGGCTGGTCCGGGGATACCGCACGGTCTCCGGTGAGGCGGCGAGCCTCCTTGCCGGATTACCGCCATGGGATCTGGAGGCAAAAATCCTCGCGCATATCTGGGAGTGGCGCGAGGAGTCGAAACGCCGGGGCGTAACTCCGTTTCCGCGAGAAATCGCGGCACAGCGGACAGAGCTCCGGCGGGATCTCATGGCGTCATGGAGAGTGCGATTGTCGCAACCCAGTGCTGGGCACGCCACTATTGCGGCGATAAATCCCCTCTTTGAGGAGTGGCTAGAGAGGCGCCACGGCGTCCTCACCTTCCGCCTGACGCAGGTCCTCACCGGACATGGTTGTTTCGGGAGGTTCCTGTTTCGTATCAGGAGGGAGGAAACGCCCGGGTGTCATCACTGCGTGGATCGCCCGGAGGACACGGTTGAGCATACGGTGGAGGTCTGTCCGGCTTGGGCAGAGCATCGCCGTGTCCTCGTGGAGGCGATCGGTGGCGGGGATCTCTCGCGTCCGGCCTTAGTCCAGGCCATGGTACGGAGCGAGAGGGCATAGGAGGCCGTCACCTCCTTCTGCGAAGCAGTAATGCTCGCGAAGGAGGAGGCAGAACGCGTGAGGGAGAGGCAAATTTCGCGCCCTCACGCCCCTAGCCGCCGCAGGAGACGCCCCGGGCGTCGGGAATCGCAGGCCGATTCCCGGCCACCGTAGGCGCGGGCTTGCGGACGGTGAGCAATGGGTAGCTCACCGTCCGATAAGGACCAGGCCCGGGTCGACGGCGCGTTGTGTTCCACGCGCGCCTCAAAGAGATGTCAGCAGAAGTGAAGGGTTCCGATAGGACCGATGCCTGCCGGGGTTGCGGGAAAGTCCGAAAGGGATACCCGTGGCCCCTGGCAACGTACAGGCAACGGAAGGAACACGGGTGGGTTTTAGTCAGTAAGAGTCTGACACGCCCTCCCGCTCCACCCAGAGCAGGAGAAGTTATTTGATAATTTCCCACCCAAAAAAAAAAAAAAAAGAAAGGCATATTTGAATCTAAATTAAATACTCAATTTAAATAACATATTTTATTGGATAAGGATTAATATAATACCGGTCAAAATAGCTTTGAAAATAATAAGTTAAAATAGAATGGTTACTGTGGGTCATCCTTAGATGATAGACATATGCTATTACGGTCTTTTTTCTTGAACTTTTTAAGATGTACAATCTAGTAGAACATTAATTTTATGTATCTCTTACGGTTTACGCAGCTCACGCCAGTAATGCTCTCAGTCAGCATGATTTTTTTCAGCGAGATAATCAACAATAATCATTATTATTTCAGCAAATTTCGCATAACTTAAATAATTATACATCTAAACCTTTCTCATGAATCACTCCGGCCATAAGTGGAAACCGTTTGAAAATACGTTTGGGTAGTTTTTGAGTTTATCGCGAACAGAAAGTATGACAGACGCGACGGGGAACTTTGTTTTAATATGTATATATGCAAGGATAAGGATATAATAGCTGTTGCCCGCGACTTCGTCCACGATCTTGGATGAAAAGTAGCCTATGTCCTTCTCCAGGTCATGGTCTATCCATGTGCCAAATTTAATCCAAATTAGTGCAACCGTTTTAGCGTGAAAGCATAACAAACTAACATACAAAAAATTTAAACTTTTCTCTTTGTTTCTTATTAAATAAACAATAAAAAACACATTTAAAAATATATAAAATACCGGTATCGGAAACAGGGTCCAAGCTACCGGTGCACGATGGTCAGGGTTCCTGAGAGAAAAACCTCCTAACGATACGCGTCGTGTCCAGAAATACTGCTTTCTGGATCAAACCCTTGATCCAGCTGCGTCCTAATAATTATTATTATAATATACACACATCAAAAAAGTTTGCGATCTTTTTTGTTACGGTAGACTATATTTTTATTTTTTTTTAGATTCTTTACTTAAAAATAGAATTAGAATATCAAACAAATTCAATTGTTTTTCCATATAAAAAGAAATTCAATCCAAGCTTACGCTCATTCAGAAATCTGGCTTAGTAAATTTTAACGGATTTATAATTAGCTTTTCGAGGAAAGTATAGATAAAATGCCAAGAGGATCATCAGAAGTACGAGCAAGAATTGTAACTTTGAGGGAAGAAGGATATTCCACGAGAGAAATAGCACGCAGTATTGCTGTATTCCAATCCTGTGTCGTGGCCACGTTGCAGATGTACCACGGCATATATAATTTAGCTGACTGACCCCGCAGTGGTCGCCCAACTGTTCTGACTGCTGCTCAGAAGCGCTATATCAAATTGCTGGCAGTCCGTGACCCAACAATCAACGCCACTACAATTAAAGCAGAAGCGTGGGCCGCCTCTGGACTTGAAGTTAGCACTCAGACTATTCGGAATTGCTTACACCAGGCTGGACTACGAGCACGGAGGACTTGGCGAGCACATTGCCGTGAATTTAGATTCACGACGCCTTTGATCCCGTATCGAGGCTCTATGACGGCAGATTCGTACAAAACAGTCGCTATTGATGGAATTGTCAGACCATTCCGAGTAAACCATGGGCACCAATTCATACTGGTCGATGATTATGCGCCTGCACATCGAGCTCAACGAGTCAATGCTGCTCTCCGAGAATACGACATCACAAGGTTAGACTGGCCTGTCGGCTCGCCTGACTTAACCCAATAGAGCTCGCGTGGGATGCTTTAAGCGAGCTGTTTGGAACCGTCAGCCACCTCCCCAGACAGTGCCAGAGATCAGGGAAGCCGCTATTCAAGAATGGGACAGGTTACCGCAAGAAATGCTGAATAACTTGATCGTCAGCATGCTCAGGAGGATCTCCGCATATGTGCGTGCCAGGGGCGGAGTTATATTGTATTAAATAAAAACCTTCTATTAATAAATTGTTGTATAAATTTGGTTAAACGATATTTTTCTTTCCATCACATTTCTGTTACAATTACATTAAAATTAAATCACTCAATTTGTATTATTAAAAAAATTCAAAAAGTTTTATTTTTTCATTTCAAACAGTGTATTTATATTTTTTTAAAGATATAACGTAAACACTTTTTAACCGACTTCCCAAAAAGGAGGAGGTTATCAATTCGGTTGCATTTTTTCTTTTTTTTATGTATGTAACCTCATAACTCCGTTAATTACAAACCGATTTTGAAATTTTTTTTTTTTTTTGAAAGGCTGTAGGTACTTCCCAATTGGTCCCTATTTATGAAAATTTAGTTTTGATGATGGAATCCATAAGGAATTGAGGGAACTCCTCAAATATTATAGGCATACATATAGCGATTTTGGTATTTTCAGCAACAAGTTAAGCATTTGCATTCAGAAAGTATCATTTAATGAAGTGGAACAGATGAAGAAGACCACAGATGGCTACCGGAATTCCTCAATGATAAGTATTTCACGAGTGGCAATAAAATATCTCGATTAAGAAAGTTAAGCGACTATGAAGCAAATTTAAATAAATAATTCTGACGATGAAGCTGGAAGGACTGCACCGGAACTCCGTCATAAAACGATGTATCCTAGCCGTGTTTGGCTACTGGAGTCGTATGTTATGTGTGGCCTTGATTGTCAGAAGACAGATTTCGCAGCCTCGTTATTTCCGTCAATGATCTGTCGCCGTGTGGTCATTTTAATAATTTGTTGGCGTTCAAATCTGATAAAACTATGCCTTGCAAACTTCTGACACGACTAAGCGTGACGTATATTTTGCCCTTTTGCAAAGTTTTTTTTACCAAGGTCGATCTCAGCTCTTTTGAGGGTGTTTCCCTGTAATTTATGGACTGTGACCGCCCAGCTTAATATTAGAGGCAGCATACGATGCTCCACATCTCCGTAACCCCTGCCGCCTGGAACGTAGTGCTTGTTGGTGGTATGGGTATCACTTAGAAAACTTTAAATTAGCATATCTTTTTATTGGATGAGACGATTGCAATGAAACAAAAACTAAATGTTACATCGTGATTATATTCTATTTATTACAATATTAATAGAAATTGGTAATTAAATTTCAAAAATGTTATTTCTGTTAAATTGTATGTAGACAAATGTATTCATTAGTACCATTTTGGGCCAATAGATATCAAGGAGATGCAAAAAAAGAATTTGTACGCCCTTTCTACACTTTCAAGCCAGTTTTGAAAAATGTATGATTCCATCTTTATTATTACCTAGATAAGTTTATACTACATTTTCTAAACCAAATGAATTTTTTTAGATTTTAGACTAGTGGAATCTGCCCCACCAAATCGAAGTAGTGAGGCATATTCCACAGATTTTTTTAGGATTTCCTCTTCGCCCAACCAGCGGGGCGGCCTGTGTGGGGCAAAGTGGAAAGATTCGTTAATTTTTGAAAAATCCTTTGTTATTTTTCCATTATTCGACTGGTATACTTTTTGTGGGGTAGGTCCCACAACTAAAAACTGAAAAATAAAATCTTTTTTCCAAAAAGAAACATGCGACTTCCAAAAAAAACACAAAAATTACTTCTTTACAAAACAAAAACCACCGAATTCCACAAAAATACACTTAAAAGTGAAAAATAACTTTAATTTCGGAAGTCGGTGGCAATAAAGAAAATACAGAACCATTAGTATATAATGCATGCATTAGTTCGCAGTTCGCATAGTTGAAGCCGTGATAAAGTTATATCCCTAGGGATATAATAGTTGCATAGTTATGAATCCCTTCGATATATAACTATATTACGGTATATTTTACTATATAGAATAAAATATTTTCGTTTTTGCCACTGAATTCCAAAATTTAAGTTATTTTTCACTTTTAAGTGTATTTTTGTGGAATTCGGTGGTTTTTGTTTTGTAAAAAAGTAATTTTAGTGTTTTTTTTGGGATTCGGTATTTTTGTTTTGTAAAAAAGTTTTTCTTGATAAAGTTACATTTCAAGAATATATCAGCTTTTGCTAGTGATCACAAACTTTTTTTTATGTGTGTATACTAGTTAAGATAGTTAGGATTTAGAGGGATAGAGAAAAGAATTGATAATTAACTCGGGGAGCTGACAGCGCGCGTTAAGCAAAATAAGTAGCATCGATGGTAGGAATAATTACGAGAATATTATTTACTGAATACGCCTATCATTTTTTCTCGGTACTTGTAAGTGCGCGTAGCGCTTTCAGTAGGTACTATCCAAGAACTTCATATTTAAGCAGTTTGAAAACAAAATCCCGCGAACACGATGACAACATCTGTTCTATATCGCCCCGGTTCTATAGCGGCCGAGCGCTGCAAGCAAGCAGAAATAGTCCTTACGATGTATAGATATGAACTTTTTCGATGGTACGGCTACGGCAGACCGCTCATAAAATGTCGGGATAGCGATGTCTTCCTCAAGAATTGGCGGGAAGATAGAGAAACAATTATAAAAGGACATGTCCATTTCCTGCCCTCTCTGTTCCTGGTTACGTGTAATGTTCAGGATTGCGGGTTTAACAGTATGATTTAAAAATGAA
Organism: Xanthia icteritia; assembly: GCA_949128155.2. Taxonomy (NCBI): domain Eukaryota; kingdom Metazoa; phylum Arthropoda; class Insecta; order Lepidoptera; family Noctuidae; genus Xanthia; species Xanthia icteritia. The sequence continues at coordinate 4,606,055 of OX421943.2, forward strand.
GATCTAATTTACTACGGATTTATTAATCCTGTTATACTTGAGGGAAAAAATCCCAAAACAAACAATACTTAACAAAATACCTTCCGCATTGCCATGTTTAAAATGAAGTGCTAATAATATGTTTTTGACGTTCCTTTTCATCCTGTAATTGCATTTATAGTGCGTGATCAAGACGCTTCAAACGATACGTCATTTGTCAAATTATGATAAGGCGTTTAGAAGTTATGAGGGAACAGGTGAGCATACATAGAGACCGGTCAAAATCATAACCCTCCTTTTTGCTTCTCCGTAGTCGCGTAAAAATAACTATAAGCCGATTATTTTATTTCAAAAGTATACATTAACGTAATTACGTGTGAAATACGCCAAGATTAGATACCATACATTTGATTTAGATAAAACATTTGTGTAACACACTAAAACTTTTTTTTTTTTTTTGATCTGTTGGTATTCAAAAAAAAAATTTGGTACGTATTTGTTATTGTTTTGACATGATACTTCTCTGATGTATTTTGTGAAGGGCAATAATTTCAAAATAAAATGTTTATTATAAATTCAACTAACTAAAAATCAAGATCCTTAAAATTATTTAGGTATTAAATCATAATATTTTTTTTCTTTGTCAATATGATCCTGAGTTTTATGGTTCTTATTGACATTGACAACAAGTTACTTTCTAATTTTGCTTGCATTGCAGAATGAACTCGTTCGGAAATAAGCACTTAGTTTTACTTACTTCACTAGGAATTAATAATTAAAGATAAATAAACATAGGTATTTAGGAAAGAAACCAAAATATTAAACTAAAGGTGTTATTTGAAATAAATACACAATAAAAAAAAGTTAATCATGCGAAATCTGATCAAGTCAATAAAATATAAAATATTACACTGATTTCACACGGAAGTAGCATCAGTTAGTACCTGTCATATGTTCACTCACGGCAATACCATTATAGTAAAAAAAAACTAACGATATTTTTAATTTTTTAAGTTTCAGCAAATTCCTGACTACTAAAAAGAAACAATAGCGGTTATAAAAATATAACAATTTATACTGAACATTGATTTTGACTACCTAGGCATTCGTCCATTGTGCCATGTCCTCGATATTATCACACATATTATTACAAAAATAAAGGAATGAAGAGACGCATTTCGGCGGCGGGGATCTCTCGCGTCCGGCCCTAGTCCAGGCCATGGTACGGAGCGAGAGGGCATGGGAGGCCGTCACCTCCTTCTGCGAAGCAGTAATGCTCGCGAAGGAGGAGGCAGAACGGGTGAGGGAGAGGCAAATTTCGCGCCCTCACGCCCCGAGCGTCGGGAATCGCAGGCCGATTCCCGGCCACCGTAGGCGCGGGCTTGCGGACGGTGAGCAATGGGTAGCTCGCCGTCCGATAAGGACCAGGCCCGGGTCGACGGCGCGTTGTGTTCCACGCGCGCCTCAAAGAGATGTCAGCAGAAGTGAAGGGGTCCGATAGGACCGATGCCTGCCGGGGTTGCGGGAAAGTCCGAAAGGGATACCGTGGCCCCTGGCAACGTAACAGGCAACGGAAGGAACACGGGTGGGTTTTAGTCAGTAAGAGTTTGACACGCCCTCCCGCTCCACCCAGAGCGGGAGAAGTTATTTGATAATTTCACACCCAAAAAAAAAAAAAATAAAGAGACGCATTTGGCCAGGTAGGGACCAAGGTAGTCCAAGCAAAAAAAACAATTTATTTCAGAGGGAGTTTACTTGGCATTGTGCCATTCACAATTACACGTATTTGAAAGTGTACCCAGAGTACTTAACCTTCTATCCCTGATGGAACACTTGGTGTATCATTTTCGTACGAACGCTAAAACTTTTATAAAAAAATATTTGATTTTGCAAACATATTAATAATATATTTTGGTGGTAAAAAATATTTATTTCGACGTTATTACTTACCGCACAAAAAATTATAACAACCACTGTTAGAATTTTAGACCTCATATTGCCACTTCTCCAGGCAACCAGAGACGAACTAACATGTTTTTAAAAAACACGCTTTTATATCAAATCCTGATAATATTGTCTATATTGTTTTTAATGTAGTAACAGATGTTACAAAATGATGGCTGGCTAATCAAAGTGTGAACAATTGAAAGAAATATTCATTATAATAATCTTTCATTCAATTCAATTCAAATTAATTATTTTATCATAGTAATTATATTCATTAAAAACACAATGTTTTTTTTTTGTTTTAATTCCCCATTCTTTTTTTAATTATTTATTGTTATTGTTTTTCGCATCGAAATCGTCATACTATTGATGTTTTTTTATTATTTTCCTTTTGTTATTAACTCTTAACAGGACTCGTGGGTCAATAAAGACCCACACAGAGGCGCCCCTCTATCGGCCATATATTATAAATTTTAACTAGTTTACTTATATTATTATTTACTTATACGTAAATAATAACTAATCCACGTGATGCCCCATCCCGTGGGAATTATGGGAGCATGAGCGCTGGTATGTTTATTTCCAGGGTGTGCATCTTCAGCTCCACTGATCTTCAGTTAACCTTGGATAGGTTAGGTTATCGTTTATCCATTCATACAAGGAATAACTTTGTCGACCTAAGCAGAAAAGCTTGACAAATAAGAGAATGTAGGATTCAAGGAGTGAGCGAAGCGAGCTCGATAATTTTTGCATCTCGCTTCGAATGGGATAGGTTTTACTTTGTCCATTCCCACAGTACTGCGAGGACTAACTGTGTCGATTTATACAAAAAAGCTTATGAATTAAGATATAGAAGGATGCAGCTTTAATAGCTATATATAAACGGGCACGCCTTTTATGTCAGAAGGCTTTCATTCGGGTATTAAGTTCTTTTTATTTTTTTTTTGTATATTGGCGTGTGCTAGGTGACATAGAAAATAATTTAATTTAATGTTTTGTGTTGCGTAAAGTAAATTATTTTGCATAAGTACTATTGTATAAAATCAAGTTTTTCTAACTATTCAGACAGCTGTGCAGCTGGGGAGTTTGTTGCGCCATTTCTTCTTCTCAGCTAAAGCACTAGAAAGTGGTGGTGACGTTTGAAAAGTGCTGATTTTCAGCCTAGTTTAAATAAATGACTTTTGAATTCAAATTTGCATGTGTCTAGTTTGTCTTAGAGATAATCCGCCTCAGGACCCACAGCTACAATAGAAGTTGTAGCTCCACACTTTTGTTCGCCAGGATAATCTCATTACGTAGCAATGTGTGGCAGCCGGAAGTTCGGCGCTTGAAACTTACTAGAAGCTGAGGTAGGTACTATCACCGGTTCAAATTTGTCCAATTATAGCAGATCAAATATGTCATGGTGTATACTGATTAATTTTTTTATTGTTTTACGCACTTTATTACAACAATAATTCGGAGTCATACGGAAAAGGATATGGCCGAACCATAATTAGACGAAAATTATTCAGACCCTGAATCTTTAAGAGCTAAATTAAAGTGAATTTATTAAAAAAACGTGTTTTCACGAATCACTTCACTTTGCCCCACCAAACAGCATTCCCATATTTCAAACTCAACTCAAACTCAAACTCAAACTCAAAGCATTTATTTCAATTAAACCATTTACAGGCACTTTTGAATTGTCAAGAAGTCGGTCAGTCAGAAATATGAAGCTAGTTGCCCATTCCAAAGCGTAGTAGGTACCTATGGAGAAGAACGGGCAAGAAACTCCACGGACACTCTTTTAAATAAAAAAATTGTTACAAAATATTGGTTACATCATTAATGTTGAAATTATACATTTGTGAGGACAATGTAGAAAGACGTGCACGTTAAAAGCATCCGTAATAAAAATATAAAAACAAAGAACAATTCAAAAATTAAAATATTAAAATAAGCCATGGCAGCTAAGAGATGACCAGTCTCTACTGACGGCGCCCGTTCACGAACATGACGCATGGATTAGCACCATTCAGCTCAACCATTTTGAAGGGAGCTAAATGATCCAACACACGCGCCACCGCCAGCGAGACATTAGAGTGAGCATGACATAATCTCAGCCGCCAGGGCACATTCAAGTCAATGAAAGACATACCCAGTACCTAAATGGTAGCTTTATAGTCAGTACATAGTACTCACACATGTGCTATGCAATTATACAATGCTAAGACATTGAATTTATACAATGCAAAGATAAATCTTCAGCAGCTCCAACGGTATTTTCAAATGCTAATTAATTAGTTTATGCTTGTGGAGCAGGACCAGCAATGAGCCAAGCATTTTTATCAATTATGTAATCCCCCAACTTATAATATGCCTGCCTACATAGTGTGCGTTTTATACAAGATTTGAATTTCGTCTCATTCAGTTGAAGTATGTGGGGAGGAATTTTATTGTAACATTTTAAACAGTACCCCATGAAAGATGAGTCTACTTTAGCCAGTCTGAAACCTGGTTGAACTAATAGATCCCTATTTCTTGTACTATAATTATGTCTATCACCTCTTTTACTAAAAAGATGTAAATTTTTTCTTACGTACATGATGTTTTCATAGATATACTGACAAGGTACCGTCATGATGTTAATGTCCTTAAACAGTTCCCTTAGAGAATCGCGCCTACGGAGATAATATATGGCTCTGATAGCTCTTTTCTGCAGAATAAAAATAGACTCGATGTCTGCAGCCCGTCCCCACAGCAGAATACCATAAGACATGATACTATGAAAATAACTGAAATAGACTAGCCTGGCGGTATCCACATCAGTTAATTGACGGATTTTTCTGACAGCATATGCTGCTGAACTTAGCCGTCCTGCAAGAGATGTTAAATGAGGACCCCATTGTAGCCTTGAGTCGAGCGTGATTCCTAGGAAAACAGTTTTATCGACAAATTCTAGTTTCTCTTGATTCAATACTATCTCACAATTACTATTTTTAACATTTGGTAAAGAAAATTTTATGCACTTAGTTTTTTTTCCATTTAATACTAAATTATTAGCAGTGAACCAATTTTGGACCTGCAGTAGGGCGTTATTTACGTCGTCAAAATTTGTAGCACGTCTATCTACCTTAAAAATTAAGGAAGTATCGTCAGCAAATAACACCATTTGTGGTTGATTTTTTAATAAATGGAGTAGATCGTTAATATACACTAAAAAGAGGAATGGACCCAAAATCGAGCCTTGTGGCACACCCATTTTTACTTTTAAACCTAGTGAATTGATACCGTTTATTTGAACTTGCTGTTGTCTATCATTTAAATAAGATTTTACTAAATTGAGTGCAAGTTTTCCAAGTCCGTAATGTTCAAGTTTCGAGAGTAAGGTTTCGTGATCGACGCAATCAAATGCCTTGGAGAGGTCACAAAAAATTCCTATTGCGTCTTGGGCCTCTTCCCACGCGTTAAAAATGTGTCTTAATAAGGTTATACCGGCGTCGGTCGTACAACGTCCTTTGGTGAAACCATACTGTTGATCGTGGAGGATTTTATTTGTGTTAAAATGATTCAGCATTTGATTAAGCATTACCTTTTCAAACACCTTGCTGAAAACCGGCAACACGGATACGGGTCTATAATTATTGGTGTCTTTACTGTCCCCGGATTTGAAAAGTGGTATTACCTTGCTGTATTTCATTAAATCCGGGAAGACTCCTTGATCCACACACAAATTAAATATTAAGGCTAAGTAAGGCGCTATGGTCTCAATTATGGAGGTACAGATTTTAATGGACATTCCCCAAAGATCTTCGGTCAATTTGATCTTGATTTGCTTAAAAGCTTTTATTACTATTATGGGGTTAATATGCTTAAAGTTAAATTCAATCGGGCATGCTGAAACATTCGCCCTTACTAAATCAAAAGAGAGCGAGGGCGAGGAATTTAAGGTTTCAGTAGTTTTAAGTGGGACACTGGTAAAGAAATTTACAAATTCTTGAGCAACTTCTTTGCTATCGCAAATGAGACCACCACATGACGCCTTCAGGGTGTACTCCGAATTATGCTTTTTGTTCCTGTTCGTTTCATTATTGATAATTTTCCAAACCGTCTGTATTTTATTGTCTGCTGATTTAACCTTGTTGCTAATGTATAAGGCTTTAGCTGTCTTACAAGTGTTCTTAAAAGTTCTAGAGTAAGAAGCAACATATTTATTAAAAGTTTCCGTGTTAATATAAGGCTTAAGGCCATACAGCTCGAAAAGTCTATCCCTACTTTTCCTGAGTCCTTTAGTTGCCCAGTCACTAAATAAAAACTTAGGGCTGATAGTCTTAGTGTTCTTCTTAAAAGAATTATCGAACTCGGTTTGGACTAACGAAAAGAATTCTTTATACAAAATATTAACATTGTTCATTGTAAAGTCCTGATTACTTAACTTACAAACTAAAGTGCTATTATATTTATTTAAATTAACAGATGTTATTGGTCTGCATTGTATTTGCACTTTTTGTATTGGAATGTTGGACTCAAAAGTTATGGTTTGACCACTGTGATCGGAAGGGAGATAATTAACTATTGCTTTATCTAAATAGTCGCAGCAACAAAACACATTATCAATACATGTAGCAGTAGTCGTAGTTATTCGGGTTGGTTCTTCAAACACATTTGACAAATTGAATGATTTGAACAGATTTAGAAATCTAGTGGAATTTGAATTATTTTCTAAAATATTAATGTTAAAGTCACCACAGATAATTACTGATTTATTACCAGTTGCAAGTTTTGCCAAAACATCTTCCATTACTGACTCAAATGTAGAGTAGTTTTGATAATTAGGGGGTCTGTAAACGCACACTATGACATGCTTATCTAGCTCAACACAAGACAGTTCAATGCTATGTTCAACCGATAGTTCAACTATGTCCTTACGGGTTTTTGATTTGATACAACTTTTAATTAAGATTAGTGAACCACCATGCAGCATCGATTTTCGGTTATAGCAACTAACCACACTATAATTCTCATAGTTAATTAACATTTGATAATCTTTTAACCAATGCTCAGTTAAACAAATAATGTCAAACATTGTTTTTTCTAAAAACAATTCAATTTCCAATTGTTTGGAAGAAAAACCTTGAATGTTTTGATGAAATAATTTCAAGGATTTCTGCTTAGCCCCTTTTGTACAGTTAACTACAGTGCTAGAAAATACCTTTTTGTTATTAGATGTAACTATACTGTTATTGGTACTTTCTGTTGTCTTACAAACTAGTTTAAACTATTTGAGTTAACCACCTTAACATTAGTAGTATTACTAATTGTGGTGCTAATTATAGTTGACTTCGACATACTAATTATGTCTGGGTTAATATTAAAAGCTAATAGCCTAGCTATTTGACGTCTAAAACTAATGGGCAGATACACAGTATCCCTAGTCGACCTTAGCTTATCAACAAAAATGTTGGTATCAAAAAATATAAACTTGTCACTATGGTGACTAACTAAGAAATGCATGTAATTATTTAACATGTGAATGTAATTGTTTTGCCTGTTTGACAAGTGCTCAAAATATGGAAAAGCACACAAAATTACTTTCTTACAATTTAACTTCAATAGATTGGTGACACTATCAGTAATATCATCTTTTTTAACATTTAAACTATTACCTATAAGAACAGTAACAATGGCATTAGGATCATATTCTTTCCTAGTTAATGAAGACATTATTTGTTTGTAGGAATTCTGTGGCATACAATAGTTTTGAGAAGAATGACTCAGGTTGTTGCTAAGTAATTTTCCTAACCCTTTTCCAAAACTATCAGAAAACATAATGGAGCAGTAACAAACTTTACTACTACAAGGGACAGAATTAGCTTCTGATTTAAGTACTTGCAATGGACCTAGTTCAATATCCGGTGTGTCTCTATTGGGAATAGAGACCTGAGCACTTCTCAACTGGTGCGGGTCCTCTGTTACCTCAGGTTGAAGAGTGCCAAGATTGGATTTCCTTTGCAATGAAGATTGAGGGCTGCTGGAAGTCAGCGGGTCCACTTTATCTATATTAGAATTGCACATTTCCACTAACTCATTTGCAGCAAGGATATGCTCCTGAATTTGTTTTTCAGACCTCACATACTTAGTATAGAGTGACTGTAGTGATGCTTCTAGAACCTGAATTTCAGACTGTAACTGTTGAGTGTCAAACTCATAAATGTTCTTACTGTCTTCTAATTTTATTTGAAAGTTTTTTAATTTATTTATAAGAAAACCACGTTCTTTCCTTAGTTTAATATTATCAGAACTGTGTTTTTGTTGTTTCTTAAATTTATTGCATTTATTTATGATTTTATTTAGCTTTGCATATTTTTTAATTTTGTTTTGACTTACTTTATAACTACTATTATTATGTTTCATTATAGAATCTTCTGTAAGGTCTATTGTTATTAAGGAATGCGGGTTGCAAGTAGTATTTAATAATTCATTATATAAGTTATTATTTTTCTTAGCCTGAGTACATTCTTTTAGTTTCTGTAGCTTTGTAATTCGTACATTTGCATGAATTAATTCTTCTTCTAGGTCCCTAACCTTACATAAAGCCTCCTCATATATGTTACTGCAGTTGTTGAAACCATTTGTGACCACCCGCAGTTTGTCCCGTTCATCAACAACATCCAGATATTGCTGATGAAGGTCCACAAGCTCCCGTTTTAAGCCTGTGTTTTTGAAAACGACCTTCTCGACTTCCTTCTCACTTTCATCTATCTCCTGTAACAGCTGTTGACATTTACTGTTTGAAGCCTCAAGATCTTGAACGGCCGTTCTCAATTTAAGCTCCATCTCCTGAGCAAAAACCTTACGGGTCATCACAGGCATGGTTTCAGGAATTAGTACTGAAAGTAGAATGAAAGGAACAGTGAGAACTACTTAGACAGACAAACAAAAAAAAAAGAAAGCTTGAAATGAAAGGAAAAATGGGAGAAGTTAATGATGCTTTATAGAGAAATGAGGTAGGCTGCTATATCTAATTGAAATGCAACTTGATTTGATCGATACTAAGTTACATTGATTCTATTTTCTTATGATTTTACTTTTCCTTATGTGGGTAGGAAGCCCAGATAAAAATTAAAAGTTTGTTTTACATGTAGATAAAACTGATGATGCAAAAACGGTAAACAACGTTCTTGTTGTTGTGTATTCTAATATTATACTATAGATTAAAAGTATTTCGAAAATACACTAAAATAAATAAGTTTCGTTATCTTATAGGTACTTAAACAAAGCGAATTAGACCCACTGTTGAGTGCCAAGTCAACCAAGAAAAGAGATTCTAAGGATCAATGAAGGCCTGACCTGTTTATTAATTGAATAATAAAAGTAACAATACTCCCCGTTTAAATCCGCAGGTCGAACAGCTGTTCGTGGTAGGTTACCGGTAACGGTGGGCAACCAAACACTGTGTTTTACTACGATTATTTGCAGGAAAACAATAATCCTGAGTGTTTATGCAGTTATTTTACATTGAGTAATATTATTTCACTATAATTACACTTAAAAATAATTAAAACTAATTTTAAAATACGGAACAAAAAAAAAAAAAAAAAAATCACTCATTTCAGATCCATTCATGTATTTTCTCTTCATGCCAAACGAATGATTAATCTGATTTTAGTTGTTAGAATAATTAATATCATTTCGTTTTCTATTTAAGTTCAAAATAAAAGAAATTGTATGATTTTTCCCTAACAAATCGTACTCAATTTTTGATTTTGAATTTATAGTATTGTAGCGTCACTAGTCGTTATGAATAGGTTTGTGTGTTCGAAATAAATACTGCACTAACTTTATAATACGTCACCTAGCAGTGTTTTTCTGATTATTGTACGAGTACTCAAATATATATACAATCTCAGGGGGCAGACTAGTGTCTCAACGGATTTTTGTCCATAGTAGGTCGTACGAAACCATATCGAATGCCCGGGACAGGTCTAGGAAACACGCGTATATTTGTGCTTTACGCGCGATGTAGTACTGCACAGTCTGCTTTAGGCACAGGATCGCAATTTTCGTGGATAGACCAGCCTGAAAGCCGAACTGTCCATCGTACAGTTTGATATTTTTTGTTAAGTGGCCGTCAAACAGACTGTCCATTAACTTCGCTATAACCGTGGCTAAGGAGATAGGCCTATAGTTTGAGCTGTCCGAGACATTGCCGGTCTTGTTTTTTACAATGGGGCAAAAATAGTATACATGAGATCGTCAGGAAGGAAGGAGTGCTGACACTGATTAAATAGCATAGCTAGGGGGACACTGCAAGTGTACCCTCGCATATTGCAGGTGCTTAATGCTGAGGCCATCATGTCCTGGAGACTTTCCTCTTTTCATAGATTTTATTGCTAAAGCTTATATCCTTTGCAGTGAACCTTAAATTGATATCTCCAGGTGTAGTTTCAACACCGGACACCGACAACATTTCAGACTGTGTGGGCCTCATAAACGGCTCAACCCTGAAATGTTATTGAAATAATCTCGCGATGTGAACCACCCTCAACGCTCACGGGCCAGCTCGGCTTCAGATTCAACTTGTTCGTTGATTTCCAAAATATTGAAAAGTTATTATTGCAATAGTGTTGTGCTATTATATCCATCGTTATTTGTTGTTGGTTATTTTGACATAATTTCAATGTCAGCTAAATAATCGCCTATCTCAGCTATATAGGTCAGAATTTAAGTGATATCATTCTGTAAAAAGCGCGCGCGCAGGCGACGTCACGGTGAGGGTGGGAGCGAGACAAAACACTGGATTTAATCAATATTTACACACTGGATTTATTCATATTTAGTTACTGACTTGATGTCCGTACATATTTTTCGGGTGACCACTGAAAATCAGCGCTGTGCTGTGGGTCCCTCATAGCACAGAATTATGCTGAGTGGAAGCCTTCTTGTCACAGTCATGACGTGCAGCTGCCGAATATTTCTGTTGTTTATATGTTTGTTGTATGCATGTGTTTCTGTGACGAATAAACCTATTTTTCTTTCTTTCTTTCTTTCTAAATATTTCACTATAAGAATTGATGGCTAAATGTGTGATATTGCTATTTGTTTCCAAAGCTATAGAATAACTTGATTTTTGGAAAGTACAATCCCAGCTCCTCACCTTAAAAATCATCTCTTCTACTATTCAAAAGAAAAAGTAACAAAATTTAAGATATACTCAGGGTCAGACGATTATATCCAAGATAAGAATGCTTGGAAATATGCTGGTGCTGTTCCATAGGATAATAGAGAGTCTAGACAAAATCAAACTGGTTGTTAATTTAACTATTTTTTTTTTTATTACATGACATTGATTTTAAATTCTGTGATTACTGCCTCACACACTGACATATTAATTGTAAAATTTTAGGAAAATCGTCTACTTTTACAATGTTAGTAAATATGTGAGCACCATGTATATAACACATAATTAATTTATTCGTCATTGCTTCATTTTTAATTTTTTTAAATTACCCATTTTGGTATAGTAATTTTATTCTGGGTGCATCGGCTTCACATATAATTATATAACTAATGTAGGTTTGTACATATACGAGTACAAACTCTTGTAAAACATTTTAAAAGAGTATTGGCGGAGTTTCTTACCCATTCATCTCCTTACGAAAACTATCTTTTGGAAGGGGCGACTCTGTTTTTTTGTAAATTTTGACGTTCAAAAGTACCTTATAAAAATAATAAAAAATTGAGGAAATTTAAAAAAAAAAATGGTTTGACTTTGACTTTGACTTCAACAAGGAAACCTGTAAGTAATCGGAATTAAATAAGTACCAATTCGAAAAAATTGTCGCAGAATAGTAAGAAATGGTGCGGAGTCATACATGATACATACAACTGACTGACTTTTTTCCTTCACTTACTTTTTTGTTAGTTTAGTCTTACCAAAGGGGTATCGTATTGCCCAGTAACTGGGTTGTGGAGATCAGATAGGTAGTCGCTCCATGTATGTTTATGTTTTTTGGATCGTTATTGATTATTTTTAGTGAATTTCACTATTTGATTAAAGAATTTTACAGATGCACTATACAGAGCGTTATAAGCCGCCTCTGGACACGCTATCGTATCACGGGCAGTGTGGCCGAGTGACGTGGAGGACAATCTCGCATCACCACTCGCAGACAGGACCGGTACATCCAAAATACTGCTCGGCGGAATCGTACCATGACCGCCATGATGTTGGCTCCACAGCTCTTCAGGCTTGTTGATAAGAGACCAAACCATCCGAAATCGTTTACGTGAAGTGGGTCTGGGTTCCCGAAGGCCGCTGAGAGTTCCACCTATAGCACCCCGCAATCGTAGGGCCCGTTTACAATGGGCTCGTGAACACAGAAATTGGGAGGAAGAAGACTGGCGTTGTGTTTGTTTTTCCGATGAATCTCGTTTCGGTTGGAGGCCGGATACAAGACGTACTCGACTTTAGAGGACCTCTGAACGTCAAGAAAATTTGAAATTTTATCAGAAAGTTCATCCATATGGAGGGGGAAAAATAATAGTTTGAGATCGGTTCTTCCACCGATCCAAATACCGGCTAGTATTTGGATCAGTGAACCGATCTCATTTGGATCCGGGGCAACCTCAATGCTCAGATTTATGCGGAGAGGATTGTTTCAGACGTGATCATCTCTTTGCAAAGCCGGTTGGGTGATTCGTTTCGACTATTGCACGACAATGCACCTCCACACACGGCTAGAGTCGTAACACGCACTCTTGCCGATGCTCGCATCAACGTTCACAGTATTTTGACAGTATATGACACGAAATATAATTATAATATTTCTATTCTATTATATTGGTTTATTATATTATATTGTTTTACCTACGTATTGAATTATAGCATTAAGAAAACTATTGTGGTTTTATTGGTGATATTTATCTAATCTCGACTACATCGAGCACGTCGAGAGAAAATGGACTGGACCCTTTATTTTATTGAGCTGTTATTGAGTTAAATAAAACCGAGCCGCATCACTATCTGACACTGCCAACAAGTGACAACAACACTTCATACATTTAATTTTCTCCGTTTCTTCCGAATTACATGTAATTCATATTTCTGTGTAATTGAAGGATTATAATGAATATGGAATCTTCAAGATGATACAGAATTTACTCCAGAAGGATGTTGTGTTAATTGTTCAGTAAGATTTCGCAATGTGCGAAGACATGGTCCGATACGCAAAAGGCCAGATTTTTTTTTGTTTAAATCCTTCATAAAATAAAATCATGGGTTGTGAGGTGAGAAGCGTTTAATATTTTCTTTTATTTCTTAATCAGGAAGCAAAGGAAAGGTGATCAGTAATTCTCTACTAATAATCAAGTAAAATAATACAATAAGTTCACTAAGGACGGAGAGTCAACGAAAAAAAACAATTATAATAATTCAAACCAAAGCATGATTTAATCAGCAATAAATATATTTCATCTCTATACCGGGTGAAATTGAATTAATGGGCATCCTCTTAAGGGGATCATCATCTCATTGCATCACCGCGGAAATTCGGCGAACTTAAATGTAGGGAACCACAATTTTTTTTTTTCACGATTTCAGGGTTGGTCCGATAGTGAAAGTTATTCATAATGATGAGAACAATGATTCCTTAAGAGGATGCCCATGAATTAAATTTCACCCTGTATATTATATACTTTATCTATGCATACAAAATTACAAATTAAAGTTGTTTGTTTTATCTGTCTGTTTGCCAGCGTTGTTCTTCCAAACTATGCAACGGATTTTGATGCAGTTTTCAACATCATGTAGAGAATGTATTCCGGACAGTTCATGTGTCATAATACATTAATATTCAACATACATGTAATAGTTTACTTAGGTTAGGTTATTATATTATAAAATTTGTATTTATTAGATAATTAGACATAAATGTTGTTTATGTACATTTCATTTTAATACAAATAATTTAACTTATACATTTATTATATTATATATTAAAGAAATCTTCGGAAAGCACAATAATATTAATGAAATAATATTATAAATGTCATTTGTAGATCTTTGACAGTTGTTACGGGTCATCAGAAGCCCGAAAGTCTGACAACCAGTCTTACCAAAGGGTATCGTATTACCCAGTAACTGGGTTGTGGAGGTCAGATAGGCAGTCACTCCATGTAAAATACTCGGTTAGACTGGAAGCTGACGTCAACGTAGTTGGGAAAAGGTTAGGCAGATGATGATGATGTAATAAAGAAATCTCGATGTTTTATCAAGTCGTGAAAACCGTGCGAAGCAGGGGCGGGTAAGTGTAATTGTATGGTGCTTTAGTCCCGCAAGGCTGTCGTAGACGACATCGGTGTAAGTATTTTAGTGCCGCAAAGTGTCGGGGATGACATCGCTGTAGGTGTTTTAGTGCCACAAGGTGCTGGAGATGGTGTCGCAGATGTCGGAGATGGCGTTCGTTTAGGAGTTTAAGTGCTGCAAGGTGTCAGAGAAGGCGTCTGTTTAGGTGTTCAATTGCCGCAAGGTAAAGGTAATGGCTTCGGTTTGGGTTTTTTTGTGTCGCATGGTGACGGTAATGGCGTTGGTTTGGGTTTTTTAGTGTCGCATGGTGACGGTAATGGCGTCGGTTTGGGTTTTTCAGTGTCGCAAGGTTTCGGTTTAGGTGTTTTAGTACCGCAAGGTGTCGGAGGTGGAGTCGGACATGGCGTCGGAGGTAGTGTCGGACATGGCGTCGGTTTAGGTGTTTTAGTACCGCAAGGTGTCGGAGGTAGTGTCGGACATGGCGTCGGTTTAGGCGTTTTAGTACCGCAAGGTGTTGGAGGTGGTGTCGGACATGGCGTCGGTTTAGGTGTTTTAGTACCGCAAGATGTCGGAGGTGGAGTCGGACATGGCGTCGGTTTAGGTGTTTTAGTACCGCAAGGTGTCGGAGGTGGTGTCGGACATGGCGTCGGTTTAGGTGTTTTAGTACCGCAAGGTGTCGGAGGTGGAGTCGGACATGGCGTCGGAGGTGGAGTCGGACATGGCGTCGGAGGTGTTGTCGGACATGGCGTCGGTTTAGGTGTTTTAGTACCGCAAGGTGTCGGAGGTGGAGTCGGACATGGCGTTGGAGGTGGAGTCGGACATTGCGTTGGAGGTGGAGTCGGACATGGCGTCGGTTTAGGTGTTTTAGTACCGCAAGGTGTCGGAGGTGGTGTCGGACATGGCGTCGGTTTAGGTGTTTTAGTACCGCAAGGTGTCGGAGGTGGAGTCGGACATGGCGTCGGAGGTGGAGTCGGACATGGCGTCGGAGGTGGTGTCGGACATGGCGTCGGTTTAGGTGTTTTAGTACCGCAAGGTGTCGGAGGTGGAGTCGGACATGGCGTTGGAGGTGGAGTCGGACATGGCGTTGGAGGTGGAGTCGGACATGGCGTCGGTTTAGGTGTTTTAGTACCGCAAGGTGTCGGAGGTGGTGTCGGACATGGCGTCGGTTTAGGTGTTTTAGTACCGCAAGGTGTCGGAGGTGGAGTCGGACATGGCGTTGGAGGTGGAGTCGGACATGGCGTCGGTTTAGGTGTTTTAGTACCGCAAGGTGTCGGAGGTGGTGTCGGACATGGCGTCGGTTTAGGTGTTTTAGTACCGCAAGGTGTCGGAGGTGGAGTCGGACATAGCGTCGGAGGTGGAGTCGGACATGGCGTCGGAGGTGGTGTCGGACATGGCGTCGGTTTAGGTGTTTTAGTACCGCAAGGTGTCGGAGGTGGAGTTGGACATGGCGTCGGAGGTGGAGTCGGACATGGCGTCGGTTTAGGTGTTTTAGTACCGCAAGGTGTAGGAGGTGGAGTCGGACATGGCGTCGGAGGTGGTGTCGGACATGGCGTCGGTTTAGGTGTTTTAGTACCGCAAGGTGTCGGAGGTGGAGTCGGACATGGTGTCGGAGGTGGAGTTGGACATGGCGTCGGTTTAGGTGTTTTAGTACCGCAAGGTGTTGGAGGTGGTGTCGGACATGGCGTCGGTTTAGGTGTTTTAGTACCGCAAGGTGTCGGAGGTGGAGTCGGACATGGCGTCGGTTTAGGTGTTTTAGTACCGCAAGGTGTCGGAGGTGGTGTCGGACATGGCGTCGGTTTAGGTGTTTTAGTACCACAAGGTGTCGGAGGTGGAGTCGGACATGGCGTCGGAGGTGGAGTCGGACATGGCGTCGGAGGTAGTGTCGGACATGGCGTCGGTTTAGGTGTTTTAGTACCGCAAGGTGTCGGAGGTGGAGTTGGACATGGCGTCGGAGGTGGAGTCGGACATGGCGTCGGAGGTAGTGTCGGACATGGCGTCGGAGGTAGTGTCGGACATGGCGTCGAAGGTGGTGTCGGACATGGCGTCGGAGGTGGTGTCGGACATGGCGTCGTAGGTTGTGTCGGACATGGCGTCGGAGGTGGTGTCGGACATGGCGTCGGAGGTGGTATCGGACATGGCGTCGGAGGTGATTTTGTACACCCACATTTTGATTTTGTTGGTTTTAATGTCGAAGTGGTCGGTGATGGGTATCCACATTCTGGAGGTTTTGGTATCCAGCCTGGAAAAATATGAATTTATTATTTAAATCATTTTTAAATTCTATTATGAAATGCTTGCTTTACTTGTTTTGTAAAAAAAATCTCAGATTTATTTATTACTTTACTTTACTTTAGTTAATAACTATTGTTACCTTAATTTTTATTATTTTGTTTATGTTTGTTTTATTGCTAAAGATTTAAGACTGTAACTAAGCAGTATTTTTATCATTATATAAGCTTTACTACCGGTACGCCTAATATCTAGTGTGTAAGCAATGTTAGTACGCCTCGCAAGGCGCACATAGTGACTCAATATTTTATAACATCATGTACCATTTACATCATATAATATTAGACCTATTTATATAAATAAATAAAATATAATTATAATTTTAATGTACCTGCGTAAATTTCTTCTTTGTATCTCCATGTAATAATAATAATTATAGTAGCTTTGCATCTTATTTTAAGTGCATTGCATCTTATTTAATTTAATTTATTTATTCATAAAATAATTCACTTTGTGTTTGTACGTACACAACGTACAAACACAAAGTGAATTATTTTATGAATAAATAAATTAAATTAAATAAGATGCAATGCACTTTTATTCAAAATAATAGGTACATACCGGCTTTTGGAGCAGCTAGTGCGACGTAATATAACTGCAATAAAAAGTTAAAGATTATTCAAATAATCAAGTAATTTGCTGACTCCAGCTTGTTTTGCCCGTATTTTTCGTAACAGAACAATACAGCTGGAAGGAGACTTTTGCCCAGCAGTGAATTCAAGCTGTTGATGTTTATAATGGTTTTCAAAATGATGATAGAACATTTAACCCCTGATTTATCCTTATTTAAAACCTATTCAATTTGCACTTTGACTTTACTTTGCCAAGTTAGCATTACATACGAATATGACCCATACTCTAATGCTAATCATGTCCAGATGAGCCATAATAATGCCCAGATAAGCGAATGTGAGCTTGCGTTTCATTCGAATATGAACATAAAAGTTTTAGAAATAATGTTCACATTCGTATGCAACGCTTACCTTACTATTAATTTATTTGATTCCAAAAATCAAAATCAAAGTATTTTATTTCACATAAATCTACAAGGGCACTTATGAAACGTCAGAAGCTAGGTGCACAGTTCCAATTGGTCGTTTCGTATGGCACGCAAGAAACTCCACAGTTACTCTTTTAAAAATAATTGGCTTTTTCAAATAAGTAATAGTGTTAATAGCATACCTATGAGGAGGGCAGTGTAGGCCTTTCCACAAGTACCAGGTATTTACCAAAATAGAAAATAGTCAACACATCTAATCTACTAGGCCTACAATGTTCTCACATTCACTCATAATAGATAAATAAAATAATAAAAATGAAAACCTATTCAAACCAAATGACCTGATTGCCATTACAATTGTAACAAATCTGAATAATTATCATGTCCACAAATACAATACGATTACGATACGATCTGACGAACGAATCTAACATTTTAATAATTTATTGTTTTTTTTTTTATTTTTTTTTTATGGGTTTTTGAATATTTAAATTTAAATAATCACAATTTTATTTTGGGTTCTTATCTGTTTATAATTTCAAATAGTTTATAATTTAAATGTATGAGCTTAAAACTATGGACTACAATTATGTTTGAAATACTTAAATCAATTAAATTAAACTAAATGCCAGAACCAATAAAGAGTTGAAATTAGTATAGAGACAATTTTACTGCGGGACCCTGGTTCTAAGCATTTTAAACGGTATTATTTATTTTGGTTATTGTTTTTGGTGCCGTTATTAGGGCAGGTGTCAAGTTGTCCGGATAGACTGATACCAGACAAATAAAATTAATAATAACAATAATTTATTTGAAATGGTCCTCCCGATATGTTGTCTGTTTATTCGGAGGTGGTTAAATATCGCAACAGAAAATCGATAATACATTGTAGGTAGTCAAGAATGTTGGAAAAAATAATTATTTTTACTTACCGAACATAAGAAAATAGTTAGAGTTACTATATTAGCCCTCATTTTGTTACTTCGTCAAGCCACTGAGGTAAACTGACTTATTTCTAAAAACTACCTTTTTATATTAGATTCTAATAACGTCATTCATATTGTTTTCTTTAATATTGGATCCAATTTAAATTATGATAATTATTAATTGATAAACATTGTGTACTTAAGGAACACAATGTTTGTTTATGAAAAGCAATACACCTTCGTATTATGTATGCAGTTCTTTTATAATATTTTTTATTTGTTTATTTACATATTACAAACTCAACACAAACTCAAAGCATTTATTTTAATTAAACCATTTACAGGCACTTTTGAATTGTCAAGGCGTCAATCAGTCAGAAATATGAAGCTAATTGCCCATTCCAAAGCGTAGGTTCCTATGGCGAAGAACGGGCAAGAAACTCCACGGACACTCTTTTAAATCATAATATTGTTGCAAAATATTGGTTACATTATTCATATTGAAATTATACATGTGACAACAATGTAGAAAGACGTGTTGAAAGTCGTTGTAGAAATACGAAACGCTTTTAAAGCGATTGCCACTTGTTGGCCCTCAGAAGTCTTTCGTCTTTCAGCTGATAATATGATGATGATAATACACGTATCTTTTCAAATTAATTAAGATGGGCAATGTACAGTACAGCATATGCTAAATTGTTAGTATAACACAACGCTTACTAAACTGAATAGCTTAACGAAGAAGTAAGCCAAAAAGTAAAATTCATAACATGGTTGCAGTGCTTATTTTATTTTATCTTGCGTCAGTACGAGCTTCACGAGTTTATCTCTTGTAGTAAAAGAGAATGACTGCATAAATAGAAAATTCTGTCCTTTGTATTCAAGACGATTACTGTTGAAAAATGTTTTTTTACATCGTGTTCAGTCCTTAACTGCAACTAATAAAAGTTGACTCTGTTTCTCTATTTAAAAAGTCAGTAGAAAACTTAATTAATTTGCTACATCAAACTCAAACACTGCTTCACACTAACAATGACGGACAGACGACGAAATCGTACCGAAAGTTTGTTTGTCCAGCCGCATCTGTGGAACATCGGATACGACTGGGTCCTGCGCGCCGACCTCCCTAGCGGCATCAGCGTCGTTTGTTACGCTGACGACACGTTGTTCCTGGTGCAGCGGAGGTCGCACCAGGTGGCAGCGTTGACAGGATCCAGCAATTGGGACTTGAGCTGGCCCTGCACAAGCCCGAGGCCATGTGTTTTCGTGGTCTTCGGAACGCGCCACCGTCGGGTTCCCAAATAATGGTAGGAGAAGTTCACATCGGCCTCGAGTCGATGATGAAGTATTTAAGACTCGTCCTCGACAGCCGGTGGAACTTTGTGGAGCATTTCCGACGTTTGGCTCCCAGACTGGAGCGGGCCGGGGCTGCCTTGCAGCAGCTCCTACCCAATCTAGGAGGTCCAAACGCCTCCTGCCGGAGGCTCTACGCGGGGGTCGTGCGGTCCATGGCCCTTTACGGGGCACCGGTGTGTGCACGTTTATTGAGGCAGCAGCCAGCCTGCCGGTTGAACGCGTCCCAGACGGTTATAGCCATCTGGCTGGTCCGGGGATACCGCACGGTCACCGATGAGGCGGCGAGCCTCCTTGCCGGATTGCCGCCATGGAATCTTGAAGCAAACGTCCTCGCGCACATTTGGGAGTGGTGCGACGAGGCGAATCGCGCGAAATCACGGCACAGCGAACAGATCTCCGGCATGATCTCATGGCGTCATGGAGAGTGCGATTGTCGCAACCCAGTGCTGAGCACGCCACTATTGCGGCAATAAGTCCCTTCTTTGAGGAGTGGCAACAGAGGCGCCACGACGTCCGCACTTTCCGCCTGACGCAGGTCCTCACGGGACGCGGTTGTTTCGGGAGGTTCCTGTTCCGGATAAGGCGGGTGGAAACGCCTAGGTTTCATCATTGCGTGGATCGCCCGGAAGACACAGTGGAGCATACTGTGGAGGTCTGCCTGGTTTGGGCAGAGCATCGCCGTATCCTCGTGGAGGCGATCGGTGGCGGTGATCTCTCGCGTCCGGCCCTGGGCCGGACGCGAGAGATCACCAGGCCATGGTAGGGACCGAGAGGGCATGAGAAGCCGTCACCTCCTTCTGCAAAGCAGTAATGCTCGCGAAGGAGGAGGCGGAACGCTTGAGGGAGAGGCAAATTTCGGGCCCTCACGCCCCTAGCCGCCGCAGGACACGCCCTGGGCATCGGGAATCGCAGGCAGATTCCCGGCCACCGCAGGCGCGGGCTTGCGGATGGAGAGCAATAGGTAGCTCACCGTCTAATAAGGAGGCCTGGGTCGATGGCGCGTTGTGTTCCTCAAAGAGATGTCAGCACAGCTGGTGGGGTCCGCTAGGATCGATGCCTGTCGGGGTAGCGGGAAAGTCTGAAAAGGATACCGTGGCCCCTGGCAACGTACAGGCAACTGAAGGAACACGAGTGAGTTTACGCCCTCCCGCTCCGCCCAGAGCGGGAGAAGTTATTTGGTAAATTCCTACCCAAAAGAAAAAGGTGTTTCTCCACAGTACCGTGAATGGGACGTCAACGAGAACGAAATGACGATGCCGAAGTAGCGACAGTACATTTACTATGGCCGCGTCATCTCGTTTCTCGTTGACGTCCCGTTCACGGTACGTTGGAAAAACAGTGTGTTTAATGGTGCGATTTCGTCTGTCCATTCTTTTTAGCATTTTGGTATGGAACCCTAAAAATGGAAGAATTAACTGTAATTTCTATTTGAACGAAGAATATTTGCATCATAATGGTTTTATTATGATCTAAGGCAGACCATGTTTGTTTTTTAAATGCAATATCACCTTCACACCTTCGTTTATAATATATTATGTTTTTCATCAGTTTTATGTAATTTATTTATTTGCATATGTTTTCGTTGTATGATGTGGCCCGGGGTGCATCTACTTCGGGTCGGCTGTAAATTGGTATATCGAGGTTTTGTTGGGATGACTCAATCAATCAACACTGAATTTCCATTGCTGTATATGCATTAGCGACAATATAAATACATAACTAAGTTAATTAATCACTGATAAACGACTGACATAATTGACTGACATACGTTTCTACCAGCTAAAATGTATAAATCTTTCCTGTTTCACTGCTTAATGTTCCTCAACGTTGAATAAAACTTGAGTTTCTTAATTTTTGGGCCTTTTGAGATTAATAAATGACATTGTCCACGAAATGAAATGAAATTGTTTATTCTGTAAATAGGACATCGGAATCATTTTACAAGTAATATAAAATAAAATAAATAAGTTAGATGAGTTCGGCGTTTCCTATCTGACTACTCTGAGAAGAAAGGCCTAAACAAACTCAGAGATCACAGTCCTATTAAAGTCCAGACATAATCTTGGTCAGGCCATATGAGGACCATGTAGATAAGTGTCTGAAATGGTCTTTTGAGGAAAGAACCACACAAATTTGAGTGGACCTGTCCAGTCAGTGCAAGCATTTGTCAGTCATCGTGGAGCTCAACTCAGAACTTAACAATCTCAATATCCAATAATGTATCTCCAAACTTATGGTTATTTGTTATAACTTCTACAAAACCTTTTTTACTACAAACCAGCGCACCAGCAGCTTATCACGTCCCTTTTTAAAAAAGAACCCGTATCAAGTTCAGGTATCCAGTTCCGTCGCACTTTACCGCTAGTTAAGACGTTCCTGTATCATTTTACGTGCACAAACTTCGCTCCCGACTTTATGGAGGGGAAGTGCAATTATTTACTGAGATTGCACGCCGCACAACGTTTAGGGTTTCACAGGGACGATCCGAGAATTTGTTTATTAAGCACTTGTGAGATATTCATGTGGATTTAGAGTCATGGTTATAAATTGAGCATGGAGGGTGGAATTTTGTAGAAGTTAATTGGACGAATGTATTATGAATTCATTTTTTGTCTTGTTTTAAGTTTTCGTCTTTCGTCTTTGTGTTGCTTATCCCGTGTTTACACCAAGGTATAAAATGTGATCTATATGAAGTGTCTATTAGTTTCGTTTATCATCTACACCTAAAACAAACTGTAAGAACTATTTGTTTACACAACTTGCATAAAACTTGTCAAAAAGGTAAGCTTAATAAATAACACAAATTGCGAATCAAAAAGTTGACTGACAGCTTCGCGTGCGCGCACAGGTTACTTTCACAGATAACTATACATGTACTAGTTACATAAAGCCAGCGGCAGCGGCGCGTGAGTCGTTGGTTGCTGAGGCTGACCGCACGAATTTTGCCATTTTAACATTTTAAATTAAGAATTGTGTATTTTATGTTTTATTTCTTATTTGTTTCATTGTATGCTGCATCGGTCGACGTCATCACGTCAACGCCGGCTGTCACCGAAAACCAGCCCTGGAGCTCTGTCTCGCATAGAGTCGCAGGATTGTGCTGAGCTGTGCCGTTTTGCGTGCATGTGACGCATATTTTCCCACAACTTGTTTTTTTTTTTATGTTTGTGTTCATTCTTTGCGTCATGTTTACCGCAAATAAACGTATTTTCTTTCTTTCTTTCTAACTATGCATGTCTGAAACAACGTCAATACATTTACGTTTTACAGGACTTGCAATGGTTGTAAACGCGGGGTTACAACAGCTGGTTCAAAATAATAGCTCCTCCAACGTATGTAATTGTTTGGTAATTAGTTGTCGACTGTAAGGCCTTGTGCGGACTGGCGCGACACGATGGCGCGACGCGACTCTAACAAAACAATTTCTAAAAAAACTTCACGGAAGAACAATTTATTACCGGTGTGGCATCGCGCCGTCGCGTTGCGCCATTCTGCACGAGGCTTAAGGCAGTCGCTTTTTACCATTATCTAACTTACTAAAGCCGCGTTCTATTTAAAAGCGATCGTCGCGGTCATAGGTCACTTTTTGTTCGGAAAACCGGAAAGCGCCCTCTGTCGGCGCGGCCACGCGTTCAGGTGCACCTAACAAAAAGTGAAAAAAGGCTTATTGTGATCATATGAATAATCGTATTGAACATAACATAACATAAAGCCAGTTATATTAATTCTATTTTAATTTTTGGCAATTTTCTGCAACAGACAATCTGCTGACGTAAGTAGTCCGAATCTTTAACATCAACAAACTAAAAACTACCCACATCTATTCTTCAATATCAAATACTTCAAACGAATGGAATTTATATTAGAAGAGCCTCAGATTCAAGTACCGGTAGCCGAACGAAACCATAACCTGGTTTTATGGGTACGCCAAACATTCCAGTTTCGAGATTTATTGACTGCCTCCATGTGACATCGCCCGGTCCATTTTATTTGAATTCGAGATATTTTGGGATTTTCGTTTGTCGAGTTTCAGGAAAGAGGATGCAGGCCGTTAAATCCTATACGGGTATAATTGACATCTGAATTTGGAATGTCTCTTTAATAAAATTGAAGTATGTTGGGATCGAATCTCGCAGTGTGAGTCTATTAAGGAAGAAGTGAAGCTGTCTACTAGCTTTGTAAACAGAGAAACAGAGTCCACTTTTATTGGTTCCAGTTTAAGGCCCGCACACAATGTAAACATATTTCAACAGTAATCTTCTTGAATACAAACGACAGAATGTCCTATTCATGCAGTCAATCTATTTTACTAACTCGTGAAGCTCGTATTGACGCAAGATAAAAAAATTGCACTCCGACCTTGTTATGAATTTTACCGCTTGGATCCCACGGAAGGATGGTTCACGGACGAGTCCTCACTTGTGCAATATACAGTGTAGCTAATGGCCGTTATCACACTGCGACGAAAACGACACCGACATTTGTCAGCTCGGACGACAACGATATCGGCCGACAATATCGGGACGATATCGATAGCTTATTGTCATGCAGTATGGCACAATAACCACGAATAGTCGCGTTGCGACAGCAAAAGCTTACATCGCTGCGCGATTCCAAAAATGTAATGGTGTATTCGAGGTAATAATGGCAGCAGTAAACAAGAGTCGTCCGCCGATATTGGCACGACAATCAATGTCGGGGACGATACCGTTGACTACACCAATACAGTGTGAAAGCGTTTAGTTAGTAATTGTATGAAACGACGATATCGTGTCGTTATCGTAATCGTCCAATGTGAAAATGGCCAATCAGCTTAACGGTTACTTATGCATTAAGTACATGATCGTTAAGCTATTCAGTTTAGCAAGCGTTGTATTATACCTGCGTACTAATATTTTAGCACATGCTTTAGCATTTGAAGGATCTATACTATTTAATTTGAGAGTGATGAGATTTGCGGATGCAAGTCACTTGTAGTCAAAGTTAAACATAATATTATTCAAGTAGTCTTTAATTACGGGATGCAAACAAAACAATCACAATAATCTTTAAATATCTGTACCTTTGTACTCATAATTATGATTATGTCTTATCTGTATCTATTTTTCTGTGTGTACATAAATAATAAAATAAATAAAGTTGCACACTAGGCGAACTATATAACAAGGAGGTTGCCTTTCGACAACAGTAAAATGCTTCCATCAAATGAAATAACTTATTTCCCCTACTTACAAGCGTAGAACAAATATTTGAAGATTAGAGAAACATGGGAAGTATGTCGTGTGAGGGGCCGCGGTCACCATCGCCGACGCAATGTGCTTTGATGAGGAAAGTATGCCCGACGGATGCCGGGAGGACGACGAACTGTGGTGGTATTCGCGAAGTATGCGATATTTCTCAAGACCACTAGCGACCCGCCTTTCTTTTTTTTTTTTGGGTGGGAAATTATCGAATAACTTCTCCCGCTCTGGGCGGAGCAGGAGGGCGTGTCAGACTCTTACCGACTAAAACCCACCCGTGTTCCTTCCGTTGCCTGTACGTTGCCAGGGGCCACGGTATCCCTTTCGGACTTTCCCGCAACCCCGGCAGGCATTGGTCCTATCGGACCCCTTCACTTGCTGACATCTCTTTGAGGCTAGCGACCCGCCCTTGCTTCGTATGATTTTACAACTTATGATTATGATTATTATTTTACAACTTGACAAAATATCGAGTGTTTTTTTTTTAATAATTTTATAACATAAAACGTTTCAATTAAATTTTGTATATTATGGTGAAAACTGCATCTTAATCCGTTGTGTAGCGCAGTCACACGAGAAAGACTTGTAAAGCGACTTTAATTTATATTATGTTTGTTATTAATAATTAACTGTTTATTTATTTTACCTCGATCGTCCTAGTTTATCATTTATAACTTCCCGTTAAGGCTATATATAGCTATATAGCTATATGGAAGCGGGCACGCCCTTTATGCCTGGAGGCTTTTATTCGGGTATTAAGTTCCATTTACGTTTTTTAGTTTTTATTTTTGGTTGATTTCGATGTTTTTGTTGATATTCGGTTTGGCGTGTGCTAGCTGACAGTATGGCAAATAATTTTATTGAATATTTTGGGTTGAGTAATGTAAATTATTTTGCATAATATTGTATACGATCAAGTTTTTTTTTCTCTAACTGTACAGACAGCTGTGCTGCTGTGGAGTTTTTTGCGCCACTTCTTCCCAGCTAAAGCACTAGGAAGTGGTGAAGGACAGGCGTTTTTGGGGGACTATCTTATGTAATTTTGACGTTCGAAAAATGCTGATTCTCAGCCCAGTTTGAATAAATGACTTTAGAATTTTGTTTTTTTCAAATTATGTATAGATGTAGATTGTTCCTAATGTATACCTACATTAGGAAGCCCGAAGTCTGAAATTGTGCCTAGTTGATAGCAATGAGTTCGCCATACTTACATACCTTACCGACAAAATTTAAGTGTGTTAACATTTCTGCCCACCCTTCATATATATTTCAGGCATACCACCATACTCTATTAAAACAGAACAATTAAAAACAAAAAGTGGAGTATCGCAAAATTTCATGTGATTTTGTACTAACTTAATTAATGTCATCTTGACCGCCTATCTAATTACGCAACACATTTTCGTAAACGAATATGACAAATTTATTTCATTTTGACAGTTCAACAACATTCATTGCGCTAATTACGTTGTTGAGCGGATTTTTTTTCGAACTTATGAAGCAATGGATTAGCAATTTGTTTCAAAACGATTCAAATTCCGATTGATCGTGTATTACGTAATTAGGGCACAGCTCTGTACATCTCCTGTATTGCAGATAAAAGTGGGCCCCTGACGATATCGAATGCTCACTAAACTATCTACTACCTCAAAAATAAGCCCCCGCAATAATTTTCCGGAATGCCTCTCTTATGTCGGCGTCATTTGAAATTACATCCGCGATTAACCATCAACACATAAGTTAACTGGCCGGTTCAACTAAATGGCTCATTGCGACGATTAGGCGAAATATGCGACTCGAATTGTTGCGACTTTTTGCCAGTTGACGCCAATTAGTACATGTGGCGAAGGAACGGGGAATTATTTTTTAATGTCTTGTTCAAGAAATATGTAGGAGCCAGTTTGCTATTATTTTTCTAGTTTTATTTAATGATGAAATCTTTTTTTTTGTTTTCCGTAACAGGTGTTTTTACTTCGTTGTATGTGTTATTGCGTTTGATGCGAAACTATGGTGATCTAGCGTTATTTATGCTGCAAAAAGTTGGTCGTTGTATTACGTTACATTCGGTTTCATACAATAATGCGGTTCACGACGAAACGCTCCGAATCGCGCTCCAGTCGACGTAAAATGAGTTCATTTTTTTTATAACAGTTAAGAGTTTCATATGATAATGGTTATAATTTATTGATGTAGGTAGGAATATCTGCTTAATCATAAAAGCACCCCATATTGTTTCAACACGGTCACTCTATCACAAGATAGCGGCTTCATATTCGATACAAATCGAATAAGTTCAACATAAAATCGATAGCAAACTATTCGATCATCGAGTTCCCACAGAGTTTAATATCATGGACCTGGTTTCTAACCGGTTTAACGAAATTTTTCATCAGTAGAGGAACTCATTACTGAAGCACATCTAGGGTTGCTGCAGTTTTGTTGTTGCGGAAGTTAGCACGGATTTAATGGTAAACGAAGAAGAGAATAGAGCTGTGGTGGCCCAGTAGTAACGGCAGCAACTTGTGAGTTGTAGGTCGTGAGTTCAAACCCAGGCAAGCACTTTACTTTGTGTAAATTATTACATCACCACTGTTCATGAAATTTTAGGCGCTTGTTTTCGTTATAAATCATCTTCTATTTCCTAAATAAATGGATATATTAAATTAATAGAAACTAGATAAATAAATAAATAAATAATTAGACCAATTAGCATGCATATTAGTCATTACCAACGAGTCCGAGCCCTCGACTAGTGTACCCTTAAGTACCCAATTTGTAATATATTTTAAAGCTATACATTGATACAATATTACGGAATAGAGATTGTAGACAATCAAATCACACGGGGTACACAAAACCTATATATATTTAAAACAATGATTACAGAATCCATGTTCAAAAGGGAGCTTAGCGCAATATTGAGTTTCGAATTTTAAAATACATAGCAACCATCACCCCTAGCGGTATCTGTCCGTAGTGAAGCTGTGGCGGTACCCAATTAAGTTGATCCCTAACTATTACATATTTCTGAGTTGAAGCGGCATGCGGCAGGATGCGCCACTGTTGGTTCAAAGAACACACTTGGAAAAGATATATTTTAGAAGAAATGTATATTAAAGATTTTTTTGGCTTTTTCTGTGTAATATACATTCATTATTTTCAGCCGAAAGACGTCCACTGCTGGACATAGGCCTCCCCCGCCACTTCAACCGTTTCTGTGCTTCCCGCATCCCGCGGATTCCTGCGGCCTTCACAAGGTCATCGGTCCACCTTGTGGAAGGCCTTCCAACACTACGTCTTCCGGTACGCGGTTACCACTCCAGAACCTTTCGGCCTCATCGGCTATCTGTTCTGCCAGCAATGTGCCCTGCTCATTGCCAGTTTAAGTTTGGTAATTCTTCGGGCTACGTCGGTTACCTTGGTTCTCCTGCGGATCACTTCAATATTTATGTAATATTCATAAACATAATTTTTTGTTCATATTTCTTTTGCGCAAAATCGAAGTTTTAAAGGAAAACACTTTAGAGGTCAAAGTCGAACACTTTAGAGTAGTTTGTAACTTTTTTAAACCAACATCTTTTTACAAAACAAGGTTTATCTTCAATTCCTATGCCGCAATTTAAATTTAAATTCGTACTTTATTCCGACAACGTTAAAGTTCTAACTACATAAACCGGCGTTACACCCGCATGTAAGTTGTCAACAACTGTCGGAATAAAGTTCAAAATGGCGGACTGGGCTTAAACAATTGCAAAAGATTTTTTTAAAGTTTTCGTTGCTGTTTTATCAGAAGAATACTATAATATTAATAAGTTTTTAAAAGAACTGGCACACTTAATAACAGCGTTGTTGGTCGCAAGCGCTACTGCCAAGCATGAGGTCTTGGGTTCGATTCTCGGGTCGGGCAAAGTGTTATTGGGTTTTGCCATTTGGAATTTTCTCAGTAGCAGCCCGGAGTCTAGATTTTTGTCCGTTTGATGCCAATAGGCTCGCCTCCTATTACTTGGGACTTAAACATAACTGGTGATATGTGGGTTTACTATATGAACACGTCTGCCCCACCCTTTGGGGAAACAAGGCGTGATGTTATGTATGATTTGTCTGCGCATGATAACTGGGTAATGCGCATGTGTAACATTTGTCTTCTTAGTTCTACAATAGGCCGCATTCATGTAGAACGCTGGTAACTCGCGCCGATAACCAGCGATAACGCGTTGACAACCAGCGATAACGCGTTGACAGCCAGCACTTGTTGGCGTGCAAATGCTAGAATATCGGCGCGGGTTACACGTGATCTAAATGAATGCGGCCTTATGGAGACGCGTCAAGATAAGCTTTTATAAGTTTAATCATAGAAAGGGTAGGGTCGTTATTTTTTAAGTATATTATGTTCACCTATAGGAAGATTTTTTTCGTTTATGTAAGCCTGATCAATCTCTAAGTCAATCAATCTGCCTAGCCAACTATGTTAGGCTCGGCTTCCAGTGAACCAGTTGCAGCTGAATACCAGTATTTTACATGGAGCGACTAGCTATCCGACCTCCACAACCCAGTTACTGGATAAAAGTGAACGCACACTTATCCGAGCCGAACGCGTCGAACGAATCAAAGTCAACGAGAACTCTAGGAATGGTCTTCCAGATTCGGATGATTCGACGTGGGCAGGTGCGAGGTTTCATAGAATTTAATATAAAGAATTCTAAAATTCATTCCGTTCCGTTCGTTCGACGCGTTCGGCTCGGATAAGTGTGGGTTCACTTTAACAGCACGACACCCTTGGTAAGACGCATTGTCAGACTTGGGCTTCTGACTACCCGTAACGACTGTCAAAGATCTACGAATGACAGCCGGGACCAACCGCTTAACGTGCTTTCCGAGGCACGAACCGAACTTTTTTTTTTTTTTATTACGGGGGGAAATCCTCATGGATGTCCTCCGCCCTGGGGAGGGTGGAGGGGTCTGTCAGACTCTTACTGACTAAAACCACCCCGGTGTTCCGTCTCACACTTGCACCGGGGATCACGGGATCTAATGCGACTTCCGCGATCCCCGGCTAGTGCCGGCCCGCCTCTGCGGGCCACCTCGAGTTAGGGGGGAGTGAGGTGTTAAACTCCCCCCTTACGTCATTGAGAGGCGCGCGTGGAACACTACGCGCCGCCATCTCGGGTCCGGCACGAACCGACCTAGCTTAACCTTCGATCGATCCGTGTTACTGTTATTATTTAGCCGCAAGGCCCTCATCAAAATCAATCAAATCTCTTGAGTTTTTTTTTTCTAAATCGAGCTCATACTCCCTCTAGTTATCATAGACTAGCTTTTGCCCGTGGCTTCACCCGCATGGAGGTCGGAAATAAAAAAGTATCCTATGTCCTAACCCAGGTCATGGTCTACTCATATGCCAAATTTCATTCAAATCCGTTCAGCCGTTTTAGCGTGAAAGCGTAACAAACAAACAGACAACGTCACTTTCGCATTTATAATATTATAGTTAGGAAGTTAGGATTCACTGTTAACGTCCTTTCTCAAAATTGTATTTGTTTATTAAAACACAGTCCCTTCATAAGTTTTTTAAATTTCTTAAAATTAAAGCCGACAGACTGCAGACTTCTTCAAACTGTTGATTCAGGGAACACAATCCTTGTAACGCGATATTTTGAGGGGAACTTCTTTTTTGTGCCGGCCACTTGAAGGGTTTGGTTTCCTTGCGATTTATTTGTTTTTTTTTTGACGAGAAATTGTGCGGTACGTGTTTTTAATAATAAGCTTCTGGAATGTGACTGCCAGTATATCTGTTAAATTGAGGTAGTTGAATAGTACCTATTTATTTATTGGTATATTGGCGTGTGCTAGCTTGCGTTAGGCAAATAATAATTTAATAGATTTTTTTGTGTTTCGTAATGTTAATTACTTTGCATAATATTATATAGAATGAAGTTTTTCTAACTGAACAGGCAGCTGTGCTGCTGGGGAGTTTGTTGCTCCACTTCTTCTTCCTAGCTGAAGTACTAGGAAGTGGTGAAGGGCGGGCGTTTTGGCGAACAGTCTTATGTAATTTTGACGTCCGAAAACTGCTGATTCTCAGCCTAGTTTCAATAAAACACTTCTGTTTTCATTTTCATGGTTTTTGAGGTCGTTGGTAACAAAACTGAGGTCAAAATAAAAATTCAAGATGGTGCCACAACAAAATACATAGCCCAATGCAGACATGGCAGTTTTTTCGCATTACTTTCACACAGACGTCTTTCGCGCTAGTGTCGTTCATGCAAGTATCTTTCACGCAATGTCTTACGCGCAAATGGTTTTACACGCAATTTTCCTTTGATGAATAACACCCAAGATACGAAAAATGCAAATTTTCAGTTGCGCCATCTTGAATATTAATTTTTACCCCAGTTTTGTTATCAACGCCCTCGAAAACCACGAAAACGACACTCATGACGAAAAATTTTCAATTTTCATTGGTTCCATCTTGAACTTTGATTTTAACTCCATGTCTTTCGCGTAATTGGATTTGCGCATGTGTTCCTCGCGCAAGTGTCTTTCGGACAAGGGTCTTTTGTGAAGTGTCTTTCGCGCAAGTTTCTTTCGTGCTAAAGTCCATTCGCGCAAAAGTCCATTCATGGAAATATCCATTCGCACAAAAGTCAAATTAACAAACCATATTCACAACACCACACTGCGCTCCAAAATACAGATTACCGACGTTCGTCAAAACACAGATTACCGACGTTCGTCAAAACACAGATTACCGACGTTCATCAAAACACAGATTACCGACGTTCGTCAAAAAGTCACAAAGTTGAAGTGGGACTGGACTAGCCCGGTCTGCCGCATGTCCAAGGAGTTGTGTGCTGAAATAGTCACTATGTGGAGCCCTAACACAGCCAGTAGGCGTCTGGCAGACCGGCCCGTAGAAGACGAACAGTAGTCCACATTAGCTCTGGATCGCAAGAACTGGATCGCAAGAACTGGACGTCATGGAGAGAGGCCTTTGCCCAGTAGTGGGACTACACAGGCTGTCAGTAACAGTAGCAGTAAAGTATGTAGATAGTGAGAATTGTCTTCAGTAAGTTGAAAGGAAGGCCTATAATCCCCTCTCTGGCTTTCTTCATCAGCTCTATTACTGAATCAAGACACGAACAAACTTTAACACGAACATATCATATCAAAGCAAAGATGATTAAAAAGGTAATATCTTGCAGCACCTTACACCCCCTTCACCCCTCAAACATGTTTTGTTTTCATTTAAAGACATCACAACAATAGGGCGTGGGTAGTGGGGGAGTATATATTAGCAGATATGGGTTTCCTATATCAAAAGGGTTGTTTTAACTTTTGTTACAAAGGGGAGCTTAGCTTCTATGGGTATGATGTAAAGCAGGTTATATTGAAAGTCATTTATGTGGTAACGAGGAAGAAAAATAAATAAACAAAAATTAAGATATAATTATAATAAACAGCTATCTAATTACGCAACACATTTTTGTAAACGATTACGACAAGTTGTTTAATTTTGACAGTTCAACAACATTCATTGCGTTATTTACGTCGTCGAGCAGATTTTTTTTCGAACTTATTATGCAATGGATTAGCAATTTGTTTCAAAACGATTCAGATTCCGTTTGATCGTGTATTACGCAATTAGGGTACTGATCACGGGATTAGACACCTAGAAAAAGTGAAAAGTTAGCGTAGGGGGGTCACAGTAAAAAATCAATATGCCCAGCCTTTTCCTAACTATGTTGAGGTCGGCTTCCAGTCTAACAGGATGCAGCTAAATACCAGTATTTTACATGGAGCGATTTTACTGCCTATCTGACCTCCACAACCCAGTAACTGGGTATTACGTACCCCTTGGTAAGACTGGTTGTCAAACTTCCAGCCCGTAACTACTGATAAAGATCTACGACAGCCGGGACCAATGGCTTAACGTGCTTTCCAAGGCACGGAGGAGTCGCGGTATGAGTTCACAGTATAAAACTTAAAACTGGCATGGTTAAGTAACTCATTACATCATTGACTCACAAAAATAAACGTAAATAAGACGGCAGAACCCCACTAGGCACTCAATTTCCGCGTCAAAAAATCCACCGTTCCAAATAACCTAGCAATAAAAAGAAACAATGGCTCCAACTTCAAACATCAGACAAAAGGTAGATTATTTTTTTCTACAACTCCGATTTTCCAATTTCAATGGGGAATACTGAAAACACCCACGTAAGTACGCTTTAATTTGTTTGAACAGCTGATATTTGCAATCAACACAAATGCATACAATTTATAAGTCAATATAAATGAAACAATTTATGTTTGTAATTATTACCTTAGTTTACAATATGTTCAAATATTATTATGAAGTAAACAAGTTTGTACCCACGTAGTACAATTTTTTTAGATAAAATACAATAATGAATAAAACATGGGAGTTCATAGACATTGTTTTATCAACAAATGACATGTGTTTAGACACATGTTATTTGTTGATAAAACAATTAGTTTTACTATTAGAAAAATAAATAAACGCTTTAAAAGTATAATATGTTTTATATCGACTTCAATACAACGATTCCATCGTTGTGTTGTTGTAACCAAACATTCACGACAGAAAATCAATTAAAAAAACATAACCCTGTTTTTGCTGTCGCAAAAAATAAAAAATGCAGACTTCATGTAAACTAAATTACATCAAATATGTATGTATGTCGATGTATTAAAACTTATAAATTATATAATAACATTTTTGAACCCATTTCCAGTTTCACTATTAAAAGGAGTAGTCTGTAAAGTGGGTTAGATATTTATGTTTGTTCACATTAGGTCTCCCGAATAAAGACAAAAATATACATACATACATATTTTATTTTATAAATTCAGTATATATATTTTTTTATATAACCACTCATACTACAAAAAAAAAGACTTCTTTCCCAAGCTCATATGATTATCCCTTCAAATGGTCCCTGCACACAGACGAACATTACTGCTTACCTCCAATCTTCTAATACACCTTTACTCAGCACTCATGTTTGTTCACACAAAGGGAATGAAACGAAAATATTAATAAAACCTCTATATATCAAATAAACGGACAGACGGGGAAAGGGGAATCAACATTAAGTATAACAAACATCAAACAAAAATGTTTTGGTATTACGAGATAATACGACGCGGTTTGGTATGGGGATGTACCGAGTACTTACGAGTTATAAAATAAATAATATTTATATAAGTGAAAAAAGAAAATATAAGTATATTTTCTTTTATTAATATACGTATTAAGAGCGTTTATACTGAGAGTGGGCAACGTCGCAAATAGCTGTCAAATATTTCGCTGTTTTGATTAATTTGACAATATTACTGTATGGAAATAACAAATATGGCTAACTAGTGAACTAGTATATGAATAATGAATTGCAATTATAACACTGAATTTGATGTTGCAATCGTTGTAGACAACCGTTGTATAACACCGAATATTTAGTCTTAGATGTAAAAAAAGTATTTTGAAACTATCCAAATGCTTTTTTTACACCTTAAACTAAATATTCGGTGTTATGATATTAATTATTGCTTTTCATAATCAATATTCTAGTTCACTAGTTAGACCCATATTTCTTATTTACATACAGTACCTAATATTGCAAAATTAATCAAAACAGCGAAATATTGGTCAGCTATTTGCGACGTTGCCCACTTTCAGTGTATACGCTCTTAAGGCGCTGTCAGTGTCGTGGAGGCGATCGGCGGCGGGGATCTCTCGCGTCCGGCCCTGGTCCAGGCCGTGGTATGGAGCGAGAGGGCATGGGAGGCCATCACTCCTTCTGCGAAGCAGTAATGCTCGCGAAGGAGGAGGCAGAACGCGTGAGGGAGAGGCAAATTTCGCGCCCTCACGCCCCTAGCCGCCGCAGGAGACGCCCTGGGCGTCGGGAATCGCAGGCCGATTCCCGGCCACCGTAGGCGCGGGCTTGCGGACGGTGAGCAATGGGTAGCTCGCCGTCCGATAAGGACCAGGCCCGGGTCGACGACGCGTTGTGTTCCACGCGCGCCTCAAAGAGATGTCAGCAAGTGAAGGGGTCCGATAGGACCGATGCCTGCCGGGGTTGCGGGAAAGTCCGAAAGGGATACCGTGGCCCCTGGCAACGTACAGGCAACGGAAGGAACACGGGTGGGTTTCAGTCAGTAAGAGTCTGCCACGCCCTCCCGCTCCACCCAGAGCGGGAGAAGTTATTTGATAATTTCCGACCCATAATAAAAAATTTAAAAAAAAGGCGCTGTCAGTGACAAATCGTTACGATGGACGTGCGGTTGACCTTATTTTTGGTATAAAATTGGATAATGGTTGGTTGTTTTTTTTTTTTTGTTTGTATGTATTTTAGTAATGTGTGAAGTTATGATACAGGATTAATACAAAATAAGCAAGATATTGAAATAAGAAAATTCTTAATAAAAAGGCAAGTTCAGCAATTCGGTTTCAATGTCTTGTTATCTGTCATTTTAAAAAGTAGTTAATGCGTTTGGTTAGTGTATTGCGCAAGCAATTATCGATGTGTTTTCTTTTAATAAAACGTGGGATACGTAAGTGACGAACAATATAATACTTATATAAAAGAAGCTGGGTGTGTCACCATCTTTCTCAATTTTCGAGGAACGCATCTCGTCCGTTTGTGAGGAAAAGAAATTAGATGGATACTCCAGCCGCATCTCAGTCAGGTAAGCAATGCTAACAAAGTACTGATTCAGCATTATTTTGTCAAAGAAATAAATTGAGCTTATCTTTTGTTTTTATTAAATGTTTTGCTATGTTAAATTGATGCCGACAGAAATCGCAGGGAATTGAGAATCAAAAAAGAATTTTATTGGTAATTGAGTAAATACATGAATATAATATGAGTACATACAATAAAAGTAATCATTAATTTTGATTCCCCATGATCCAAAACTTTCCAATAACTTGCTATTTGATTTAGTGCCTACAAATTTGCTCGATTTTGACGGTCAACACGTGTTTTCGTAGGTACTGTTTTGTCTAATAAAGTTAAAAATGTAAGTTCCAAAAATCTCTAATCGGTCTAAAACTGTGTTCGCATGCCTGTACACTTGCAAAATTATAATGGCATGCGACGACGGCTTTACCTTGACCATTTTTGTACCTGTGTCTTGATTTCTGTCTGAAATATTGTCTTGTTTCATACTTTTTAGAACGATTAGAGGTTTTTCAGTAGTCGGGTTTTAGTTTTTGAACTAGCTTTTTATTCATTTTGGGGTTATAATTTCGTGATAAAGTATTTGCAGAGACTTTAATTTTTTTTTCTACGCGTGATCTCGCATCGTATAGAATTTCCGTACAATGCGAGGTCAGCAAGTGAAGGGGTCCGATAGGACCGATGCCTGCTGGGGTTGTGGGAAAGTCCGAAAGGGATACCGTGGCCCCAGGCAACGTACAGGCAACTGAAGGAACACGGGTGGGTGTTAGTCAGTAAGAGTCTGACACGCCCTCCCGCTCCGCCCAGAGTGGGAGAAGTTATTTGATAATTTCCCATCCAAAAAAAAAAAAAAACTTTACTGGAAATGTATAGCTTGATGTGTAGCCATATGTACAGCCGCACGTAGCACAGTCTCACTTTTGCTTGTTTTTAACTATTTAAACATATTCATTTACTTAGACAATATGATATATTTACATATTTATAGTGTGCTCGTCAAGCCCTTTCATTTGATACCGAAGAGAGGTAATTTTTTTTTAGTTCATAACGTTTTGTCATCTAGAGGGCGCCATATTTAATTTATTTTATGTGTCATCACAGAGCCTTTAACCAGCGGAAGATCGAGACGCTTCCAGTAATACCAGATTTGTCAAATTATGATCAGCAGTTTAGAAATTATGAGGTAACAGATGAACATACATACCGGTCAAAATCTTATCCCTCCTTTTTGCTTTGCCGTAGTCAGGTAATAAAGAAAAAACACGTCCTTCAAATCTATAGGCGCTTAAAAATGCACATTTTAATAACATACTAAAAGAAAACATTAATCCCAACGTAACTACCAAAATTAACCTGCAACCAAATTCAAAATTCATAGTCAATTAAAAACACACATTACGCGGACAAAGTATACCTACAGCAGCAATGTACGATTGTCATAAAGCGAAACGAGCGCTTGTTATTAAAAATTCCATCATACGGAATTGCCTGCAGCACAGTTTGACGTGGCCAAGGTCATACAAAGGGGTTTCTCAGCTATTCAGTAAGTGTATTGAGCTGAATATAGAGGTTGATGAAAGCGCTGTTTTGGTGAAAGTGCATGTTTTATGAATGTTCATAATTTAGTTATCTGGAGAGGCTTTAGTTTAAGGCCAGTGCTGATGAATTGTTTATTCATTGAAAGTCGATTTTTTTGTTAGAACACCTTCTCTTTCTACTCCATCATAATTGTCTCCTACATTGTTGATGTAGCTTCTTTTGCCACACAATAGGGTCAGTTGAAAACCATTGTCAGGCAGTCCAGTTGTCTGGTCTGGGGCCTTATTATGAAGTATTAATACCATCATTATTCCACTACGAAAAAAGGATGGTGCTAGCGGCCTTGTCTAGCTCCGTCTCTCACTTACACTGGAATAATGGTGGCATTAATATGTCATAATACGGCCCTTGGACCTAGTACACCCGGCAGGCGCAAATTATCTTTTTTGCTTCATCATGCGTTTGTGTCATATAAATGTTTCTTTCTGTTACTTCAATCTATTGAAAATCAGTTTAGAGGCACAGTCCTCCTTGATTTGTGTTATATATAGCTCTGCCTCATGCATGCACCCTTCCCTATTTTGTTTTTAATTTTATTCTTCGCCATTTCCTTTACGAATTGATAAAATAGCCTCTTGCATGGGTTCCACGAAAACGACTTTGGAACTCAACTATTCTGAATTTCAAGATGAATTAGAAGGTCTAATGAAAACCGCTATGAGAAAGTACTTACATCCATGATTTAGATGTCTGGCGCGCCCATCTAAGGTCATGCCAGGTTCTTGTATTGTAAAACCCGCTTTAATAAATTGCTTACATATTAGAAAATGGCCTTAATGCATTTTTGACATTGAACAACGGGGTCGGTAGTCCTAAATGATAAGGCTGTAAGAGCAATTTTCAATTGTCCTCTAACACGGTTTGATTCGTCGACCCTTTCATCTAGTTTTTAACAGTTGCGACTTAATTTTCAAATCAAATCAAAAGTCATTTATCCAAATTAGGTTGAGAACCAGCACCTTTTGAATGTCCATATTACATAAGACAGTACCGTTAAACGCCCGCCCATCACCCTTCCTAGTGCTTTAGCTGGGAAGAAGAAAAGAGGGATCTGTTCAGTTAGAAGAACTTTTTTTTTTATCACCTCTGTTCAAAAAGAGCTAGTTTATTCTTCGTAAACAGGGACGAAAATTGCTTTTTAATCCCTAGGGACTAATAGTGATTTGAGTTTGGAATATGGATATTGTTAGTAAAAGTTCCAATCACCAAAGCGATCAATCATTAACGTTGTATGAACAAGTAACAGGCTGGCAAGAGAGAGAGAAAGTGTGAATTTGGTCAAATTGTAAATCCGAGATGGCGGCTGTGAAAATTTAAAAATTTTTCGTCGTGGGTATCGTTTTCATAGTTCTTGGGGGTGCGAAAGCCGATGGTGAGGTCAAAATTTAAATCCGAGTCGTTTTCATAGTTTTTGAAGGTACTAAAGTCGATAAAGAGGTTAAAATGTAAATTCTAGATAGCGGCCGCGATTTATTTTTTTTGTTTTACGTCACACGCGAGAAAGAACTTCTGACGTATGTTTGCGATCCTGATGGGGGTCGGACCGCACACGTTTTTATTTTCTTATAGAGGGTGATAAAAAGGCAGAGTGTTAACCTCGGGAGCAACACTATTTTAAGCTCGAGTGATGGACTTTGAATCCCCCGCTGCGCTCAGTTTTCTACTGAAACACTCTCGCCTTAAAAATAGTTGTTCACTCCCTAGGCAAACAATCTACTATTATACATAGTATGCAAATGAGGTTAACATTACTAAACAAAAAAACAAAACATTAAATTAAATTTTTCATATATTTATTTATTTAATTAAAGCACACAAATGTACAGAGGCGGACTTAATGCCATAGGCATTTTCTACCAGTCAACCTTTGGCTGATGCGGAGACAA
The DNA here is from genome assembly GCA_949128155.2 of Xanthia icteritia. Classification (NCBI taxonomy): domain Eukaryota; kingdom Metazoa; phylum Arthropoda; class Insecta; order Lepidoptera; family Noctuidae; genus Xanthia; species Xanthia icteritia. Next base: position 4,645,269 of record OX421943.2, read on the forward strand.
ACAGTGGTAGGTGCAATAGCGAGAATTGAGGAATCAATATTTATTTAAAATATAAAGATATACATAATATACCTATTAAAAACTATAAATATAATAATCATATACACCTCATTTTATATAAATGTAAGCACAAATAAATACACATAAATATAACTATAACTAAAACAACTAAGACCATCAATGGGAAAACATTACCGTTGTGATGATACAGCCAGCTTCTTGCGAATGTGCTCGTGAACTTTAACTTTTTAAAGATAATCGGTTGGTCGCCATCCTGATTTCCTGAGGGAGCGCATTCTACAGAGAGATAGACTAAATGAAGAAGGAAGAGTGAATGAAGTCTGTGCGGTGAGTGGGACATTGAAGAAGACGATTGTGGGATGAACGTAGATTTCTATTGTGGTTGGTGCAAATGTACTGAAAGTGGAGGGGGAAGAGGGAGAATCAAGAAATGAAAACAAGGTGGTCAGCGCCCTTTGCTCTCTGCGCTGACGTATGGGCAGCCACTTTAGAAGCAACCGATGCGCAGAGACATGATGAATGCAGTTATTGAGAAGACGGTCAAGTTTGTCGAGAAGATCAGCATTCAGGTCATAGTAGCACACATCACCATAATCGATGATAGGAAACATTAAGGACTGCACAAGCATTGTCTTGGTACTCGATGGTAATAAATTATTCAATAGGTACCTACAGAGCCCGCAGCGTTCCAGTAACCTCCTAGCTTACCCTAGTGACTTGAGTACGCCAGTTCAGGGTACTATCAATGCTCAAGCTTAAGTCCTTCACGTCACTGCTAAAACGAACGATCGTACCATTGAATGTCGACAATGTCGGCTCACGCCAATAAACCAACAAAAACATTGAAAATTATACTTAAGCAGAAATAAAAACGTAAACAGAACGTACGTGTGCAATGCTGGATTATGTTCATAAAGCTTAAACTCAAATTAATTACTAGTTAATTAATAATAACAAAAACATGATCAGTTAGACCAGTCATCACAAGCAGCAGCCGTTCACGAGCATAACGAAAAGATCAGCCATTACCTCCTTCGCCATATTTGAGGGAAGTAGGCAACCCGACCCCCGACGCTACCGCAAGCAACATCTAAGGTAGCATGACGAACTTGCTGCCGGTTGCTCAGGCAAGAATAATATGATCAATTGTCGAGGTCACTATGCTAACCACATAGTGCAATACAACTCATATTAAAAACCATTGTAATGCTAGCCACACACGTAACGATTCACTTGCGTAAATTTAGGCTTGCGTAAGTCTAACATGACGTGTGTTGGAAGAAATTTGCGCAAATTTCTTCGACGCCACCTGCTAAGATCCTCACATACAAGGAGTATGTAAGGATCGTAGCAGGTGGCGTTTTGATCTGTAGTTTCTGCCTGTGCCTAACCCCATGGTAAGAAGACGTAAGATTATTTATGTACTCATATGAATAGAAACTGTTAAAAGTTAATATTGAAATAACTTCAATCTCTCTCGATCCTTTGAAGATTCTAATAAATGAAAGATGAATAACTAATTCCAAAACGCTGTTAGATTTTCTTAAACAATATTAGAAATGGAACCCGTTCTTTTGTCAAAGTTGTATATAAAGTTAACGTTTCAAATCCTATTACCCTTTGTTAGAGGTTAAAACTTTATAGAATAAAACTATTGAAGACGGGTTAATTAAGGCTTTGATTATAGAGCTTCTAAAAATTTGGGTGAAGATTTGAGCCGTAGGTAGCTCCGAGAAGTCTAGGTTTATACAAAGATCGAGGTCAAATGTAGCCCTTTTCATTAATGAGGGTTTCATGGAAATTCACGCCACCAGTTGACGCTACTTTGACAAGGGTTCTTCCATTTCTGCAATGAATAGAAAATATATGATGACGTTTATCATTCGTTTCATTCATTCGTTCATCATTCAGTCACGACTAAAAAAAAATATAGGCGCTGTGACACTTTTGACAGGTGCCCGGATCTGACGTCTCAGTGCTGCCACCTAGTGTACGTCATTTCAGAAAACCCCCATAAATTAACTCTTCAACAATGAACCCATTGACAATTCATGGGCAAAAGCTAGTAAGTATTAAAACTAAGCAAAAGCATATAAAGTCGTTTTTCGTGTCTAGAGCGCGTTGTGTTTTCTAAAATACGCTCCAGATTTTTATATAGTTTTGATCATAATTTAGAAAATTTTATCCGGAAGGGTTCTGTCTAAAAAGAAAGAAAAAGAAAGAAAATACGTTTATTCTGCACAAACAAAACGCACATTTAAATAAAATAAAAACACAAAATACACATACAAAAGTAGCCAAAAGCCTCGTATTCAGCCAACCAACAAACGCTAATTATAAAATTGATTAATTCATCGGTTGATGTCAAGGCCACAGACAAAGACAATATTGCGTAATTACTGTAGTCTAGGTTATAATACATTAATATTAAAGTTACATATAATAAAGAAAGAAATCTCCATGTTTTGTCAAAACCGCGCAAAGCAGGGGGCGTATTTACAATCAAAAATAACTGCAAAAGGCGCGGTAATGTTTTGTTTTTTCTTCACAAAACAGTCTTCAAAATCCGAGATTATTGAAAAGTTCGTGTTAAAAAGACATAATTTTTATGGCCATAATTTACCTACTTCTCATTTTTATTCAATGAAAAATTTCACATGACTTTAATGACAAGGATAATTATAGGACAATCCTTTGTGTACCGGACAATAAGATGAGATGACCCGGCAGAATATATGACGTCACATTTTATCAATGGCACGTGACCACTATTGGGAGGGACATGTTTACAGTCGACCGCGTAGCGAATCAATACGTTCATGAGAACCGATTTCCCGAGTAATTAACTAACTTTACTGTCTGTTAAGGTCTGTATTAAATATTGGTGGTAAACAGTCTTGTCAATCATGAACTTAATGAGGTAATGAGGCATTAAGGTACATCGGGGTTGCGGGAAAGTCCGAAAGGGATACCGTGGCCCCTGGCAACGTACAGGTAACGGAAGGAACACGGGTGGGTTTTAGTCAGTAAGAGTCTGACACGCCCTCCTGCTCCAGCTAGAGCGGGAGAAGTTATTTGACAATTTCCCACCCAAAAAAAAAAAGGCACTAAGGTACATACAAGTCCGTAGCCAACTGCAAGCAGCAGCAGCAGGCGACGTGTCGCCGCGATACTCTGGTTTCTATGGTATTTCACTGTTATCGAGGAGTCGAATTTCTATGAAGTCGTCTGCTGCTGCTGCCTGCAGTCGGCTACCGAATTGTACCTTTATGTTGACTGTGCTAAGGATAGTGGTCTTCTTTACTTAAATTCCTTGTATTGAATCCTCTTTTTGAAATCATCTAGGTACCTCAGCGAATGTACAAGTATCTCCCTTGTTCTTACATGTATAATTTCAACATGAATGATGTAACCAATATTTTGTAACAATATTATGATTTAAAAGAGTGTCCGTGGAGTTTCTTGCCCGTTCTTTTCCATAGGAACCAACTACGCTTTGGAATGGGCAACTACCTTCTTATTTCCGACTGAGTGACCCCTTGACAATTCAAAAGCCTGTAAATGGTTTAATTGCTTTGAGTTTGAATTGAGTTCCCGGACCCCCGACTTATATTAGTAGTAGGAACAGTGAGGTTTCAGTCGGTAGGAGTCTGACATAATCTTCCGTTCTCATAAGATGGAGGGTATCCGTTAGGATTACACCAAACCTACACCTTAAATCAAACTTAACTTTTGTAGATAGGTATACTAATGACTAGGACACCTTTGTCGACTGGCAAACGGACATACAGACAAAATATAAAGAAACGCCAAATACAAGACTTATAGACTGAGTTCCAAACGTCGAGATCTGAAGACGAACAAAAGTTTTCAATATCAGAAAACGAGTTATGGAACCGAAATGGAATTGGGCAGGACACCTGGCAAGGCGCAGTAATGACAAGTGGAGTAAGTCAGTGACCGAGTGGCGTCTAAGGACTGGAAGACGAAGTGTCGGTCGTCCAGCGGCGAGATGGGCGGTCGACATTGTTAATACCATCGCGGGTTGAAACTGGATAAGGCAAGCACAGGAGCGTGGGGATTGATACAAGAAAAGAGAGGCCTATGTCCTGAGGTGGATGAAGTGGGGCTGTGGATGATGATGATGAAATACGAGATTGATTACTACACTTCATGTATCTCCAGCCAAAAAGCTAAACGACTGTAACCGGACTACGGAAAAATAAGAGATCTAAAAAGTACGAAACAATAAAATATTTCAGACAGAAATCAAGACATGGGTACAAAAATTATCAAGGTAAAGCCGTGGTCGCATGCCTGTATATTATGTGGGTGCCAGGAACACCTACAAAATTATAATCCAACATATTAAGTTTAGGGAGAATTTATATACCCTATGTTACCCGGACCGTTATTACAAATCTATTGATACCTCATTCATCAAAATCGGTTCAGTAGTTTAGGCGCTACAGTGAAACATACGTAAAAACAAACACACATACATAGACTGCTAAAATCATAAATCTTCCTTTTGGCTTTGCTGCTGTCTGTCTGGTAATAAAAATACTAATTAATAGACTTAGGTCTGCCTATTTCTGCCAAATAAAGTTTTATTGAGTGTCAATTAAACTGATCAAAGAGTCAGTCCAGTTGCGGTTATCACAGAACGCTCAAAAGCTTTTCTAGCGCACAGATTAATACAGATAGTTCACTCCGCAAAAACATTTAAATAAAAAACGACTCTTGCTACGACACAATAAAGTGCAATTTAGGTCGCACAGCGCTAATTAGCTACAGTTTACCCATATTCACCTAGAAGTTGGCTCTCTTTCTATCGCGTAACTCTTATATCTTCTGACTACGTTACGCTCACTGAATTGACCCGACAAGACGAGCCCGCCGCGTACCCACTTATTTTGTAGCTTCATAGGTACCTAAAATGCGGAGTGCGCCTTCTGTACTATTCTGTGTCTAGTGAAATTTACTGAAATACGAGTATCCTATAAGAAGCTCTTATCGTCGTAAACATTATAAACTGTGAAAGTAGTTCCCATCAATACGCCGCGTCTTAGCGAGTGGAAGCACGCGCGGCAGTATACATCGAGGCACTGATAACGTTACCTGCAGTGGCTGCAGCGCTTCGCTATAAATGGCCTGGACACGGCGACATGTAGCTATTGAAATGTATTGCAGAGTAATGCAATAACAGAGGTCGTTTTTCAGTTTACATTACATAAGTTAAGCAAAGGTACTGTACCTATAGTACCTACCACACGCATTTCATCAGTTATGGTGGCAGTCATAAATGTTATAGAGGGTGACCTATTCATCATTATCATCATTGGCAGCCTTGTTCCACCCACTGCTGCAGCTACTGAGAAATTCTTAATGGTAAAATGTTCTGTGTATACCTATGTTCACAAATAAAGATTGATTGATTGATTGATAAAACCTTTGCCAACCCGAAATTAGAATCTTACGTTCAGCAGTAGTGCTTGCAACCACTAGAGGCAGTCAGTTAGTTTTAAGCATTGCATGGGACCTACCAACAGCTCTTATCACAGTATTATTTTAATCGCAATTCAGTGGGAGAAAGAGATAAAGCTCTACAGGACGTATAGCTCCATCTCTTCCCTCACTGAAGTAAGATTAAAATATTACTGCTTTATGAGGTAGTGGTAGGCCTCAAGCTACTAAAACAATAGAAAAATATCTACACCTCTATACTTTCATTATTCTCTATACGGGGTCGTGTTTATAGGTGCTATGTAAGTCAATTTGTCGTGGTTGCAACACGGGCATCGTGGTAATCCAGTTCAAACGAGATCGATCTAGTTAGGTGTTAACTTGTTTACCGGATTAGACCGCCTTGAACCGCCTCGAACCACCTCAAACTGTTTAACACCGGTGCCCAGGTGTATAGAAAGACCTCTGAAAATAGTCCACTAGGTACGTCTTAGCAGTTTCTAACAATTTTCTATTGAAGAAGTTTCTGTACAGGTTCTGTTAGAAATTATATTATTATTTGTTCTGGAATTAGTTTTTGAGGTTACTGTTGTATTGTTCTTAGTTTAGAATTGTTTAATGAGTTTCTGAGTTCTTAAGAGTTACCTACTGATAACTTATAAATGCTATTTGTGGGTCCATTTATCAATATTGGCACGGGTATACGTTTGGATAAATATTATTTATTATTATTGGACCTAAGCGATAAGTAATTTTTATTCATTGGGCGGTGATTTTTCTTTTAAATACATTTTTTCCACATACCACAGACAGTCTCTTATTTACCTCAACACAAGAACTATAAACAAAAATCTCTTGGACCATAAGTTTTAATAAACCACCGGTATCTTCAAAGCATAGTTATAGCTATCACATAATAGCTTTAAGGCCATAAAACTCAAAATCGCTTGGCACGTTCCAAACAAAATACGTGTGTGTAATAAAGAAAATCCACTTTCAGTTATGTTTTATACCACTCGGTAACACTCCATAACGTTTGGACTGGATCCTTACAAACTTATCACTAACACCTCTTCAAATAAACCTTTTCGAAATATATTCTTTACTGCCTTCATAATAAGGATCATGATTAAGATTTTGTGGTTTTTATCGACGGTAGATTTAAGGTGGTGGAAGGTTCAGCAAATTACTTCCTCGGACTTCGGAGGTGACTGTTGACCGGCCCCTATGTTCGAGCGTTTTTTTTGCTATTTAAAGAAAACGCTTTTTATTTGGATGTGTGAATATGTAGGTCCTGAAAAGAGGTGTTTTGATTTTCCTCGCTGTATGCTAAAGGATTGAAGATTGTGTGGGTACAGATAGTACCATCCACGAAGACGCACCCCACTCTTCTTCCTAATCGCTTACAGTACAGTAATCGCGTTAAGGAAGAAGAGTGAGACGCGTCTTCGTAGTACTATCTATTCAGATGACACTATTTATATCTCGATGGTCCTATCTCTTTCATTAACAATATCTATTATCTTGTCTTGATATCTTGTTTTCTCTTGATGGGTGAGCACGTACATCTTTTTGCAATGGTGGAACTCCGTACAGGTGATAACCTGGTAAAAAAAATAAGTGACCTAGGAGAAAAATCCACGCTACGGTACGGACAACGTTGCCTTAACCCTGTGAAATACACTTATTTATAAAGACCTGCTATTATTTCACTGCAGAGCAAAAACCTCTTGTGATATAAAAAATTAACGCGTCATGAAAACCACACTTGCTCACTGTTTGAATTTCAGACAATGTAGAATTAGCTTTCATGTTTTTCTTTCATCGTTAGTAAATACGATCCAAACAAAATAATACTTGCCAGGTCCGAATCCGTAAACACGAGCTCGAGAAAAGGGTATACACAAAACTTTGGACAATTACAATACTTATGCAACTCACAAAACAGTCAATGAACTCAAACCGAATCGATCACGAACAAAAACTCAACAAGTGATCAATAAAAAAATAATCTAGAGAAGTGTTTGTTCACCCCTCGGTTTGAATCGCTCGTCAATAGTATTGATGCATCGGGGATTCTATGGTAATGTTCCCATATTTGTTCGTACCTCCGGATTTATGAAGGGAAATAGTTTTTACGTTTGAAATGGAAACAGCTTTAACAGCAGGTTTTTGTACGGTTATTTGTAAAAAACTAGAGTTAGTACAAGGCCTTACAACATTTGTTGCAGTTTTTGTTGTTGTTACAGTGTTTAAGAGGGAACAGGGCGTGCGATTCTCCATACAAATGTATTCTCCTTTTTTCTTCCTGAATAATGCCTCTAGAGCAATCTTTTTTTTTTCTGCATAAAATCAAGGTCTGCTGTAGTCAGGTCCCTGTTATTTCCTTTTTTTAAGCAACTTATCAGTAAATAAAATATGACCCACCAAAAATTTTAAACATGCCACATTTTTACGGCCGTGATTAGAGGAGTACCAGACAAATTCGATATATAAGAACCTAGACGTACTCTTTCTTAAAAAAAATATGTAAAAAATATTTGAATCGGCTTTGTTTTCGAGGTGAAAAAAGGGGAATATGAAACGTCGATTTCATCAATTTTTTTTCTGATAATATATTTGGTCTGAGCTGTAGCTATCCCTATCGCACTCTACGGGGGCAGACTTGAGGTAAGAAGTCGGCAATAGTTTCTTCAAATACCTATTTTCAAATTCCTCGCAGCCCCTGTTCCCTCTTAATTTGTTTTCAAAACATGATTTGTTTCAGCGACATCTAGTAAAACAGTGAAAAACTATTTACTTATTAATTCCTAGCGACTTCTCCCTGCTCCGCACGGTTTTTACGACTTGACAAAAAAATGAGATTTCTTTATTATATCTAAGTTTAATATTAAAGTAGGTATTAGACACAGAAACCTTCCGAAATAAATCCTCTAAATGATGGTGGAAATCGCATGTAAATCCGTTGCGTAATTAAACATGGAAAGCTAATTTTAGTTTATAATAACTAACTACCTACAAGAAATATAGAACAACTGATTGACTTATGACACATTTTTTTTTCCGTTTTTTTGTTTTTCGTTTGTTTAGTGACTAACCTGGTGTCAGAGTTTTAAAGCCGCCCATGGGCCTCCGACTTAGCTCCACATGCCGTCGAGAAATATCACTCAGGCATGCCGGTTTCCTCACGATGTTTTCCTTCACCGTTTTTGAAGCAAGTGATTATTATACAATACGCACATGAATCCGAAAAGTCAGAGGTGCGTGCCTTTGGTTCGAACTCGAGACCTATGACTTGGCAGTCCGACGGTCACACCACTAGGCTATCACTGCTCTTGAATATGCTCTTGATTTTTCAGTCGAACCGCTATGACTCTAACTATAATTTTATGAATATAATAAATTATAAATATTATAAATCCTAACTAATATTATAAATGTGAATCTAAGTTAGCTTGTTTGCTACGCTTTCACGCTAAAACAGCTGAACAGAATTGAATGAAATTTGGCAGACCATGACCTGGGTTAGGACATAGGATACTTTTTATCCCGAAATTCCCACGGGATCGAGACTTATGCGGGTAAAACCGCAAGGCGCAGCTAGTATAATATAAAGTAAATTAGCAATAACAAATGCGGTAATAACTCTAATACTATTTCGTTACAACCATTTTCAATTAATCCTATTAGGAGGGACTAACAGTGTAACAGCCCTCTATATTTAGAAGCGGCCATTTTCAGAGGCGCCTAAAACAAGAGTATAATGGTAGTTACAGTAGGAACTCGATTACTCGATCGTCACAACACAGAGTAGATAGATACAGAAGGTTTACGTCCTTATTTTTAGTTCAAAGCTTCAACTTCCGAAATTCGTCAGTGTATGGGGACATTACAAAACGCCGTTTTTTTTTTTTTTGCAAAAATCACACAGCCCTAACTTTTTACCTGCCTCGTTGAGTTGGATTCCTGGTTCGGCAACCGTATCGCTTATATCTCACTAAGACACCATGGTGGCGTAACCATGGTCGCACTGCCAGCAAAATATAAGGTCCCATTTAAATAGATGGACAAACTTTTAGAAATCATTTAGACCACCAAAATAAGGACAACGGTAAAAAAAATAAGGAAAACGCATTAGAATATACTTACAAGAAAAATAAATCAGCTAACGAAAATACACTATCAATATTGGTACCCAATGCGATTTATTATTTTAGGTCAAAATAAAATCACTTTAATCAGTGTTTTTTTTGCTTGGATATCTTTGGTTAGACGTACTGAACGCTGTGTTAAAATTTGTCCATCTATTTTAATGGGACCTTATATACACAGCCCCTATGGTTGGTATCTTACCTGGCGTCCGATCGGTTACGCAACCAACTATAGATACATTTTTGTCGACCATGGTTGTGCCGCCACTGGTGTCCTGGTGAGACAAACCTTATTGGGTTTTTCCACTAGGAATTTTTCAGTAGCAGCCTGAGGTCCTGATTTGTGACCGGTTGGTGGAAATAGGTTCACCTCCATAATATATTGAACCTAAACATAGCTGGTTTTTCAGATTATCTGAAGCACATACATCTTTTATGGGGTACTGTGTTAAATGTTACAACAAAATACCTTGTGATATATTACAATTAAATGAAAGAAAATGTAAAACTCATATTAAAAGTTCACTTTGTAAACAAGCATATAGGATTATATCCAAGATAAGAATGCTTGGAAACATGCTGGTCCTGCTCCACAGGACAATTTAGAGTCTAGACAAAATCAAACTGGTTGCTAATTTAATTGTATAATTTATTTATTTTTTATCATTGATTTTACATTCTGTGATTAGTTGAACTCACACACTTACTTATTAGTATTACTTGTTAAAATGTTAGGAATATCGTATAATTTTACAATTTTTGTAAATATGTGAGCACCATGTATCTATCACATGTATCTGTCATTGCTTAATTTTTCATTCTTTTTACCTATCGTGGTATAGTAATCTTATTATAGGTGCATTGTCTTCACATATAATAAATGTATACAAGATATTGTAAAACATATTGAAAGAGTAACTGTGCGAGTACGAAAACTACCTTTTGGAAGGGGCGACTAGAATCAATACTGTTTTTTGTAAATTTTGACGTTCAAAAGTGCCTTTTATGTGCCTAATTAAAATAAATGATTCGACTTTGACTTTGCTGATTAAATGCCTACTATATACGGCGGCGTGATGTAGGTATGTTTTTACGATCTGTTGTGGAAGCTCTGTGTAGCGTCTTTACTTTGACGCGGTAATAGCTTTTCTTTACGACTATAGTAAACTTCTCTGCGCGAATATTTTGTCTGAGAACAATAATAGATATGAAATACGAAGAGAATGTTGTAGTAACTCAGTAAGTGTTGATAAACTCGTCCATTGTAGGTAATGTCGTAAAAATAGTCATAACAAAGTTAATTTTCATGATGAACTGACTCGTAAAGGAGATTTTCTTTTGTTGAGATACTAGTTTTGAAGTGTTTTAGTGATTTATTTTAGTTTTATGTTCAGTAATGTCTTTCGTGTAGTAAGAAAAGAAGATCTGGATACTTTCTTTTGTAGGCCACATGAATATTTGTTACGTAAAGTAATCAAACTAACACTTCTAAATTCCAAACAATCTCAACCGGTGCAAAAACCGTACCGATATTTTTTTTACGTAGCAATAATCAAAGGCAAAGTTGCCTTAAAAAAATCATAACGAAGTAAACAGTGCCATGTACCTAAACCTTGATCAAAACAAATTGAGTCAGCGAAAATTGAACCGATACTTTTGAATTATAATCAGAGCCACCTCAATCAACTTCAACGTCGAAATATAATTTATGGCAAAAAAAAAATGGCAAACGAGAGTGGCAGCGAAGAAAAATATTTGGTTCAAAGCAGAAATTTATTTGACGAGTCTACATTAGGACCTATCCTACTTGTAGTGATGTTTAGACCACTTCTTGTCGAAACAATATCATGTTATACCGCACGCACGCACGCTCTATTTACATTCTGAACGTCGATATATCGGACAGGCCGGAAAATAGCCCAACCTTCATCATTTCCTAGTATAAGCTGGGGAGAGCGAAACATACCCCCAACACTACTTTTTATTATCATGAAAGCTCATGTCCATTCAAATGTCATATTATTATCAATCGTCAATGCCAATATACTGACTGCATACTGACAAAATCTTCCGGTAAAAGTGTCGATATTGTGTCATTTCTATGTAAAAAACGGTAAACAACTGTAACTCTTGAGGAAACCTTACAATCATAAATATCTTCCAGACATATCCGCTGTTCATAACAAGGGTGTGTCTTAGTTGTCACATGTCACACGTGTTCGGTTGGACATGATCGTGAGATATACAATGCAGATAGAGGGTTAAGTTTGTATGCCGTTTTTATGCGTGTTTTTAATGGTATCCTACAGTCGGCGGTAACAGTTTGCCTTTGAGCTGGCCTCGGGAGTGTCAGCCAGCTTGTATTGTTTTATTACCACTGACTTGCGGCCTACTGTACATTCACGTAATCATAAGTTTCTTCTAAAGGGAGATTAAAGGGAGATAAACACTGCATAACGCCAAGATGCCATTTGCAATTCCATTTTCAAAATGCGTTTTGCTTTGAAGTTGTTCACATATCTCACAGATACTAATAAACATAGTTTTGTAGTCCGTTATACATAGCTTTATGCAGAGAAATATGCTTACGATGCGAATTTCAATGCGGTGTAATTATATTCAAGGGGATTATTTTGTGAGACTTGTTGTTGACTTCATGTTGCTGATCGATCGATCACTCAATCTGTTCTCACAAGTCCAGTTGCTAAGTTGGCAATTATGACATCAAGTTTGTTTAATGAAGCAGGTATAGTATCATAGTCATCAATTGACATTTTCTAGTACTTTTCGTTTGTACTTCATATAACTAAATTAAATTCTATTTGAAAGGCCCAAGGTGGAACTGTAAAAAATAATGTACATTATAATAATAATAATACCTTCGTAAACTAATCTGAGACAGACAGCTAGCTCATCCCGTTTACATAATTTCCAAAAATGCGCTTAATAAATACTGAAACTCATTATGATGCTGTTTTTAGGAACAACAATTAATTGTTTTATTAAGTCTGTTATGTCAAAAGTTATCTTAAAATCTTTCCCTACCCTACATCCTTTAAACATAGAAAGTATCATACAAGCAAAATTCTCTACTCTTGACACAAAATATCTCATCTCCGTTCACCTACATACGTTACGGAATACAAAAAAAAAGACAAACTGTAGAATATCAGACGATACTATATTCTTTAAAAGCCGTCGTCGCCCGCCAGGGTTAAACTTAATTTGCCCTTCTGATCCAATTTCCGTCGGGAACGCTACCCCCTGATTATTGGAAAGATATACATCACCATCTTTCTTTCACTAGACGTCGGGCTAACAGTGAAAATGCTTGATAAAATATTTTTCACTTGGTAAAATTTATTATTCGAATCGAGACGGATTAGTACGTGGAAGTTTTTGATTGGTTCGTTTGGAGTGTTGGCTTTTTTGGGATTCGTTACCTGGGTTATATTAAGATGGAAATATTAGGATCCTTTTCTTTAACGGATCGTGACTGGTACAGATCTGATATTAAGCCATCTCATCTGATCTGATAGGTCTTTTGTTCTGCTTTTATACTTTAGTACCTACGACAAATTTAGGAAAAGAAATCTGAAGCATTCTGTAACACAAAAATAAAGAAGAAATACACACAGAAAAGGCACTAGCAACTTTGTTTACGCTGTAAATAGGTTTCCAACTTACTTACACATGACAGGTCACAAAATATTTTCCATAAACATTTATATTTCAGCTGTTGTTGTTACCCTAAAAAAAATACTTAAACGGGGAAATTTTTTATTTCCCACATCGACTTTTTGAAGGGTTCCGTGATCAATGGTGTGTAAACATTTGTTTGAAAGCCTTGGAAACCGGTACGGTTTTTATGAAAATTTATAGTCAGTAGTTCCCCCTGTAAATTGTGTAAAAGTTTATGTAAACAGGCGTTTGTGTATTACAATGTTAGGAGTTACTTGCGTGCAATTTGTTTGACAAGAAAGATGGGTAACATGTCTGTTTGGTTCGGCGTTTTGTTATTTTAAAGTTGAGTTACGTGTTTTGTTATGTTGTGTTGTTAAGTTTGTTTGTTTCCCTTTAGTGAAATTCTTTCCGGCTTGTTACCAACGATTTTGACTGACGGAGTGGGCTGTAATCACCACGCGGGCCCAGTGCGGGTTGGTAGACGTCACATGTCATCGAATTTTTGGTTCTAGGACATTTGTTTCTTCACGTTGTTTTCCTTCACCATTTTGAGAGTAGTGGTGATGAAATTATTTACATAAAGTAAAGCGCCTGCCTAGGTTCGAACACACGACATACAACTCGTAAGTCGGGGCTATTACCACTGGGCCACCACGGCTCTCTTCAACTTTTTTGTTGCAATCTTGCGTAACACGTAAGCCAAAGTTTGGAATCTGAAATGGCGTGTCATCAAGTCATAAAAAAAGAAATACATACACATACATACATAATAATCACGCATGTAATCCTCGACGGGTTAAGCAGAGATTTAGGTATAGTAGTTTCACCAACAATAAAAGAATATTAACTTTAATTAATGCGCCTAATTTTCAACCCTCGTTTTACATAGTTATATAAATAGAAAGAATACTCTTTATTATGAGCACCGTAAAAAATACAGATATAAATGTATTTTTTTTACATAGGGTGACACAATGGGCGGTCTTATCGCTAAAAGTGATCTTTTACAGACAACTATTTGATAAAAATAAAATAATAAAATCGTTTATTTATAAAAAGGGGCACGTTTACAATAAGTAACTTAATAATTAAAATAGAGCACAGTTGCTTATTTGCCTGAACTAGGTTGAACCTGTGTTTCAGGCTAGGAAGTGCATAAATACTTACTTAATGTAATAAATTAACAATGAGTAAATAGTATAAACTAAATTAAAATTAGGTAAATCAAAATAAAATAGCATGTTAAAGTATAAACTAAATTAAAATTAGGTAAATCAAAATAAAATAGCATGTTAACAATTCTATTTGCAGACAAAAAGTAGATCTTCTGTTTGTGCATAATCTATGGCTAGTAAATATTCAAGTATAATTTTTTTACAGCTAAAGTAATTTAATTTATAAATACTAAGTTTTCTATTTAATCTATTGTACAGAAATGGGCCTAAGAATGTAAAAAATCTTTCTACAAAGACATGTTTTGAGGTTGTATTAGATGTGCATACTATATCATTCCGTCTCTTGTTAGTATTGTCAGCAGTGTAGGTAAGCATGGTGTGCTGTTTTAATACTAAGTGCATAATGAAAAGTTGGCGAACAGTCAGCACGTTGCATGATTTATATAGCAGATCTGTGGGAAAGAAAAAGGGATGGAAGTTTGCTACCTTTAAAATGATGATGATGATGATGGATTAAAGGGAGACCGAGTGACAATACTGCAGGTATTCAGTAGTTTTTAGTTAATGCTACAAAAACTCTCTCTTTAATCAGGCTTTAGTGTTGACCTGAGAAAAACGATCACAGAATATATTATTTACGTAGCTAAGTATCTAGCTGCGATAAATTGCGTTAGTCAATAGAGGGCTTCGGATTACTATGGTACCGTACGATTTATTACACAAGGCACCCGGTACTTTATGGCAAGCACCACGAGGTATTTACTCCCTACGTACTACTTAGAAGTTTATCTTTATAGTTCAAAATATTGAACCAAAAATATTATTTAGTCTGATAGTAATAAAACTAATATAAATATTGGCCTTTAAAAAACTGGGAGTAACGTATTCGCAACCGGCGTGCGTGTATGACCAGATGTATGAACGTAAACGAGGCAAAAGGAGTATGTAAGGATCGTAGCAGGTGGCGTTCTGTAGTTTCAGCCTACATGGGAAGAATGCGTGAGTTTATGTGTGTATGTATATGTCGCAGCCATCTGGTTAAATTAGCCAGCTAATTGGACGCCTAGGCCGTTTATTATACGCCGTCATCAATTTGATCCTTAGGCCGATAGTTAATTGAACTAGAATCATTCAACGTTTAACAACTTGGCGTTCAAGTTTCATATTTAACAAAAGTCAGCCCTTTAAACATGACTGAACGAGACTCGGCCAACTGATTCAAACGGTAAAAATATTTATGCGAGAAACTTGGAAATAGCGCTCGCACAGCTCACGCGCGGTTGGTCACATTTCTAACGTAACCTAACCTATTTCACCCAGTTTAACTAAATGACTACACGACATTCAGCCATCTGGTTAAACGTTGCGCTCAATGACTTGGCTAGTTGTCCTTCAGCTATTTAATTGGATGCTGGCGTTTAATGAACGGCGTAGGCGTCCAATTAGCTGGCTTATTTAACCAAATGGCTGCGATATATACTAGACCTGAAACAATTTCTTACGCCACAGAATATTAGGAGATTTATTTGCTACCAAGAAAATGTATTCACGAACAAAATGAATTCCACTCCAAAGTCATTCCGTAGTTGAGGGCTTCCCAAAAATGAAGGACGTACTATTTGGTACAATGCGGTGTATTAAAAACTTTCTCTTCGCTCCGTCGCTTGCTCACTCCATGTTTAACTTTTCGGCTTACACTCTGTATTCAATGATTTACACGAATTGGGGTTCCAACTTGTCGTAACTTTTTTCAGCTACAAATAAAGCGAGGAAACTACATTGTCAGAAGGTTCGTCCATTGTTGCTGGCGAACACATTTTAGTACTCAGGAGTGAATTTTTCCGTAAGTTACGTTTGGTAATTGATTTTTTTCTCAAATTCGTGCGAAAATCGTCGCTCGATCGTCAACCTGGCCTACGGGCGTCTTTACAATTGCCAATTCACGGTCTAACCAACCAAACGGTCATCAATTCTATGGCTAGCGTCTGTGGGCCATTCCCACAACAGCTTAGTTCTGCCCCTCTTCTGGGAATTATCATTGACATTCGGGTCTATACAGTACCTACCAAAGACAAAACAATTCAAGTATTATATCTAGTTGCCTACGCACGCTTAGCTAAATCGAAGAAATCAAACTATTCTCATCACGTCCACAATAATAGGGTATTTCAGCGCCGAATATATACCTAAGAGAAGATCCTCGCGACACAATCAGAGCAATAAAAACTATACGTAATGTTCAATCTCACGGCTTTGGAGAATCCAAACCGAACATCATCTATCCGCCCTGAGGAAATTAAAGATTCTATCCGTGGCTAGAACTTAATCCCTCAGTAATAGTAAGCCAGAAAATTGCAAATTAAAAGCAGGGCACTGTTCTTCAAACTACAACTCTAAAGTCTCTGGTTCAAAGTTGGGTTTTCCTTGGGAGCGAATCGTGAAGATACAAATAAAAAGCTTGATCTCACAACGAAGCGTCTAGATTGGTTCAATTAATTAAAGATGCCTACATCGATGGCTTTATCGAGAAGTTATTATTCAGACGTTCTAGTGACACGTTGGGAGAAATAATAGTAGCGACTGCGTGTAATGAAGGAGGGAAACTGCTTTTTAATTACTTTGATGTACGTAGAACAATCATTGAATTTTTTAATTCAATATTATTGTACTATTGAGCTATGAGGAACAGGAGGAGGTGTAAAGTTCACTCATCTTCTATAGAAAAAGCAGGATCCTCCGACCAGACGGGTGTCGTGTCTGGCCGGCAACTACCAAACGATTGATGTAGGGGCAGTTATATAAATATGCTGATCGCGCGGTAAACTCTGTTTGCGCGATACAGAATTTTGTGTGATATCAGGTTTTTGTTGCGTAGTTCGCATGGGGTGATATAGAGGAGCACAGTACCATTATCACCTCATATACAGTCTAAGAGAAAAAAGTATTTTGATTATTATAATTAAGGCGTATTTTACTTCTGGGAAAGGCGTCTATTTTACAAAGAAAACTCTTGTTTTGAGGGGGCCAAATCAGAGTTATTTTTAGGTATATAATATTGTAGTACTCGTTATGAGAGCCATATTCAGGCATCTACGTTTATTGTTGACTGTAAACGAGTATCAAATCTAAATGGAGAGCATCCACTGAAAAAAAACAAATTAAACTTTTTTTCGCGAAGCGCTTTCAATCTGTGCAAACTACATAAAATTTATTTTAATAACTAAACAAATAATTGGATATGAGGCGCCTTTGAGCGATGAAAAACGGATTAATTTATTTTTCAAATTGAAATCGGGTTGAAATCTAAATTTCGTGAAGCACGTAGTTTGAATTCAAATAACTTTCATTACATTCCAGTCTACTGCTATTTATGATTCAAAGAACGGACTCCCTTTTCCTCTCACAAAGTTGGAGGGATTGTCGACATAAACTTTAATAGAAAAATGTCTTACTGGACCAGTTCTTTTATAAACAAGAATTTTCTTTGAACGCTTAATAATGCTGCCAAGGAGTTAGGAGGAGTTGCACAGAATTTTCTAATCCAACCAGTGCCTGTCGTCTTGCCACGTTAGTGTATGTATGCATACCCCTTTTGTCTAACCAGATCCAAAGTGATGGAAAAGCGTCTCTTTTCGGCGAAGAAACAATTTCTATCTAAAAGGACCCATGCTTGCTTGTAACACCATTCTGAAATCATCTCTTTGACACTCATCCAGCTTCATCATTCAAATAACCTACACAGATGAACAGCCTCACCCAAGCATTTTAACAAAGTCCGCTGCTGAGTCTTCGCCTTCATCGGTCCTTCACCAGGTTATCCAACTTTTTCTAAGTTGAGTGGACGCCTATCGTGATTTTTATCACGCTAGGGATTTTCTTTACAGCAGTGGCTCAGTGCTCAGTGGCCTATATCGATACACAAGCTGGTTCAATAAACCGTAGCCTACTCTACAATGATATTTATTACTTACAGTATATAGTTCCAGCAATTTCACGAGCTTGTTATTGCATTTGGGCATACATTTAGCATGGTATAACTCACGTCTCCTAAGTTTGGTCATAAACCTAACTGGTTGGCGACAATGATGGCCCTATGGGGAGTTCCAAACTCATGTGCTTTAGTAAGGACATAACATAGTTTGTGGGTCGTAGAGTTTTAGAAAATGCGGTCTTAGAAGTTTAGATGGCGCCCAACATGGGACATTTGAACTCAAGATCGAGAAAGAGGATGTCTTTGAGAGTATCTGTTAGTTAGTGTTAAAGCTAAAATATACTTGGAGAATGTATTTTTTTCATATTTGCTGCGCTGCTGGGGAGTTTATAACGCCACTTTTCTTCCCAGCTAGAAAGAAGAGCGGGACTCTCTTATGAAACTTAGACGTTCAAAAAGTGCTGATTAACAGGCAAATTTGAATATTGATAATTTTGAATTTTAATTTACTTATTATTTAGTTAAATTCTCGATTAGTTTTAATAATAATATTAACTTACTGGCTACGATTACATTCCTTATTGATCCGAAGAGAAACCATAAAATTATAAAAGCACATGAACGAAGAAAAGTCTACTTTTCCCAACTATATACTTCAACAGTTTATGCAAACTGTTATGCTTGTTTCTGCGTACATTTTCTAAAAGTTAATTAAGTTTTTCGACTCTAGCACTGGCTACTACCGCCATATCTACCAGCTGTGGTCGGTTGTAGTAATTCTAGTACTAACATTATACTGTTCACAGTTGAATGTTCAACGAGAGATGCAAAAATAGGCTGTTAAAATTCTTTGGAATGTTCTTTGATTCTTTCTTTCAGATGTAAATTGAAGAACTGTTAAGGTAAAGACTTTTTGCAACATGGAGTATGGCTTTGAAATGAGGTTCTTGGGTACAGCAGGACAATTCTTTGAACATGTTACATGTATGTGATGGACAGGAGGTACCTTAAAAAAAAAGTAACAAAACCAAATAAAAAACCAACTTCGTACTACGCTGGGCAAGCTCAAGGTCAAAGTGTTCTTAAGGTCGATCGTTTTCGATCGTTCGACATTAAATTAAAATAGCCTTCACGAGCTGTACCCAAATGTTAGTCCTACGCAGCTGTCAAATTCAAACTCAACGCCGAACGACGGCACCCGTTCACGAACATGACGCATGGATTAGCACCATTCAGCTCAACCATTTTGAAGGGAGCTAAATGATCCAACACACGCGCCACAGCCAGCGAGACATTAGAGTGAGCATGGCATACTCTCAGCCGCCAGGGCACATTCAAGTCAATGAAAGACATACCCAGTACCTAAATGGTAGCTTTATAGTCGTTACATAGTACCCACACATGTGCCATGCAATTATACAATGCTAAGACATTGAATTTATACAATGCAAAGATAGTTTTTAAAATCTTCAGCAGCTCCAACGGTATTTTCAAATGCTAATCAATTAGTTTATGCTTGTGGAGCAGGACCAGCGTTGAGCCAAGCATTTTTATCAGCGATGTAATCCCCCAACTTATTATTTATTTATTTATTTATAATAATAACCAACTTGAATTTACAGTTTAACCACACATACAAGTTATTGGTCTGTAGATAATATGCTTGACTGCATAGTGTGCGTTTAATATAAGATTTAAATTTCGTTTCATTCAGTTGAAGTATCGTATCGTATCTGTAAAGGTCGCTTTAGTTCAAACGAGCGAATGCACATTCTATCCCCACTCTACCAAGTTCTTTTTGTGTAAACAGGGACAGAACATTCGTTCATTGTTCTCTCATTACTAAAATGTTCTGGTTCTATGTTCGTTTAGTCAAAACCCACCTTAACGGGTCTGGTTGTCCAGGCTGACTGGCGAATATTTTCAATTTATGTTAATGTTCACTAACTCAGCAGCAAAACAACTTTGTGTTTCGCAATGCCCTGACGGGGTCATGTACAAAAACCAAGAATTAATCTATTGTTAAATGTGTGATGTGCATGAGATTAAATAAATAAAAAAAAAATAACAACGGTATGAACTTTTTTATGTTGTTTCGTGCCAAAACGAGACATGAATCTCTATCCATATTATTTCACTTTAAATATACCAAAATTATCCATACAACAACATGCCTCCATAAACCCAACACGCACGATTTCACCGAGCACGCTACATGGTTATACCACATAATAAAGGGCTCATAAAATCTCCGAGTGTTGAACAATGTTATCAATGTAAAGTATCACGTAACGGGCGCCATCCTAAATTTTCGTGCTGTCGGTACTGACGGTGGTACACTGAACGGAATTTCGTTCTCGATAAAAACAAAAAAATGTATTTGGAAAATTGAGTTAAACAGAGTCAGTTTCAATCTATCTACGCCACTGCACATCACAACATCACGCCTGTGTTCTCCAAATGGTTAAGCAGAGGTGTACTTATAATAAACACACTTTTCGCCAGTTGTGTTTAAGGGGTATGCGCTAAGGTAGACCACGAAATTCAAAATTTTCTTTCATTTTTTTGCAATTTACAGGTCAGTGTCAGGTTATATGATTATTAAAATATGATTCACGACCGTAACAAGTATGGCTTTACAGAATTATAATCATTAGAATCAGCAATACAACTCTTTAGTTAGAATAAACCTGAAATATCATGATTTCATGAAATAGTCATTCAATAGGATTACATGAACTCAGAGAGTTGTATTGATGATTTTTTTGATTATAATTCTATAAATAAACATTTGATATGATCGCGAATCATATTTAGATCAACATATAACCTGATACTGACCAGCAAATTGCAATTTGTATTTCGCGGGCTACCCTGACGCTTTTGCCTTAAGTTCTATGTAACGAGAGACGAGCCTCTTGCCATAAACCGGGCCCCGGCCACCATATTAATACTTGTGTAGATAATGATTTCATAAACTATACTATGAAAAGTATTCTAATGACCAATACTGTCCTTTTAAACTATACCTCCCAGTCGATCATTATTTTCAGCTAGGTTTCGCTTTTCGCAAAAGGATATAAAAGAAGAAATGAATAAGTATTTTTTGAAACATTTTATATTTTACGTTTTTGTTACTTGCTGAATTGACCCAAGAAATACAGAAGGGACCATAAATATTACCAACAGAAGTTAAACAATAACAAGACGAATTTAAACTTGCAATTGTTATTGTTTCAAACAGTCAGTAATTTAAAATTGTTCATCTCATAACTAAGTTGTTTTTATTTACCTAAAATTCGATAGCTTTATTTCCGGTTTCATTCTCACGTAGCCTTTATTATTCTTGTTTTAAAAGAAGGTCTGATAACCTACTGACCTAAAAATTTAGATTACTACCTTTTGTTCAGTACGCTAATAGTGATTAGTGACGATTAAACTCTATCCAGACCCACGAAGAATAAATATTAAGTAATAACAGCCTGCCACTGTCCCACTGCAGGGCTTCTTGTACAGAGATGGCACTGCCTCTTCTGATACAGAGATGGCATGCATAAGTATTGATCACCCCGCTTGCTCGAGACGAGTTGGTGATTTCAAACTTATTTATATATACGTTTATATGTATATATATGTCGCAGTTAGATGGTTATAATGGTATAATGCTATATACCGTAATATAGTTATATGAAAGCGGTTCTTAATAATAGTGCCCTTTTTTTTTTTTGGGTGGGAAATTATCGAATAACTTCTCCCGCTCTGGGTGGAGCGGGAGGGCGTGTCAGACTCTTACTGACTAAAACCCACCCGTGTTCCTTCCGTTGCCTGTATGTTGCCAGGGGCCACGGTATCCCTTTCGGACTTTCCCGCAACCCCGGCAGGCATCGGTCCTAACGGACCCCTTCACTTCTGCTGACATCTCTTTGAGGCGCGCGTGGAACACAACGCGCCGTCGACCCGGGCCTGGTCCTTATCGGACGGCGAGCTACCCATTGCTCACCGTCCGCAAGCCCGCGCCTACGGTGGCCGGGAATCGGCCTGCGATTCCCGACGCCCGGGGCGTCTCCTGCGGCGGCTAGGGGCGTGAGGGCGCGAAATTTGCCTCTCCCTCACGCGTCCTGCCTCCTCCTTCGCGAGCATTACTGCTTCGCAGAAGGAGGTGACGGCCTCCCATGCCCTCTCGCTCCGTACCATGGCCTGGACTAGGGCCGGACGCGAGAGATCCCCGCCACCGACCGCCTCCACGAGGACACGGCGATGCTCTGCCCAAGCCGGACAGACCTCCACCGTATGCTCAACCGTATCCTCCGGGCGATCCACGCAGTGATGACACCCGGGCGTTTCCTCCCGCCTGATACGAAACAGGAACCTCCCGAAACAACCATGTCCGGTGAGGACATGCGTTAGGCGGAAGGTGAGGACGCCGTGGCGCCTCTCTAGCCACTCCTCAAAGAGGGGACTTATCGCCGCAATAGTGGCGTGCCCAGCACTGGGTTGCGACAATCGCACTCTCCATGACGCCATGAGATCCCGCCGGAGCTCTGTCCGCTGTGCCGCGATTTCTCGCGGAAACGGAGTTACGCCCCGGCGTTTCGACTCCTCGCGCCACTCCCAGATGTGCGCGAGGACTTTTGCCTCCAGATCCCATGGCGGTAATCCAGCAAGGAGGTTCGCCGCCTCACCGGAGACCGTGCGGTATCCCCGAACCAGCCGGGTGGCCATGACCCTCTGGGACGCGTTCAACCGGCGGGCTGGCCGCCGCCTCAATGAACGCGACCAAACCGGTGCCCCGTAAAGGGCCATGGACCGCACGACCCCCGCGTATAGCCTCCGGCAGGAGGCGTTTGGACCCCCTAGATTGGGCAGGAGCCGCTTCAAAGCAGCCCCGGCCCGCTCCAGTCTGGGAGCCAAACGTCGGAAATGCTCCACGAAGTTCCACCGGCTGTCGAGGACGAGTCCAAGGTACTTCATCGTCGACTTGATGCCGATGTGAACTCCTCCTACCGTTATTTGGGACCCCAGCGGTGGCGCGTTCCGAGGACCATGAAAACACATGGCCTCGGACTTGTGCAGGGCCACCTCGAGTCCCAATTGCCGGATTCTGTCTACGATTGTCGCAACCCCGTGTGTCACTAGTTCGGCCGTCGCCTGGTGCGACCTCCCCTGTGCCAGGACCAACGTGTCGTCAGCGTAGCACACGACGCTGACGCCGCTAGGGAGGTCGGCGCGCACCACCCAGTCGTATCCGATGTCCCACAGATGCGGCCCCAGGACCGATCCCTGTGGGACACCGCACGACATCTCTTGCCGGTTCCATTCTCCCTGGTGACCGGGGTAGATGACGGCCCTGTCCGTCAAATAGGCCTCGACCACACGACAGAGGTAGGTAGGCAACGAGGAGGCAAAGAGGTAGGTGCCTCCCTGATGCAACTCCAGGGCAGGGTATTGAAGGCATTGGCGATATCTAGAGACACCGCCAAGACGACCCCACCCCGGGCCACAGCGTCCCCCGTCGTGAGGGCTCGCACGCGCATGATGGCGTCCACCGTAGAGCGCCCCCTGCGGAAACCAAACTGGCTCTCCGCCAAATCCGGCCCCACCCGCACCAGCCGCCCGACGAGGCGGTCTGCAATGACTCTTTCAAAGAGCTTGCCCACCTCATCGAGCAGCACGATGGGCCGGTAAGCGGACGGAGAGTCCGCAGGGCGCCCCGGCTAATAATAGTGCCCTAATCTGCGACTAATTTCGACGTAGCACTCGCCGGCCGCTACCGCGGCACCGCTCAATTCGCTCGCTCGGCTCGCGCATACTTGGTCACAGTTTTAACCTAACCTATAAGTTTGGAGTGCCCTAATAGTTATATTTCTAGATCTTGCTCGTATCATAGTTATATTCCTAGTAAGACAGTTATGATCCGCTTTCATGTAACTATATTATGATATACAGCTAGATCCCTAGGGATAGAGCTATATCACAGCTACATACACTACTAAAAATTGAAAATAGAAAAAAAACAATATGATAAGCAAATAAAATTAAGTTATACGCCGCACAACCCACACATTACTTCCCTAACAACCCTCCAATTGTGTCGCTACCCTAGAACTCCAACACGAACTTTAGGGGCGGTTAACGTTACATTTAATTGTTCGTAAAACAAAAGTTTCCGATGCGATAACGTGGAGGGGCACACAAATAACTTACAACTTGTCTAGTGGCGGTAATGCTGAATTTTGCCTGTCGAACACACTTACCGGGGACTGAGTGTCGGGGTGTAAGGAGTAAAGTTTGGGAATCGATATTTTATTCTATAGGGTGGGTTTTTGTGAAAGTGTTATGCTAGACCGGTGTACCAAAGCCTGGAGGAATACAGATATCTAATTACGCCACACTTTTTGTAAACGATTACGACTAATCTGTTTCAATTTGACAGTTCAACCACATTCATTGCGTTATTTTATGAAGTATGTGATTAGCAATCTGTTTTAAAACGATTCAGATTCTGATTGATCGTGTATTACGCAATTAGGGTACTGGAAAGTGTTCGACGTCGTTATGTGTTTTTGGACTGCTTATATGATTACCTAAAAGTGTATGTAAAACCACGAACAAAATCATTTGATTGCTTGAAATACGTCAGTGTCCTCTAAATTGTAGAATGTGACTATGTGCTAAAGCGGCTTTGCACTAGGCTAGCCTCGTGTGCTGTAGTAAAAACTTTGCCTAAAAGTGCTTAAAGCTTTTCTATTGGCAAAATATTCTACCTTCTCTTCAGTATTACTTGTGCAATATTTTCCTAGAAAAGTGTTATAAATATGTATAGCCGTTTATTTTATCCGAAAGCAATAATATACAAACAATGAAGCTTAGTGGCGGTAGTTTACGACGTCATATATCCTCGTGCCGAGTGTCCCGCTATCGACTGATGGGTCGGTGCAGAGTGTAAGCGATCAGCGATTTTTTTAACACTGCAAAAAGCAATTGGAAAAAAGTTTCATGATATTAAGAAAAAGAAAGAAAATTATATTTGACCAAATTGTTCAGATATTTTGGCAAATTTAGTAATAATAGGTAACATTTTAGCAAAATGATATGCCATTACAAGCTGCTTCAAGCACGTTAGTAATGTTATCTAACCGTAGTTTGCTCTGTGGCCGGGTTAAAGTCCACGGCGATGACATCGCATGATTAAAATAATGTTTTACTAGTAGATTTGATTATTGCTGAACTGCCAATCATCCATACCAATATTATAAATGCGATTTTAACATATGTAGGAGCGGGTAAAAAAACTCCATGTTTCAAGGTCAGTTTTCTACAAATACTTAGATCGAGATTGATAAACGTTACCTAACCCTTGGCTAAGCTTCATTCCTGTCACTGTCGCACAACTGTCAAACTTCAAGTGCAAGATAGAGACGGGAACATTGTCTAAGCCAAAGCTAGTGCTTTATGTAACGTTTATCAATGTTGGCTTTACTCTTTCTCTTTATCGCAACTTACACCTCAAAAATAAATGTGAAAAACAATTTAATGTATTTTACAACTATCCTCCCCAGTTGTAACATGATTTTTCATTACTCTCGAATACCTCCTCCCGTGTCATAGCTTTATGAGACTCGATCATAGCCTCCCACAGCATTTTATGTTATTTTTTTATGGTTTTTGTTGAAGATTTACTACATTAATAATTTTTTTGGTGATATTTTGTTAAAGTATTTTTTAATTAATATTGTTTATGTATACTAGAATTTCGCATGATCGAATCAGAAATGAAGAGATCCGCAAGAAGAACCAAGGGAACCGATATAGCCCGAAGAATTGCCAAGCTTAAGTGGCAATGGGCAGGGCACATTGCTCGCAGAACAGATATGAACGATAGGGCCGAAAGGTTCTGGAGTGGCGACCGCGTACCGAAAGACGTAGCGTTGGAAGGCCTGCCACAAGATGGACCGATGACCTTGTGAAGGCCGCAGGAAACCGTTGGATGCGGGAGGCACAGAATCAGTCGAAGTGGCGGTGCTTGGGGGAGGCCTATGTCCAGCAGTGGACGTCTTTCGGCTGAAATGATACTAGGCGTGAGTTTATGTTCTTTCCTAAGGGGACAGGCAGAATCCTTACATACGGCTTTTACTTCGTTTATATTCACACATCCTGGTCATATACACGCCCGTTGCGTGTACTACGCACCTGATTTTATTTATTTATTTATTTATTACATTAGGGAAACCAAACAGTAGAATATTAAGCATAAACAGAAAAATCTTAAAATTAAACTTAACAAATATACTACCCACAACATTTTCCACAGATTACTATTATATAGTAAAAACAAGCTGTTATCAAACTTTAACTGTATCAGGGCTAACTTAATGAAAAAGAAATTAAAGAGGAAAAAAAACATATACAATATTCTATAGAAATTCTGAAGACTATCATTTTTCTGAAGACACCAATAAGGTCATTATATGTCTTATGGCGACTGTCGGCCTTGTAAATTCCTTTTGTTAGTTGCCTTCATGCATCCTCTCAACGTGACCAACCCATCTACAAACACATTTGAATTCTATATACATAAACATTTGAATTCTAAAGACTATGCGTCTTTAGAATTCAAATGTTTGTGCGATATATTGAAACCGATCAAGAGTATACGCCGATCGAACTAAATTCGCCCCTAATTTATTCAAATAGTAAGTTAACGTCAAAAACATCAATATTTCTCGTCATCAGAAATGATTGTTGTGACAACCCTAAAAAAACATAAACCGCTTACGAAGACAATATAAATTAACATCGAAACATTAAATAGTTGCTTCTACAGGGTTGCCAGTAATTACCAAAGTTTTGCCTGGAAAATATTTTCATAAAACAATTTCTTTTCATTGAACGCTTTACGCGAAGCTGTTCAGAGTTTCACGTCGGACGGACGACTCATGCTGTAATTAAGTTTGAGCTTTGTAAGTAGTAATTGTTTTTGCAATTAATAGTTGAGTAATAAAAAAAGAAAAGCAGGTTAATTTATTGTTTGAGTGGTGCTGTTGAGCTTTCAACCAAAATTTGTTGTTGTTGACCAGAAGACCAATTGTCGTACTTATTAAAACGTTCACATTCTAGTCGCAATATGTCAAATGTGTCAAAAAAGTTGGTGAATTGATTGTATTTTTGACAGATTGCAAATGAGATGCGAATACGTAATAAAAATTACAGGAATTGCCCCTCTGATTACAAAAGAGTCTCGATTTTCTTTTGTTTTGTTTTTTTTCGGCCTGCCGATCATATGGGTCACCTGCCCCATGGCAAAGCGACCCATGTTCTGCAGAGGACATTTACGGGCTAATGAACTTCTGAAGGACAACATTTTGTATTCATCGGGCTGTAAGCAAATCGGCTCGTTCTCACCCTTTTTTCACAACATGGCTTGTCCTTTTACACATTTTTTTATAATATTTTCCAGCGATTGCAAAGAATCTAAAGGCTTTGTTGGTTACTACTCACGTCAAAGACTGCTTTTATTGTTTTTCCATGTATTTCTTTACTACCTGCATGGCACTGTTAATCAATTAACGTCTTTATTACTTGTTAGCTCAACTCAGGCTACAAGCGTCGTCAACACTTGAATCGGACACATCTTTGAGCTTCCGTCACATATTCCCAACATCTTGGCTCCCAAGAGGCTTACTTTGCCTCACAGGATGACAGTAGATATATATTGCCAATGAATGTAAAGCCGACCTCGTAATAGTTTTAACACTTTTGACAGAAAATCCTAGTACAGTATTTTTATCTCACCAAGTGACGCGCGCTTTACTTGTGGTAACCATGTGTACAAACACGCTGTGAATGTGTGCGTGAAAATAAGTAGCGTCAGCACATAATACACACGCAAACGCGCACATACACACTTCTGAGGTCGCAATTGTCTCGGACGATACCGAGAGCTCCAGCCCTTACACACACAATCACAGCGTATTTGTATACTTGGTAACCACAAGTAAAGCGCGCGTCGCTTCGTGAGATAAATATACTGTAATTGAAACTTCACTAAGGGTTGAAATTATCTAACTGTCACATAAACAAATAGACTTTGTATTTTATGACGTGCAGGAATTTCAACCTTAAGGTGTCATAGTTTCGACCAAAACTAAGGCAAACTTGATGATAAGTATTATAGGGCTCTGTTGAAGTTATGTGTAGTGTTAGACTAAGTTTAGAGATTAGCTTTGTGGTTCTCAAGGGGAATAAGGTTTTGGGTATCGTCGAGGCGTCTTTGTAGGCAGAAGTAAGGGAGTAAGTTAGTAGAGCGTCTGGACCCGCTACCGACTGACTGAATAATAAGTATCTTTACCAACGCCCATCTTCTTTCTGTGGTTAGTTACTAACCTGGTATCAGAGCTTGGGCCTCTGACTTGACTTCACATGCCGTCGAAAAATATCTCTCAGACATGCCGGTTTCCTCACGATATTTTCCTTCACCGTTTTTGAAGCAATTGATCTTGAAAAAAGATCTGATCTTGAAGAAATTGACGCACGTGAGTCCGAAAAATCAGAGGTACGTGCACTGGGTTCGAACTCGAGACCTATAACTTGGCAGTCCGCCGGACACACCGTTAGGCTATCACTACTGTTACCCATACTTTAGTACCGGAGAAACTTACGATACGAAAGTAGGAGCTCCTAATGAAATAATATTAAAAAGAAATTAAAACATAAAAAAAAATATATATATATATTTTTCTCTTCTTGCTCTCACACTCTATGGTCTACATTTCTTTCTCATTTCTCCTTTCACAGGTCTGCTGGAAGAAATTTCTTAAAAAATAAGCACTACCTTTATACTCATAATTATGATTATGTCGTATCTGTATCAATTTTACTGTGTGTACATAAATAATAAAATAAATAAATATGGGGTTCTGTCTCCTTTTTTGGCGGCTGATACCATTTTTCTAGGTTCAATTTACAAAGTAAGTATTAGGTGGCGATATACGCCACCTAATACCTACTTAGCACCGAGCGGAGCCATAATAATTAGGTGCCTGACCGTGACGTCATTATCGAATAGCCTGTTTACAAACAAAACTAAAATAAGCCTTACTGACACAATATTCCCTTTCCTTTATTTTTAGACCCCAAAAGTTTCCATCTTTCGCCAATCTCCTCTAAAAATATAAGCAACCTTTACATATTTACGCACCCAAAATTAGCCAGGGGTGACAAACAAAGGCCCCCTCTAAAAATAGGTAGCTACCCACCTACCTACCCACTTCAAACTTGAAAGTCGCGCTTTGAATCGCAAATGACGAACTGGCACAAGACGGTTTAATTTGACGGAAACAACTCTTAATTAAATGGAAAATAATTTGGGTGCTCAGACATTCAGCTCTGATTGGATTTCACTGCATAGCTTACGACATATTTGAATTTCAAAATTTATTTTACTTGAAATGTTTGAATGAAATCAATAAACGGTAATTACGATTTAAAATTTACATAAGCTACCTAATTTTACATACAAATACCTGGGCGACCGAGCTCTGCTCTGGTGAAAAAAGAGAATGCTCATTTAATAATATAGGATAGTACATACTAATTCCGTGCTCCCATGATAGTAGGTACTTACTAATTCCATGCTGTCATGTCATGTTATTCTAAAGTAGCCATCTTGTTCTAAACTTTGGGCGACCGAGCTCTGCTCGGGTGAAAATACGGAGAAAACTAATTTTCCCAGATACGAGACCTAGCTAGGTCGTATGCCCCCGTAAACCCCTATATTGCAACTTTCATCGAAATCGTTAGAGCCGTTTTTGAGAATGTGATTACATATATATATATGTAGTACCTGGGCAACCGAGCTCAGCTCGGGTGAAAATACGGAGAAAACTAATTTTTCCAGATATGAGACTAGCTAGATCGATTTTTCGCCCCCGTAAACCCTTATATAACAACTTTCATCGAAATCGTTAAGGCCGTTTTCGAGAACGTGATTAAAAATACAAATATTGCTCATTTAACAGTATAGGATATGTTGATAAACTAATTTGTTATATTGAATACGAAAATTAAAGTTGATTTTAAGTGGTTTTTATTCAAGGACTGCCTCGTCTGCTGAACTTGAGGTCCTGGGTTTGATTCCCGGGTTCGGCAAATTGTTATTGGGTTTTTCCATCTGGAATTTCGTAGTAGCAGCCCTGAGTCTGGATTTGTGCCGGTTGACGGCAAAAGGCCCCTATTACATGGGACTTATACATAACTGGCGAAATGTGGGTGTACTAGAGGTACACGTGGTACACTTCTGCCTAACCCTTTGCGGAAAATAGGCGTGATGTTATGTTTATTGAAGGATTATTTCACAATATTGAACCAATTGCAGAGCAAATATTGACTGAAAATAAGATCGTTAAAAATATATCGGAATATCGTATTAATCGACACTGGTCATAGTTATGATATTGCAAAGTTTATATTATGTACTCTTTATATTGGACTCGACGTGGTAAGTTTGTTGTTTGTTTGAGTTGGATAAATAAGAATGACTATGGTATTTAATTATTTTACTATCATGAAGTCATATTTTAACATCATGAACCGCTTCAAGAGCCGACTGGAGAGATTCAATATCTCCAAGGTATTTCATACACACGCATCAGCTAATTGCTAGAGTGTCTAACCAAATAATAATAATCATGACAATAAAATATGGACGCCATAGCTCGAGGACAAAGTCTGTAATAAATTCAAATGAGCGAAGTGTCTGCGAAGCGCCGATAGCAAGAAGTTGTCTGGTTACGTTAGTCTCCAGACTTATTTAAATGCACTGTGAAATAGCAGGTAATATTTAGAATTCAATATTAACGATATTGAATTCTAAATATTACAATTATTTGAAAAATAATTCAAATAATTGCCGGATTAATAGATTTGACTGTGGTAGATTCTTTAGTTTGAGTTGGAGGAACATTACAAACTAGAAGTTTCGTTTCAAGGAGTAAAACAATATACATATTGTTTTACCCCTTGAAACGAAACTTCAATAGAAAAATAGGCTTGTCTCCAATTATAAGCATAAGCATAATGAGCCTATAATATTGCCACTACTGGGACACAGGCCTCGTCTCTTCGAGAGGGAATGGGCTGTAATCTACCTCGCGATGTTTTCCTTCATCGTTTGAGAGCGATGATGAAATTATTTACACAAAGTAAAGCGCCTGCTTGGGTTCGAATCCAAGATCACTCATAAGTCGGGGCCGTTCTACTGGGCCACCACTTCTACGTCTCCTATTACATAACCAATATACTGGCGAAATGTGTGTGTACTATAAATATGAAACGGAAAGTACAGGCTTGTAGCCCAGTTAAGCAGCCGACGAACTCCTAGGTTGAAATGCGAGAAGCCATTGCCAAAAAAAAACTGGTTTGTAGTATTTTTCAATCACTTTATTTCTAAGTCTTAGGCCCGTATTGAGTAATGGACTTTGACGATACGACGATGACACAGTATTAATA
Organism: Xanthia icteritia; assembly: GCA_949128155.2. Classification (NCBI taxonomy): domain Eukaryota; kingdom Metazoa; phylum Arthropoda; class Insecta; order Lepidoptera; family Noctuidae; genus Xanthia; species Xanthia icteritia. The sequence goes on from OX421943.2 coordinate 4,677,203, forward strand.
TTCAGAAACATTATTTTTCACCTCACAATTCATTGTTTTCATAAACAAAAGGTTAATAATAATTATTCTCGTGTCTAAAATTTCTCCAATATTTTTATACGAATATTTTTTTAACAAATACTTTGATTGGCACGTACACAACGGGGTTGGATTGTTTTAATATTCAAGTTATTAAATAGCGATTCTTTTTATTTTTTTTAAATCAAGGTTGCACGTTTTTGATTCAGGTACTTACGTGTGCAATTTCGGCACAATTGTAATTTGATTTATAAATGTGTCTACGATTGATAAAAGTGTATTATAGACAAATAATATGCTATTTTAGTGCTAAATATTAAAAGTGGATAATATGTGCTTGACCAAAAACTGAATTTTAAACCTGGTAAAAAAGATGTGATGAATGAGTAATCTAAAAAAAAAAACAATTTGGAAAATTCATCTACAAGAACATCTTAAAAAATACACAATAAAAACCCAAAATTTCTAAATTCAAGACCTCTTGTTAAATTAATTCTGAACTAATATTTCAAGTTAACTAATTTACACAAAAAATGAAAGAGTTAATCAACGTGTACTTCTTCTAGAGGTAAAAGAGAATTTTAAGAAGTAATCTCGGTAGAGGTTTTTACATGCAAGATTTAACGGTAGGTACGTACCTCAGTTTCGGGTCAAATTAAGAAAAGTTGAACTTTTGGTAGGGTCACCATGACCTGAGGCAGATTGAGATGAAACATAAATTATAATGCTTACATAATAAAAAAGTTTCTCGAATAGTGAGTGTTGTTGTTACCGAAGTTATACTTACATTTGGATTGCTTTAAACGAAATATAAATCTATCTTTATTGTGCTGATATTACGCTTGTGCTGTAACAAATGGAAGGAAAACTTCTTCTTAATCGAAGTCAGAAACAAAACATGATCGAAGTTCAAAACATGGTTCAGTGACAATTTTTAAAGGGCAACATCTTTAAAACTAAACTAGTTTGTGCCGAGTTATCACTTTCATAAGCAGCATGAAAACGATATATTTTTTCGACAAACTTGATAATGGCAAGGAATACCACACGAAAAATAAATAAACCATTTCAAAAGTAGTACTTAAGGACTTTAACTACTAAAGCGCATCGTTTTCAAATCCAAAGTATAAAAAAAAACAACAATAAAATACTTCACCATGTAAACAATATAATAGTCCATTACACTAAATTAAAAAAGATGAAATAGATATAAAAAGCACACATAGGTGCACAAATTTTATTAAATTATGCTTAACATTTTACTAGGACCCTTTCTCATTTCCCTAAATTCCTGGCAACCCTAAACCGCTGTATACCTTGCGGGCTCGCCTAGAATTTAATTAGAAATTTTTCGCGTTGATTAAACAGTGAAGGCCTCTTAATAAACAAGCGGCCGTATGATTGGCGAGTTTCCCTGTTTTAAGCTACAACTTAATCCTCTTTGCCTTTACAAACGATTCTGTCTGTTTTTAAGGTGCTTGAAATTATTTTGGAGATTTTTTCCGTATAGCCTCTTCATAAGGGATAAAATTATTTGCTTGCACTTTACCTTTCACAATTTATTTAATCAGCGCCGCATCTCTTAAACGGAGAAAGAAAACATAGTCAGGGAACTGGGATATTCCAGAACCAAATATTCAAAGACATATTGTATCACCTACCAACTCGCACTTGGCCCGCGTGGTGCACTTTCCCTCTCCCAGAGAGGAGGCCTGCTGTCTCTCAGCAGAGGGAACATGATAGGTTGCTTATGCTAAACAGTGAAGACCTCGCCGTATGATCGGCGAGTTTCCATGTTCTAAGCTGTGATTCTGTCTGTTTGTATGGTCGAAAATCGGATGACGCTTACGTTGGCAGTTGTATTTGATATTCTGCATTCACTCAGTTTTCGACACCGTTAAGAAATATAATTATCAATCAATCTGCCTATCTTTTTCCCAACTATGTTGTGATTGGCTTCCAGTCTATCCGAATGCAGCTGAATACCAGTATTTTACATGGAGTGACTGGCTATCTGACCTCCACAACCCAGTAACTGGATAACACGATACCCCTTGGTAAGACCGATTGTCAGAGCTCTCGGGGTTCTGACGACCCATAACGACTGTCATAGATCCACGAATGGCAGCCGGGACCAACGGCTTAACGTGCTTTCCGAGGCACGGAGGAGTCTCAATATGTATCACCCATCCACAGAAGAACTCCTGCAAGCGTAACTTAACCTGATGGATTGACCCGTGCGGCTATTATTATTTAGTCTCGAGCTCTTTGAATATGATTTTCAATACCGGCTTAAATGCCAGTCCCATTCAAACGAAATCAATCCTTCACCCTATGACAACTAAACTTTATCTACATAGATGCGATGCTTATTTTCAATATATTTCATTTTTTTTCAATTTCTCTTCACCATATTTACATCGCTCCCTAGCCAAGGCTTAGCCACCCTTCTTTTCCCATGAGTATTGTTGTGTGAGCCAATAAGACAACACGTTCAATATCTATCCAAATAAAACTTGTTTTTGTATCATATCTATGGTTCTATTACTGGAAAAAGGAAACACGTGGTTCAGTCTATTTCTATACATAGGTAAAGATATTTTGCTTTCGTCTCAGTAAAGTATTTGGTTTAATGATTTCATTAAAAACACCCTCGCCCCTCTGAAATAATGAAAACAATTTTGTAAAGCGAGTCATTAAAAATCGCTACTGGAGCTGTTAATTGGTTGCATTTCTAGCCAACAAGATAAAGATCGGGGATCGGAGATCGGAGAGAGGAAATTCAAACTCAACACGACTTAAACTCCTTAAAAATCTAACAATGTTTTTAGGAAACGATGATTATAAGAAGATAATAAACTACATGCATGTTACCGATACCTCTGCCTATCCCTTTGGAGAATGCAAAGAAAGAAAACAACAACATTTATTTGGCCACAGTTCGTGATACACAAAATACAAGTAAATAAAATTGAAAATGTGTAGTTAAACATCAAAATCCCGTAAGTCAAACCTTTACTTGAAATTGAACTGTGAAACTTGAAATTTAAATTTCATGTTTGTTTTTTCCAAATCAAGGTAAGTTACTAAAAACACTACAAAAAAAACGTTTAAAATCGATTATTTCTTTCATATCCCGGTGTGTCGATTAACATTATTAAAGTCAAGCACGTCCGCGACGACCAATCAGCGTAAAGTATGAGGTCTAAGATGGCTGCCATTCCTATGAATTATCGGGAGTGAAGCCGGCAAGTTCAAAGTGTTTTTTTCAAACTCCAGTACGTTTCGCTAGTTTAATATCAAACATCGGTATGATCTTACTTTAACTTGAGCTTAATCCTTTATCTAAATTTATAAAGAGAAAAGATATGATACTTTGAATGTTTGTTTGTAAAATGTAATGGATAAACTCAAAAAATACTTTAAAAATATTTCACCTACAGAATGCCGCATTATCAGCGAGTAACATGGGCGGATTTTATTTTCAGTAAAATTAGAGATTCTTGCGAAAATGGCAATAATACATATAACCCAAGGTATAGAAGCCGATAAAAGTCATTATTTAGCATGCGCTGCGAAAACTATTGATGATACATAAAATAATGTGGTACATGTTTACAGTTCTCATCCTTACCCACAAAAAAGTCCGCGAGGCTTGTATGTTCAACTATTTTAGTTAAGTCACAATAGCCGTTTTGTGTTAAAATTTGTCAATCAAAACACGGGTAGAATCGAAAGACGATGATATTCGTATCATTGTATTAATTCTTATCCAACTAAATATTTTCACAATCAAGGTTGATTATCATCACGCTATGACCCTTAGGAGCCGAGCAAAAGTAAAAAAAATTGAAAGAACGCTAAGCGAAAACGAAGAAACAGCGTAAGCGGGCGATGCGAAGGAAAAAGGAATGTCACGCGGACAAAGTCGCGCGCAGAAGCTAGTTTTACATTATTTTTATTTCTATTCTAATAAACAAAATGTCCTACGCAAGTGATCGCTTAATAAAAAACCTCATAACTTAATAATCTATAGGCAAAAACTATTGATATTTTCTCCATGACTTTCGCTTCATACAGACGCTCCATATTTAAACATTGTGATGAGTGCCCGTCCATCTAGCTCAAATTGGTTTGTTTTTGTAGTGTTATAGATTTATGTCTACTAGACACACTTTATATTGTTCTCCTTTGTCTCTAAATTTGAAATGTGAATGTCATGCATACCTGTCATTTGCATGGTTACTGAAATGCTAATTTTTGATGTTATTTCATTTGAATTGTAAGTGACTGTGCTGTTGGTATGCTTATGATAAATAAATAAATATTTCTTTAATTTCCCACTTTTCAGTTAGAGTGGACATACCGGGTTTTAATATTTAACTACACAAATAATGTTTTAACAACAACAACACAGGAAAATGCACGTGTGATGTTATGTTTATGAGTAATGTCCGTGTAACTGTCACAATAATGTTTGCACGTAGCTCGGCTAAATCATTTAAATAAAAAGCGACTCTGGCTACGACACAATAAAGTGCAATTCAGGTCGCACAGTGCTAATCACCTGCAGTAATATTCATCTAGAAGTTGCCTCTCTTTCTATCCCATAACTCTTATATCTTCTGACTACGTTACGCTTACAGAATTGACCTGACAAGACGAGCCCGCCGCGTACTTGTAGCCTCATACCTAAACTGCGGAGTGCGCCTTCTGTATTATTCTGTTACGGCCTACGGGCCGTACCCCGCTTCGTCCATAAAGGTAACAGGACGAAACAAAACAAGAAAATCTAGTAACTTTAACTAACATTACACTTCAAATAAAAACACATTTATGTTACCTTCGTTTTATTCATGTTCTATTACGATACTCCTTTTAATAAAAAAACACATAAACATGAAACTGCTCTCACACAGCAAAAATCAAAAGACAAATAAAAATGAAAAATATTTGTGACTAGCTTTTGCTCACGACTTCATCTGCGACCCAGGATGAAAAGTAGCCTATATCCTTTTCCAGGTCAATGTCTACCCCTGTGCTAAATTTCATCCAAATCTGTTCAGCCGTTTTAGCGTGAAAACGTAACAAACAAACAAACTCACTTTCGCATTTATAATATTTGTTAGGATTATACAAATGTTATTTCAGTTTCATTTGTTTTACAAGTCTGTTACAATCGCAATTAAATGCTGTTATTACTGTAATTTGTAGAAAATGTTGTTTTGCTTTAGCGCCATATGGCAGATTCTACATTTTTGTCGGCTTTTAGTGCTCATACACACGAGCGACACGCGTCGACGTCTACCGTCGACGCGTGTCGTCGTGTCGTGTTGTCATCGGGTTGAGCACTTAGTGGGTTCGTACGTTGAAAATGTGTCTTTATACTTGGATAGACACCGGCAGTTACTGATTTGGTTTCTTTCTACCCAGAAATTAACTGTAGAATTTCTTAGTAGAGATTTCTGTAGTAGTTGTCATGACAATAACGAGTTATGCGCTGTGTTGCAGTATTGTTTCCTGCAAGGAATATGTAATTGATCTGTTTGCTTTTAACCAGTACCTAACTAGGTCAGATAAGCAGTTGCTCCATGTTATATACCTACTAGTAATTCCGGTTAGACTGGAAGCCGACCCCAACATAGTTAGGAGAGGGCTAAGCAGACGATTATGAGTTACGTGTTTGTCTTTGTCTATAATCTATACTAATATATTATAGAGGTAAAATTTGTAAGTTTGTATATAAGAAGAAATATTCGGAACTACTGATCCGATTCCGATTCTTCCATTAATAGGAAACTACATTATTCCTGAGTGACATAGAATATGTTCTGTGTTAAAACGAGAAACTTCACGCGAACAGGGTTGCGGGCAGAAGCTAGTAAACTATAAAGCGCTCACAATACATACAAGAAAATACAACAAAAAACCTAGTTTTTACCCGACACTCGCAAAAGGAGTGAAATGTTTTTGACACAATCATCACATCAAACGCAATTATAAAACAAAAACGTCAGTCCCGTTTACGATTCCGTTTTACGATTTTAATCTAAGCACCAAACACCATTGAGTTACGATTTATTTTACGCATGAAAGCGAACGACGAACGATTAATTGTGTAAAATGTCTTTTACGATTCGCTGTAAAATACGTTTGCGTGAATAGGACGCCGGCGTCAGTATTAAGTTATCTTAGATTTTGTAAGTAATTTTATGTTCCCCGGAAGACTCGTTTTCTCAATGCAGCCTTTTTTTTTACGGTGGGAAATTATCAAATAACTTCTCCCGCTCTGGGTGGGGCGGGAGGGCATGTCAGACTCTTATTGACTAAAACCCACCCGTGTTCCTTCAGTTGCCTGTACATTGCCAGGGGCCACGGTATCCCTATCAGACTTTCCCGCGACCCCAGCAGGCATCGGTCCTAGCGGACCCCGTCAGTTGTGCTGACATCTCTTTGAGGCGCGCGTGGAACAAAACGCGCCGTTGACCCGGGCCTGGTCCTTATCGGACAGCGAGCTACCCATTCCTCACCTGTGGCCGCTAGGACTGAGGGCGCGAAATTGGCCTCTCCCTCACGCGTTCCGCCTCCTCCTTCGTTCTCAAAGCAGCGAGCTAGGTGTAAAATGCAGTATTTGTTTTTATGTGGCCAACAAACCCAAGATCCAGCTGATTGTGAATAGTCTCCGCCGCCTATTGACTTCTGCATTACCAGAGGCATCGCTGAAAAATAAAGCGGAAACATCTCATATACCTGTACCTAATTACAGTGTTTATTTTATATCCTTTAAACTGGGACCCACGACTCTGATTGGCAGCGAAAATTGGTGAAAGTATGATTATGTTATGTCAACATTCTGTATCCGCACTTGTGTTTTAAAATGACGACACTAATCCTTACGAATATGACAGATTGCTCTCAATAAACTATCTTGAATAGCACGTAGACTTCAACTAATAGCACGTAGGTTTCTCAATTAGTACAGGACGTCTGTCATGTAAGATTGTTACATAATCCAAGCATAAACATACACACATATCGCTGAAGCTGTGAAACCGCGCGCTGAAACTTAAGCCGTATGCAGCTGTAACCAGCAGGCATAATGCAGCTGTAATGTTGCCATTGCAGAAATACGTAGCAGCCCTAAGGGTATGAGACAGTTATACGTAGTACCCTAACGTAGGGAGGTGATGTAGTGTGTACAAACTCAGAGTAGAAGCATTTGTGAAGTATTGAACGTTTTTGGTAACGCTACATGCATAAATGCGAAAGTAAGTTTGTTTACTACGCTCTCACGCTAAAACGGCTAAACGGATTTGGATGATTTTTGGCACATGGGTAGACCGTGACCTGGATTACGACATAGGATACTATTTATCCCGATATTCTCACGGGATCGAGACCAATGTGTGTGAAACCGCCGGGTGTAGTAAGTTTAAAATAAGGGGAAAAAAATAATTGTCAAGCAATTTGTCACAACCGTCATTCATTGAACGTTGTATGAATTGGTTACATAACGCACACCGGGTGCTACAACGTCATAAGTAACAAATGACGTTTTTTACAGATTGAAAAAAAGAAAGAAAATTTAGTCATCATCACTATTAGGACGTTCGCACTAGCGCTTACAAAAACCCTCAGTTGGTCATTTTGAGAGTTACATTTATGATATTTCTGCACCGATGTAGATGCATGTTTGACATCATTTGTGATCAAGAACTCATTTTACAAATTTTAGCATTTATGACGTTATTGCACCCGGTGTGCGATATATAAAACGGCAAATTGACGTAAGGTGGTGAATTACTAATCACTGCCTCGTTGGGCTTATGATCGCAAGAGCGACTACTCAGCTTGGGGTACTGGGTTCTAAACCCAGGTCGGGAAGGCATTAATGGGTTTTTTCATTCGTTTTTCAGTAGCATCATGGAGTTTGGATTTGTGTCCAGATTATGGCAATGGCAATTCCTATTCCGAAACGCAAAAATACTTTGCCTGACCTGGGAATCGAACCCAGGATGGTGAAGTTCGCTGTCTATGGCCACTAGACCTATGAAAACATCACCATAATTAGAACTGTGTAATTTTTATAAACACGACGAGTAAATGATAATTCCACTACAGCGGAATTAACATTTAACACAAAATTAGCATTTGCAATGTAACAAATGATGAGAATCGAATTCAAATCATTAGTGTTCAGAATCAAAAAGATAGTTACTAATTAGTGTGAATACATTAATAACGTGTAAACAGAGTACTAACAGGAATCATTTAATTAATATTCTACTATTAGATAATATATGATTTAGCCCCTGCGACTCTAAAAAGTTGACCAGCATTTACCCCCTGAGATTCATGCGCCCCAAACCGAACGGCCCAACTTTCGATTCACCGCGTTCTTGTACTCCCTTTGGCATTGAAGTCCCCCATAATAATGTTGGAGTGGGCCTTTGTCGTACTGTGCATTGCTTTGGCAATGTCTTTGTACATGGCCTCGGCTGTCTCGTCAGAGCATGTCGAAATTGGCGCATATACCTGTATCACTTTCAGGTAGTACCTGTCAGTGAGTTTCAGTTCAAGATACGCTACCCGTTTCGACACACTACTGATTTCCACAACGCTGCTAGTGTCTTCCTTATTGACGAGGAAGCCGACACCACCTTGAGAGAACCTTCGCGGAATAAATATATAAAATAGGTGACCTGATTCCAGGGTTATCGTATCCTCCCCCTGTCTTCGGACTTCTGATAACCTCGGTATATACCAGTTAATACGACCTAACTCTACCTCAAGTTTGGCACGGTGATGGTCCTGCCTCATCGAAAGTCCATTGTACCTTGCCAGAAGTAGTCGTCGTTGGTAGCCTGCCGTAGCGCAGGAATTCTTCGCACCCGCCCATCCCGCCGTTACCGTGACCGCTACTTTGACCAGGAATAGCGGGACCACCGGGAACTGGAGGCCGTTGTTTTGGCACTTATTTCATTAGGGAGGTTAAATGCCCGTTGTCACCACGCTGGGCGAGCGGATTGGTGACCGCAGAGCCAATCCTTTCGCAACAATGACGCTGCTGTCAGTCATCGCTCTGGAGAATTCATGTTGGCTTTTTGAATGGTTATACCGACATCGATCGATCGCCAGCGCCTCGTCTGACCGTTAATATGTTGCAATGATATGTTATAAAAATTTGTTATACACAGATTGGTAAAAACTTACATGCTTACGTACGGCTACGGCTATGTAGTTATATTTTTAAAGGTGTAAGTAGCAAAAAACATGCGGGGCAGTCTATGGGGACTGCCGATAGAAGTGAAAATAGCGTGCGATGACGGTGACGCAAGTTTCACGCTTTTTGCTCACCCAAAAAGTACACATAATATGTGTACTTTTTGGTTTTACTCCTTGAAATGAAGATGATTTCATCGAGGATAGTGATGATAGCGTCAAAGATCCCGTTTTTGTTATTAGTCGTGGTATGCTCAGAAAAAGATTTTTGTGTAATAGCCTGACTATTACACAAAAATCTTCTTCCGTCCATTCTACAATTGAAAAACAGGTACAGAGAAGGTTAAATTCTGGACCTATTTACATGCCAAGCCAGTATGTTGAAGTGATCAGGTCAGCGAAGAAAAAAGGGAGACCGTACAACTTGAGTGAAATGAGTTCCTGCGATATTATGTCGTTAAAAACTTTAGCACAAGATATGGGCATCCATACACAATCCTTTAAAATATTAGACGTGAAAATATTGAAGATAGTGAAAGATTCACCTACAACAATATTTTATAAAACTTCGTTTAATCAAACAGAGTTCCTGAAAGCTGAGGTATGTCGAAAAAAAAAATGGTTAAATAAATGAAAATTGGCTTATTTGAAGACTGTTGATTCTATGTTCCTATTATTATAAGGGAGTAACTATTTAATTTTTATAGAAATAATTAAATTAGTGGTTTCCATTTTAATTTTCATAAATGTTTGATTTTTATAATTTTGTTATTACACCAACGGTGTTTTTTCTAATATATTACTATTAACTCTATTTAGAATGTTTTAGTTATATACCAAGTACCAGAGTATATAGAGCTATTTTTGTTATTTTTCACTTCTAGGCTAGGTTAAGTTCACACAAATTATGCCATACAATTTTATTTTGTATGTATAAACTATTTTCTAATAATAGTGATAATAGTTTTCTGAAAATGTGTTATTTTGTTTTTATATGAAAAGTTTTGATACCTTTTCGTTTCTAATGTAACTAATAGTAACTACCTACAAAGATATTTAATATTACCTGATTAATTTTAAAAAACAATACATATAATTAACTAATAAAAGTGTTTCATTTCATGAAAACTTTCATAATTTTGTCGACAAAAGTGACACATTAGAGGTATTTAAAAGTAAAAAATTAATATAAAATGGAAAAAATATCTTTATATTTTAATTTCTATAAAAATATAATAGAGCATTAAATAGTCTTCTTAAATATATCTTAGGTTCTCCGATATGCTCTCTCAGAAAATGTTTAATGGAATTATAAGTTCTAAAAAAAAGAAAATCGTGATTTCCCAAAAACTAAGTTTTTTGTGTTGTGACACTCTCATTGCTGATGTGCGATGTACACAGTATACATATAGCTCATGGAAAGCGTTCGGATACAATGACGCGAGTTCCATGATTTTTGTTCACTCAAAAAGTGCTCAACGCGCCTGAAGAAGTTTTCACTTCAAAAATAAAACGAATAAATCTACAGGCCGATAAGGTTCTATATGAACGTGGCGAAATATGAAGCTAATACGAAATATAGGTACAGATCACGCCACGTAAGTTGAAGCAAAATGGCGGTCGTCCAAGTGTCGTCTCAAGTACAATTATGATTATACTTCGATTAAGACCCGAAAATGTGTTCTAGATCGCGGCACGTACGTTGAATGCGCAGAAACAAAAAAATATATACATACATTAATGTTTCAGATGTTTATGTATAAAGAACAGAACTAATCTATTATATCACTGGTCACAGATTTTTTTTTTATCTTTGACCATTGTGACCGTGCAGTACAATGTCCAATGAAGAAGGACTACAACGTATGTTAAATCCCGAGGATGCAATATTGATGTATAATTTTAAAAAATATGTTACGGTTTGCTTTAATGTGTTAAATTTTTTGGTAATTAGGTCAGATAGAGTCTATAAATAAAAGTTACATTTTTGCCTGAACCGCTATTACAAATAAAACTTTGATTAATATCTTGCGCTAGTGCAATATGTTTAATTTTGTTGGATATCGTATTAAAATATGTAATTAGGTAATTTTATGTAAAAAATCGCTGTTAATATTTTAGCTTGAAGTACAATTAAAAAATTTCGTAATTTTATTTTTATCGTAATTTACGAGGACGAATTATAATATATTTGTTAATATTTTTTCCACCAAGTAAAATTTACATAACATGTTTCCTTAAATATCTAATCGAGTTTAATATTATTGGCTACACATATATTTTTATGTAAATATAAAACACTATAAAACTGATTTACACCAGTAAGACGTCCTCGTAACATAAGGTCCAGTTGAAAACCAGCGTCAGACACTAGTTGTCTGACATTTATGCTGAACTGGGCCTATTTGGCACAGCCGTGAGGCACACAGTATTTTTTTTTCTGATTTCTCTTTTTTTTGTTTTGGTGTGAATATTGTGTGGCTTAACCAGAGTCAAATAAATTTCTTTCTTTCTTTCTTTTAAAAAAAAAATTCACACCCAACACGTAAACTGACAAAAAACGCTGTTTTAAATTAATGCAAACTTAGCTTAAAATTCGACGTAAATTCCCCGGACTAAAGTAAATTACGAGGAGCGAATCACGAAATAAGAGAGAATAGCGTGAATTAATGGCATGTTAGTTTAATTATGTATTGTTGTTGGGAGATTTCACTAGCTCCATTGCTGTTATGCGAGCCAAAAAGAAAATACATAATATTACGCTTGTATCCTCGAATGGTTGGGCAGAGGTATACTTACAGAAACACCCACATTTCGCGAGTTATGTTTAAATTTCATGTAATAGGGACGAGCCTATTGCCATCAACCGGTCACAAATCCAGACTCCAGAGAAAAACCCAATAAAACAATGCCTGACCACAAGCACAGATTAATACAGACGGTTCACACCGCAAAATCATTTAAATAAAAAGCGACTCTTGCTGCGACACAATAAACTGCAATTCAGGTCGCACAGCGCTAATTACCTACAGTTAGACTCACTGAATTGGCCCAACAAGTCGATCCCGCCGCATACTTGTGTAGTTTCGTACCTAAAATTCGGAGTAAGCCACCTGTATTCATCGGTGCCACTAGAGCAATGAGGCAGTCAAAGTCAAAAAGACAATAAATATAATATAATAAGTAAACTTTGATATGTACAGCATTCAACAGAAAGGTGCAGTACAAACCATCAATTTGAACAACTTTCTCCATGGGACCAACATCTTATCGCGAAAAAATTACCAACTGTACCACACAAAACTCCAATACTCGACCCAAATATATTGGGCCGCTGATTATTTTGTCAGGCTAGTTAAATAATAAAAAATATGCTACATTATAACTAAATAAAACACAAAATACGTACTTCTGAAGTTACTATAACCACTAGAACATTTTTATGTCAAAGAAAAAATTTAGACAGTCCTTGAGAAAAACCCTGTATAATATTTTCAAAAAAAGAACCTATTCTAATCTTTCTTTCATCTATTCGACGCACGGTTAAACGCAAAAGATGTTCGTCCATTAAAATAGCCTTCAGAGGTTTTTCTTCACGGTAGAGTGGGGCAAAGATACCCTACAGTAGAGCCTAACGCTTCGGCTGGTCGGATGGTCCTAATCGCGTCACACATGGTTAATTATGCATATCCTTTTAAGCTGCAGTACAAGTTATGAGTTTAACGAGGGTGTAAAAAAAATAATGATGTGTTTTTTTTATTTGGCTATGTATTTGAGACACATTTGGAAACAACGTTCCTAATTCGACATAAACGAAACAAACGTTTAATTTCGATGAACTCTCCGTATCGTTGCCCACAGTTAGTCTTTCCCAATTTGCGGCCCAATACCCAGGTTTCTGCATTCGGCTTACTTATGAATACATGAAAATTAAATGGAAGCGAGTTCCGACTGAAACAGCTCAGGTGAACCAATCAGTGTGAATTCAGCAATTTACTCTGTTATTGCAGATAAGTTTACAGGTGCTATGTCTAGCTGTATAAATTGACTGATGTCAGTGTCAGTTCAAAGGCGTTAATCACAAGCAAATATGGCTTTACAAAATTAGAATCAGCAATACAACTCCTTAACTTAGCATAGTCCTCAAATGTCATGATTTAATTAAATAGTCATTCAATAGGATTACATGAACTAAGAGAGTTGTATTGGTGATTTTAATGATTATAATTCTGTAAAGCCATATTTGTTACGGTCGTGAATCAAATTTTAATCAACATACAACCTGACACTGACCTGCAAATTGCAAAAAACGTATGAAAATTTGAATTTCGCCGGCTACCTTAGCGCATCCCCCTTAACTATAGTTTGACCAGGACTGCTGTTCCACGTATTAGAAATGTGCGATGACGCGCGTGGCAGCGTTGACGAATGGGCGGCGGGCGGTACGCCGCGCGCCGTGAGCATTGACGAATGAGCGGCCGCCACTACCACCCGTCACATACCTAAGGCGCGGAACAGCGATCTCGTTCAAACTACAGACACTAGATTTTATCCACGGCACCAAGACCACCATTTTATATTTCTACCACGCCATTAAAGAAAGAGAATAAAAGGATCTCTTAAATCTCTCACAAGCTACTTCTTGTACCACACACCAAACCGGTACGTAGAGATTATCAAGGACCACCCATGTGGAATCAGGAAATTAATTATGAGAAAAACGTTGACTAGATTAAAGAGTTTACAGTATTTATAGGAGCTTCAGGTTCCGGTAAATAGTTGATACGGAGAAGTAAAGGAGGTCTTAATGTTGTCGCACTTAGTCCATGTGAATGATGTTATAACAAGTTCCTGTCACTGTTATTTACATAGCAGGTAGTGGTATTCAAATTTGTTTGGGGTAGGTACCACAACTAAAAAGTGAAAAATAAAAACTTTTTCCAAAATAGATCGACCGTCTTCCAAAAAAATTACAAAGTGAATATAATAATAATTTCAGAAGTCGGTGGCAAAAAATGAAAATTCTAAACCAAAGACACCAACTTCCGAAATTAAAGTTATTTTTCAGTTTGTAGGATTTTTTTCGAAGTCGGTTGTTCTTTTTTTGTATGTTTTTTGAAAAGATTTTTTGCAGTTATTGTAGTCACTAAATATATTAGTTTAAAATAAACAGTTTTTTTTGTGTGTAAACTTTACAGACATGTTGGGTATCAATGTCTAAACACGATGAAACAAAATAAACATAAATTTTCTCAACTCATACGTAAAGAAACAACTCCACCATCGGTCGTTGACCCAAAAAAATATCATCAAATCTTTTTAAATTTTCCTCTGTCGTGTTTAGATATTTATTTATTTTACTTTATTCATTTTGAAAAACAACACATTGGTACCCATCACGTAGTTTGGCTACATAATTTAATTTTACCCTGTGTACTGCAAGGTTTAACAGTTTGTATATCCTTTCTACTAGTAAACTGTCTAACGACGTTGACAGTAGCGATCACCCGGTGTGTGTCGGGATGCTGTTCTGTTTAGCGCAACAAAGCTGACATGTCCAATGTATTACGTGCCGTCAGACATGACATGACAACAGTAGACAGATTACCTACGTAATTTTTGTTGTTAGTACCTATAAATCTATACATCTATCTTACATACATGCAAATGAATAAAATGTAAGTGTCTGTTTGTAATGTCAAAAAAAATTGTATTTCAGTCTGTTTGTTCCGGCTTATCTCCGAAACGGCTGGTCCGATTTTGACGGGACTTCCACTAGCAGATAGCTGATGTTATAAAGAGTACATAACATAGGCTTGACTTTGACTTTTACTTTATAGAAATAATTAGGGTCAACGCGGACGAAACTGCAGGCAGCAGCTAGTAGAACATAAATTCACACTTGCATTTCCTAGAAGGCTTAGGCAAAGGTGTAAACTTTAGTATAAACTTTATTGAAACGAAAAAACTGTTTACAGAAACTGTGTTCGATAACGACTGCATTAGTATAATACTGTGTGCCAGTTATTAACGCCCACCTCCAAAAAGAAAACAAAACCAAAAATAAAATTAAAAATAATTTAAACAAGAATAAATCAGTAAGCATATGTGTTTAAATTCTATATGAAATCCAGACTATTATGTTACTCAGAAATATCCAATCTCACTTTACGACCACGTGGTGATTGATGTTGTACTCAGATGACAATTGATCGCAATGGGTTTCATTTTGACAGTTCACCCACGTTCATTGCGTTATATACGTTGTTGAGACAATGAATTTTTCAAACCTATGAAGCAATGGATTAGCAATATCCTTCAAAACTCTCGGATTTATATTGAAACTGTTACTCAATTAGAGTTCTGGCTCAGGCAAGATGTGATGACTAATTACTGACGCGATTATTTAAAATGAAAACTTCTTTAGGCGCGTTGAGCGATTTTTAGTAGAGGGTAAACTTATGGATTCGCGTCACCGCACGCCGTAATTCGTAACATGGAATAAAGATGGCGCTAATACCAGTTTTAAGTTTTCACTTTTTTCAGCAGACCCCATAACTAGTTAGGTTTTTTTTATTTATCATCACTTACACCATTCAAAGTTCCAATTAATATAATGTCCGAAATGAAAGTACCACAACATTTTTCTTCCTGATGCCAATTTCTCAGACACGTTGGGTGTTTGCTGCAACTTTAACTTTTGCATTAAACTGTAAGTAAGATAAACACGAAACGAACGAATGAATTCAAGCTTGAAACCACAAATATCGTTTAATTAAAAACAATGAAAATAACCAAAACCATTTGTGATCGGCAAGCAATTTGCAGCATAGTGCAGTGCTGTCAACGCAGCTGAATAAAGCTGCTAACACACGTGAGCAGCTAAGCGACGAGTCCATGTATTACGTGACGTCATTGCTCACATAACATAACAAGTTATTGCCGTGTGTAGTGACTAAGTACAAACAGTGTATACGTTAAAATAAGTTTAGTGACTGATCATGGATAGAATAGTATGAAATTGCTGCACGAATGAAAATAACAAAAAAAAATAGTAAAATAATTATAGTTTCAGCATACATTCAATTTAAATTAACTAACACCATTAATGTTTATGGACACAATTGATTTTTTTTACGAGACAATGTGTTCAAACAAAACCAAAACCACTTTTGCCAAAATAGAATTCCGCAGCTCAAATGCGTAAATATCAACAAACGTTTCCCTTAGGAGCAGTTTCATTAATGAAACCAATTCCATTTAAACAGGAGCTACTGAAAACAGTCCAAATGGCTGAACAATAAAAAAAACCTGCAACTTAAACCTAACATTCCAATTTTGAATTCCGAAATCCTAAAAGAGGATGGTAAAAAATAAAACCTTAGTAGTTAAAATTCTTTGTAATCTGGCCAAGAGTAATAGATTTTCCGAAATCAAATTTCGAAGCCTGGTTTCCATAGCATTCGACAGGTGTATTCAAACAAAGAACGGACTTAATTTCACAATACCCTCGAGCTAATCTAGATTTCGATCAAGACAATAGGACTTCCAAGCTGTTGAAGTTGAGATGGAACGGAATTTTAGCTTTGTTTAGCAAGTCAAAGGGTAAGTTAGGAAGATTTGTTTTTAATTAATGGTGAAGTGACAAAGCATATTGTGTACATTGCCCGTTATATTTACTAGCGAAACTTCAAATGTTTTGTCAATAATTTGAGTTAAAGGCAGATAAATGGCAGCAGAAAATAGTAAGCTAAAGCGACAGTAAGCTCAAACACAGACCTAGCCGATAAAAATGCTTAAATGATAAATATTGTTATAGTTAGATTAATTCACTTTTTTTTTCTTTCTTTTTTTATTAGGGACTTTTATAACCGCAATCTGTACCCTAAATAACTAATAATAAAATACACGCTGGTATGGATTACATTTGGGTCAGAAAACTGGACGGACTCTTTGCATCAGCACCATTTGCTTGAGATAGAATTCTATGAAATGTGCCTAAATCAAGTTGGACTTCAGGACCCCAAACACATTATTTCGAAGACTCATATCGAACACAGTCCATCAATAAGTGATGTAAGTTTTCCAAAACTCCACACTCCACACAATGCACCCACGATACAGGAGAAATTCATAGTGCGGGGCAAAGATTAAAAAATATATATATTAACATTTGAAGATACTGTTGGAGCTGCTAAAGATTGTAAGACCATCTTGGCATTGTATAAACTCAATCTCCTTTGTATTATATAATTGCATAGCAAAGGTGTGAGTACTATGTACTAAAAAGCTACCATTTACCGGGCAATATGTCTTTTATTGACTTGAATGTGCCCTGGCGGCTGTGAGTATGTCATGCTCACTCAGATGTCTCGCTGATGGTGGCGCGTGTGTTGGATCATTTAGCTCCCTTCAAAATGGTTGAACTGAATGGTGCTGATCCACGCGTCATGTTCGTGAACGGGCGCCGTCAGTTGGGACTGGTCATCTCTTAGCTGCCATGGCTTATTTTAATTTTTGAATTGTTCTTTGTTTTATCTTTTTATTACGGACGCTTTTACAAACGTGCACGTATTTCTACATTGTTCTCACATGTATAATTTCAACATGAAAGATGTAACTAACATTTTGTAACATTTTTTTTATTTAGAAGAGTGTTCGTGGAGTTTCTTGTCCGTTCTTCTCCATAGGTACCTTCTACGCTTTGGAATGGGCAACTAGCTCATATTTCTGACTGACCGACTCCTTAACAATTTAAAAGAGTCCGTTAATGGTTTAATTGAAGTAAATGCTTTGAGTTTGTGTAAGTTTGAGTCTGAATGAGTTCGTTTTTTTCCATCATGAACGCCAACTGATTAAAGTAAAATTAATGAAAATTATGATTATACCTAAATCGCAGTCTTCCTCTAGCAACCCTTGACTCAATATATTATGTAATTTGTATGATCAGTGATTCTCAAAGTGGAATAAAAATACCTCCAGGGATAAATAAATTACATTTCGTAGGAAACGTTATTTAATTTCGTCAACATTGCCCTAACAATAATACTGAAAAAAATCCATTGAAATTATGAAACAAAAGACGTAAATATAATCTGTGTATTGTATGGTATCAAAGACATTGACTGCCTCGTTGTTGTAGCGATTGTAAGCTCTACTGCTGAGCACAAGGCCCTGGAATTAATTTCCGGGCCGCGCAGTGTTATTAGGTTTTTCCACCCGAAATTTCTCAGTATTTTAGCTCTGTGATTTTAGTAGTTAGAATAATTTAATATCATTTCGTTTTCTATTTTCGAGGACAAATACTACTCAATTTGTGTTTTTGAACTTACTATGAAAAGCATTAATAAACCAGTACCTAAGAACAAATAATAGTATTATTTGTGATTTTCAAGGTTTAGGTACTTTAGTTTTATTTACTAAGATTTTATTTTATTTGTAACAAATCGTACAATTCTATGATTAAA
This sequence comes from Xanthia icteritia, assembly GCA_949128155.2. Taxonomy (NCBI): domain Eukaryota; kingdom Metazoa; phylum Arthropoda; class Insecta; order Lepidoptera; family Noctuidae; genus Xanthia; species Xanthia icteritia. The sequence goes on from OX421943.2 coordinate 4,695,910, forward strand.
AATTATTTACAGTTATGATTTATGATTTATAATCCGATTCCTTCCAGAAAAAAATCCTAACTAATATTATAAATGCGAAAGTGACTTTCTTTATTCGTTTCACGCTATAACGTCTGAACAGATTTGGATGAAATTTGGCAAATGGGTAAAACATGTCCTGGGTTAGGACATAGGATACTTTTCATCCCGATAGTTCGTTCCCGTGGGATAATTTGCGACCTCGACACGGGCCAAGCCACGGGTAAAAGCAAGTAGAAAAAAAAACCAAACAATAATTTTTATACTTTTATTTACATTACCAGCGCTAGTTAAATTTTACTTAGATATCCATTTGTTTCTTTTCCAAACAAATATAAAATACGAGCATATCTACCTACACAAATTCTAAGGTGTTAACCCTAGTGGGGCAGAATCCACAAGATTTTGGAATCTGCCCCACCAAGTCGAACTAGTGGGGCAGATTCCACTGCAAAATTTTAGGCATTCCACTTTGGCCCACGCTTGGTGGGGCAAGAATGATTCGAATAAAAGCGGTTACAAAAATACTTCGAGCTGAATGTACCCGGAGTGCGCCCGAGCGTACAAGCTACTATCTTTTCTTTAAAAACGTGCGAGTTGACGTCCAATTCGCATGCGAGGTGGCGTGATGGGGGAAGGCGCGTGGCGAGCAAAAACAAAAAATGTTATAGTAAATCGGATGCGTGCTACTGACCGACTCGCACATAACAGTAACTCGCATGATGCGGTCACACGGTGCAAGTTGCTGCACTGTAGTAACTCGTCTCGCCAGCTCGCACGCTAGCTCGCACCGTAGAACCAGGCATGTAGTTATAGAGTTCCGTTGGCACCCTTTGGGTACGGAAACCTAGAAATGAGTGACCGACATGCCAGTAAGTCGGTCACTCATTTTTCTTTTTGATCAAAATGATTTATTTATTTATTTATTTTATTATTTATGTACACACAGAAAAATAGATACAGATAAGACATAATCATAATTATGAGTACAAAGGTACTGCTTATTTCTTAAGAAATTTCTTCCAGCAGACCTGCGATAGGAGAAATGAGAAAGAAATGTAGACAATAGTGTGTGAGAACAAGAAGAGAAAAATATAGATATGCGAAGTCTTAAACTAAAATATTGAAATAAACCTACACGTATAAAGTAATAAATGAATATATACTTAAATAAATACATAGAGCTTAAATATATAAACATACATACTATAGGTATATAAATACTCACAGTTGAGAGGAAAGGTAATGCTCTTTTACTCGAAACTTGAATTGTGAAACAGTTTTTAAATCACGAATGCTAGGCGGAAGTGAGTTCCACAACCTTACTGCATGGACAGAGAAGGAATAGGAATAGTAGCTTGTTTTATGAGGATGAGATTTAAGGAGGGATCTAAGGTGTGATCTACATGGTGCGTCGCTAGGGCGAGCGTAAGAAAAACGCTCACGCAGGTAGGAAGGATAAGATGGGTTGTGTAAGACGTTGAAGAGGAGACATAAGATCCGAGTGTTCCTGCGAAGGCGGATTGGGAGCCACTTGAGTTCTTTGCGAAGATGAGAAACATGGTCATACTTTCTAAGTCCGAAAACAAAGCGAATGCACAAGTTTTGCAAGCGCTCAAGCTTGTTTAATAGCTCCTCAGTAGCATCCAGGTAGCAGGAGTCGGCATAATCTATAATCGGCTGAATAAGTGTTTGTGCCAAAGAAATTTTAGTTTTCAAGGGCAGGAGACTTTGAAGGCTTTTCAACGAATGAAAGGAGAAATGTACCTTTCTACTGACCTCATTGACCTGAGCACGCCACGAAAGATTGGAGTCAATAATGACCCCCAAATCTTTTGCGGTTTCGGTATAGTCAATGTGAACACCATCGAGATATAAAGGCATCAGAGATGCGACATCAGCCGCATTGCGAACGAATCTGCTGCCTATGATCATAGCCTGGGATTTAGTTGGATTAATTTGCAAACCAAATGACTTAGCCCAAACGCTGATGCAAGCCAGGTCATGGTTCATAGCAGCAATTGTAGAACCCGCGTCAGCTACAGTAAAATGTCGGTAGAGCTGCAAGTCATCTGCGTAAAGATGAAAACTAGAGGAGATTACTCTGGAAACAAAGTTGATGAAAATTGAAAAAAGAAGAGGGGAAAGAACGCTACCCTGAGGAACACCCTCAGTGAGGCTACACCAATCAGAGAAGGACTCCTCCAGGCGAACACACTGAGAGCGTCCCCGAAGATAAGAACTGAACCAAGCTAAACCGGAAGAAGAGAAATTGATTGATTTGAGGATACCTAGTAAAATGTCGAAATCCACTGAGTTGAAGGCGCTACTAAAGTCAAGCAATACAAGAACAGTGAGGGACTTATTCTCCATTGCCCAACGGATGTCGTCAGTTACTTTCAAAAGCGCGGTTACAGTACTGTGTCCCGAGCGAAAACCGGATTGAAAAGGGGTAATTATCGAGTTTGATGCCAAGAAAAAAGATAACTGTCTATGAACTATGTGCTCAAAAACTTTAGAGAGAAATGGAAGAATAGAAATAGGTCTAAAGTGTGTTAATAAAGTAGGATTGTTAGTTTTAGGTAAAGGTATTATGTGAGCCTTTTTCCAAACCGACGGAAATGAGCAAGAGGAAAAAGAGTGGTTAAAGATGTGAGTGAGAACAGGAAGTAACGAGGGAAGGATAAGAGTTATCATTCTTGAACACAACTTATCATTACCGACTGCTGAAGAAGTAATAGCAAGTATAGATTTCTTAACGTCATCCTCAGTAACATCGCTAAGCTTAAAGTGAGAACATTGTGGTAACGGCAAACTAGCTAGACTCTTTAGTGTCGCAGCTTTGACAGACGGATCAAGAGAAAAGGGAAGGAGAGAGAAATGGTTGTTGAGATCATTGAGGTTCACATCCTTACACTGGTTTGTAGGTGACTTGCCTATGCCTACAGATTTGAGAAATTTCCATACATCGGAAGAACTGCGGTTATTGAGTTGATCGTGGAAATAGCGACATTTTGACATTTTGGCTATCAAGTCCTTGGTTTTAGCCACAGATTTATTTACGATGTATCCAACATAAAATACGAAGACATACAACTTAAAATACCCCTAAATAGTCAATCAGTCGATCCAATCAGTTCCTGCCCCGTATTAATGCTAGCCATCAGTCTTCGAATCTGATTAGATCAGAGCGGTGCAGCCAAACGACCCACTTGAGACGAAAACGTCCTAACTTACACCAAAATCTCTTACAAATAGAACCTTTTCAAACTGAACACAGAAGTTCCGAACGAGAAAACACTCAGAGTGAAAAGGTCCTAAAGTTCCTTAGCTCAGGGAGTAGTTAGAACCTTTTCGAATTAAAGTGGGAAACTTATTAATGATCCTAGCACAACTCCTTGGCAACTCGTTACTGGGGCAATAAATAACGTAGCAACTGCTTTTAGAAGTTTCGCCTCTTTCAATCTTTTGATCACTATTAGTGTTCCTATTTTCATATAGATTGTTTATTTGTTACTTATTACAGCCCGCGGCTTCGCCCACGTTGACCCTTATTCTTTTTCTAAAATAAAACTTAGAGCCTAAGTTACTCCTTATAACATCAGCTATCTGGCAGTGAAAGTCCTGTCAAAATCAGTCCAGCCGTTTCGGAGATTAGCCGGAACAAACAGACAGAAAGACAGACAAAAATTATAAATATTTTATTTTTGTTAAAGGTACCGTATAGGCATTTGGTAAAAAGCTGTTATCTTGACATTACAAACAGACATTTCAATTTTATTTATTTGTATGTATGTATGTATAGATAGATATTATTTATAGTTAAAGTTGTAAAAGTTATTCAGTGGCGGTAGTGAGGTATTCTTTGATGTTTTTCTGACTGGTCTTTGGAATACTTAGATATTCTTTCAAGACAGATTTTGAGCTATTGAGCTTTTTGTTACCGTCCAGAAGTTTCGTTGGAGTATAAAAAAAGAATTTCATAGCTTAGTGTTTCTCAAAGTGTCTGCTGATAATGCTAATATGATAATTTCTTTTTAACTTTACCCTACTACTATAAAGATGATCCCTTAGGCTCACTTGTGCGTTCACGGTTTGGCTAAATAACTCGGGAGTTCACAGCTAACTCAGGGTTAATCCAAAGATACTTATTAGATTAACCCTGAGTTAGCTGTTAACACTCAAGTGGGCCTAAATGGGTTAAATGACTAACCTAAAAATAATGACTAACTAAAATAAATGACCTTTTTCCTCAAAATGCAGGATTTGTCTAATCAATCACATTATATTATTACTTCCAATTCACAGCATTACCCATAAAAACATAAAACAAAAAACGTGCATTAAAACAACATAACCCTAAAATGCATAAGCTATTTAATTTTAACCTCAACCCTGCAATGCACACTTTTATTCCAACATTAACATAAAATGATGGTGGTAAAATAAAAACACGAGTAATGCATTAGATTAATGGTGTTTTAATGTTCGTAAATAAAGTGACGTCACGGTAAGTCCCATGGGTGGCGTTTGTTACCGCTTAAGGTGGATTCTTCCCCTAGTGTATACGTACTATGATTGATTAGGTTAATTACGTGTATAAGCATTTATTATGGTCGTGTACATGCGTAATCTGAATAGGGGGTCGTTCATCTTTGTATATGATTACTGATACGAGTCATTTACAAAAAAGTTTTTAAGTCGTTACATAACATAACACACATAACATCACGCCTATATTCCTCAAAGGGTTAGGCAAAGGTATACCTATAGTAGACCCACATTTCGCCGGTTATGTTTAAGTCCCATGTAATAGGGGGCGAGCTTTTTGTCATCAACCGGGCACAAATCCAGACTCCGGGCTGCTACTGAGAAATTCCACAGGTAAAAACCTGGTAACTTTGCCTGACCTGGGAATTGAATAGAAAAAGGATTTTAAGTAAGTAGTAATACCAAATTATATTTTTTTTGTTCTCCATATCTAAAAAAAACATCTGTTTGCGCCCAAAGCTAAACTTAGAACCGCATTGGATATTGTTAAATGATAAATCATCATTGGTCGGTCTTTTTTTTTTCTTTTTTTTTTTTGGGTGGGAAATTATCAAATAACTTCTCCCGCTCTGGGTGGAGAGGGAGGGCGTGTCAGACTCTTACTGACTAAAACCCACCCGTGTTCCTTCCGTTGCCTTTACGTTGCCAGGGGCCACGGTATCCCTTTCGGACTTTCCCGCAACCCCGGCAGGCATCGGTCCTATCGGACCCCTTCCGTTGTGCTGACATCTCTTTGAGGCGCGCGTGGAACACAACGCGCCGTCGACCCGGGCCTGGTCCTTATCGGACGGCGAGCTACCCATTGCTCACCGTCCGCAAGCCCGCGCCTACGGTGGCCGGGAATCGGCCTGCGATTCCCGACGCCCAGGGCGTCTCCTGCGGCGGCTAGGGGCGTGAGGGCGCGAAATTTGCCTCTCCCTCACGCGTTCTGCCTCCTCCTTCGCGAGCATTACTGCTTCGCAGAAGAAGGTGACGGCCTCCCATGCCCTCTCGCTCCGTACCATGGCCTGGACTAGGGCCGGACGCGAGAGATCCCCGCCGCCGATCGCCTCCACGAGGACACGGCGATGCTCTGCCCAAGCCGGACAGACCTCCACCGTATGCTCAACCGTGTCCTCCGGGCGATCCACGCAGTGATGACACCCGGGCGTTTCCTCCCGCCTGATACGAAACAGGAACCTCCCGAAACAACCATGTCCGGTGAGGACCTGCGTCAGGCGGAAGGTGAGGACGCCGTGGCGCCTCTCTAGCCACTCCTCAAAGAGGGGACTTATCGCCGCAATAGTGGCGTGCCCAGCACTGGGTTGCGACAATCGCACTCTCCATGACGCCATGAGATCCCGCCGGAGCTCTGTCCGCTGTGCCGCGATTCCTCGCGGCAGCGGAGTTACGCCCCGGTCATTACGCCCCGGCCATTCATTCATTGGTCGGTCTTAATCACATTCATTCTTCTTTAGCTAACTTCCGTAGCTCGTCATAAATTGGAGACATGTATTTTTTTTTGTCCGCAACGGTAACCCCTTTTCCTGCATCTCACGTGATGGTAAGTGATGATCAAGCCGGACAGACGAACTTGCTATCTTACCTCTAACTGCCGAAACATAACAATGCTGTTAACATTGTTGTTATGGCGACAGACAGATAAGAAGGTGGTAGCAAGCTGGGCGGACTTAGAACAAGCCCTACCACCAACCAAGCCGAGCAGAAAATTTTGCCCCCACCGGGAATTGAGATCTCAGACTAAGAGGTCCCGGGACCTCTAATAATAGGTGGTGTAGCCACTAGAGCACAGAGGCGGTTAATATAATATCAAAGAAAAAAGAGAGATTTTTTTTATTATTTGGGACACAGGAAATACAAACAATAATAAAAAATAACATTAAAACTAACAACATCATGAAAAATTCAGCCATACTTTTACGTCTTTCCAACATTGCAAACAAAATTCGCACGTAATTATAAGCTGACAAATACCTAAAACAGAAATTCTGTCTCTGAAAGAAAACTTTCCAAAGAAAACTTCTGATATAACCATTATCTTTCTTGGTCCACGAAAATTTTGTCAAAAAACATTCATTATACGTATACGTATGATAACAATTTGAGAAGCTAACTGCTACATTAGGCGTGTTAACAAAAGACGCATTTACGAGTCGCAAAGTGAAAAACCGTGTAGCGTTGGGAAAGCGGGCGCATGTTGTGTTCGCCATTTTCGTGGCCCCAGGGATTTTTATGGCCACACACTGTGATGTCTTTTTTTGTCGGAAATTATGAACGACGTGACTGAGGTGCTATTTTGTGAATAGAAAGGTCATAGGTCTTGGGTTGTTTATGCACTCTAGAAAGGTTAAGCCCATGGGGATTTGAAGCAGGGTCAAAAATAACCTCCAGCATTCATAAACGAAAGATCGAACGAACTTCTACCAAAAATAACTGGAATTCCGACCATTTTTATTCTCCGAAAATTTAATATTCTAAAAGCTAAGTCCCAAAAGCGAAAACCGGCTTTTAAAATCTGTAATGAAATACGTTGGCACATAGATAGGTGCACACAATTATATTTAAAGCTCTTTGTGATCCTACAATTTCGTCAGAGCAGAAACTGCAAGTAAAACGATCAAACACTATCCCTCTGTAGTCCAAAAGAGCGTTATTATTTACTCTTTTGAAAGCATTGAACCGAACTATTTATCACCTACAGAGAAACTTCAAAGCTTACTTTATAGTCGCCTGCATTCTAACTCCGAACACACGTGACACTGTGTCTCAATGTGTGATATATTGCACAGATTTTGTTCAGAAAAAGGACACAGTAACACGTAATTGGAACAGGGCTGTGTTTTGAAAACCACGTTTTCCAATAAATTGTGGCGTGTCATAAAAGCGTCGTCACGTATACTCATTGCGAAGGTTAACCAGGGTATACAAATGTTGTAGGAGATTCGCTAAATTGGTGTTTTTAAATGAATTCTATAAAAATAAAATTGATGTGATAACTTTTAAGATGTGATAAATCAACAAATTGCAAGTATAAGTTATAGTATAGTTACGGCTTTCACCAAGGAGACCTGAATCCCAGCAGTGGGGACAAAATAACCTGGAAATAAAGTTAAGCAACAGTGAAAACTTCCGCCATTGAAATTACTGAAAATCTTAATAAGTTGATGACGTAATTCCCCGTGGATTAAGACTTCTTTTTATTAGTAATGAACCAGGAATTTCGAGCCATCTATCAGTTCGTAACCAACGCTGCTTTAATTGTTTGTCTCGGGGGACTTCTTGATTGGTCCGGGTAAGCATCCATAAATCAGGCACCGCCGAGCCGTTTCATTTGAATCAGAACAGTGGAACTTGAGGTGTGTAAGATTTTAATTTAAGGCTATTGAAGAGAATCGTAAAATCAAAAATATTTTTGTTAGAACACTGGTACAAGTTTTTAATAGTTTACTTTTAAGTACCTACACAGATATTATTTTTGTTTTAAATTAACTAACTAAATTATTTATTATTAGTATGAAATTACCTACTTTGTCGACAAGATGAAAATATTCGACATTATTTTATTGAGATATTTCAATGAACAAGAAACTCTTATCTTCTTGACTTTTTATAAATTAAGCAGTTGTCGAAACAGCAAAAAAACTAAAGGTAAATTTTATCTTAAATCACAACTAAACCCCTAGCCAGATCCCGAGATTTTTCCCCTAAATCCCGACTGCTCATATTCCAACGACACAGCTACATACAGGACCCTCGGTACGACAAATAAGTGTTGAAAATTGGCTCGTGCGCCAACCGTTCGTTCAAATTTACGACTTAATATAAAGTAGGTTTTCCGGGGGAAATTCCGTGTCGTTTACGTGTCGTATCGGTATGTGTAATAACGGGCCCAGTCGCTGTATGCGCGTAATAATATTTTTTTAACTAGTCTGTATGCGTGTGCCGCTAAATTGTTTTTTGCAGTTTAGTGGCGGCCATTTTTCTTTAGAGCGGCGGTTTGAAACTTTTATTGCTGTTCATGTTAGTTATTAAGAGGGAACAGGGCCTGCGATTCTCCATACAAACGTATTCCCCTATTTTCTTCCTGATTATTGCCTCTAGAGCAACCATTTTTTTTCATAAAATCAAGGTCTGCTGTAGACACGTCCCTGTTATTTCTTTTTTTCAGCAACTTATTGGTAAAGAAAATATGACCCTCCAAAAATTACGAAAATGCCCCATTTTTACCGCTGTGATTAGAGGACTACCAGACAAATTCCAAAAGTTTTTAGCATAAAAGAAAATGATAGGTACCTAGACATATTCTTTTTTTAAATTTTAATGAAGATAATAATTGAATCGGCTCAGTTTTTGAGGAGAAAAAAGGGGAATACGAAACGTCGATCTCGTATTTTTTTTGTGATATAATCGGTCTGAGCTGCAGCTGTCCCTATCGCACTCTACGGAGGCAGATTCGAGGTAAGACGACGGCAATAGTTTCTTCAAATACCTATTTTTCAAATTCCTCGAAGGCCCAGTTCCCTCTTAATCTGCGGGTAAAATATCTTGCATTTAGTTCAGTTTATAGAACTTTTGTGATCATGAGCAGTAGGAATAATATTTTTATCATTTGTGTCTTGAGTTCGCTTCTTGGTTGATTCGCACGAATTCAACCGCCCGAAACCGCCGAATGGATACTTAATTTTTTTTTTCTTGAGGCGATTTGCACGAAGTTTTTTTTATTTGTGGGCGAATTGTCACTAGATAGAGCTCCATATACAGACAGAAGGAAGCGAAGTCCGTTGGTGATTACAGATTGTTGAGTAGAGTTACTGTCTTTAAAAACTTGAGCACAATCGACTAAATCCTTCTTTTTAAACATTTTCAAAACTGTTGTTGATGCTCCTTCTGTCTGTATATGGAGCTCCAAAACCTGGTTAGATAAGTTTCGATATTTATCTTTTGTAAAAAATAATCGTAACTATAAACGAGTGCAATTAGCTTGCCTTCTCCCAAACTCTTCTTCTGCTCAGCAATATCAAATTTAAGGGTGGCTTGGTAATCAACTGAACCCAGAAGACTAGGGTTGGAAGTTAATTGATGATACATTAGAAACAATCCAGACTTTATTTCCACCTGCGCCGGAAAATCTCCTGAATACAATTTTTTGCAATTGTAAAAAAGGATGTAATGCGAAATGCGACTGCAAAAAAGTTGGATTGTTTTGTTTATGAGCATGTACAGACGCCAGCAGGTCAACCTACCCGAAACTGTCAAATTTTCCCAATCCACTTTGAACCTTATGCTTTAGTGATAAAGTTGAAAATCTATTAAAGAAATTTGACAGATTGTAGTAGGTCGATGTGCTGGCGTCTGTACCAATGTTGAATCGATTCCTATGATATCAGTGAGAGGACATATCTGATGCATCGCTGTTAGAAAAATTCACGAGTATCTAGCAGGAAGAAGAAGAAGAAAGACACTGCTCTTGAAGGTCCGGCAGAAGATTATGATTCAGACAAACATATTTGCCTAATTACGTTTTATATATTTCATTTATTTCGGATCATACATAAAAAGTAAGTACATACAATCCATATGGTATTAGTAACAAAGACTTAAAAACGATCTTAGTAAAACTTACAAACTAACCTAACATCAACAGACAATCACATATTGGCAAATGCATCCAGTGCCTAATAAACGGACTGTCCACCTTGTCGAACAATGTTTTTAGGATGCTGTTGGGGCTTCCGCGCAACCTACCCATTATTGACGCCGCCCGCTTTCTCATTATGGCATGAAATACACAGCTTCCATCATCTCCATTAGTTCTTTTTTTTTTTAACAACATTTTTTTATTAAACAAGACCACAATAGACCGTGGAATAGGCATACCGGGGAAACCATGTTAAAAAAACGCGCTGTGTACCTCACAGGTGGCGTGGAAACGTGTGCAGATTATGGTGATTGCAACTTTTGAATCGCTATATCTCAAAAACGGAGATTTTTAAGAAAAAAAGTTATAAGGTTAATTTTACAGGTGATTGCATGTTCTTCAATTTTGTCTGATCTATTTTTATGATAAAACTTACCGTTTGGCTGAAAAATGCTAAAAACCCAGTTTTGCAAACTATGACCTTGTATAACTTTTTTGTACGTGCGCGATCGATGGGGACTTTTGATATTTCTTTTATATTGATGATATAAACAATCTAATCAACATTCAGCTTTATCCGAATTAATGTAAACTTGCCCCTATTTTTTGGGCTAACATGACCGAACTATTTAGCTCATAACTAAACCGGATTAGTTATCCAGACTATTGATTTCCTTTCCCAGTCGACCTTAGGTGCCTCCATAGCGAGTGGCATATTGAGAGCAGTGCTCAATGCCTAGAGTTAAAACTATCTGACCCATTTTAATGTTTGTCTGAGACATTCATTTAAAAAGCTTATTAGATATTTAAAATGAAAATAACCTAATCCTAATCCAATTTCTAATCTTATTATTTTATGTTGTAATTAAACGTGTTAGATAGGACAAGGCCACCTTTTGAAGGTTTCACAAAACAAAAAGCATGGTAAATATAGCCATGCTTAGCTTGAAAAGTATTTTATAGCAAAATTAACACATAACATCACGCCTTCTTTCCCCAAAGGGTTGGGCAGAGGTGTACCTAAAGTACACCAACATTTCGCCAGTTATGTTTAAGTCCCATGTAATAGGGGGCATCAACCGGGCATAAATCCAGGCTCCGGGCTGCTACTGAGAAATTCCTAATAGAAAAACCTAATGACACTTTGCCCGACCTGGAAATCGAACCCAGGACCTTATGTTAATTTTAAAAAAACATGCAAAGTTTGTAGTCTCATAAATTAGTATTGTTTAAAAAGCTGTAGGAACTAACAAAATCATTATTTGGAAGTGTCTGCAAATTCGTAAGGCAGAGCTAATCTAGCATAAACTCTAGAAATAAATGGGGATTTTCTAATTTATCGGCGCGCCCCGGAATGCTCTCGGGCAAAGAAGAAAATCTCACAAATTGATGAATTCCTAGAATTCCTCGATAGTCATTTCAGACAACGTTTTAAAGAAACATTTTCTTCTTGTTTTTTGTTTGCTTAGAAAAGATTTTAAGTTCCATTGATTTTTGTGGTACAAAAAAGTACTATGAATCATTGAAGATTTTGGAGATAGGTAGATTTCTGATACAAGATGTCGAGCCAAAATTAATGAAATGTTATTAAGTTTACATTTTTGGCATTAGAGGTATTGGAAATCTGCCCACCAAAATTCTGTAGAAAACTTACGAAATGAATGTTATTTTGTTCCTTAGGTATATTGTCTCGATTATAATGGTATTAATTGCTACACCTTATTTAGCCAGAATATTGAAGAATTTCTCATCATCATCATTTCAACCGAAAGACATATGCTTCCCCAAGCTCAGTCACTTCAACCGGTTCTGTGCTTCTCGCATCCAGCGGATTCCTACGGCCTTCACATGGTCATCGGGCTAATTTGTGGGAGGACTTCCAACGCTCAAATCTTCCGGTATGCGGTCGCCACTCCAGAACCTTTTGGCCCTATTGGCCATCTGTTCTACGAGCAATGTGCCTTGCCCACTGCCACTTAAGTTTGGCAATTCTTTAGGCTATATCGGTTACCTTGGTTCTTCCGCGGATCTCTCCATTTCTGATTCGATCACGTAGGGAAACTCCAAGCATAACTGAGATTATCTATGACTTAAAAAAATCTGTGGACGGCTCAATTGAAGTAGACTGCTTAAAACTAAGAAGTATTATTCGGAAATTTTGTGAATTGTCAAGGATAATTGAAACATCGTGGCACACAAACCTACCAAAAGTAAAATTAAATAACAGCAAGACTGTTACAGGATCCAGATCCCTTATTTTATCAAAACAAAGCACATTTCTGTTGGCATGCCCGGCGCCTGAGCCTGCGTCTTAATTAATTACATTCAGTTGTCAACCGTTGAGTTGTCTTTGGTGGTGTGTCCTCATAAATTTAGGTTTTGTCACAGACTGAAGAAGTTTTAGATACCGGTAAATTATGGTTTTTATAATACTTACTGGTATTCCAGTGCATCCAGTTTGATTGGATTTGAAGACGACCCAAACATACATTATGTAGTTAGGTAAAAGTTAGGCAGCTGATGACAGTAGAAGGTTTAGATGTAGATTTTGTGTAAAAAGAGAGCTTTAAGCTCAACACACACACAAGACGGGTACGGGTCGGGCGCGGAGCGGGTTGGGAGCGGGAGCCGCGCACGCGTTTCGTTTGCTGACATCCATAATTATAATACAAGGAATTACAATATATACAAGCCCGCCGTATTGCCGTCCCGACCCGCGCCCGACACGCACCCGCCTTGTTGTATTGAGCTTAATAAAGGCACATTGAGTTTTAAAAAAACGTGTTCAGTAATGAATGCAACTTTGTCCTTAAATGTTTATATTGGCAACATTCAATAATGTCTTATGTCAATGTCAAATGACTGTTGTGTCAAATTTTTCTCCCTCTGCTTTGCCGCGTTAATACAGTCGTTATAATTTCTTACTCCGTTTTTAGGGTTCTGTACCCAAAAGGTGAAACGGGAACCTATTACTAAGACTCCACTGTCCGTCTGTCACAAGGCTGTATGTCATGAACCGTGATAGTTAGACAGTTGAAATTTTCACAGATAATGTATTTCTGGTGCCGCTATAACAACAAATACTAAAAACAGAATAAAATAAATACATGATTTTTTTGCCGTTTTTATAGATAATGGTACGGAACCCTTCGTGAGCGAGTCCGACTCGCACTTGGCCGATTTTTTTTATTAAAGTAATCACACCTAACCCAAACCCATCTTAAATCTTCAAAATTTGTCGATACTGTTTCTCTGTCACTCATACTGGTGTGGCAGTCTCTTTGTGAAACTTGTGCCATAATAACGTCAGGCTATTGTGGCGTCTCCTGATTCTGATGTAAACCAGCATAATCAGACTACAATGTTCCCACTGCTAGGTTACAGGCTGAGACACTTCTCTTCTAGAGGGATGCAGTCCAATCCCTCTAGAATCACAATCATCTACCACGCGGGCCCTACCGGGTAGGTGTCACATGTCTTCGCATTTTTGGTTATAAGACTTCCCGGTTTCCTCACGATGTTGTCCTTCATCGTTTTGAGAGCAGTGGTGATGAAATTATTTACGCCTGCCTGGGTTCGAACCCACGACCTACAACGGTAAGTCAGGGCCGTTACCACTGGGCCACCACTGCTCTTACGCGATGCAGACTGCGATGTGCACCAACTAATATTAATTCAGATTTTTACCGTCTTTTGCTGCAGTTGAATAAACAAGAAAGAGACACTAACTCAAAATAAAACACTTTTAAGGAGAAAACGTCAGGGTAGGCCGCGAAATACAAATTTTCTTACGTTTTTTTTACAATTTGCAGGGCAGTATCATGTTGATCTAAATATGATTCGCGGTCGTATGTTTATTTATAGAATTATAATTATAAAAATCATCAATAAAACTCTCTCTAAGTTCATGTAATCCTAATGAATGACTATTTCATGAAATCATGACATTTGAGGATTATGCTAACTTAAAGAGTTGCTGATTCTAATAAATATAATTCTGTAAAGCCATGTTTGTTTCGATAAATCAAAATTTAATCAACATACAACCTGACACTAACCTGCACATTGCAAAAAAACGTAAGAAAATTTGGATTCCGCGGCTACCTTAGCGCATCCCCTTTAAACTAAAATATTGTTTATAACGATTTTTGTCCAGACTAGCACTAGAGATAACCGGATTTTCAATTTTTAAAACCCTCTTTATCACTATCAAACTCGCATTTAAAACCAAAAATACGTTCATTTTCCTGCTATAAATCCTCTACTCGACAAAGACAAGAGCTATAAAAAGCCGCCATTAAATTCTCTTTACGTTCAAAGCATATCTAACAATACTTAGCTCTGTCGAAGCAAAACGTAAATTATAAGGCTATACAGCGTCGCACAGAATTCATGAAAATAGGTTTATTTGTATAAGAAAACCTGCGTTTTCAAATTATTTTCTGCTGAAAACAAAAGTGTTATAGGTATTTTCACAAATTGTGCAGTATAATAAATTATTTTAAGCTAATTCTGGTGTATGGTAGAGTTAAATTTATTGTAGGTATGTTTTTAGAATGACTTCTTCGATGTAGATTTTTCAGTCGTGAGGCACCTCTAGACTGTAAATATTGTTTTCCAATTAAACATAATATGTAGGTATTTAGATAGTGCGTTTTTTTATTTTTATACATATTTCATTTTAAACAGCGTACAAATATTATGACAACGGTTTAATTTTCGGGGTTTTTAAGATTTTAACTTTTTTTTTTTACGCGACACAATTTAAAGGCACAATTAATGCTATATATCTTTTTGTTTTCTTTTTATCTTTTCGATAGCAGCCTGATGTACCGCGATCTGCTTTTCGTGAAATTCTACCAGATCTTTCATTTGACCCCTTAGATTCTCAATGAGTTCCCTTTCTTTTTTATAGAAGAATTGAGCTTCTTTGGCAGTTCCCATTTTTTTAAAAGCACCGCCTGCATCTTGGATTGAGCCTGCTCCTCTGCCGCTGGAGCCGGCGCCGCGTCCTGCAAAATTAAATGAAAAAATAAAAACACTTGTAATTATTTCTGGCTCTCTCAATACCTACTTCTACGGTAGTCGCTATAATTATGCCTTTTACTGAACGATACTGATATTGATTGTTAGTGAATAAAACTATGTTTTTCACATTCGGATCGTGTCAAAGCAAACACTGCCTTCCTTGCTATACCATGATTGATAAAGATGCGCATGGTATGCAAAGGAAGAAGAAGAGCTCTAGATCAGATACTACAGTCATAGACAGCAGGTCTAGGTCTAGGTAGAAGGTCTACCTTGCCTCTTTAGACCTACACGCATGCGTTAGGGGCAACTCGCATTCTCATAGCACACGCGGCATATGCGCTTCGCCGCGTGGAGCGATGCCGTGGACTACGCGCTGTGCAAGTGCAACCACAACAAACAACAAAAACTGCTACAACTTCTTCGAAGGATGCTCCTTGGACGAAATCGTAGGTAGCAGTTGCACTTGCCTTTGCTTGTTCCTTCTTTTTTTTTTAGCTGAATGCCCACCAGACAGATGGTATGGGCTGCTAAGGCCTTCTCTAGGGCTTGAAGTGAGTGGCCGAAACGGAATATTGCCATTATCACTATGCTTAGAAAACTGATTGGGGATTGTACTGTGGTATATCTAGCGAATTGAGAAGACCTATGTGGCTTGTGCATGTTCAGGAAGATTGCTTTTTAATTTTTTTGCATTGTAATATGGTTAAGATTAGTATAAACTAATAGAAAGCTAAACCTAACCTAAGATGTAGATATGTTTGTGGCACGTTTGTGTGACTGTACCTAAATTACCCTAGGCTGATAAAATGTTCGTTTTTCCTAATTATGTAAATATTTGTGTTTAGGTCGGTTCCCTCTTAGGAAGAAGAACTGTGCCCCTCCTTTCCGCACAGTTCTGTAGGGCTTGTCCCAGACTGGACACTCTCATATCCCACTGATATAAGAAAGAAAAGAATCCCCATAAACTAAACTGCCTTGTCCCGACTTACAAAAGCTAAGGGACAGAGAAGGTGAATTTAATATTGGGAATTCAAAGTTAGAAAACAAAAGTATTATAATATTAATATAATATGAAATTGTGAAATCAGGAGCGTTAGTGCTCAGTGTCAAGTATGGTGGAAGGCCTTCGCCAGTTCCCTATAGCCAAATGCAACTGACAATAATCTACCAAGGTACGAATTAGGACATGGACACGTAATACACGAGAATGTAGCGTTGATTATAAAACACGAAACTAAATAAGAGTTTAGTTACAAGAACTTTAATTATATTACCAGCCTAAGATAATTATTATTATGAAACTCACCCAGTCGCCCCAACACACACACACACATATTACATTAAGTACTAAATTAGTCTAATCTGGGCTTTAACCCAACTATATACTTAAATTAATAAATAATACTCGCTATCTTGCGACAGCCCATTTGGATATGGCCTTTCGGTATTCACCAGCTTAACTCGCCTGACTCAGACATCTGTATCCTATCGTGGTCTCTCACCAAGTCCCTTCCTTGTTTTAAAATATCAGTCTCCTAAATCCCTAAAAACTACCGCTCTTAGCTCAGCCCCTTTTTCGAGGTTTTGTAACAAAACTTAAAACGCTTTTTTGTTCATCTCTTAATTGTTGTCTGAGTAGGTATCTCGATACCTACTCAGACAACAATTAAGAGATGAACCAAAAAGCGCTTTGTTTTGAGCCACGTCTGGTTGTCATAAATGTTCCGAGGAACATTTATGACAACCAGACGTGGCTCAAAATGCAATAATGTGCGATCCAGAGATGGTCAATCTTTTGTGACCGTAAACAACGTGAAACACACAAATGTTTTAGCACAGAACATATTAAAGTATTTAAGCTAGCTTCTAGCTAGAATAATAAAATAATACATTCAATAATATTACTGCAGCTATTGGATAATATATAGTTACATCAATGGGAACATCGGCTTTGTATGCCTTTTGAAAGTTTGGTTGAATCCAACTCATAACTTGTTGTTTAAAGTTTGAATATCGAGAGCTGCAAATTTACATTGAAAGAACCGCATATTGACGACCCCTTTTGGTTCTTATAATATTTTAGAAAAGTGCCAGGTCACTTCCCAAAAAATATAACTGGAATGGGTTTGTGTAAGAGGTTCAATATTGTTTTACAATTTTATAGAAATAGGATCTTTTGTTATTAATTAGGGTAACGTGTCGAGCTTTCCGACCGTAAAATTAAGATTTAATGTGTTTCTAAAAAGTCCGAACCATGTGCCAATTTTAAAATAAATATAATATTTGGTTATTAAATTAGAGAACGTCAGTCACATTTGCATGCTCAACTTTTTTGCTTCAAGTACAAATACTTTAAAAACTGGTTTCACTCACCCGAATAGGAACGTAAAACATCAGTAACCACTTCCTTGCAGCAAACTTTCATCCCTCCATTGAATTTAGGAACTGTCGATTTCATGATTTTAATTACTAAAAACTAAAAATATTTTGTAGTGGAAAAATATTAATGGAAACATATGTTTACAAGATTTACAAATTATTATCATTAAAAAAAATGTTCATTTATTGATATTTTGATAGTTTGAATGATGTATATACGCAACACTGTTGATTTGAGGAAATCTAGTTGGTCATGGCTCATGGCTGGATCTATGTGCGCCGGCGGGGACCGGCGCGATATGTCGTGCGGTGTTCCACAGGGTCGGAAAATCGGTTACGACTGGGTGCTGAGGCTAGTGCTCCAACCGGTAGTGGACCTGACGTGTTACGCGGACGACACGCTTGTCACGGTCCGGGAAAACTCGTACCAGCAACGCTGCCTGCGTTGCTGGTGACAGCAACAGTCTCACAGGTGGTGGGTCACATACGACGCCTGGGCCTGAAAGTGGCTCTCAACAAGTCGGAGACCGTACCCTTTCGTGGCCCCAGCGCGCGCCAACGCCGGGATACACATCGTGGGGGGCCCGAATTGCTGTCGAGTCCACCATGAAGTACTTAGGACTGGTACTCGACAGCCGGTGGAGCTTCGGCCTCCACTTTCGGCGGCTGACGCCCAAGTTGACGAGCGCGCAACCCTGCTTCCCAATTTTGGGAGCCCAAGCACCACCTGTAAGCGACTGTACTTGGGAATCGTGCGATCCATGGCCCTGTACGAAGCCCAGGTATGGACTTCTGACCTGACGACTGGCAGCATCGCATTACTACGAAAACCGCAGATGGCGATGGCCGTCAGAGATATCAGGGGATATCGCACGATCTCCTACGTGGCGGCTTGTACACTGGTAGGATCCCCACCCTCGGAGGCGAGAGCCCTCGCTTCACTGTACCGATGGCGCGAGGAGGCGCGAACGCTGAACGGTGAACCGATGCAACAAGAAATCGATCTTCGTCGGTCACAGCTCCGCGAGGTCCTGGTGACGGAATAGCGGGACAGTCTTCTGCGCCTTACCGACTCCACCTGGCTATTGTCGACGCAATTCGACCAGTCCTCGACGAATGGCTTGGGAGGAGGCTCTGTCGTTTTAAGCCACGCAGGTGCTCTCGGGGCATGGCTGCTTCGGAAAGTACCTATGTTGCATAAACAGCGCTCGGTGCCATCACTGCATCCACTGTCGGGAGGACAAGGCGCATCAAAAACTGGCAGTGTGCTGGCAGTGTGCTGCATGGGAGGAGCCCCACCGTGCCCTCGTATCAGACGTCGGGGCCAACGTCGCTGCCGGCCGTCGCACATTCGATGGTCGGGAACGCTGAGTCATGGAATGCGGTGATCTCCTTTTGTGAAACCGTCACTTCGCAGAAGGAGGCTGCGGAAAGGGAGAGGGAGATCGAGACCACTCTCCCAACCCGCAGCAGGTGAACCGAGCGTCGAAGTCTGACAGACTTCTCCGCCCGCCCCAAGGCGAAGGAAATCCATGAAGATTTTCCAACCCGGAACAAAAACAAAAAAAGTGGCTCAAATTAGCTACTATTATGTACAACAGATATAACAATATTGTATTTGCATGAGGCTTTGATTATTTATGTGAGGCTAAGGTATGAGGGCAAAAACAAAAATATAAACGCGTTAAAATTAAAGAGACTGTTTATTTCCTAAACCCATTTGTATTTCTTGAGGAATCGAAGTGAAATCCAGATTTCATTTTTCCATATCTTCTTGCTTCTTTTTGAGCTTTTTTATAACAGCCTGATGTATAGCGATCTGTTCTTCGTGAAATGTTATTTGCTCTTTCATTTCATCCTTTAGATTCTTAAGAAGTTCTTTTTCTTTCTTATGAAAAAATTGAGCTTCTTTAGCAGTTCCCATAGACTTGAAAGAGTCACCTTTACCAGAGCCGGCTACAAAAGTAAATACAAAATATAAATACAAATTAATAAGAAAAAACGACTTTTTTAGGCCGATCACTTGCTAGCGTCCTTAGTCATCATTCTAATATAATCGTCATGGATTGTGGTACGACTTTCGGGTGCCTCACTTCCCTAACCTAATACCGTGGACTCTAGTATATCAATAGGTGTGGAACCTTCTTACGACTGCCTCGTTGGTGTAGTAGTTGCAAGCGCTACTGCTGGGCATGAGGTTGTGAGTGCGATTGCCAGGTCAGGTAAATTGATATTGTGTTTTTTAATTAGGATTTCTCGGTAGCAGCGCGGAGTTTGAATGTGTGCCCGGTTGATGGCAACAGGGTCGCCCTCGCTCCCTATTACATTTAGCTTAAACATAACTGTTGAAATGTGGGTGTACTATTGTTCACCTCTGCCAAACTCTTCGGGGAAAGCAAGCGTGAAGTTGTGGTATGTATTACGACCTCGGGGCCCGAAGTCTGCCTGTTAATCCTACGTAAACTAATTGATGCTCGAACCCTGGGAATGTCAAATGAACAAGTTCAGGCAGCTTTGTAAATGATTGTGCAGGTCACTGCATAATGTCGCCCGCACCTTTACATGCTCGCGTCAGTTTCACAATGTACCAGCAACCTAAAGACTGGTTCACTTACTTGCGCGTACAATGTTAAAACTGTATTTCGGAGAAACTAAAAAAGTCTTCATTGGATATAACAAGTAAGCCGAAGCACATGGTCGAAGCATGGAAATGGTTATGTTCTCTTTTATTGAATGCTTCTTTTGAGATTTACAACAAAGCTATGTTTTAATCATTTTCTCGCATCTTTTATACATATTATTTTGACTGTTTATCTGACAGCTCTTGTCAAAAATATCAAAGATTATTATTATTATAAGATAAAAAAGATTTTTTTTTTGATTGCCATGATGCTTGGTTGACCTGTTGTTTGTTTTTTTTTCTATTTGACAGGATATCGTCTAGTCTGGTGGTAGTAGTCTGCGGTCCAGTGTCATAGAAGCAGGTTTGTTGCTCACTGAATACTCAGTTGTCGCAAATGTTGATCTTCTGATTCTCTCAGCAGAATGCCTTGGCGGCCGCAGCTAGAAGCGGCATTAAGAAAACTTTCCATACAAACCAAGCGTGTCACCGTTTACTCGTTTACGACTTAAATGACGTAAGTATAGAAGCTGTCGGCTTTGACAGAAGTTGTACGCTCAAAGCACTTTCAGCGCACGAATTTTAGTAGTACCTACTGCCGTTTCTAGACGCTGCCGGAGCAGTAATTATGCACTCTGTGGAAATAGGTGAAGAATACCAATCGGTCAGTCGCCGTCGCCACAGCAGTTACCTGCCTACTTGAACTACTGTAACTAACTGCCAATGCAGCAGAGCTTTACTTCTTGGATATGATGGTGGTGATTTAAGGAGCCGATTGTGATTGCGAGTCTATTGTTAAGACAAATACATTTTACAGAAACAAAAAATCTACGGTTTTTTTTTTGTTTATTGTTAATACGTATGGTACAGCTGCTTTTTTTCGCGAATTCAGAGTTGTTCCCATCAAGTTTAAATAGTAAAAGATTTTCTTAATGATAAGTATTTATAATGATTTTGGTTTTGAGTGAACAAAGACTAATGTTGTATACTTGTATAGCATTTTAACAAACAATACATTACATTCCTGTTATAATAAAACTGTTAGTAATTGTTGATAGTATTATATTAAATTATATACATATAATAAAGGACACTCACGGTCACTAATTATAATCAAATCTCTTCTGCTAAGAAAGATATTATATTACAATGGATATTATTTCCTTTATTTCAAAGTTAACAATTTTATTTTATTTATTAAAACAAAAGTAGCCCACCGGTATCGGGAACCGGTCAGGGCTCCGGTAAGAGGAACCGCTTTCTGAATCAAGCCCTTAATTCAGCTGTGCTCGAGCAGCTGATTGCTTATCGGCTAGTCCGGGGATACCGCACGGTCTCCGGTGAGGTGGCGAGCCTGCTTGCCGGATTGCCACCATGGTATCTGGAGGCAAAAAGCGTCATAGAAATTGCGATTGTCGCAGTGCTGGGCACGCCACAATTGCGGCGATAAGTCCCCTCTTTGAGGCGTGGCTAGAGAGGTGCCACGGGGTCCTCACCTTCCGCCTGACACAGGTCCACACCGGACACGATTGTTTCGGGAGGTTCCTGTTCCGGATAAGGCGGGAGGAAACGCCCAGGTGTCATCACTGCGTGGATCGCCCGGAGGACACGGTGGAGCATACGGTGGAGGTCTGCCCGGCTTGGGCAGACCATCGCCGTGTCCTCGTGGAGACGATCGGTGGTGGTGATCTCTCGCGTCCGACCCTGGTCCAGGCCATGGTACGGAGCGAGAGGGCGTGGGAAGCCATCACCTCAAAGCCTCCTTCCTCCGGAACGCGTGAGGGAGAGGCAAATTTCGGGCCCTCACGCCCCTAGCCACCGCAGGATACGCCCTGGGCATCGGAAACCGCAGGCCGATTCCCGGCCACCGTGGGCGCGGGCTTGCGGACGGTGAGCAATGGGTAGCTCACCGTCCGATAAGAACCAGGCCCGGGTCGACGGCGCGTTGTGTTTTCACGCGTGCCTCAAAGAGATGTCAGGATAACTGATGGGGTCCGCTAAGACCGATGCCTGCCGGAGTCACGGGAAAGTCCGAAAGGGATACCGTGGCCCCTGGCAACGTACAGGCAACTAAAGGAAAATGGGTGGGTTTTAGTCAGTAAGAGTCTGACACGCCCTCCCGCTCCGCCCAGAGCGGGAGAAGTTATTAAATAATTTCCCACCCGAAAAAAAAAAAATTGTGCTCCTACTCCTTTTTACTACCTTTTTGCTCTATTAGTATTGAAACGAATGACAAGCAATGTCGCCAACATGACGGTAAGGGACAAGTTATTGTGAATGGTCTGCAGTATCTTGTTGGCTTCGTTGCGTCGTTAGCTTTGGATTTATTGTAATTGGGTTGGCTAATTGGCAATAATACCCGATCCATATTTTATCCTGCGGTATGTCATGAGTGTCGTGACCCATCATGATACCATCAATAATGGTACAGTGCGTTCATTACAACTTGTCCCATGGTGCGTTTTGTAGCACTATTCTGTCGGTCGCCATTTTAAACTCAATTAGTTTTAGAACTAAGCTTGACAAGCAATGGTGCCAACATGACGGCAAGGGACAAGTGAAGAACGGTCTATATCAACATTGGACGATTTTATACTTTACCCTTAGGATGGCATAATTATCCTAAATCCTCGCGAGAAAATATCGTCATCAAGTCATGAAGATGTTGTACATATCTCCGTTTACGAAAGATAAAAAAAACGAACGCGCTATTGGCAACATCCGTAAATTGTTTATTATTTTTTACTTTTTCAATTAAAATGCGTGACGTGTTTCTGTAAACACTGGATGTTTCTACCTAGACGTGGTAAACCGAAACAATCCAGCCAGCCCCGCTCCCGCGCATATTTAGCCAATCAAGAAACGCTCATTGGAATATAGGCGCTCGGTGAGCTTTCGGTACCGGGTACACCGAGCATGCTTATCCCGCACCGCTGACGCCCGACCAATGAGGAAAGGGCCTAAATCTATCATTTAGGCCCTTTCCTCATTGGTCGGGCGTCATTTAGGCCCTTTCCTCATTGATCAGTGCAGTATCGTTGCAGAGCATACTATACCGCACTGCTCCCCGATCAATGAGTCGACGAATGAGTCGTCTTAGACGTTTATTGTTGTGGAACGGCATTCTTTTTTGTTTTTCTTCTTTTTTATGCTGCGGGAGATCCGTCGAGTGCTCCGACAAGTTATGCGTGCACACAAAAATCGGCTAGAAGGTAATGTGGAGCATCTTTTACCTTGACTTGCGGGAGTATGTTTGAGACCAAAAACATTTAAATATTTCTACGATAGACGGGACAAAGCGATCAACATCAAAATGTACTTACAATTACCTACGGGTCGCATCTCGCTCTGTTTAGTCCTATATCTCATGGTACATGTATATTTTTAAGAAAATTTGCCGACTGTACATTATATGGTATTGCAAATCTCATTTTGACAAAAAGACTGGACTTAACTACGGTTTATTTTCGTTAGCATTTTGTAATTTACTCAGTTTTCAAATAAAATAAATAATTTTCTTATAAGTGTCAAACTTGGCTATTATGTAATCTTGCTATATTATGCTAGAGACAGTGCATCTGTGTCTGCGCACACACTTACGCACTATTTATATCTCCCGCGTCGATGGGTCCACTGAGGTTGACCGCCCTAGCCAAAATTCGGTCTGGAGGACTATTAGGGCGACCGCATATTTACAATTATAAGTTGGCCGAATAAATCATTGAGTATACCAATAGGTATAGTGACATATGTTGCTAGCCCGCACACCTTGTCCAACAAAATCTGTATCTGTATCTTAGTAAGTTACTATATTTGTCCAACTTACAATGATTTACAATTAGAAGTTGGCCGACTAAATCGCAGAGTATACCAATAGGTATAGTGACATAATTATGCTGCTAGCCTGCACATCTTGTCCAACAAAATCTGTATCTGTATCTTAGTACGTTACTATAGTTGGCCGACTTACAATTGTATGTCTGCGGGAGCTCTTATATTACGCTAGATGGCGTCACTGAGACATGGGATCACAATTTTTTACGACATTTCTTCTGATCTGCCTCTCTATGTATATAAAGTATTATATTACTTTAATTAATGTGAATGTGAGGACTATGTGGATATGCTATTTTTTCCTTTCTTAGTTAGTTTTAATGATGGTCTGGCAGTTTGAGTACTTTATGCGGCCTACCCAAATGTCCTTTCTTTGGTATTGTTCGTCGAGTCGTTGAGGTCCTTAAGTACTGAGTTGAGCTACACGATTACTGACAACCGCTTGCGCTGACTGGACAGGTCCAAAAAATAAAAAACAAATATCTGTGGTTCTTTCCTCGAAATACCATTTCAGATACTAATCTACATGGTCCTCATACGGCCTAACCAAGATTATGTCTGGACTTTAAAAGAAACTTTAACCCTTGAGTTTGTTATGCCATTTCTTCTCAGGGATAGTCAAATACGAAATGTCGACTCTAACTAGCTTAGTTTTTTGTTATATGACGTGTGTAAACGCAACATACGCGTGTACAGCAGCAGCGGGGGACGCGCGGGGAGAGTGGTCACACAGCTGATCGAACCAACGGCCGCGCCCCCACTACTCGTCGACAGATACGGTCATCGGCGGACGTACCGTGCGATTTATATTTTAAATTAATATCTGTATTAAATTAAGTCTTTTCCAAACTAGTCATTTAATTTCATATCTTTAACAACGTGTAAAAGTGATTCCTGTATCCTATTTATAAAATAAACAATTTAATTTAATTTCAGATACTATCTTAAATCCATAGAATTTGTATGTCCTATATGTGCTTAAATCTCGTTGTTTGAGATAATTTTGAGATCGCCACACTGCGACCGCTAACAGCCGCGGTTTCCGTGCCGCACCTCCTAGACCGTACCATACCATGACCGAGCTATGAACGCATTAGAAATGACGTACCAATGTCTCATTTGTGTTAGCTGGTGACGGAAAGGTCTAGTGGACAGCCATTTTGGCAGCGTTTTATAATTATTAATTTATACAAATAATATGTTTACGTGAACACATATCATCACCCTCCCCGATAACTGTCCTAACTAGCAATTGATATTTTTCCAGGGCAACAGTTTTTCAGTCGGGCGCTACAATCATGTTCATGAATTATTAACTTTTTTTATGCTCTTAACTTATTCTTTGAGTTAGTAGTTGCCCTAAAGCCATAAAACTTTATTTCGAAAAGTTATGAACACGTAGGTAATGTCAGTGCAGATACGTCAGTTTGTGAGATACAACAGTTAGCGGGGAGGGTGACGATATATACCTTCATGCTCGTGACGGTATATGGCGCTGCACTTTACGATAAGTTGATATAATAGAGTGTTGGATAGAATATATCGCATGGCATTTTTGTATATCACTAGCTTCTGGCCGCGGTTTCGCCCGAGTGGAAGTCGGAAAATATCCCACGGCAATGTACTACCGGGATAAAAATCCTAACTTCTAACCCAGTGTCCAATGTCTACCCATATGCCAAATTTCATCTAAATCTGTTGAGCCGTTTTAGCGTGAAAGCGTATTAAAACAACTTCGCTTTCTACTATTTATAATATTACTTATAGGATATTACATAAGTATGAATTTTATTTTTTATTTTTGATTTTTTTAACCTTGTGTTTAGTGGAACGTAGACGTGCAATCCCAAAATGTATGCACCGATACGGTTGTGATTAGAAAGAAAGAAAGAAATACGTTTTTTGCGGTAAACATGACGCAAAGAAAGAACAAAACACGAAAACAACTATTTTGGGGGAAATATGCGTCACATCCACGCGAAACGGCCATCGCTCAGCATAATGCTGCGACCCTATGTGAGACAGAGCCCCAGCGCTGGTTTTCAGCGACAGCCGGTTTTAACGTGATGACGTCAACCGGTTGCAGCATATAGTGATAGTTAGTGATAACAAACTCAGAAATCAAAAATAAAATAAAATAATTACAATAGGTACTTCCTAAATGTTAAATATATATAATATTTAAAATGGCAACATTTTTAACATTTATGTTATAGTATCATTACGAGATAGCAAGGTTTTAAGTAAAAATAATACACATAATGGAAGAGTTAAAACCACGTTTAATCAAAAATGTTTTTCACAAAATTTTAACCAATCTCTTCGGAGTTTTTGAATTCGCTTCATAGCAATTTTATTGACTCTCGAAATCTTCCTAAAGTATTTTACCTGGTCAGCGTAAAAACGTGTTAAGAATACGCCTGCTTCCTTTCCAGCATCTTCTGTTTTCGTCAAAGTTTTTGCGGTAGTCGACGGCATGCCTGGGTTGCCCTCTGACGTAGGCAAGTCTGCAATTAAAAAAAAAATGGATAACACCAGTTTACGAAAGGTTAATCAAGTCTTGGTAAATCTGCCGTTATTATTTCATTTGAGCTGTTGTTAGGCCGAAGCCGCACCGACAATAACTATTAGTTACTGGCGGGCAATAAAAATTGCTCAATTATAAGCAACCAGGATACTCGCGAAATTTCGAAAAACTTTTTAATGAGTCTTTGTATTTGGCCTAGGCATTAAAAGGAGGCGTGAAAATGTACGAAAGTGATAAACACCCCGCCTCTACCAGCGCTAGCCTTTATACTTACCATGTGGTGTAACACATTCCACGGTCTCAATAACGTTCCCTTCGGAATCAACAGGCTTCTTTTCAGAATCAACCGGAGGACGGCATGTAACGGACCCACCATATTCTGAGGACCCACCGTATCTAGTGAACCAGTTCGGCCCAGTGGTGCTAATCATTCTCACAATTTTCACACACTTTATTACCCATAGATTTCTCTTAGGAATCAAATTCATTATGACTTAAACTAAACTGAAAATCCACGAATAATGTAAAATTAAAATTTCTAAATACTTTAGACCATTTTCAAAAAATTGCAAATGACGACCAGATTTTTTCACATGTCAATTGTAGATCAATTGCCTTCAAAACACTTTGTTTATGGTTGGAACTATCTGTCCTCCTTGTTGCATGCGTGAAGCCGGATCATGATCATGGCCACAAAGCCACGAAGTGACCGCATCAGTGCACGTCTAGCCTTTTTATATTATCATTAGAATTCAAATACAACGCTACAAGGTTATTGAACCGCGTGGCCAGAATCGGAACTAACGTAGACATCTTGTTTTATCAATACAATTTTATTTGTGACATGATTTCACAAATGTTTACCAACAACGCCCCACTCAATGTAATTAAGGCGCCAAAATATCCTAGTAACACTAATGTTACTTATAGTTCCAGTATAAATAATTAACAGTATTATGTCTTCATAGAAAACGGGCGAAACGACGCGCTTCGAAATCTCAGTGTATACTAGTACGCAACAGTCTCGAGCACGTCTCGAGTGTGCGGCAGTTACGAAAAAATATCCCACGGGAACATACTAACGGGATTAAAAGAACCCTATGTGTTAATCCAGGTCATGCACTATCTGTGTGCTAAATTTCATCCAAATCCATTCAGTCGTTATTTCGGCAATCCGGAACTTACATCAAGACAAACAGACAAACGGACCAACATTCAAAAACCTATATTTTCGACAACAGACTCCTTCCCACACCTCGTAGCAATGAATTATCTTCAAAAATATCAAATGTACAGTTTTGACTTCGTTACTATTTTATTAGGGTTTCGTACCTCAAAAGTAAATACGAATGAAATGAAAGGGCTTTTTTTATAGTTTCAAAATAAATACTTTTAAATATATTTACGAAAACGTGTCATTCCACCTCGTATCTCCGAAAATACGGAAACATTTTTTTTTTTAAATACATTGTATGGTTCTTTACACAAAGATTACAGGAAAACCTTTATGAAATCTATGGTCTTAAAACATGGTAAATATCTCAATATTGTGCGTAAAAACTTACTTTTGCAGTTGGAATGTATTGGAGAACATGTTTTTCAACTATAATGTTAAGTTTCGGAACCCTTCATTGTGCGTGGTCCGACACGCACTCGGTTGGTTTTTTTATAGGTACCTATATAAAGATAATCATCATCTGCCTATACTGTGTTTCCGATTTAGTTTCCAAACGTGTAAACAAATATTTGTTCTTTGGAAATACCACTAATACACACACAGATCAGTTCAGTTTGCACTACTACTTCAAACATTATTATGACGTTTTGAGTAGTACCCATTCTGGAATACACTTGCATGAGTCAATATTAGTTTAAGTGGATATAACATCAAATGGAAACAAAGATTTGAATAAACTGTGGCATTTTCCCAACTACGTTAGGATCGGCTGCAGTCTAACCGGATGTCGCTGAATACCAGTATTTTACATGGAGCGACTGCCTATCTGACGTGATTACTTCCACAACCCAGTTACTGGGTTCCACGATACCCATTGGTAGAACTGGTTATCACACTTTTGGGCTTCTGACTGCTTGTACCTAACGACTGTCAAAAGATCAACAAATGACAGCCGAGACTGTCAAAGATCTACAAATGACAGCCGAGACTGTCAAAGACCTACAAATGACAGCCGGATCTCAATGGCTTAACATGCTTTCAGAGGCACGGAATGGATGGTCGCCCACCCATCCACAGACTGACCTCGGCAAGCGCAGCTTAACCTTCGATCAACCTGTGCGGCTGTTATTATATACCCGCAAGCCCGGGCGTGTTTTTTTTTAATTAAATAACTTTTTTCAATGTGTTTGACTGTACTGTAAATAACTAAAGAATGCAAGGTTTCGTTAAAATAATACACTTCAGGAGGATTTGAAACTACAGTTTAATCAATCTAGCATTTTGGTCCAATTCTTTTTAATTTTTTTTATTCGCTTCATTGCAGATTTATTGTAATTGGCCATAGTCTTATAGTATATTATCTGGTCATCAAAATAACTTTTTAAGTGTTCGACTATGTCCTTGTTAATAACACTTCTTGGGTTACTGGGAGCTTTTTGCTCATGCATAATGAAAAGCGGGTCGTTTGCTGACACTTCCAAAGTTGGTGGATCATCTGCAACATAAATAAAGGATGGCAATAGATTCGCCCCCTATTACATGGGACTAAAACATAACTAACGAAATGTGGGTGTACAATAGGATACCCCTCTGCCTAACCATTTGGGGATTACAGGCATGATATTTTGTTATAAAAAAAATAGTCAGTCATGGCGACTGTCGACAGAAGTGAACCCCTAAAGCTGGTATTCGCGCTATCTATATATTCTATAGTACAGCACTAAAGCGTGAGCATGTTGAGCATGTCAAGTTTATCCTTTACCCAAAATCGCTCAACGTGCCTAAAGAAGTTATCACTTCAAAAAGGTTAGGCATGATACACACTTCTTCGGGTCGACATGATTCGGTACGATTCGCTTTGTCGCCTACCTTCGCGCCGGCTGTGCCGAATCAAGGTTCATGCACACACATCAGTCACGTCAAAGTCAAGTCGCCGATCAGTCTTACTTTTATTTAAAACACTATGTACTAAGTCCAACGTTACCAGCCCTAGTTACATTTTACTTAGATCTACATTTCTTTCTTTTTAAAACAAATATAAATTACGAGCACAGCTACATAAATTCTAAGGTGCTAACATTTGAAACTAGTGGAATCTGCCCCACCAAATCGAACTAGTGGGGTAGATTCCACTGTAAAATTTTAGGGATTCCACTTTTCACCATCTGCATCAGTCGGGCGGCTTGGTGGGGCAAAGTGAAATGATTCTGTTATTATGGTATGAACTATTTTTTTTTTTTTTGATGGTGAATTTATCATATAACTTCTCCCACTCTGGGCGGAGCGGGAGGGCGTGTCAGACTCTTACTGATTAAAACCTACCCGTGTTCTTTCAGGCCTCCTCCCTCCTTCCTCCTGCCTGTACGTTGCCAGGAGCCACGGTATCCCTTTCGGACTTTCCCGCGACCCCGGCAGGCATTGGTCCTAGCAGACCCCGTCAGTTGTGCTGACATCTCTGAGACGTGCTTGAAACACAACGCGCCCAGGACGTCTCCTGCGGCGGCTAGGGGCGTGAGGGCGCGAGCCATATCTCATCCTTACACGATTACATTATTTTACTCAACTCGAATTGTTCTCACGGGTTGGTACATTGGCGGTGAGGACAATGGGTTTACACTGTACTAATTAAGTAATACTAAAGTAGCATCTGACCTGGATGAGACTCGTTCATACTAGGTATGGCATTAAAGGGAGGAAGCCTATAGCAGTGTGTAGAAGAACAAGGTTGCAAATGGTGATGATCATGATAGTGATAATGTTGCTGATTATGATGACAGTAATATCTAATCGAAATAAGCATGCTTTTGTGCTAATTAATATGTAGCATGAATATTCCAGGCACTTACTACCATATGGCGAATCGCTTTTTGGGGCTTCAGTAGGCTCATGATTCTTGCTGGAGTCACTACTTTTTTTAAAATCAAATGGCTTCTGTTCTAAGGTTCCACCTACTTGAATGGGCCCGCCAGACCCACTGCTGCTTATTCTCATCACTTGGACAGTCTTTAATACCCATAGATTTGCCTTAGTAAACAAATTCATTTTTTACTTTTTAATAAATATTTATGTAGTGCACTTATAATTCATAGATTATAAATTTTGTAAAGAATCTCCTAAAAAAATAACAAAGAAATGATGAATTTGAATTTACGAATTTCTGACTGAATGACAACCAGATATTTTTCAACAATTGACTTGATTCTTAATTCAAAAATGATAATCTCTGGAAATATTACAATCCTCTTTGGTTCAAGAAGTATTTATATTATTTAATATGTTTGTTTTGCAAACATTCATTACGCGATCTTTAGCGGAACGAACATTCATTCGTGAAATGAACAGTTTCGTGAGTATGTGATGCTGAATAAAAAAATGAAAAACAATTTTAATAGCTGTGCTCGTGAACGAATGATTGTTTCGCGAGTGGATGTTCGTTGCGTAAAAACCTTTCGCAAAACGACTGTTGCAAAACTAATTCGCGAAGCCAATGCTCGCGCGTGAGTACCGACCTTTTTATTTTATTTTCTTTGATTAATGGGCTACAAAGGAATACAAAATTCAAACTCAAAGCATTTATTTCAATTAAACTATTTACAGGCACTTTTGAATTGTCAAAGAGTCGGTCAGTTAGTCAGAAAGTTGAAGCTATTTGCCCATTCCAAAACGTAGATGTTTATAGAGAAGAACGGGCAAGAAACTCCAAGTACACTCTTTTAAATCTACATATTATAAAATCCTGGGTATATTATCTTTTTGCTTCTGTGAGAATAAAATAAAATAAATAATTTAAAAGAATTCAAAATATAAGATTAAAAATAAGCCCTGGCAGATAAGAGATGACCACACTCAACTGACGGCGCGGCGGCGCTCGTTTGCGAACATGACGCGTGGATGAGCACCATACAGCTCAGCCATTTTGTAGGGAATCAAACGCACACACACGCGCCACCATCAGCGAGACATTTAAGTAAGAATGACATACTCTCAACTGCCATACATCATAATAATGTAATAAACGGCTCCATGGTACTCACATTTACAAAGATGTTAGATATTGCTTTTAAATTTTAAGAAAACTATAGTTTGCAATGTATTTGAAAGATAAATAAAATTTTACTACCGAAAAAAAAGAAAATCATTATTATCTATTCGAGTATTCAACATTTAAAACTCGATTAAGTAAATAAAAACAAAATAGTATAAGTTAAAAATGTCAGAAAAAAGGGGAAATAACTCTAGCATTTTTTTTTTTTTAACTAGTTAGCCCAAGTAGCGTTGGAACAGAACCAGCATTTTATCTACGATATAATCATACAACTTATAATAATTATGCTTGTCTACATAGTGTGCGTTTAATGCGTTTTAAATTTCTTCTCATTCAGTTGAAGAATATCGAGTGATATTTTATTATAAAATGTTACACAGTACCCCATAAAAGAAGAATTATTATTACAAATTATTCAATTATAACTCCATAATTAGTTAACCAATTATGGAGTTTAAGCATTATTTACGTCGTCAAGCTCCTGTGCATGTCTGTTTACTTTAAAAATTAGTGATGTATGATCAGCAAGAACGGACCCAATATTGAGCCCTGTGGTACACCTTTTGAACTTCCTCCAGTCTATCATTCAAATATGATTTTACTAAACTAAGCGCAAATTTACCCAGTCCGTAATGCTCAAGTTTCAAGAGCAATGCTTCGTGATTCACGCAATCAAATGCCTTGGATAGGTCGCAAAAGATGCGTGCGTTAAATATGTGTTTTAATAAGTTAACACCGGCGTCACTTGTGCAACGTCCTTTGGTGAAACCATACTGTTGATCGTGTAGGATGTTATCACGATTAAAATGATTGAGCATTTGATTTAACATTACCTTTTCAACCTTGCTGAAAACCGGCAAAACCGATACGGGTCTTATGTTGATTACAATATATTTTATTTATTACTATTCTAACTCTACAATTATTTAGCTGTATCGGACACTAGAAAAGCGAGGATGATATATGCACTTTCAGTGCATAACATATAAAAATAAAAAATATTTTTAACTGTATTTAATAAGTTAGAAAATAAATAAACGAAAAAATACAAATAAAAGATAAGCACAAGAAGAGAATATTATAAGATAAGAGAAGAGATAATTACAAAAATAAACATTTTGAGAAATAGATATTGACATGTTATGAATATTTATAAGACACTATTGTTGTGTTTTTGTGACTTTTTTGGTGCAAAAATGTCACAAAAACACAACAATAGTCATGAAATAGAATTGATAATTTTTTTTTGTTCATGTTTACAACGCTGCGCTTGTTGACATGGGAACAGCATTGAAAATATTCGGAAAAATAAATGTTGCTTGAACACGGAACATTATTTTGTTCCGGAAATTGAATTTTAGTACATTTTATTTTACATGTTAAAATATTTCATTAAAAACATAAAAACACTAGCTGTTGTTATTTTTAATACTAAATATTCAGAATGAAAAGTAGCCTATGTCCTTCTCCAGGTCCCAAGCCACTGTCTGTCCAACATAACGAACGGTTCAGTGGTTTAGGTGTAAAAATGTAACAGACAGACAGACAAAGTTACTTTCGCACTTATAATTAGGTTGGTATGGATAAAAAAAAAAAATATCCACCAATGTTTAGGATGAATCAAAATAAAGGATAATCTCTAGCTAGATCATCGTTGTTTGCGGTGCCCAGGTATCGTCAGCCTGTATTTCTCAAAATTCTACCAACTATTTTTTTTCTTTAACATTTTGATACGACAAGTAACAGACCACAAACAACCTTATATATCTAATACACAGCACAGCATTGAATGTGGTCGATTGCCGCTCGTATAAGCGAAAATCTACAATTTCTATTCACACACGATCGTCGACCGTCTGCGAGATATCTATTGGAATAAAATGCTCTTTGGATTGCGACACATATGGGTTTCTTTCTATACTTCGTTTTTATTTTCTTGTTGTGTTTTGTAGGGAACAATGAATGGGTTTATGTCGCGAGAAAATACGTTTTTTTTTTTTTATAGAATTTTTCTCTCATAAAGAACACAAAACAGTTCGCTTAGTATATAAAATATACAAATAAATCATACAGTTATAAGGTAACATAAAGACTCCGTGAGTCGATAAAAGGAAAAAAATAAAAATTTAAAACTAACAATTGAAAGATGGAATTTTGATCGTCAGAAACCACGTCATGACTATTAGGTACTGT
Organism: Xanthia icteritia; assembly: GCA_949128155.2. Taxonomy (NCBI): domain Eukaryota; kingdom Metazoa; phylum Arthropoda; class Insecta; order Lepidoptera; family Noctuidae; genus Xanthia; species Xanthia icteritia. Next base: position 4,729,923 of record OX421943.2, read on the forward strand.
TTTTTTTAATTTGGCCATTGCCACTATTAAAAAGAGATTCAGTCTTCTTAACACCTATAGAAAAACAAAACCCAATCACCCACGAATCGAAAAACCTTCTAACAAACCCTAAATGTCACAGCGTACTAAACACTTTTTCAGTTAACATGAACTCCCTCAACAACTTATAAACGAGGAAAACAGAAGAAAAGTGCTCTATAGCGAAACAAAAACCAAAACAGCGCTTTGTAAATCAGTAAGGTTGACGTGAATTACTATCGCCAAGTGTGAATTTATAGGGGCCAAGTGCCTTTCCGTGCAGTAATTCAATACAAGGGGCAGCGTGAAACAATGGACTAAGTAACTGAGTGTGCACCCAGCTTTATGTTAGCTATATTGAAAATACGCAAAGAGGTTGTGACTTTATGAAGGTAAGTTTTTTTTTGTTATGACGGCACGCTATCCTTTTTCCTTTGAAGTGCAATACAAGGATATTTTGGCGCCTGAATGACATTGACAGGGGGCGTTGTGGATAAACATTTGTGAAACTGTCCCTGTCATTGTGTACTGACAAATCAAGATGGCGGCGTTAGTTCCGATTTTGGCCCCGCGCCAAAATAACCTTGTAGCGTTGTACTTCTCTTTCTTCATTCTTCAATAAGTTCTTGGACCTTGCGGTTGATCAATGTGGCCTAATTTGTAATTACAACTGTCTAATCCAAAGCTTTGGCATACCTAGGTATTATAGGTTATGTACAACAATACTGGCTTGTTCCAGATTTGTCACGTAATCTTGTAACTTACATTTAGAACTTAACCTTAAAACGACATATTTTCCTCTCATTTTCTCAGAAATCACCAGAAAAAAGTAACATCCAGTCCAAACAATTCCAAAATAAAACGTTGTTCATTATGACGGCTAAGTGTGCATCCAGATAGCATTAACTTAAGTCAAGGAAAACAAATGTCAGTGGCGTGGCGTAAGTTTTAATTGCCTCGGAGGACGCAGACGGGACTTAATTAAAATATTACTTTGGAGACAAAGAGGAATGCCGAAAAGATTAGCGGTTTGTTCAGGGGAACTCGGAGTATGGACGAGGAATTCGACCGCTGTGCGCTTTAGAGTTATGTTTTGTTTAATTAACAATTTGACAGCTGAATAAATGTAAATAACCAAATTGCTCATATTTATGGCTTTAGTTTTGAACTCGCCGTAAGCATTCTGTTAAAGTTATAGGTAGTAGAAGACATTTTCAGACATTTGCATTTTCTTCTTAAAAACAGAAAGTCCTCAAGGGTCAAGAAACAGACGCTTTATTAGTTACTGGAAAGACATAGACAGCAAATAAAGATTAAAAAATAAACAACAGAGACCAAGATATCGGAACAATGAAAAAACCATTATCCTCCTTGACATGGCCCCCATTGTGATGAGGTCATGTCCCTGGAACCCAACTATCACGGTAGTTTTGACTGCTTCTCGAACCGAACCAGTAGATTCCTATAGTTTGTGATTTCATGTTTCAGTTATATATAATAAAATGGCGCTCGAATGACATTGACAAGGGGGCGCTGTTTGTAAGCATTTGTGCAATTATTTTGCAAAATCCATTGAAAAAACAACATGGCGGCGTTATTTTAGCCACGCGCCAAAAAATCCTGTGCAGCTATTTAGCTAATATAAAAAATATTACTAAGCTGATTAACAAAAACAAAAAAAGTGCAAACACAATAAAAAGAACGGGAGTACCAATCTAAGCTGTCAGGCCAGGAAAAATGTTTGCACAGTAACAACTTTACGAAATTCTCAGATTTACTTGTAAAGTCTTTTCATTTTATCTTTCTCACCGCATTGCGCTAGCATCGACGTATTTATCATATCATATTCATATCATAGCTTCATTCTGACCTGGCCTATATTTCTGATTAGCTGTAGAAAGCGAACACGGTAACAAATCCTATAATGCTGCTACTCAATACCCACAGGTCAGAAAAACGGATCAGAAGGACGATTCCTAATCTCAATCTCAATATGTCAAAAATGCCTCTAACTTTCTACTATTTATAAAATAAAATAAATAAATAAAAATAGTTTATTGGTAGAAAAAATAAAGGTATAAACAAAGTATTTTGATTGTTTCCTCCTTTTAGGCAGATCGTGCCTGTATTAGAAGACTCCGATCTTCCATAGCAAGACGGTGTTATTTAAAAAGCAAAACGTATAATTTTTATGCCAAAACTATATAAATTAACATTAACTTAAATTAAATCAAATGTGTGTATGAATGGGTGTAAGTATGTGAGTATATGTGAGTGAAAGTGTAGCCTGTAGGTGTGACTGAGAGTACATGAGTGTGAGGGTGTGTGTCAAGGTTTCAGAAGTGTTTCGGTATAATTGTACGTAATCGTTTGTATCCATTCCATAATTTTTTTTTCTGTCATAGGTGTTTTTGGGATAAATGTAGATATTTATTGATTTTAATATAAAGCGCAGCAGATCGTTTACTAAATTGCATGCTGACAAGCAAAGTCCTTTCCCTAGGGAAATATCATATCTTTCCTTATTTTTGTCAGTATGCCAAGTATGCCTATGAAAGAGACATGTTTTTTAAATATAATTTGTGTCATGCACCATGAAATCTTAATGGTTGTTTTCCCGCAGCGAAATGGTTTTGTCTTGGTAATACAATCGTTATATAAACAAAATATTAGAAACAATTTTGAAAACAAATTTTGTGTTGTTGCGTGCAAACTAATTTATGCCGTATCACCACGTACGAGAGTTTATTTTGCTTTGAACATTTATGCATCGCTGTTCCTTTTGTCGGCGGCGCGTGCGATTCGAGTAGTACCTATAAGTTACCTGTTACTATTGATTCTCCCATTTTCGAGTTGATAGTTTTTAATTATTTTAAAACAAAAACATCTTTATTTTTTTTACTTTTACTCTATGCTTCGAAAGTACTCCTTATGGCACATTCTTCTGCCGCGGGAAAACAACCATTAAGATTTCACGGTGTATAAAGTTTCCTGACTGAGAGCAAGTTACTAAGTCGAAATAGGTCTTCAGTAGGATATCTCTTTTTTTAAAGTACATGCACTTCATAAGAGCGCGTTGTGCCCTTTCCACCGCTATAAATTTTATTTTGGCTGCACCACCCCAGACAGGTATACAATAAGACAGACAAAAGACATAAATCATCTTAAGGAAATCTTTTTGATAGCCTGAATGAGTACCGGCAGTCTTGGAAACGACGTATCTAAGAGTCCTGAACATCCAACTTAATTCCCTGACTCTATTGGCAACCTGCTCATGAAATTTTGACATTGCAACTAGATTATGAACGTTTTTAGCCTTCTGAAACGATCATCATCATCATTATTTCAGCCGAAAGACGTCCACTGGGACATAAGCCTCCCCCAAGCACCGCCATTTCGACCGGTTCAGTGCTGCTCGCATCGAGCGGATTCCTGCTGCCTTCACCAGGACATTGGTCCACCTTCCAACGGTACGTGTTCCGGTACGCGGTCGCTACTCCAGAACCTCCGAATCAGAAATGAAGAAATCCGTAGAACCAAGATAACCGACATAGCCCGAAGAATTGCCACACATATGTAGCAGTGGGCAGGGCACATTGCTGGCAGAACTGATGGCCGATGAGGCCAAAAGGTTCTCAAATGATAAGCCAATCAAATTAGAAATGGTCAACCGAATCAATAATTGGACATATTGATGTATTTGGAAAGAAGAAATAATCAAACGTGCATGACAGTAGGTGCGAGAGTGTATAGCGAAAAGGAAGTTAAGCAATTACACTATTTGCATATTAGTAAAAAAGTTTTTACCTATTTACGGTTAAAGTGTTTACCTATCGTGGTGTTATAGTAATCTTACTCTAGGTGCATCGTCTTCACATATAATTATATAATTAATGTATACAAGATATTATGAAATCATTTAAAAAAAGTAACGGTGGAGTTTCTTGTCCATTCTTCTCCATACGAAAACTACCTTTTGGAAGGGGCGACTAGAATCAATTCTGTTTTTTTACAAAAAAAACAGAATTGATTCTAGTCTTAGGTCACAAAGCAACAATGCCAAATTATAGCTTTAGAAACTCCTAGACGTTTAAAACAAATCCACATGTAAGAAATAACTATAAAGGACTAGTCAGACTAAGGCGAATCACGCACGTGATGCGTTATGTGACTATTCGCACCAATTTGAACACCTCCGTACAAGTTAGTTGTCAAAATTGGCGCGACCGAATTTCGTCCCGAATTTTCTTCAGTTTGCCACCAGAGCTTTATTTAGGAAATGGACGATAACTTAGGAAAAACAAAAGAGGAACTGACTATAACATCAGTCTAGTTTCTTTATTCGCCAATATACATCAACATTTCGCAGTTTGCAATTCACTACTCATTCCCCTAACGACCGAATTCTGTCATTCAGGAAAATGCATTAAACTAGGTACTTATGAGAACTACGAGTAGTTTCGAATGAAGTCGTAATTTTATACTCGAAGCTAGCATCACCTAAACCGAGAATGACGGAAAACTGACGAAGTTATACGATCTCTAAAATATGGAGTTTTTGAACACACACGTAAGACTGAATTTATCCACATATTATTCAGTAAATTTTGTGCATTTAGGTAAAAATAAGTTACCTATATTGTCTACAGCTTTTTCCTATCTCCAACGAAAAAGCTTCAGTTTTTGGTATTCTACAGTCCAAAGCTCTAAACAAGAACATAAAGTACGTACATACGTGTAGTTACACATATGACGAAACCACAAAACCAACACGAAAATCCCGTCACTCGGAATAAGCCAAACATTTTTCCTCGTTGGCGCGCCAATAAATGACCTTCCATATAAAATCCAATATGCTTACCATCCTATAAATACATAGCAAATATATTAGATCCCGTAATACACCCAATTTACCGGTTATCGAAGAGAACGGTCCCTAAAAGATCGTAATGACGGAATAAAGCTAAGGTCATAAAGTAATATGGTTTGCGAAAAATTTCTTTCCTTGTTAACGAAAGTAGACGTATTATGAATTTATGATATTAGGTTTGATTTTGATATGCCTTTATATTTTGTCAGCTTTCAAAATGGTGAAGGAAAACAGAGTGAGGAAAATCGACATGTCCTAAAACCAAAAATTCGAAGACATGTGATTTCGCAGTTCACAATGAACCTGCGTGGTGGATGAAGGCCTACTCCCAGAGGTGGCTTGTGGCCCAGCAGTGGAAACTTTATAGACTGATATGTTTAATTTTGTAGAATTTGAAAGGCACAAGACCGGTCGTTGTGATGCTACTTGGAGGAGTCCAAGGTCCAACAGTAGACATCTTTCGACTGAATGATGATGATACATAGATTAAAACCAAACTTTGTAAAAAAGGGTACTATAAAATTTCTGATTATTTAGAAGATAAAAAAGCGTGGGATTGAGCTGCTCGCTCTGCTAAGCCTTGTGATAAAACCATAAAATTTGACATTTTAATTATTATGTAAATCATTAAAACTACCAGTTTTATATACATATTGACATTGTTGAAAATTATATACAAAATAACATGATTACTTTAAAGTATTATATTGTTTTAATGATTGTGAATGTGAGGACTTTGTGGAAATTTTATTTTGATTGTTTTTCCACTTTCTTTAATTTTTTTCTTTCTCAGTTAGTTTTAATGATGGTCTGGCAGTTTGAGTACTTTATGCGACCTACCCAAATGTCCATTCTTTGGTATTGTTCGTCGAGTTGAGCTCCTTAAGTTCTGAGTTGAGCTCCACGATTACTGACAAATGCTTGCACTGACTGGACAGGTCCACTCAAATCTGTGTGGTTCTTTCCTCAAAACACCATTTCAGACACTAATCTACATGGTCCTCATAAGGCCTGACCAAGATTATGTCTGGACTTTAAAAGAGACCCTCTGAGTTTGTTTCGGTCTTTCTTCTCAGAGTAGTCAGATAGGAAACGCCGAACTCATCTAGCATTTTCTTCTTTTTTTTAAAAATATTTTTTTAATATGACGTGTAAAAGTGATTGCCATATCCTATTTACAGAATAAACGATTTCATTTCAGTGCTTTGATGCGTTTGTATGCCTCGGTCGGCTTCCAGTCTAACCGGATGCGGCTGAATACCAATATTTTACATGGAGCGACTGCCTATCTGACCTCCACAACCCAGTTACTGTGTAATACGATATCGCTTTGATAAAACTAGTTGTCAGACTTTCGGGCTTCTGACGAGCCGTAACGACTGTCAAAGATCCATGATTGACAGTCGGGATCAACGGCTTAACGTGCTTTCCGTGCTTGTATGTAAAGATGATCAACCATCCACGGACCAACCGCGGTAAGCGTAATTTAACCTGATCGATCGACCCGTGCGGCTGTTATTACTTAGCCACAAGCCCCTTCATTGGTTTAGGTTGATACAGATACATGGTACAGAATCAGTGCGTAAATATGACACATTGAACTTTAGATGAGAGTGGTGTCCCAATGGTAAATACCCCGGTCGTGGGTTTGAACCCTTTCTACTTTGCGTAATTTATTTCATCACCATTGCTCTCAAAACGTTGAAGAAAACAATCGTGAGGAAGCCCGCATGTCCTAGGACCTAAAATTCGAAGACATTCATTAACTTATTTAGGAGAGGATTATGTTATGACCCACTCCCTCACAGAGAGGAAGCTATGCCCAGCAGAGTGAACGTTATTGGCTGGTTATGCTATGCTATGACCTTTAGACGCTTTTCCTGCCAGACAGGTGTGAGTAATAGACGTAAGTGCGACATTTATAGGTTCGTACTGAAATGGATAGCCTTTAAGTTTTTGAGCAAGGTCAACGTTCGACACTGGGACATCCCTGTGATACAACTCCCCTAGCCGTCCGTTAAGACACCCATGGGAAGTAATATACGGCCAGGACTACACGACAAACTCATGTTCGTGTTTATTACACCTAATCTTAATTATAAACTCATACTCATACAGGGAATGTGTATTTTAATAATAGCTGCAAATGCGACAGCGGATTTTACTCCCTTATGCATAAAACTACAAATTACTTTAATGTTTTGGAACTAGGACAAAACCCTATATTTAAATGAGTACCTGATTAGTGTAATGTAAAAAGTAGGATAGTTTTTTAAATAAGCTTGAACAGAAGTTGCCAGAAACCATATAAACAAAAATGACGAGTGCGGTCAGGGGACCCCCTGTCAGGAACAATGTTCTTTCTCACGTATGATTTAAAACACAAACAATTTTTTTTCTGCCGCCATCTTGGATTTAATTTTGACTTTACTATCAGCTTTACCACTCTCGAAAGCCATAATGAAAAATTTGATAACTTTCGCAGCCGCCATCTTGGATTTTCATTTCGGCCAAAGTTGCATGCAGGGGCCATAACGCTTTTTCGTTACGTGACGATTTCTACCAGTTTACTCCTACCGCAAGCCGCGTTAAAGAACTTCGTTCCAAAAAGGTTTATATTATGTCTGGCAACATCGCCACGAACTAATCCCTTGAGCTTTACTACCTACTCACTGCGAGACCATTCCACGATGCGGCAAAATATCGAATCTTTAACATACTCTCATCAGCCTACTCTATCGGGATATAGACGTGATGTTTTATTGATATAGAACTACTTTCTACAATTACGAATCCACGTTTGTTCCCATAAAACTATTTACAAAACGTTAACATCAACAACCAATAAAGACAATACCATATTTACTCATACCCAAATCTGTCTAGCGTAGTGTTACCGCGGGCTTGCCAGCCAAAACACGTCGAATTTGTTTTATGTGTCTGGCAACATCGCGTAAATCTAATCTCTTGGAAATTATACGGGCGCTGGACGTATAACCCTTGTTGTTAGAGAGTACTAAAGTGTATCATGTTTTATCGTATAGTGTTGTGATTGCTGATTCTGTTTGAGGCTTTTTCAGAGGGTTTCAAGTTAAATACGACGTGTTTTAAGGATCGTGTTCTTAAACATGGGTTTATTTAAAAACATTGCTTAAACTTAATTGTCATTCAAACTTCTAAAATTTATGGGCTGATTTTTTTGCATATTTATATTATATACATGACATGCATTATAAAACGCTCCGTAGTTACATGGGCTCTTGTAGAAAATTACAACCCTTCAATACTCTTTGTGGTTATGTAGGTATAGTATGTCATGATTCAACTATGTCTCAACGCAAACATGGTTGTGAATGTGTAGGTTTCGTTTCCAACGGTAGCCACGTAGCCTTGTCAGGCCGAACGTCCACGACGCTAATTAAAAGTTACGTGTAAAGTGCTCATAACTCAAACTCAAAGCATTTATTTCAAATAAACCAATTACAGGCACTTTTGAATTGTCAAAGGGTCGGTCAGTCAGAAAGATGAAGCTAGTTGCCCATTCCAAAGCGTAGTAAGTTCCTATGGAGAAGAACGGGCAAGAAACTCCACGGACACTCTTTTAAATCAAAATATTGCTATAAAATATTGGTTACGTCATTCATATTGAAATTAAACGACATAGAAAGACGTGCACGTTAAAAACGTCTTTAATAAAAAGATAAAACATACAAATAAATTAAAATAAGCCATGACAGCTAAGAGATGACCAGACCCTACTGACGGCGCCCGTTCACGAACATGACGCATGGATCAGCACCATTCAGCTCAACCATTTTGAAGGGAACTTAATGATCCAACACACATACACACGAGCAGCACACGCCAACGGCAGAGGCAACTGCAGCCGTCGACACTGGTCGACGGCAGAGGCAACTGCAGCCGCCAACACGTCAGCGGCTGCCGTCGACAATGCGCCGCTCGTGTATTTGAGCGTGTACTCAAATACACGAGCAGCACGTTGTCGACGGCTGCAGTTGCCTCTGCCGATGGCAACGTGCCGTTCGTGTATATGGGCACTTACAAACTCAAATGACCAATAAGTAGCCAGAACGTCACAGCACAGCAGCGTCCATAGAAAAGGGAGGACCCTCCGACCAGACGGGTATTGTGTCTCGTGGGCAACTGCCCGACGATTGATGTAAAGATGTTGTATATAAACTAGTCGCGCGGTAAACCCCGCTTGCGCGAAGCAGGAATTGGCGTGACGTCAGTATGATACGTAGTTTGCATGTGGCGATATAGATGCCGCCAGCCATAATATTCTGTCCTTCTCATACTTCTGACTTTGTTCATTCTTCCTTTCATATTCAGTCCATTCTTCTTTGGAATGCGCTTCCTCTTGATATCAGAACGGCCACCAGTCGGTATGCATTTAAGCGGAAATTGCAGATTTATTTTCAAAATAAATAGAGTAGAGTCATCTCAGCACCTCCCTCTCTTGAATTCGTATATTATATGTATATATATATATATATATAATAGATATATTATATTATTGTAAATATGTATGTATGTGTAATTAGTACTATTTTAGTTCGTATGTATTATCATATATTTTTAATAATAGTTTTCTCTTTGTTCCTCTCAAATAGAGCACCTGCCATCTAATCTCTTCACCACCCTTGGTTGACTGGTAGAGAATGCCTAAGGCATTAAGTCCGCCATTGTACCTCTTTGAGTGCGAGAAGTTTTAATAAATAAATAAATAAATAATATTCAGCAATATTCCACATAAGTGTGTAGCGGTCTAGCCAACAAAAATCCCAATTTGGCGAACACCCAGCCAAAATACAACCACATACAGGGTGTATCTTAATCGAAACGAAAATCAAAAAGAATTCTACGAGGAACCTTATTACAATATGTGTTGTTTTGTTTTTATCTGAGCCATAATTTTCCAAAGTTCTGTTTAAGTTCAGCCCACGGTTAAGTATGTCATAATTAGTTGAAGCTTTAGCTTTATTTGAAACTTAGTATCAACCGTTATAAAAAGAAGACCTTGTAACTAAAATAGTCTACATAACGCAAAGAACCTCAGAAATCACCTATTTAGAGTATTTTAGCATTCAACTAAACTTTATTTTGGTACCAGTTACTTCGACAGACAATTTTAAGAACAGAATTTAGAGAATCACTTTACTCGATTCTGAACAGAATTGAATCCCTTTAATGTATATATATAGTACGCATTGTATTAATTAAATAAAATTAATTAAAGCTTACTAAGCAGAAACCACTTCACGTCAACTTGGCTTCAAATATACACCCTGTACCATAATATTTTATGTGTCTGACAATCCTTGTAAAAGTAATCCCTAAGGCTCTTTGTACACGGCACGATTTCTTTACGGTACGGCGTATAAACCGCGCCGTAGAAAAATCGTGTCCGACAACAAGCTTCCATAGTGACCCATACAACACTGACGACCGTGTCTACTCATGATAAATAAACCGTAGCTTTTTAGGGCAGAAAAACGTGTGTTAAGGCCCTTTTTACAAAGGCCCTTAACACTCATGGCACGGTTTCTTTACGGTACGGCGTGATAACCGCGCCGTAGAAAATATGTGTAAGCTAGTATGTGACACGGTTCTATTGTATACGACGACGCGGCACCGTGCCGTAATGCCGTCGTGTCGTAAATTCACAAAAACAAAAAAAAACTTCCTTAGTAATCCACACAATACTGACAACCGTGCCTACACACGGCGAATAAACCGTAGTTTCACACGTCAAGTAAAACGTTTGTCTTTACTCTACGGTGCGCTAGCCGTACCGTAGAATAATCGTGTGAGCTTGAATATGACACGGCAAACCACGGGACGAAGTATACGGTGATGGCGCCCGCCGTGCCGTATGCTCCATGTCTGTGCACAGAGAGGTTTTGTATGGCAGTCTAAAGGAGTTTGTCGACGGCACCAGATGTTTTAACGGCGGCAATTATTTTCGTGATGGCTTACATTCACTGATTTTGTTTTATTATAGAGATAAATGAAGAATTAATAATTACATTGAATCGTGAAAGGCCTGTATTATGGGATAGGATGATCGGATGTAACCAAAACCTTATTTTCCTTTTTTGAGTTTTCTTTATATCTACATAATCAGCAATCATAATCTTTTTCTTATCTCTTCTTTTTATGTGGTTAGTGACTAACCTGGTGTCAGACTTTTAAAGCCGACTTGGCTTTACATGTTGTCGAGAAATATCTCTCAGGCATGCCGATTTCCTCACAATGTTTTTCTTAAATGGATTCATGACGCACGTCTGCAGCGCGGCACAGAAAAAACAAAACTGAGCCGTACCTAGCCGTTGCCTCATCCGCTTGTTTGCCGTGTCATATACAAGTTCACACGTTTTTTCTACAGCGCGGTTTATACGCCATACCGCAAAGAAACCGTGCCGTGTACAAAGGGCCTTATAGTACCTTTCTTGCAAACAATGTACAACACAGGTGAAATAGTTTCTATGTAGGGAAATACCTATGTAAATATGTATGTAATGCGTACAATGTTACCTGACGGGATTAACTAAGTTACAATTAATGCCTAGTCACTGTTTAACACGAAGGGTTACTAAGTAAGTATGTACATACGGATTAAAATAGACTAAATTCTATTGTATGACGAGTAGAACTCATGACTTCGACTAGGAGAAGATTAAGAAGTGTGTGCTAAAAACATTGAAATATCGTCGCTCATGAAGGAAGTAAAGCAATAGGAGGTTATTACTTACTGTAAATTACTGATCGGCATATACCTACCTACAAAAGTTTTTAACGTAGATGATCTAAGATCCGCCTTCAACATCTGTTTAATTAATGAAAAGTATTTTATATCAAATTAAGTATGTTAAAAAGTATATCGCGAGTAGGTTGGCAAAAAAAATCCTGGCCAGACTATGAATAATAAAAAAATCAAAAATGTCATTCTTTTTTTAATAGGGCATGACGACTAAAAAAAATGTTTTTGTTGTCCGTCTGTTGTATTATTAAAAAATAACGTACACGTATTTATTCTTTTTTTACTTTATCAAAAGATTACAGCGATACATTGCGTTAAAATGTGCCATGACGTAGTATGTAGATTTCATACTTACTTGTGACGTAGCAACCCCCACTCCCCAACTTTAATGCGTTTTATCTAATTCATTTTTATTAATATGATAAAGCAAAAAATACGTGTCGAATAGTTTTTATTATCTGACTGACGGACTAAATAGAATTGCTTTTTTTGACCCAGTCATCATCCCTATTACACTAATTCGTTTAACGATTAATTCATTTTAGTAACAAATGTTTTGATTTATCACTTATATCTATTGGGCGCCAAGAACATTCCTAAGCTTAGGTGGCCATGTATAGTCACTTATTTAGGTCATTAACTCTGAATTGACTAACAATTGGCAAAAGTCGAGTTAGTAAAGCAAAGGTTCTCCTTGAGAAGCTCTTTCAATTGGTGTATATCTTGCAATGTTTAAAAAAAAGTTTAATTTTTAATTATTTATAGTCTGGCCAGGAAATTTTTTGCCAACCCACTCGCGATATATTTTCTAATATACGAAATTTGATCTAAAATAGTTTTCATCCATTAAACAGATGATTGAAGGTCGTTCATCTGCGGATCCTGTGCTAAGATTGGCCCTGCCGGCCGCCTCAAAAGATAGTCTCGTTTCTGTTTGATTTTGACCTTTGACACCTTTGACATAGGTACACAATGTCGCAGAAACTTGACTTGATTGTCATAGAAACACCTATAATATTGTGCAAACTCACTCCACTCAGTATGGACACTTTTTCGCGCGACTTAGTATCTTAGCAAATTTACGATATAAATATTTGCCTTCCTACATATTTAATTAGCATACCAGTTTATAAGGTACGTGTGTCGTTTGGTAATCCTAGGAAAGGAATCCTTGCATTATTTAGAGCTATCAGTATTAAATTAAAACATAAAACAAAAACAAGGCAAAAACAAACAAAAAATGCAATTTTTCCTAGCAATGTTTTATTACAAAATATAACATAACCTAGAAGTCATTAATATGATTGGAATTTCTCAGTAGTAGCCAGAATTCGTCTGGACTTTTGACCGGTTGGCAAAAGGGTCGCCATCTATTTAAACATCAACATCTGCCTAGCCTCTTCCGAACTATGTTGGGGTTGGCTACCAGTCTAACCGGATGCATCTGAATACCAGTATTTTACATGGAGCGACTGCTTATCTGACCTCCACAACCCAGTTACTGGGTAATACGATACCCCTTGGTAAGGCCGGTTGTCAGACTTTCGGGCTTCTGACGACCCGTAACTACTGTAAAGATCCACGAATGACAGCCAGGACCAACGGCTTTCCGAGGCACGGAGGGGTCTTGCTATATAAAAATAGTCACCCATCTACTTACCAACCACGGCAAGCGTAGCTTAACCTGATCGATCGACCCGTGCGACTGTTATTACATAGCCACAAGCCCCTCCACGTATTTAAACGAAATGTTATGTTCAGTTAGATTCAGTAAAGAGTCACGCTTATAATTTTCTTCCAGTAGGTACTAAAAACATCACCCCTAAGGCTCCCGCGAAAAGGCGCGATGTGGCGGTGCCACGCGATTCTAGTAGAACAATTACCATGAAGTTTTCATAGAAATTGCTCTACTAGAGTCGCTTCGCGCCTCTCTGCGGGAGCCTTTATGTAATCAACAGCCAATTACAACAAATAACTACATCATCTTCTTGTCCATCATTACATTAAAACAGTATCAATATCCAGTTACGATTACCAAACAGGATGTACACAAATAGCCGCGGGGTACAGGGTGCGTCCGACTCGACCGCACAAATTAGATGCCTGCGGGCGCGGCGATATCGACTGGCAGGCCCGAACGTTCGACGTACCATTTTATGTTCGAATGTGTACCTGTGTGTTATTTTTACAAGTTATTTTTTAAGATGAGCTCGTGGCTAAGTAATAACTGCCGCATAGGTCGAGCAATCAGGTTAAGCTACGCTTGCCGGGGTTGGTCTGTGGATGGGTGACCATCTTTACATACCGAGACTACTCTGTGCCCCGTAAAGCACTTTAATACTAACTTTTAACAACGGCTTCGACCGCTTAGACGTCGAATTATCCCAATTAAAAGTACTACTGGGCTTAAAAGTATGTGCCCCCCTTTATTTTTTTTATTTTTTTTTGTACTTGCCAGGTAGTTAAAGCCTTGTACATTAGCAACAAGATCAAATCAGCCGATAATAAAATAAAGACGGTTTGGAAAATTATGAATGACGAAACAAACAGGGATAAAAGTCATAATAATGATTTCACACTAGAAACTTCACGTGGTCTCATAAGCACTAACAAAGAAGTTGCTCAAGAATTTGTAAATTTCTTTACCAGTATCCCAGTTAAAACTACCGAATCCTTAAATTCCTCGCCCTCGCGTTCTATTGATTTATTACGAGCGAATGTTTCATCCTGCCCGATTGAATTTAAATTCAAGCATATAAACCCCTTAATAGTACTAAAAGCTTTCAAGCAAATCAAGATCAAATTAACCGAAGATCTATGGGGAATGTCAATGAAAGTTTGTACCTCCATTATTGAGACTATAGCGCCGTACTTAGCCTTAAAATTTAATTTGTGTGTGGATCAAGGAATTTTCCCTGATCTAATGAAATATAGTAAGGTAATTACCACTATTCAAATCCGGGGACAGTAAAGACACAAATCATTATAGACCCGTATCCGTGTTGCCGGTTTTAAGCAAGGTGTTTGAAAAGGTAATGCTTAACCAAATGCTCAATCATTTTAACACCAATAAAATCTTACACGATCAACAGTATGGTTTCACCAAGGGACGTTGTACGACTGACGCTGGTGTCACGTTATAAAACACATATTTACGGCGTGGGAAGAGGCCCAAGACGCCATAGGATTTTTTTGTGACCTCTCCAAGGCATTTGACTGCGTCGACCACGAAACCTTAATCTTGAAACTTGAGCATTACGGACTTGGAAAACTTGCGCTCAGTTTAGTAAAATCGTATTTAAATGATAGACAGCAGCAGGTTCAAATAAATGGTGTCAATTCACTCGGTTTAAAAGTAGAAATGGGTGTACCACAAGGATCAATATTGGGTCCTTTCCTCTTTTTAGTATATATTAATGATCTACCCCATTTGTTAAAAACTCAACCACAAATGGTGTTATTTGCTGACGATACTTCCTTAATTTTTTAAATTAATAGACGTGCATCAAATCTTGACGACGTAAATAACGCCCTACAGCAGGTCCAAAATTGGTTCACTGCAAATAATTTAGTATTAAATGGGAAAAAAACTGAGTGCATAAGATTTTCTTTACCAAATGTCAAAAGTAGTAATTGTGACATAGTATTGAATCAAGAGAAACTAGAATTTTCCTAGGGATCACGCTCGACTCAAGGCTTCAATGGGGTCCTCATTTAACATCTCTTTCAGGACGGTTAAGTTCAGCAGCATATGCTGTGAGAAAAATCCGTCAATTTACTGATGTAGATACCGCGAGGCTAGTCTATTTTAATTACTTTCATAGTATTATGTCGTACGGTATTCTACTATGGGGACGGCCTGCAGACATCGAGTCTATTTTTATTCTGCAGAAAAGACAGTTTAAAGATATTAACATCATGACGGTACCTTGTCAATATATTTATAAAAACATTATGTACGTAAGGAAAAATCTACATCTTTTTAGTAAAAGAGGTGCAAAACACAATTATATCACTAGGAATAGGGACCAATTAGTTCAACCGGGTTTCAGGCTGGCTAAGGTGAACTCATCTTTCATGGGGTACTGTTTAAAATGTTACAATAAAATACCTCCCCACATACTTCAACTGAATGAAACGAAATTTAAATCTTATATTAAACGTACACTATGCAGCCAGGCATATTATTATAAGTTGGGGGATTACATCGCTAATAAAAATGCTTGGCTCATCGCTGGTCCTGCTCCACAAGCATAAACTAATTAATTAGCATTTGGAAATACCGTTGGAGCTGCTGAAGATTTTAAAAACTATCTTTGCATTGTATAAATTCAATGTCTTAGCATTGTATAATTGCATAGCACATGTGTGAGTACTATGTACCGACTATAAAGCTACCATTTAGGTACTGGGTATGTCTTTCATTGACTTGAATGTGCCCTGGCGGCTGAGAGTATGTCATGCTCACTCTAATGTCTCGCAGACGGTGGCGCGTGTGTTGGATCATTTAGCTCCCTTCAAAATGGTTGAGCTGAATGGTGCTAATCCATACGTCATGTTCGTGAACGGGCGCCGTCAGTAGGGACTGGTCATCTCTTAGCTTCCACGGCGATTTTAATTTAATTTATTGTTTGAATTAGTTTTTATTTTTATTTCTAACGGACGCTTTTAATGTTTTGCATCGTTCTCACATGTATAACTTCAACTTGAATGATGTAACCAATATTATGTAACCATATTTTGCTTTAAAAGAGTGTCCGTGGAGTTTCTTGCCCGTTCTTCTCCATAGGTACCTACTACGCTTTGGAATGGGCGACTAGCTTCATATTTCTGACTGACCGACCCCTTGACAATTCAAAAGTTGTAATTGGTTTATTTGAAATAAATGCTTTGAGTTTTTGAGTTTTGTTATAGCTGCTATAGAAATACACAATCTGTGAATTTTTTTACTGTCTACCTATAAACGGTTCATGAGATACAACCCGCTGACAGACAGACGGACAGCGGAGGCTTAGTAATATGATTCCGTTTGGCACCCTTCAAGGTACAGAACCCTTAAAATGCTAACAACCAATTTATTTTCAGTGTACTATTTATCAAGCAACTTTTTAAATATCCGCATGCTTTAATGCTCCATTTTATTAACCAATCCCAACACCCGGACACTCCTATAATTTTCTAACAATATTGCTCCAGTCCTAAGCTCTTAAATCGAAACAATAAACAGCCTCCGATGCACTTGGATATTGCATCGCAAAGGTTCTCGAACTATAAAGTAGCAGACACATTTGCCCACAATTGGCAGAAGAAGCAGACGGGTATGTTTGGAAACGCGCCAGACCGTCAGAACGTCAGACCAGAAATAGTACTTCAGTACTAATTGCATACTGTTTTACGTTAAATTATTTTAAAAGTCTATACTGGGTTTTCGTCTACCGAATTAATCGTTATGAAATAGTTAATCATAAAATGCTAAACCATCAGGTACCAACTTATCTAAGGAGACCTTTAAACGTAATAAAGCTTTCGTGTTTTGTATGTACAAAAAGTTACACTGTATAAGGGTTCCGTAGTTGGGATGAATTTATGTTCTCCCATACATTCCAACTGCAAATGTAAGTTCGTTCGCCAAATATTGAGAGATTACCACGTTATTATAAGACCATAGACTTCTTATAGATTTTTCTGTAATGAGTAAAGAACCATTTTCGAACATAAGCGGGGCGAATGTTCAATTTTCATCTATTTTCTTAAATATTTTTAAAACAATTTATTTTAAAATTGACACTGTACAGTTTA
Organism: Xanthia icteritia; assembly: GCA_949128155.2. Taxonomy (NCBI): domain Eukaryota; kingdom Metazoa; phylum Arthropoda; class Insecta; order Lepidoptera; family Noctuidae; genus Xanthia; species Xanthia icteritia. The sequence continues at coordinate 4,747,394 of OX421943.2, forward strand.
CAAAACTTATTTTTTAAATTTTCTAATTTACCCACAAAAAGTGACCCCCATATTTAAAATGCATTTATTTATTTACGTTACACGTCCGTGGTTGGGGCACAGAAATTCATGTATGTACCAGATTCGGAGAAAATTGTCTGTGACAGACGGACAGCCAGCCAGACAGACACACGAGACAAACGGGAACCATTTTTTTCTTTTGAGCTACGGAACCCGAACAAAGAAAAGATAAAATAAAAATAATACTAACAGAATACCTATCATAATGTAAACAACAATTTTCCCCAACAATACATTTAATATTGTACTCAAACAGCATTATATTTACAAGAGTTTTTCTCAGATAGATCAAACATTTCTAGTGAAGTCTCGAAAAATTGTTTGCTTTCTTCAGGCACTTTATTTCTTATCAAAATATTGGTAGAACTATCATTGTGTCATGTACGAGTGGAGCACTCACTGAAGTAAAACGTAATCCTAATTATCTGTAGAAAACTACAGTATTCCTATTGTATGTCTGTATTATTTTCTGTTTCAGCATTTGCCTGCGATGTCCTCTCGTATAGATCGGAAATTATCCCACGGAAACGTACTACTGGGATAAATGACTGACCTAGGCTAGGTCATAGGATACTTTCCTATGACCTAGCCTAGGAGGTCACCGTCTACTCGCTCGAGGCGTGAAAAGGTAGCAGACAGACAGTAACTCTGTCAGAAAGACAGTTACAGAAAGTAAGACTGCCTCGTTGCAAGCGCTACTGCTGAACATGAGGTCCTGAGTTCGATTGCCAGGTCGATCAAAGTGTTATTGGATTTTCCTATCAGGAATTTCTCAGTAGCGGCCCGAAGTCTGGATTTGTGCCAGGTTGTTGGGAATAGGCTCGCCCCCTAATACATGGGACTTAAACATAACTGGCGAAATGTGGGTGTACCTACTACAGGTACAGCTCTGCCTAACCCTTCGTGGAAATAAGGCGTGATGTCATGTTATGTTATGTTATGTTATGTAATGATACTTGCCAGGTTTTCAACCATCATCTAATAATTAAAAAGCGGTTTTTTTAACTTCTGGATGCTTCGTCTCCTTTAAGCTTTTAAAGCATGAAAATTAACTCAAAGAGATGACCTCAAAGAGACCTATTTGCCTTTTCAAAGCTTTATAATAAACCCTTCTTACCCACAAGATCCCAATATCCCCTATTTATCTTCAAAAGTCAGTGCAATGTGCGCATGTGAAGCAATGTATCGAAGTTGCTCTAATTTATTGAACTTAGTCGGTAACATAATGCCACAGCCCAGTCATAAAGTACGCTAAGAACACAAGTTGCATCGTAGATTCGTGGTCAAACATCCAACTTGTGAGGAACTTGGATCCGCTTATTTTGCTCAATAGTCGAAGTTGTGAGGGCATGTTGTTCATGAAAATACCTTATTGGTTCAATGGGAGACTGCAGTTTCAGTACTAAGAGGTAGATACTATTCTTTAAAGTTCACTTTGACCGAACTTCACTCGTTTTACCAAAATCATCTGATTTACAGAGCAGTGATAGCTTAGTGGTGTGACCGTCGGATTGCCATGTCATAGGTCTCGAGTTGGAACCCAAGGCACGCAACTCTGAGTTTTCGGATTCGTGTGGGTATTGTATAATTATCACTTGCTTCAAAAACGGTGAAGGAAAACATCGTGAGGAAACCGGCATGGCTGAGAAATATTTCTCGATGTGAAGCCAAGTCAGAAGGCCATGGGCGGCATAAAATTTCTGACACCAGGTTAGTCACTAACCACACGAAAAAGAAAGACAGAAATCAAATCTTTCTTTCTTCTTTCACTGTGAACTGTGAAGTGTTATTCTCTAAACATTAATTCGAAATAAGAACGGTTTCGGCGTCCAAGTGCGTGAATCCGCGACGATATACATACTTTAAACACAAACGACTTTGCTTTCAAATTTTGTACGATAACTTGAATGAAGTTCGAAGTGAACATTACGGAATAGCATTCCAGGTTTGAGTTCCTTCTAGATAGCATAATTACTACCCTACAAATAAGCAATGGTGGGTGGCGAGATTTATATCGCTTTATTTTTAAATTGAATTTATTCATGCACCCTAAGAAATGCCATTTGTTGGTGAAATTGTGTGTTAAAAACGAATTTTGCAGTTGATGTGTGCTAATATTATTATTTAGTTTAGCGAAATTTCAAGAAGGAGATCTTTGCCCAGCAGTGGGATGATACAGGCTAGTTAATGTAACGTATATCTAGAGATACATTAAGCTCAAATCCAGACTCCGGGCTGCTACTAAGCATTATTACTAATGGGAATTCTCAATAACAAGAAATTTCTAAACTGCACCACTATTGAACTAACCACATCATTCACCTCCCCTACACGATCCTTTACAACTCTATCAAAGCTGTCATGTACCCTCCATGTTACGTGTTCCATACAGCGACAATGCCGGACAATGTCGACACTACCACCAACGTACGAGTAAATTGTCCATGAAACATCAATGCGACTACGATCGATGCGACAATACAGAGTAGTGTGAGTTCAGAGGCGGCGAATGAATGAGAAGTGCAACAAATGCTTTACTACACAGAACTCACACATGTGCTATGCAATTATATAATATAATATTCATAATACTAAAGATTGAATTTATACAATGCAAAGATAGTTTTACAATCTTCAGCAGCTCCAACAATATTTTCAAATGCTAATTAATTCGGTGTTGGTACAGCAAAGGATAGAGGATGTAAGAATGTTAATCACCTTTCTTAATGCTATGTTATCTAGAGTAACGACCTGTTACGGAAAACAAAAAATACAACAACATTTTAGTTTCTGAGTAACAAGTCGTGTGGCATTCATATATTGTTTTGGCGTCTGTATGCTTGTGTGTATGAAATTAAAATTCGTAAAAGAAAAAATTCTAAAATGAAGCTATGATTTATGTAAAAAGGATTGAAAATAAATAGTGGTTTATAAAAACTCTTCTTTACTATTGCAGTAAACTGTATCAAACGCATCATGGCGTACAATAAGTACATACTTGCGAAATACTGCTTCATTATCGCTCCGTCAAAGCCATCAAGAACCCTTTCATGTCCTATTCAATACATTAAAGCCGTCACAGTGAGCTTAAACATACCAGTAAATTGTACGTGAAACATCAATGTACTCATAATCGATGTCAGATACACAGAGTAGTGCGGACACAGATGCAACGAACGAATGATACAAAAATCCAAGAAGAATGTGATATCAGGAACGCAATATATCAAGTTTAATGGAAGATTGTGAATGAGTCGTATTGAAGAGCTCTATTTAAATTTTTCATTTTGTGTAGGTATGGAGCGAATGTAAGGAGTAAAAGAACGACTTGAATGATGTATATCGCGTAGTTGTGCAGAAAACGAGGCATAAGTGCATAGGTCTTAAGTGCAGCTTTTACACAAAACAATATTTTTCTTGACGTTTTAATACAGAAGAAGGTACTACATTTCTAAAAGGTACTATCTTTGTATTTTGGTTGCACTTCGCAAATAAATATGAAGGACATAATTATACCCTAAATCCTGCCATACACCCATAATATATTACAACATTATCCGACACATAACCACAACTACATGTATCTATAATAATCGTATCCATAAGAGGCAATACACAAAAAAAGATCGCAAGAATATTTTCGACGAAAATATTTTAAATCGTATTACATACCCACAAGGTTTTTATCATAAAATATGTAAATATTAAAAGCACCCAAATAATCCCGACGTTGTGTTGATCCCTTAAAGCAGTACAGTACAGTAAAGTAAGATATTTTACTAGACTCTTCTTTTATAGAAAGGTTTTCTGATCAAATATTCAAAAGGGGGATTTTCATGGCGAAAAAAAGTTCAAATATTTACTCAGATTGAGTTAAAAAGCTTTCTGTTTACGTTAAAAATGTTCTTTTTGGACATAATTGTGTAAAAAGGACTTTTTAATGAGATAAGGTTTATTAGGGCTTTTTTGTAAATCCGTTTAATTAAGACCCTGGGATCTTTCAAATAGCTTCCAATTTTCGCAAATAGGATGGCTTAAAGCAATAAATAAACGAGACTTACTAGAATCCAATTAGGGCCCGATGTAAAATCAGAACGAAAAACGTTGGATTTGATTTTGTAATCGTCTAACTAGCCAGGCGTAAAATAATGAACATTACTCGTATTGACATCAAAATACAGACGTTTCTAAATATTTCAAACTAGTTACTTAACCTATTATTTATTTTATTTTATATTAACATATAAAATATAAATAAATACGTACTAGCTGAAGCTCCTTCAAAACAGTTCAGAAAAGCACAAAAAAAAATCTGACCCATTATTCTGTAAAATCCTATATTTATAGTTTCAGCCACTCGCTATGCACTCAACACCACTATACCTCACTACTTCCACCCTAAATTCCGTTATCTTAAGAACGTCACGCCGAAAAATCTGTCCGTGATTTACTGACGTACTCCCTTTTAAGAATATCATAAAACAGTCCCGTGTCACCGACAGGCGACGGAATCGACTGGTAACGCTTTACAAATATTTGGCGAGGCTACTGGTGCGGGCATTTCTACAGATTTATGAAGCGCTTTATTGACGCTGAGTGGTGATAAACATCTTTGATGGTATGCGCTCCTGGTAGATGCATGCAGTTAGTGGGGCTATTATTTCTGTTGTTATGAGGTAAAAGTGCTTTTTTATGTTTTATTTAGGAGAAATGGACAGTTATGGAAGGATGTAAAGGTGAGTTAGGGAATTATATATTTTAGGATTTCCATAAGTGTAAGGGAAAAGAATAATTTCGCCGACAAATGTCGGCAAGGTTGAAATCCTAGAGTGCGCCTGTCGTTTCTACACAGGCATGCACAATTCATCCCTTAAAACTTTTCCAAAGCATGTAAACGTAAATTGAATTCTCCCTAAAATGTAAGCGAGACCGAATCATTGAGCAAATATTTTTAAATATTCCGTTTATGTTTCAAAACACAAAACAAATATCATCCAACAGAACTGTTCAAAATCTGCTGCAAAACTACAAATTCCAGGAAAACCGATTCAAACGTAGAAGTGCAGCCCGTTTATCTTTATCCCCTATTCCTACAGCCGATATATGGATAGATTTGTACGATTTATTCGAGTTCGATTGACATAAACGAATTGTGATTACATACTCATACCGCTGACGAATAAATAAGGCTAGGACATAACAGACAGAAGCCGATTAGATCAACCCAACGCGGGCACGTACTATATTGGATAAACGTCAAACCTGACGTACGGCTTGCGCACAATGCTGCGTCTTCCGATACGTTACATCTGGGATAACTTAACGGGTAGATTCTAATCGATTCAATCTGTAACAGATTTGGAATCGATGATTGATTTGTCATAATTACGATTTTTTGTAGATTGCGAATAATGCTCTTTTCTTCCCACACAAACAATAACTAAGTACCCTACTATCGTGATTTAATTTGCGAAGCATATATAATACGACCATGTTTTCCAATGAAACACAGCAGTGAATGAGACAACCATAGCCTAGCACTAAAAACATTTTTTTAAAGCTCTATTAATTCCAATTTGAAAATAGATTTCCGTTCTATTTGAATTTATGAAAAGATAGCAATATCAACTGGTTTTCACAGAACCACGTACTAACTGGACTTTAATAACTGTTTTAGGTTCTAACAGCGCCATTTTGAATGTTCCCGTGGCTATTTCGTGAACATGTGAGAATCTGGTTAGAGAACATAAATTCAGAAGTAAATTGTTTAAATCAGTTTCGCCTCGTTCTACATTGTTTATGAAAGGTTAAATGTTTAACAGTGCAAAAATTAATTTTCAAACTATTTGGGCGCACAAAATTACGTCAGGGAAATTGACTATACCTTCGTTAAAACTCTAAGAACTCACTAGGCAACTCCTAATGAAGATAAGATATAGACAACCACTTCATTTGGAGCAAAGTGTTTACGTGCGGTTACTAAACTTGCATAACGATCGTGTTAAGTTGTTATGTCGTAAATATGTTTACACTACACCTAGGCTAAGCCTAAATTGAGACATAAAAACTTAAAGGTTCTTTCTTCCCAAATTGCTTGTTCAAGTGGGTGTTTTACTTTAATAAAACCTTTTTTTCTATTCACTATGCTCTAAATGTAGGAGGCTGTTGGTCACTTGCTCTTACAATAATAATAAATAATATAATAATAATATTGTTTATTTTAAGAAACTTAGACATAGATTATAGAATATTTTAACAGGCAAATTTAGTTCAGAAAAAGTGGTGTAGTCATCTGTAGCCGAACAAGGCAGAGCCTGTATTTCAGCTATCAGCGCCAAACCCCTCGAGTATTATACAAATATAGGTATATAAAAACCATATCGTAATTTCATTTACATATCTTGTACATGAAATTACGTTATGGCTTTTATATACCTATATTTGACAAGATACTATGCCTAATATAACGATAGATTAAAACGGCGTAGCACCACGTCAGACTAAACGGGCAACAGTTGCCCACATTTAGAGTAAGGGGGCATTTACTCGAAAACACAATCTCCTGTATCTTAAGGCACACACCGGTTCCCATCAGTACAGTGACAATTAGGGAACGTTATTATGTCGGTCATGTAACACATTAGCCTCTCTCGATTCCCCATTGGCCACGACAATTACTATTCGAAACGTAAACAGAATCGACTAATGGAAACACTAATCGAGTTGTTTATTGTCAGCTGCATTTGTGTTTTTATTTCTATGTTTTAAGTGGAATTGTTGGACGTTTTGCTGTTTTATTGTCAGTGTAATAAAAACTAAAATAGAATGAAGGTTTACTATTCTATAATAGAATAAAACTTGAAATGATGCTTCATAATCATTATCAGCGAACGCCCACTGCTGGGACACAGGCGTCCTCTGTGTGAGAAGGAGTGGGCCGTAATCCACCAAGGGACCACCACCACCCCCTTGGTGGATTAGTGCGGATTGACGGATGTCACAAATCTTCGATTTTTTCGGTTCTTCTTAGAACCAAAAAAATCGAAGATTTGTGACATTGTGACGGTTCGTTCACGTTGTTTTCCTTCACCGTTTTGTGAGCAGGGATGATGAAATAATTTACACAAAGTAAAGTGCCTTGAAATCATGACCTACAACTCGTAAGTTGCGGCCACTACCACTGGGCCACCACTGCTCTCTCTCTCTCTCTCTCTGCAATGATGCTTGCTACTTGAATTTTGTGTTAAAAGTAGAAAGAATTTTAAAAAGAGTAAAAACATAATAACTCTTTATTTCATACACTCTTTAAATAATGTGTCAAGTAAGCTCATAGTTCGTGAGCCAAACGCACATCCAATTAAGAATGTATGTATTTACCAATAAGGATGATACCTAGGTCAAAAAAAAGGAAATTCTATTTAGTCCGTCAGTTAGATAATAAAAAAATATTTGACTCGTATTTTTGCTTTATCATATTAATAAAAATATACTTAAATAAAAACGCATTAAAGTTGGGGAGTGGGGGTTGATACGTCACAAGTAAGTATAAAATCTACATACATCTATATAGTGAGCAATGACGTCACTAGTATGTAGAATTTATAGTTACTTGTGACGTATTTTTATGTCTACGTATTTTTTTATAATCTTCAAGACGGACAAAAAAATTTTTTTTAGTCTTCATCCCTATTAATAATAGAAGTTAATATTATTATTTTTTATCTTGATTACCACAAAAAATGCCCCGGAATGCGAAAGACTCACTGTACAAGTGAATAATGCAAATCATTTAACAAGTATGAATCTCAAATTTAAACATTTAACCGATCTTTTAAATGTATCTGCCTATAATCAACATTTAAACTAAAACTCCGAACTGAAATAAAAACATTACCAACCAAATTGAATTTGGATCTAATCAACGTTACAAGCAAGTATCTCTCAACCGCTCCGTTTACGTACACTATCCTAACTGGATCCGATTAACTTCGTATACTCTGTCCGTCTGTCCGGCATTATACCCGGTCTTGTCCCTTTTTCAATTGGCCAAAGCTGGACGGTTCTATCCAATGTGAAAAGAGACTAAATCGTGTAAACTACGAAAAGGTTTCTGATGTAACGCTCGGGATAAACAGGCAGACAGTCGAAGCTGTGTTTTGTCAATGTGGGATTTGTCTATAATGTGTGAATAAAGATTTTATATCATGAGATGGGAAGATTTATTTGGATGACTAGTCACAACACAATTTAGATTGGTACCTACTATGTTAACAAAGAATATTTCTTATTTACTTAAAAAGCGTTACTATCGGAAAAAATCAAGGTGATGTGAAAAAGTGATATAAAGCATTCATAACTAATTTAATTAACTTCGTGCTAAGCACCGAAAACGTAACACAATAATAAGATTATGACACTGCCTGCGCGTGAGACCCTCTGTGCTACGCGTGTAGCTACGGCGTAGCTCTCATTTTGCTACGGCGTAGCAAGCACTGCTACATTATTTTATTCTTCATGAAAAATTCTTACTAACGCTGCCCTAAATCTATCGGAATTTTCTTAAGATCCAAAGAGAAATTACCTAACTAATATCACTTTGTCCGCGTATAATCCCTCATACTTGCAGACAATGGTATTAAAAATATTAAATGTCATCCACAGAGAATTAAATTGAGAACAAAAAAAATATCTTATCCACCGCTAGGAAAAGTAATTTACTTTACTGGAAGCATTGTACTGTCAGCGAAATAGGTCAGTATTTCACGTTCTTTGTATTGCCGTACTAACTTAAAAACTCGGGTTTTAATTTGTGTAAAATATTCCGGTACAACTATGGCCGGATTTTTGTTGTGCTGGAAAAATATTTGCTTATTTTGCGCTCCGTCAGTGACTGAATGTGGGAAGTTGCCCGTAAGTTAAATAAATGCTGTGGTAAAATAAATGTATTGCAACGCCTTTGAATAACATAAATACAATCAACTTTCACAAATTAAACGAACACCTTCATGAACAAAGTGTTTATAAATTATTGAACGAACTTGTGCAATGTACAATCAACATTATTCCAAGTTTTAAAATAACTATCACGGAAAAAAAATGAGTAAGATTAAAATTACGTATTAGTCAAATAGGTAGATTGTAATTATTTATTGAGAGTCTGATTCTTTTTAATGGGATAAAAAAACCTACATGAGAGTAAAAGCGAAACTTTAAATGATACAAAAAATCCGGCCAAGTGCGAGTCGTACTCGTACACGAAGGGTTCCGTATCATATTTTACAAGATTTAACACTATGTACTTAATTGAGGACAATTATTAATTTTTAAAATCGTTAAGGTTAATTTGTATTAATTTCATAATGATACTGTGAATTACAAAGTTATTTTTTGCAGTAGCAGAAAGTCGCTCATATTTAAATAAAATACCTTTATGAATCGGCGTTTTCAATATTTGTTAATAAAATGCAGTATGTGGTACATGATATATAGAAGTTTCAAAATCCTAACTTGTTTAGTTGTTGCTATAGAACTCGTACAAAAATGGTCTAAAACTGACAACTTTTACGCATTATTATCCTATTTCTTGATGTTTGAAGATAAAAAGATTTAAGTTATATTTGTATTCTACTCAATAAGTTCTAGACAACGACACCTCACATGCCAGGGTAGATTTTTTATCAAATTCTCATACAATTACGCCCTTAAATTTTAACTTTATATATTTTTATTATTTGTTATTATAGCGTCAATAAATATACACAATCTGTGAAAATTTCAACTTTCTACCTATTACGTTTCATGAGATACAGCGCGCTGACAGACAGACGAACGGACCGCGGAGACTTAGTAATTGGGTTCCGTTTGGCATTCTACTGGTCCAGAACCCTAAAAAGCAAATAAAAATCAAATGAATGCTTTTGGTTGTAAGCGCGTGATGTTCTACAAATACAAAAACATTCAAAACACGCTACATTATAATTATACTGACTGATGTTCTCATTATTGGCGAAATTTGGGTGTGCAGACGTGGTTTTAAGTTAGTATTGCGGTTTTCAATCTCAAATACAATCCTAGCTAAATCCAGTAAATAAATTAACTTTCTAATTAAACAGTGCCTCTTAAATTGAATTTAAACAACAAAACATTTCTATTCCAATAAATTCCAGACGATTAACTCAAAATTAAAATTCCACGTAAACTAATTCAAAGCAGATTAAATTATAAAGCAATAACTTTAAAAGAAAGCTTAATTACACTCAAGCGGTTTAATTCAAAAAAGTAAAAACTACAAAGAAACTTATCTTTGCCTTTTAAAAAACAACCGCAGTGTTTTCGCTCTCACAAATCCGATTTAATTATCCTTCGTCACATTAATTACAGGGCAGATTGCGCTCGCCTTACTGCCACAATAGATGTTGATGAAGAAGACCTACTTGGTTCGACTTTCGAAAAGCACAAAAGGCGGTGATAAAAACAAAACAAGATCAATCTGGGACTCCTGTTTCGATTTTGTAGGAAGTAATCTCCATAATTTAAAAAATGATAAGGGCTTCATCCTAGTCAAATATACATAAACAGCCTATAATGTGCCCACTACTTGGACGCAGACCTTCTCTCTTTGAGAGGGAGTGGGCTGTAATCCACCACCCGGTTCTAGGACATGCCGGTTTCCTCACGATGTTTTCCTTCACCGTTTTGAGAGCAATGGTGATGAAATTATTTACTCAAAGTAATGCGCCTGCTTGGGTTCGAAATCACGACCTACAACTAGAAGTCGGGGCCGTTACCGCTGCGCCACCACTGCTCCAATACCAACACATTGTACTAAGATCGACAAGCCCTCTGACGTACTTCTTTTTCTGTCAAATCTGCAAGAACTATATGAATATAGCTCATACAATAACAAAATAGCAACTTGTCAACGAGATAATAGCGGGACTGACTGCCCAGAGTTTACCGAACCTACGTTCATTAACAGGCGTACCGATTAAGATATAATTATAACGGGAAATTTAAAGTAAGGGACCCATAACCGCCAGTCGGTTATGGGTCCCTTACTTTACATTGTGTGCTTGAAGCAGTTAGGTCTCATTTAGTAATAAAAAACTTACCTTCTGTATAGCTTTCCTACTAAGTCTTCGTTCGTATTAGAAATGTAAAACAGACGTTGAAATGAGTTTTTGGCGCCGCAAAATCCATCTGCTTCTTCAAAGCATTAATTAGCTTCAGTGGCAATCTTAGCCTCTATTTGTTAAGTGAGAATTGCTATTGACTTCGACTCACTTTGTTGTATAGTGCTCTGAACTTTAATTATTCAAGGGCTCGTAATTTTCAGAGAACTCAACAAGAATTTTCTCGAACAGCGCGTTTTGTTCTATTCGTGAAAGTCGGTTAGCTTCGACTTTAGTTGTGCCTATATAAATATATTTTTTTCATTTAATACCATCTAGATTTTGTTCAATGTAGCCGATACAGATAAAGCTTCATGCCATTCATTCACGAGCATTCGTTCACAAACGATTAATCGTGAATGAACGCTCGTGTTGTGAACACAACTTACAATGTATCCCGCCCTAAAACTTACCTACACAACGGCTAGGGCTTCGCAGGTTGGCTACGCAGGCCGCTAACTGATAGGTAGGGTAGATGATAATTCAAACAGCTGGATAGGTTTATACATATATTATTTAGGCACACTATAGATCCGCATAAGATGTCCACCGGTAGGTCGCACTGTTCTGTTCCGAGCACTATCACAAATAACTAGGAAGGGTACCATCCTTGGCAGCACGTGGCAGACATGGGGGCCTGTTCAGCACAGGCTCAGCAATAGGCCGGACGGTCTTTGTAAGACCAACAGGCAGCGAGCGCCTACCAGCACAGTCTGGCGGTTTGTCAGGCTTCGGCAGCGTGCGCAGGTAGCGTGCAGCACAGCTACGCATCAGCAGTATATAGCAGCAGATTGGTGCAATGGCACCTAACCTCAGCTCGTACGAAGAGCCCTGAAAGCGCCATAGAGAGCGCATGTTAGATGCGGTGCAAATAGCGTCAAGCCGCATGCGATGTGCCAGCTTCTTTCCCATTTTACGCCAAGCAACGGTGTGGGAAGCATTGTAGGTGAAAGCTCAGCACATCAAATTAGGTTAAGTATGTGAACACGCGAGCATAAAACACAAAGTAAACGTGATCATAGCAGATGGATCACTAACAATAACACAGTGAGGCACTACACCACCTCGATGCAGTAGCAATACATATTAAAATCTCCTGTGCGCTGAATAACTCCCAGCTACGTGTCCGACATTGACACACGTGAAATCAGATACTACATATATGATAAAATCAATATTGGTTATCCAGCGCAGAGGGTCTGGTATAATTACCAAACTCATGTGGAACTCACCCTAGGTCAGGTCACGCAGAATTTTGAGGGTCAGGGGATAGCTTTCACCAGCTCAGTAAGCGAAAACGAAATGACACAGCGTCTCCGGAAAGGCTATAGCTTACAACACAAGTATATGAATAGAACCTAGAACGCTAGAGTGGGCTGTAATCCACCTCGCGGGCCCAGTGCGGATTGGTAGATGCCGGTTTCCTGACGATGTTTTCCTTCACCGTTTTGAGAGCAATGGTGATGAAATTATTTACTCAAAGTAATGCGCCTGCTTGGGTTCGAAATCACGACCTACAACTAGAAGTCGGGGCCGTTACCGCTGCGCCACCACTGTGCACTGCTCCAATACCAACACATTGTACTAAGATCGACAAGCCCTCTGACGTACTTCTTTTTCTGTCAAATCTCAGCAAGCGGAAACAAAATGACACAGCGTCTCAGGAAAGGCTATAGCTTACAACACAAGTGTATGAATAGAACCTAGAACTACGGACTTATGTAGGTGCTTCAATGATTGTGTAACGAGCACGATGCTTGGATGCATTCGAGAGACGCTTTTTAATTCGATTGCGACGTCTGTCTCTTGGGTTTGCTGACACACATGCGACTAGATTTGTGAGCGTCATTAAGGTGTTGGGGGTTTATGCACGACGGCGTTCAGCCGACCTATTCTATAAAAATCCCACCGTGAAAACTAAGTGAGCTGTTAATAGTATTCATCCTTAGCAACAACCAACTGGAATGACAACTCACTAGAAACTCACTTTACCTAAGTTTTCACGGACATTTTCACAGAATAGTTCGGCAAGTGGTGATGAAATTCTACTGTGAGTTGATCATTCATGCTGGTAGATTAAAAAATATTATATTCAAAACACTTAGCCACTAGTAATTTTAATTAAGATTTGTATAATGAGTTTTTCTTTACTTTTGTTTTACTATTTAGCACAAAAAATGTTTTCTTAACTTAAATTATTGTAGTTTGTAGGTTTTAGTTTATAGCATAGTTTATAAAGATTATTTTTTATGTGTATTCCGTGGAAAATGTTGTTGGTTACACATTTGGCCGTATCTTTTTTGTATTTCTTCCCAAAAAATTAATGTGTCACTGTTTGTTTTCCTTAATAAATAAAATTAAATTAATTTGCGAGATAACAATGATTCGAAAGAGCGATGCTATCTAAGAATTCTAACGACATTTAAAATATTTATCGTTTACGTTTCTTTTCTTCTTAGCAGTAATAACCTTGTGGTGTGACCGTCGGATTGCCAAGTCAGAGGTCTTGAGGTTGAACTTAAGACGCTGACAACAGCTAAACCGCGGTCACTGTCGGACTGCATAGAAAAGAAAGAGAAGCGCGATGACACAACGCCTGTAATTTATTGCAAAATATGAAGCAATTATCGATTTATTCAAAAATGAGTTGAGTGATCGATTATAAAAAACAACCAAGTTCTGCATTAAAATAAGACGTTCTTGTTATTAATTATAATACCAACGTACGTTGCTATTTAATAGAGATTTTTTGGATTAGAACTCAAGGAAAAGGGTTAGTTTAACGCTAATTTGTATCGAGATTATTTTTTCAAAACGTGTTTTGGTAACAACCAAGTTCTGAGAAATATGTTCGAGATCCACATATATTTTTTCCGGTACCACAAACTATATAGATTTGACAATTTTTTTGTTTAAGTCTAGACTACTTTTACCGTTTGCCTGTTGTCTGCGCCTTAAGGCACGCATCTCTGACTTTTCGGATTCATGTTCGTATTGTATAATTATAACTTGCCTCAAAAACGGTGAAGGAAAACATCGTGAGGAAACCTGCCTGAGACATATTTCTCGAATGTGAAGCCAAGTCAGAAGCATAAAAACTCTGACACCAGGCTAGTCACTAACCAAACGAAAAAAAAAGAACGTTGAAATAATTGCAAAGCTATTTTCATTAAAATGAGGATATTTTTTTTTACTTATTTCTCGTTCAAGAAATGTTATAACTTATAACCGTATGTGCCGATTATATCAAGCTCTGGCCAAACTGAAGTGAATCCCGGGCGTGCCGCGATGCGGGATGAAATTCGTGCCGGAGGTGTTCAAACTGGCGCGAATAATCACATGATTTCCTAATCATTGAAACAATCGACGCGCACGGTCACGCCCCGTTGCGGAATACGCCTCAGGATGCGTCCTATTTAAAAGCTATTGTCGCGCGTATACGCAATCTTCGCGTCCATATGTCACTTTTTGTTCGATGAACCTGGGGCCGTATTATGTCGTTTTAATGCCACCATTATTCCAGTGTGAGTGAGAGACGGAGCTATACAAGGCCGCTAGCACCATCATTTTTTTCGCAGTGGAATAATAATGGCATTAATACTTCATAATAAGGCCCCTGAACGCGTTGTCGCGCCGACAGAGGGCGCCTTCCAGTTTTCCGAACAAAAAGTGACATATGAACGCGACGATCGCGTATTCGCGCGGCGATCGATTCTAAATAGAACGCGGGGTCAGGAGGTTCAATCATTTTGGAAAGATTCATAACAATTCAATGACCACGTTCACCAACACTTTCGCCCGTGTGTGGGCGCTTATGACCACTGCGTGGAATAAACTTCAATATCGAGTTTAAAGTTCTCGGACGCGTTTAACTAAATTAAACACTCGGGAACGTTTCTCTCTTTTATGTCACCTACGAATATTACGGACTCTTATTTTATGAAGAACTGTTGGTAATCACATTTTAACAGTTTTTGGAATATGGTTTTTCTAGCACACCGCAAAAGCTTAATACTTTTTTTCCTGTTTTAAGCCTAGGAGAAGAAGCTTTTGAAGGGTTTATTTATCACAAGGACAAAATGTATGGTTAAGCAGACGTTAATCATTACTTATCTTTAAGTAACGTTTGTATATTAACCCTTAAAACGAATGCTATACTAGTACAGTCGAGCGGACATCTGTAGTAACACTTGCACTACGAAAATTGCCCTTACAGCTACGACATAAAGGCGCTTCAATGTCAAATTCTCACCACAGCTTGTCGTTTGGGTGTTATTAATGTAATTAGGCCGCAAGCATTTTATTAAATTACAGAGAATTTACAGAGAACAGCAAGCATGTTTCCCAGAAGTAGGTATAATTATTCGTTTTTAAAAAGCCTAAATTATTATTAAGAAAGTACCTCAATCTTTACAGCTATCTCCTTTTATTAATTAAGGCGTTTTAATGAGGGAAACTGAATATAAGATGGTTGGTTATATTTTTCTTAGTACTTAGGTAGGTACCTTGTGGGTTTCCCTTTGTGCTTTAAGATCATAATTTTAAACGAAAATAAATTAAACAATGAATCGTTAAAAATGTAACTACAATAAATTTCACTAAAACAAAGTACAGATTCCAAAAGGAAGCGTAGAATGACACTGAAAAGGTTACCATAATCTTTAAAGAGTGGCGTTATGACGTAGTAAAGCTCGTAGTAAAGTCTACAGCGTGTAGCGTAATCCAAAATTCGTAGCGTCAGAGTACATTATATTGCGTAGCAATTCTTTATAGAATTAAACACAACATATATGTCCAAAGAATCATTTACAACTTTCAAAAAGTTAGCCGGCTTACATGATAAAGTTTGCTTTAGCAAAACAATTTGATTGTTTTTGGATAGACATTGAATGTGTGATTAGAAACTGCGAATTTTGTCTACACACAATTTCTGCTGCCAATCCCATAATAACTTTGTAAGTAGGGGAAAACTTTGCCTATTGTTAATCTGTCAGTAATTGGAGAGCATCAATACACCAATACCTAAAAAGCAAGCGATTGTACCCAAACAATACTCGCTCGCAACCCGTACGTTGAATCAAAAACTTACTTCCAATTATAGCCAGGGATTTTAAACCCTATTCTGTGGATGATAAAGTTGAGTATGTAAAACGAATATATATGGTATTTGTCAGTCGGCAAACGTCAACAATGGGGATTCCTAACATGTCGAGGCATTGTCATATTGTGCTCGTCACTGGCCTCTTGATATTAAAAATTCCAACCATTACCCGACTTCATATATGTTAGTATTAAAACTCTAAGTATATGTTATGTTTACGTTAAAATGTTATTGAACATTCTGTGAGAACTATTCGAGTTAGTCGTGCTATTAACAAATTCTGGGAGAAGGGTCCGTTAAAGATTTAAGTAAGGGTTTTTGTGTACGTACTTGGTTTTAAAGATGATTTGATTTGTTCTTGGAATTTTCTATATCTATATATATACTTGATATTATAAAGAGGTTATTTTAGCATTCTGAAAACTACAAAATAAAATCAACGACGCGGACAATTTTTTTTTAAATCTACAAAAGAATAGAACTTTGAAAATAAAAGAAGTCTAAACAGATGAGAATGACGGCTTACAATCGCAACAAGTCGGATGAAAGTAATCTGCGAAAAAGATTTCGCAAACTTAGCAGTTGCGAAAGTTTTAGACACTTGACAGTCGAAACGTTGCTCAGCTAAAGAAATGGGTATCTGTATTTTTTTAGAAAGTTTCGACTTTTCTTAATGTAGGATTTCCTTTTTCTCCTCTCCTTTTAGACTTTTGAAGCCAGATGTGGTCAAATATTGGTTTGGTTCATTCCAACCACTATTTGACCACAACGCGAACATACACGTAATTTGTCAATATAAAAGCAAATGTAAGAAATACTTCAAAAAAACAAGTGTCAATAAAATATAGAATAACATGACATAACATCACACATATATTCCCCAAAGGGTTAAGCAGAGGTTTCGCTAATACACCCGTATTTCGCCTGTTATATTTACATGCAATAGGGATGGGGGGGGCGACCCCTTAAAAGAGTTTTTAAAAGAGTAACGGTGGAGTTTCTTGCCCATTCTTCTCCATACGAAAACTACCTTTTGGAAGGGGCAACTAGAATCAATTAATTATTTTTGTAAATTTTTGACGTTCAAAAGTGCCTTATACGGGCCTACTTGAAATAAATGATTTGACTTTGACTTTGACTTTGACCCTATTGCGATTAACCGGGCACAAATCCAGACTCCGGGCAGCTATTGAGAAATAACACTTTGCCCGAAATTATTAATAATCTTGCCACCAATAAAAATCTTCAAGCATAAACTTGAATGAAAACTGGTACGACCACAACCGTAGCTTTTTATCAGTACATAATAAAAACAAAAGAGCTATACCGTTCTTCACCATGAAAGTATGTTTAATATGCACCGATAAAGTCTGGCCGTGGAAAAGCGGTTGAAAAGCAGTTTAATATTAAATCCCGCGATCTTCGATATAAAATAGTCGAGTACATAAAATAACCCGCGGTACGGTCGGGAAAATATAAATAACGACCGCCACTGACCCCGGTTCAGACGGGGAACGTTCACACCGTATAGTGGAATAGTTTTAAAAAGACTCGCTTTTAATTTTATTTCGGTCAACTTTAAGATTTACGCCAACATGGATGATGTTTCTGCACTTTGACGAAACAGAATGATTCACAAACCTTTTTTTTAATATCTCACAAGATTTCGAAGAATTGTCGACATCGGCACCATTGCTATAGAGAAAAATAGAATGGAAACAGAATAACGTTTCATTTATCTATCGCACTAATTATATTTATTTAGTTGTAATGCAAGTGGACCTTAGTTTGTGATGCAATAGACCTAAACAAAGAATGGTGTGTTTTTCTTTGTACAGTGCTAACCGTTAGTCTATAAAGTTCAATCAAAATAGAAATTGCAGTCAAACTGGAAAAATGCACCACACAATGGCAGATGGAGTAATGATCATAGTATGTTACTATTAGCAGGAAGACACTGTGTTACTATAAAAGGAAAACGCTAATATTAGGGTAAAATAAATATCTAAAGGAAAAACAAGGAAGACGCGAACGGAAGACATCATTAGAGACGGACATTACCGGCTGTTAATGAAGCTTTATTTATAAACACAATGTTATTGTTTAAGGGAATAAGTATTTTTCTTATACCATGTATTTTCTTTTGTATTAAGCCTTTTTTTTAAAGATATTTCATTGTTATTGAACAATAACTGCTACTTTTGGAGCCCTGTGTATTTGCGTGATGCATTAATGATAAGAACGAGTGTTGAAATTATTTTAAAAATCATCAACGTTGTGGAAACCCGAGAACTTACAACGAAGATTTGACCCAAACTTTAGTACTTACACGAACGAAAAAAATGCTGATGAAAAGTCCTTCAACTATAAAGTTTTTTACTAAAACACGAGACTGTTGCGAGCGTTTTATCTTATAAAACTTTAGATTTTCTAAAGTTGCTAATTCGCAGCCTAATTTAAATAAAATATTTTTAATTTCTCGGTCTCCGAACCTCAACGGTGTAACGAAGTCCTAACTCGATCACATGGTCCACGTACAGCCGCTTTACATTCTGCAGTACATACCCTAACTTTCAGTTTTACTGATGCATACCGTCCTCATTCAACCAGGATATGAAATACTTATCTATTGAGTGCAGTACATTCAATAGAGTGCTCTTTTAGGGAACTCCACAATACGACTGGATGAAAAAATGTTTTTGACTTTTTTTCGTTCTATATGTCATCTCTGTTAGGGTACGAATGGTACTAGTTTTGTAATGGGACCAGTACAGTACATGTATGGGGGAATTTGTTTTGTTCACTAGATGTAAAGGGAACGGTCGTGTACAGGGGGCATATTCGTTTATTATTATGGTGAAATGTGAATGGGACTTGGAAAAAGTCCCGGTTTACATTTTGTGCCAGTATTTGATTGAAATATTTGATAAAACTTTTTCATTTTTGAAATAATTCCAGCACAGAAAAAGACACTGCTTTCTTTGCATTATAGTTGTAACTTTGTGTTATATTTTTTGTATCTGTTATGAAAATGGAGAACACACACAATTACATGTAAAACCATTTGGAAATTCGCTGTAAGTTTCATATCACTAAACTCAATTCAGTTTTTTTTAAACATGATTTTGTGTCATCAACCTGTGTATTCAGTTGAATGAAATATGTCTAAAACTAAAACTTCTTACAGGAAATAAATTCCATACGAGATGCAAAATAATATGTATTTTACCCATGGGTAGTTTTGTAGGGAAAATAATCTTGTGGAGACTACCATTCATATGTACGAATCCCTATCGGAGAAATAAATTATATGCGTTTCGTGTCCTGTTAGTTGTTTTTGACTTTTTAATCGACTTAAAAATCTCTTATTCTCTAATTTCTTATTGAGAAATAAATTTCGTTAACCAGATTTGTGCCTGGTTCATGGCAATAGAATCGCCTACACGAGATTAACATAAATGGTAAAATGTGGGTTTAACTAAAAACCGCTGCCCAACTCTTCGGAAAGTACAAGCGTGATGATATCCTCTCAATTGGCGGGCATTTTGGGCGTACTGCGGGCAAACCAGTTCTGGGTGGTCCCGTAACCCGATATCCCACGGGACCACTTGAGATTAAAATGACGATATCTCTAAAGTTTTGTATGGCAGCTGCTTATAAAACTAATGTCGGACGAGGGGTTATATTAGGTCCGAAGCACAATATCCCAGGAACTCTTTCACAATAAACTCTAATACCACTTTTCTGTTGACCGCATTTATTTTTTTGAAAATGATAAAAATAATAAAGCATGTTTAAGAAAACTATATTTTCTAAAACATGAAAGGCAAAAAAAACAACTCTTTGTAACACAGATTTCAGTAAGTATCTTTAAACATAGCTTTCTCCGCACTAAATAAAGTAAAAAGCCATTATTCTCTTCACAAAGACTACATTAGGATCTCTTTAATAATAGGTATATTATTGTGTTTTATTTTACTCAGAATTCTGTCTAGAAATAAATTGTATGAAGCACGTAGGTTCTAATTGCAATAAGACGATTTAAGAACAGCTCATGTTAAGGCGTGTTTTTATTAAAAAATAAATGTTCTTATTTATAGCTATTTAATTAATGTGTTTGAAATGAAGTAAGTAGATACCATTTCTCTAAGAAGTTGATAATTTTTATTTTTTTATTCGGTCTTTTGTTAGGCATATGAATGATATCCATCATTCACCAATTAGTTTTATTGGCAGTCTGTTGTTAGGGTTCCGTAGTAAACAAGGAACCTTTTTAGTTTCGCCATGTCCGTCTGTCTATCTGTCTGTCTGTCTGTCTGTCCGCGGTTTAGCTCAGAGACTGTTAGTACTGGAAAGCTGTAATTTGGCATGGGTATGCATATTAATCACGCCGACAGTGGTAAAATAAAATCATGAAAAAAAATTGTTTTTCGGCTACCTTACGACTGTCAAAGATCCAAGAATTACCGTGCTTTCCAAGGCACGGAGGAGTTGCGGAATGTTCGGTTTAAAGAAACTTTATTCCCAATAAAGACATAAGTCACTTACTTGAAAACAATACTAAAAATATAGATTACAATATGTTCGTCATCAGTATTACAATTTAATAGTTACCCATCCAATGCATTCATTTCTCCAGAAGTGATCGATCCGCAATTATGTGCTGGGTAAGTTGAGTTTTGAATGCATTGTAAGAGTAATGTTAAGACGGTCACCCATCCACGGACTGACCGCGGCAAGCGAAGCTTAACCTGATCGATCGACCCATGCAGCTGTTATTACTTAGCCACAAGCCCGAGCCATGAACAAAACTAATTAATTAAGTAATTAATATAAAATTTTAAAAAGTCTGAAGTCTGGAGTAAAGTTGGTGCAAGCAAAAACTATTTTTTTAAATTATATTACGAGTACAAGGTCAAAGTCTGATTACAAGGTCCGCACAAAACAGATCGGCAATCCGGACCACGGTCCGTCATTTGATGACTTATTACAGATTAAACATGCCTCTTTCGTTTACTGATCCTAAGCAGTCCTAAGCAGTCTCGAGTCCTAAAAATTTCAAAACGTTAGCCCAGTGTTGCCCTTGTAGTCAGTGACTGACCTCTATAATCAATTTATCCTCCTTGAGGGAAGTTTCGTGAGCGAAATCTCGAAATAATCAAAAAGTTATAACTTCGTTTTAATTTTCTTGCGAACGCCTCTCGCCTTTGTGTGCTGGCAAAAATTCTAACTGAATTTGGACACAAGCCTTAAACTTGTCTGTTGTGAAAAAAATACAAAGGCAAATTAAAAATATAAATCTTGTTAGAAAATAAGAGTGTTATGATTAGATATGAAAATGGCGAGTACGAAAAATTAACGAAATTAAATTTATTATTATTAGTTTTCGTGTTTGCCTATTTTCGACACAAAAAATTTGATGTTTTTGAGCCCTAATCTATCCGTCGATTTGCGTATTAGGCATAGGCCTAATACGCATTATTTCAAGCTTAATATTGTACGAAATCAATATTCCTTTGTAATGTATTTTTTTTTTTTTAATTAGCACCCTGTAGATGACCTAACCCATAAACGCTCAAGTCAAAATGAAATGGAAGAATACAAGACCGTGATTGTAATCCCGAATACAAAAGAATAACCATCCTTTATACAAAAACGTCTTAAATGACACCCATAACATTTTACACCAGCGCAAACGTCTATAGTATTCCCGTATTTCTTTATTTAATTGTTAGGTTACATTCCAGCATTCGGAGACGTCTTAACAAAGGCGAAAATCCGAGTTTTCAAAGAGAATTTTTAATAACACCCGTAAAGCCGCCGCGCGCCTTTTGTGGTTAATTTTCCTTTTAAACGTTTAAAAAAAGAATGTATTAGGAACGACTGGCTGCATTTTTATGGGTGTATTTGTGGTGTTACCATGAATATTGGCTTGGTTGTTTTTGCGTTGGTGTATTTTAAAGCACTTCAAAGACCATTTCAGAGACCAATCTACGTGGTCTTCATATAATCTGACCACGATTATGTGTGGACTTTACAAGAGACTGACCTCTGAGTTGGTTTCGACCTTTCTTCTCAGAGTAGTCAGATAGGAAACACCGAGCTCATCTAGTTTTTAAAATATGATTGACATATAAAAGTATTTGTGCAAACTACTCACAGAAAGAAAAACAAAATGAAATGAAAATTATTGCCCAAGCAACGCTTCCAATCTAAAAATGAGAAGATGTTGATGATATTGTATTAAAATGAGAAGACTCTCATAATCTCACTCTCACAAATACTTAAATCTGAATCTCAAAGTTTGTTTTTTATTACACATAACATAACATCACGCCTATTTTCTTCGAAGAGTAAGCAGTACATGCATTTTGTTAGATAAAAAGTATAGAAGAAGAAGAAGCGAAGAGAAGTTCTTTAAAAGATGGCTTTTAGCGATAATACCGCCCCTTGTGTCACCACTTGTAAAAATTCTACATTTATATGGTTTGTAATTTTTATGGCGTACGTAATAAAGGGTATTTTATCTACCACTTACAAGCCCACACTACAAACAAGGGCCTGAACAAACAAAGGCAGAAGTCTCGTTAAATAAAAATTGCATTGTCACATCATTCATTACAGAGCAAAGAATACGAAATATTTGCACGAAATAAGCCACTTATTTGTTGTTTCTATAAAATGTATGACGGGGGACACGATTTTAATGAAAATACTCAAGCACTGGCCCTCTAATCTCCCTTTGTGTAGGGATATTAAAATTTTAGGTTTTTCTCTTTGAACTGCGTAAATTGTTTGCCTACTTCACATTTAAGAATTCTCTTTAACACGATTAAAAATTATGTCCCTCGGGTCGGTTTAGAGGAATAAAAATAAATAAATACATTCTTTATTTCACCAAAAGCCAAGGCTTATAACTAGTTCACATAATAATTTTAATTCCCTGACTCCTACACTACGTGTATGTGCTTTAGGAGTCAGGGAATAATAAGCTGGTTCTAAATTAATCAAATCACTAATAAATTCAAATTCATTTATTTAGCTTACACAAAGTTTTTTAATTCACAACCTACCAAGCATGGTATGAAATTCTCATTAACGGAATACTCAGACAGATTAGACAGCGGGTCCCAAACTCGGCACAGCCTGTATCTTGGTGACCCAAATACTACACTGTAGTGTTTGGGTCACCGATACAGGCTTAAATTTGTGTAGTGACTACCCAAATTTAACCATTTAATGTGTTCTTTTAGCGCAAGATTGTTATTCATAAGTTAATTACAAAATTTTGAAATTTTACAATTATTTAAGTACGAAGAGAATAAATAATATACATTATACATACATACAAAAACAGTTAAGGTGAATAAGTGTGTGGTGTGGGTATGTATTCTATCAGGGATTATGTATTAATATGTGCTGCAAAGTAAATTTTCTGTTTCCTCCTAATATAATATTAATCAGAATGCACTTTTTAAGTGGCATGTATATTACACACTTTGATTAAAATATACTTTATTAGTATATTTTCTTGGGGCTGATGGAAATTATGATCACAAATTAGGCATTGTAAAATGTGTTACTGTTATTTTTCGTTTCAAAGCTATAAAAATATTTCAATAATTTCAACATCCCAATGTCGGATGTTGCCGTTTTCAGTCATAAAAATATCATCGTAAAAATTGCTTATCTAAATTTAACCTTATTTGTGCTGGCAACATTTTATAACTTTGCAACAAAATTCTATTTTCAAAGCAATTTTTTGTTACGAAATATTCTCTTTTACAAAAGGAAACCGTCTTGAAACTGAGACCATACGAGATTTGAATTTGGAAAACACACTTTATACGAAAGTCTATTACAGGAGGTAACTTCAAAGCGGGCGGTCGTATATTAATATTTCATCTGGCAACATTGCCGGCGAGGTTAACGACTTACTGAATTCTGCAATTTAATCGTCTGTTCTCTGGTATTAAAAAATTGCTTTTTATTTAGGTGTGGCCGTTTGTTTTAAATTAGCTGCATTTTTAAGTTTTCTTTTTTAGAAGCAATTAGTTTACAAACGCTGGGTTCACGGGAATCCAGCTGAATTTACCTAAAATCACATAATCGTTTTTGGGAGGCCGTCTAAAGACGGCGTGTACTAAAGTACAGTCAGGAATTTAAAATTTTAAGCAAATTGACTTACCATGTTAAAGCCATTTCATACAAAGGACAGTTGTGATTTGAAAATATTGACAGTTAAAGTTGGCAGTCAATTTGCTTAGCTATTAATTTCCCTGACTTTCCATGCTGTGTATCTCCGAATATCTAAATCTAAATGTAATAAAACATGTATACAAAATAGCAAACCTATTATCCATAGCTACCTACATTTTACATCGCGTAGGTAACCTAGCGTCCGCAGCCCACAACCTCGTTCTCCTATTTTCACAATGGATGTCTGTTCAAGACATCTCTCCGGGCATTATTTTAATCCGATAGAACCAACAGCGTGTAATCCCTAGCAATAACAATTCCCTTTTTCGTAATTTTCGTAATTTTGGTTGAATATTTATGCCAAATAGATGTGGTGATGTTCTTCAGAAAGGTCAGGGGCATAGTACTCGCAACCGGTGTACAAGTATGAATGTCTTGTTTTTGTGTGGTTAGTGTCTAACCTGGGGGTCGACACCTTAAGCGAAATCCGTAGTTTCGGCCGAAGTTACGGACGCATAACGGTGCGTCTGACTCACGGACATACCGTAAGTCAGACGGAGCGCGGTACGTCCGTAACTTCAGCCGAAACCACGGCATACGCGTAGGGAGTAGGCCCCCTGGTGTGCCGCCCGTTGGCCTCTGACTTGGCTTCACATACCGTCGAACATAAACGAATCAAAAGGAAAATGTAAGGAGCGTAGCAGGTGGCGTTCTATAGTTTCTGCCTACGCCCCATGGGAAGAAGGCGTGATTTTATGTAGATGTAGAGCCGAAATCAGACAACGGGTATACCTGTTTGATTATAATAAAGAGTTATTTTTCTTCATTTACTATTGTCATTAAATCCATGTTTTGAATATTTGGACGCACCACATGGTAATAAGTGTTTACGGTTCTACTTTAACTACGAGTAATTTTGAAATATATTATGGACTTTATAGGAGTCAAACAAAGAGTCTTAAATCTCTGACAGTCATACACTACTCAGAAGCCCAAAAGTCTGACAACCGGTCTTAACAAGATCTTGTCTTCTCTAAAATAATCTTTAAAATGTCACTGGTTCTTTAAAAATACCAAAAATTTATAACAGTAATGGTAAAAGACTTTAAATTGAGTCAAAAGATTCCTTAACGAGCGATGTAAGTGATAAAATTCTCTACTTACGTCTTATAAAGAAGATTTACGACAGCCTGAGTCATTAAGACTTTATAATTATCTCTGAAAGTAGACGTAAAAGAGAATATTAGTAAATTTTTTAACAGTTATTATTAACTAGCTGCGCCCCGCGGTTTCACTCGCATAAGTCTCGATCCCGGAAGAATCTCGGGTTAAAAAGTATCCTTTGTCCTAACTCAGGTATGGTCTACCCATGTACCAAACTTAATCCAAATCCGTTCAGCCTTTTTTATCGTGGAAACGTAACAAACAAACTCACTTTCGCATTTATAATATTATACTAGCTGCGCCGCGCGGTTTCACCCGCATAAGTCTCGATCCCTTGAGAATATCGAAATAAAAAGTATTTTATGTCCTTTTCCAGGTTTGGCACATGGTCTACCCATGTGCCAAGTTTCATCCAAATCCATTCAGCCGTTTTAGTGTATAAGCGTAACAAACAAACAAACTTCGCATTTACAATATTAGTCAGGATATAAATTTTGGATTAGTTAGGACATACTAGCTGTGGCCCGTTGGTTTCACCCGCATAAGTCTCGATCCCGTTGGAATATCAGGGTAAAAAATATCCTATGTCTTAATCCAGGTCCTAATCCGTTCAGTCGTCTTAGCGTCAAACCGTAACAAACAAACACACTTTCGCATTATATTTAGGATATATTATAAGTTAGGATTCTACTACATATTTTTTTGTCATCTTATCAATAAACTTTTATGTACCTACCTATGTCGTGAGGAAAGTTTTGAGTGTGAATGACGATGGCTTTAAGAGTAGGTGAAGTCCAAAGAAACGATTGATGGACTGTGTGTAAGATGATATGGCTAGGAAGGGGTCACCCCCCCTACCGAGATGACGACTAATAGAGAAATATGAAAGAAAGGGGCATGTTGAGCCGACCTCAAAAAAATTTGGATAGGGCACCAAAATGATGATCATGATGATGTACCTACCAAGGCACCTATTTTTATTTTTCTGAACAATTGACAGCATCTGCTAATTCTGATGCCAATGAGAGCATAAGCACTATTCTTCAGTAAGCAAACCTAGCTAAAGGTAGGTACTGTAGATAGTAAAATAACATACAAGGTAAACAAAGCGCTCAAAACGTGTACGGTATTTAAATTAAAAATACCTTACCTTGAAATTCAAATTCAAATTCAAAATATTTTATTTCACATAAACCTACAAAGGCACTTATGAAACGTCAGAAGCTAGGTGCACCGTGCACCTAGCTTCTGATCGTTTCCTATGGAGAAGTCCAATTGGTCGTTTCCTATGGAGAAGAGCCGGCAAGAAACTCCATGGTTACTCTTTTAAAAGTAAATGGTATTTACAATGATTTCAAATTACAGAGTTAATAGGTATGAGAGGACAGTGTAGGCCTATCAACAAGTACCAGGTACTTAGCAAGATAGAAAATGGTCGACAGATCTACAGTCTGTTAAGCCTACAACGTTCTCACATTCACAAAATCTAAAAGAAAAGAATCTATATAACAGCAAAATCAAATAATAAAAAGCTATTTAGACCATGACATGATTGCCACTACAGCTGTATGTAACAAATCGAATTTATTATAAAAAAAAATATAATATTTTAGGTATATAATGTCAAATAACGAAGAGATTATGTCAAGGTAGTATGTAAAAGAGAGAGAAAAAAAAAAGAAAAAGGTAAAATAAAATAATCATCTTAATTTGGGAGCCGTTAATAGAAGTTTAAATAGTTATGCCGTTAATGAGGTACCAGGGAAGCCACATGTGCAGAAGGAATTATTGCCAAACTTCCTTGTCTTCAACGTAGTCTTTAATCTTATAATATGCTTTTTTGATAAGGACACGTTTGATGTGGGTTTTGAACTTTCCATTGCTAAGTTCTGTAACCGTCTTTGGCAACTTGTTATAAAATCGAATACTGTTTATTACAAATGACTTACTAGTTTTAGTTAATCTAAATTGGGGTATCACAATTTCATGTTTACTACGTGTATTTATATTATGGAAATCGCTTCTTATTTTGAAAAGTCCCAAGTTTTTGCGAACATACAAAATACTTTCCAAGATATAAAGAGAAGGCTGCGTTAGTATATCAATTTCTTTGAATTTATTTCTAAGGGACTCGCGGGGACCCATTTTATAGATAGCGCGAATTGCCCTCTTTTGTAAAATAAAAATTGAATCTACGTCAGCTGCCGATCCCCACAGCAGAAAGCCATAAGACATAATACTGTGGAAATAAGCAAAGTATACTAACCTAGCTATGGCTACATCAGTCAACTGCCTTATTTTTCTTACAGCGTATGCAGCTAAACTTAATCTACCTGAAAGAGCTCTAATGTGGGCGCCCCATTGCAATCTCGAATCTAAAGTAATTCCTAGAAATACAGTTTCCGTAATAGCATCTAGTTTCTTGCCATCAAGTTCTAAATTTAGACCTACTTGAGGTACATTTGGTAATGAGAACTTAAGACATTTAGTTTTGTTCGCATTAAGTAAAAGATTATTAGCTGCGAACCATTTCGAAAGAACTGCCAGACTATCATTGACATGTATGACATCCGTATCTTTTCTATCTATTTTAAAAATAAGAGAAGTGTCATCAGCGAATAGAATGATATCTGATAAGTTAGCCATAATGTAAGGAAGGTCATTAATATAAACTAGAAATAGGAAAGGGCCAAGAATTGATCCTTGAGGCACGCCCAGCTTTACTAGAGACCCCAAGGACGTCGCCCCGTTAACGTTTACTTTTTGCTGCCTATTTGATAGATATGAAAGAATAAGATCAGCAGCTTGTCCACGAATTCCGTAGTGGTGTAATTTACAGATCAGTGTTTTGTGGTCAACGCAGTCAAACGCTTTTGAGTCAAACGCTTGTTACAGCAATATTACATTAAAACATTATTTTACTCATAATAAAGATTAAAAAAAACAAAATGGGTCATAGCCTCTCAGTGGCCTCTGACAAATGGGTCAATTTCAATGTGTCGTAATTTTGCCTCATTTTGTGTTTCTTTTTATTTCAAGGTCTTATTATTTGTTTTTAACTTTAAATTGTCCTACAGTCTATTTTAATGAATGTATGTTAGAAAGGATCAAAATATCGTAAGAAACATACGAGATGTTAAAGATTTGTTTTAAATGCCACCGAAATGATGAAGTGATCCACCGAAATTATATATGTTGCCACCGAAATTAGATTCAGGTCATAGAAATGAAAATGTAAACATAAAAAAGAAGCAGCGTCGTGACACAATGTCACAAGGTACAAAGTTCCTTTTTGAATAACTCTTACGCATAAAGGCCGTTTCGCAAAACGTCTTATTTTATAAGATCAAAATGGCGGATTAGTAGACAGTCGATCCCATTCGCTAATAGTCACACTTTCGGATATGACTAATAAGACACAAGCATGCATCCCACCTGATGTTAAGTGGCAAATGCAGCTTAAATTTCGAACGAGGGATCTCTGCCTGCTACTCATCATCATCATCATCATCTGGGCCGCAAGACGTCCACTGCTGAACATAGGTTGTAGGCGGCCTGCATCCAGCGACTTCCTGTGACCTTTATTAGGTCGTCTGTCCGCTTTATGTGTTGTAGTCCCACGCTGCGCTTGCCAGTACGTGGTCTCCATTCGAAAACTCTTCTACCCTATCGGCCATCAGTTCCACGCGCTATGTGCCCTGCCCACTGCCACTTCAACTTGCTAATACGTTGGGCTATGTCGGCTACCTTCGTTCGGCTGCGTATTTCCTCGTTTCTGAGTCGATCTCGCAGAGAAATCCTAATCATAGCCTCTTTGAACCGAGTATGGTGTTTTAGTCGATGAATCACAGATTTAACAATGAACCCTTAAGAAATATATCTCAGATTTATGAGTTTTTTTTTCATCGGCACTGAAATTACAATGCCATCCACCAAAGTGAGCTAAATGACCACCGAAGTTACATTTAGGACACCAAAATGGGATTTGTTGTAATTTCGGTGAATTTTCTCATATCGGTGGCGGTTTCAGGCCACCGAATCCACCGTTATGAGAACACCGAAAAGAGAAAACAGAAAAAACTAAAATAATGAAGATGTTTTGAACACAATGAGCACTCGATACTCAAAATATACAGAAGGTGCATGTACTAAACAAAATTAAAAGTAATAAACACTCGGTAAACAAGTTAAAAGCGCCACTGAAACGAAATTATTTTGTCCACATTCACCTAAATGAATTACTTACGTTTTTAACGGGAAGGGGGCTAGAGGGCGGGCCCTACATGCCGTATGCAAGCTATGTCTTTTGTTCACCGAGATGTGTATATTTCTCGGCACAAAATGTTTTCACTTATCAGTAACTTCACTGGGTAGGTCTATGAATAATAACACTGTTTTTCAATACTATAACTGCTGGCCTATTAAATAAAAGTAAACGCAAAACTAAATAACAAATTGATTTTCTTGCACATTACCATCTGAATCGTACTGGGGACAACCACCGCGATGTCAAATTTAGAGGTTTAACATTTTTTTAAATATAATTAACTAAAATCTAAACTAAAACATATTATTTATGCCTCACGAAGTTAGCAACATTTTCTTCTTAAAAAAAATATATATCGACTGTATTTTGACTTTCTGAAGTAGCATTTTCATCCATCCCACGAAAATGTTCTGTTTGGGAAATTCACCCAAATACCCGAAGACCAATTCCCGTATTAAAAATCTTATAGAGGTATGAGGAACAGGGTTTAAAGTTCACTCATCCTCTATAGAAAAGGGCGGATCCTCCGACCACACGGGTATTGGGTTTGGTGGGCAACTGCCCAACGATTGACGTCGGGAAGTCATATATATGCTGATCGCGCAGTAAACCTTGCTTGGGTGATACAGGATTTCGCGTGACGTCAATGTGATACGTAGTTCGTATGTGGCGATGTAGAATTGTAGATGCCGCCACAATCTCATAACAGCGACAATCAACTTGACAAAATATAGGTAATTTACAGGTGTTTTTGACAGATTGCGACTGAGACTAGAATGCGAACGTTCTTAAAAATACCTGATGTCTGAATTGAGAATTTTGAGTTGAGAACTTGTCAAATATTACTTTATAGAGAGACGCGAAATTTTAAAAGTCCTACGTTTTTTGCACAGAAATTTAAATCTAGCAATATTTCTACCTTAAGTAATACCAAAGTCTACTTTAGCGTTACTTACATAAGGTAGAAGATGTCTTTGACGTAGGTATTTAACTTCAAATTCTAAATTCAGAAACCGGGAATCATCCACCAAGCTAGAAAATAAATAAAACAAAAATAGAACCAGGTAGAAATAGCACAAGGATTTTGTTTTTGTCTCTTGAATCTAAAAATACAGGTATTAGATAAACCCACGCCTGTGTCAACTGTAAATGAGAACAAAATGTTAGTGGAATTACTTCAGGAAATTAAAACGCTAAATTGGGAATTATCTCGACAAGGGAATGAGTATAATAGGGATAAAGGAAAGTCAAATGAAGATAGTGAAGACTTACCGCAGAAAAAGGCAGAGTTCTATAGCACGTGTATATTCAACCACTTATGTTATAAGTCCCATATGGCGGCCATAATTGCCATAATACGTCACAAATCTAGAATCCTGGTTCCTACTAAGCAAGTTCTATTTAAACATGGGGACTACCAACAGAAATGAAAACTTAAAACTGGTATTAGCACCAACAATATTCTATAGTACAACACTACGGCGCGAACATGTCGGTGACGCGAATCCATGATCCCCTACCAAAAATCGCTCAACGCGCCTAAAGAAGTTTTCACTTCAAAAAACCAAAATCCATTGCAAACCCGTGGATCGAACTTGGGATCCCACAGCCGATTACACCAGACCAACGAAGTAGTTAATTTTGATTAAATCATACCTACCTATCACAAGTCAAAGTGCACCATTACTTCTCAGTTTCTTTTTAATAAAGCCACAAAGATGCGGGGGCAACCGGGGCAATAAGGTTACCTTCTACAGACATACTCGTAAAATCCGTATAGTTGGGCGCCCTTACAAGGAGCTTCCCTCGACGAATATCAAACTGCGTTACCACTACCATCGGTGGATGCGAGGATAAAAATTAATTTGTTATTCTCAGGACATTTATTTAAATTATTAGTTTACCCAATAACTTGGTTATGGAAGTCAGATAGGCATTTGCTCAGTGTTAAATACTGGTATTCATCTGCACCTGGTTCGACTGAAAGCTGACCCCAACATAATTGGGAAAAGGTTAGGCAGACGTGATTTATTTAAATGTTAAGGTTTATTACACTATGTCGTTTAAAAAATCTTTAACGTATCTTCAACGTTGACAAATCCACCTATAGCGGTACATAGAACTCTCACAAGTCGCCGCGACACCCAGTTCTCCGCCTTCCGCATACAGTCTGACCTAGGCGGCCAGCCACCTTTTTACTCGTCTGCTCCAATGGCTATTGATGCTTATCTCGGTCTAAAAAATCAATTTCTGTACACCCAACATCTTTGGTTGGTCTGCACATTTGGAACTTTGGACAAAGACAGTTCTTTCATATTTAATTTACCTCTGATTTGGCATCAAAATCACAGTGATTTTTACTCTCTTTTTAATAAGGTTTCTGTTGGGTTGCTGTACTGCGAAAGGACTGTTAACAAAAAACTCAAACAAATTATTATAATATTCATCTTCAAACAAATAGTAAAAGCAACGTCAAAAGCAGAAGAGGCCTAATTGTGCGTCTAAAAAAGTGTACATGCGGTCGGACAAACACACATCCCTACATCCATATATTACGTGCCGACGTCTAAACTCCTTTTGATGTACCGCGGCCAACGACCCCTGTTTATTTCATACAAGGCTTTCTATTCGTACATTATACAGCCTGACTGGTTAAACTAGGGACATATTGAAGAGGGTTCTAAGTATCTATTCGCTTCTTGTTTTAAATATGATTGTAAAAGTTGCAACCTAATATTATTTGATCAAATAATCTAATTAAAAATATTAATTTTGTAAACACTCGCATTTTTGCCTGTTATTAGCCCTTCGGAGTAACACACTTTTATGCAGGCCACACACGTTACGATATACGAGTACTTGCGCAAAGTTTAGACTTGCGCAAGTATGCATTTTTACAATTCATTAATTGCACACATAGGTTACGTTGTCGCGCGGACGAATATTTTTTCAAATATAAGAAGCAATGGATTAGGAATTTCTTCCAAAATGCTTCGGATTGTAGAATATAGAAAACGGACGATAGAAAATATGTTACGCAATTGGAGTACAGTTTAAAGTTCAACCAATGTTTTCTGAAAAAATCTCACACGGAAAACTCAGGTGAAGTAAGCTGACAATAATGTCAATCCCTTGCATGTGGAATGACAGTTCACTTCACACACACAACAAACTCACTTTCGCATTTATAATATTAGTTAGGATAGCAGAATAAGTTATCTTTTCCTAGAATAAGTCCTCGTTCAACCAGTCATATAGGTACTGTATATTTAGGTATTTCGCTGTATTTAAAGGCCTTCTGTGAGATCGTGTGCAATTGTTTGGATGGAAAGGGTTGGACAAAGGAATTCAAATGACGATGCAGGTAGTGGAAGTTTTGTAGAAGCGACATTCCTTTCCGTAACGAGGATGACGGTTCCTTGGATGTGAACGTTTCAGTAGCGTTTTTTGTTCTACAATGATGTCAATAAATGTCATACTGCCTTTTTTATTTGATTTGCTTTTTTGTCATCTCATTGTTTTGTTATTTTAAGTATCCATCAGTAGTGTTATCATGTCCGTAGACGACATAAATTGATCTCATTTTAGTCCGCAGAGGAACGCCCTTCACCAATCTGTATAATGGATGAAAAGTAATTTAAATCAAATTCAGTATGTTGCTCGGACCAATCTTTTAAGGGAGGCACGCATTTTTTTTTTTTTTTTTATTCGGAAATTATCAAATGTCAGACTCTTACTGACTAAAACCCACCCGTATTATTTCAGTTGCTTGTACGTTGCCAGGGGCCACGGTATCCCTTTCGGACTTTCCTGCAACCCCGGCAGGCACCGGTCCTATCGGATCCCTTCAGTTGTGCTGACATCTGTTTGAGGCGCGCGTGGAACACAACGCGACGTCAGACCCTGGTCCTTATCGGACGGCGAGCTACCGTCCGCAAGCCCTCGCCTACGGTGGCCGCGAATTGGCCTGCAATTCCCGACGCCCAGGGCATCTCCGGCAGCGGTTAGGGGCGTGAGGGCGCGAAGTTTGCCTCTCCCTCACGCGTTCCGCCTCCTCCTTCGCGAGCATTACTTCTTCGCAGAAGAAGGTGACGGCTTCCCATGCCCCCTCGCTCCGTACCATGGCCTGGACCAGGGCTGGACGCGAGAGGTCTCCGCCACCGATCGCCTCCACGAGGACACGGCGATGCTCTGCCCAAGCCGAGCAGACCTCCACCGTATACTCCACCGTGTCCTCCGGGCGATCCACGCAGTGATGACACCCGGGCGTTTCCTCCCGCCTGACACGAAACAGGAACCTCCCGAAACAACCGTGTCCGGTGAGGACCGGCGTCAGGCGAAAGGTGAAGTCACCGTGGCGCCTCTCTAACCACTCCACAAAGAGTAGACTTAACGCCGCAATTGTGGCGTGCCCAGCACTGGGTTGCGACAATTGCACTCTCCATGACGCCATGAGATCCCGCCGGAGCTCTGTCCGCTGTGCCGCGACTTCTTGCGGCAGCGGAGTTACGCCCCGGCGTTTACCCTTCTCGCGCCACTCCCAAATGTGCGCGAGGACTTTTGCCTCCAGATCCAATGGCGGCAATGCGGCAAGGAGACTCGCCGCCTCACCGGAGACCGTGCGGTATCCCAGGACCAGCCGGGTGGCCATGACCCTCTGGGACGCGTTCAACCGGTGGGCTGGCCCGCGCCGCCTCAATGAACGCCCCTACACCGGTGCCCCGTAAAGGGCCATGGACCGCACGACTCGCACGTAGAGCCTCCGGCAGGCCGCTTCAAAGCAGCCCCGGCCCGCTCTAGTCTGGGAACCAACCGTCAGAAATGCTCCACGAAGTTCCACCGGCTGTCGAGGACGAGTCAAAGGTACTTCATCATCGACTCGACGCCGATGTGAACTCCTCCTACAGTTATTTGGGAACCCAACGGTGGCGCGTTCCGAGGACCATGAAAACACATGGCCTCGGACTTGTGCAGGGCCACCTCGAGTCCCAATTGCCGGATTCTGTCTACGATTGTCGCAACCTTGCGTGTCGCTATTTCAGCCGCCGCCTGGTACAAACTCCCCTGCGCCAAGATCAACGTGTCGTCAGCGCAACAAACGACGCTGACGCCGCTAGTGAGGTCGGCGCGCAGCACCCAGTCGTATCCGATGACCCACAGATGCGGCCCATCACCGATCCTTGTGGGACACTGCACGACATCTCTCTCCAGTTCCATTCTCCCTAGTGACCGGGGTAGATGACGGCCCTGTCCGTCAAATAGGAAAGGGAGGCACCCCTGACGCGTGCACTTATTTCTTGTTCTCTGAGTGAATTCACAAGGAATTCAATGTTTGTAATTTGTTATAGATGTTAATATACGAGTATACGCATTTATCGCATTGGGTTATCCTGTAGTGGTAAATGTAAGTTAATAAATAAATAAATGTTACTAAATATAATCGCGAGTAGGTTGGCTAAAAAAGTCCTGGCCAGAATGTAATTAATTAAAAATTCAAAAATGACCTTTTTTTACATTTCAAGAAATACATCAATTGCTGCTTCTAACTCGACTTTTGCCAATTGTTAGTCAATTCAGAGTTAATAACCTAAATAGGTGACTACTTGGCCACCTTAGTTTAGGAATGTTATGCCCAATATAAGTGATAAATCAATGGATAGTGCTTTTTAAGAGAAACATTTATTACTAAAACAAATAAATCGTTAAACGACACTTATTTTTTTTTTTAAGTCGTTTTTGTATTTTTAATTAATCATAGTCTGGCCAGGATTTTTTTAGCCAACCAACACGTGATATACTTTTTAACAAACAAACAGATGGGTGAAAGTCCTGCGGATCTTAGACCATTTATTATTAAACCTAGTCTGTAGAGTAATGTAATTGCAAACTATAAATTATTAAGTAGTGCTATACTATTCTTAAATTGTACTTATATGGACTGTTATCTGAAAGAAAAGTTATATTATATTATTATTATTAATGGCTTGGATATCGTATTTTTCTAGATACTTATTTAACATTTAGAAAATATTTTTAATATCATTCTTCTTGACATTTTATTATATATAGCAATAATAATTATAGTGTGCCTTCTTCCCGTGGGGGTAGACAGAAACTACGGAACGCCACCTGCTACGCTCTTTACATACTTTGCATCGTTTACTTTAAAGGTTCCGTACCCGACCGCAGGAGGCAACTGCAGGCGACGTGTCGCCACGACACGACTGGTTTTCATGAATTTCTATGAAATATCTTCCATAGCTAACGACACGTCGTTGGCAGCTACGGACGAGCGACAGGCGACACGTGTAGCCCGACCGCAGATCAGTAGTGCCGCCAACGCTCGAGCGATAACACGTTCTTCTATCTTCTATCTACCGACTGGAATACGAGCTGCCACCGCCTGCGGTCGGGTTCGGCATCATGACTGTAGCGACATGACGCCGCGATAATATAAAATTAACTTGCATGCCCTAAACAGGCAAAATATGGACTGTACATTAAACCAACTACACCACCAACACCAACTTTTACAACTGGTAACACCTGTATTTTCTGCAAATAAATGATTCTTATTCTTATTCTACGTGAAACACGTTTCTTGTATGCACCGCCTTTATTTTTTTACTTTATATTATTTTTTGTTATAGCGGCAACAGAAATACACAATCTGTGAAAATTTCAACTGTCTACCTATTACAGTTCATGAGATACAGCCCGCTGACAGACAGACGAACGGACAGCGGAAGCTTAGTAATATGGTTCCGTTTGGCACCTATATCTGCAAACGAAACGCCAGCATTAAAAATAAAATCACAATAACAAAAGCGTTCCATTTATGGGCAATATGACTCATAACACCCATTTTACGACATCAGTAGAAAACAGAGCAAAAATATCAAATCCGCAAATACATGGCTTTACCGTGGAGGTAAGGGCGAAGCGTATGATAACAATTTCGAATTTCAAACACCCCGAAACCGAAGGCTCAAGTTCTCATGCCTTCGTAAGTAGGCTTTCGTGACGTGTGCCCCAACTGTATTGAAAAAATCTACAACGAATATACAGCGTGTATTAGAAAGGTGTGGTCATATTTAAGGGTGTAGTAAAGACCATCAAACTAAATAACTTTCTACATGGGACCAACATCAAAATTGGCAAAAAACTAGTATCTTCAATACCTACTCGATCTAAATGTATAATTTATTTAAATATTTCAGATATGGTCCATACAGAATATAAATAATTAAAAAATTAAAACCACATGTAAGTACATTCAAATAATCAATAAAAAATAAAATTACACACATTAGAATGATATAATCAAAAAAATGAATTAAATTAAATATAAAATAACGGTAATTAACGGTATGGGACGGTTGATTACTTTTTCCCGATTACAATGTTGGTCCTATAGACAAAGATGGTCTGTACGACACCCTTAAATTTGACCTCATGTTTCTAATATACGCTGCCTGTATAGCGGGAATGATTTCGATGTATCGAGCTATCAACTTTTACGATTTTATTTGCAAAAGCCCGTGTAATTTCCCATTATCGTGTTTGAAATCTTTTCCAGCTTTTTTATGTTCGTTTCGTATGTCGAATCGTAAAATTTTAAATGAGAGTTTTGACGGGTGAATTTGTATGATGCAGATATCAGAATGAACTTTATACTTAAAATATGTCATGATAATATCATATACAATATCGTAATAACAACCCAAACATTCTGAGTACAACTTGAAAACACGACCACTGCAGTATAAAACCCTTAAAATACATATTTTGAAAGGGATCATAACAAATTGGGAAAGAATCTCTTGAATAAGTACTTTCAAAAGTAACAGTCTACTTCCTTTTTTATTTTTAAAATAGACTGGGTGCCATCTTCGTAAGAAAATTGATTTGGCAAATGTTTAGGCCTTTAGCAGTCATAACCAATTAGTTTCAATGGAGATCCGTTTAAAAAAAATATGGCTACCACGGTCCGTTTGGCAGACGATTACTAGCAATTTTTTTTTATTAAGTAATAAACAAATATTATGTAATGATCAAAAATAACAACGTAAGTAATTAATATTATTGTGAAAAATGAATAATGTTTTTTTTTTTAACTATCTGTCTGAAGTCTGGAGTGCAGAAAAGAAAAAAGTGGCGGGGTAAATTATATTAGTTAGTAGTAAGGTCCGCACAATAGGTTCAGTATTGTTCACTGGGGACTCCTGCCCTATAGGTTCAGTATTCCCATTCTACTCAAATCTTGTAAAAAGAGTATCTCCTCATACCACACGCCTAGTGTGATACATATTACTATTAGGGATCAACAGAGAGATAAAATTACAGCGTATTACCATGCCGACTGTATAATTTGCTTTATCTACTGTGGGAACCTATTTATATTCCTTCAAAGATCCGAATAAAAAGGTTTTTCAGAAATTATGTACACACACGATACTTAGGAGCAAATCCCAAGTATCATGTTTGTAATGCTTCCTATCGTTCTATTTGTAAGTATACACATTACACATGCTTTTGTAAACTAATCTTTTTTTTGGTATTTATTCAACACATTGCTGAATTTTCCTCATTGCCTCTTCCTTCCTGAAAACACAACTTATTGGTACGGTCTTATCCTGTCATTGTCATTTACACAGACAATTATATTGTTTAGTAAATTTGTAAGAAACAACATAATAATTACTCTTCGTTGTTACTTGTTTCCTGACATAATCCTATTTAGTGGATACCGCTATCTCAGTAATTATTACAGAAATAAATTACTAAGGTATATCTAGATTTCTAAAAAGAAAAATGTTAGTTCTACATTATTATTTCTGGTCCTTGGGTACATTATGGGTTGAATAATGTAAAACAGAACCCACTTTTTAGTCAGCAAAGTAACCGTGTAACCGTAACATGTTATTTTTATTATTGCTTATCACGTTTGTATTCAAACCATCAACAACGCAAAAGGACATTGAAATCCCTAACTTTTCAAATAATAATCAAACCACAATTTAACAATCCAAATACTACTAACTCACCTACAGCGGAACAAATGAAAATTTTCCGGCCGACCAAATTATAAAGAGAACAACCCACGTTTAAGACAAAGTAGAAACGGTCGCTATTCCCCTACACCTTTATCTGGCAGATATAGGCGTCTCCCCTGTTTCAGGGGATTCAGTTAAGCCGCCTTAAGCAGAGGTACGTACGGCCAATCTAGTAAGATCTACCCTATCCCCCGGCGATATGGAGCGATGCTAAATTCTGAATGCTTAAGTGTACTGGTAGATTTGGTTAGCAGGTATTTTGAAAATGGAAGTAGGTAGTAGAAGTTTAATTAATTCCCAAAAAATATTCGGAATAATATTCTTTACCGAGAAAGAGCTATATTGATTTGGGGATTTAAATCCCATATGTATAGAGTGGACACTCATCTAATGAATCCATTGATTCTTGTTACCGTGCTAGGATTTGCTTATACAGTTATGGTCCCTTAAAATTTAATGTCTTTGACAAGTTCATGCCCGTTTTCCATTTTCGAACTTGAAAATGTATCACTATCACGTAACAGGAACTTAAAAAAAAAACATGCCTTTGACTTAAAAGGACTTTAACAATCGTAATTGTCTTGACATCGGTTGTGATAAAATAGAAATGACACGATAAACTTGTTTTTACTTTCTGAGTAAATGATTAATTTCCTCCAGACCAAGGCATTAATGATTTACTAGAGAATAATAATTTGTGTAAGGAAAGGCCGAGATTATTTGGATGAAGATGTAACCCCCGCTGTTTTCATCCCTTGTGTACGACACAAACAACGTATACAGGTTGGTACCATCATGAAGTATTTTAAATCTTCATTTTATTTTATTTTAGAAAGCTGATAAGTCCTTACGGGACCTAAATAATAATGACACATAAATATCATCAATTTCGAAATAACATAAATGGTTTAAATTTGTGTTATTATTATTTTTGCAATAAACTTATTTCAAAATATTACAAACTATTGTTTCTTACAACATCAGAACAGAAATGGTCTAGGCGATGATTGATGAAATGTGCTTGATGTATGATGAAGTTAGCTAAAATTACGGACATATTTGAAGTAAGCAAACTTAAGCTTCGTAAAACTTCATTGCAACGCGAAAACTTCAACAGTTGGACTTTAACCGTCTCAAGAAACTCTGTCTGAACTCCAACAATGAACAGGGTACCAACCCAAAAAACCAAACAAATTATTTTACTCCTTTTTATGTTTTACTAGGAACCTGCTTGCGAAGCAGGGCCGGGTTGCTAGTGCGGGTTTTTACAATTTGACAAAAAATCGTGATTAGAATATATTATACACATAAACCTTCCGGATTAAATAGGGATGATGACTGGGTCAAAAAAAAACAAATCTATTTAGTCCGTCAGTCAGATAATAAAAAACTATTAGACACGTAGTTTTTGCTTTGTCATATTAATAAAAAATGACTTAGATAAAACGCATTAAATTTGAGGAGTGGGGGTTGCTACGTCACAAGTAAGCATAAGATCTACATACTCGTGACGTCATGGCACATTTTAACTCAATGTATCGCCCTAATCTTTTGATAAAGTAAAAATACGTGTCCATGAAAAAACAATTTTTTTTTGTCTTCATTCCTATTCTCTAAACGATAATGAAAACCGCATTAAAATCCATCGCATTTATAATATATATTTTACATTAGCTCAAACACCTTGTATACAAATACCTACATTAACTAATTGTTTGTCAGTGCCAAACGCATAATATTTTGCTTGGATCAAAGGCACTTCAGGAGGTATCCAGATAGGGGAGTTTATTCTTATTATATTTATATTATTTCCCCTCTCCATTTAAAAGGCAATCGATGTTATTCAAGCGTTATTTATTTTTCAATTTGTGTCTCTGAAGCGTACCGACGTGGACTGAAACGGATGAATATTTGAAAAGTTCATACGTAATGCATGTAATTTTAACGTGAAGTGTGTTTGGATTTTTGTGCTAATTTTGCAGTGAAATAAATTATTTTTGGAACAAAATAAATTATGCTAAAATAGAACTCAAGTAGGTGCTTTTATAACTTAAATAAATTAAAGATTACAAAAGCAATAGTCGCATTAAGATCTAGAGTTATGTACCTACGTCAGTAATAAAAGATCCAGAGCTACCTACGTCAGTAATAAAAGATCCAGAGTTACCTATGTCAGTCATAAAAGATCCAGAGTTACCTATGTCAGCAATAAAAGATCCAGAGTTACTTACGTCAGTAATAAAAGATACAGAGCTACCTACGTCAGCAATAAAAGATCCAGAGTTACCTACGTCAATAATAAAAGATCCAGAGTTACCTACGTCAGTAATAAGAGAATCAAGAGACATAACTGTACTTGGGAGCTATTTAACATCTAAACTTAATTTTGATGAACTAATATTAGGATTGAGATAACTTTATTATCATAAAAATTTAATCATTCACTTACATGAGAATATTTAAAATTAAAACATAACTCAATTTTGTGGTTAGATAAAAAAAAAATTACTTGACAATTTCTTTTTCTGTTTGCTTGGTACTCGAGCTCAAACATCAAATACAAAATTAAATAAGTTTTCATTCAACACAGATTTGCGTAGCAATATGGTTATTTTTTGACTATTTGATCATCTAACTACCTATATTTGGCTAAAATTGTTATCTATCTATTTGACATTGAGCAGTCGCAAGAGTAATTCACAGTAATTCACCATTAAAAACTACCCGAATACACCCACTTTGTCTTGAAATCATAAAACATTTATAAGCATGTATGTATGTATGTAAATGCTAAGCCGGGCCAAGTTTCGTGTGGCTTGCAACTTGTACACGTGTTGTTGCAGACACCGTATTGCATACTAAGGATTGTTTTGTTTTGAATATAATGCGTTTATATTTCGTAAGAGTGGAAGAGAAGTCACCTGACTTCTCTATTGAAGGCATAATTCCTGCTGTTACTGTATACGTGGTGGATAGCCCATCTACCTTGCGTAGCTACAATAATTATGTAATTAGGTAAACCATATTAGAATATACGAAAATTACACTATAGATCATTTACCTAAATGCTCGTTAATTTCACTGTAGCATTCTTACTCAATTTCGGTAAAGAATATTGCAATTTTACAAATATGTATCGAGATTTTTTTATGCACTTCACTCTCTTTGATACGGCTGAAAAACAACCAACAACAACACTGATGACCTGCATTGCCATTTTGCATTGAAAGTTCTTACCGAAGTCGAAATTACCTCGGGTGTGTGTAGCCTTATCCAAACACGGTGTCATAATAATGACATGATTAATATGATCACATCCACATCAGCTTCGGTTAACATGTGCGCATCGCGACGACAGAGTTTCAAGTTCATACATAAATTAGATTGTACAGTGTGCAGCTAGCGAGCTGTGGGAGCCGTGTCGTAGAACACGAGTTATATTAGCCTGTTTAGATATAAACATAAGAACGTACTGGTAATCAACAGTATTAGGTATATATATAGCGGTCACAATCGCGATTGCTGATCAAGGAACCCTGGATTTTTCTCAGATACACATGGGACTTAAGGTTGAACTAGACGCGAGTTCGAACTAACTGGCGTGGCCATGGCCATAAAGCACGCTGTCACAGCAGACATCGTGTCCGACGGAGATAGTATCAGTGATGAAAAGTCCTTTAGAAAATCGAGTTTTAGGAAAAAACCACGCATAAATCAATTACAAATAAAGTTTATTGGACTCTTCGATAATTAAGCTTTGCTTTGTTTTGGAATTTTACACTTCTTTAATTTGTAAAATTTTGCAAAAAAAGGAATATATGTTGGCTTCTAACTTTTTAATGGCTTTTTATTTAACTATTCTGTCAGACAGACAAAATTAATAATGAGACAAAACGATTTTATGTTTAACTTTGGATGCACAATGTCAAACTCGTAAAACAGTGGAGTAAAACCCCCCGAAATTTGTATGGAAAAAATATCGACTAGTGCAACTTTAAACATGACTGATGAAATGTAATTTCACCAAACATCTCTGCCTAGCCCTTCGGGGAATAAGTCGTAATGTTGTTATTATCAAATAATTACCACTTATTTAACCTACAAACCTTGCACTGCTCAAAGACCAAAGCAGCATTGAATATCCTATTCCTCTTCAAAGACA
This sequence comes from Xanthia icteritia, assembly GCA_949128155.2. Taxonomy (NCBI): domain Eukaryota; kingdom Metazoa; phylum Arthropoda; class Insecta; order Lepidoptera; family Noctuidae; genus Xanthia; species Xanthia icteritia. Next base: position 4,790,574 of record OX421943.2, read on the forward strand.
CAAAGATCCCTATATTATACTCCACACAACACACGGAACGTACCTATTCTCAGACAGCGTCACATAATCCTTCCCCATTCGCAGACCACTGCAGCTTAAGCAAGACCTGTGCTGTGTCTTAGTTACTGGTGACACTCACGAGTATCTATCTATTATTACAGTATAACTGCGTATGCCGTCTAATTGCAGACAAGGAATTGCAGGCCTTTCCTCTTTCAGTGGGTATCTTAATTGATTTGGGTGTGGGGTTTGTAGGGACTGTTTATCGTCTCCCTCATTTATGGGTGTTTCAAGTAATAGGATTTTTGTTTTTTCTTCGTTGATTTTCTCATGCACACATTAAAAGATTAGCCAAGTAAGGCCCCGGCTGACTGAATAGGGTGTCCCAACACTCCCAACTGTTCCACTGTTCTGTATCTACATAAATATCGTCATTCATTAACGGCTATAAGCTTCGGCCAAACCTGCGCGACCAGAGCGACTGCGAAGCCGGAGCGTCAGTCGCGCGGCGGACGCTGCTCGTGTTTATCAAAGGCGCCTTGCACACCTACGCGACCGTAACGCGGGAACACCGTGTCGGCACAGCAGGACGCACGCGTCTTCACGAAGTTGGATGAGGACGAGTGTGTAGAGAGGCATTTTGAATAACTTCGTGCATCCTCTGCTCGCCTCGGGCGACTTCCGATCATTTTCTCGTTTAGTTTCGCGTTCTTGAGGCTCGCGCTTCGTGTCCTACGTCCCGCGTACTTGACGCGCTGGTTTGGCTGAAGCTTTATAAAGCACCCTGCAAAGTAATGGACGTAAAGTTCAGGAAGTCTAGTACCCGAGCGATAAAATGATACATGAGCGTTGGAAAGAGTCTGTGATATTAGGTGTGAGTGACCGAGACGACGTTCTACAAAGCTTATTATTATCATCATCATTTCAGCCGAAAGACGTCCACTGCTGGACACAGGCCTCCACCAAGCACCGCCACTTCGACCGGTTCTGTGCTTCCCGTTTCCAGTGGATTCCTGTGGCCTTCACAAGTCATCGGTCCACCTTGTGGGGAAGCCTTCTAATGCTACGCGTTTTCCGGTACGCGGTTGTCACTCCAACCTTTCCTGCCCCATCGGCCATTTTTTCTGCAAGCAATGTGCCCTGCCCATTGCTTTATATACGCTGTACAAAACTTTATGTAACTTTACCTATTGTCCGTTTTCAATAACACTAGGGGACACCTAAATGTAATGTTCATATAGGTATTATAGCGCGTTGGATTTTCAACTCTCGGAATTGAGCTAAGCGTTGAAAACCTAATAATGCGCTTTTGTTTAGACATTACATTTAGGTGCTGTCTAATCTTAGTGAAAACCGGGCAATAAATTCGGATACTGTAAAACATCGTTAAAAGCGTTCTGTTTGCTTGCATATTTGATACCAGTATCAACAAATTGCAAAAAAATGCAACTACCCAGCGGTTTGATAAATAAACCGTACGTTCGCGGTTATTTCTCCAACCTCGCAGTAATTTGCGAAGAGATTAACACTCAGAAATGAAAACCAAACATTCGCCCACATTTGCAAATAACCAGACAGCTTTAAAACGCAGCGATGTATCATATTTCAACGCTTTACATTGTTCTTGCTTGAGAGTATGAATTAGATAAGCTCAGAATCAAACAGTTTCTATTGATTTCACTAGCGTCTGCGTCCCCACCGCTTTTGTTCAACTAGTCGTTGAGCTCCTTAAGTTCTGAGTTGAGCTCCACGATTACTGACAAATGCTTGCACTGACTGTACAGGTCCACTCAAATCTGTGGTTCTTTCCTCAAAAGACCATTTCAGACACTAATCTACATGGTCCTCATATGGCCTGACCAAGATTATGTCTGGACTTTAAAAGAGACTGCGACCTCTGTGTTTTTAAAAAGGAAATGCGGACCTCATCTAGCTTATTTTTAATATTTTTTTTATATGACTTGTAAAAGCGATTCCGATATCATACTTACAGAATAAACAATTTCATTTCATTTCATCATTTCCTGCCCTTATCTCAATTTATTTGGGGTTGGCGCAACAAGAATTTCAATAGCATCCACCGCTTTTCTTGAACTAGTGAGCGACAAGTATTTTTAGGACAGATTCGAAACCACATTAGGATGGGTGCTCAAGGCTGCCTCGGGACAGATTTTATAAAAAGAAAGTTACCAGCTAAGGATAAACTTTATTTCTTATGTATTGATTACTTCAAGCATAGACATGTACCATCGAAGAAGTTCATATGTATAAACCGTAAGGACTATTTCTGCTTGCAGCGCTCGGCCGCTATATAACCGGGCTGGTAACAGATTTGGTCATCGTGTTCACGGGATTTTGTTTGAAAACTGCTTACATATGAAGTTCTTCGATAGTACAGAGGTGGACGTAATCCATTTTCTACCAATCAACCTTTGGGTAATGCCGAGACAAACAGTGGATGCAGCTGAATACCAGTATTTTACATAGAGCGACTGCCTATCTGACCTCCACAATCCAGTAACTGGGTAACACGATACCCCTTGGTAAGACTGATCGTCAGACTTTCGGGCTTCTGATGACCCGTAACAAATGTCAAAGATCCACTAATGATAGCCGGGACCAACGGCTTAACAGATTTTGATGAGTCTTCACCATTGCTTAGAGAATTTATTCCAGAAGGTTTATATGTATAACACGACGGGGTATCTATTCTATGCCGTGTCTGACCAGTCTCCGGTGTAATTCTTCGATCAACGAAGAATAGGTAGTTGGTTTTCAATCACACACAACTCTTAACTCAAACTCAAAGCATTTATTTCAATTATAACATTTACAGGCACTTTTGAGTTATCACTTATCAAGGAGTCATTCAGTTTGAGTTATTTTTTGAAGCTAGTCGCCCATTCCAAACGAAGTAGGTTCCTGATGGAGAAGAACGGGCAAGAAACTCCATGGACACTCTTTTAAATCAAAACATTATGTTACAGAGGTTATTTGTTCAACGATTACAATCTCAGTCCTTTTTAACACAACTTTTCTTTTCATGTTTATTACCCACACACGCCATTTTTTTTGTGCGCCACCCTTTTTTCAAAGTCGGGCGACATACCCCGAATTTCAATACAATATCTTATTACTAAGTTTGTTCAATAAAACTTACAAACAATGCTAAATGCTTATCAGTATATTCTTTTATAATTAAACAATGCTAATATTCACAAATGCAAAGGTTATTCAGATTAAAGTTGAATTAGAAGCTTCATTACTTTCTACAACTTTTCTATTGCTCCTTTGACAACACTTCTTGTGATTCAAGGAATTTAATCAAACAACAGGTATTCACTAGTAAATTGCATTGTAAAATAATCTTATTACTTTATAGTTGGTTTTCTATTATTGAAACTTATTTAGTTCTTGTATTAAATTATTACATTCGGTTATTGATCATAATATTCGGAAACCGCGCCATCTCAGGTACCGCTTTGTCATAAACAAATTTACTATGTCAAATGACCACTTGTTAATATGACTAAAAACCCATAAATCATTAAATAAATGTTCCCTTTTAATTTTAACTTTAGTTTATTGCCCCAACATCGAAGTTAGTAAGTTTCTCTTCCAGTTGACCCACAGTATATTGACTGAGTTCACAAAGTTGGTAATAGATGGCGTTTGATTGCAAACGAATCAATAACGTTCACAGATGCACGCGAATGGCTGTAACAGTATTCCACAGTTACCCATAGAGGGCAGGATCAAAGACTTTATGGTGAATAACAATTATAATAAGTAGTTACGCATAGGATTATGTTATAATCTTTACAGGTAGACGCTTTCGCGGCGACATGTATAATACGTTAATATTAAAGTTACGTTTACCTAAGAAATCTCGACGTTTGGTGAAGTCGTAAAAATCGTGCGAAGCTGGAGCGGGTCACTAGTTACCTTTAAATGTTTTTGGAACGAAGTTCTTTAAGCCTGGCCGTATACGTACGGTTTTCTGATTCGATTTTTTGATCAGGATTCCTGATTCGGATTTCCGTGAGACTAGCACAAACGTTCGATTTATTGTATTAGGAATTTACTCTGCCAGTAGGTAGAGTGACGCTTTCATGAAAGCACGTTAAAAATGGACGACGACGAAATGATTGCTATTGCACTTTTACTAGCGTTAAACAAGAAAAAAAGGAAATGTCGTTATTGGGTACACCCACTAAATAGAGAGTCGATTTTATCTGAAAAGAGCAAAATTACTCTGTGACCTAGAGGTCCACTTGACACAGCGCCGCCGCCCGGTGCGTTTCTGAACGAAATTTTCCGTTCGTGTGACCAAAAATGTATGTGTACGCTGCGTTCGGGATGACGTCATTCGGTTATTTCCATTCTGAATGACCCGAACGCACGGTTTGTTTCCGAAACGAACGTCAGTTTTTTTTCCGTTCGGAAAATGTACAAACGTGTACGCCTAGTTGAACATTTTGTATGTAAGGCAAGCATTCAGACTCTCTGAATCAGGAAACCGTACGTATTCGGCTGGCTTAACGCGGCTTGCGGTAGGAGATGAATGGTAGAAATCGTCACGTCACGAAAAAGCGTTATGCCCCCTCCATGCGACTAAATCTCTCTCTCTCTCTCTGTCTCTTTCTATTATAATACGAGTGTATGTGTGTGTGCTTGCGAACATCGCGTAAGGAACTTCGTTCCAGACGGGTGTCCCCCGATCGCACACGTTTTTTTGACGGTACAATGCGCATTTATTCAATGGTTATACTAAAAAAATGTAGGCACTTTCTTTACCTACTGTTATTATTATTCATACTCAAACCATGAAAAGTTAAAACTGTAGGATACCCCGACGTTACCTGACGCCAACTAAATGGCCTTTGTTTTCAGCATAAATTCCACTTTACATGTTTAGTTTTGCAACTTTCAGTGTACATTCCTCGCAATGACACAGATTAAATGTTTTCCGAATAAAGTTTTAGCGCACTGCAGATTGCGCTAGTCAATCCGAGAGGGTTTACTCAACTAGTGTGTTCAGTGATTAAAAGTTGTTGTGGTGCTTATTGCAGTCATTAAAATAGTGTTTTATGCTTTTCGTGGATTACGAGAAACACATTCACGTTGCATCGGTTCTAAATAAGCGATTCATTTTAAAATATTGACTGCCTCGTTGGTCTAGTGGGTTCGGTTCCCAGGTCGGACAAAAAACGCCATGTTATTTGGCATGACTAAAACATTACTGGCACAATGTGGGTGTACTATAGGTACACCTCTGTCTAACCCTTCGGAGAATACAGGCGTGATGTTATGTTATTTTTAAACATTTGTTTTGAACTTATAATATAATAAACGAGAAAATGAGTTTGTTTATTTGTTTGTTACGCTTTCACGCTAAAACGGCTGAACGGATTTGGATGAAATTTGGCACATGAGTAGACTATGACTTGGAGAAGGACATAGAGTATTTTTCATACTGGATCGCAGACGAAGTCACGAGCAACAGCTAATAATTGTTATAAAAGTCAGATACCTCACATAGGTATTCACATGATCCTTGATAAAACCTTTTAATTGTGTATAAAACTGCCTACTTGACAAAGTCAAAGTCAAATCATTTATTTCAAATAGGCCCGTATAAGGCACTTTTGAACGTCAAAAATTTACAAAAAACATTAATTGATTCTAGTTGCCCCTTCCAAAAGGTAGTTTTCGTATGGAGAAGAATGGGCAAGAAACTCAGTTTTACAATATTTTGTATAAGTACATTAGTTATATAATTATATGTGAGGACGATGCACCTAGAATAAAATTATTATACCACAATAGGTAAAAAGAATTAAGAATTAAAAATGAAGCAACAACAGATAAACTAATTATGTGATAGATACATGGTGACCTACCTCAATGCCGATATTCGTCTGAACAAACAATAGCCTAAACTTATATTTTATTATAATACCAATTTTGGACGCCACAGTTTATTAAAGTAGTATTTTATAATCTAAAATTCCAAACGATGCTTTGTTTTTAAATGTGAATCTTAAGAGGGAACAGGGCCTGTGATTCTCCATACAAACGTATTCCCCTTTTTTCTTCCTGAATAGTGCCGCTACAGCATTTTTTTCATTAAATCAAGGTCTGCTGTAGACACGTTCCTGTTATTTCTTTTTTTTCAGTAACTTATTGGTAAAAAAATATGGCCCTCCAAAAATTACAAAAAAATCCTACCAGACAAATTCGAAAAGTTTTTAACATAAAAGAAAATGATAGGAACCATTGGAGTATGTAGACTAGACATACTCTTTCTTAAAAATGTAAGGTAAAAATGATTGAATCGGTTCAGTTTTCGAGGAGAAAAAAGGGGAATACGAAACGTCGATCTCGTCAATTTTTTTGTGCTATATTCGGTGTGAGCTACAGCTGTCCCTATCGTACTCTACGGAGGCAGACTTGAGGTAAGACGACGGCAATAGTCAAACTGAAACTCAAAGCATTTATTTCAATTAAACCATTTACAGGCACTTTTGAATTGTCAAGAAGTCGGTCAGTCAGAAATATGAAGCTAGTTGCCCATTCCAATGCGTAGTAGGTACCTATGGAGAAGAACGGGCAAGAAACTCCACGGACACTCTATTAAATCAGTTTCTTTAAATTCCTCGCAGGCCCTGTTCCCTCTTAATATCGTCATGTCCGACACCGGATATAATTAACACTACAAAAACCCCTTATTTATTCCGCCAAATAAATACAAACTAATTATAAATTACAAACTTATCAATAAAACAGTTTATCAAAACTGTGTTTCATCCTTTAATTCTATGCATTCCGAATGGCACTGGTCCGCAATGAGAGCAATTAAATAAATGTGCTCCGAGCCAGTTACATTGAACGGAGCGTGCTGAGCCGACCAAATAGCCTATAAAATTCATGACCCGTTTAGATTTAAGCGAGTGGACGGGATAGTTACTGGAACGTATGGTTCAATTGCCGCACCATGATTTATGTGTTTGGTACTTCGATTACTGATTGTGTGAGTTTGTGGTTTAGTAGGAAGAGTCGTGTGAATTAATAAATGGGGCTACTTGCTACTTGTAGGTATTCGGAGCCTTGAATATAATCCGCCCTATACATACTATATATTTTCATAATCACCAAACTAAGGTGTTGTATTTTAACAGTAAGACAGAGAAGTGACCTCAGGCTTTTGTTATTAAAAAAATCGCTGTCCACATGAATCCTTTGATATAATTCCATAAAATACCGCCAATATGAAAGAAGGCTAGACTATTTGACACAGCTAAACAAAACCGGTCTAGAGAATGTACTACTGTCCTGCAGAAAAAGCAAATGTAAACACAGCACAAGTTATTTAAGAACGCAAGCAATGAAATTACTAAACGTAATTGGTTCGGAGTTTTTATCTGTGTTTATGTTGCACTAATCTAGAAAATTGTAATCGGATACTCGAGTAGAAACGGATCGTAATCCTCTCGAGTACTATTTACTTTCCTACTTACTGGTACTTGTTAGATCGAGAGCTGACGATCGTCAGAAGTTTTATTGCTATTTGGAGTTTATCTTACTTTTTTAAAGTAAATTGGGAGTCGATTGATAAGTTGCTCTACCTGGTGATATCTTAATAAACTATAGCCTATGCTAATCGGTGATAATAATAATAAGCCTTTATTTACTGACAAACTAAAACTAATTATAATAAACATAAATTAAACAATACTGATGCAGGTGTTGGGAAGGAGGTTGACGATGAATGATAATCAATTACTTACAACTTTGTATATTGTTACCAGTCCAGCGACACGTACAGAAAAGAGGCCAAAAATAAAGTTACACGATCTTTTATAACATTTCAAATGACAGTTTTCTACCCTTACAACTTAACTAACATGAATATTGCAACAGATAAAATACTGAACTGAACTATTAATACAAAACAAACACTTTTAAACTAAAAATTGTAATCTCTCGGATATTCTTAACAAAATAATTTAATGGAACTTACAAACTCAATCATTTAGTATTTAAACATAGGTAAAACAAATAAATGAACAACTGTTAACAACAAATAAGTTGGTCAGTGTGACCATAAACAAACTTCTACATACTTAATTCTACCAAGATATTTGACACGATAACAATACATAACTATTGCACTTCGTTGTCTTCGTCAATCAGCGCGTCCTTTAACGCATAGGCTTCCCCCAGGTGCTCCATTTGTCACGATCTCGTGTGTCTCTAGCCCACAGGGCACCAGCTGCCTCCACTTTAGCAGTATGAGGAACAGGGTGTAAAGTTCACTCATCCACCATAGAAAAGGGAGGATCCTCCAACCAGACGGGTGTCGTGTCTAGCGGGCAACTGCCCAATGGTAGAAGTCGGGAGCTTTGTATATATGTCGATCGCGCGGTAAAATCTAATTGCGCGATGCAGGATTTGTGTGACGTCAGGTCTTTTTGAAGCGTAGTTCGAATGTGATGCCGATTACTTTGTCTTTACGAACGTCTTAATGATTGCACAACTGTCTGCAGAGCCAGCTTTTCAGACGTTACTTAGTAGAAAATACTTTCTTATCTAACTGTACACAAAGAACTACATTCTTGTCGGAAAAACGTCTTTTCTTTCAGGTTTTAAACAAAAGCAGATACAAGAAACTATTGAGTACTTATCTACATAGCGAACTGCATTATATAAGACAAAAGATACAGTGAATTCAAAGAAAACCGTCTGTAATAAGATTTCCTTCTCATTGTCTTTTCAACGTACCTTATGACATTTTAAATCTAAACTAATTACAAATTATATCGTCTAAGAACACTGCAGTGCATATTAATTGCATTTTTAAGTTAGGTGCGGTCTTTGGTACTGCATACAAAGGTGTAATAATTAGAAGGCTTGCTGTCTCTTTCGTGTGATACGCTTTAGAGGTGTAAGATAAGGATAGAGCATACATAGTTAGAATGTTCATATAATATATCTTCGTGGGAGACAATTTTCTGTAATGGTTTGTAAGTCTAGCTTGCAGACGTGATTAAATATGAATTAGCTTGTTTAATTCATTTGTCCAGTATTCTAGGTAGTCTGAGTCAGTGTACTTGCCTAGAGGTTTAATGAGCTCGAGAACACCCTTTTCTTCTAGGTGTATTTTTTTAAATCGGTCAGATGCCGGACGGAGCACGCACAATGAAGGGTAGTTGTTGTTGAGATAAATTTATCCAAAGAACAAACATATCATAATTATAGTCCTCCAGACCGTATTTCAGCCACGGCGGCCAATCTCAACGGAGACTAGCCTTCGGCGCGGGAGATATTATAGTGCACAAGTGTGTGCGCAGACACAGGTGCACTCTCTCTTCCCTCAATCTCATAGTCCGATGGGACGGCAATCCGACACGACCGGAGAAAGATCAGGCGTCAGGACCAACGGCTTAACGTGCTATCCGAGGCACGGGGGTATCACACCGCCAATTTCCAAACTCCGGGCTGTTACTAAGAAATTCCCAATGGAAAAACTCAAACACTGCCCGACCCGGGAATCGAACCCAGGACCCCACGCTCAGCTGTCGCGCTTGCGACCACAAAACCAACGGGACAGTAGTACATAGTATCATAGTATGTAATTGAAAAACATGTTCTCCTTTACATTCCAACTGCAAATGTAAGATGGTCGACTATTACACGTCAACTTGTAAAGCCTACTTAACTGTGTCAGTTTTCCTTTTAACTTCGTTATATACTTATACTAAACCGTGATGTTTTCCCATATCCAAAAACAATCATTTAGTTTTACTTTTTATTGCACTTTAAAGCTTAATATTTCGCAAAAGGATCCCTGAATCAATTAATCCTGAAACACCCCCGCACAATGGGACAGACGAGAAAAAAAAAACATCGCCTCTTTAAGTGTAGGGAAGATACCCATGCCAAATTATAGCTTTCTGGTACTAAGAGTCTCTGAGCTAAGCCGCGGACAGGCAGATAGATAGACGGGCGGACATGACGAAACAATAAGAGTTCTTTAATAATAAAATAAAAAATCGTTTATTTTGGAACAAAAACAGATACAATCATAAAAATAGTTAAACGATGATTACTGCAAAAGTTAATAACTGTGGCGCAGCTATCAACGCCCGACTCCTAGTGAGAGGGTAGTTCGTTCCAGATAAGAAAAATATATTTTAAACAATATATAGGTAGCTAAAATAATTAAAAATAAAACGGAAAAAAATTAAATAATAAAACACAAAGAACAAAATTACGGGATAAGTAATCTGTGGTGTAAGTGTGACTGTGTGTATGAGGGTGTGTGTGTGTGTGCGAGGGTGTGTTAGTATGTAAAACCTAAAACCGATAAAAATACATAAACTCTCTCTAAAAAAATACATAGGCGCTAAAACTTTCATACCATGTTCAAATATTTCACCGATGCCAGCAAAATATGTCACAAATAGACGGAGAATAACTTACATTGACATTCAAAATAAAAATAAATATCTGTGCTGCGTTGTGTCCTTTGTGGTGTGAAAATATTCGAAATGGAAGTCACTGGAATAAATAAATATGTCGAAGCTCGAAATACTTCGCGCAGAGTCAAAATAGTCTACATAAAGTTACTAAAGCCTGTCTATACAAATGTAAGTACTATTTACTGGCAGAATCGACTGTTTATCGTTCTAAATGCTAAAAGATACATTACGAATAGACGAAATTGGAATGGAGCGCTGCTGCTGAACAGGAGGTCCTGGGTTCAACATAACGAGCGACATTTAGGTGTCTAACCCAACTGTTCGGAGAATAGAGTCGTAATTTTATGTCTTTTATTTGCCGTCGACATGAAAGAATACGAAGAAAGCGTCTTTCGAAGGGATTGAAAAAGTATGACGGAGTTTCGCCAAAATACACACCCCAAATATAGATATATATTTACCTATCTGTACGTAATATATGCTTATCCAAACCACGGCGTCATCGTATGGAAAAATATTCTAAGGTGCGCAAAAAGATCCGAATAGAATGTAAGTCATCATTATGATAATGTATTCATAGCTTTCGGAAGCAATCCAGATTTATCCGTTTTGTGGGACACCCCGAAATTAAGGTTGCCGCTATCTGCGGCCCGAAGTACTCGATTTATGGCGTACCCGAGTGCCAATGTGTAATATCTTAATTATTTTACAATCCCTATAATCTGGGACTATTGTAATTTCAATACAGGATTCTAATTTTAGGGTATGGTTACGAGTTTCCTAGTTCGGTTGTAGAAATGTACAGTATATGCTGTGGGCTGTGGTATTGGCGTGGGAATTAGGATTGTAATATGCTAAATAGCCCACAGCGTTGAATTGGTGGGAGTATGTAGGTAGGTGTTTGGTAACTGTCTAGTCACAATTATGATTGTATTGGATGACTCGTCAGAACGCGTAAAAATCTGACTAACCTTTTCCAAACTAAAACGGGGTCGGCTTCCAGTCTAACCGGATGCAGCTGAATACCAGTATTTTACATGGAGCGACTGCCTCTCTGACCTTCACAACCCAGTAACTGGGTAATACGATGCTCCTTGGTAAAACTGGTTTTCAGACTTTCGGGCTTCTGACGACCCGTAACGACTATAAAAGATCCACGAATGACAGCCGGGACAACCGGCTTAGCATGCTTTCTGAGGCATGGAGGAGTCTCGGTATGTAAAGACGGTCACCCATCTACAGATCAACCCCAGCAAGCGTAGCTTAACGTGATGAATTGCCCCGTGCGGCCGAACGCGTATTTTTTGCAATTCACACTGAGCTTAGGTACGGGGTCTAATGATTAAAAATACCTGTAAGTCGAACTTTTAAAACTAAGATACAATTTTTAGGTCTGCTTTTTGGACACTGTTCCTATTGACAGTAGCGATGCGGAGATTTTTTTATGCACTATGATTCCTTCCCCCTCCCGCTTTTATACAAGTACATTATTATTTTAAAGACTATTAGTTTATAAATAACCAGTATGTTAAATAACAGAGGGAGTTCCCTGAAACCCGTTAATCTATTATCATTAAAAGAAAAATAAGTAGGTATAAAAAATCCGAATTCAAAATATTTCTTAAATGCCAATAAATTCGAAACATTTTGTTTAAAATCAAAATAGTAGTGCGGAATAGGGGTGCGTCGTTACGTAATTTTCGCGAAACGTAACGTAACTAGTGACTTCGAAGGTGTCACCCGTTTTGAAAACTAGTGATTTTAGTAACTAGTTATTTTTTCAAATTCTATTTGGTGATTCTGTCGAAGTATTACAGTTATTTACAAAACGAAAATATAGATGATTACTTAGGTAATACGTTACATATCACAAGCTTTAAGTTTTTGTAGCTAGGTACATAAATATGCAGTTACATCATTAACTTAATCCTAACACAAATAAACTTCCCTTCATACTTCATTCACACTTAGGACGGTTATTTTGTAAGTAGTTACATTTTCGATGCAGTATCGAAATTGTAACCACTTACATAATAACGTGTTTACAGTTTGACTCGAAACTAGCTATTCGGCTACATGCCTCGTAGCCAGTTATTGTAACTAGTGACGTGAAATAACGCCCATACCAAGCGCGGAATAGTACCTAGCGTATTGGCCTTGCCGAAACCGGCCATACTTCCACGTTGAGTATTTTTTATTTTACGTATATTTTTTTTGTGAATATTTTTTTATTAAAAAATATAAAATCATTTTGTTTTTGAAAGTTAATATTTTTTTGCTTGTTTGGGCGCTATACTATTGCGGATTAGCGGGAACGCCTTTCGTTAATTAGCATACTGTATAATGTCCATACACTTCGCTGTAAAAAAAATTATAAATTATGAATAACATATTTTTAAACAGACTATATTTCCCGAAACCCAGAACACACTTCAGTCAAAAGTAAACAACTACGCTCTCCCTATAAATCAATAAAGCTTCGTTTACACACCCCACATCATCTGCTACTGAAATATTTCCCATTAAATATAATTTCCCGACCATTAATAAGTTCCTGGTCGAAAATCAACAGGGCAACAATAGAACGGGCACACAATGGACGAATGTACTCGTGATTTATCTCGAGTTATTGCTGAAGATACGAGCGCCACCATGAGTTACGATGCTCGTCTCGTAGTCGACGCCATGTGTTGGAGGCGTTAAGATGCTGCTTCAAAGTCAGAGAGATAAAATCTTCCAAAATATAAGAGAGAAGGAAGTTTTTAACTGGACTATGGATTAAAAGTAAGACTTAACAAACAGATAAGATAGTTTGTAAGTAAATATGGAAGAAGTGATACAGTTAGAGCAACGGCGCTGAGAAAACTCGAAGTCTACAAGTATCCACTTAGTTTAAAATTTATATTGCATTTTTATACAGTCTTAAATGGTAAAACAGTCAACGAAACGAGTAAAAAGTTGATCCTGTTTACTTAGTTCACATAAACATTAAAAGTTTTAAATAGTTTTTTATTGATCAATGATTGTCCTGTTTAAATCATAAGCATTCTCGAGAATATAAAACTCGAAGTCCAATCAACAACTTTCGTTTCAATGAGTTAACGGTTTTTGTTTATATCACTATATTTTTTTGTGGTTATGGACTTCATCACTTTTAACGCACAGCCATCACTTTTAACAATAACTATTAAAAGTTTGAGCATTTTTGATTATCTTTTCGTTACTTTTTAATATACACTCGACTCGTTATTACACAAAGGATAAGTGCCAAAGTTTTTATTTCACATAAACCGCTTAATCGAAACGTCTACTGCAACACTTATTGCCGATCAGGTAGATACATCTGGGTCACATTGTTATTCAATTTTTTTTAAAGAAATTAATGTTAGTAAGTATTTTCCTTATTACAGTCTTATTTTTCTTCCAGCTTTGGAATCGGGTGATATCAGTGCGCATGCGTTCCACGTTATTTTCGAACGAACCTATAATTTTTCGATATTGATATATACAGGATGGCCCAAAAGTCGTGGATCAAACGCAACTAGGGGTTAGGTGGGGTCATCAGCTGCAAAAAGTTGTTCTACGGGAGGTCCTTAAGGTCAACCCCTGCAGAGTATAATTTATTTTGAGTTTTTATGAGAAAATTGACTTTTTTTAACTAATTCTTATTGAAATTCGAAACAAACAAAACGAGCGCTTCCCCAACCGGTGGATTGGTCGAGGCGGACATATTGCGTGGCCACCCCGGTCGCCCGATTTAAATCCATTAGATTTTTTTCTTTGGGGCTATTTTAAAGAAATAGTTTACCAAGGAGAGAACAATAGCGAACAAGAACTACGACAAAAGCTCGAATTTGCTAGGTTACAAGTTACTAACAACAGAGGTGCATTCCGTAGGTTACGGAGGAATTTTATTAGACGGTGCAGATTATGTATTATGGTCAGAGGCAGGAATTTTAAGCATTTATTGTAAAATGTTTTGCTTAATAAAACAATTATTTCACAATCGTTGTCTTGTTTTTTCGTCCTAGAAAGATATTAGAGCCACTCATGGCCATGTGTAATACCTTTTCGGAATCCCTATTAAATGCGCCAAAACTTGTAACACAGGGTCACTTTTCGGTAGAGTATTTTTTTTTCACAGTGGGGTCCAAAGTAAATGAAAAGTTATGATTTGAGAAAAAAAAATTCGTAAAACTTAATATTATCTTCAACACACCCAATAAACAACCATAAATAGCATGTCTAAGGCAAGGACTCATCAGTACCAATCTAGTGAAAATTATAAAAAAGATACAGGATGTAGATTTTTTCGAATTTTTATAAGAATTAGTTAAAAAAAGTGTATTTTGTCATAAAAACTCAAAATAAATTATACTCTGCAGGGGTTGACCTTAAGGACCTCCCGTAGAACAACTTTTTGCAGCTGATGACCCCACCTAACCCCTAGTTGCGTTTGATCCACGACTTTTGGGCCACCCTGTATTTAAAGTTTTTACAACAAAGTCCTATTCTCAATTCTTGAAAATTTTCCAACTAACTAAACCTTAAATAAACTGATGGCCAATTCCCGTAATTAAAAACGTTCAAAAGTTATAAAAAATTTAGGAAAATTAGCGGTTATTTTGAGAGATTGAGACTGAGATCAGAATGCGAACGTTCTTAAAAATGCGGGCATTGCCCCTGGATTGCACACAACTACGGTGTAAAACAGCCTTCACAAACAAAACCAAAGCGTCATTTTACAGGCCCGTGGGTGCACGGCACGTGTGTGCAGTCTTTATTAGCGCCACCGACAAATAAGCAAGTTTGAACCTTACTATGTTAACCAATCTCATTTCAGAATGCGTCGGCTTTCTCTTGAACTAAACGTGGAAATGCTTTCCAACTAAGTAGGCTTCGTTCGGGTGTGGCTCGGGTCTTTAACATTTTGTGTTTTAAATTACATGGTTTTGCTGAGTTTGAGTTTGCCGTGGCATTCCGCAATGTTAGGAACGCGAGGCGCTCTTGTGGTTTATGAGCTAAGTTTAATTCGGATGAAACCTGAACTTGAGTCACCTATATTTAGTCGTTCGGTTTTAGTTTATATGTAGTTCAACTAGAAAAAAAATCCGCTTACAAAATACAAATATTATTGGCAAAGGAAAAGTTTATGACATACATTAAACTTACATAGATATAATTATGTTTGTACTCGTACATCACAATGTTTTGGTTTGACCGTTGACCCCCAAACTAAGCAGGGCTTGTATCTTGGAGGTTGGAGTACTTAAGACGAAACTGTACAAATACCTGTTAAAATTAGCTTCAAAGTAATAGATAATTCATTCTTCAATCAATGTACCTGTATTAGAAAATGAATTAGGTTCTTCTATTAAATTACCGAATAGACATGCAAATTGCAATCGATTGGATTGGAATCGAAAATTATAATCGACAAGCAATTTAAACCACTATCGGTCATAGAATAAAGGCGAATATGACACGAGTAACCCTAGTACCCAATCATGAGGAATTATGTTGTGCATGGTGCGGGTTGAGTCCATTGTTTATACACTAAATGAAGTTTTCCGTTAATTCGCACATAAACCTCGCGTTATGGCTTATTATGGTTTGTTTGCTTGCTAATAATATTGTTGGAAATTTCGAAAGAGAAGTTTATTTCAAACTATATTTAGATCTTTTGAACTTTGTTTGGTTTTATTTTCTATTGTGTAAATAGTAATAGTAATAAGTTTATTTTAATAACAAGAATATACATGTCTTATAGGCTATATTTTCTTGTTAAAAATGAATTAGACATCTGTAGCCAAACTAGGCGAAATCCTGTGTTTTGGCTAACAGCGTTAGACCCCTCAAATAATAAACACCTAAAATAGCCATCAAGTAGAGATGCTAACATTTTGTAGAATTGAAATAATAAAAAAATTGTGATGAAAAATAATAGTTCAATACAATCAAATTAATTAATATTTAAATCACTAAAGGCAATATTTAAAGAATATCAAAAAAAAAACAAAATCGAAACAAAAAAAATAAAAATAATAATAAAGTATTTTTAATTTCACCATTTACCAACACTCACTGAAGCTTAATCAAGGTCTTACAGCAGACCAAGGCTTCCGATGAAAATAAATAAGGGTAATAAACACTTTTACATTAAATTCTTTTAAGCTTTTGGGGCCTCATCAGACTTGTCTCACAGTACAGTTCCCTAAAAGTACTTAAAACATGACAATGGCACCTAATGACATGATAAAACACCCAAGTAAGGAATCTCTAAAACGACTACCCTCCAACAGATTAAAACTCAACCCAACACATACATATACAAACAAGAATTACTCACATCAGTAGTAAAACAAGAACGCGGTAATACCCATTTATTATGGGTATTACCGCGTACGCGTAATTTCAGTAACAAACGCGCCAACCTCGTTAGTGACGTTTGTCATCGCCCATCGGCCATTTTGTTAATGCATTCCTCAAGGAGGGAACGAAGGATCCTTTTGTTAGTAAAATGACAGCTATTCAAAGAATCTAGGGTTGTTATACGATGAGAAGACAGGAATTTAGCCAAGTTTTGTGTTTAAATTTGGGTAATGTTTAGAGCTTAACTTGTTAGGGATGATGCCAGGGTTAAAAAAAAAAAAAAATAGTCCGTCAGTCAGATAATAAAAAATATGAGACACGTATTTTTTGCTTTATCATATTATTAAAAAATGACTTAAATAAAACGCATTAAAGTTGGGGAATGGGGGTTGCTACGTCACAAGTAAGTATAAAATCTACATACTCGTGACGTCATGGCACATTTTAACTTAATGTATCGCCGTAATCTTTTAATTACGTAAAAAAAGAAAAACTACGTGTCCAATATTTTATAATTATCTACCGGACGGACCAAAAATAGCTAATTTTTATGAAATAAGAGAGAAATGAGGGTTATTACATAACTGGCGAAATGTGGGGTAGGTACACCTCTGCCTAGCTCTTCGGTTAATACAGGCGTGATGTTATGTTGTGTGTGTGACGTAAAACAGACTAATATTTTGAACTATCTTTAAAGAACTCAAAGGAAAGATTATTAACTCGATACGTACGTTTGTGATTGAAAGATAATTTTCAAGAACTGTTTAAAAGATGCTTAGGCGCTACAATGATTTTTAACCGACTACAAAAAGGAGGAGGTCGTCAATTCAAATGTATGTCATTTTTTATTTTTTTGTATGTTTGTTACGCGATTACTCCATGAATTATGAAACGATTTTAATGATTTTTTTTTAGTTGGCAGGTCATACTTCAGAGGTGGTCCCATATAAATTTTATTAACTTTGTTTTGGTAGTTTTTGAGCTAGCTTCAATAATACGTATTTTTCCCACTTAGTCTATGTGGATGATGTTATAAGTTCCTGTTGAATGGATTTGTGTGGGGTAGGTACCACAACTAAAAAGTGAAAAATAAAAACTTTTTACAAAAAAATTGAACCGACTTCAAATAAAAACAATAACAAATGCAAAATAATTAATAATTGTATAATTTCAGAAGTCGGTGGCAAAAAACGAAAATACAGAACCAAAGACACCAACTTCCGAAATTAAAGTTATTTTGCACATTTTAGTTTTTTTTTTTTGATGTTAGTTAATTTTTTTTGTAAAAAGTTTTTAGTTCAGTTCAATGCTCAGTTCCTATAAACAACAACGAATTGTTTTGCTTACCAACGGTAGCTTTTTTAACACGCTTTTATTTAATGCCAAACTGGTCACATAAATAGATTCGTAAGCTTTACCTGTCATAGCTACTTCCATATTGGAGGATCTACTATGTAAAATTATGAAGTCTTTGCTTTGTTATTCGGTAAAGACGTTTAAGCGTCTTAATTTTAACCAATTACGGTCCGTAAATTATATGAATCGGCCATAAGCGAATCAAACACGCTCAAAAAAATTACGATCACTATCCTTATTTTAATCCTACACAATAAAGTAAACTGTAACATTAAAGCTTGTGTCTAATATACGCAGTGTGCAGTCACATGTCACACATAATTGCAATTCTTGGCAGCTATGCTTGCGTTGTAAAATGCCGGCTGGAATTGTGCCCCGTAATGTGTTCTGTTAGCGTACATGAGATGTGGGCTTTATTTTGTTGATGTTTGGGATTATTTTAAAACTGTAGAGTTTATTTTTTAGTTGAACTTTCTTGAATTAACAATACTTTGTTTTACTAATGCTAATGGTTTTATTGTCGGAGTCAAGTTGACTAAACGGGGATTTGTTCGTATTTATTATTTCTTAAGACTATCACGCCTTATTAATTTTAAATACAGGCAGAGCTGCGTTGTTATAAACCCAAATCCAACCAAAGAAGGTACTATTCGGTTCTATAAGGAGCGAAAGAATTGTCGTTTATCGGTCTCAATTCTAAACTTCAGATTATAAACAAGTTGTCTAACTACAACATAAATAAAATTATTAATTAAAAAAAATAATTAAAAACAATTTTTTATTTAATGTTTCAGTTGTACTTAAATGAAAATAATGGACTTTAGAAGGTTATCATAATTGAATGCGTATATACAATTTTGTCTGTGCTGTTGACCGTTGAGGAGTTCATCATAACTGAACTTGAAAACTGAACCAACATGTAAAATGTCAACTCCGTATGATAAAAGGAAGTGATTTTAATTTAGGTTGCAAGATTTGCCCAATACATACTAACTAACTAACATGGCAAGTTAAATAAAAGCTCGTTAAAAATGGTTAAACAAAATAAATGTTTACATCAACATTTAAATAATACCTACAGGTAACTCAAACAAAAATCTCTTTAAATAGTCAGTCCAGCGAGCTACGTGAGCTACGAAATGTTTTCCGTAGTCCGCGTAGCTTGTTCTCGTAGCAAAGCTCTACGGCAGCTACGAGTACTCGTAGCCGTAGGAAATTCATTGTGTTCTCGTTGTTTCCTTTATACGTATTGTATGGACACGTAGAAAGCATTTCGTGAGTTTAAATTCTTTCGTTCTGAGTGTTCTACATTATTAAAGTATTTCTAGGATTAAGAAGCCTTTTTTGTTTTTTTGTTTAGGAAATTATCAAATAACTTCTCCCGCTCTCGGCGGAGCGGGAGGGCGTGCATTACTGCTTCGCAGAAGGAGGCGACGACTTCCCATGCCGGATTGAGAAGCCTTAGCTTTTTTATAGTTTCACCTGTCCCGGTGTCCGTCTACAATGAAATCTTCCGGTTTTCCGATTAATCTGAAATTTTGCATGCATATTTAAATCGTATAAAAATGCAATATTATAATGACATGGAGCTGATCTGATAATGGAAGCCATGGGAAGTCTTTAAGAAAACGACGCAACCCCATCGAGTTTGGGCTCGTTTGATTCGTCTTAAGAAGGACTCTAGTCCTAGTTGATATCCAGTGTCTGATGGAAACACTCTGGAAGGCGGCTATGGGAACTCTGTAATAAAACGACGCAAACCCATCGAGTTTGAGCTCGTTTTATTCATCTTGACAAGTACTCTGGTCCTGGTGCCTTATTATGAAGTATTAATGCCATCATTATTCTACTGCGAAAAAAGGATGGTGCTAGCGGCCTTGTATAGCTCCGTCTCTCACTCACACTGGAATAATGGTGACATTAGTACGTCATAATACGGCCCCTGGTCTGATGGTTAAGTTGGTCGACTATAATATAAAATAAATGAGTACATATCTATAATAACTATATCAAAATGCTTTTTAATATTTGATAGTTTACTAAAATATAGGTACGCTTTATTTCTTCTAGCAATGGGACAAGCATACTTATACTTATCTATGGAGTACGTCTCCTGTATTAACATAATATATGCTTTATATATTCATGTAATTTTTTTATTTTTTTTTAAACGTTGCCCCACACTAGGAATTTCTCCTGTATCGTGGGTGCGTTTACAAACATTTAAAGTCACATACACAAACAGCCAGACCCGGAACAACTACTTGCAGGTCATACAAATATTTGTTCCGTGCGGGAATCGAACCCGCGACACGCAGTGCAGCAGTCAATCGCTTAACAACTGCGCCAACTGTGCCAATTCATGATTAGTCATTAGGTATGCAAACAGTTCATTTCTAAAAGAAGTTAATCAATGTATTTAAAGTTTTTCAAATCACCTAAACTTAAAATCATTTTACTCCCCACCTTTTTCATTCCTTCATCACTGTAAATTTCTTTTACCTATTAAATCGTAAGCACACATTACAACTTCCTATCTGCACACAAAAACACACACACAAACAATAGAAAATAACATCTAAACGCCAGCGAATCCCATCGACACACATCGTACTTACACGCGGCAAACGAACCGGACTTAATCTGGGCACTAACCGTACAGCCGTCGTGATGCCGTACGCTGCTAAGAGATACGCAGATTACACACTAACCGGATTAGGGCCGTGCGTACCGATACGTACCGGTTATGGGAATATCGGAACGTTGGGAACGTTTAAGTGTAGACTGCGGCCAAATTTAGTGCTTTCATGTTGGAGGATTATTTTGAGAGGACTGTTGGCGTGTGGTTTGCTATATATTGAATAGTAATTGAATTAACAAATTGCTTTAAGACTGACGATACGCAAGCACTTGAAGTCCACCCTGGCCTGCATGTGTTTAATTTGTGGTAGGTACCTATTTGATAAGTTCTTCAAGGGTTCTGAAAAAAAATATTCACCGTTACTTAAATCGAGCTTATCTTGTTTGACTAGATTTGACTTTAAATAAAAAATCGTTCATTCAAATGAGGTTGACTTGAGAACCAATATTTCTTGAACGTCGAAAATAACAAGACACCCCCAAAACGCCCACCCTTCACGACTTCATTGCTTCCTAGAGGTTAGGTTAGGAATTGCATAATCCATTTATGACCATGACATCGGTTTGAAGAAATGTATTTCTCAAAAGAACATACATAGTTCACTTAAATATGAGAAACTAAACAAAATATCTTAAGTTATAAACATAATTATTGTCGTTCGATCTATCGAGTGCATACAGTGAGTAATGATTATTTTATTTTTGTTGGTTAGCCAAATACAACTTTAACCTATTCTTAAAAATGTTCACGGATGAAGAATCTCTTAGTTCTTTCGGTAACTTATTATAAAGCGCTCCCTCAAACTGAATAGTTCTTCTTCCGTACAAAGTCCTAACTGAAAGCAATACTATCCCTGACTTATACGCGGATACTCTTACTCATTATGTTGATGGAATTCAACATATGAACAGAGGCAGGAGTCATTTCGTCAGGAACAACTTCTTATAAAAGAACATTTGTACATAATGTAATATACAATATTGGAAATCCTACAATAGAAATAAGAGCGTTACTCGGTAGGTATCTATGTATCGGAGGGCGGCAGACAATGGCCGTGCGAACTGAGAACTGCACGCAATGCCTCGTGCGGTACCATTCAGTTACTCGAGCGTTGTCTTCGAAGGACGTTTTATTTTATTAGTACATACCAAGGCGTAAATATGGCACATCCAGCTTCAGAAAGATACTGTCACACAGGAGAGAAGACAAAGAATACGTCGATTTTTAATCTAATTGTTCTTTCTCCTGACTTACGCAGAAATACGCAAATATAAATTTGAGTTTGCACGATTAACTTATTTTCATCTTCATACATACTAAGTTTTTCACTTCATCTTCTTTGGCAGGACAGGAAAAGCTTATTCCTAAAAAAAATTGTTAAATACAACCTCTTTAACATTGATTGTAAACGACCAATATGTTACTTTTAGATAATATGCATTACTCCTAACAAATTTCAACATACCATACTTACCGTCGATTTCACTTAAACCCTACCTTTTGCATCATGAATATAAACTACTAAATACTGTAACTTTTAATTAACAGCGCAACGGAGACAAGCGCCGGAGTCTGCGCCAAACATTAACGATATTGCGTGCCGGCAGACGCATAAAGAACAATGAAAAGGGGATTTTCTTTATTACACGGGCCAGCCCTACCCGTACCGTCCATATTTAGTGGACGGCGGGTAGAAGTAGTTGGAGCTATATTAGGGATGCTACCGTCTGCGAATATTAAAAGTGTTAGGTCATAAGATAATGGTGATGATGAAATATGCAGTGTATTTTTACTACGAACAGTGGTTTACTTTATATTATATTAGGTATTAGAAAAAAGAAAGAAGAAAGAAAGAAAGAAAGAAAGAAAATACGTTTATTTGCGGTAAACATGACGCAAAAAAAGAACACAAAATTAAAAAAATTAGATGCTGCGACCCTATGCAAGACAGAGCCCCAGCGCTGGTTTTCAGCGACAGCCGGCGGTAGGTATTCAACCTATAGTGTACATTACTGGCGCGGACTGCACAAGGAATATTGATGGACGAAGGTGAAAATGTGGGTCAAGGCAAACCCGAGGCACACATAAGTGAGTTCATTAATGCCTGGTTGCGGCCAAGGACCTCCGCCTTGTTTTATGAAAACAATGTTGGTGCGTGCAACGAAACAAAATAAAAATAACTAAACAGTTAAGACTGCCTCTGCGTATAACTTAACGTTATTGCTAAATAAAGGCCTCCTTATAGACGGTCTATTAGGACGGACCTAACATTCCACTAGTCTATTATGGACTATTGCAATAGAAGGTCGTGGAGCATTGATTACCCCTCTTGGCTTGGATAGTTGTGCTGGCATAATTACCCCTCTTGGCAATGGTAATTCAATGCGATTCTGCAAGTCCCATTTCGTAGCTACGCTTGCTATTTTAAAAGAGTAACCATGGAGTTTCTTGCCGGTTCTTCTCCATAGGAAACGACCAATTGGAACCGTGTAACTAGCTTCTGACGTTTCATAAGTGCCCTTGTAGGTTTATGTGAAATAAAATATTTTGAATTTTGATTTTATCCGTCTGTATTTTTGTCGGAATCGTAACACCAGACTCAAAAAACAGCTGTTTTGTAATTTTCATTAAAATTAAAGAAAAAAGAAAGAAAGAACGTAAAATATTGTATTTGGGACATGCACAGGAAATACAAACAGTAAAAGAAAAAAAAATACATAAAAATAAAAAAGGAGCATATTAAAATCTAACAAAATAATAACGACGTGTGCGAGGCCAAAAAGATATCTCAGCTTAATTCGGCGATATTTAAAAAATAAATAAATACCACCGCGCTGGTATTCTGATAGGGCCCACTGTGATGCTACGGACACACCTACGGACTTAGATAAATCTCACTAGGGGATTACAAAAAAAATTGGCATGTTAGTTTCAATGGAAATAAGTAGGTGCTTTCGCATTAAAAATTACTGTAGGCTACATACAAGTATGTCTATTTAAACCGTTAAACCAACCTAAAGTATGTAGTCACATTACTTACCTTGTATATTAGATATATAAACGTACAGCTATTTACCAAATCTAGGGCTTTAATCCGCTTTAGGGTATTAATAATAGTTAGCTTTGCGTGGGCTTATTAGCACAACGGTAGGTACTAAGAACATATTTCTTTCGTCATTTAATGTTTTATGTTTTTTTTTCAAGCATTTGTGTCTAACTTGATCTTTTGAGATGAAAACGTGTAGGTACACCTACTATCTACACCTAGGCAGCCCTCGATAGATGTTCAGTTTTAATTTACAATCTTTTTTTCTTATTTTGTTTGGAATTACACTTTAATCTAGGTCAGTGGTCGGCAAACTCATTAGTCAATAGAGCCAAATATCAATACTATAGTGACTAAAGATTTTTTATGAGAGCCAATCCTTTCTGTGTCCAAACTGTCTCAATACACTTTTCAACCCCATCCTGTTTCACTCCACAACGGTTCCTAATAACTTGCTAAGAAGTAGGATGCCTTCATCATCATCATCATATCCACTTATAATAATATGATGAAGGGATCTTACTTATTAACAAGTTAACCTTGGAAAACTTTGAAAGGTACCTACAGCAAATGATTATTTTTTCGCTGTCCTGTTGATTTTTGGTGTAAATACTTCGGAAATAAATCTTTAAAATATAGTTTGAATTTTGAATAAAACTTGATATCTTGCTTAATGACTGGAACCCCGACACCCGCGCGTGTCTACGCTGGCACTCATCGACATTTGACACTCTATAGGCCAAAGAGCCACTGATCTAGGTCAATGACAGCCTCCACATTTCTTAAATCTATGACTGGCACAACCTGGATAGTCAGCCCAGCAGCCTTCTCTCCAGATCAAGGCAACAACGTTCTGAACTAAGCCACTCTCAGAATTTGAATTTGAAAAAGATAATTTGGGACACCACTCAGTTTTCCGAAGTCAGCGGCTTTTCAACTAACACACGTCAACTACGGCAAGCTTTATTAAGCACACTAATGAAATTATGACTCTGCAGTTCCACATACTAACTTCCCTAACAACAATACGGTCCTGTCCTCCCCTAACCCGCTGACTAAGCAAAAATTCAACTAACCGAGCAAGTAACCGTTGAATATAGACGCAGATTTAACCGCTGCCACAATACGTATAGGCAACAGAAGGCCGACTCCATGCAATACGAACGAAAATGCACGCACACTAAGTGTACCTACAACGAGTCAAACTCAAACTTGAAATATTTATCCTAACTAATCCTAATTTATGATATATATAATAATATTATATAATATATATATATATACACACACATCAAAAGTGTCTAGGGATTAAGAACGTTTTAGAGTATCGCCGCAATTGAAGATTATTATTTTAACTTTTTTGGATCGTTATTGATTCTTTTTAGTGATTAATTATTAGTGATTAATTAATTTAAAGAAAATTCTATATTCAAATAGTGAAGTTCACTATTTGAATATAGAATTTTCTTAAATTTTGATTAAAAATATAATCATCAACTGTTAATCAGGAATCCTATAAAAGTGTGTAATAGCGTTTTTACGAAACAATTACAATTTCTGCATCGGAACTGAAAAAAATAGCATCGATATAGAGCGAAGACATCATTTGACACGAGAAGAGATGATGGGAGCCGTCGGAATGCTGTGGCTGTCGCGCTTGGCACTACACAGAGTGTCATAAGCCGCCTCTGGACACGCTATCGTATCACGGGCAGCGTGGCCGAGCGACATGGAGGAGGATCTCGCATCACCACTCGCAGACAGAACCGGTACATCCAAAATACTGCTCGATGGAATCATACCGCCATGATGTTGGCTTTGTATCTTCTCCGCATTGTATCTTATACGCTTATCCGCCATGATCTTGCATGGTGGGTCACCATCATGATCATTGTTCTGCCCTTATCCCCATTTATTCGTGGTCGGCGCAACATGTCCCTTTCTTCCATACTTCTCTATTAGTAGTCATCTCGGGAGTCACCTTTTCTAGCCATACCTATCAGACTTTCACACAGTCCATCCATCGTTTCTGTGAACTAATTATCAAATCAAAATCAGATCAAATAGTTAAAAAATCAAAATGAGTCCACTGCTGGACATAGGCCTCCCAAGCTGCGCCACAACACCCTGCTACTGGAAACTGAGGTTGTTATGGTGATGATGTATTTACATAGGTGCATTAGCGTCAATGCGTCCGTGGGTCTATTTTCCATCGTTGTTTGCAGTAGACCTTCTGTATCTACCTATCTATTCTTCTCACTGGCCTGGCAAAACTATGTCCCTGGATTAGTGGGTTAGCTTAGCGAAATATACTAGTTTAAAAGCGTACTGTAACCTGCTTTTAACTATTCAGTGAGGGATTAAGTTATTATGCGAGTTTTGGAAGGTTAAGACGAAATATAGGATTAAGAATTGCCGAACAGGATGAACGTAGCCAGGATTTTGCATGTAAATATTGTAGGGGTCTTTTTGAAGTGCCGTGAAACCTGTGCGTATGAACTTATATAGGCCCCGTCACGGCCTCGACCGATGTGACTTGTGTCAAGTGACACGCGCGCGCGTCTTCTGCTTCCGTCCATCGCTCCGCAACGCATGCTCTAAATCTAAATAACTTCATTTGTTTTCTCCGTAGTCGCTTTCGCAAGACACAAGTCGCTTGAGCATTTGGTTCGAGTCCACGGGGGTAGGTAAGTATAGGTTGTAGATAGAACACTGTCAAACATAACACCCCGTTGTTCCCAGAAAGCGGTTACTGTCAACAGTACGGCGTTTCGAGGAGTCACCGTCATCCTTCATCATCCGATTAGTATTTCCACGAAGTCCCGCAGGAGATTAGAAATTCTCGTTTATAATTTGCCTGTTCTCTGAAACAAGGCTTACATACACAAACACCCTAAACCTGGACAATTCCACCTAACCGTTGGTATTACACATGTGTTAATTACACCAGTTCAAACTAAACACTATGCTAACTAACACACTGTCCCAAAACCAACTAATTATGCCGTGACGTCATCATACACTAAACATAAGTACCGTAACTCAGAATAGACAGGTGTAGAAGGTCGACTCCATGCATACCTACAACGAACGAAAACAGACCACGCCACACATTTAGCCCTGCTATCTAATTACGCAACACATTTTCGTAAACGTGTTTCATTTTGAAAGTTCAAGAACATTAATTGCGTTATTTACGTTGTTGAGCAGATTCTTTTTTCGAACTTAAGAAACAATGGATTATCAATTTGTTTTATAACGATTTAAATTCCGATTGATCGTGTATGACATAATTAGGGTACAGGTTAGCAGGAGCGATTTTTTATGGCTCACTGAATTTTCAACTCTCGGTGTTAAGCCGACCATTGAAAATCCAACAGAGTACATCTAAGTTGTGTCGTACTATACCGACTGTCCGGATTTGTCAGGGCATGTCGAACTTACTCGCCTACCGTTCGACTTTACAGATTTCGAAATGGTACCCCGAGTGCACTTGCACTCGCTGTCCGTAGACGCCTGTCTATATGGACGTGTTTTCGCTCGTTGTATGGAACCGTCCTTCTGTACCTATCTATTCTGTGACCGTAGTGCGGGGACATCAAAGTGCCATCATTTATATATTAGTGCCATGCTTCGGTAATTAAGAGCAACTAATGAGAATACGAACAGCCGTGTCATGTTGATTATTAATTATGATTAACTTGCACAACGTTATGACAGCCTGGTATCTTGAGTTAGGCAAGCATGTAAAACTTTCGTCATATTTATTAAGTTTTTCTACATGTGAGTAACGTATGAAAGTTTTAGATAGGGCCCCAAATCTGATAAGTTTGATAAGATTTTCTTAGAGATTTGAGAGTAGGTACATACCTTATCAAAGTGGCTGAATCACTCTGAAAGATTTACCCACTGATATAATATTGTAGGTTAACAAATCTGTATCTTTTTTCGTTGTTGTAAGTTGGTAGGTACCTACCTACCTACCTAACCCCTGATAAAAAACTGAATTTTGGTAATATTGAAGCACCACAACCTCATATGCGCGGTCGCACAATACTCAGATAGAACTTCTGAGAAATTCTTAATGAAAGAACCCAACACCCAAGTTGCGTAAAACACTTTCGATCACAATCCGAGGGTTTTGAAGAAAATTTCTGACCCGTTGCTTCATAGGTTTGAAAAATTCGTCTGCTTAACCTAAATAACGCAATAAACGTGGTTGAACTATTATAGTGAAAGGCATTGCCATCGATTATCATTGTATCTATGTGTGTTACTCAATTACCCAGCAGCACCCCTTCGAGACATTCACGAAGGAAAACCAGGTACCAATGACCAAAAAAAAAGAGTAATGAGCGAGCCTTACAGTAGTCGCAGATGTGTAACATCAGAAGGCCAATTCTCGTACCTAAAGAACGTTCGCATTCAAGTCGGAATCTGTCAAGGTAGTCAAAAATGTTGGTAAATTGATTGTAAGTATTTTTGACAGATTGCGAACGTTCTTAAAAAATACGGGAATTGCGCCTCTGACATCTCACTCTGATAATAAACAACATTAAAGGGGCGGGTCCTCGTCAAGGTCGTTTCTGATGGCCAACTCTAGCACCACGTGTGCACATTGGTCAAATCAAGTAGCGCGCGCTTCGGGGGGCTTTCTGTTATATACTTCCGTCGCTTTTCACAAAATCACTCCCACAGATTTTTAGGTTAGGTATAAAATGTTCTGTGCACAGATTGCAGGGAAGCGAGAGAAAAGACGTTATACATCAAAAAACAAAACATACAAAATCCAATTTTGATCTAAACAAACATCAATCTTATGTTTCTAAACGGGCGGCAGACTATGCAAATTTAAATTGAATCATCAGCGAACGGATTTGTTCGCTTAATCCCTATAAAGGTCCGCTGGTCCAACATTCGTACTTCGTAGTAATTCGTACATTCCGCTGTATTATCTGCCGAGGGGCTCATCTTCGGACTAACGCCTCCTGGTTTGAATACAAATCGTATGTAACTAGGTTTAGCCAACTGTAGTGGAAGAAATTAGTCTAGCTCAGGTTCAGTATCGTTCGTAATAGGATTTGTCTGACCGCAGTTTGAATGGGAAGTTTCGAGATTAGGAGCAAGTGCCTACTATGTAGGTGTACGAAAAACATATTAGCATGGGGACAAAAATACCTACTATCGCTATAGCAGAAAGGGTAGTCTTTTATTCTAAATAATTAGGTACACTTCCGGGCTAAACATCTATCTACACTTTCAAAAATCTAATAGTGAATGCTATTTTATGTTTGTCTGGAATCTAGCTCTATACCACTTCTGCTTTGATTTTTCCGTTAAAAAAATATCTGTAACACCTACCTTTAACTAAGGGCAGTTAACTCTTCATAAACTGTAATCAAATAACCACATAATGTCAAAACTACTTAAGCGTAACAAAAACATCGATTCGAAACTTAATATTTCAGCCGTATAACGCAGTAGACCGTTCAAAAACTCCGGTTTAGGGCGACAAACCCTTCATTACCATTTAAAGTGGTGCAAACGCTCGCAATGTGATAAGAGATTATGCAAATTCAGATCAAATTGTTAGTGCCTCAGATTTGTTCGACTAATCCTAGGTGCTTGTGGGGGACGCCGGGCGGCTGTATCTACGAATGTGTTTTTACATTTGTAATGGAGGGTTTCTTTGTTGTTTTTCGTTGTAATGAGACAATGTGGATTTGGCAAAAGCAGCTGCTAGTAGTAGTTGAAATATGGGGTACTCAGATCTCATTTCAGATCTGAGTACCCCATATTTCACAGTTCAACCATTCAAGTATCCCTATGACTATTCGACATTCAGAATCCTCTATTCAAAACGAATGTTAATTTTATTGTAGTCAAAAACATCTATTCAAATTGGCTGTTGCATTCAGATCGAAATGAGACATCTATTCAAGATTGTTTTTAGAATAATTACTCCATTCGGAATGAAACTCCTACGATTGGGATTTTATTCTATGATGGTGTATATTACCGAGTTACCTAGTAGGTATTTATAAGTTACATGTATTTCCTTCCCTTGCAGAGAGATAAAATTTTCATTTAGGTATGAATGATGCAGTAATATGAATTTATTATGGGTTTAATGTGGTCTCTGAGCAACATACCAAACCTACCTACATCGTTTAAAGAATCGTATTCATAATCAGTTGCTAAGCACGAGTGATTGTTTACATAACAAACACATTCCCATTCCCGTAATGGAAGCAGATCATATTCTTTGCTACCCATTGTGTGCCTCATAGGTATAAAGTTATAATTATTAATTCACATCAGAAAATCAGCATGTAGTATTACGATTAAACTATTAAACTACATTCCTAGACAAATAAATAGGTTTACATAATGAGTACAGACATGAACCTTAAGAAGTGTAGGTATGTGTATAAAAATGTAAGTGTAACCTATCATAAAGAAGTTTTAAGTAATTTTAATTATTTAAGTTAATATAAATTGACTCTTGGTGTGTAATTCTTATTACACATGCATAGTACTTATAAGATATTTTTTTATTTTTATTTGCTTAATATTACTATTTGGCAGGTGTGTAGATAGGCTCGTGACTTTGTACATTTTATTAACAGGAGTGATAGAAATAAAACAACTGAAATATAATTGATAGTTTATTCACATTTTTTTCTGCAATTTGTTTAAAATATCCTTAACACATTTATAAACATCATCATTAAATACATTGCCCACAACATGTTGGACACATATATTGGCAGTACAATCACATGGCGAATTAGTGAAATCTTCCGCGTCAAAAACTTGTATTCGTATTATTTTACTACGATGACCCGTTGATGGTTTCTGTATATATGAGTATACAACATCACTTCTTCGTCTTTTATTATTGTTACTGTTGTTACTATTACTGCAAGGCGGTGTGTCCTCAAATTGAAATGGTTGAAATGGTCTTTCTCTCTCCAAATAGTTGACCACTTTTTGACGTAGGGCTTGTTCAGCAGGAATTGGTGAGTATGAAGAATTAGTGGGGAAAATATCGCTGGAAATCTGAAACAAAGAAACAAATATTAATTAAATAATACTTGAACTATCCTAGAATCGATAGATATAAAAAAAGATAAAGATCGCTTTGAAAATATTTTAAAAATCATTTATAATACACATTTTAATGTTTTTATTAATAAGTAATTTAAAATACTTTTTGATATTTTACTTACCGACATCGTAGAGCAGATAAGACAATTCGAATGATTTTTTTTGGTATCTTGGATTGGTTTATATAGGTACTCATCCATTTTTTTTTTTTGTTACTAAGGTTCAATTTAATTTCGTTTTTATTTATGTAAAGTAATCCGAAACTGACGGCTCCTCTTGTCTCCATATATGACTAGGAATTATTGACACGTGCACAAAGACGCATTTTAATCTGTAGACGGGCGTTATAACCGCTGCGTTTTAAACGCTAGATTCTGACTCGTCATATCTCCACTCCTCCACGTTTTGTAAGTATGAAATTCCCTATTGTTGATTTAAGTAAGTACCTACATAAGATTCAAAATCGCTTATCATTCGTCTTATATAAAACGCTGTAAACATAAAACCTTAACCGCTACGATTTGTACGCTCGTGTAGGCAATTGTAAATTTTTACAAGTATGCAGTTTTACAAATTTGGATTGAATGACGTGATTTTAGGCCTATAAAAACGCCTCGCAAATTAGTCTCCGGTACAATTCCTCTCTGGAACGAATCCTCTCTACAAGGAATCATCACTCCGAGCTCCTAATCAAGCTACCTGTCTAAGCATCAATCAAGAATGTAAGTACCTATTCATAATCATATCTAAGTATTGAATGGTCAGAGTAATGTAGAAGAGTGATATGTTCAAGTATTAAAATGTTGACCGCCAATAGTTAGCACGCTTAGTTCAGAGACTGAGTGATGCTTTTCTGTGCTGCAGGTTCGATTCCTGCACAGATCAAATGCTATGTATTTTATTCATCTATTAAAAATACTTTTGTGGCTGACTGATCTATTCTTTGTAAGCATTTTGTGTCCTGGATTCGATTCTTACACAAAATCAAACGATATTTGTATCTTTTAATTATTTATCTTAGTCACGATCAGTTCCTTTCAAATGTAGGAATTATGAAGGAAATGGATTGATTGCAAGACACTAATTTTATGTATTTTTGTTCACAGGTCTAAACTACTTAGCAACGACCTTTATCTCTCCAGCGATGACTCTGAACAAGAGGCGAAGCCGAAGAGGAAGACAGAGGAAAGAAAAACGAAGCGGGAACGGTCCAGCAAGTTGAGTGAAGAGTCAACAAGCGCAAAGAAATCAAAACCGATCGTTTCACCAGTAACACCGCCAGCTCGAGTTACAGCTGGTGAATTATTCGGTGAAGACAGTGATAATGAAGAAAGTGTCATCCCACCACAGAGATCCCATAAAACTGGTAATATACCACCACTATACTCATATTTTACTAGAAGAATGGCCAAAGGATATTCTCGACAGATAAGCGAGACTAAAGAAGGCAAATATTATGTAGAAGTGAAAATTTACAATACGGAAGAAATTAAAAAAATACTGCCTATAAATAGATGGCGCTCGGCCATAACTACCATTAAGACACAATTTGATGAAAATAAAGAATCTTGGCCCCACTTAAAGGAGTTTGTTAAAGCAACTCAAAATGATTTTAAAAACTGTCCTATCACCCACATGGGTGCCTATGATTAACTAGGTGTCAGTCAATATTTTTTTACATATACGAGTATTATACCTACTTACTTTAAATTGTATCTTCTTTAAATTGTTTTTACCTACATACATGTCTTATTAATAATTGTACTATATTTTATAAGTATGATGTTGAAGTATAAATAATTATTATATATTAAGTAATCTCGTCATTGGTTTTCTTTTTTACAGTTACACACCTCAACAGCAAATCGAGATCTAGAAAGTCAATAACCTGTCATAAATGTAAAATTGAAATACCAGAAAATCAGTATTCCTATCATATGAGAACGAATATACACAAAGCAAATTGTTTATTGAATACCAAGTTCACAGATATTCATATTATTGCAACAGCATTCAAAAACAGATTAATGACATACAGATTGAATGTCACTCAGGAAGACGAGTACCTCGGTTTAGAGGCGTTCCTGGGTGATCATCTAACAAATATAACAGAATTGATAAATATGTCACTTAATGAACATATTAATTGCATAAAATTGAGTTTTGAATTGTTTGCCTATTTTATGTTATCAAAATCAGACGAACAACAATTAAAGTCGTTTAATACCAAATATGAAATGATATATACGAACACTGATTTGAATGAATTATTAACCAAAGTAATAAATAAACTAAATAATAAATTAACCGAGTTCCAGCACTGTCAATCTGGTTGGACATTTGTTTCTATGAGTCATCTCGAAATTAATATAAACAAGTATTCCCCTATGAGAGGTGGGTCTTATATAGAACTACCATCAGCTATTAAGCACTCAAAAAGTTGTATAAATATTAAAAATAAAGATAATTGTTGTTTACTATGGAGTATAGTTGCTGGATTATACCCAGCTAAAAATAATGTATGCAGAACAAGTTCATACCCCCATTATAGCTCTGTTTTAAATATTGAGGGAATGTCATTTCCTCCTACTATAAATGATATTAAAATGTTAGAAAAAAATAATTCCAACATCAGTTTAAATATATATGGTATACAAAATAATATTGTGACTGGACCTCTTTATATAACACAAAGTAGAAGAAAAAAGCATTTTAATTTACTTTATATCGAAAAAAATACTAACGGACACTACTGTCTAATTAAAGATTTAATAAGTCTAGTGCGACGTCAGGTGACTCGTTCTAAAGGAAAACTTTATTTATGTGATGCATGTCTACAAATATTTAGTAACGAAAATAGACACAAGACTCATAACTGCTCTAAGATTTTGACTATATTACCTGAACATAATTCTGTGCTAAAGTTCAAACATTACGAGAGGCAGCAAAAAATTAATTTTATAATTTATGCTGATTTTGAATGTATGTTAATAGACTATAATGAAAGTAACTCTTTGAATACTCAGAAACTTAAAACCCATCACCCTTCATGTTTCGCTTATTATATTTGTTGCGCACATAATGATCAATTAAACAAGTATGTTACGTATCGAGGTACAGATTGCGTGGAAATATTTGTTAAATATTTAATAAAAGATGTTAAATATATACATAATATTTTAAGTAGTAAAAAGCCAATGACCCCATTATCAGCAGAACAAGAGATGCAATATCGTAATTCCGTTACATGTTACATATGCAAACAATTATTATTGAATGATAAAGTCCGAGATCATGATCATATTACATCTGAGTATCGTGGGGCAGCGCACTCCCATTGTAATTTGATGTATAGAGTTTGTTCATTCATTCCTGTTGTCTTTCATAATTTGTCCGGATATGACTCACATTTATTCATTGAAGAGTTAGCAAAATATGAAGGTTCTATTAATATAATACCGAAAACTAAAGAAAAATACCTCTCAATAATAAAAGTCTTAAATACGGAAAAAAACAATCACCCTATACAAATAAAGTTTATTGATTCCTTTCAGTTTCTTAGTTCTAGTCTAGATGCACTAAGTAAAAGTTTGTCAGAAAACGATTTTTTAAACTTATCAAGAGAGTTTACTGATAAAAGACAATTTGATTTAATGCGAAAAAAAAGGTGTTTATCCATATGACTATATTGATTCTTGGTCTAAATTTTATGAGACGAAACTTCCCTTAAAGTATAATTTTTATAACAGTCTGTGCGAAAAACATATAACTAATGAAGAATATTTACACGCTGAAACAGTTTGGAATATATTCAAAATAAAATCTCTTGGTGAATATACAGATTTATACATAAAATGTGATGTGCTTTTACTATGTGATATATTTGAAAAATTTCGAAAAACAAGTTTACATTACTACAAGTTGGATCCGGCTTATTATGTAACGTCACCGAGCTTAAGTTGGGATGCAATGCTTTTATATACCGATACTGAACTTGAGTTGATAAGTGATTTACAAATGTACGAGTTATTAGAAAAAGGAATTCGTGGTGGGCTAGCACAGTGCTCTCTGCGTCATGCTGTAGCAAACAATAAATATTTACCGCATTTTAATGAACTCGAACCAAGTAGTTATTTAATATACCTTGATTGTAATAATCTATATGGCTATGCTATGATGAAGAAACTTCCTATTAAAGAATTTAAGTTCTTGAGTCTGAAAGAAATTAGCAAGTTTGATGTAAATGATGTGTCAGATGATAATGATTATGGTTACATTTTGGAAGTAGACTTAAATTATCCAAATTATTTACATTACAAGCATAAAGATTTACCCTTTGCAGTGGAAAAAATTGTACCTCCTTATGGAAAATCATTAAAATTGGTTGCAAATCTCTATGATAAACAAAATTACGTAATTCATTATGTTCACTTGAAAGAATGCTTGAAAAAAGGTCTGATTTTAAAAAAGATTCATCGTATACTTAGCTTCAGACAAGATTGCTTTCTCAAAAAATACATTGATCTGAATACTAGTCTTCGTCAAAATTCCAAAACTGCTTTCGAGAAGGACTTTTTTAAATTATTGAATAATGCCATATTCGGAAAAACTATCGAAAATAAACGTAAGCAAGCCGATGTAAAATTAGTAACAAAATGGACAGATACCAGAAATAAAACAAATAAGCATCTTGGCGGTGAAAAATTGATATGTAAACCAAATTTAAAAAGTATATCAATTTTTTCAGAAAATTTCGTAGCTGTGGAATTGTACCGGGAAAAGGTGGTTTTAGATAGACCTATTTATATTGGATTTACCGTTTTGGAATATTCAAAGCAACATTTATACCAATTTCATTATGACGTTATTAAAAATAAATACAAAAACAATGCTGAGTTGTGCTATACAGATACTGATAGCCTATTATATTTAATTTATACAGATGATTTTTATCATGATATGCATGATGATCTTACCAAGTTTGATACCAGTAATTTTGGAATTAATAATCCATTTCACATACCGCAACTTAATGCAAAAATTCCTGGATTATGGAAACATGAGGTTGGTGACGATTTAATTACAGAATTTACCGGTTTAAGAGCTAAATTATATTTTATAAACACTGTGAAGACCGAAATTAAAAAAGCCAAAGGTGTTTCTAAGTATGTAACCTGTAACCTAAAATTGAATGATTACAACAATGTACTGCTGACAAATAAAGCGCATAGATGTAAGATGAATATGATAAAATCAATTAAACATGTTTTATACACTCAGCAAGTAGATAAACAAGTTTTAGAAAGAAACGATGACAAAGTTCAAGTATTACAGGATCAAATTCATACATTACCCTGGGGGCATTGTGATTCTATATTTGTAGATTATTCCAGTGATGTGTAATCTATAAATGTGTATTGTTTTTATTACTAGTTTTTAACTTTAAACTATTATTTCATAGCATTAAGTATTTTAATCAAAATTTGTTAATAAAGGTACTTTTATATAATTACATCAAACTTTGTTTTATTTATTAATTGATCGTTATTTATATTTAATTATAAATGCATGTCATTCACTTTTATCTTTCATTTTCACAATGAAGTTCATCAAGCAACCACAGACTTTAGAAGTTCATAATATAAAATTAGAAAATCAATCACGTAAAGTGAAACATAGTGCACTCTTACCAGATACTATTAGATGTATAATATGTGGTCCATCTAACTGTGGAAAAACTAACATAATGCTTAATTTAATATTACATGAAAATGGTCTCAAGTTTAAGCATATTTACTTATACTCGAAAACGGCTTTCCAGCCAAAATATTGTTTTTTAAAACAAGTTATGAGCTACATACCAGGTGCTAACTTCTTTGTCTTCAATGATAATAAAGAAGTCATACACCCAAATGATGCTTTAACTAATGCAGTAATGATTTTTGATGATGTAGCATGCGAAAATCAAATCAATATTCGTAATTACTTTGCAATGGGGAGACATAAACAGATAGATTGTTTTTACTTATCACAAACCTATTCCAAAATACCTAAACAACTTATACGAGATAATGTAAATCTTTTAATAATCTTCAAACAAGACGAGATAAACTTAAAACATATATACAATGAGCACGTAAATACAGATATCGAATGGTTTCAATTTAAAAAACTTTGCTCTGCCATTTGGAAAGACAGATTTGACTTTTTGTTAATTAATAAAGATTGTCCTCTAAATGAAGGTAGATACAGACAAGGGTTTGACATATTTATATACTTTTAGAAAGTGCATATAAATACCAACTCATTGTAGAAAATATATCAATCGAAATCTGATATCTGTAAATAACGGATGGGCCATTATTAACAAAAAAAAATAAAAAATAAAACATTATGCAGGTTAATATTAAAGAACAATTGATAAAGTCAGTCGATAGTATAAAAAATAAAATTAAAACAATGCAAAATGAAGAAGATACCACTCATTTAAAATTTAAAAAGGTCTTCAAACCAATAACAGATCCACTAGAAACAATAATTAAAAGGAATGATATAATTAAACCAATATTTGACATTTCAAGAGATGGATTTAACTCATCAACAGATTATGTTCCAGAGTATGAAAGTTTTAAAGAATGTCTAAATACAGATTCAAATGAAGATTCTGAGTGTTATAAAAACGTTCTTTCAAGAAATCCTTTTAAAGGTTCTAATGATACACTGATTTCACTAAATAAAGAAGATATGTTGGAAATCTATGATAATATGAACGTTCCATTTGGGATACGTAGTGAAAATAAAAAACTGATGATGGGGAATAGCAAGGTTACGTTATCTCTTTCAAATAAGACCTGTAATTCACCCAAAACACATATAGTTACTATTGATAAAAGGCCATATGAATTGACACCAGGTCTAAAAGAACTTTTGGTACGCAGTAAACCTAATCTTAGTTTGGTCACTGAACTAGATAAAATTGTCTATAAAGATATGCTTCATAATACACATGCACACAAACGAGACTTTCATCCTAATGGTCAAATAAAAGGTGATAAAAGTTTAAAATATCGTCAAATTATTAAACCTTTGTTTTTGCAAAATAGTAATGTTCAAGATGAAGGGCAGATAATGGAAACAAAAAGCGGCGGTTTTTTACCTAAATTAAAAAAATATAAAAGTAATACCGATTACGTTTACTGGGATGACCCTAATGAACTAATTGAAAGGTTAAAACTTCTAATTGCTTCAAAAAATGCTGGTAATACTAATCATGACAATGAGATTCTATCTATTTTAGAAGAGTTAAAAGAAGCTGATATTATAAAAGACTAAACAGCTTTGGAATGTTCTCAGTTATCAAAGTTGTATGCAACATGAATGAACATAAAAATATTA
The DNA here is from genome assembly GCA_949128155.2 of Xanthia icteritia. Taxonomy (NCBI): domain Eukaryota; kingdom Metazoa; phylum Arthropoda; class Insecta; order Lepidoptera; family Noctuidae; genus Xanthia; species Xanthia icteritia. Next base: position 4,828,978 of record OX421943.2, read on the forward strand.
AATATGTTCGTACAAATCAAACTGAAACTATCATAAGTGTGGAATGTGATGAGATTAAAAATACTACTGAAGAGCAAATCGAAAAACTTAAAGTTAATATTTGCACGCAAATAGACCAACTGAATAAACTGATTTCAATTTTAAACGATAAAGTAAGAAATCTTGAAAAAAATATTGTGTTAAAAGAAATTTCAGGAAAATTAAATAAGCATTATGAGCAAATTAGATGTCATAAATGAAATTCATAAATGTGCTAGAGTTAACTTTCCAAGAAGACAGGTCATACTTAAAGATATCGATGATCTCTGGCAAGGAGATTTAATGGATATGCAAGCAATTTCAAAAGTGAATGGTGGTAACAAATATATACTAGCAATCATAGACACTTTTTCAAAATATGCTTGGACAGTTGCTTTGAAAAAAAAAAAATAAGCAAGAGGTGTCAAAAGCATTTGAAAGTCTATTGATTAAAGGACGTGTTCCAAGAAATTTGCAAACTGATCTGGGAAAAGAGTTTTATAATAATAAATTCAAAAAAATTGTTACAAAGTACAATATTAATCATTATTCAACGTATTCTACTAAAAAAGCCTCGATTGTTGAAAGATTAATAAGGACATTAAAAAATAAATTATACAAAGAATTTAGTCTTAACGGGAATTACAAGTGGATGAATGGAACGCTCAACAAAGTTGTATGTGAATACAATAACACTACTCATAGAACTGTGGGACAACCTCCAGCTTCTATAAATCATGACAATAAAAGAGACATCCTGCAAAGATATATTCGTATGACTGAATGTAAGAAAAACACTAAGTGTAGGAAATTTAGTGTTGGTGACTTTGTAAGGATAAGTAAATACAAAGGATGTTTTGATAAAGGCTATTATCCTAATTGGTCAACAGAAATATTTAAGATAAAAACTATACAAGAAACTAATCCGCTAACTTACTTGATAGAAGATGCAAGATGTCGACCAATACTAGGAGCGTTTTATGCTCAAGAACTTCAAAAAACCAAACATCCTGATTTGTACTTAGTTGAAAAAGTATTGAATAGAAAAGGGAATCAAGTATATGTGAAGTGGCTCGGACTTCCTACTAGCGAGAACAGCTGGATAGATAAAACAAATGTATTTTAAGTGGGCCAATCAAAAATATGTTCCAATGTGTATTTAAGCAAATACACATATTTTTCCATTCATTGCGAATTTGTTCTTAAAACAAAAAAGACTTGTTTTTGTACTTATTAAATACGTTTCTATTACGAGAAAAATAAAGAAATAGCAATGAAAACAACACGAGTTATTATAGACAATAAAAAAATAGTTTCGTCAACATTGAACAAAAACATCAATAAAGTAAAAACAGGAGCTGGTTTTAAGAAAACTCTTAAAAAAATTGTTACCCATACTAAAAAGCACATTACAAAATTAAAACCATCATGTAAGAAAGCATTGATGGAATTAGCATACGCAGCAGCTAAAGAATTTGCATCAGATACACCAATAAAATTACCTCGGATTATACCAGTACCAAAAACTGGAGGATTTCTTCCTTTAGTACCAATATTTGCTGGACTATCTGCTGCTGGCAGTTTAGCAGGAGGTGCTGCCGGTATTTCAAAAGCAATTAACGCATATAAGACAGCTAAAAAGCAATTGCGTGAAGCAGAACGACACAACAAGGAAATGGAGGCGTTGTTCATTGGAAGAGGATTACATCTCAACCATTACAAAGATGGTTTAGGCATTTACATATCAGAGAAAAAAAACTGAAATCTCGGCTACCCAAAAGAGCTTTAACTAATATTGATATAATGAAACACTCGAATAATATTCCATTCTTTCGAGGTGTGTTTATGAGAGATAAATTACCAGATGAAGTATTGCCGATAGAATGTGGAGTGATCAATCTTGACTCTTCTGAAAACTCTGGTACTCATTGGGTAGCCTATGGCAAGATATATAAATACGTAGAATATTTTGACAGTTATGGTAACTTAAAACCTCCAAAAGAATTTATGAAATATGTTGGAAATAATATTCAGTATAATTATGAAAACGTTCAGCGTGATCACTTGTATAATTGTGGACACTTATGTTTAAAATTTCTTATGTCATTTTGGAAAGACAATAAAGTACCATAGCAAATTGATGTTTTTTTTTTTTTTTATTAATCCAAATGGATGTCCTTGTAACGTAATTAGAACGAGTTATAAAAGTTTATATCTTGATACTCTACACGCATTCTTAGATTGTCTGTGATGATAATCACTACTCACATTGTAAATAATAATTGAGCTAAAATTTAATAATAGTAATACTACCTATTTTGTTCATGAATAGAAACAACATGATAGTTTTTAATAAAACACCTATCGTGAAAAAAACTTGTAATATTTCACATCCTGTTTCCAAAGAAGCCAGACGTGTCAACGCGATAAACATTAAAAGACAAATTAAAATTACTAAAGAGAATAAAAGATTTCTCAAACATATTGGATTAAAATTAAAATACTAACAACATGCTTCAAATAACAGATTTAGTGCAACATGACAACTCTATTGAAAGTTATGAGATCCATAGCTATAATCCGTATAACACTAGTTTTAAAGAAAATGATGAAATCAGAATACCCATTCATCATCAAGATTTGTATGTATTACCCTGCAACAGTTCCATTTTTATAGAAGGGTATGCAAGTGTATCTACTAAAGATCCAGCAGGGAAAACAATAAAAAAAGATGTTGATTTTATAAACAATCCAATTTCATATTTGTTTCAAGATATTAGGTATGAAATAAATGGTGTTGAAATTGATCGCATTAAAAATGTTGGTATTACGACAACCTTAAAATCGTATGTCTCTATGAATGAAGGTGAAAGTAAAGCTGCAGCAGTCTGGGGATGGAACTTAGGTGGTACGAAATTTAGAAACGGATATTTTAGTGTTATCGTGCCATTGAACAGAATACTCGGATTTGCAGAAGATTATAATAAAATAATAATCAATTGTAAACATGAACTTATATTACAACGAAGCAGCTCGGCATTGAACTGTGTGCTTATTGACAAAAATGATAACGTAGAAATAGATATACAAAAAATACAATGGCGTGTGCCGCATATTAAAGTTTCTGATCGTAACAAATTGTTATTGCTTAAAAGCCTGGAGAGAGATCGTTCTATACAGATAGCATTTAGAAATTGGGATTTGTATGAATATCCATTACTACCAAAAACAACGAAACATTCCTGGTCAGTAAAGACAACTTCCCAGCTAGAAAAACCGAGGTTTGTTATATTTGGTTTGCAAACAGCTCGAAAAAATAATAAAGCTAGAAGTTCTTCGATATTTGATCACTGCAATGTAAGCAATATTAAATTATATTTGAATTCTCAATACTATCCGTATGACTCACTTAATCTGAAATTTGATGAAGGTAAATTTAGTATATTATATGAAATGTATGCTAATTTTCGTCAGTCGTATTACAACTTAGGCATTGATCCATTGCTTAGCTTAAACCAGTTTAAAGAAATTGCTCCGCTTTTTGTGATTGACTGTTCAAGACAAAACGATTCACTTAAAACTGGACCAGTTGACGTGCGATTAGAAATTGAATGCTCTGAAGATATTCAAGATAATACATCTGCTTATTGTTTAATAATAAACGATCGACTGTTTGAATACAAGCCGCTGAGTAATATCGTGAGAAAACTATCATGAATGTCATCGTAGATGTTCAAGGGTTTAAGAGTCAAGAAAACGAGTTTATTCCAAAAGAAATAGCAATAATGTATAAAGGACATATACAAGTACTGTTGATAAAACCACCACGACCATTTTATGAATTGACGAGGAAAGAAAGGTTACAAGTGGCTTGGATTGAAAAAAACAGAGGAATAAACTGGAACGAAGGCTTTGTACCATATTTTAATTATAAAGCAAACTTTGCCAACTTTTTTAAAAATAAATTTTTATTTACTAAAGGAAATGAAAAAGTGTTATGGTTAAAAGATATATTCCAAATGAATAATGTATACAATTTAGAAAGTAAAAACTGTCCAAGTTTGGTAACATTATATAACAATTATTCAGACTCATCTGACATTATAAGTTGTATGCATCATACCAATATATGTGCCTTAAAAAATGTGTTTTGCCTGAATAAATGGTGTAAAGAAAATAAAGTGTTTTGTCAGTAAGATAAGATAAGAACGATCCTAGTTTACGTATTAATGATTATAGAATGTTAAACCTATTTATAAATCGAAGTATGAATCTCTAATCTATAAACTTACCTGTGTGTACAAAATAATATTTTTATAATTATGTAGAAATAAATATTTAAACTTGACCTACTTATCAGTTTTATTTTTTAAACACTAGTAATATTAGTATAACAGTCAACCGCCATCGAAAGTTCACACTGAACAGCTTGTTATAAATGAGCAGTTCATATTAAACTGCTACCTAATTGCGTAACTTATTTTTGAAACCAATTCAGTAAAATTTGTTTCATGTACAACATTCATTGCCTTATTTACGTTGTTGAGCAGATTTTTTTTCGAACTTATGAAGCATTGGATTAGAAATTTGTTTAAAATCGAAACCAATTGTGATTGAACGTGCATTACGCAATTAGGGTGCTGCTCTGTTCATTTACACACACGAACAGATGCTGCTAAATAGACGATCTTGAATAGATGTCTCATTTCGATCTGAATGCAACAGTCAATTTGAATAGATGATTCTGAATACAATTAGGATTCGTTTTGAATAGAGGATTCTGAATGTCGAATTGTCATAAGGATACTCGAATGGTTTAAATACCTGACTCGCGGTAATATACACCAGCATAGAATAAAATCCCAATCGTAGGAGTTTCATTCCGAATGGAGTAATTATTCTAAAAACAATCTTGAATAGATGTCTCATTTCGATCTGAATGCAACAGCCAATTTGAATAGATGTTTTTGACTACAATAAAATTAACATTCGTTTTGAATAGAGGATTCTGAATGTCGAATAGTCATAGGGATACTTGAATGGTTGAACTGTGAAATATGGGGTACTCAGATCTGAAATGAGATCTGAGTACCCCATATTTCAACTACTGCTGCTGCAGCCGGTTAGACTGGACGCCGACAAGCCCAGGCAGATGATGATAATGATGGGGATTTGGCAATTTTTATTTCGCGTATCAGGATAGTCATCAATAGTCCGACTTTCCCAATTGCTTGGCTTTTTGTGGAGTCAGTGTGCCGCCACATTCAATCCTGATAATGCCGCCTACCCATCTCGCCGCCGAGTGACTGATTAAATAATATACTGGACACGATTAATGATAAGCCACTCAGTAAGTGGCTAATGGCTCAGGTTGCGCTGGGCAGTATGATCACTCGTGAAGACTTAAATCCACCTCGAATTCGAAATCCAAGACTTAATTCTGCCAGTAAGGGTTTTGATTCTCAAAAGAATCTACCCCTGTCTAAACCTACTTACTAGTGGCTACGCATGGGCTACCGAGAACGCTCTAAAATAAATTAATGAATCGCTGTTTAGTTCATAGGTACCGACTTTGCAATCAAATTGGTGTTTTTCTCCTATTGCAGGTAGTAACCCACCCCCATTTCCATCAAATTAATTAAAGCTTTATAATTGGAAGTTTCAAAGCGCAGAGAAATTGCAAAAAAGGATTAAATCGGGTACAAAAAGTGGAGACGAAACATTTTCGATGCACCCCTCTAAACGAGTAGCAACTCTTTAATATGCATTGGATTTGACGTTCATTATTTTTGATTATGCATTTATTTATCCCTACCGTAATTGCGGGCAAAGAGATTTCGATCTCAAGGGACCAAATAAAAAGCTATTTTTACCCTAGGAGTAAAACAAATTGGTCTGTAATATTAAATATACATTTTTAATTAAAATATCCACATAATTTTGCAAAACAGTTTCATCGTTAACAAGAATAGCAATATTACTTACATATTTTAATATTTTGGTTACCTCTATCAATTTTTTTTCAGATCTCGAATTAGTTTCGACTCCCTATTCATTAAATAAAAAACTTTACTAACAACCTCTTTAGTAAAATACTCTGCGTTTACTTATTTATTTTTATAGTATAACTGCCAGTGACTTAAAGTAATAACATAAAAAATTAAATCCAACAAAAAAAAACAATATTGATTCCTAAAAAACTATAAACAGTGCGTTTTTTTTATTTTGAAAAAGGTACGTTTGCTTTCTCAAGTAGCTCATTTCCTATTGGTCTAGTTATCTTTATCTTCGCCAGGAGCGCCGACTAGGAACCAACGGGAACGCGCGCGAACAGCAACACTTCTCACTAGTCTCTTCTTGTCATCAAGAGATGGCGCTAAATCTAATAGAATGTCTTGCTTGTATGGAAGTAAGATAGAAGTTCGGAAAGTATTTGCTATATCGTAAAGGCACTCCAGGCTTTTTATTCTGACGTCCTGGAAGGAAAAAATTAAGAATTAAATACAGGTAGTACAGGTATTGGTAAAGGTAGTATATAGTGAAGTGCGTAGTGGCAGAGCGTCGAATCTAATTACAATTAAAAAGGTAATTTAGTACCGTATGAACGGTTGGAAAATAGAATAAGATTACTATCGCATAAGACTGCATCGTCTTCACATATAATTATATAATTGATGTATACAAGATATTGTGAAATTTTTTTAAAAGAGTAACGTTGGAGTTTTTTGCCCATACGAAATACCACCATACGAAAACTACCTTTTGGAAGAGGCGACTAGAATCAATTATTATTTTTCTGTAAATGTTGACGTTCAAAAGTGGCTTTTTGTGCCTAATTGAAATAAATTATTTGACTTTGACTTAGAATAAGGAACTTTTAACATAATATTTCAAAAGTGGCTGCATAGCGTGCTATATGTAGGTACGTAGGAAGGAAAGAGGACTCGTGGCTAAATAATAACAGCTGCACGGGTCGATCGAAGGTTAAGCTACGCATACCGCGGTCGGTTTTTGGATGGGTGAGCATGCATTACATATCGAGACCCCTGCGTTGCCTCGGAAAGCACGTTAAGCCCCGGCTGTCATTCGCAGATCTTTGACAGTCGTTACGGGTAATCAAAGCCCAAAAAGTCTGACAACCAGGGGTATCGTGTTACCCAGTAAGTGGTGGATTATGGATGTCAGATAGGCAGTCGCTTCATGTAAAATACTAGTATTCAGCTGCATCCGGTTAGACTGGAAGCCAATCACAACATAATTGAGAAAAGGCTAGGCAGATTGATTGACGTGCTAAGTACAGACGCCAGCACATCATCCTACTACAATCTGTTGCTTCATTTTTAATTCTTATTTCTTTTTACCTATTGTGGTATAATAATTTTATTCTAGGTGCATCGTCCTCACATATAATTATATAACTAATGTACTTATACAAAATATTGTAAAACATTTTAAAAGAGTAACGGTGGAGTTTCTTGCCCATTCTTCTCCATACGAAAACTACCTTTTGGAAGGGGCAACTAGAATCAATTAATTTTTTTTGTAAATTTTTGACGTTCAAAAGTGCCTTATACGGGCCTACTTGAAATAAATGATTTGACTTTTGACTTTGACTTCAAATTTCTTGAATAGATTTTCAACTTTATCACCAAAGTATAAGGTTCAAATTTGATTGGGAAAATTTTACAGTTTCGGGTAGGTTGACCTGCTGGCGTCTGTACAAAGGGCCAAAAATTCATCACTCATAGCCCAGAAGCCGCTATTGGCTATAACTGAATACAGACACATAGATATTAGATACAGATTCTCATGTCGTAGATCAAGACGTAAGTCGCCGGGAAACAATGTGTATTGATTTTTGTACTTTGTGAAAAGGGTATTAATTTAATTATTTTTTAAACAATTTATACTACAAAAGACTTACCATAGACTTCATATATTTAGTCAAACTAATCAACCTAGGCAGTATTGTCTGTAAACTGTCGGACACAGTGGTCGGGCTCGATTTTACGAATTGACATAAAACTTCGAGCGAAACATGCAGCATGTCCTTATTATCGTATTCTAGGGAATCTATTACTATTGGTGCGATCTGAAATACAAGAGTTACACATTATTTTTTAGTTTTCATAACCAACTGTGCTAAAATATTACATCTCAATTCACGCCTGTATTTTCCAGTTTTATACAGAGGTGTCTCTTGACCCCACATTTCTAGCCCCACGTAGTTAATAGAGGGCCAGCTTAGAAATCTCGCACACTAGACGGCCACAATTCCAGCCAGTCGTGGCCGTCTGTATTGTATGGTCTGCGGCTAGTTGGCCGATGCGACCAAGTGCGCAATTCGTATCGGTTTCTATAGGTCGCTGCGACCACTGGTCGTCTAGTGCGCGAGATCCCTTAATACCATTAACCGGGCACGACTCGCGACTTCAAGCTGGTATTGAAAATTATATAGGGAAAAGTTTTCTTGATATATAGTAAGGTGAAATTTACAGTTAATTCAGAGTGTTTTTTATTATTTCGAATGGGATTTTTGTTAGATATTCCATAGATATTTTAAAATTCTGAGGCCGCTATGAACTAAACCACTTTTTAAGAGATGTTTTTATATATTTTTATTTCATTTGCAATGTACAGACGCCAGCACATCAATCTACTACAATCTGTCAAATTTCTTTAATAGATTTTCAACTTTATCAATAAAGCATAAGGTTCAAAGTTGATTGGGAAAATTTGTCAGTTTCGGGTAGGTTGACCTGCTGGCGTCTGTACAGTAGTTCAATCCACGAGCTCGAAAGAGTGCCGTCGCATATTTTATGAAAAACTTGCTTCGGAATTTTGGCTTTATATAAATAGATAAGAAAAAGTTGCGAAAAGCGAGGCAGCTATAAACTATTCTCCACCACTCAATAAGTCATAGTTGTCGAAGTCTTCCAGTTTCTCAGAATAAGAACCCCAAAGTTGCCCATTTAACGTAAAAATCACCGTTGAAATCTGTCGAAATGTAATATCTTATCTCTATTCTCTTACGAGTAAAAGCTTTCCTACATAAGTCGACAATGTAACTCCTATTTCTGTTTGAAAATGTAAATCAAAAAGTTACCTATCCGAGACGGGTTGTTAAAATTTTCGAGCTAGCTTCGCTTGGTCTTCTCTCCATACATAATCTACTGTTCTAATACCTACTATTTCTCAAAAAGCTGGCGACCAAGTACAAACCCCAGGGGGGTTTGTACTTGGTCGCCAGCTTTTGATGTTAAACCTATAGCTGCGTCCCTGAATAGCATAAGTAATGTCGAGCTAGAGATGTAGCTCTCTAAAAATATGCTACGTATTTAATCGAACCTCAAGTCGGACCTCGGGTCTTTTTCACGGTCTGGTTCACCGATCCGGAGATGCACCGCTTGCTTCGCTCGCTCGGCTCGCGCGCGGTTCGTCACAGTTTTAACCTGACCTAACCCGTTTGGTCGGGGTACCCTAACACTAGCTTAGTTATTGCAACTAATTGTGAGAAAAGATTAGAAAGTTAAAACGAGGCTCATTTATTTAAAAAAGCGTACATCATTAGAAGGTAAAAGAAAATTAAGCGATCAGTTAAATATTTCCCTAAAAATTTTCCTCGGCTCCACCCAGCCAGACTGGGATGCGACCGCGCCTGACAACAGCGCTTGGTTTTATTGGTGTTTCCACAAAACCCAAAAGTAAGGACCAGTAGTCATTATAGCCTATCGAGGCAGACAAAAAGAGTGTCCCTAATGACAGACGATATTTTAAACATCTAATAGAAATACAAACGAAAACCTACCATAATAGCCTCATTTTTAAGTACAGTTTTCGGTGCCTTTTCCAGCACATAGGACCAACTAAGTAAATAACACTCTTTAGTAGCAGGAGTTAGGGTTAACTGCAGTTTTTCAGAAGATAAAGTGGAGAATGTTTCAAACATTCTCTGCTTGTATAGAAAGCTTATCCTACAGTGTTGTTTGGGGTTCAAGTATTCTGGGTTCTCTGACATTATCAGTTTGATCGCTTCGGCACCGTCTTTGCAGTATTGGTCTGTTGAAAGGATTCCTATGATCTGGAAAATAAAAAAAATAATTTGGTGGATTTTTTCAAGCAGGTTTTTTTTTTCAAAACTTTCCATTAGGCCGGGTTGGCCGTCCAACCTGCGCCTGCGGCTAGCATAACCTCAGCTCAGTAAATAATTGAGTTATTACGGCTAGTTAAATAGTATATCAATCATAAAACAAAAAAGAAACTGGTTAAATTGAACGCAATGTTATTTTTTAATTTACATTTGCTGCTCAAAATCAGCAGAAAGGGACGGGGCGGATGCTACTAAAGAGCCTAGGGCGGCCGAGACTGCTTTTCCGCCTCCGCCTTCAGGATATAAGCTTTGCATCTAAGTGAAGCCTATCAATAAGAGAAATGAGCACACTCTTTCAAGACTTTTCGTGTGTTGACTAACCTGGTAGCAAAGCTTTTATACCACCCATGGGTCTCTGACTTGGATTCACAAGCCGACGAGAAATATCTCTCAGGTTTCCTCACGATGTTGTTCCTTCACCGTTTTTTTTAAGCTAATGATAATTATATAATACGCACATGAATCCGAAAAGCCGAAAAGTGCTTGCCTTAGGTTCGAACTCGAGACCTATGACTTGGAACTCCTACGCTCACACCACTAGGCTATCACTGTTTTTTTTCAAGATGAAACTAATCAATAAAAAAATGTAGCAACTCACCTTCTGCAACCAAAACAAGAACATGTCACTGCCTCTCATAAGCAGCGCTTTAGTGATCCACCCGTACAACCGTATCAACTTCGGACAAAGCTTATCATCCTCCCTATTACTGGCCGACAGCTGAGTCTTCAACAGTTCATAAAGTAGCTCAAACTTCTGACCATATTCCGCCTTGTTCAACAAATGCGCTATCAACACACAGCCTTTAGACCTCACCACCTCGCAATTACTGCCCAAAGCCATCTTCAAAGCAACCGTCATGATTTCCTCGAACTTGTGATTATACACACTTGGGTGCAATGCAGTATACAAACATTCTATCACCGAAAAGTAAATTTCGTCTTGAGCACATTTCTCTAATGCGTGAGGCGTGTGCTTCGATAAAAGGTTCTGCTGCTTCTCAGGAGGTAAACTCCCTACCGTATTCGCTATTAGAGTAAATCCGTGAGCCAAGCCATTTGGGCTACTCGCAGATATCTCTCTGTACAACCAAGCTAACACAGGTTCTATAAGACCGTGGTCACTTTCTATTTGTGTCAGTTTTTCGGTACTAAACACACTAGTCATGGATATCGCCGCACTCAGCGCCTCCACCACTTGCAAAGCTTCTAGATCGTTTTCCGATATTATTTTCAACATCTCTTCTATTATAACTTTGGTGAAGTCGTCTATGCTTGCCAAGTTAGTGAGCAAGTTCAAACGTTTCTGAATGGATATTTTGTCTTGCGTCATGTTATCTAAGCTACATTTTTCTTTGACAACTATATTCATGATCAGTTCTGGGAATTTCCTCGCGATCATGTGTATAGTTTCCACACTGGTACTAAGCAGATCAGGATCTAGTGCGTGTTGGACATTGTAAATGAGGACCTCAACGAAAGGCAGCACAAGTTCCTCGCACAAACAATCCTGTACTCTAATTAGAGTTTTGAAGCCAGCCATCTGGAACTCCTTGGACGATCGGCTGACAGCTTCTAGGCATACTTGGGGCACGTTACTTACCTGAGCCCTTACTTCATTAATCAAATCTCGATTTTTGGCGCATTCATATAAATCTCCTATGAAGTCTAAACTAGCTATTTGCAATTTCGGCGCTGATTTCAATTCGTAATACGCTACAGTGGCGGGAATCATGGCTTTTGTGATGGTCGCACAAGACTGGTCAGAAGCGTTTGAGGTAGTCAGGAGTACTCTCGTGGCTTTGACGAACTGTGCAACTGTGGTTGCTTCGGCTATAGCAGTTTGGCCAGAAATTAGTATTCCTTTTACAAAGTTCTCGAATGCTTGATCTGTGTTGGCAGTAGTCGCCATTTTTCCAACCAAGGCAGCTAATGCCTCGTGAGCTGCTAATTTAAGTTCGTCATCAGTTTTATTGGACATTTCCCTGTTGAGTGAGGACCACAGAGCTCTCAGGAAAGGGCTATAAGTCTGTGCTTTGAATGTTTTGCAGCTTTCAATCTGAAAATGATACATGTATAGAGATATAGTAAGATTACTAGCAAGGGTGGTATAGTTTGACCGAGACCGCTATAGCGCGCCTTAGGAATGCGCGGCGAGGAATATGTTGATGAATGAGCGGTGGGACGCCGTGAGCGTTGACGGATGAGGCCAGCACACCTCCCCGGCTCACCGCGCACATACCTAAGGTATAGCAGTATCGGTCAAACTATAGTATGATCTAACTACAAATAAAATTATGGCAATTTGAAAATGGGTGAACACCCATTTTTAATTGCCATAATTTTATTTGTACACAATTTTATTTGTTAACAATTACTTCAATGCATTAAATTAGCTTATCTATACTAATATAATAAAGCTGAAAACTTTGTTTCCTATTACTAAACCGCCGCTGTCCGCCCGTGAGTCCGTCCGTCTGTCTGTCAGCGAATTTTCACAGATTGAGTTTTTATATTGCCGCTATAACAGCGAATAAAAATAAAATAAAGCTAAAAATTAAAGGGGGTTCCCATACAAGAAACGTGTTTTACAGTTGTAGGAGAAAATGCGAAATTTACGGGAGCGAAGTCGCGGGGGCAGTGCTAGTAACAGCTAAAACCATGTGATATTTTCTAGTAACTTAAACGGTAGTAAAGAACTAACATTTTTTAAGGTAAAATATCAAAATATTTTACACAAAAAGAAAAAAAAGTAAAATTGTATAAAAAGAGCTTACCATCAATTTCAACGAATCAATTTTCGCCAATCTCAAATTCGAATCCAGTTTCTCTATTAAAAGAACTATACATGAATCTCCAAACTCTGAAATGGCACAGAGGCAAGGGCATAAGGTATTCGCTAGATCTTCTCTTGTCACAGCTGCGGGATCATCTTTTGATGGGTAGAAGTCAATGGGGAAGTAACAGGAAATGACATCGAACATTTCGTCAACTAAATGCCCAAGTGGTACTGTCTTTAAAAAGTTACTTAAGAAACCAAAGAGGAATAGAAGGTTCCGTGGGTCTCGTTCACCGTCCATTGCTGATATTATTCCATATACGAAATCTGACCCAAGACTTTTCATGACTGAAACAATTGAAAGTATGTTTTAGTATTTCTTCAGATAAAAGAGTAATAATCATAACATAATGATATGGCTATCCTTGAGAAGCTCGTGGAATGAAATGATTTTGTTTTCTGTAAATAGGTTTGTACAAACAGTTTTATACGTCAATCATATTTTAAAAACTAGATGAGGTCGGCGTTTCTTCTGCCGGGGTCGCAGGAAAGTCCGAAAGGGGCAAGGGGGGGGCCCCTGGCAAGTACAGGCAACTGAAGGAACACGGGTGGGTTTTAGTCAGTAAGAGTCTGACACGCCCTCACGCTCCGCCCAGAGCGGGAGAAATTATTTGATAATTTCCAAAAAAAAAAGAAAGGTATCCTATTAACCAGTTACTGGGTTGCGGAGGTCAGATAGGCAGTAGCTCCATAAAAAATCTTGGTATTCAACTGCATCCGCATTCAGATTTAAGATAAAATCTACAATAATATTATAAAGCGAGAGAATGAATTTTGTGAGTTTGTGTAAATGTGGGGGGTAATCTCCGGAACCACGGCCGGCCATTATTACAAACGGCCACTATTTGAAAATTTCTTTCATCATTTGAAAGGTACAATATTCCAGATGGACATAGGTTATATATTATGTAAATAATTACTTAATAATAACAATGAAATCGCACACGGCAATAGAATCTACATTCTACATACAACAAAATCTACCTAATATTAGCGCTACGCTTTATTTAATTAGGACTATTAAAAAAAGTATATTATTCTTTGTGATTATATTGCCGTGCGATGGCCAAGTCATTCTATTTATTAAATAAATAAATAAAGATGACAAATAGATAGGTACTGAATAAACTAACAGACTTGGTTTTACATTAGATCTCATATCTTTTTGCGGTAGAAGAACTGCGTTGCGAGACTTGCAGTTTTTTACATGTAATGTTTTTGATGGCATGTAATTTGAATCCATGCGAAGTCATGGCGGATCGCTAGTTATATAGGTACTAAAAACCGAATGTATAAAAAATTGGTTGCCTGTAAAGTCGGTATACGGGCGAAAGTTTTACGTGACAACGACTTTGCGTGCCTTTCACTTTTTATGTCTGTCTCTCTCGCTCTTAGGCGGGCTAACCATGCCCGAGTGGAAGGGACGCGTGCCTCTCACTCGCTCTCATTGTGAGCGCATAACGTGAGCGGAGCGTAACGCAGTTTCTTGAAGTGTCACCCGGCAAACCAATTTATAAGACGTTGTCACGTCAAAAAAGTAAACATGCGTAAGTCAAGATATTATCTTTTTGCTTGCTCACGTACTATGTGATTTCATAAACACACCGAGATAAACTGCTGAAAGATAAGAGAGACCGTTCATAAACAAATCCGACTTAGATTTTATATAACCAATATTTTAGCATTTGAAAATCACATTGAAATTCACGGAAATTGTTCTACCGGTCTCACGTCGCACCTATCTGCGGGGAGCCTGCTAAGAGGCTGCTTGCTAATTTGCATTCATATTCTGAAACAGTCGCGCATTCAGTCAAAATGGAACATTAGTATCTCATTTATTGGATCATTTGATTGTAACATTGTCACGGGTTTTTTTTCGAAAATCACTCCTTTCTTAGGGTTCCGTAGTAAATAACGAACCCTTATTAGAAAAAGAAAGAAAATAGGTTTATATGCGGTAAAAATGACGCAAAAAAAAAGAACACAAAATAAAAAAAGAAACAATTTTAGGGAAAATATGCGTCACATCCACGCAAAAAAGTTAAAACTTATAGTTTTGCCATATCCGTCTTTCTGTCTGTCTGTCTGTCCGCGGCTTAGCTCAGAGACTGTTAGTATTAGAAAGCTGTAATTTGGCATGGGTATACATATTAATCACGCCGACAAAGTGGTAAAATAAAATCTAGAAAACATTTTTTTTTTATGATACCTCCCCTCCACGTAAAGTAGGGATGTTATTTTTCTAGTCTATCCCATGGTGAGGGGTATCGTTAGAAAGGTCGTTCAAAAATATTGTGGGTGTGTCAAAATTATGTTATAATTCAGGAATCCGTTTGCGAAATATTAAGCTTTAAAGTGCTAATTTTTGTTAGGGTTGTCCCCCTGCCAGCTAAATGGTTGTACATGAATTTGGGAAAAAAATCACAGCAGTAGTATATATATAACGAAATTAAAAGAAAAACTATCACAGCTAAGTAGGCTTTACAGGTTAAAGAGTAATAATACTAATAATCAACCAATGTAAATTTTCAGTTTGAAAAACATATTCTCCCATACATTTCGTATGGGTGAACATGTTTTTCAACTACAATGTTAAGTTTGTTCTTGGGATAAATTCATCCCAACTACGGAGCCCTTCATTGTGCGTGGTCCAACACGCACTTGGCCGGTTTTTTTTAAAGATTATTGAAATAAAATCAAGATAAAAAAAGCTTTTATGTCCAAAAATAAGTATTAAAAATAAGAAAAGATAGTCCGTAATTTTTTTTGAGGTTAATCCCAAAATAGGTCTTTTTATTTTAGAAATATCTTAGAAATATTTCAATAAAATAATACAGTCAATACCGTTTATTATGAGTTAGAAGGGACATTGTTATAAACAAAAGGCATTATAACTAAACAGAAATGTTTGGACCTCAAAATTTCATTGTAAGAATTGGTACGTTGTTTTAGTGATGTCATTATAAAAGTTTTGACTGTATACTATGTAAAAGCAAATAAAACTGCATCAAATACTTACATTCTAAATCCTTGTTACACAGTTTCTGCATTATTACGTAAATGTTATATCTGTCTTGTCTCATCTGTGACTGACATGCCACTTCACGAAACAGTACAGTCAGAAAATCAGTACAGTTTTGTATTTTATATTCCACCATATCAATCAAGACTGAGTACCCTTCAATGACCGGTGGTACAACGCGGTGATGGTCTTTCAACCTGTCTATATAGAATTTAGATATGAATTTCACTTGCATGTCGTTCAGGTAAGCTCTTGGGAGTTCTTCCAAAATTTTTGTATAGAAACGCATTCCTTTCTCTCTGTTTTCAGGTTCGGTGCTGGTAAGTACTCCTGCCATGTTTTCTACAAGATCTGATATGTCAAGATGTCCTGATACAATATCTGAAATTAAAATAAAGTATGTAACTTTAAAGTAAATATTGATATAGCTATTAAATTAATGAAATTACAATGTCCTTGATTGTCACAATCTTTGTTTGGATATTATTTTGGATCAACATTACAAAAATTATACTTATGCATCAGAACTGTTCAATCATGTTGGAAATGATAATATTGAGCACTCAGACCATATAAGAAACCAAAACAGAGCGCTGCGAACACTACAGTGAAACATGCCAAATCTACACCTTCGCTCTGCGCATACATGCTCACACGCACACATTTACAATAATACTACAATCAAACTACACCACACAAAGTGCACACATATTTACGAAACCGGCTTCACGTCACTGTTAACAGCGATATGTCTTGGTTTTTTATTTGGTCTGAGATTGAGCAGAGCAGGGCCAATAACAAACACATCCTCTGGTACTTAGTTGTTGGCGCAAAATCACGAACTTACCGGTGATAATACTGTGTGTCTCAGTAAATATATCGCTATGAAGCATTATATGCTCCGCCAACTCAGGCCTATACCACACAGAGGTCATCTTGATGAATAAATGTTTCTACAATTTTATTGTACTATAACAATTTATTTATGATTCAAAATAAACCATATTATTATTATAATGTCCGTCGATTGGAGTGCTGAATTGTATCTTTGAATAATAACTTTAATTTTGGTCTGGTTACACGAATATATTGTGCAAAATTGTATTGTTTTATTATTTTTAGGTTATTTTTTGTTTTTAAATTTTAAATTGATTCAACGTAGACCCAAGTATTTTACTCATGGAGTCTTGAATGTCAAAAATTGAAAGATTGCCAGATTGAAACAAAATCTTTAATAAACGTCCAACGCACTTGACGCAGTCACGGAGTTTTGAAGTTTGAAAAATGTCATTTTCAAATATTTTTTTAATGTTGCCTAGTGCATATTTTTGGTTGTGAATGATTTATCTGACGAGAATATCCGTCAGGCCATAGAGTAAAAATACCCACAAACCAGATTAGCCCTTATTAATGGTAGAAAGAGAGTTTAAAGCCGCGCGAAACGAGATACCCTATGAGGGTATCCAGGGCTCCAACGTTTTGTTTTTTTAAACCACGTTTGGGTATCGGGGGTTTGATCGGTTAAAAATAGTTTATTATTGAAATCTTCCCTTCACTTCCAAGGAATTAAACATTACCTACACTAGGTGATGTGCAAACATTTTTGGGCTCGCGCTCGCTTTTGCATTCTGTATTCTTCTGACTCTCAAACTTTTCAGCACAAGTCAACAAAGCAACTCCTAGCGAGACGAGGTGCAAAAAACGAGCTCGGCTCGCTCTCGCATCCTACATTCTTGCTTTTCTCAAATAGCCTATTGACGAGGTTTATATATACCTAAAATTTAATTTCAACTCTTTATTAGTGGCTTTTGTGGACGTGATAATTATTCAGATTTGATACAGCTGTAACTGTAATAGCAATCACGTCATTTCGTTTAAAATACGTTTTTATTTTTATTAATTTATTTATCTGATTCTTTTCAATTTTGTGAATGTGAGTACCTACGCTGTAGGCCTAGTGGACTGTAGATTTGTTGGCCATCATTATTCTGTTAAGTACCTGGTACTTGTTGAAAGACCTACACTGTCCTCCCATACCTAATAACACTGTTATTTGAAAATATTGTAAAAGCCCATTATTTTTAAAAGAGTAACCGTGGAGTTTCTTGCCGGCTCTTCTCCATAGGAAACAACCAATTGGAACTGTGCACCTAGCTTCTGACGTTTCATAAGTGCCCATGTAGGTTTATATGAAATAAAAATATTTTGAATTGAATTGAAAAAAAAATGCACCTCCCTGAAAAAAACAATCCTGTCGGTTGTGAGGCCCATGGTGTAGGTAGATTATAATTACGCACGTTATACTTGTATTTGCCATATAGTTACTAAAAGTACATAAACTTAGAAGACCAAATGAGACAAAAAAAAATTAGGCCCCGGCCCCGGCCTCATTTGTTTTACCGCCCCGGGCAAAACAAAATGACTTGTCCGCTACTGATTGAAGCCGGTGCTGACTGGACCCCAACTATGTGACCCCCCCTGACTCGAAGGCTGGATCCGCCCTTGATGTCAACTTTTAAGGTTATGTTGTTATTTTGTTTTCTTGTCGGATGACGACGTTTCACGCGCGACTGATGAAAAGTTGTGAAATTCATAGCGCGCTCGAAAAATTCTCAAAATTGTGTTGTCGCCGACTTTAAATTGCATGTACAACAAACGTTAAAGATGTCTCATAAAACATTGATAGACTTCGTGGTGAAATATCACACACCACGTTTGTTGAATAGCGTTGTGTTTTTCCCGAGTAATGGAAACTCATATTTTGGCCGAAGATTAATGGTTCCAGTGCCCGTTTCTTCTTCAACACCGAAAATCCAATCGCCTAGAAACTTCAGTACATCAACTCCAAGAATCAACGAAGTTCAACTTACTCAGAAACCGAAACAAACTGAAGGAAAATTTCAACTGATGTTCACATGCAAGAAATGCAACACAAGAAACGCGAAATTCATTTCAAAATTGGCGTACTACAAAGGCGTTGTTATTGTTATTTGTGATGGCTGTGAGAACAAACATTTAATAGCTGATAACCTGAACTGGTTCACAGATATGGATGGAAAGAAAAATATCGAAGATATCATGGCAGAAAAGGGAGAAACTGTACAGAAAATAATGTCTTCAGACCTGGAATTTATTGCTATGGAAATGGCAAAGAGTGTTGGAAAAGAGAATGAAGAAAAATTGTTGATAAAAGAGTAAGGGCCTTAGGACAGTACTTTAATATTATAGTATAGTTAGGTACTTAGATTCATCCTGGTTATTTATTTTAAATTCATAAAGAATGTCTAGAAGAAATTTCAATGGGGGCTGCACAAATTAACATTTATCTACTGTTCGTCTCTTAATGAACACTGAGAGACACTAAACACCCATGGGTATTATATTTAACAATAAAACTTCTATTGTCTTGTTCAGTGCCCTAAAATGCGTCAACTTATTTTTGGAATAATCCAGTTGAGATGTTTTCCTATATTTTTGTCAAATGTAATACAGTACAATCTCACTTATCGGCACTATTAAAAACCAAAGGGTACCGGATTGTATAGAAAAATTCATAATAACTAAGAAGGAATTTAGATGACAATGGAGCACATTTATGCAGTGTGTGGCTTGGCCTGCCGGATTATTGGACGTATCGGTCTATTGAAGTGCCGGATTAGTGAGATTGTACTGTATTTGTAACTTTAATAGATATTTTTTAAATTGCAGCATATTCCATAATTTTAGTTTTTAATTTAAGCTTAAACCATAAAAAAATGGTACTTGGCAGTAATAGCAAAGTTGATTAAACAGTATTGTGTACAGTTTTGAATTTTTTGTGCAATAGCCATGGTATATGATGCATTATTACGTAATTCGAGTAGCAAAACACAACATTGTGATATAGAATATATAAAATTAATAAAACAATTTAAAAAAAGATTATATGATTTATTCTCAATCCATATTACAAGAGATTACAAATCAAAAAATATGGCCAACTTACAATTACAAAATCAAAACAGATTCATATCCACAGTAAAGCTTCATTCATTTATCATTTAATTTTATCTAGGTACTCATAGATTTCCACATAATTTAGACAAGTCTCTCCCTGTAAAACCATAAGACAAATATAAAAGAGAAATTGAATGAGAACTCTTTCTAGCAATAAACCAGGTAAGGATGTGGTGGAGGAAGTCTAACATTTTTACCAGAAATGAATTGAATGCTGCTCTACTTCTATAATTACAGATAGGTATTTGTAAAGCTGCATCGGGGCTCTGGCCAACCGAGCATGAGCAGAGCATGAATTCTCATAACATAGCAAATTCGTGCTCCGCAGTGCTCGGCTCGTGCTAACTCGCCTAGCGTAGACGCAGCTTTACACTACTACACACTTAATACTTTATTACCATTTCAGCAAAGCTAGAGAAAAATATATTTTTAATTGGCACCAGTTGGTAAACATTTCTGAAAACCTCTATAAAAATAAGGCACAATATAATCACATTATGTAATACATTTTATAATCTCTTATAATTAATATACTAGGTATTATTTGTGCGATAATTCGATAATTACATAATACAAAATGAATGTACAAAGTTATCTTAACATTATAAAAAGAATGTAATAAGGAATGCAGTAATTCTCATTTGGAGTTTTGTCTTACAGAGAATGGATGTGTCCTTCAATAATTTTAAAATATGGAATCCCAAATATAGGTATTTAAACTTTTATTATAACTGTACTTCAATGATCTCATGTATTCACTGGGTGGACAAACTTAATAATTATAATATATTTTGTTTGCGTAGAGTGTAGATACCAGATACTCCTTATACTAAGTGTAGGACAACATCTAGTCCTCTGTCTCAACAGATTTTTGACAATTTTAATGATAATAATAGTACATCTGGCCAAAAATGCCTTCACTATACCCTAATATAAAAGTAATTGAGTAAACAATCACTGACAAAATTTCAGTCTTAAAAATTATATTCGCCCCATGATATAAGTGTTATACTCTTTTTGGACGGCTTACTATAGCATAGTCTGTTCCATTGCACATGTTATGAGAAATATCCTCCAAACCAACTTGATTTTGTAGAGCTTGGACTTGTGCAGCAGTGGGTACTTGAGGCCCTGGGGTGTTGGGCTTTCTTATCATACCATAACCCAAATGGGAGTCATCTGCTAATCTTGCTGTCTGCATTACATTCTCAACCTCATCATAATCATTCCAAGTGTCTTTATTCTTTGGCTCACCAAGAGCCAAAGTCGTAGGACGTGCTTCAATCTTTTTGTAACGAGAAGATTTATTCAATTTGCTTGTTGACCCAAAATATGCCAACCTATCATAATTTTCATCTTCTGGATCAACTACTGGACTTGGCAGCAGAATAATTCTTGAAGATTCTGGACCAGTTATATTTAAATTATCTTGAGATCGAGAAATGAGTTTGATACAGTGTGGATTGTCTCCCAAATTAGGTGTGAACTCGGTGTGCTCAGGTTCATCTATCCCTAATGTTTTCCATGCTTCAGATCTTACTTCCACTTGATCATATGGCACTGTCTGGTTAGGGGGACTATGTTCCCTTTTCACTTGATCAATTGGTTCATAGTTATCAAGTTTCTTAAACCTTGCAAAGTCCGAGGTTTCCTCAGATGAAATTGGAATGTCTTTGCTTTTAGGTAGGTTGATGATTTTACGAGGGGGCTTCTGTGGCTTGGGTTTCAGTGCTGGTTTTGGCATCAACAACGGTGCAGTGTCTCTTTCTGAGCAGGAACTTTGTTGGCTAGAAACTGAAGCAGTCTTAAATGATAGTGAACTCAAGTTCAAATCATCAGGCCTTGCAGCAACTAGGGGACTTCTAGAACCAACAAACAAATTGGCACTTGATTGAATATTAAATTCACTATACTCAGGACTGTTTAGATTGTCGTTCCCAATCATTTGCTTCATTGTTTTCATTTTTAAAGACAAACACTTGAAAATTTCTGATTGATTTGGATGTTCTAAATGGAAGATACCTTCCCCAGTATCACATTTACGACCTGCTTCAAATGTAAATTTGCCCTGTCTGTAACCATAACGTCTTATGAACCTGTAAGGCCAAGTGGCATATACCTTATCATCATTTTGAGCTCTTAATTCTATGGCTGTAGATGTGAGCAAAAGGAGATATCTGATTGGTTCAAAACCACATCTAGTTGAGGCTTCAGAGGGGCACATTTTGACTGAGAATACACCCTCTCCAGATGAGCAGTACAGATCATTGTCTTCGTCACAGCTGAATGGATTTGAGTCTCTATCTTTGAAAGCCACTGATTGTAAGGCAGTCACCCATTCTAAGGTTTCCGCCTCTGACTGTGTGCTCAGTTGTTGAGTGTGTGACTTAGTAAGTATTGTAATAGTGTTTGGACTAGAATGTGTTATTTTTATACAATTTTCGAGGGTAATAATTTTAGGTATAGCACCAGTAGTGACATCATCTTTGTTGTCAAATATTTCAAGACGCTCAATTCCTTGTTTGCTGGCAGTGAACAGGATACAGTGTTTCTGTTGCCAATTTTTCTGTGAATAAGGTAAAGATGATATTATTATTAAATAGGTACTCATAAATAATTATAATAATATTTTTTCTTTTCTTTATTGGCATATTAATGTGTCCAAACAGACTCTAGGTAAAAACACCTATGTTACAGGAGCCAGTGTCTACTTATAGATTTATGGAATATTTATAGAATGATTGACATTTAAATATAGATCTTACATACCTACAATATGTAACAGTTTTCCTGTAAATATGGTTTTGAGTAGGTAGATTAATATGAATGTGGATGGCTATCATAATAAAAGTAAGGAAAGACCAAATAAATAATTGAGTTGTATATATGGCTAGAAAGGGGGTGATTTTTACAAGAAAAGTTAGTACAGTTGTATTAAAGAAGACATACTGCACCAACCGCAAATAAATGGGGATAAGGTCTGAAGAATGTGGATAATGTTTGGTGTCTTATAAAGTATATTGGTTAACAGTTTAATTTAGAGATAAAATATAAGTACAAGTTTCAGTCAGAAAGCAAGTAGTTTCCTACAACTGGACATGAATACATTTGATTCAAATAATAAATTCGCACAATAAACAAGTTAGTGATAATAATATTATGATTAGATACCTACACTATTATTATAAATATTATGCTATAATTTCACATCTAATATTTTCATTCGAATTGACAAACAAAACTATTCTGTGAGTTTTACTACTAACGATATCAACCTAAGGAAAAGTTACCGAAATGGCAATCAACAACACGGCAAGTACCTTTCCATTGAGTCACTACTTGATTACAATAATGCTTTAACCGCGCAGATTACGTGATGGTGCATGAATCACATGCACTAATAATTTCTTACTGTAACTTAAGGTTAACATGTTAGATTTGTACCTTTTTAGGAAATTTACTAAACATATTCCCTCCGGCAGGCGGAAATAATAAACAACCGGATTTGATCTCGTCGTCTTGTTCCATTTTCCGCGTTTGAATTTTCTAAATGTAAAAACGCCTTTTGAATTCGAGTAACACTAAAAAACATAGCACAAACAATACTTCGTTGTTGATTTCACGCTTAAAGTTAATTCATGGGTGCAATAAAATAGTTCGTATGAAATGAAATTGTGAATGCACGATTGCTTCAACTTCAATGACAGAAAAAGAATGGATAGGGTTAGGGATGGGCAAATCGTGCCATGAATAGATTGGAAACCACAGATTAGAACACGTTATAATATTTTAGGCGATTAAGGCGCAGACAACAGGCAAACGGTAAAAGTAGGCTAGACTTAAACAAAAAAATTGCCAAATCTAGATAGTTTGTGGTAGCGGAAAAAATATATGTGAATCTCGAACATATTTCTCAGAACTTGATTGTTACCAAAACACGTTTTGAAAAAAAAACCTCGATACAAATTAACGTTAAACTAACCCCTTACCTTGAACTCTAATCCAAAAATTCTGTATTAAATAGCAACGTACGTTGGTATTATAATACACAACCTCCCTGTCTAACCCGACAGGGAGGGTTTACACATCCCCGGTTATCCCCCGGGGAGTTAGAGTTAGGATAAAATAGGGACTACTATAGGTTCCCAAACTCCCTCCCTCCCGCTTCTAATTTCCCCCTTATCATGGGGGAAACTATTCAGTCGCTTAGCGACAAGCTAGATGCCCTCAAAAATAGGAATGAGACCCTCCTTACCTTCATTCAGAAGATGCTTAAGGAGAGTCCCACTCTTATAGATAAGTTCGGAGATGACCTTCAGTCTCTCAGTCAGCAAGCCCCCAACTCCCCCGATCTCAACCAGTCACTGGAAGCCTTCAGTGACGCACTAGGTCCCTCCCTCCCCGCCCCCTTCAGTCCGATGGACACCACAGAGCCGGCTTCCTCAAAGTCGGCCCTCTCCCCTTATTCGTCCGATAGCGAGACGGTCCAGGCTGTTTCTTCTTCCTCTGGTTCCCAATCCGAGGATGATGGGTTCACACCCGTCACCGGGAAGGGGAACAAGAGGAAGAAGAAGAAGCAAAGTTCCTCCCAGGCGGCTAAGGTAGCCGCCCTGGAGGAGCCCTCTCCCTCTCTCCCTCCCAAAAATTACGTAGACCGGGACGCTCCCCCGGCTTCCCCCTCCCCCGTAGCTCTCCTCTCCCTCCCCCTCACCCCCCGCCCGATTGCGTCTACATCCACCGCGATGGATACCGCCGCGCCCTCCCAAACCCTATCTCAGCCCATTGTCCCCGGTCAAAAGAAAATGGCGCCACCTCCCCCTGTCTTCATACAAGACAAGGAGAAGTGGACAGCCGTTTCCAAATGGTGTGTCGATCAACGGATCGGCTACACAAACGCCCGATCTACCCAACAGGGTATTAAAGTCAGCCTCCCTAATTCTCGCGAATTTAGGGACTTTACTAGACTCCTGAGAGAGAGAGGTGTGTCATTCCACACCTACTCCCTCCCTGAGGAAAAACAGACCCGCGTGGTCATTAAGCGCATCCCCCGCGAAATCCCCACCCCCGAAATTCTGGCCGACCTTAAGTCGCAGAACATACCGGTAGACGAGGTGCACCGGATGCACCGTTCGCGCGGTAGGGAAGCATACGACATGGTACTTGTCGTGTGCTCCCCAACCGAGGGGCATCACCCCATATTCAATGTAAAGGCCATATGCCATCTCACGGGCTTCACCATTGAGAAGCCCTGGAAGAATAGCTCCATAGGACAATGCCATAATTGTCAGTATTACGGTCACTCGCAGAAGCATTGCCATGCGAAACCCAGGTGCGTAAAGTGCCTGGGCAACCATGGCACTGCTGACTGTCCCCGCCCTAAGGACCGCGACCTCTGCCTGAGCCCACCTAGCTGCGTGCTATGCGGGCAAGAAGGCCACACGGCCAATCACCGTGGCTGTCCCAAGGCCCCCAAGATACATTCGCTGAAGCCGGCTAAGCGTCTTGACGCTCGCCAGACTAAGCAAAGGGATTATATGCCCTTCCAACCCTCCCAGATGCCCGAGCGACTGAGTCCCCAGAGACCCAGTCCGTGGAATCAACTCCACCACTATCAGGCTTTTCCAGCCATGCAAGCCGCGAGACCCCCTCTCCCCCATACCCCTCTACTCGCTCATGGATCCGCGCATCCGTGCCCACCCTCCCCCGCCGCCCTCTGCGGCCAAAGTACCCTCCCCGCCTTCTGCGCCCCCCGCGCCCTCTGCGCCCCTCCCGCCCCCCGCGCCCTCTGCGCCCCTCGCGCCCTCCGCGCCCCTCGCGAAACCCGCTCCCGCGCCTGCCCTTAAGGCTGCCTATCCAAAGGCAACGTCCATGTCAGAGGACTTTAATGTCATCTCTGACACATTCGTTCTATTCTGCACCCCCCGCGCCACTCAAATGGCGAACGATATTAGAGTCGCTCGGGCATCCGGTGACATTAAGAGGATCCAGGACGTGTTCCGCACGTACCCAGACCTCACTCAGGCCCTTGCCGATTACGTAACCCCCACATCATGTATAATACGAATCCATGTAGAGTCAAACCCCGATCCCTTAACCTAGGCGTCTTCAACGCAGATGGGTTGAAAGGTCAACGCGATGAGGTAGCGGAGTTCCTCCGCGATCATCGCATTGACCTTTTCCTCACACAGGAAACGTTTCTAAAACCCTCTCAAAGCAACCCGGCAGTCGCGAACTATCGTCTCGTTCGAAACGATAGAACGCGATGCCACAAGGGCGGCACTCTAATTTATTATAAAAAGGATCTGTACTGCATCCCTATGGACCCTCCCCCTCTATCTAAAGTAGAAGTCTCTATTTGCCGACTAGGTATGACAGGCCATCAGCCGATTACCTTAGTCTCAGCCTATATTCCTCCCCGTAGTACCGCAGAGAGTTTTCAACCCATCTCTGACGACTTAGACATTCTTCTTGGCTTGAGTGACTCTGTTATCATAGCAGGCGATCTCAATGCCAAACATCCCTCTTGGAATAGCTCAGTAGCCAACAATAGAGGTCGACACTTGTTCAACCTCTCCTCCTCTCGTAACTTTGACGTCATCGCTCCGATGACTTATACTTTCTATCCCCACGACCCTAATCACTCCCCCGATATCCTTGACTTGGCGCTCCTTAAGAACGTCAATCTCAGACTAGAGTCAATAGAAACGGTTCACGAGCTTAACTCGGATCACCGCCCAGTAGTTATAAGACTGGCCCCCCGCATAGGTCTCTCTGACCCCAATGAACCCCCAGCTACCAAAAGGGTGACGGACTGGAGGAAAGTAAGCGATAAGCTGAAATCCAACACATCCCCCCAATTGGATTCTATCCCCAACACTTTTGATTCTATCGCTGACACGACGGTCGCGATCGACTCACTCACGGAGCACGTTCAAACCGTCCTGAACGATTGTTCAAGGGAGGTTCCGGAAACGAATACTCGTTTCTTGAAACTCCCGGACGATGCACGTGCTCTGCTGACTGAGAAGAACGCGGCCACCCGTGCATACGACAACTTCCCCTGCCCCGCCAACAAGGCTCACATGCGCTACTTACAGCGTGCTGTAAGGACACGCATAGCTGAGCTGCGTGAAGCGGGTTGGGATAAGCTGTTGAGCGATTTGACCCCAAATCACCAGGCCTTCTGGGAACTCCAGAGGAAACTCAGGTCCCGGAAGGAAACCGCTATGCCCCCCCTAGTACGCCCCGATAAATCCATTGCCTTCGATGACGACGACAAGGCCGAGTGCCTTGCCGACAGTCTAGAGGCTCAATGCTCCCCCAGCTCCCTACCAGTAGACCAAGCTCACCTCACTGAGGTAGACGCCGAAGTTGAACGTAGAGCTTCCCTCCCGCCAGTTGATGACCCCGAATGTCCTCTGCCTCCCGTCACTCCAGACGAAGTGCACGACATTATCAAGGGTCTACATACTCGCAAAGCCCCCGGTTCAGATGGCATCACCAATAAGGTGATCCAGCTCTTTCCCGCCCATCTCATAATGCTATTAGCCACCATCTTCAATGGTGCGCTTAGCAACAACATCTTTCCCCAGGCGTGGAAAGAGGCCACTGTTATAGGCATCCCAAAGCCCGGAAAGCCCAAATCCGCACCCTCTAGTTACCGTCCCATTAGTCTGCTCAAGGTACTAGGCAAGATCTATGAGAGGCTTATTTATAAGCGTCTCAGGGATTACGCCGAAACCAAGGGCTTAATTCCAAACGAGCAGTTCGGCTTTCGAGCTCAGCACTCTAGCGTGCATCAGGTCCACCGTATCGTCGAATACATCCATGGTGGTTACTACCGTGGATGGTCGACAGGAGCGGTCTTCTTCGACATAGCGAAAGCGTTCGACAAGGTCTGGCACAACGGGTTGGTATACAAGCTATACAAACTCGGTGTGCCCGATCGTCTCGTAGTCATTCTACGGGACTACTTGTCGAATCGCACCTTTCGCTATCGTATCGAGGGAGCCCTATCCTCCCCCCGTCCTATTCGAGCCGGAGTCCCTCAGGGCTCTGTGCTAGCTCCCCTCTTATTCACGCTTTATACGAGCGATATTCCCAAAACTCCGAAGGTCGAGTTAGGTCTGTTCGCAGACGATACGGCCATATATTATAGGGGCTTCACCCATTCCAATATCCTCCGCAGACTACAAACAGCTGCCAATAAACTTGGCATCTGGTTTAGAAAGTGGAGGATAGAAGTAAATCCCGACAAAAGTCAGGCGGTTTTATTTGTTAAACCGAAATCTAAGCGCCCCCAACCCTCCCAGAAGATCACCATGCTAGGCAAGCCTATCCCTTGGGAGAAGCGAGCCAAGTATCTCGGTGTGATTCTAGACCACCACCTTTCCTTCGCAGAGCACATAAAGTCGGTTCGCTCGCGAGCCGCTTTCGCTCTCAGTAGACTCCACTATGTCCTCAACACACGCAGCAAATTGTCTCTTAAAGGCAAATTGCGCATTTATACTGCGTGCATCCGCCCCATCATGACCTATGCGGGTACAGTCTTTGCACAAGCAAAGCCCCACATTATCCATAGGATGCAGACGATCCAAAACCGATTCCTCCGTAAAGCCACGGGAGCGCCCTGGTACGTTAGGAACGAGATGCTCCATCTCGATTTTAGAATCCCCACCATTCATCAGTTTCTAAAACGCATGTCCAAGCGTTACTTTGACTCCGCCGCCTTGCACCGCAATCCCCTGATTGTTGCTGCGGCCAATTATACCCCCTCGACCCTCAGTCAATTTCGCCGTCCACGGCATATCCTGTCCGATCCCGATGATCCAGTCACACTCCTCCAGGAGTCTAATAGGGCCACCAGTACAGTCAAAAACAAAAACACCCGACACCCGTCGTTCCGACCTCGCCGCAGAGGTCCACCGCGTGCGCGACCACCCCGAGTAATTACTCCCCCCCGACCCTTGTCCGATGAAACGCCAGCCCGCGCCGCAGCTGAGCGTGTAGCTTTAAATTCCCCGTCTAATAATAATGATCTATCCTTGATCCAGCCTGTTCCTGAACTTGCTGTCCTCCCCTCAGCGAATGCCCTAAGCCGAGGTTCGTACCCCACAGGGGGTGCCCTTAGCGAGCATTCGCTTAATTTTAATTTAGAATAGTTTTTATGCCCCTGGCTGGAGGCCCTTAGTGTAGTAGCTATTGGCAGCCACAGGACAGTCCGGTTAAGCAGCCACGACCTTAGTGGTCACCTGCAAGATGCCCTAGTTCAAAAAAAAAAAAAAAAAAAAGGTATTATAATCAATAAGAAGAACGTCTTTTTTGAATACAGAACTTGGTTGTTTTTTATTACTGATTACTCAAGTCATTTTTGAATAAATCGATAATTGCTTCATATTTTGCAATAAATTACAGGCGTTGTGTCATCGCGCTTCTCTTTCTTTTGTATGCAGTCCGACAGTGACCGCGGTTTAGCTGTTGTCAGCGTCTTAAGGTATTCGATTTGGTGTTATTTAGTTAGAGCACAGATGAATAAAAATGGTTCACTCCTCATCGGCGGGCTCAAATAGTTGAATTCAGTGGGTGGAACATATAAGAGTTACGCGATAGAAAGAGAGGCAACTTCTAGATAGCATCTGGTAAGTATATTGAATGCACTGTGCGACCTGAATTGCACTTTATTGTGTGGAGCACCCGACTGATGGCTTCCTTAATTCTTCAATACCTACTATAATAATAAATCTATATAATATATAAAAGGAGAAACTAACTGACTGACTGACTGACATATCAACGTACAGATGAAACTACTGGTACAAGGAACGTGAAATTTTGCACACGGCTTCTTTATAATCTAGGGGAGCACTAAGAAGGGGTTTTTGGAAATTCGGCTTTTAAAGGGGTGAAAAGGGGGAATTTTGTTTGTGTGAAAAGTCTTATTCCTTGAATTAATTAATACACTTGAATCTTGGCACGAATACTAATCTAAGTACTTAAATTATAGTTTGTCATTTTTAGTTTTTCTAAACCTGCATATAATAAAAAAGTAGAATCCGGTGTCTGTCTGTCTGTTTGTTTGTTCGCGCACATCTCCAAAACTACTACTGAACGGATTTTCATGTAGTTTTCACAGACAGACGAAGAGCTTTGTTTCATTAATCGGATGTTGCAAAAAAAGACGGTACTTTGTTCACAACACGTTGTACACAATTTCTGAGAGTAGCCTAACAAAAAGTACTAGGCTTGCATGAATTCAAGATAGTATTACAATCATTAATATTATCCCAATAAATAGGATTTGGATGAAATTTGGCACACAAATAGTTTATAACCCCTCCGCGGTACGGCCATTTTCCCCCGTTGCGCAACTTCTGGGTGGTCCCGTAACCCGATATCCTACGCGACCACTTGAGACTAAAATGACAATGTCTCTATAGTTTTGTTTGGGAGCTGTATATAAAACTTATGTCGTTGGAATCGTTATGAAATAAGCTAACAGATTAAAATGCATAAGTACAGTTTAGCCTCGTAATATTCTCGCGTTTTCCAACTTACTTAAAAATACACCTGGGTGACGCCGGGCACGAATAGCTAGTTAGTTATAAGTTGTTATGTACCCAGAAAAATATAAAAAATAAACCAAACAAAAAGTACTAGGCTTGCATAAATTCACGTTTATAATAACCTGATTTAAAGTTTAATTGTTGAATCGTTTTGTTATAAACGAAACATTTAAGTTAAGTTAGGTTTAAAATTACACTTTTTTAAAATGTCGTAAAATGGTCAAAGCTTTAATTCAAAGTATAAAGAATTTTTTTTTTTTTTTTTTTTAATAAAATCTGTTAATTTATACTAATATTATGTGTTATAAAATATGAACATAATTCATTAAATTTTATAAAGCCATTTGAGCACGGCAAAGTAATTAATGTGACCTCACATAGCCTATAACAAGCGGACGATCAAGACGCTTCCAACGATACCTCATTTGTCAAATTACGGTGAGCAGTTTAGAAGTTATGAGGTCACACTCACAGATGAACATACATACATACATATACATACCAGTCAAAATCAAAAACCTCCTTTTTGCTTCACCGTAGTCGGTAAAAATAATGATTGATTTACTATTTTCGTACAAAAGGAGTACTTATGGATCGTAGCAGGTGGCGTTCTGTAGTATCTGCCTACTCCCATGGGAAGAAGATGTGAGTGTATTTATGTTACTACAGCACGCGTAGCATGACAACCACAGAGTACTTTATACTATGACAACCATAGAAATGAGTTTTCTACGGGTTTCGTTGTCGGAAGAATAGACAAAATTACAGATTGTGATTTTTTAACTCTCATTTTGTCTATTCTTCCGTCGACAAAACCCATTTCTATTGTAGTCAGTGCTGGTTGACATAAAAGAGTCTGACGTGGCGACATTTGGAACTAAATAATTTACAGACCTATGATGAAAACACTATTTTGTCACAAAAGTCACCCACCAACAGCGTTTTTTTGTTGTTAACAATTTATTTCCCATTCTAATTAACCTGTTGAGAGAGACCCCGTGAAATAGTGGCGCCCAAAACTTTTCCAGATTCTTTTTTGGCAACTGTATTTTCGTAATTTCCACAGAGTACTGTATAATACTGGTAATTTCTGAGCTCAACCTTATTGATGTCCGCTCTCCGCCCGGCAGCTGTCACTGTCACTCAAATCATCCCCGCTTTCCGAATTAGAACATAATCGCTCACAGCGCTGACATCGATAATTGGCGTTCCGATTAAGATGTCACGATTATGACAGCTGAGGGCTGTCATCAATTCGGAACGCTCGTGAACGCACTCACAGTACTCGCTTAACGTCAAAACTTGCATAACATATTTCTTTGTGTTTATTCTTCAAATTTCTTCTTTAGGTGGCAAACGGTAGCCAGAAGCACAATTTCGAAAATGCCACGTTAGTTTAAAGATAGGATGCGAGTCAAAACACAACAGCACAACTGTCATTTTTGACAGCGCCCACGGTGATATTAGTAAAAGGCATGGTCGGCGTTATCGCAAGATGGCGCATGTCATGACGTCATCTATGACGATTGAAGACGAACTGTTATCGCGCCCACGTTAATACGGTACAGGAGTTAGCGCGCTCAAATCGATTACAGCGTAACTCGGAATGCACCCTAAGTCAACCTCTGTCATTTGGCTATCCATGAGAAGTTTAGTTTCTGAAAACAAATTCAAATATTAATCAATTGGGAAGCCGAAATTTGTAAAATAATCTAACGAAATGTCTGGCAATATGAACCCTTTAGCCGGCACGGCACATTTACTCGATGAATTAGACAGTACGTGTAATAAAATTTGGTTTATGTCTTCGTAAAATTCATGTATTTATTTTTATCCAAACAATTCTTGTTTTTCAAAGAGAAACTTATGGTGCTGCTGCGGGATGGAAGGACATTGATCGGATACCTTCGCTGCGTGGATCAATTTGCCAACTTAGTTCTGCACAAGACGATAGAAAGGATTCATGTCGGCCGAGAGTACGGAGACATTCCGAGAGGTATATTTATCGTTAGAGGAGAAAATGTTGTACTTCTTGGTGAAATAGTAAGTTGTAAATTAATAATTGTTATAATCGCTCATGTATCAAATCGTAATTCCTATGATTTTATACAATAATATTTTACACTAGTTGTGTCTACTCTTCAAACCTAAAATATTCCAAATCAAATCACTCCGTTTAATAACATTCTACTACTAGATAATATGTATTAAAATAATTCTTAGTGTTCTAATGAAATAACATTGTGAAACCTTTCTAAACATACATAGACTGACATAGACATAAACAATCTTTTTTTAAATATACATATATATGAATCACTTCGATTAGTGATTCATGTACCCACCATACCCCTCAGTTATGAGCTGAGTGGTATGGTTGGTAATTCGTGGGTTTTTTTTAATCTAAGGGGTTTATTCATAACAATGATTACAGTTAAGATTATGTTTAAACATCAAAAATGTAAGGTTAAACAGTTGCTAATCATTAATTAAGCAACATTTATAAATAAAGGGCTAACTCTTGGACTTAAATGAACTTAATTAATTATATAGTTAGTAGAGGCTGCTATAGAGTGCATGCAACATACTACTAGATCCGAGATTGTATAATTAACATAATATTAAATTGATTATGAGATAAACCTTTTAATCATTTTTTTTTTCATATTTCAGGATAAAGACAAAGAAGATAATTTACCACTGACAGAAGTGTCTGTAGATGACATTCTTGATGCTCAAAGGAGAGAACAAGATGCTAAGATTGAGCAACAAAAGTTACTTTCAAAGGCGTTGAAAGAGAGAGGACTCAATTTATTAGCTGAAATGGGACATGATGATATGTTTTAAATGTCTCCAGCTTCTATCTCTATTCCCTAAGACTGTGATTATGTAATAAACTGTATCTATCATTGTTTTTTGTTTTATTCATGAGTATCTAGCCTATTATAAGCTATTAAACTCTGTGGCTGTATTGGAACCCATCCATTTTAATCTTTAAAGCTTTTACCAATCGATTTATCATCAAACTTGATAATTAATGTAAGTTTCGTGAGTTCCTCCTATCCCAATTGGTCTCTTCGAAGTCCATTCCATTCCAGTTATAATTATGCCCATATTTTTACCAATTTGTTGATTCAATGCATTAAAAAAAACAACAATCCTATGCACTGGAATTCCCTAGATAAACAACTGGAATATCCGAAGACTAGGTACCATCGAGGAAGTTCATATCTATACACCGTAAGGACTATTTCTGCTTGCAGTGCTCGGCCGCTATAGAACCGGGACGGTAATATATGTGCTCATCGTGTTCACGGGATTTTGTTTTCAAACTGCTTAGATATGAAGTTCTTCTATAGTACATAGATACAATTGTATAAAGTGGCAAAGTGGAGCATTAACATTTGACTTAGTACTCGAATAAACATAAAAAAAACGAATAGGCTGTAAGAAAAAAATTCTTTGGCCCGTTGTGGCCTGTCGAAAAACTAAGAAACGTGCGTTCCGAACATGGAATTGAATATGCGAAACTATCAAATAATCTCGTTTTATAAAGTCGGGTTTTTAACTAAAAAATATTAAAACTTAAATAAAATATTACACTGCTGTTGTGAAAATTTTAAACTTTTATTGGTAACGTGATCCTATATTTTACTCTTCTTGACAGTCAAGTTTACTGTAGCATTGGATGCAAGTCAGTTTCCGAACAAATCCATTTTTCCGTTGTGATATATTGACATTTGAAAACAATGTAACTTGTGATTATTTCTTCACTATTTTATTAGAAATCTGAACAGAATGTTTATTTATTGTGCCAAATAATATGGTACAACTGTTCTTTGTTACATTTTGGAGGCAATATGTGTTTAGTTAGAAGTTTATTTTAGTTCTTTCCTATTACTTCTACTTTCATTGTGTTGATTGAAACAAGATATGACTTCGGCGGATATAACATTGATTGAAAGATTACGAAAGGAGAATTTAGAACAGTTTTTTACTTTAGTGCGTATGCATCTATCTTTTGTTGTAGATATTAATTCAGACGAGTGAGTATAAAAGTTCAAAAGTCCGTTATACTTAACCTTTGTATGAAGGGCTGTTTTGTTTACGAAATTATGATTTGTTTTCAGTGTTGATTGTTCAACTGATAAACCAAAGCAGTTCCGTTGGAACTTCCACAAGAAAACAAAGAGTTCCAGTTCGAATTCTAGTCAAAATAATGCTAACATTACAAAGAATAATGTTGAAGTGAACTCTATCACTGAAGATGGAATTCTGAGGGTGAATGAGCTGATAGATTTCCTATCTAAGCCAGACAGTAAGTTATTCAAATTCACTATCATATTAGAAACTAATCAACAGTCCTGACAATCAAGTGTATCTTAGAACAAGACCTGTCTTCAAGCCCTTGCGGTCCCAATTCAGGTTCAAGCGAGATTCACATTTTTGACAAATCAATACTTACTGAATTAACATAACATAACATTAACATTTCTAAAGTATCCTGCTTTAAAAATAAGTAGGGTTGGCTATACTTTCTAGATTCTATTTTTTGAGCAAACTGTATGATTGTTCTCCTTGTGAATGTGCCATATTTTTATCATCAGTTAAAACTACAGAAGACAGAGCAAACTTGTGACTGCTAGCAGTAATCACAGATGTTTCTATTCAGTGTTAAAAAATACATATTTACAGAGAGGGCTCTCTCAAGATTAATCTAAAACAATTTGTTTTTAAAACATTCCTAAACATTTTCAGATGTAACTCAAGAAGGCATATTCCGTCGTACAGGTTCTTTGAGCCGGCAACAAGAGTTAAAGAACCTGCTCCTCTCTGGTTCAAACCTAGGACTTGACGAAGGAAGGTTTTCAGTCCATGATTGTGCTTCAGTCCTCAAGGGTTTCCTGGCGGAGTTACCACAGCCTTTACTGATGGATCAGTATTATCAGACTTATTGTACTTTGGCTGGTAAGTAACAATAACTATATAATTCATAATTGTGTCACTGTATAATTATGAACATTGATAGTTTATAATCTATCTGTATTATTTCCGTTACATTATAAACTTACATAAATACATATTTACAATTTAATGCATTATTTTTCGAAAGTTTATAATCTATCCATGGGAATCCGAAAAATTGTAAACTGGTATCAAACTTGCTTGCGATGTAACGCACCTTGCGCTAATACTAAATAGCCTGCCTAGCTGCAAGCAACTTGGAAGTAGCCCGCGCCAGCCGCCGCCGCCGCGCTCCGCTCGCTCGGCTCCCGCGCAGTCGCCCGGTCCCAGTTCTAACCTAACCCATTTCACCTTTTTTACAATTTTTCGACAGTTTATAATCTAATGTAAATAATACCTATAGATTATAAAAATATAAACTAATGGTTCTCACAATCTTATGGTGACACATACATATGTAGACTAAAACATAATTATTTTATTGGCGCCATACAGTTTCCTTAAAGATTCCTACTCTTGTTTAACACTGTCTTATTTGACAGAAAAAAAACTACCTCAAGTTCCCTATTTACTTTCTTATTTTCCAGGAAATTAAGTAATTTTTATTTAATTTTGTAGGAAAATAAGTGAAATATTAGTTACTTTTTACTAATCTGTGTGGTCAGGTTGTAATAATATTCCCAGTCTATCCAATTATTGATTATCCTCATATTAATTTGGTTTGTGTTATTTTAATTATATTTTTTATATAAGTACCAACAGTAATTTGAAATTCTCTATGTGATAACTATTACATTGTTTGCTCAAAATCTTATTCTAAAACTTTCAGTGCAATACCCACCAAATGTAGATTCATCAGAAGTAAAGCTTCTCACTGCGTTACAACTGCTCCTACTGCTTCTAACACCATCACACAGGAGTTTTCTTCAGAGGCTATTACTGTTGTTGAGACTGACGGCTGACAATGAGGCTTCAAATAGAATGTCTCCAGATACACTGGCTACAATGTTCACGCCTCATCTGCTTTGTCCGAGAAAGGTTAGTTTCATAAAGTACAAAAACAAGAGCTTCAATACTGAAAAGACTAAGAAACCATAAGTCACTACTGTTTTAATTGTGAAGGGGTCAAAAGTAACAGATTGTTAGTAACAATCTACGAACAGAACAGCCATGAAAAATACATCAACTGACTCATTACAGTGATAGTTACCGCTGGTTTCTGAATGGCTATTAATTTTTTTTTTTTTTGTAAAATCTCTTGTAATCTTAGTAAACATTTGCTGTAACTGTGCCACTGGTTTCTGAAAGGCTATTAGAAATGTAATTTGTCATAACATTCTGCGGTTACTTCGAACAACTTATTACAACATTTAGATGTTGATCTTGTGATTTGAGAGTAGATGTACAGTGCAGCCCTTCATAGAATAACAACCAGATATCTTATATTATGTTTCTTAGATCTAGCTTTCCAAAGTACCTGGAGCTGGTTACTGACTATTATTTTTGCATGACGGCTGATAAAAAAGTTTTTTTATGAAAGAAAAGAAAGAAAGAAGACAGAAAAAAAAAGGTTTATGTGTTGTAAACATGACGCAAAGAAAGAAAACAAAAACGAAGTTGGCGGATAATATGCGTCACATCCATGCAAAACGGTGTTAAGTTTTATATAAGTAATGTGGTTTTAATAAAAATTCCATCTTATGCATTCCAGTTGTCACCAGAAACATTCCACGCGGACGCCATCGCCTTATCCCCGGTCATCAGCTTCATGATTCGCCAGTCATCGCGCCTGTTCGACGCGCCGACACAACTCGCCACCGACGCGACCGCCTACTTCACTGTGAGAGAGAAACGCAAAGCTATGTCGCCGCTAGTCGATCTGGATGAGAGTATTACTGATAAGTTAGTGCTATTTCTCTATTATACAATGCCGCCCATGGGCATGTGACTGCCCGTATTTTTCTGAATATACATGATAATTAACGAAAAGTAACTTTAAAACGGGGGACAGAATTCAAATCGAGCCATCGGAGAACATCGGAGATATGACACAAAATGTAAAGCAAGGTACTCAAAAAATTAAAATTGAATAACATGAAAAATATTAAAGACTTACTTAGTAAAAAAAAAAAAAAATATATATATACTTACTTAAAAATATTAAGTTAATTTTCGATAATTTTTCATGAATCTTTTAACCAGGCACAAATCCAGATTCAGAGCTGCTTGCAGCAGTGCTACCGCGTCTGGTCCCCATACATTTTCTATAGGTTTATATGAGATTTACATTTCGAGCACGGCAGTGCAGCGTTGTTCGCATATCTTTAATTCTGATGAATAAACCCGACAAGACTTGACTTAGGAAACGAACTTTCTTTATTCAATTTAAATAGATGGACAAATTTTAACACAGCATTCAGTACGTCTAACCAAAGATATCCAAGCAAAAAGAAACACAGATTAAAGAGATTTTATTTTGTCCTAAAATAATAAATGGCACTGGGTAACCAACAATTTGAGTGTATTTTCGTTAGCTGATTTATTTTTCTTGTAAGTATCTAATGCGTTTTTCTTATAATTTTTTACCATTGTCCGTATTTTGGTGGTCTGAATGATTTCTAAAAGTTTGTCCATCTATTTTAATGGGACCTTATTTATTGGCGACTACTCTGCATGACCAAGAATCATGCAGAGTAATCGCCAATAAATAAAGTTACAAACGTCCCATATATCCCCCTACAAGATGGACCGATCACCTGGCGAAGGTCAGGCCTATATCCATACCAGCAGTGGACGTCTTTCGGCTGAATAATATTAACTTTAGAAAACAATATTGTATTACTATTTTTACCCGACTATGGCGAAACGAAAAGGAGGGTTATGATTTTGACCGGATATGTATGTTCATCCGTTCCCTCATAACTTCAAAACTACTGATCATAATTGAGGTACCGTTGGAAGCGTCTTGATCGTCCGCAGGTTATAGGCTATGTGAAGACGCATTAGATTGAATATGGCGCCCTCTAGAGGACAAAGTCATGAACTAAAAATAAAGATGTCATGTTGGGTATCAATGGAAAGTGCTTAATTAGCACATTTCAAAAGTATGTATATTATAAGGTTTTTTGTGTATCTGAGTTTAAATGCACCCACAATACAGGAGAAATTCCTAGTGTGGGGCAAAGTTTAAAAAAAACCCCAAAAAAATTTAAACACCCCAACTACGACAAAAGTCAACTAAAAAGGTATAAACAAAAATAAATAACAGATCTCAGACAGACAAATAAAAAATCGGGAGTTACACGTGATCTGTTTGATTTATGCCCTAACACGTGTTTATACCTTTTTAGTTGTTGTCATAGTTGTCAAATAAAATGTTATAACAATCCACAGAACAGCAGCAAACACAGTATACACATTCGTGGACCGTCACCGAACGCGAGCAGAGAATGAGTCCAACCCCACCGACACAGCGCTCGCTCAACTGTACGCGCACATACAAGCACTGCCTGACTCGCAGCACAAGAGACGCCTCATCAAACATTTTAACAGGCAGAATGGTTATGGTAAGGAGTTTACTAGACTGTAGAAGTTATTTCGTTCATCCAAACCAAAAAAATCTAAATCAAAACAATTACCAGATGTATTATTATTATTTTGCAACGATAAGGCCTGGACTCCACCAAAGCGGAGACCAGACAAGAGGAGAGGAGATGTGTGTGTTTTAAACAACCAATAGAATTTCGATATTCATACATCTCGTCTCCACTCAGCTTTAGCGGATACCACTGAGTGGAGATGTATCATATTTGTATGGCGCGATCGAAGCGGAAATGTGAGCTGTGCCTCGCCGAGACTGAGCTGGGCGAAGGTACAAAGCGGAGATGTGAGCTGTGCCTCGCAAGCTGGCGTCGACGCTCAGTGAAGAGGCGAAGAGATGTGAGCGGCGTGCGGGGAGCGGTCAACATCCAACGCTCGTCGCACTCAGCTCAGTTCCGCTGTAGTCAGCACACATCTCCGCACCAGTCTAGCCAGTACGCATCTCCGCACAGCTTCGGTGGATACACCCTACCTGGAAAACATTTATTCTCGTTTCCGCTTCGGACATCTTCGCGCATCTCCGCTTTGGTGGAGGCCGGGCCTAAATGCCGAAGGTGAATAAATTAATAATTACAAATATTTATTGCAGACCACATTATCGACAAAAATAAAAAAATAATCAAAATTACAATTAAAATTAAAACATTTACGCGGTTATTTGTAGCCACCGTTTGTAGGTCTCGGTAGCATACATCCTATCAAAT
The DNA here is from genome assembly GCA_949128155.2 of Xanthia icteritia. Taxonomy (NCBI): domain Eukaryota; kingdom Metazoa; phylum Arthropoda; class Insecta; order Lepidoptera; family Noctuidae; genus Xanthia; species Xanthia icteritia. Next base: position 4,868,831 of record OX421943.2, read on the forward strand.
TCAAATTCAAAATTCATTTATTCAAACTAGGCTGAAAATCAGCACTTTTCGAACGTCAAAATTACATAAGACAGTCCCCCAAAAACGCCCACCCTTCACTACTTCCTAGTGCTTTAGCTGGGAAGAAGAAGTGGCGCAACAAACTCCCCAGCAGCACAGCTGTCTGAATATTTAGAAAAACATGATTCTATACAATAGTAATAATTTACTTTACGCAACACAAAACATTAAATTAAATCATTTTCTATATGTCACCTAGCACACGCCAATATACCAACAACAAAAAAGTACAACTTAATACCCGAATGAAAGCCTCCAGGCATAAAGGGCATGCCAAATCACAAATGATAAACTAGCGAACCAGCTAACAATCGAAGTAAAATAAATAAACAGTTAATTACTAATAACAACAACAAAAACCATGGTCAGCAAGACGACCAGTCACCACAAGCAGCACCCGTTCACGAGCATAACGCAAAGGTCAGCCATTACCCCCCTCGCCATATTTGAGGGAAGGAGGCAACCCGACCCCCGACGCTACCGCAAGCAGTGACATTTGAGGGAGCATGACGAACTTGCTGCCGGTTGCTCAGACAAGATTAGTATGATCAATTTTCGAGGTCGCTAGCTGACCATATTATAATATATATTACAATACAACTCATAAAAAAAAAAAAAACTGTGTAAATAGTAGATTACGTCAATAATAAATAAAAACAAAATTGAAATAAATTGACTTATACAGTCAAATAAAATAAACTAAACAGTTAAATTAGTATGGAGTAGTATGGAGTTAGTCCCAAGCCTTTTTGTCGTCTAAGTAATCTTTAATTTTATAGAAACCTTTTTGACATAGTTTGTGTTTAATAAATGATTTAAATTTATTGAGGCTCAGTTCTTTAACATGGCTTGGGAGTTTGTTGTAAAAACGTATACTTTGGCACTTAAATGAATTACTAATTTTTTGGAGCCTAGTCCTGGGCACAATAAGTAAATCTTTGTTTCTAGTATTAATGCTATGAATGTCGCTGTGTTTAGAATATAAATTAATATTCTTTTTTACATAAATCAGGTTCTCAAATACATATTGAGATGCGACTGTCATGATATTTATTTCCTTAAATTTATCCCTCAGTGAATGCCTACAACTTAAGTTATAAATTGCTCGAATGGCTCGCTTCTGCAGCACAAATATAGTCTGAATGTCGGCTGCATTTCCCCACAACAAAATGCCGTATGACATTACACTATGGAAATAACTAAAATATACTAATCGAGCTGTTTCTACATCAGTCAAATGACGAATTTTATAGACCGCGTAGGCTGCAGAGCTTAGCCGCTTCGACAATTTGGTTATATGAGGGCCCCACTGAAGCCTCGAATCTAAGGTAATACCTAAGAACACAGTGGTGTCCACAAGATCCAATTCCGCCCCATTTACTAATACATTGGTTTTCACCTGCTGAACGTTAGGTGTCAGAAATCTATCAGCAAGGTCCTTAACTATACTGTTTCTACATGTACCAACTCTGAACATTTTTAAAAAAAAATCTAGTGTAATTCAGCTTTGGCCGTTTTATGTTTAAATAAATAAATGATTAAATAATAATAATCTTGTACTTTACATCTTTCAGGTACGCCTATACAAATTCAAAGAACAGGTAAAGTGGCCGGCTCTAGAAGTTTCGGCGATTCGATCAAGAGGCACATTTTCAACAAGGGATTACTCAACAAAACACCAAAGAAAGGTTCTGGATCTAATATTAATGTTATAGATGAGGTAAGTTCGATGGTAATACGATTTTTAATTAACAATGATCTTGCTGTTTTTAAAATAATCATGTTTTTTTAATTAAGCTCGAAATACACAAAGCAATTTAAAAAAGTTGTTGATATGTATATCATTTTTTTAAAACCATAGAAATGCCATTTATTTAATTTATCATCTTAAATATTATATAGATCTGTTAATATTACAATTTATCAAAGTTTTCAGGTGTATGGCGAGCTTAGAAACTTTCCCTTTAGAATAACAAATAACACTTTTTCAAAACTAAAATGATTTTCTTCCCCATAAATAAGGCGTTATCACATTGCCGTACAGACGCGGTCGTGTTTGCCCTTCGCATACGTTGACCAGCAGTGTACTTAAACGAAAACCAGTGTGATAACTCCTACCACCATTTTATATGACGAGAACATATTTTTCGAACAACGTGTGGTAACATTTTCCTATAACTTCTCGAATGTGTTCTTGTTATCAAAAGCATGAAAATGCATACCCGTAAGTCTTGTAACTAACATTTGTTCGTGCATTGTGTTGTGATGTCTAATCTGTCTTTCTCTCCGTGTGCTATCCTCTCCCTAACTTTCTCGTCATGCTTAACGCTTACAGAAAACCGGAAAAGCAAAACTAAGGTTCACCGACGACAATAAAATCGATGTGTCGCATAAAAACATCGTTCTCAAGAACTTGGCTCACAAAATAGCAAGTTCGGAGTCTTTAGACGATGATTACGATTCGGACGCAAGCAACGAAAGCACTTTATCCGAAGGCGCCTTGAATAAATCCCGAAAATTGAGCCCGAAATTCGTTTCGGAACCGAATTTGAGCGCTCTAGATACGAACGACGAAACGCCGAAGAAAAAACGAGGGAACCGACTCTTTCGTTCGAAGATTGTGACTACGCAAGCATTTAATAAAAAGTATCAGAAACGGAATGGCGTAATTCGGGGTACGCCGACTTGCGTATCGTGTTTCGATGACCAAGATACGTCTGAAAATGAACTTTCGTATCACGAAATCAGTGGTGAGAGGAGACTTATAGGCGATACGCCAAAGAAGGTTGTGCTACAGGATGATATCAAACACTATCTGACAAGTACGCCTGGCATTTCCGATGCAGTTTTGTTCGATGAAGACTGTACTACGCCTTATACGATCAATTTCCGAAGAGCCTCAATGTCACCTATTACAAAGTCGACGCAAAAGTTGTCCAAAGCCATGCAGGTTGGTTGTCTGTGCATGAATTGCATGTTTCATCTAATTTGTTCTTCTCTTGTGTCTTATGTTTACGCTTTTAAATGTGTTAGGAGCCTTTTGTAAATCCTTTGGTTGATCTACATGGTTAAGTTACTAAAATCTATTTTTGTGATAAAAATCAGGCCAGAAATAGTGGCTGTTTCTCTACTAACTATATAAGCCACTAACATGTCGCGAGTTAATTATATCTTTTCGTGTTCATGGAAAGTCGTTTGCTGAGTGAGAAACTCGCGCCATGTAAGTGATCAAGTCTCTGACCAAACATAATTTGACAGATTCAAATGATTAATACCAGAGGTATAGTTTGACCGAGACCGCTGTTCCGCGCCTCAGGTATGTGCGCGGTGAGACGGGGGGTAGTCCAGGCCGCTTATTCGTCAACGCTCAGACGCGTGGCGTCCCGCCCGCTGCTCATTCGTTAACATTGCTCCCGCCTCCCCGCGCTTTCCTTAGGCGCGGAACAGCGTTCCCAGTCAAACTATAGAAGTAGTGTTTTCACGTGAATCACAAAATTTACCTTAAACTAATCAATTAATTCTAATTTACAGGAATCAATAATGACTCCCCGATCCCGAAAACCGTTAATAATAACATCGGAACAACGAGACTTGGCAGATACAACCGTACAAAAAGACGAGACGATCAAATCCGATGGAATGTACCAATCTATGTCACCGAAAAATGATAGTGATTTCGTGTCTTCAGACGACGAGAATGACGTCACTAGGTCTACATTCTCGTGCGAAAGGTAACATACTGTACATAGTTGTTACTAACAAACGAAGAAATTATTACTAACAAGATTTTTTATGAACGAATTATAATAGAAAATATTCAAAAGACGTGACGCGAGTTTAAGGCCGAAAATTATAAGCATCATTGTTTGTAAATATGGTTCCAAAATGGCGACCTTGATCTTCGAAACAGAACCAAGCTTCAGTATTAAACTAATTTAAAAAAAATCCCGTGATTAAAAATTCCTTGAGTAATTTCAAACCGAGTAAAGAAGATTTAAATCAAGGTAAATTGGCGAAACATGACATCAGCATTATTTTATTTGTCTATGATTTGTTCGCTGTTGTCTATAGCTCTACTTGTCCATTTCAGATCAAGTCATTCAGCAAGCACATCTCTACCGAGAACAAAGCCATTCGATGCTCGATCGATTAATTCAATCGGCGATGTCAGTCCTCTAAGGCCAGAAAACACTCGATTTGTAATAAGCCATGAAAGACCGAACTTAGTCGACGATTTAAACACGACACTATGCGGGAGCGACGATGGCCTACCAAAGTTTACGATAACACACGACACGAATGAACAAAGAACCAAATCATTATCAGAACCGTTCAGAGAATATCTCTTAAGTAGATCAGTACTTACAGCAACACCAATCGATTTGTCTTTACTAAATAAATCGAATGACACCGATGATAAAATAAGCGATTCACTACTCTATTGCTTAGATGGAAACGTCCCTTCGGATTTGACTTTATCGATCGGTAATTTGGCAGTCGATAAAGAATCGAGTTTGCGGTCGCCGTTAACGAATATTAGTGGGAATATCGATAAAAGTCCGAATAGAAAGCGTTTGGCGAATGCCATTGCTTGTTTAGATGAATCGAGTTCTGGAACTAAAAAGACGATGGTTGAAAAGGAACATTTTAAAGAAAAGGTTTTTGAAATACGTGAGACTGAACTTTAGTGGTTGTTAAACTTATGTTGATTAATCAGGTCTCTTCAAATAGTTAGTACAAAAAAGTAAACAAAAAGTAATTGCGCGTGCAGCACCGTACACGTGATAGAAGTGAAACTTCTTAAAAAGTAAAGAATAAGATTTAGTGTGAGAGACAGAGAGAGTTATATCTTTCTTCTCTCTCATGTAACGAAATGTGCGTTAACGTGACGCGTCCTTGGAATTTCACTCAAATTCTCGTTCAATTATCGGACCGCCGCCTAAGAAGATTCACTTCAAAAACATTTTGTTATAGATAATGCCAATCAAGAGCGCGCGTCTGGTGACTCGCGTGCCCCGTGTCCTATTTAAAACCGATCGTCGAGCGAACACACGATCGTTCGAACTTTTGTTCGGTGAACCTGAACTCGTGGTCGCGCCGACAGAGGGCGTTTTCCGGTTTTCCAAAAAAAAATGTGACATGCACGCGACCGATAGCTTATTTGCGCGACGACCGCTTTTAAATAGGATGCGGCCTTATGTTTTTGTAATAAGGTATAAATTGGAATGAGTGACGTGCGTTCGTGAAATGCAACGTAGTTGGTTTAGATCCACTACCACAGATTAATACAGATGGGGCGCTCCGCAGTTTAGGTATCAAGCTAGAAGTACGCGGCGGGCTCGTCTCAATGTGCCAATTCAGTAGGGCTGCCGTGCGCCGCCGGGTCGCACGTCAACTCAATACTCACGCGCCGCGTCGAGTCGTCCGTTCGTCGCAAGATATTAAAACTAAAAATACTCAAATGAAGGCAACAGTATATTGCATTTTTTTATATAGGGCCGCTCGTATCTGACCTTTGAGGTCATGACTACTTAACCGGGCTTTCCTGTGGCTGCCTTAAGCTACTACACTCACAGTATATTACATCGCATTTGGCTGCTTAAATAATAATTAGGATCTGAACCTCACGTTTTTCTCACTTCCAAAAAACACCGAAAGCTAAAGAAATGCACGTCTACCTACAAGTAATTAGGTAGGTACCTACCTATCAAATGTTTACATTAATTGTTATTCGTTTATAAGTCACCCGTATTTACGTTGTTAGAATATTCATTATCATTATTATTATACTTAGTATAGATAGGTACTTACAAGTTCTGTTACTTAGTAAAATTTTGATTATGTAGACAACGGGGTGTTCGTACATATTTTTTTATTTGCCCAATTACATAGGTACATATGAATAAATAATGGAGACTAAACAAATTAAACCGACCGCAGACGGCAGCAGCAGGCAGTGTGACGCCACGACACTGGTTTCTATTGTATTTTTAAGAAATCGAATCGAATTTCTATAAAATCGCCAGGCGGTCGGTTACGGATTGGTACCTTTAAAAATATAATAGACCAAGAGATGATATTTAATTATCTAATTATTCTTTAAAAGATGACAACCCTAACGTGGTCAGAAGGTATAACGCGAGTATACGCGATAGAAAGAGGCAACTTGTTGGTGAATATAATTGAAGGTAATTAGCGTTGTGCGACCTGAATTGCACTTTATTGTGTCGTAACAAGAGTCGCTTTTTATTTAAATGATTTTGCGGAGTGTCCCATCTGTATAATCTGTGCCACTACCAACGATGCTATTTTTATTTTTAGAACCGCAAAGTCTAAGATAGATTAAACTTTTTATACAGTGCCTTAGTTTGGAAAGGTCCCAATTTCTGGGTCCACCAGAATGTCCATAAGAATTGGACGTTGTTGCATAATGTATGAGATTATTCCTATTTAGATATTATTATTGAGATCTCCGAATTATGAAACTATTGTATAGTATTTTCGAACTTTTAATATGTTTACTTAAACCTTATTCCGTTGACATAAATTCGATTTTGGCTTAAAACCCAAGGAAGAATGTTGATTAAAAATATTTATTTTACTTTTCTCAGGGACATTTGAATTGATTATTTTATTGTTTTAATGTAACTGTTTTAGTTATGAGTACGTTTATAAATATAGAATATTTGAGTACATTATAAGCACATATTTTTATTTACCCTATGACGTCTTAAGGAGCTGAGGCAAGGATTTTCACTGGTAAACATATATTTCAAACGTTCGCTCTCGTTAAAAAAAGGTGAAAAAAAAAATCCGCAATAGACAGGTGTCTGCCGACAGAAGTGAAAACTTAAAACTGGTATTAGCGCCATCTATATTCTATAAGCCTAGCACTATGCGAATCCATAAGTTTACCCCCTACCAAAAATCGCTCAACACGCCTAAGTTTATTTTCGACTTTATTTTAAGAGACTTGATATTTGTTTGGCAGGGGAAACGGCTCCAAACAATATGGGGGGGGGGGAGGGATAATAAATGCTACCAATCAACAGTTTCATTAACCAAACAAAAAAACAACCTCTTAAAATATTGAAAAACGTTTATTACTTACCAAAATACCCGCGAATTTCGCGGATTTCTTTGTCTAAATATATTTTATTTTTAATTCATTTTCTTTAGGTCATGCTCATGAGCTATCCGATTCTCAAAAAAATATGTGGCATAGGTCTTGGGGAGGCGTGTAAATTGATTCGCTGTTACAATACTTACAATGTATAATAGATGTGAATAGTGAACAGTGTTTCAGGTAAAATATATGATGAGTAAGCCTATAATCATTAAGAAGGTCATGCAGCAGTAGAAGTGACAACATATCCGGTAACAGAAGTTTGAAAATCTTTCGCTGATAGGTCTCTTCTGGCTGTAACAATAAAAATGAATCCTTGTAGATGTAATAAAATAGCTCGTGGCTAAGTAATAACAGAAGCACGGGTCGAACGATCAGGTTAAACTACGCTTGCCGCGGTCAGTCTGTGGATGGGTGACTATCTTAAGAGGGATCAGGGCCTGCGAGGAACTTGAAAAATAGGTATTTGAAGAAACTATTGTCGTCGTGTTACCTCAAGTCTGCCCCCCGTAGAGAGCGAAGGACAGCTGCAACTCAGACCGATTATATCACAAAAAAAAATGAAGAGATCGACGATTCCATCATTTTCTCTTCGAAAACTGAGCCGATTCAATTACTTTTTACATTAAAATTTAAAGAAAGAGTATCTAGGTCTAGGTTCCTATCATTTTCTTTTATGTTAAAAACTTTTCGAATTTGTCTGGTAGTCCTCTATTCGCGGCGGTAAAAATTGATCATTTTTGTAATTTTTGGAGGGTCATATTATTTTCTTTTCAAACAAGTTGCTGAAAAAAAGGAAATAACAGGGACGTGTCTACAGCAGACCTTGATTTTATGAACAAAAAAATGATTGCTCTAGAGGCATTATTCGGGAAGAAAAAAGGGGAATACTAATTTGCATGGAGATTCGCAAGCCCTGTTCCCTCTTAACATACCGAGACCCCTCCGTGCCTCGGAAAGCTCGCTAAGCCGTCAATCCCAGGTCCGACAGTCTCGACATAGATAGCAATCGCTATACGACCGAATTCGGTCGCAAAGTTGTAATGGCGTCCCTAGACGCGCGCGATGTGCTTAACAAACACGGGATTATTTCGTGCTTGCCACACACTGAGTTATATTACTTGTAAAAATGCTAGGAATATCGTATAATTTTACAATGTTTGTAAATATGTGAGCACCATGCATCTATCATATGATTAATTTATCTGTCATTCCTTAATTTTTCATTATTTTTACCTAACGTGGTATAGTAATCTTATTCTAGGTGCATCGTCTTCACATATAATTATATAATTGATGTATACAAGATATTGTGAAAACATTTTAAAAGATATTTGTTTGGCAGGGGAAACGGCTCCAAACAATATGGGGGGGGGGGAGGGATAATAAATGCTACCAATCAACAGTTTCATTAACCAAACAAAAAAACAACCTCTTAAAATATTGAAAAACGTTTATTACTTACCAAAATACCCGCGAATTTCGCGGATTTCTTTGTCTAAATATATTTTATTTTTAATTCATTTTCTTTAGGTCATGCTCATGAGCTATCCGATTCTCAAAAAAATATGTGGCATAGGTCTTGGGGAGGCGTGTAAATTGATTCGCTGTTACAATACTTACAATGTATAATAGATGTGAATAGTGAACAGTGTTTCAGGTAAAATATATGATGAGTAAGCCTATTATCATTAAGAAGGTCATGCAGCAGTAGAAGTGACAACATATCCGGTAACAGAAGTTTGAAAATCTTTCGCTGATAGGTCTCTTCTGGCTGTAACAATAAAAATGAATCCTTGTAGATGTAATAAAATAGCTCGTGGCTAAGTAATAAGATAACAGAAGCACGGATCGAACGATCAGGTTAACTACGCTTGCCGCGGTCAGTCTGTGGATGGGTGACTATCTTAAGAGGGATCAGGGCCTGCGAGGAACTTGAAAAATAGGTATTTGAAGAAACTATTGTCGTCGTGTTACCTCAAGTCTGCCCCCCGTAGAGAGCGAGGGACAGCTGCAACTCAGACCGATTATATCACAAAAAAAATTGACGAGATCGACGATTCCATCATTTTCTCTTCGAAAACTGAGCTGATTCAATTACTTTTTACATTTAAATTTAAAGAAAGAGTATCTAGGTCTAGGTTCCTATCATTTTCTTTTATGTTAAAAACTTTTCGAATTTGTCTGGTACCTAGTCCTCTAATCGCGGCGGTAAAAATTGGGCATTTTTGTAATTTTTGGAGGGTCATATTATTTTCTTTTCCAATAAGTCGCTGAAAAAAAGGAAATAACAGGGACGTGTCTACAGCAGACCTTGATTTTATGAACAAAAAAATGATTGCTCTAGCTAGAGGCATTATTCGGGAAGAAAAAAGGGGAATACTAATTTGCATGGAGATTCGCAAGCCCTGTTCCCTCTTAACATACCGAGACCCCTCCGTGCCTCGGAAAACTCGCTAAGCCGTCAATCCCAGGTCCGACAGTCTCGACATAGATAGCAATCGCTATACGACCGAATTCGGTCGCAAAGTTGTAATGGCGTCCCTAGACGCGCGCGATGTGCTTAACAAACACGGGATTATTTCGTGCTTGCCACACACTGAGTACTCACACACTGAGTTATATTACTTGTAAAAATGCTAGGAATATCGTATAATTTTACAATGTTTGTAAATATGTGAGCACCATGCATCTATCATATGATTAATTTATCTGTCATTCCTTAATTTTTCATTATTTTTACCTAACGTGGTATAGTAATCTTATTCTAGGTGCATCGTCTTCACATATAATTATATAATAAAATTGATGTATACAAGATATTGTGAAAACATTTTAAAAGAGTAACGGTGGAGTTTCTTGCCCATTCTTCTCCATACGAAAACTACCTTTTGGAAGGGGCAACTAGAATCAATTATTATTTAAATGTTGACTTTCAAAAGTGCCTTTTTTGTGCCTAATTGAAATAAATTATTTGACTTTGACTTTGCATCCGGTTATCCGCAATAGTTCGGAAAAGGCTAGGCAGATCGATTTGTAGATGTAATATTATTTTCGTTTCGATGGTACCCTTCTACGTTGTTTTTTTTTAAATAGTAGGTAACTATACTCCATTTGAAATAAGATTAGACATTGAAATAAACCTTTTTTACAGTCCGTTTAACCGATTTTGACTTCTATTGCATTGAAGCAATCGCGCTTTCCAGCGATTGCTTCAATGCTGTAACGCGTTTTAGCGCCTTGCCATGTTTGACCGCGATATTAGAATAATTGAGTATCGAGCAGTATTCCGCAGTTGCCAAGGCCTCATTGAATCGCTGCGACAGGCATCCGAATGTGTGCGGAATGTAGCGTTGAAGTCTGTTAGAGCCCTAACATGGGTCCACATTTGCGACATCTCAACGGACCAGACAACATGACCGTGATATTAATTGATAGCGTATAACGGTTTTTGATTGATTCGCCGAAATTAATTCAATTTTTGGCAGTTGAACAAAGGCTCCGTGGAGTCGGAAATATATAATTTTTAATGTATTTTTTAACAGTCGCATGGACTGTTAAAGTAATACTGTAAATATATAATAATAAACCTAACTGTGCTGTTTTACTTACTCTTCTACGACGCGTGCTCCATGGGATCCTCCAATGTATTTTTTACAGTCTTTCAATGTACAGTTCGGGTCTGTTTTTCTTCGACAGGTTCTCACCGAACATTGCGGCGTTGAGAATCGTGCCGGTCTATCCGTCAACACGTAAGAAGCAACACTAAATCCGGTTTCTGGAACGAAAATCAATACTAAAATTAGCTAACAAAATTGTCAATCGCGTGTCAACTGCTGTGATTGGTGAACTGATTAACAGCCAATCGGTTCACTTGACTTGCTTTTAATTTTGACGAGTCGTTGATTTTCGTTTCCAGAAACCGGGTGTCTGTAAAAAGTATCTAATGCTTTCATTTCTTATGTAGGTATAATTTTGATTTTTGCCGTTTCTTTTTACGTTTTTTATTTAAACTTATCAATGGACAGCGATCCATTCTGAGGCGTCATGAGAAACAATTTAGTTAATGTACTCTGGCTACAGGTATTGTCATGGAGTACCTACCTATAGTGTCTATTGAAATGTCACAAAAGTGGACTTAAAGCCTTGTGCAGATCGGCGTGACGCGACACCGGTCATTGTTCTACCGTGAAGTTTTCTTAGAAATCGTTTTATTGGAGTCGCGTCGCGCTGTCGCGTCGCGCCTGTATGCACGAGGCTTAAAGCTGAGATGGAGAAAGCTAAGGTTAAGATACAGAGACGAAACATAACAGCATGTAAACTTACGCTGCGATTTGTCAAAATTACGCCAAAATTCACTGAGTTTAACAGATACATAGAGAGAACTGTGAGCCCGTAGTTTATAAACAATTTTAATTCTTAAATTTGTCTGCAGCTTTCATATTAGGTACGCTATGGTTATCAAAAGACTTATATCAGAGCATTTTCCGATTACAATTCTCTATTTCAAAATAATAATTATGAAACCCTAAGCACCTATAGAATTGAAGATCAAACTCGTCCCTTAGCATGGCTCCAGTGAAAATTAATCTTCCGGCCGTAAGAAGAGTGATGTCGGCTGAGCGCGGTTTCCTTAGGTCGCTGTCGGGAACTTGCGACATACCTACTAATAAGTTTTATCTATTAACTCTATTTAGCGCTGTTGGATTTTCAACTTTCAGTGCTGAGCCAAACGTTGAAAATCCAATAGCGCGCTTTTATTAAGGCATTAATTTATGTGTCTCCTAGTGTAAGTGAAAGCGGGCAATAAAGTATGACCGGAATTAAAACTAGAAAGACAGTAACGCTGATACAGTTTCGCAAGTCTGAGTAAAAAATTCCACTCGTTGTTCTGGTAGACCTATGTCCAGTGGTCGTCTTTGTCTAATATGATGATGAGGAAATCAAAGGCATCGACAGATTGTCTTCCGAAACTGTTTCACAAAAAATAGGTAGGTAATTGGATTATTTTTGAAGTGCGTCTGCCCCCACTATCTACGAGAATATCTGGTATTATAGCCTTAAGTGGTCATAAATGGCCGTCGTTCATAATGTTTTGACACTATCTTATATATATTATATAAAATTCTCGTGTCACAATGTTCGTTCCCGTACTCCTCCGAAACGGCTTGACCGATTCTCATGAAATTTTGTGAGCATATTGAGTAGGTCTGAGAATCGGCCAACATCTATTTTTCATACACAATTTTTTTTTTTTTTCATTTTTGCAAAACAACGTTTGCCGGGTCAGCTAGTAATATATAAGAATCCAAAGATAATTTAAGCTAAAGCAAAATAAGTACACGTAGGTACTTACTATTTTTTAGCATGTTCACAAAAGACTTTGGTTTTACAACACAAATTTGCTTCCGTGGCCTTTATATTCTCTTTTTTTGCTTTCTTCTTTATATTATCTTTTCGTGCTTTCTTTTTTTTCGTTTTGCTCAGAATGGTTTCTTGCCCAAAAACTTTTTTCGGGCATTCATAATGCAAAACTGAAGATACATTCGGCTTTGCTGCGAGTTGCTGTTCCGCTTGTCGAATCTCTTTCTCTCTTTGCACCAATTGTTCTAAGAACTCTGCTTCTCTTTCCCGCCGGGCTTGCTCTTTGTGCAATTCTTCTAGCTTCTTTCGTTCTAGCCTAGTTATTTCTCTAAGATCACTCAGAGCTTTCCGTCTTTTATACCATCGAAAGATGCTTGATCCTTGGCTTGCAGACTCTGTAAGTGCTCGTTTTGGAGAGTGGCTCCACGTTCTTTTCTTATGAAAAGACTGGGTCGTCGGGGTTTCTTCTTTGATAGCAGGCTTTTTTCGAAGAGGTTGAAGAGCTGTACTGTGGGTTTTGTCTTTGTAAGTCGTGATCTTTATTGGTACAGGTAAGGGTTTGGATCCTTCGACGTAGACCTGGGGTCTGAAAACAAATTGAACAGTAAGTAAACCTTACAGTTTGTGGTGCGAAAATGTTAGCCCTCATACGCATTAGCAGTTAACCGTGGGCGGCTAACCGCGCGGGTAGCCGGTTTTTCATTTTTGTATATGCAACCGTATGGTGTAATGAAAAAGATGTAATCGGATTAGTTTTTATTAAACATCAAGATTTTCGATTCCTGGAGAATACGTACGTAATTTGTAGCTTAGTTGTAATGGGTTGGTATTTGCGAATACTTTTGTCAGTCGTTTCGGAAAATCAGAAAATATGATAACCAGAGATTTTATGCTTAGGATAGGTAGGCACCTACTCACCTGGGTAAATCTGCTGGGGAATCTACCCCAATACCTAAATGCAGGTCGGTTCCTTCTGAATAAGGTGCTACACATTCGACTGGAAAGGAAGCTGTTTTAGAATTTGTTCCTAAAAGAGCAAAGCTGATGGATGAGGAGCTGGCGTGCTTTGCTAGACAGAGGCATATAACAAGGAGAACGGTTACTGCGAAACTGTGACCCCCTTTTTTCGTAATCAACGTGAGTAGTTACTGCAGTATCAACCTACTGCAGTAGATAACCAATTTGTGTGTTGCTGATGAAGTAATGATGATACATATTAGTATCTATATTAATATACGAGGGTGAATCAAAAAGTTCTTAGAATTGCATATATATAAAACCTTTTTGGGAGAAGTTCGATATTCAAATTAAAGAGTGTCAATCACACAATATTTATGTAAACTATAACTTATTTTTGTCAGTTCGTTCGCACGTAATAAATTGTTTTGTGCAACGAGTTGCTAAAAACCCAAAATTATGGATAAAAGTGAGTTACGTGCGGTGATAAAATATCTCAGTTTGAAAAAAATGTCTACGAAGGAAATTTTTCGGACATTCAGCAGACATTAGGAGATGATGCTGTACCCTATTCTACGATTGCGTACTGGACGGCTGAATTTAAAAGAGGTAGATCAAGCTGTAAAGATGACCCGCGTTCTGGGCGGCCTTCAACCTCCGTTACGGAAGAAAATGTCAAAAAGGTTGAGAATCTGGTTTTGGAAGACAGAAGAATAAATATAAAACATATAGCTGAGATCCTAAAGATATCATTTGGTAGCGTTCAGTCCATTTTAATTGATTCACAGGGGTTCAAAAAAGTGTCGGCAAGATGGGTGCCACGAATGTTAACCGACGAAAACAAAAAGTAACGTTTGGCAATTTCTAAGCATAATCTCGAAATGTTCCAGCGTGTTTCGGATAATTTTTGCCGTCGCCTTGTCACCATGGATGAAACGTGGGTCCACCATTTCGATCCTGAAACTAAGAGACAAAGCATGTCTTGGAAACGACCATGCTCTCCATCCATTAAGAAATTTCGAGTTGCTCCTACCGCTGGCAAAGTTATGGCCTCAGTGTTCTGGGATAGTGACGGAATCCTTTTTATTGATTACATGCCAAAAGGCCAGACGATTACTGGACCCTATTATGCAAATTTAACCCCGAAAGTGCATGAAGCGATTAAAGAAAAACGTCGTGGAAAACTATCGTTGGGCGTGTTGTTTCTTCAAGATAACGCTCCTGCTCATCGATCCGAAGTTGCGCTCAACGCAATCCGCTGTGCTGGCTTTAATCTCTTTGACCACCCACCATATTCTCCGAACTTAGCCCCAAGTGATTTTCACTTATTCCCAAAATTAAAAGAGGACAAAATTTAACGATAATTAGGTACGCGGTTATGGCTGCCGTAGAGGAGTTTTTCGAGAGTCAAGAAAAACATTTTTTTTCACAAGGAATAAGGAAGTTAGAAAGGCGTTGTTCTAAATGCATTGCATTGGAGGGAGATTATGAAGAAAAATAAAATATTTTTGTTTAAATCTTTGCATTTTTTAATATCGATTCCAAGAATTTTTTGATTCACCCTCGTACTATACTATATAGTACACTAATATTAATATTATAGAGAGGTAAAACTTGTTAGTTTAATTGGATGTTCGTTTGTAAGTTTGTATGTAGGGGGTCCGAAACTACCAGTCGGATCAGATTTTTTTTTGCATTGGATAGTCCAATTCTTGAAGAAGGTTATAAGCTCGTGGACGAAGTCACGGGCAGAAGCTAGTTATAAATAAATAGCTGGTACAGTCACGAGCTTTAATTTGGGACCCACCTAAGGTTGAATATCGTGTAGCAAACTTTCGCCATTTAGAGCTATTATGTTAACGCTGTCACTGCACAAACAATAAACGTCATAATGTTTACCATCGACAACTTTACGTTTCTAGGGGCTAACGTCAACTGGAGCGAGGGCAAACGATCATTACCGATTTCCGAGTAATAATTACTTTTTGGTCCTGTGGTCCCATAAGAAAAAAGAAACAAATAAAAAATAACAAAATTATATTGTCAATATATGATAGCTAGTCAACTAACCCGCTTATTCTTCAAACCTATATTAGTTAAAAAGTTTTGTCTCTTTCTCAAACATAAATATCAAAGTGACGGACCAAAACAACATATTTAAATAAAATAGGTTTAAAGGCCGTTTATGATTATGGGGGCTTAGAAGAAAAACTTTAGAAAAACAAAGTTTTTTATTCTTTATATTTATTAAGACATTTATGACACAAACCTCAATCTTAACACAATTATATAGAAAGCATGGTTAGCGGTGCACAAAATAAACACTTATCACCGAAGGCTACGACTAAATTAATTTAAATCTCTCCAGTAATTTTTTTATCATAAATATTCAAAACCGCCTGCACAGCCTGGAGCCGGTTACGCATGGATCCAATCAATTTATCACATATGTCAGTACCCCTTAAACTTTCCCAGACTGTGAGGCAGTGATCCATAAGTGCTTCTCTAGTTCTTTCGTTTCTATTTGACCATTTTTGAACCATTAAGCCCCATAAATTTTCTATAGGATTTAAATCGGCACACTTTGCAGGCCACGGAATACGATTTAAATTTGCTCTATTATTGTCGAACCAAGTTCTAACGATTCTTGCCGTATGAATTGTTGCGTTATCTTGAACAAAGTTTATTGGAGCAACATCTTCTTGTGGATAATATAGTTGCAATGTTGGAAGGACACTCTCGTCTAATAAATCGACATAATCTTGAGCAGTGGCCCTGGGTGGTAAATTTATTAGTTCTCCAATGCCGGCTGAACTAATCCAGCCAGACATGTTAACTGTAATGCGACCAGACGCGTTGTTAGCTATGACGTGGTCTTCCGTGTATCGCGTCCTGTCAATTCGCCACAAATGTAGTCTGCCCGTTTGGGAAGATTGAAAAGTCTTTTCATCGATGAAAGCCGTCGTCGTCCAATCAAAATTTAGATACTGACGTGCGAAAATAAGTCGAGCAGCTTTATGGGATCCGTCAACGCAATTTTTTTTGCAGGCCGCCTGTGATGCAGTCCCATAGCTTTAAGATGCCTTCTAACTGTTGAAGGGTGGACTTCAAACGCTTCCGCAAAATGCCTCGTTGGCGTAAATCCATTCATCAGGTATTGCCTTTGCATCAAGCGGCTCTGCTCTTGTGTTATAACTTGCGGGTGATGGTTGTTTCGTCGTAAGTCAATAATATTTTCCTCGTTCCCGTGGCGTCGAACCCAGCGGCGAACTGTGTTTCTTGTCACATTTATTCGTCGCGATATCTCGTGAATGCCTACTCCTTGTTCGTGCAAATCAATAATTTGGAGCCTTATTTGGTCACGATTAGCCGCAAGCATTTTATTAATTGGTAAATTATATTTTGTGAAAATATCACATTAAACTATTTTCTTAAATGACACTGACACGACACATGTTCGTAATTAGAAAATCGTAATGATAGCTTTTTGCAACGAGGTTATCATTTCATAGGTCGATTAGATAAGACATTTTATGTCTTAACTTGACATTCAACATTTCAACCTTAAAGCAAAGTTTCAAAGTTTCGACCTTATTGCATTATGATTGTTCTAACAACATTTAACGGAAATGGGTCCCAAATTAAAACTCGTGACTGTACCTACTCGTTAGAGCGCACTGCTGCAACAGAAGAATTGTACAGACGCCAGCAGTTTAACATATCCGAAACTGTCAAATTTTCCCAATCAACTTTGAACCTTATGCTTTAGTGATAAAGTTGAAAATCTATTAAAGAAATTTGACAGATTGTAGTACGTTGATGTGCTGGCGTCTGTACTATACCTATAACGCAACCGGATTAATGGTAGGTAGGTATAGCAGCGCATAAAATACGAACAAACAAACATTAATCTTTATAATATATTCTAATATACACGGTGACATTTGAATCAAACACAGTTAAAAACGTCGGGATTATCGTTACTCCCTACAACACAGACACTGCAGCGCTCGCGTCTCAAAGGAGTTGCGACGCGGAGCGCGCACGGGACACAGCATTGCCTACGTACATGCATCTAGCTTCCGCCAGATTGTCACCAGCAGCTGCGTAAAAACGCACCATTTCCAAATACTCCACTCCGCATACATAGAATTGATTTTCACAAAAAACACGCGATGTGTGTTTGTGACGTAAGTACATCGGATGCACACGCGTCGCTTGCTCTAGAGATTTCGGTATACTGGCTGCCGCCCGGGTGGCTCGGGCGGCAGTCAACAAAAGAAATGGGCGGAGCGGTACTTCGCGCGATTGCATGTCATTGGCTAATGTTTTATTTGTTTTTCGGCCTGCATTGGCCGGACATCCTTGTAGTCCACGTGGATTCCTCATAACTGTTTTGAATGCCATATCGCTACCGCGATGAGTACTTTGATGTTACGATTAATGTTTGAACACGTTTGAGCAACATACGACTAATTCGAGAACGCCTAGTTTAGTTTATTTTAATAACATATTTGATGCTGTAAAATGGTACTAGACCATGGTCTGAACAACGTTTGTTCTAGCAAAACTGTGATTCAAATGTCACCGTGTATAAAAATCCATATCTTCTAAGATAAACTATAAATGTATTTTTTAAACCAAATATCACACTGTATTTCAAACTCTGTATGTTTTTGGAGAAATAAAGATTTTATTTATTTTATTTTATTTTTATATGGTCCCTTGCAACCATTCTATCTTCATAAGAGAAGTAAAAGCGACAAAAAAATTGATAGATGTTTACAGGCTGAGTTAAAATTGAGTGAAATGTGACGATTGCGTGTGTGTGCCTAAGAGCCTGTGCACACGATGCATTGTGATGCCGCAGCGGTGCCGCTGCGGCGTCCTTCATACAAATATCCATAGTATGCCACACGGTGCGTTCTGGCGACGCACCGCACGTACATGGGACTTGCAGCCCGCGAGACGAGGCGGGGAGGGCGACACCGGAACGGCACCACTCAGTTGTTTGACAGATGACAATTTACGAGTTTTGCGGCGCGGCGCCGCAGCGCCCGTGTGACCGCCAATGCGGCGAAATCTTTGCGGTGCGGCGCCCGCAACGCATCGTGTGCACAGGCTCTCAGTTGTAGTTTAAAATGAGTAGGAAAATTACATCACTCGTACGGGCTTCTTCTTCTTGCATGCTGGACATGTCCTGCCGGTGGGACATGAACAAGGTTTTCCTTTTGTGGACTCTATGATCTTACCGAGCATTTGGATTCACCACATTTTAAACTATTTCGTTTTGTTAGCTGTCTACATATTCCCTGTTTAGTTTGTGGACTCAGTTTGTGGGTTTGTAAAATTTACGACTGGAGTGTCAAGTTTGACAATCAAAGAGTAGAATAAGTATAGTTTATAAGTTGACAATGGTGAAGTGTTTTTTGTTTTCTTATTTTGTGCAAAAAAACTTCTTGGTAGAATAGATGGTAGGTAAGGGTTAGTTCACACGGAGACGTGACACAAAGCGACGCTGCGCGCACTTTTTAAAATAGTGATACAAAATATAACTTTATTTACTACTCAAAAAGATACACATTTAATTGAGATAATTCGAAAATGCCTCGCGGAGTCGGGCTGCGCCGCGCTACGCCGCGCTATCGTAGCGAGACGCATCACAAAGCAGCGAGGCGTGATGAGGCTGCCAGCGACTTCACGATGCGCTTCGCGACGTCGCGCTGCGTCTCGCGGCGCCGCGCTGTACCCATTGGCCTCATCAAGCATCGTCGCGTCTCATCACGTCTCGGTGTGAACTGACCCTAGGTAAGTGGTGAGAAAAAGTAGATAAGTACCTACTTACTGAACGTAGAAGTGGCAATTAGGTTACATTTCGATCTTTTCAGTACGACGAACTTCTTCTAATTTGTTAAATTTTCCAAAGTGATTCGATTCTCTTATAATAAAGGAACAAACACTTTATTATAACGATGGTCCTATCCTATACAGTCCTTCTTCTACAGACAGTTCCTCCTTCAGTGAATTCGAACTTAGTATCTATGTGTAGGGATCCCAACCTATACGGACGAAGTACAGACGCCAGCACATCAACTTACTACAATCTGTCAAAATTCTTTAATAGATTTTCAACTTTATCACTAAAGAATAAGGTTCAAAGTTAATTGGGAAAATTTGTCAGTTTCGGGTAGGTTGACCGTACACGGACGAAGTACGTAGGTAGGTACTGTCGGCGCCCCTTAATGTGTCATTCTTAATAATAACCTCCGAAGTTCTGTGTCATAGACCCTATAGACCCTATTGATACTGTGAGTGATACATTAGATACACACGGCTACACATCAAGCTATAGATACTTTTCCAGTATAAGCTGACCTCGCATTCTATGGAAATCCTATACAATGCGAGGTCAGTATAAAATGGAAATGTATAGCTTGATGTGCAACCTTGTGTACCTTTGTTAATAACTCATAGTTCGGCAGATAGCCAAAGCTGGTTTAGGCACTAGTATCATATGAATAATTTAACAGGCGCTGGCTTCATCGGCCGTCTGAGATGGCTGTAATTCATAATACAAAGTGTAGCCAAGTTGGACATAGTTACAAAGATCATGAATTCATGATGAAACAGTGTTTGTGAATCTGAGCTGAACATTTGGATAGCTGTTATTTGATGTCATACAAAGAGGATGTTCATCTAGGGTGATGCATTCAAATAGGCTGGACGAGTGGTGATACTTAACTAAGAGCGAATTGCACCAATTAAACTGAACGCGATCGTGTTAAATCTATCAAGAGCTGTCAATGTCATCATTGTTGTGTAATATTGACATTCACAGCTCGTTGATCTGGATCTGGATTTTTACTGGCTGTTTATCTATAATTGTTAATCACGGCAGGAGCTATTCATTTCTAGGGTTCCGACCTTAAAAGGAAAACGTAATATTTATAAGAAAGCTTTTTTGTCCGTCTGTTACAGAGATTTTTTTAGAGATCTACAGCAACGTGGTCCCTTCTCCCTTGACGTCATGTTTGCACCATTGCTTGTCAAGCTTAGTATCAATACTAATAGAGTTCAAAATGGCGAGTGACAGAACAGTATTTCCAAACGCAAAGTTATAATGAACGCGTGTATAGTGCTAAAAGGATCTTTTGGCGCCTAAATGACATTGACAGAGAGGCCTTGTTGGTAAACGTTTATGAAATTGTCACAGAAATTGTTTAATTTAAACAAGATGGCGGCGTTAGTTCTGATTTTGGCCACGCGTCGAAAGAACCTAGTAGCGTTGTATGTAAATAATGTTACTGTGGTAGAAATCAAACGTGTTGCTTAACAAGTGTATGCGAACTGAACTGAACTGCAATGCAAGAGGCGATTTAATTTGCATTTTTTTTTTGCCCGCACCAGTGTAACTCCGAACATTCTATCGTACCCGAGCCATTCCGAGAACAATATTGACCCTAAGGAAAAAGTACTGTCACAAACATTTACAAACAATTTTCAAGACATTCTTATTCTCTATTGAATGCAGTTTTTTTAAATGTACTGTTTAGTTCTTAAGCTTTAAAATATAACGTAAGTATAACGGAGTCAATTGTTGCTGATATATCTGATCAAAAATTAAAAATAAGAAGCAAAAGCCCAAAAGCCAGCCATTTCTTTTTACCCATCGGGCAGCCGTGATGCGGTAATCGGTGAAGAAAGGCGTACGAATTACAGGTGGTCAAATAAGAAGTCCACTATACCTAGTCACAGTTATAACGTGATACTGGGAAGTTCTTAAAACATTCTTTCATTTGCGAATTATACTTTATATATCTGCGTATTTAATGAAATAATGATTCCCTGTAAAAGAACAAAGAATACCTACTGGTTTTGACGTCATTGTTGTTAGTAAAGCGGGATTTCGTTACGTCCGTTTGGTGTGGTGAAGTATTAGTGGCATTTTAAAATTGACCATTTTGTCCCGCATAGTCACGGGTCATTTTTACTCGGAATGGCTCACCCTTTCATGGAAGAAGACCCGACATTATGGATGCGACTGTCAATTATTATTTCCTTTTGCGAATGCCAAACGTCAATAACAGACTGCGGGGTAGCTGCTATAGGAAATCCATCAGTTTGGTAGACTCAAACGGGTTTAATTTAACTCACCCTTTTTTAAGTAGACTTAAGGAGTTTTTTTTTTGAGTGTACTTGAAATCAAACAAGAATTATCCGGCCCGGCCTGTGCCGAATCATACCAACCCGAACATGAGTGTGTCCCTTACAACTTACTATTAGTTAGATGTTGACCCCCAAATTTCTTGAAAACTGTAGATAATCAAAGCAAACTGTGAAGCTGTTGTAGAGAATTTCAACCCCTAATTTACCTACTCGTATAAGAGTCAAACATCAGTATCGTACACATGTCTTTTACACTAATCTTCACTAATGTTATAAAGAGAAAAGACTTGTATTTTAGTTTCAACCAATCAAAAGGCTTTAAACGAGTTTTAAGTAATGCTTGAGTTTTTAGTGAGGTTCTGTAATACGTGCCTAAGTTTTGAATTCAACCGCCCGATTACCTCCTCAGTGCCCCGACGCGACGCCTCTTTGGCCCGTATTACAGAACCTCACTCAAGACTCACGTATTACCTACTTAAAACTAGTTTCAACCAATCAAAAGGCTAACGAGTTTCAAGCAATGCTTGAGTTTTGAGCGAGGTTCTGTAATACGGGCCTTAGCACGGTCTACACAATTCGTGTCGTCAGCACAGTTGTCCCATATTATTCGTTAAGCTGTTATTGATAGTAATCAAATCTAAAACACTGTAATATTTTGACATTGACAGGCGCTCAGTTATAAAAATCAGGTTATACGAAATCCGATGTCCCTTATTCGATATTATTACCTCTTGAATTACTTAGTTGTCTAGTATGTATTTGGTTGGAAGCTGGCAGGAATTCTCGCTCGATGTCCATAGTAGGTCAAGTACCCGTAGGTATTATATCGAATTAGTGCATCTCTAGTTGATGGTATTCGAATATTATATTGTCATAGGTATGTATTGAAAACTAAACAGGAATGTTGGAGGTACAGACAGCAACAAACGCCGATTAACAGCTATTTTTTTTTAAATTACCTGTAGTGCAATATAGATACTGTTCAGCAGACGGATGAACATACGAAAATGGCGGATTCGTGGGGCCGTCTGCTACGTGTTTAAGCCCAAAACAAGACCCAGGCCACAAGGACTTTTTAAAATTATTTTTTTAAATTTTATTCTAAATTCGTCGTCTTCAAACGTCAATCATTTTATTAAAAAATAATAAAACTGGTAACATTTTATTTTTATTTTCATCCGCTAGATGATTAAACTATGATTTAATTTTAAATTGTGTTTTGAATTTTATAAGATTCTACAGTTACTCAGAAACACAGTGGAAGCGCGCGCACTGCGGGAAAAAAAACCGCATACGAAAACAAAGCAGGATTTTATTCGTTGCGGCGAAAAAAACGCATTGCAAGTCACCGCACCGCAGTGCGCGCTAGGGCTAATTCAATTACAATATGATTCAACAATTACAGTAGTTTTTGAGGAATTTTCCAATTCTCAAGGCATGTTGCGCTGACATTAAATAAATTGGGATATGGGCAGGAGAATGATGATGACGACGATGATAACTCAATAGAGATGTTGATGGGAAAAAAAACTATTTAGTCCGTCAGTCAGATAATAAAAAAAATATTAGGCACATATTTTTTGCTTTATCATAAAATAAAAAATGATTTAGATATAACGCATTAAAGTTTAGGAGTGGGGGCTCGCTACGTCACAACTCGGTATTAAATCTACCGGAGAGTGACGTCATGCTACATTTTAACTCAATGTATTGTCGTAATCATTTGATTACGTAAAAAAAGAAAAAATACGTGTCAAATTTTTTTTTATTATCTATAATATACATTTAAAATGTAAATGAGGGACAAAAAAAAAAAATTTGTCAACATCCCTATTAAAATAATCAAAATCAAAAATTATTTATTCAAACTAGGCTGAGATTCAGCACTTTTGAACGAGATTACATAAGACGGTTCCCCAGAACCCCCGCCCTTCACCCCCACAATGTAAAAGTGACAAGGTTAATGGACTTTGCTTGCTGACTGTACCTATCTGAGACTGTTTTGATATTGAATGGAATCGAATCGGATTCAAATGGCAATGTTTGATTTGCGTGAAATGTAGAATCGCCAGAACTTCTCATTAGAATCTTATAAGATCTTAACAATCTAAACAAATCTGCTTTTATTTCAAACTTACTCGTACCTACCTATTATTATAATGTCACTTATGTTATGTCACCACTTTAAATCTAACGAAGCTAATTATGTAGGTACGTAGTGGAGTGGACGTTGAACACGCACGTGCATAGAGATAACGGCATAGAGTAGTTAAGTGCAGTTAGGACAGAAATCACCAATTAGTTTCATTGGGGGTCCTATTTTTAAAATAAGAATTATGACTGTCGCGGTCCGTTTGGTCGATGATTTCATTTTATTTTTTTATTATTGGCATCTAAAATATTAATTATGAAATAAAACTTTAGGGATATGATGAACAGGGTGTAAAGTTCACTCATCCTCTTTAGAAAAGGGAGGATCCTCCGACCAGACGGGTGTCATGTCTGGCGGGCAACTGCCCAATGGTTGAAGTCGGGAGCTTGTATATAATTATGTCGATCGCGCGGTAAACTCTAATTGTGCGATGCAGGATTTGTGTGACGTCAGGATGTTGTGTGACGTCAGGTCTTTTGATGCGTAGGTCGCATGTGGCGATGTTGATGCCGCCACAAAACGAATAGAAACCTGAAGAGTTTTAATAAAGTAAATATTAATGTGAAAAATGAAATTTTTTACTTTGAACTATCTGTCTGAAGTCTGGAGTAAAGTTGATGCAAGCTATTGCCATTAAATCTTGGAGATGTTCATCGGTAAGGCGAGATCAAAATTTACTTAAAGTCCGCAGAAAATCCATCGGACCCCGGTCCGCCATTTTGTGACTCCTCGAGTTAGGGCATTAGGTTCTGTCACTTAAAAGAGATCACCGTCATCATCAATGGTAGCCTGGTTCCACCCACTGCTGAGTCCTTGTTTTTGTGTGTAAAAAGGGTAAGTAGTCCGAAAAGTTCCATTCAGCCCAATAAGAGTTTGTAGCTGTAAGTTATCCAAAATACAATCAATTCAGTAGCTTTTGTACAATATAAAACTATACTTAGACAATTTTCCAAGTAATTTTTAGGATATTATTTATTTTAACGCAAATTAATATTTTGGAAAGGTGGTCCATGTATTATCGAAAAACTTCATATCTAAGCAGTTTGAAAACAAAATCCCGTGAACACGATGACCACATCTGTTACCGCCCCGGTTCTATAGCCGCCGAGTGCTGCAAGCAGAAATAGTCCTTACGGTGTATAGATATGAAGTACTTCGATGGTACACACGGCTACACATCAAGCTATACATTTCCAGTATAACCTGACCTCGCAAGAGATCAGCATAAAATGGAAATGTAAAGCTGGATGTGTAGCCGTGTGTACAGACTGGTTTCAGTTTCATTTTATCTAGTAAAGATAATATTACATTAAAAAAACCGGTCAAGTGCGTGTCGGACTACGCACAAAGAAGGGTTCCGTAGTTGGGATGAATTTATCCCAAAAACAAACTTAATTTTGTAGTTGGAAAACATGTTTTCCCATACATTTGCTTTATTTGCGAGTGTCAAAATACCATAAATGGTCGTTTTTTTTATTGCTTTGACTTAGAGGCTTGATTTTTTGGGAGCTTCAAGGGATCATATATCAACGTAATTAATATTAATTTCAACTTGATACCTCGCATTCCTGAGAAAAAGGGTCTTGACAGACTGACAGACGGGCAGACGGACAGACGGACAACGTAGTGATCCTATAATGGTTCCGTTTTTTCCTTTTGAGGTACAGAACCCTAAAAATAAGCTAGCTTTATCTAATTAACCATGACGTAAACACCCCATTTATCCATGGTGGTCAAAGGTTAAATAAAACTGATAATTTCGTATTATTCCTGCTTTGTTAATACTTCTATTAAAAATAAGTGTCTTCTTGATGAAGGTACCTACGGGTCACAGACGACGTATTTTATTTAGGTAAAAAATATTATTTTATATTACAATAATAATTTGATAATATTCTTGTTTTTATTTTACTACCAAACGTTTTATCTGTTATCTATTTACTGTGTGGGCAGTTATTTATTACCTACGTGATTGGATATCTTTTGCCGTAGGAATTTTTCTGCGAGTAGTATCAACGTAGGTACCTCTTACGTAATGTCAGTCAAATGTAAACAAGTGAATACCTATATTAAAATTAAAAAAAAACCCCGACACAAACATTTCCTCATTTCTCTTTCCTACTCCATCACCAGACCCTATTCATAAATAACCTATTCATTGAGACCATTCCAATGAGCTCAAACACGACACCTGTGCTGGAACTTGGTAAGGGAGTTGGGTATCCTGCAATGGAGCACCAGTTCAAGGTTACTATGATCTTCTAATATCGTTGAAGTAACAGAATGTCAAATATCAAATCGATCAGACGTGTAGAAGACGCTCACATCCATTCATCAACTAGAAAAGAGCTGATAATCCTCAAAGGGCTCAGCCGATTTTGATCAAACGTGTCTATAAACCATCGTTAGAAAACCAGCTTCTAAATAAAAACAAAACTGAATTTAAATCGGTTCACCCGTTTAAGAGTTACGGTGACACAGACAGACACACACACATAGCGGACAAACTTATAACACCCCTCTATTTGCGTCGGGGGTTCCCTGACGCAAAAAGAGGTATAACAGTGGTAACGGCCCCAACTTACGGATTGTAGGTCGTGGGTTCGAACACAAGCAGGCGCGTTACTTTTAGTAAATAATTTCACTAACGCTGTTCTAAAACGGTGAAGGAAAACGTCGCGAGGAAACCGGCATGTCCTAGAACCAAAAATTCGAAGACATGTGACATCTACCAACCCGCACTGGGCCCGCGTGGTGGATTGTAGCCCATTCTCTCTCACCGAGAGGGCCTGTGTTCCAACAGTGAGAGCATAAGAGGCTGATTATGATGATGATGTATAAAAATACTTACTGAAGATTCAGAAATTAGTCTTCGTCTTAAACTGGATTGGAACCTGCGGGGTAATTGTGTAACACACAAAATATGGCAATTGATGACAATGCCTTCCATTTTGACAGTTCAGCCTCGTTCATTGCGTTATTTATTGTGTCGAGCAGACGAATTAGGATCAGGAATTTCCTCGAAACCCTCGAATTATGATCGAAAGTGTGTCAACGCTTTTGAATTTTTTTTTAATAAAAAATAATAATTCAAAAGCGTTTATTTGTTGGGATATACAATTTTTTTCCATTATTTTTACTTCTACCAAACTGCAAAGCAGTTTGTTGGCAGATGTAGCTCCTATGTACAGTCTTATACTCGTATAATACTTTTTCATCACTTACAAAATATAAAAATACATTTACCGCTAACCATTAGGAAGCAGGATTAATTCTATAACTTTCAGGCTTAGCTAAACCTAAAATTGGTCCCATCTTAATAAAACAAAACATAGGTAACGTTTATCTGCGGAAAGTTCCACAAGAAACTCAATCAATAGACGCGAACATTGAAGCACTCTAAAGCAATTGGTAGTTGCTATCTAATTTAAAACAATTGCTAGTTGCTACTACGTCAAGCCGTTGGTCACGGTAACGTCAAAATTCACAAAAAACAGAATTGATTCTAACCCCTTCCAAAAGGTAGTTTTCGTATGGAGAAGAATGGGCAAGAAACACCACCGTAAAAAATAAATAAAATAAAAATAAAAAATGTTTATGTTTTGTTTTTTTTTGTTTCTTTTAAAATGTTTTCATTATATCTTGTATACATTAAATAGGCAGGTTGATTGATAGTTCCTACTTAATGTAATAGTATATATTATTATGCAATTTTGTATTATTACTCGTACTCGGTCAACTTGTGAAGCGATATTTATTTCCTGTCGATGGTAAGAAAATTTGCACAAGGAGTTCGTATGTCGAGTATTCTTTGCTCAAGGAGTTTGTATCGAGTATTTTATCGAAAGGAGGTTATATAGCATTGAGATGGAGGAGTTCGAATATATTGGTGTGTTCTAAATTCAAACACCAAAATAGTGATTAAGAGTGCTTTTTATTCACTGTGAATAAAATAAGCTTATTTGGGGAGGAATGGTGTAAATCAAATTATTGCTACCTCTAGTTTCCACTACTCTATGTTGTTGTCCAATAAATAAAACTGCGTTTATGCATCGTGCACCGCCGTAACATAAACTGTCAATTGACGCAATGCATCTATTTACTTGTTGCGTCAATTGGTACTCGTTTATGTACTGTATTTATATACATTAGGTTTGTGTACTTGATATTCCAGTCTTTCAACTATCAGGAATTCAGGAAGTTGTTGAGATGTAAATAATAAAACGTCTGGTGGTGTATTTAGTTCCTTCTTAGATAAGTGTTGTTAGTTTTAAGAGCGTTTATTCTGAAAGTGGGCAATATCACAAATATATTTCAAATCATTTCGCTGTTTTGATTAATTTGGCAATATTGCTATATGGAAATAATAAACGTGGCTAACTAGCGAACTAGAATATTAATAATGAATAACGTAACACCGAATATTTCGTTTTAGATGTAAAAAAAGTATTTGGAAACTTTCCAAATGCCTTTTTTACACCTAAAATAGTTACAACATCAAATTTTTGCAAGTGTTATAATTGCAAGTCATTCATCACAGCTCCTGACTGTGAGACAGTTCTTTGTTCTTGGCACTATTCTGCGCAAACATCCCTCTGTGATATACAAGCCGAATGCTGCTTGCTCAGCGTCATTATGACATTCTGTCCAACTATTTATATAATAAAATAAATAAACTATGCACCATTGCTCCCATGTGCCTAAATGGATGTAAGACCGAGGTCACAGAGTGACAAAGTGGTGACACTGATTTACGATAAGACTGAAGATTTACTACATGACATGTATCAATCGCTTAACCTAATGCGGTTAATCAAGTCATATATTTATAATTATATTTATACAGACTTACATAAACACAAGCGATATTTATGTTCAAATTATAGGCGAGTACCTACACTACCTACGCTGGCACCCTAAACACAAGTTAAATCTTACTTTGGGTGCCAGAGTTCATCGAAATCACTCTTTCCCTTAGTTGTAACACTGCGTGTTTAGATGAGTGTTTATGTACAATTGAGGTAATTTTTTTTTTTTTATTTGCTTGCCAACTTTTAGGATAAAAGCCTGAAAGAAACCTACTCTTATATTGGAATTTGTCGGACAAGTAGGTTTGAGCTCCAAGTATTTTTTTCTGTTTCAAGAGCTTTGTCTGGGACAGCCAGGTAAGTACCGTAAACTGCCCTAACTTTGCCTGGCGTCCTAAGTTTGCCTATAATGAAAATGATGTAATATCTTTTTCATTTTACTTGTATGGCAAAGGAAACTTTGAGATTTTATAGACAGCTTTAAGTTTCGATTGCCATACAAGTAAAATGAAAAAGATATTACATCATTTTCATTATAGGCAAACTTAGGACGCCAGGCAAAGTTAGGGCAGTTTACCGGTAATCAGAATTTTTCGTGAAGAAAAGACCCGTGATTATATTCCAGTTCACAGTTTTAATGACACTATATATTTATTTATTTTTTACTTAAAAATGTAATTGATAAAGAAGAAAATAAACGACAGAACAAATAAAATGATATGTTATAAATAGACATAACAGCAACAGCTCTCTTCAGATTTGTATCGTTAGGTACTTAAAGTACGTTACGAATCAAGGACTTTAGTAATTTGTTTATACAGGGGATTTGTTTTGTGAAGACATCTTGTAATAATAAAATTACAACCTACCTTTCTACTTAGTTGGCGTTCAAAAGCGTGTCATAATTTTGTTAACTTGATTTATAAGCAATACGTATAAATAAATCATTGGACTGTGTAAAAGATGATATGGCTAGAAAGGGACTGACTACCGAGATGACGACTAATGAAGAAGTATAATAATATATATATATATATAATAATAATAAATATTAATAACGAGAGAAGTATGTAAGAAAAAGACATTTTGCGCCAACAACAAATAAATTGGAATAAGCGCAGAAGAATTATGATGATAAATAAACCATCGATTGATCGAAAAGAAGAAAATCAACAAATATACGAATGTCTCTAAAGGGACATAATTACAGCTTTTCTTTACTATTTCACTTACCTACCCTAACGTTAATTATCACACAAGTAATAATAAAAAAATAATACGCAAAATAATACGCAAAATAAATATTTTATTAACAAATCCCTGCAACCCTGTATTGTATAATCAAGCACATTATCACTAGCGTCATGAACACAATAATAATTTTATTGTATATCTCGCGCGAACCTCGTTCCGTACACAACGCGTCGCTATCGCACCCAATATGTATTAAATAGTACACTATTGATAGTAAAAAAATAGTTATTTTAATAATTATTAATAGTAAAAGTGATAATTATGTGTTATAAGTCGTTATTGCGTGGCGTGAGTGCTGCGAAAGTTCTAGGCTTTCAAAGAAGATGCTTTTCTGTACATGGAGTTTCTTTGAGTGTGAGTATATCCTATACATATTATAAATTAAAGTCGCTTTACACGATATGTATGTATGTATTTCTTCTAAACTATGCAACGGAGTTTGGTGAGGTTTTCACCATAATTTAGAGAATATATTTCGGAAGGTTTAAGTATGAATATATATTTATATATATATATATATATAATATATTGTATTATAATAATATATATACAATATTATCAAATATCAGTTTTGTTAAGTCGTAAAAACCTTGCGAAGCAGGGCCGGGTCGAAATGGAAAGGAATAATTTTTTTACAGGAAAATCTGGTAATTTTCCGTTAAGTCCAAAAAATCAAACAAATGAAAAATCTGGACAGTAGACCAAGAAGTCTTTTTGCGGGAAAGTCCGAAAGGGATACCGTGGCCCCTGGCAAAGTACAGGCAACTGAAGGAACACGGGTGGGTTTTTGTCAGTAAGAGTCTGACATGCCCTCCCGCTCCACCCAGAGCGAGAGAAATTATTTGAGAATTTCCCACCCAAAAAAAAAGGCCAAGAAGTCGTACATAAATATCCTAAGTTTCTAGCTGTCCTAAGTTTGGTCGGACGGTTACTGGAAGCGCGATCCATCAATAAGACATGTGGGGACCTATCCAGCACCTAGGATCTATATCTGTGATCTAGAAACAAAGTAATTCTAACATAGTTCCTAGGCGGAGAGTAATTCTAATTTAAGGAATTATTTATTTATTAAAATTTCTCGCACACGTTTGAGAGGAAATTAATAATAATAAATATATAAAAAAGACATCATAATTAATACTTATAATAAAATAATACTTATCGAAGTCAAAACTATACATTGATAAAAAATAAAGTCCTAATTGTTACGCGGTGTAGGAACGATTCTGATGCCAAAAATATAGTTTTTAGAATTTTTGTTCGTTTGTCTGGATTGGCGCTAAAACGGCTGAACGGATTTGGATGAAATTTGACACACGGATAGATTATAACCTTGATTAACACATGAGGTACTGCTATTCCCGCTAGTAGGTTCACGTGGCATAGTTTCCGACAAACACGCGGGCGAGGACGCGGGCAAAAGCTAGTTATAAATAAAATAAGTACACAAATGGGTTAGAAACTAGTAATAATAGGTAATTGGTCGTTACAATTTAAGCTTCTAGTCTAGACAATTGTTTGAGACCCAGAATGTTAATAATATCAGATTCCAGATCCTGTTAAAAGTTTTAATTAAGTAACTTATTTTACAAAAGTTAACAAAAAAGCTTTGTAAACTTGAAAATGAAGGTAGAGAACTATTTGTCTTTATGTTATTTAAACAAAGGCCTGTACCCTAATTACGTAATACACGATCAATCGGAATTTGAATCGTTTTGAAACAAATTGCTAATCCATTGCTTCAAAAGTTCAAAAAAAATCTGCTCAACAACGTAAATAGCGCAATGAATGTTGTTGAACTGTTTAAAATGTAACAAATTTGTCGTAATCATTTACGAAAATGTGTAGCGTAATTAGATAGCTGACTTACACGATGCGATTAAATTGCCAAACAGTTGAAGAAACAATAAAAGTTGCACTGTCTAAACAGTCTGGTTTGGACGATTCAAGTTCTTGTTGCTTTAATATTATTGTATGGCAGACCAAATAAAAATCCAAGACACCACTGTCAACAGTGACGTGAGGCTGGTTTCGTAAACATGTGTGCACTTAGTGAGGCGTAGTTTGATTGTAAATGTGTGTGGGTGAGCGTGTATGCACAGAGCGGAGGTGTAGTTTTGGCATGCTTCACTGTATTGTTCGCAGCGCTATGTCTTGGTTTTTTATTTGGTCTGAGGACACATGCAAGAAACTTGCATCATGTTAATCTGAGCAAGGGGTCCCAGGTTTGATCTTCTGGGGCCGTATTATGACGTATTAATGCCACCATTATTCCAGTGTGAGTGAGAGACAGAGCTATACAAGGCCGCTAGCACCATCCTTTTTCCGCAGTGGAATAATGATGGCATTAATACTTCATAATAAGGCTCCTGGTCGGGCAGTGTTAATGGGTTTTTCCATTGGAGAATTCTCTGTAGCAGCTCGGAGTCTCGATTTGTCAACAAAATTCCTTATCTTCTGACGTCATGAATTGTTTTTAGTCTTAAAAGTGCTGAACTCCAACCTTTTTTAACAATAAATCAGTTTTAATTACACATTACCATTTCGAAATTTGATAACTTTTGAAAAAAATGTCCGGAAATTTTACTTTTTAATCTTTTTTTTTCAGCACCTTAACTTTTATTTTATTTTATACCAAAGTACCCTTATGTCAAAAATTTCGTACTAATGACAAGGCCGGACCAAATCCTATAGGCCAAAAGAAGTATTTAGATGGAAAATACTCAATAGGTACCGGAAACTTGGAAAGCAAATAATACACTTCGTACTATTCAATATTTTAGAGGAATAAACACGGTTGGTGCGGTTTGGCGCACCTTGCATTGACATCAACTTTCGAAATACAAGTTTGTGTCGGAAACTGTTTACTGAAACTGAATTACAGCTGGTCTACCGCAGAAGACCGTTTCAAGATAATTTCTTTCAATGTTTCTTTGTAAAAGTTTTATAGTTTAGAGTTTAAACTACATTTACAGATTTTGTTGACTTGCATTTAAGACTTAGGTACAATGAATATATGGGTCTCATAGATATTTCAAAATCCACATGTTTTATATAGACTGCCTTGTCGGTCTAGTGGTCGTACGTGCTACTGCTGAGCATGAGGTCCTGGGTTCGATTTGCGGGTCGGGCAAAGTTGTATTGCCATAAGTGGTTAGCTAGCAACAATTGATCATATTATTCTTCCCTGAGCAACAGGCAGCAAGTTCATCATGCTCTCTTAGCTGTCACTGTTTGCGGTAGCGTCGGGGGTCGGGTTGCCTTTTTCTCCAAATATGGCGAGAGGGGTAATGGCTCGTTTTGCTGACCATGGTTTTGTTATTGTTATTAGTAATTAACTGTTAATTTATTTTACTTCGATGGTCCTATTTATCATTTATGACTTCGAGTTACAGCTAATGTAAGCGGGCACGCCATTTATGCCTGGAGGCTTTTATTTGGGTATTACGTTCTGTTTACGTTTTTATTTGTGTTTGAGTATCTATAGTTTTTTGCTAGCTGTCATATGGCAAATAATTTAAATTAATGTTTTGTATTGCGTAATGTCATTATTTCGTATACTATTGTATAAAAATCAAGTTTTCTAACTGAACAGACAGCTGTGCTGCTGGGGAGTTTGTTGCGCCACTTCTTCTTCCCAGCTAAAGCACTTAGAAGTGGTGAAGGGCGGGCGTTTTGGGGGACTGTCTTATGTAATTTTGACGTTCTAAAAGTGTCGATTCTCAGCCTAGTTTGAATATATGACTTTTGATTTGTTTTTGTTTTTGGATTTTTCCATGTGGAATTTCTCATGAGCAGTCTGGAGGCTGGTTTTGTGCCCGGTTGATGGCAATAGGCTCACCCCCTATTACATGGGACTTAAACATAACTGGTGAAATGTGGGTGTACCTACTTTAGGTACAGCTCTGCCTAGTCCTTCGTGGAATGCGAGCGTTTTTATTTGCTCGTATGTTATATACATTTAGCAGTCCAAGGTCCGAAGTGAAGGTTTACAAATTGATATGATTATGAAAACAATAATTCATAATAACATTTTTTTTTTAACTTAAGGGTGATGTCATATAATTTATACTCTTTATCTTATGTTTACCTATATATTATTACATATCATTTTATTACTTTAAATACGTATTGATAATAATTTGCCAATGACTTTTGTACCTAAGTCTCGTTTCTTATCTTGAATTTTTATTACCAAGCATTGGTACAAAGGTAACTATGGTACTAAATTAATTGGATAATGATGTTAATATATTCCATGTTTTACAGACAAACCCTTCTTAATAGAAGTATTTTACCGCTGCAATACCGATATCGACGATAACACAGACAAACCCGATGATTTAAGGTCACCAAGGTACTCTTGCCGAGACTCTGCCATGCCTCGGAAAGCACGTTAAGCCGTTGGTCCCGGCTGTCATTCGTGGATCTATGACGGTCGGTACGGGTAGTCAGAAGCCCGAAAGTCTGACAAACAGATCTACCAAGGGGTTTTCGTATTAACCAGTTACTGGGTTGTAGAGGTCAGACAGGCAGTCGCTTCATGTGAAATACTAGTATTCAGTTGCACCCGGTTAGACTGAAACCCTACCCCTTCATAGTTGGGAGAAGGTTCACATTGAAAGGTACCCAAGAAACAAATTAACAAGTTCCTTCAATTTTTTTTAAAGTTGTCTATTCCATTGACTATAAATTCTCAGCAATATTCTCATCACTTTCGGTAAAAATACTATTAGCTACATAAACTACAAACAGTGTCAAATATTTTAATCCTTACTTGTTGATAATGCGATTGCTGTACAAATACTAGGATTATTGCAGTACAAATGATACCGATAACGAATGTAAACATTGGAACCAATTTCACAACGCGTTCACAGTACTCATGGCTTTCTACACTCTCGGACTCTTAAATAGAGCCAACCTGCTTTTTTACCCGACTACGGCGAAGCAAAAATCGATAAGATATAATATATCGTTAGAAATAAAAATCAAAAAGATATCGTTAGAAGCGTCTTGATCGTCCGCTTTATAGGCTATGCGACGTCACATTAAATTGTATATAGCGCCCTCTAGAGGACATAAAGTTATGAACTAAAAAAATCTTTTTTTTGGAGTCATGTTGGGTATCAAATGAAAGGGACACATTTCAAAAATTTGTATATTTAACTCCAAAATAATTTAAATAAAATAAAAGTTAAACTAAAATTGTACTACGGTTTTTAATTTTTCTGTAACCGTTTAAGTTGGACTTTTTGTCGTAGTTGGGTTTTAGTTTTTATATTAAATATTTTTTTGTAATAAGTTCTATAGCTTTTTAAATGGTTGTGAATTCAAATTTAGAACAATGATGACACAAAAATGATGGCCAGTATGTCGGTTTCAAAACTGCATCAAAACTTATTCTTTGTCTCGTCACTTGTGGGCTGTGCCATTATATCTAACATAGAAATGCATGGTGGCTCGATTTAGGAGTCCGGGAGTGTAGTTATCATGTTTAATTAGGCAAGCAGAGGGAGCAGTTGGATTAGTCTCATATAATTTTAATACGTTATCGGTTCTAGTGCCTGTTTTTCAATGAACCCCATTCACAAGCAAGTGGGTATAGAATGTTCTTTGCAGTGTTAGGCCTAGCCCGGATTCCGTATTATATTATTTGCGCGATTTTTATTCGCGAGGTTAATATACAGCCTACGGCATTACAACGAGCGCGAACTTTAAATAGCTAGTGAATGTAGATACATAAGAAACCATGTGTTACAGAATTGCGATAAAAAATTCGCGCGATTTTATATCTCAGTGCGGGCTAAGCCTTAGTGTTCATTATCTAGCCAAGTGGCCACGTAGTTATTTAATTATAGTAATGGTAATAAAATCCATCAATAGAGGTGCTGTATATGTTAATTATTTGGACAAACCAACGCAATATGTTATTATTTTCCTTAGGCGTTTGTTACAGCAAACACTTCATTTTTTTATTTACTTATTTGCTTCGTCCTGTATTTGCCAATATTTTCCTCTAATTATGTAAACAAAATAGTTATTTATTTATTTATTTATCATAAGCACACCAACAGCACATTCACTTACTATTCAAAATAAATAACATCTATAATTATCATTTCAGTAACCATGCAAATGACAGGTATGCATGAAATTCACATATGAAATTTAGAGACAAAGGAGAACAATATAAAGTGTGTCTAGTAGACATAAATCTATAACACTACATAAATAAACCAATTTGAGCTAGATAGACGGGCACTCATCACACTGTTTAAATATAACTCCTCGTTACCTTAATGACACTCAATGATTGATTGTTTTTGCATATCCTTCTAGTTTTCCTTTTGATCACGGCGAGACGACGTGAC
Source organism: Xanthia icteritia (assembly GCA_949128155.2). Lineage (NCBI taxonomy): Eukaryota > Metazoa > Arthropoda > Insecta > Lepidoptera > Noctuidae > Xanthia > Xanthia icteritia. Next base: position 4,905,092 of record OX421943.2, read on the forward strand.
AATTAATTCGTCACCATCATGTTCCTTCAACGTGTAATATATGAATGATATGTCACATAAAATAAGTATATATTACGCATACAATACCTATATTAACAAACCGCAGGACTTCAGTGCCAAGCTCATTTATCAAACACTAACAAAACAACAACGACGCGGACGCTTGCAATAACTTCAATTAAAAACCGGTTTTTTAATATATCGGTTTTTAAAACGTCCAGAAACTTAATACAATTAAAGAGTGTAATTATAGTAAAAACTATTATCTGAAGTTAATCAGTTGTTTGCTTAACAATCCTAAGTGTTTATTATTATCAAATATAAATGATAATATGTTCCAGTTTATCTCTGCATAACGTTTTAACTGGTCGAGCGGAATGGTATTGTGTCGTTTTATATAAATATTTTGTAATAATATATATTATTTAGTAGCTAATAAAATAAGTGTGTTGTCAAAATGTTGCAACTATGCGGCAGTGTGATAAAGAAAGTGAATGGAAGAAGATTTTATACTGTTATCGGTTGGGATAGGTCATCGGTCGTTCGACAGAAAGTTTTAGAGGTGAGTGTACTGCAGTCTTTATTTAATTCCTCTCGGCTAGTGGCTTTATAACTTTCAGGGAGAATGAAAAACGTTACAGAATTGAATATATTTGGTATAAAGATGTAGTTACCTATTTCCCGTTGTTCTTTTCCAAAAAGTAATTATTTTCAAAATAAATAAAGATCTTTATTGATCCAAAAACCTTTGACATTGCTTAAGACTGGGATACATAACTTGGTCAAGTAAAGGTCATACGGATGAATTAAACCCTGACTCCTAAAGTAGGTGATCCTGTGACTTAGGAGTCAGTATTCTGCTGTCACTGTGATACCAAAAAAGTGAGTGAAAAAGAGTGAGTGTCCATGGGGTTTCTTGCCCGTTCTTCTCCATAGGTACCTACTACACTTTGAAATGGGCGACTAGCTTCATATTTCTGACTGACCGACCCCTTTTTTTTGTTTGGGAAATTATCAAATAACTTCTCCCGCTCTGGGCGGAGCGGGAGTGGATGTCAGACTCTCACTAAAACCCACCCGTGTTCCTTCAGTTACCTGTACGTTGCCAGGGGCCACGGTATCCCTTTCGGACTTTCCCGCAACCCTGGCAGGCATCGGTCCTATCAGACCCCTTCAATTGCTAACGTCTCTTTGAGGCGCACGTGGAACACAACGCGCCGTCGACCCGGGACTGAACGACCCCTTGACAATTCAAAATTGCCTGTAATTGGTTTATTTTAAATAAATGCTTTGAGTTTGAGTTTACAAAAATAGTCATTGACATTGCAGGTTACAAAGTAGAAAATATTTCAGTACTAAAACGAAATATTGCCAAACTCAACTACAAATGTACCAATTTAAATGCAGATTATATAGCTTAGGTAGGTATAATTAATTGAGGTCTATATGGATATTTACGATAATGTCATTTTATCTCTCACAAATTAGTTGAAATTATGGCCACGTTTAGTTATATCGGTAGGTGTAAAAATTCATGATCCGCATTAAGCTATACATTTTAATACTTAGCTAATTCCACAGTTCGTCTAACTGTGGAACATAGCTTGTAATATTGATATACGCTGCGCCCCGCGGTTTCACTCGCATAAGTCTCAATCCCGTGGGAATATCGGGATAAAAAGTACTCTATGTCCTAAGGCATGTCATGGTCTACCATTGTGTCATAATTTCATCACAATCCATTGAGCCAGCGTAACAAACAAACATACAAACATACAAGAAATCAAATCTTTTCTCTATAAAATATTAGTTTAGATATTGCCCAGCCAATTTATTATGTCAGATGGCGGAACAGCTTAGTGTAAAATATTAATATTTAGTCACGTCTGCCATCTGCGACCCACTGCAATTAGAGAAAGGCAGAATTTATCTTAAGAAAACTAACCCAGTTAATGAATTAATTAGATATCATGTAACCTAATAACACTGTTTATAATTACTATCACCACATTTTTAAATAAGCTGTTTATGGTCTAAAATAATCTTTTCCACGTGACACCTTTCTGTCATACAACTTTTCGACGAGACTGTGGCCTCTGAGTTTGTTTCGGTCTTTCTTCTCAGAGTAGTCAGATAGGAAACGCCGAACTCATCTAGCATTTTCTTCTTTTTTTTTTAAAATATTTTTTTTATAGGACGTGTAATAGTGATTGCAATATCCTATTTACACAATAAACAATTTCATTTCATCACGAAACACCATACACTGCTTCTGATAATTTATTTCTAATTGGAGGTAGCGCCCTGCTGTGCCGGCTAGTTCGTTCGTCCATTTTATTGCACCTAGCTTCTGACGTTTCATAAGTGCCCATGTAGGTTTATATCAAATAAAAATATTTTGAATTTTGAATTTGAATTACTTGGCACAGTAGGTATTAACCGGAAAATTTGTACATCACTTCGGTGGTGAGAAAATTTTGACATTAACTAAACAGAGTTGGGTGAAAAGATTCTTTGTAGGCATGGGTCGTACTTGCAAAATCAAGTACCAGGGCTTCCAAGTACGTCCACCTTTAAACACCAGGGCCAAAAACCAGGGCTCGAAATACTTTCAAGTATTTTCTTTCTGCATCGATAATAGATCCGTAAATTCATACAAATAAGGTACTCCTTATTTGTATGAATTTTTTATCGCGTATGCAAAAAAATATACTTCCAGATTCAAATTAAGATAAGATTTAAATATAAATAAGGAGCAGAATCGCGTCGAGCGTCGAAGAATCGAGTAGCCGAATAAAATACTTTGAAGTCTTGCGTGTATTTCGGGTCAGCACTTGGTCGGCGTACTTGCAAGTAAATACCTGGTGTAAAAACCTGGTTGCGTAAATACGCACCTTCCCTAATTCTTTGTTACTTTTTGAAATGCCGATTTCAGTAAATGGCGTAGGTGTATAATAGATCAAAGACTCTCGCAATTAATGGGGTTCGTCATACTCATACCCAGTTTAGCTCCCTTCAAAATGGTTGAGCTGAATGGTGCTGATCCATGTGTTATGTTCGTGAACGGGCGCCGACAGTAGGGACTTGTCATCTCTTAGCTGCCATGGCTTATTTTAATTTTTGAATGGTGCTTTATTTTTATCTATTTATTACGGACGCTTTTAACGTGCACGTCTTTCTACATTTTTCTCACATGTGTAATTTCAACATGAATGATGCAACCAATATTTTGTAACAAATTTTTGATTTGAAAGAGTGTCCGTTGAGTTTCTTTCCCGTTCTTCTCCATAGGTACCTACTACGCTTTGGAATGGGCAACTAGCTTCATATTTCTGACTGACCGACTCCTTGACAGTTCAAAAGTGCCTGTAAATGGTTTAATTAAAATAAATGCATTGAGTTTGAGTTTGAACTCGCCCGCTTTTTTATATGCCTATCAGCTGCAAGGGTACAGTTTGTCGGAAAAGTGATACGATGTAGAAAATAAATACTTTTCTTTTAAATGGCCTCCTACAGGTAGACAAAATAAAAGCATGTACAGTCAGGTAAGAAATTGTTAATCAAATTGCTAAAATAGGGTTTGACAAATTCTCAATTCAGAAACCGGGTGTAAGCCTTAAAATCAGGTCCACAAAATCCGTAAATGTAGTTGAAACTCTAAACTATCCAACTTTTACTACAGCGTGAAACATTTAAACGGTAAACGGTAGACCAGCTGTAATTCAGTTTCAGTAAACAGTTCCCGACACAAACTAGTATTGCGAAAGTTGATGTCAATGCAAGGTGCGCCAAACCGCACCAACAGTGTTTATTGCTCTTAAATATTGAATAGTAAAGTCAAGTCAAGGAAGTTAATTGTTAAGCAAATTGACTACCAACTTAAATTGTCCATATAATATTCGAACCACAACTGTCATTCTTTGACAGTTGTATGAAATTGATTTAACACGGCAAATTGACGTAATGTGTCAATGTGATGCATGCTTAATTTTCCTATCTATAGCTTCTATTGGTAAATATGTAAATACCTTTATTAACGTTCTACACATCCAGTTAAATAATTAGTCTACAGTTTGAAAGTCATTTCACATGTAAGGAACTGATGATTAACTTAAAAATGTTTAAGTTAATCATCATTTACGTTTAGTTAAAGTTTTACCTATTTGTTCATTATATAATTAGGTTAATGATATCCTTACAACTGATAATCATATCAGTTGTCCAGGATGATGAACAACAAAAAGTTTGTTTAATTGTCATAAAATGTTTGTTTCCTTGTCATCAAGGAAACCTAATTATATAATGGACAAATAGATAAAACTTTAACTAACTGTTAATGATATCAGTTCTCCAGGATGATGAACAACAAAAAGTTCGTTTAATTGTTATAAAATGTTTGTTTCCTTGTCATTAAGGAACCCTAATTATATAATGGACAAATAGATAAAACTTTAACTATCAAAATACTCCGTCTTATACTTCATTGTTCATTAGGAATTAACACAAAATGGACCAAGTTCAAATATGATAACGTAAATGATGATTAACTTAAAAATGTTTAAGTAAACAAACTTTTTTGTTGGTCATCATCCTGGGCAACTGATAATGATATCAGTTGTCCAGAATGATGAACAACAAAACGTTTGTTTAATTGTTAAAAAATGTTTGTTTTTACGTTAATATGTTTAAATATGATATTGAGACAGTCTTTGTTCAGTACAATTAGGGACTGTGGTTTATTTACTGTTTAAAGGCTCCCGAAGACAGGCGCGATGCGACATCGGTAGAAAAAATTCCGTGACGTTTTCATAGAAATTGTTCCCACAGAGTCGCGTCGGCCTTAATTGAAGTTCTATATCTTTTGGTGTGTGTATTATGTAATCATTGTTCCTCGCTCTATTTTAGTACTTATTGTATTGATACAACCTTGGTTTACTTCGGATATTAATGACAACTATTGATTGCCATACTAACCGCTGCTGTCACTTCATCTTCTTCTGCCCTCTTATAGCTTCTGCATGAATCTTTAATGAATTGAAATCAAATTGTTTATTCTGTAAATAGGATATAGCAATCACTGTTACAAGTCTAATAAAAAATAACAAAAATTGCTAGATGAGTTCGGCGTTTCCTATCTGACTACTCTGAGAAGAAAGACCGAAACAAAATCAGAGGTCACAGTTTCTTTTAAAGTCCAGACATAATCTTGGTCAGGCCATATGAGGACCATGTAGATTAGTGTCTGAAATGGTCTTTTGAGAAAAGAACCACACAGATTTGAGTGGACCTGTCCTGTCAGTGCAAGCATTTGTCAGTAATCGTGGACTGACTATAACTTATCACCACTCGTGAATAGCATTTTAATGTATCCCAAGTCCTATAGGCCTTCAGACCGTATTTCAACCACGGCGGCCATTCTCAACGGGGACTAGCCTTCGGCGCCGGAAATATTATAGTGCACAAGTGTGTGCGCAGACACAGGTGCACTCTCTCTTCCGTCACTCTCATTTTCCGATGGGACGGCAATCCGACACTACCGGAGAGAGATCAGGCGCAGGACCAACGGCTTAACGTGCTTTCCGAGGCACGGGGATATCACACCGCCAACTTCCAAACTCCGGACTAAGAAAAATTCCTAATGGAAAAACCCAATAACACATTGCCCGACCCGGGAATCGAACCCAGGACCCCACGCTCAGCAGTCGCGCTTGCAACCACGAGACCAACGGGGCAGTTCTGTACCTACCTAGTAGTCAAAACGGTGGATACGCAGTGGTAGCCAGCGAAATTAAAATTTTGTTAAACTTTTTGCAATTTGCCGGTTAGTGTCAGGTTGTATGTTGATCAAAATATGATTCGCGACCATAACAAATATGTATTAACAGAAGTGTAATCAAAGTCACATCTCAGCGTAGAATGCTGGTTAGTGACAATAGCATCCTGAAAACAGTGGCGGAGAGCCCTTACTCCTCTTTTCATTAATTTGATTGATAATATTTAATATCAATCATACATCTCTCTAAGTTAGATAGTTTGTTAGTTTGTTTATATGTATTACTTGTTAAAATGTTTTATAGGAATATCGTATGATTTTACAATGTTTGTAAAAAAATATGTGAGCAACATGTATTTATGACATAATTAATTTATCTGTCATTGCTTCATTTTTCATTCTTTTTACCTATCGTGGTAAAGTAATCATATTCCAGGTGCATCGTCTTCACATATAATTATAATTAATGTATACAAAATATTGTGAAAACATTTTAGAAGAGTAACGGTGGAGTTTCTTGCCCATTATTGTCCATACAAAAACTACCTTTTGGAAGGGGCGACTAGAATCAATAATTTTTTTTTTTTGTAAATTTTGATGTTCAAAAGTGCCCTTTACGTGCCTACTTGAAATAAATTATTTGACTTTGACTTTGACTCTGTAGGGAGGAAATCTCTGGAACTACCAGTTGGATTAAAAATTTTTATTTTATTTTTGCATTGGATAGGTCAAAAGTAACAAACACTACAGAACGACCCTTAGGAGCCGAGCAAAAAGAAATAAAAGCCAGAAAAAACGCTAAGCGAAAACGAAGTATGTTTTTTTTCTTTGCGTCTTATTTACCGCAAATAAACGAAAAATTTATGAAATATTTTCTTTCTTTCTTTCTTCTTTCTAAGTAATAGTGCGGGTGGCCGATGGGATTCGACGCGGTGAGTCGGTGCCTGAAAATTCACGCGAAAGAAGTCGCGCACAGAAGTTTGTGTTTCATAAAAGGCTAAGTTGATAATGACTAGCTTATACATATACTAATGAGGTGTTAAACACTTCATATTTAATACACAACATGCACTGTTTATCTTTATTTGTTTACCAGTTCTGCGCTAAGTAGGTAGGTACTTAGGTACTTAACAAAGGTAAGCTTGTAATCGGTTAAGGGTAAGAGATATACTTACATACCAAAACACTACATTCTGTTTTCATAAAGATAATTAAATATAATATTAGCGATTCATTTTTGTTACAAATAAACTTTATTATTCTTTCTTTCTTTCTAAAGGTTCCCGCTGACAGACGCGACGAGACAGCGCGACGTGACTCTAGTAGAACATTTTCTATAACAACTTCATGGAAATTGTTCTACCAGAATCGCGTTGCACTGTCCTGTCTGCTGGAGCCTTAAGACGTAGCTGTCACGCACACCAGCGTAACCAAGTTGGCTTGTTTGTTTTAGTTCTTTTGCAGCGCGACACTCTATCTAAATATATAAATAATCAAAGATTATAAGTATGAATGCTTGCGCTCCTTCGACCGTATAAACCCAGCCACCAACCAACCTTGCTGCCTGGCTAACCTTTTCTCCATGAGGTTTTCTAGAAAAAGAGTAACAGTGGAGTTTCTTGCCGGCTCTTCTCCATAGAAAACGACCAATTGGAACCGTGCACCTAGCTTTGACGATTCATATGTGTCCATGTAGGTTTATAGGATATAAAAAAACTTGAATTCGTATAATGTCGTGCGTACACAAGAGAAAAGATAATTTAAGGTAGCATTCTATAGCCGATCGCAGGCGGTAACTGCAGGCGACATGTCAGCGCGACACGACTGGTTTCTATGAATTTCTATGAAATACCTTCCGTAGCTAGCGATACGTCACCTTCATGGAAATACGTAAGAATACAAAGAATTCAGTCGTGTCGCGGCGACACGTCGCGCGTCGCCTGCAGTTGCCGCCTGCGGTCAGCTACGGAATTGTACCTTTCGTTGTAAAAATAAGAGTATACAAATGTTTTAAATAATGGTCTAAGTACATGTTATGCCATAAATGATAGCGTACAAAGTAAAAGTTTCTTTGTTTTAGGGCATCTCTCAAGTGCCACGGCTTATTTTATTTCTGAATTTCTTTTTTTTTCTTTTTAACCAATTATGATGTAACTAATAATTTGTAAAAATCTATCTATATAAATAAAAATCAATGTTTGTATGTTTGTTTGTCCTCTATGCGTTCCTAAACCATTGATCAGATTGTGATGAAACTTTGGAAGGGTGTTCTGAGGGTTTCTGGCCCAAAAAATCTATAAATATAAAGCGGCAGTGCAACGCCAGGTGCAGCTAGTATAATATAAATGAGTATCGATAGAGTTTCCAATAAACAAGTAGGTGCTGTTAACTGAAAAAAAATATAGGTACAGAAGAATAATATGCGCGTGCGTCCAATAAATTAAACCGGCCAATGTTTTATCAAACTGCACTTCAATTGTTTTCAATTGCTTATCAAAGTACACTCTAGAAAAATCATCTGTTTGTTATTGACTGTACTAATTTATAAGTTTGCCAATGAAGACAATTTATTTACATTTAGTTGTGTGACGTATTGTCTGGTTTATATCAGTGCAGCAGTCTGATAAACCAGACAATACGTCACACAACTAAATAAAAAATATTAAAGTAAATATTAATTTTTTTGTAAACAACTATAATGTTCCCACTGCTGGGATAAAGGCCTCCTCTCTGTGAGAGGGAATGGGCCGTAATCCACCACGCGGGCTAAGTGCGGGTTGGTAGATGTCACATGTCTTCGAATGTTTGGTTCTAGGACATGCCGGTTTCCTCACGATGTTTTCCTTCACCATTTTGAGAGCAGTGATGATGAAATAATTTACACAAAGTAAAGCACCGTTGTAGGTCGGTTTTAGACATTGAATAGCATAAACTTAAAATCAATGACAATTCTAAACTTAAATAATGTTATATTATTCAGGTATACGTTTATTAAATATAATAATAATTATTATAACATACTTAAAGATTTCAATGTCGATTAACTTACTTACCATGTTTTGTAAAATCTGTAATTAAATCTGCAGTAATTATGTACAACCATAGTCACCAACTGCATACTAAATACATACTAACTCAGTTTAGTAAACTATTTTGACAACCAAACTGCACTAGTTGAATACAAATGCAACATTCACGAGACAAATTGTATTTTGTAAACAATACACTGTTCTAAAACATAAATTTCGATTTGCAGTTGAAATGTTTGGACACCTTAGTTTAGAGTTGCTACACTAAGTTTAGAGTTTAGAGTTTTACCACTCTAAACTTCTGAAATCTCAGGTCAAGTTGAAGTCACTTTGTTGGTTCAGGTTTGGGAGTTTCAATTCGCTAGTCAAAAGTTATAGATACTTGAATGACATTACGATCCGCTTTGCTACTGAAACTTGGGGGATTGTATTGGGGCATATTGGGAGAAGAGTCTTTGTTCACTGCTGCGTTGTGTTCAATGATACCTGAAGATTTTGTACTTATCCCAAAATATTTCTAGACAATTTAGCTCTAGTACAGAACAGTTTACGAGAAAAAAAAAGTGTAACATCTGACATCAAACCTTAGTGATAAGCAATATTAAGGTAATAAGCAACATCTCCAACGAGCCAACTCTAGCACCGAGCGCGCTCATTGCTCAAATCAAATAGTGCGCCTTTCCCCGGCTTCCTGTAACACACTTCCGTCCCTTTTAAAGAAAGAAAGAAAAATATTTATTTGGGACACGCACAGGAAATACAAACAGTAAAAAAATAAAAATAAAATCAAAAATTATATAAAAAGTAAAATAAAAAGGGAGCTTAAGTATAAAAAAAAACTAACAAAATAACTACTACTACTTTTCACGAAATCACTCCCACAGATTGTAGTGGTCGCAAGCGCTACTGCTGACCATGAGGTCCTGGGTTCGGTTCTCGGGTCGGGCAAAGTGTTATTGGGTTTTTCCATCTAGAAAATCTCAGAAGCAGCCCGGAGTCTAGTTTTGTGTCCGGTTGATGGCCATAGGCTCATCTTTTATTACATAGGATTCAAACATAACTGGCGAAATTTGAGTGTACTAAGCCCAGGTCCGCACGGACGTAAAAATATCGCGGCGGGATTTTATCACGCACTGGATTTTCAACTCTAGTTGTTGAGCCGAACGTTGAGAACCTAACGCGTTAGGACGCACTATCGTCCCAGCGCGTTGAAAAAATACTCTGTTAGATTTTCAACTCTCGGCAATAAGCAGTGCGTTGAAAATCCAGTGCACAAAAAAAAATCGCCGCGATTTTATTACGTCCTTTATTACGTGCTAACCCTTCGAGGAATTCCAGGCATTAATGTATATTAAAAAATACATACTTGTAGGTACTACGTAACAGTAGACTCTTCTCATATTTCTTATCTGATAAATTAATATTGACGGTAGGTTTTCATCGGACGTATTCTGCGGTCATAATACAAGGTCCATTTGTATCAATTACAAGCCTCTAGTACAGACAATAAATGCTATAAATACTAGTACATACGGCTACACATTACCCTATAATTTCCAGTACACGCTGACCTCGCATTGTACGGAAATCCTATACAATGCGAGATCAGCGTAAACTGGAAATGTATAGCTTTATGTGTGTAGTATTATTGAAATTGAATGACGGAAATAATATTACATGGTGTGTGATCCTTGTTACCCTTGAAAAAATTAAAGCAAATAGATACTGACATACCTAATACATAGCATTTTTGTTTTTATAAGGTGCCTTACCAGTAGTTTATTTTTAATTTAGTTTTTCATTGACTTCTCCCTTGTCGTTCCAGTACGCTTAACATGACCACATTCTATGGTTGTCATGCTACGCTTGCTGGTCAGGGGCCGTATTATGACGTAATAATGCCACTATTATTCCAGTGTGAGTGAGAGACGGAGCTATACAAAGCCACTAGCACCATCCTTTTTTCGCAGTGGAATAATGATGGCATTAATACTTCATAATAAAGCCCCTGGTTCACTCAATCTGTTCTTTCTTCAAAAGACCATTTCAGACACCAATCTATATGGTCTTCACATAATCAGACCAAGATTATGTCTGGACTTTAGAAGAGACTGTGACCTCTGAGTTTGTTTCGGCTTTTCTTCTCAGAGTAGTCAGATAGGAAACGCGACCTCATCTAGTTTTTAATTATAATTGACGTGTTTTTTGTGTGTGTTTTTACAAACCTACTTACAGAAATAACATCATTTAGAAAAGTTACCCATATTACGGTTATAAAAGTTATAATTGTAATCACTGAAAACCTCTTGAGGAGTCATTGCACGTAAATAGGGTACAGCTATGCAGTATTTTCCATATTTTAAAGGCTAAACTTTAGAAAACGCGGTATGGTGCAATTAATATTTTAATTACAAAAACACGTAGAACACGTTGGAACACGTAGAGATTTTCCTTGTTTTCCTGTAGCGTTTCCAGAAAACTAAAAGTTTCAACAACTTTAAAGGACCATAAACGCCACAAAGTCATAAATATTGCTTTGCAAGAAAATAAGGAACCGGCATTTTTCACTTTTAATTGCACCATAGATCATTCCGCCTTGTAATATAAGGTAATTAGATAAAAAAATGCGTACAGTTTTATTTATTTACTATTTAGGTACCGCTTACAGTTGTTTTTACAGGGAGGAAAGCCAATACAACAATGTAGTCACAATTTTCACACTCGGAGACGTCACCTAGAAACCAATTAGACACCACCATTTATACCTAGGGCAGAGAATATACAGGCTTTGAAAAACAACTTTTTCTAAATAGACTAGCAGCATTCAAATACAATTAAGTTAGTACATTTTAAAGGACACCTTTCTTTTTGTACGCGTTAATCTGATTTGTTTTCAAAGTATGAGTAAACAATACAAATTAGAATCTTCAGATTAGAGTCTTTAAACGGACCCAGGTTGGCCGAAAAAGGAAAATCTGTTCACGTGGAGATTCATAGACGACTCCGCCTTGGAGTATAAATGTGGTGCTGTTCCACAAACGATGGGACACTTAATGTCGTGTCCTGTGTGTCCTGTCGGCTGCACGTTACAGGAACTGATGGACGCTAGTAATGGCGCCAAACACGTGGCCGAATTTTGGGCCGAGTCTATTTAGATTGCCATTGACACGCTAAGAAGAAGATTAGAATGTGCCACACACTTAAGGTACTTATTGGTCCAGTGGTAACGACCGCCACTTACGAGTTGTAGTTCGTAGGTTCGATGTAATATAAACATAATCTAAAATATTTATAAATAATTTATTAAAAAAATGCTCAAATTTAACATATTTTTTTTCCAAATCATTAACACTACTCGCTTAGACGTGATCTTCAGTATAAATCATTAAAAGTCCGATAACGTCGCGCTCATAATGTCACTTTTTGTTCGAAAAACCAGAAAGCCACGGTCGGCGCGACCACGCATTCAGGTTTACAAAAAAGTTTAAATTATTTCTCTTGGTCCTTAACTCCTAAACAAATCACAAGCCATCCCCTTTCCATTGGTCCTCTGGTCCTCTCTAAAACTCTGTGGTCACTTCCGCTGGAGTTTTAATTACTGGGTTAAAAGGGTTTTTACAATTACAAAGTAGGGAAACATGTTGTGAGAAACAAATTATTTTGGAACGCTTTCCATGGCAATATTAATTACTTATATTATTCTTTGTGTTCAGGAGTTTGGATATAATAGGCTGTTTCATCAAGACCGATGTTTTGATTTCCTGTTTATTTTCAGGGAATTTTGTAGGCAGTTTTGTTTGTGCCCGGTTGATGGCAATAAGCCCATGTTATAGAGGGTAATGTTGGTGTGCTGTAAGTACACCTCTGAAAGAAAGAAAGAAAGAAAAATGCGTTTATTGGCATTACAAAAAATACACCATAAAACTATAAAAACAGAAATAAATTATTATAATGCCAAAGGGGCCTCAGTTCAGCATAATGTCAGATGACAACACAAAGTTTACCACCTGACGCTGATTTTCAGCTGCAACCCACGGGTGCCATAGGCTAGGGGAAGTGTCTGTCCGTTATAATAAATAAATTAAAGGTAATATAAAATAAATAGCCTCTCTCTAGCTCTGCCTAACTCTTTGGGGAATAATAAATAAATAGGTGTGATGTTATGCAGTTTTGTAATTATTTTGTGTTTTACTAAGTAAGATCGTTTTGTACGAAAATTAAGTCAGTGACCCCTTGTCACTGACTTAATAAATAATTTATACCACTCCCCCTCTAAAAAGCTTATTTTATACACTGAAAACAGTGAATAATAAGCATTTTTAATCACTATTTTGGTGTTTGAATTTAGAACACACCAATATATTCGACCTCCATCTCAATGCTATACAACCTCCTTGCGAAAAAATACTCGATACAAACTCCTTGTGCAAAGAATACTCGAGACTAGATTGTTCGACATTTTCGACAGGGAGTTTTGCATTACAATAAACACTGTTTTGTGTTCTTAGGCAGTCATTGAGACTGCCGACAGAAGTGAAAATTTAAAACTGGTATTAGCGCTATCTGTATTCTATAGCACCGCACTACGGCGCGAACATGTCGGTGACGCGAATGCATAAGTTTATTCCCTACCAAAAGTAGCTCAATGCGCTTTCACTTCAAAACGAAATGACAATGCGCGCACTTATAACAAAAATTCACAAAAACTGCTGGCCAAGAAGTCCATTTTATGCAAAATAAAGAAATTCTAATTCTAATTTAAAAAATTCCAGTGAAAGGTGAAAAAGAGTTTCTAACACATGTACCATGGTTGACCAGTTTTCGACCTTATTGCTTAATCTGTAAAGTTAAAAAGACACAGACCCAGCTTAAGACAATTTTTTCGAGGTCTACATACTGCTTTATCCGAAACGTGTTGGCGTATCAAACGTGATACTATGCAGCGTAATAACGTTCTCATTGTGAGTTAGGACTGTTCCTGATCTGAGAAAACGTTGTCTATTTGTCTTGTGAGGTGATTTATTTCATCGCCCCCTGCACGAGTTGGTCTTGAAGAGGTATTTCGAAAAGGGTTCCCTTCTAGTAGATATTACATATCGTTATGTAGGTACAGTTCTCGAAAAAAAACTTCAAAGACATCTTGAAGTACACGTTTTAATATGTATGAGAACTTTAAAACAAAGATTGAAACTTCAACTTAAATAATTAATTTTACATATTTATGCTAAGCATTAAAAAGTTACATTATTTATTTAACTTTTTAATCAGTGAGAAAATTGTTATTTGAGAAATGCTATCTTTACAATTTAGTGGTACTTGGGTCCTAGATTATTCTCATTTAAATATTAAAAAAACGGAAAAAATCCTAAATAATGTTTTCGCCCCAATATTTTATTCTCCTGCAAAAAAAACAAAGACTAAAGTTTTATGAGTTCAATTCAAAGTATATTTCTGCCTAGGGAGAAATAAATACACATTGCCGTCGTAAATTATGATAGATAAAGTTTTTAGAAGAAATCATGGCTCCAGCTTCAAGTCTTTTGGTTAACCTGAATTAAGGGTAGCTATAACTTTATTTTTTTTTCTGTTGGAATTCCTCATGGATACCCTCCATCTGGGTAGAACGGAGGATTGTCTCCTACCGACTAAAGGACCCATTATAACAGCACCGCTCCAACACGGCAAGTTACTTGTCATTCAAGTAAGGATTTTAAATCAAATACATTAAAGTCTATTTTACGATGGCTATACAGAATAGTGGACGGCTCGCGGGCAGTGAGCGGCTTTTTCAAGGCGGTCGGGGCGTTACTGCGGTGGAGCGGTGCTGTTATAATGGGCGATGTCCTTTAAACCCCACTGTTCCTTCTAGTACAGTCGCACATAACTTGGCAAAGTTTTGGCGTATTGGGAGTAAGTTTGCGCATGTACATACATTTAGTACAACAAAAAAATGGACACTTTTATTGCATGTCATTATTCTATGGCCATAATTTATTCTTAAACACGTCTGTTAAGAGAAACAAGCGAAAACTAATTCTGCGCATCTACGATTCTTGCAGTGCCGGCTACTTATACCTTGAGTTACCTACCATATAAAATTTTAGGGCTGTCTGTCCCTGTTTTTAAAACCTACGAATACAGGAACTCTTTCAACACTGCCGCGCATAACTAGCCACTCCAGTTAACTTACCAGTTTATCAGGCATGATAATTTCATTCAAATTCTGTTACATGTTTGTTGTTGAAAATAAAGAATACTTTGGTTAAAACTATCCCTTGAGATGTAGGTACGTAGGCGTTTTACGAAATGCTAGTTACAATATTTGACAGTGACATAATGCTTGTCAGTATCAAATTTTAGGGCTGCCACAGACATAAAGTCGTATGTCGTATAACCAACTGAACAGCTCCCTTCCCGAGTCCAGACAATCCGTTTCATAATCGCACGGATGTCGAAGCATTTTGTAGGTATATAAATATATTGGATAGACCTTCGAAAAAATGAAGATTTCGTCAATATAGAGATATTAACACATTATAAATTGTACCTTCCTGGATTCGTTATGAGTTTACCTATTTGTTGATATATATATTTAAGGAATTTAAACTGACCTGGCCTCACACTGACGTGATATGTTTATATTAATTATACGTCAAAAAATGCTGGCCAATTAGGACCGAGTAGTTATGAGCCCATGGGTGCAAATACGACATTTGGCCATTTTTTTCTTATGAGCCAGTGGGTGCACATACGAAAATCAAGGAGTGATGGATTGGTCTTTCTTAACGGCTGAACCCAATAACCTATTTTTGGTAAAAGACAGATCGCTATTGATGATTGACAGTATAATTCTATCTGTCATTGAATTTCGTCCCACAGTTCCGTAAGATTCCTTATTCTCTGACAGATTATTGGGACGTTAAAACCATAGATAGACAGGGTTTTCTATCTCCAGTATGTCAAAACTGGTGATAAATAGGTTACGAAATCGATCATAAAGTCCAATTACAGGCTGTTACAGGGTGGTGTGGTGTGTGTGTGTACCATAAGTTGAAGCAACTTTACATGTAAGTTGCACGGTCTCAACAGTGCTTAGACGATGCAAGTCATTTGTTGCGTCAATTTTATTGTATGCCACAGGCAAGAAACTTGCATTGTGTAAATGGTGCTTTAGTTTAATCGGTGATACGCACAGATGTACGATTATTTTAGTCATTGCAACAAAAAAGTAGCTGCAAAAATTTTGAGTTTCGAGTTAAGCTTCGTGCAGACTAGCGCGACGCGACACCGGTTATTGTTATACCGTGAAGTTTTTTTAGAAATTGTATTGTTCGAGTCGCGTCGCGCCGTCGCTTCGCGCTGGTCTGTACGAGCCTTTAAGGCTCCATGCACAAAAAAATCCTTTTTCGTCAATAAATTATCTAATTGCAAGAAAGCTTGAAATTATTGAAACATTAAGTCTGTGTAACTATAAAAGTACAGTTTTCGTTGTGCTATTCGTGTCAGTCACAGCACCTGTTAATAGTTGCATCACTTTTGCGCTCTCTAAAATATGGTTTATTTCGCCTTTGATTTACTTAATGAAGATATCGTATAATCATAAAATTAAATTATGTTTTTGTTTCAAAGATAGCTGAAGACTAATATGTGATTTTTAAATTTCATGATATGGTTTGCTAAATAATACATTACTGACAGGCTCAAAAAAAAAAAAAAAAGTTTTTTCAATATTATGTTTCTGCTATATTTTGTATCGAAGTTGAAAAAAGTGGTTCAGCCACATGTAAGTAGACCATATAAAGATGTTGATGATATTTTGAAATGTACCAAATCAAAAGTAGTTTCTTGTAAAAAAGTGTCTCGCGTAATTTTCGGAAAATTTGTTGCGAATATTTGTGATTTTCTATGAAAACTTAACTCATTTAAAAAATCCCTTTCAGCCACATGCAAAACAAAGAACTCGACTTTTAAAATCACAAATTGTTTTGTTTTAATTCTTTTTCCCTTTCTCACAACTAATAAACAGAATTGATCAAAATCAATCGATTTCGTGCACGGCCTCTCGCATTCTCATAATATGTACAAATTCAATGTTTTTATTCCGACTAAAATGAAAAACTGGAAATTGGTGATCGAGCGGCTGTTTGTAGGAGCCCTTAATCAACTTAAGCCGTTATAGATACCTATCCTCGAATTTAAAAGTATCAAGTATTCCCAGTAGACATTATATTTTCTTTATCTTTGTTGAAGTTTTTTCAAGAAAATTGCTAAAGATTATTTTCTGAAAAGTGTTTGTCAGAATTCGTGTGAATTTTCTAGAATATTTATAGCTTTATGAAATTGAATTTTGTTCTGGGGTATCAAATAGAAATATATTTTAGTCTTACGTTTGAGAAAAAGGTACGTCTATCTATGTCACAGTATAAATAAGTACAGTATTCTATCTTCTTCGAAAACAGCTGAAACGAGGCGCTTCGAAATCTCAGTGTATATCAGTACGCAACAGTATCGAGTGCGCGGCAGTTACGCAAGGACGCGGAAGGTATATCTACAGAGCAGCCGTACGTAATTATTTTAAGGTCACTGTCGAAATATAATACTGCTACTTATTTATTCTGTGCCTATGTAGATGTTACGTATAAAATAGGTCATGCAGATATTTTCTTTTGTGGGAGTCTTGAATGGCGACTGATGGATTAGGCATGTGAGGGTCGAGCGTGAGAAAGAGGCAAATTTCGCGCCTTGCTACCATGCGGTATCCCCGGACCAGCTTGATGGCCCTTTGAGACGCGTTCAACCGACGGGCTAGCCGCCGCCTCAACGAACGCGTCCACACCGGTGTCCCGTGAAGGGTCATGGACCCTCACGCCCCTAGCCGCCGCAGGAGATGCCCTGCGCGTCGGGAATCGCAGGCCGATTCCCGGCCACCGAAGGCGCGGGCTTGCGGACGGTGAGCAATGGGTAGCTTGGTGTCCGATAAGGACCAGGCCCGGATCGACGGCGCGTTGCGCTAGGACCGCTAGGACCGATGCCAGGGTCGCGGGAAAGTTCGAAAGGGACACCGTAGCTCCTGGCAACGTACAGGCAACTGAAGGAACTCGTGTGGGTTTTAGTCAGTAAGAGTCTGGCAGTCTGAGCCCTCCCGCTCCGCCTAGAGCGGGAGAAATTATTTGATAAGTTCCCAACCAAAAAAAAAACAAAAGGGTCGAGCATCTTTCTATGGGGCTAATAATAACACATTGTGACGTCATTTGGTCTTTCACAATTATTGTGAGTGAAATTAGTATAAGTACATCTTTAATAAAGATAATTAATTCGTAGGATAGCATTTGCACTTCCCTTTTTGTGCATAGTTATCAAATAGTTATTGACCAACTGGAAACCTAGATACAATCTTAGTTCAAGCGGGTGGACTGTACCATAACTGCTACAACCCACCCTAACCCTCATATGATGTGGGTCCTATAATTTAATATAGGTATATGTAATCTTATAAAAGAACAGAGGAATACTTTTCTCAAATCAAATCAAAATATTTATGTTATTTCACAACCTACATGAGCACTTATGAAACGTCAGAAGCTAGGTGCACGGTTCCAATTGGTCGTTTACTATGGAAAAGAGCCGGCAAGAGACTCCACGGTTACTCTTTTAAAAATAAATGGCTTTTACAATGTTTTCAAATTACAGTGTTTAATAGGTATGAGTGGACAGTGTAGGCCTGTCAAAAAATACACACGGCTACACATGAAGCTGTACATTTCCAGTATAAGCTGATCTCGCATTGTGTAGGATTTCCGTACATTGCGAGGTCAGCTTATACTGGAGCTTGATGTGTAGCCGAAGAAGTTAAGCCTACAACGTTTTCACATTCACAATATATAAAAGATGTGAAAGTGCTAAAGTTGAGAAAAATGTTTTTTTCAGTAGGAGCTGGTGTTTGGATTTGTGCTCGGTTGATGGCAATTGGCAGGCCTCAATTACATACAAGGAACTTAAAAATACATAAGTGATTATAGTGTATTACAAGTTCTTTGGAGATAACAAGCGAAAAATGTTAACCACACACCCATACAACAACAATACAATACAAAACTACAACAACAAACACAGCACAATATTGCTATTTTAACTCTGTTTCCTTCTATTACAGGGCCTGAACGTCGACAAGCGGAACTTGGCGAGTGCTGAACGCAAACAAAGGACGTTCACAGACAGATCCCAGCTGAAGTATGCAAGAAGACTGGTCGTCAAGCTCGGCAGTGCTGTCATTACCAGAGAGGATGGCAATGGACTGGCTTTGGGGAGACTCGCATCTATTGTTGAACAGGTTCGTATTTTATACTTGGGGTTTACGCAGAGTTACCAGAGCGGAGACAAAGTGACATTTTATCAACGATACCGATGGTGGAAAAGTCAAAAAAGTATGGCTAGTGAAAAGCTTATGTCAATCTAGTTGAAAGTCGTGGCATTCAAAGTGAAACGTTTTGAAAGCGATTGTGCACTTTTATAATTTGAAACGTGACGGTATAATCATTCTTGTTTCGAAAAATTTCAACGCAGGGGGCTCCAGAATCATGTACATTTCATCATCCATGCCATGGTAACAGGTTGCGCGTTGATGTCCATGCCACCCTGTATAGTAGACCTCGTAATTACCTTAACACATTCCCCGTAAGTTGAAACTACACTAAGTTTGAAACTATTTATCTGTCACATAGACTAATAGACTTTGTTTTTATATTCAATTCAACAATAATTTATTCTCTCTTCACAAAGTTAGCTTAAAGTTAATGTGTACAAAACAAATCTCAGCTGTATTCTACGTGTGTGAGAGACTGGTGCCTGATATGACAGGTCACCAGGCTAGACGGCTCCACGGCTAGAATTAGCTTTTACCGAGATACCGTGCAAGAGTCGAAGTTAAACAATATGCATAACAAAAATAAAAACGAAGTAGGAGTTAAAATTATATGCTTAACACAAATAAAAGAAAAAGTAATAACAATTCTGCAGAGGTTATTGAGACGATGTGTGAGTGAGTGTTTATCTCGTGTGAAGTGTTATGCTAGTGGGAGATGTATGTGAGTAATTCCGATGAGCAGTGTGTGAGTGAAGGTGACTTTTGTGGAGTGAGTGCAGCGAGAGTTGTTTTTCAAGGAGGTGAGGAAAATGAGTTTTTTTCTGAACGGTCAAAAATAATATAAACGGTTTTTAAGCACTTTTTCATTTCTTTAATACAGCTTGATCGAGTTTTTGGATATAGGTTTAGGATTTTTTTCCATTTATTGTAAAGATAATGTCCAAGGAAGCTTTATAATCTTTTAGGGAGCGTGGATTTGAATTGAGCCGTGGGACATACTTTACCTTTTCGTCGGTTGTCTTTGAGCAGCTTAGCGTCAAACTGCATTGGAGAATGTTTTTTAAGTAATGTTCATAAGGTCTATTTAAATTATTTTTTCCAATTGATGTTATTTCCACATAAAAAAACTTTACGTAAGTGTAAATAAAGTTGATTTTAGACTGACTAGTACTGTTGAAAAAGTCATAAAAAAATATGCAGTTGTAGCGCAAACTGAACCTTATGTCTAGGAATTACAGTTGGTTTTCCTAAAACTTGTGTTTGTTTACATGATTGGCAAATAAATTGCGAACGCAGATTAGTATGAACGTTTGTCTGACAGTAAGTGTCCCATTTTTGTATAGGTTAGTATATATGTAACAACCTATATATATGTAGAATATCACTTGCACGTCAGAGGATAAAGTAATTCCGAGTTCAATTATTACACACTCAGTCTTTTAAGCCGATCGTCCACCACCAGCTAAACTAATTTAGGTAGCATAGTTTGAGCCAGTTTTTCATACATGTGCGTCCATGGTGGACTTCAGACTGTACAAATAGTTTTATTCTTCAACACTTCTATCGTTCATCTTGGTTTAAAACCTACTTATTTCAATTAAAATAAATATGGTGGATCCGCAAAGGTAGTTTTTTTGCAATTTGTAGGTCAGTGTCGGGTTGTATCTTGATCAAAATATGGTTCGCGTTCAAAATATGTATTTACAGAATTATAATCATTAGAATCATTAATACATCTCTTTTAGTTTAGCGGCACTTTTTGCACTTTTTTGTGATGGGTTAAACAATGTTAAACTCGCGTCAGGACACGTGACCTGATCGAAAGTTCGTAAGATTGTCATGTTTGTGTACGATAGCGCAATAAATGAATATTGTATTTTACTACATAAATGATAGTAGGTACATACTGATACTTAATTAAAGCAATTCGTGCAAAATTATTCCCTAACCATTCCAAAATATCAAAAATGCACAACGTTAATATTCAAGTTTTCACTTCTGCCGGCACTCCCGGAGTGCAGCCCGTTGTTTTTTTTTTATGAAAACTAACTTGGAGAGATGTATTGATGATTTATGGATCCACCTTAAATACCGAAATAGTTTGGTTTAAATTAAACCTGCATTGTGATCATTATCAAATATTCGCACTGAAATTAATTTACATTCCTGCCTTTAATGTCGTTTTGACAGCGTTTTCAACATTATTGAAATTCTTCACTCATGTGTTTTTCGCGTTCCAATTATTTGAATCAACGCTTATGCTCATTCCCGCGCGAATTTTCGGTTAGAACTATTCGTATAAATCAAGAACTTCATTTTATATCAGGAATGTTTTACTGGCTTTTAGAATAATGCTAGAGGACTATAAATACTGACTTCATAAGTACTTTGCTTTTGTTGTAAATTGTAATAAAATCTCTTGAAACCAGTTTGAAGGTTAGTAGGCAGCCATGTTTCATTTCCTGTTTTTAGGGTTCCGTAGTCAACAAGGACCCCTTATAGTTTCGCTATGTCCGTCTGTCTGTTTGTCCGCGGCTTAGCTCAGAGACTCTTATTACTAGAAAGCTGTAAAAATATAATCAAAAAAATTTTTTTTAGGTCGCCTCTTTTTAATTCCCCTGCACGTTTTTTTTTCTCACCTATTTCGTGGTGTGGGGTTTCGTTGGAAAGGTCGTTCAATATTGTGAGTAAATCATTTTTGGATTCAGGGATCCGTGTGCGAAATATTAAGCTTCAAAGTGCTAATGTTTCTTAGAGTCAAGGGGCCTCTGCCAGCTAAATGGTTGGTGAATTTTTTGACATATCCAAAGATATGTCAAAAAATTCACGGCAGTCATATATACAACGAAATTAAAAGGAAAACTATCACTGCTAAGAAGGCTTTACAAGTTAACGAGTAATAATATACCAACTTACATTTGCAAAACATGTTCTCTCATACATTCCGTAAGGGAGAACGTTTTTCAACTACAATGTTAAGTTTGTTCTTGAGATAAATTCATCCCAACTACGGAACCCTTCATTGTGCGTGGTACGACAGGCACTTGGCAGGTATTTTTTATTTGACTTTCAAACTTTTCGTTGGTTTTAATTTTGAAATTGGAAGCGTAAGTATCTGGATTTCGAATCGAAGAACTGGCTGTATGATGGTTAAAAAAACATTATAATAGGCGGTATTGTGTTGTCTGTTCGATTTACTATTTAAAAAAAACGTGTACTGCGTAGTTTTTTTATTCGTTTGTTATGATGTCAGGTTAGGTTACACATGCGCACCTGTATGGAATAACTAACATTTCCTTTTTCAAACTAAGGTATATTTTCGCAGGTAGCAGAATGCCACCATGAAGGCCGAGAATGCATCATGGTGACCAGCGGAGCGGTAGCGTTTGGTCGTCAGAAGCTGGCACAGGAGCTACTTATGTCTCTCTCTATGAGAGAGACTTTGTCTCCCAGCGATCATACACGAGAGGTCAGTGACACGATATTGATAACAATAATGATAATGAATAGACGTTTTGCAGAGTTATTGATAATGAGATGAGTGTGTGGTCCTATCTGAAAAACTATTGTATGTACACACGGCTACATATCAAGCTATACATTTCCTGTATAAGCTGATCTCTGATTGTACGGGAATCCTATACAATGCGAGATCAGTTTATACTGGTCAAAGTCAAAGTCAAATCATTTATTTCAAGTAGGCCCGTATAAGGCACTTTTGAACGTCAAAAATTTACAAAAAAAAAATTAATTGATTCTAGTTGCCCCTTCCAAAAGGTAGTTTTCGTATGGAGAAGAATGGGCAAGAAACTCCACCGTTACTCTTTTAAAATGTTTTACAATATTTTGTATAAGTACATTAGTTATATAATTATATGTGAGGACGATGCACCTAGAATAAAAATTATTATACCACAATAGGTAAAAAAATTAAGAATTAAAAATGAAGCAACAACAGATAAACTAATTATGTGATAGATACATGGTGCTCACATATTTACATAACTGGAAATGTATAGCTTCATATTTAGCCGTGTGTACAATCATATGAATGATCAGTAAAAAAAATCGGCAAACTTTTTTTTTAATTTATTTTTTGTGGTAACTTCAATTAATATTCCACAATGTTTATTTTTTTTGAAAGATGATGTACCTAAGTAAATACAAAATAATATACAAGGTCCCATTAAAATAGATGGACAAATTTTAACACAGCGTTCAGTACGTCTAACCATAGATATCCAAGCAAAAAAAACACTGATTTAAGTGATTTTATTTTGACCTAAAATAATAAATGGTATTGGGTAACCGACATTTTTTAGTGTATTTTCGTTAGCTGATTTATTTTTCTTGTAAGTATCTAGTGCGTTTTTCTTATTTTTTTTTACCATTGTCCTTATTTTGGTGGTCTGAATGATTTCTTAAAGTTTGTCCATCTATTTTAATGGGACCTTATATACGTAAGTAGGTATACAATCTTCAGAAAGAAGAAATGCGTGACCGCCGAAAGTAGAATGGTTAATCGTGCCAGTCTTTGATCTAACATTTTCTAGGAAAATGTAACAAACTTTCCATTCACCACAAAAATACTGAAAACCAATCAGTTGCTCGCTTTCTGATCTTTAGCGTCGAAAAGTTAATTACGATTGTTTCAATTTTAAATAGCCTTTACTCAAAATCTACTACATTTTAGGACATAAAATTTTATCAGTTAGACATTGAAAGAAAATACGTTTATTTGCGATAAAACATGACACAAAGAAAAAAACACAAAAAATAACTAGTAAGGGGAAAATATGAATCACATCCACGCAAAACGGCCATCGCTCAGCATAATGCTGTGACCCTATGTGAGACGGAGCACATCGCTGGTTTTCAGCGACAGACTTTCCAAAACAGTAACCTACGTCGCCGAGTCGCCGTGTTGTTGTCACAGCTACTCTGTTCATAGACATATATCACAAAATAGGGGAACATTATCTCATTCAAATAACAAACCGTTTAATATGATATTAGAAGTATGGAAATTCAGTCCGGCACAAATATAACAAAAACGTTTGATGTTTTGTTACAATTATGCTTTGTTGTTGTATATTGCGTAGATAGTGGTGTGTTCTTCACTATGAATACAGCACCCAATCTCTTCCCACTATAGAGTATGTTGGGGTAAGTTCGGCGCTCGGATAAGACCGTATGAATCAAATTCCTGTCAAAATTTCTAGGGTTTCGTATATTACTAAGGCTCCCCGCTGTTCGTACGTTCGTTCATCCGTCTGTCACAGGATCGTATCTTATGAAACATGATAGGGAGACACTTCAAAAATTCACAGAGTGTGTAATACTACCATGGTTACTATGACAAACAAAAATAATCCTAACTAATATTATAAATGCGAAAATTAGTTTGTTTATTACGTTTTTACGCTTAAACACTTTTTATCTCGATATTCCAACGGGATCGAGACTTATGCGGGTGAAACCGCGGGGCGCAGCTAGTAATAAAGTTAAAAATTAATTAATTTTTGAACTTTATTTTATTTACTTATACTTATACTTTTATTTATTTTTTTATTTTTTTTTTCTTTATTTATTTTACCATACAAGAAACGTGTTTTGTACGTAGGGTTAAATATTGTACGGTGGTACGGAACCCTTCATGTGCGAGTCCGATTCGCAATCGGCCGCTTTTCTAATGCTGACATGAATGTGATGGCTGTGGTCTACGCCATTTTATCCTTCTCCGATCGTAAGGGCAGAATAGAATGACGCTGAATTTGTTACGTACGGTCTTATCTCTGCGCCGGACTTACCCCAACATACTATACTGAAAAGGCACTAAAGCCTACTACAGATGGTCTATTCTATTGACAAAAGACAACACACTACAATATAGAATGGTAGTATGTGTCCTGATGATAGCAAAACGGATACATTCACACGCAATGTGATAGTATTTCAGTATTGTTTACGGCTTGTTTCGGGTTGGGTTATTCGAAGCAAAACTGATGATTTTCGTCTCGTGCCAAATCCCGAAACATAATAAACAAGACTCATGAAATAATAAATATATATAAAAATCTGATTGAAAAAGGGTTTTTGACTACAAAAGGTTCTCGACAGATTGAAGGGCGGGGAAATTGGATTTTTGAAAAAAAAAAAAATAGTTTGTATATACCAGCACTGCCTTGTTGGTCTAGTGGTCGCAAACGCTATTGCTGAGCACGAGGTTCTCGGTTTGATTCTCAGGTCGGGCAAAGTGTTTTTATTTTATTTAACCAAGATTTAATTGTTGAATACTCCAATAGATAATAATGATTATCTTTCTTTTTCGTAGTAACATTCTTTTAATCTCACAAATACATTGCAAACTATAGTTTTGTATAATTTAGAAGCATTTTTTTCAATTTTTGTAAATGTGAGTACCATGGAGCCGTTTATTATGTTGTATGTTGACTTGAAAGAGCATGGCAGTTGAGAGTATGTCTTGCTCACTTAAATGTCTGACGGTGGCGGGTGTGTTGGATCATTCGGTTCCCTACAAAATGGTTGAGCTGGATGGTGTTGATCCACGCGTCATGTTCGTGAACGGGCGCCGTCAGGTGAGACTGGTCATCTCTTATCTGCCAGGGCTTATTTTTAATCTTATATTTTTAAACGTTTTGGTTTTTTTTACATTGTTCTCACATATTAGAAGCAACAATAATAATTTACCCAGGCTTTTGTAATATCTATATTTAAAAGAGTGTCCTTGGAGATTTTTGCCCGTTCTTCTCCATAGAGATCTACGTTTTGGAATGGGCAACTAGCTTCAACTTTCTGACTAACTGACCGACTCTTTGACGATTGAAAAGTGCCTGTAAATGGTTTAATTGAAATAAATGCTTTGAGTTTGAGTTTGTTATTGGGTTTTTTCCATCAGGATTTTTTCATTAGCAACCCGAAGTCGGGATTTAGGCCCGGTTGATCCCATTAGGCTCGCCCCCAATTACATGGTTCTTTAATATACCTGGCGAAATGTGGGCGTACTATAGGTACACCTCTGCCTAACACTTCGGGGAAAACAGGGGTGATGTTATGTTGAACTTAGAACTATGGAAAAATAATTGACCCCATATTTTTACTCGGAAAACGTACGCTGATAAAGACCAACCCAGGATTTTTAATTAAGAGTCTAAAGAGTTTCGAGTTGAATTGCCAGTCAGTTTTAATAATCCTCGTGTTCTCTTTATTCAGGATGCCGGCAGTAGCCTGGACCCCCGAGCAGCTGCAGCTGTGGGTCAGTCGGAACTGATGTCGATGTACGATGCCATGTTTTCACAGTACAACGTCAAGATTGCTCAGGTAAGTCTATGAAATATAAACGAATGTTTGGATACCACTGGCTTATAAAAAAGTTAATAAGTTTTCAAAGAGAAATAATTTTATGCAAGAAGACCATTAACCCCGTGTCCTAACCGAAAACTAGAAAGAAAAAATGCATTTATTGGCATTACAAAAAATACACCTTAAAACTATAAAAACAGAAAACAAATTACTATAATGCCAAAAGGGCCTCAGCTCAGCATAATGTCAGATGACAACACAAGGTGTACCACCTGACGCTGATTTTCAGCTGCAACCCACGAGTGCCATACGCTAGAATAAAAAACATAGGGAAGTGTCTGTCCGTTATAATAAATAAATTAAAGGTAAGTAATATAAAATAAAATAAAACAAACTCATACAAAATTAAATAAAATGTGGTGACGTACATGTGTGTGTGCGTTGAATCTGTGTATTTCCTACATTCAATTAAAAAAAATTATGCAAAACCGTGCGACTGCGTTATTCTTATAAACTACGAAATGGTGGTTGATGCGATTTTTATTTTCATTTAATGTATAATATGATAATTAACAAATAAAAATTTAAACTGATAAAATTGTGATAAAATAAATGGGAAAAATTGACAAAATTGATAAATATTATAAAAATGATAAAAAAATAAAATAAAATTTAACGCATTTTTTAAATGGCAGATATGTCGGCTCGAACATTTTCAACATCCTTTTGATGGCTCAATAAGAATTCTTTTAATTTAAATTTGAAAGTCGAGCAACTTTTACAATACTTTATAGGTGGAGGGATATTGTTCCAGCATTTGGTAGCTGCGTAGCGAAAACTGCCTCTGAAAGCCGCCGACTTGTGCCGTGGGATGGAAAGCTGTTGAGAACATTTTCTCCCCTCACCGATTCTGTGTCTTCTTGTCCATGATAGTCTGTCATATAAATAAGAAGGGGAATGAGACTTAATAACACCAAAGAGTAGGCTCGCCAAGTGGAGTTTACGTCTAGCTTTCATTTTTAAAATGTTATGCTCATTGAAGAAAGGTGTAACATGCCCCCTAAATGGAACTTTAAAACAGAAGCGTGCACAGGCGTTTTGAAGTCTTTGAATCAATCTTTCAGTTTTTGACAGTAGTCGTTGGCCATACACCGTGTCCGCATAATTTAACTTTGATAAAACCAAAGACTCCACAAGCAAGACTCGCAATTCTTCACTAAGATAGGGACGGGCTTTGTATAAAATCTTAAGTCTATAATAGCAATTACGGATAGACTCAGATACGTGTTTGTGAAAACGAAGTTCCGTGTCCATGATAAGACCCAAATTACGTGCTTCGTAAACCCGTTCGATAGGCTCTCCCATAACAGTCACACAGTTGGCACAGGGTTTAATTTTACCTAACTGGTTTTCGGTTCCAAAAATCATATACTTGGTCTTTTTAGGGTTCAAGGCAAGCGTGTTGGCATTGGACCATTGCACTATGTTTTCAAGATCTGTATTAAGATCGCTTAATGCTTGTTCATAATCTTCGGGCTTAAATGATATATATACTTGTGTATCATCGGCATAAATATGGTATTTACATTTATTTATATTACTAATTATATCGGCACAATACAAAATAAACAATACTGGCCCAAGAATCGAGCCCTGTGGAACCCCCCTTCCTACTGAGCAATGTCTAGAGACAACTGTTGAGCCGTCCGCCCGCCGTATTTCAACGAATTGCGTACGATCGCTAAGATAGCTATCAAACCACTTTATTGTGTCCTCGTCAAATCCATAAAAAGCCATCTTTGACAACAATAGAGGAACGTTAATACAGTCAAACGCGCGTGAAAAATCAAGCAACACTAAAAAAGTGCACATCCCATTATCTTGAGCCGACAAGATATTGTCTGTCACATCCAACAAAGCCGTGGCTGTACTACGGCCCTTCCTAAACCCTGATTGAACATCTGGGAGGATTTTATTTGTCTCTAAAAATTCAACCAATTGCGCACATACTACTTTCTCTAAAACTTTAGAAAGTACCGGTAGTATACTAATAGGTCTAAGATCCTTCATGTCCACTGCATTAGGAGTCTTCGGCAATGGAAGCACTTTGGCAATTTTCCATAACTCAGGGAAAGATGAGGATGTGACAGATGTATTTACTATAGCAGTCACGGCGTCCAAAGTCACAGGTAGAGTCAGTAATATCATATTCATGGTAAAGCCATCGCAACCTTCAGCGTTCGATTTAATAGTAGTCAGTATGTTCGCGATTTCCTTACGTATTGTAGGTCTCAAACTAAACGTGGAACTATTATTTCGCGCGGATTTAAAATATGCAAGCAACGAATCACTAACCGTATCCGCACCCGGCACATTCAGAAAATGGTCACAAATCTTATCGGGATCGTTAAAGTGCAGAGGTAATTCCTTATGTTTAGATGGGAGCAGGGTAGACTTTAGGTTTTTCCAAAGTGTTCTGGAGTCATTGATTTGACTGTTGATCTTGTGTTTATAGTACGCAGATTTTTCGCAAAATAGAGACCTAGAAACAAGTGACTTTAATTCTTTGTAATAAATCTTTTTTGAATCAGATTTTTTGTTTTTTAAAAATTCTGCATGTGCTTTGTTCCTCAAATGCATCATGAATTTAACACTGTCGCGTTTACATGAATGTTGTACAAACGCGACTTGATTGTTTGCGCGATTATAGATTTATGTCAAGTACAGTCACCGGCACGTAACTTGGCAACAATCGTAGGTGCGCAGAATTCGTCTCGCTTGTTTACCTTAATAAACATGTTCAAAAATAAATTATGGCAATAACCATATTATAATGGCATGCAATAAAAGTGTTTTTTTTTTGCACTAAGTGTAACATCCGCAAACTTACTCCCAATACACTAAACCCTCGCCAAGTTACGTGCCGGCGACTGTACAGTGTGCTCCAAAGAAACCTTACCCCCTAATTGCAAGGGGGTGAGGTTTCTCTGGAGCCCACTGTTCTATGTTTGACGAAAACACGATTCCATAAAAATCTCTGTAGAAAAAAAAATACAAAGTTACCTCCAAACCGAAAAATATACCGCTGGTATTAAAAAAAGGGTGTGTTAATATATGGCATAATAACAGATAGTATAATATCACTTGAAATAACGTTCACATGATATAATTTTGATATGCTATAGAAACAAATAACCTAATTTCATATGATCATCTTTTGCTCTAATAACATTTAGTATAACGTTCATTTCATATAATTTTCAATTTGTATGCTCTTTTTATATAACGTTTAGTTGACCTAATTTTCATATTTACTAATTTACAGGTAAAATTCTGTAATTAATAAGTAAATATCAGGTAACATAATACTGTTCTAACCTAACCTAACCCAAATAATTCAATAAAAATTATACTAAACGTTACTTATAGATTTTGTATATTATAGTAACTGAATATTAATTCAGTTAGTGAAAATTCAATTCATTAATCAATTGTGCATTATAGAAAATGTTCATTATTCATTATACCATATAAAATTAGGTAAAATGAGATTATATCAATAATTCATTAAGTATATAATTTCATCGTTATATTAAAAAAAGTTTTTTTAAATGAAATTAGGTCATATGATCATTAGAACTTTTGTTATTATTTCAAACGTTCAAATTAGATCATGAAACTTTGCATAATAACTGAAGTAACTATAAAGCAGATACTATGTTTTTATTTTTTTTTTAAACTTTCGCCGAAAAATGAAATTAAACTATTGGCGCCTTGGAGCCGCGAGCTCTTCACTCGGTCCCGCTCCCCCTCAGTCCGCGAGCAGTATGGTGCGAAATAAAAACTGAATTTGAGCTGAGGTACTATGGGCTCTATCATTATGAATAAGCGCGACGATCGCATACCTTTTTTATTTATTTTTTCCGTGGGGAAATCCTAACGGATTCGCTCCATCTGGGAAGAACAGAGGGTTATGTCGGACTCCTACGACTAAAACCCCACTTTTTGCTTGTACTTTCACCGCACCCCCCCTACTGGCCCGCCATGCCTGACGGGCCCCATAACCAATTGCGGCCGATGACGCAGACCACAGGTGCGCATTCAATGCGTGCCACCGGCCGCTTTTAGTTGGGACACGGCCTAATACTTTGGAATTCAATTTAAAACCATTTTGCCATTTTGTCAACATCGGATACTGGATTTATAAACTATTGTGAGAAATATAGAAAATTTATCAATTAATAAATTATGTACTAGTCTCTATTTCTGTCTTTCAAATAAACTTACGATACACTTCCAGAAAGACGTAGCAATACATGTTCCATACTGTATAGTTACACTGCATAACCGTTGTATACCGACATTGTGCTCGTGTAACTTCGGGCACATTCGTATGCAAAGGTTGTTTTAAGCCGGGGTAGAACTTTTCATGCGCCCACGTCCCATCCAGTTATACAAAGGATCTGCACGTGCTTTCATGCATTTTGTGTGTGGTGTAGGTTGTCCGTAATTCGCTGTTGAAAACTGAATTTACATTTAATACCTTCTACTTATGTATAGTAGAGTAGGTTTACGAGAAGTTTAGTTAATACTAATTTTCCAGTCCATCCTGTTTTGAGTTAACGTTCTATGAAAGTTTAAGTTCCTGAAACATACATAATATTCTGCTGTTTTCCTAAATCCATACTCAATATTATAAATACGAAAGTTACTATGTCTGTCTGTAACCGTTTCACGGCTAACAGCTGAACGAATTTCGATGAAATTTCGCACACAGCTAAATCATGATCTGTGTTAGGAAGGATACTTTGAATCCCGGTAGCATCACGTTTTCGTGGGATAAAATCTAACCTCCACGCTGGTGGAGCCGCGGGCAAAAACTAGTAAGTAGGTAAAACCGTGATGCATTTACAAAAACCCCAACAAGTAGAAAAAAACGAATGAAATACGCACCCAGCCTTTTATAAACAAAAAGTACAATATATACTGTAAGGGCGCATTTCACCAATGTGTCAATATTCCACAACAATGATGACACTGACAGCTCTTGAACGCGGTTTAGATGTGCCGATCGCGTTCAATGTCGTTAGTGAAATTGGTGTTTCATTTATTTTAGGTACGTCAGAAAAATCTTAACTGACCTTTTTTTTTTTTTTTTCTTTTTTTTTTTTTTTTTTTTGGGTGGGAAATTATCAAATAACTTCTCCCGCTCTGGGTGGAGCGGGAGGGCGTGTCACACTCTTACTGACTAAAACCCACCCGTGTTCCTTCCGTTGCCTTTACGTTGCCAGGGGCCACGGTATCCCTTTCGGACTTTCCCGCAATCTTAACTGACCTCACCAAAGGATACACTTTCTATTTGATCATGTAAAAAATAAAAACTTGGACAATCCTTTTGTTGATTATAATATATTCCTTTGTAGTTCTGATTTGCAAAAGGCTAACCTCAAGAAATCAAAAGCTGAATTTAACTCCTCAAAGGTTACAGAACTTTTCAACTTTTAATATTCGTTTTGCATGTAATATGTAACGACATATATATATTATATAATTGTGTTCGTGCATCAAACTCTTTGAGAACCGAGCCTAATGTAAATGTTGTCTAGACTCTATACTAAAATTGACATGAAATTAACATAAATTTAGGGCTGTTTTATACGTAAGTGCAACTTTTAAGGGTAAAAAATATAATCAATTTGTTTTTTTTTACTTTTATCTTTACCGATCTTCTGTTTTAATAATATTGTGCAAAGGTATAGGGTTTAATCACACATGGATAGGTTTGTAAAGATTCTATATTTAAAATTTTGATGTTAATTTAGAAAACATTTATTTTGTAATTGGCATGTTAAGAACTCATTAATTTTACTTTGTAATAATGATTCATATACTGTCTATCATGTCCACTTAATTAGAAAATATCTTATAAAGTCAAAATTAAATTATATTTTAAAAATGTTTAAAATAGTTCAGTATCAGGCCATCACTGTTAATTGAAATAATTTGTCTACTTAAAAGTTTATTTAATCATACTAATTATAAAAAATAAAAAAATAAAATTGTCTTTGAAGTTTTCAATTTCAATGAACTTAAAACTTTTTAGAATACAGAGTTTTGTATTCAAAGTGAAACGTTTCAATAAGATTTCTTTAATATATTATATTATATTTATTTATTTTCTTTCAATTCAGTAAGCAGACAAGATAGTAAGTATATTTATTTCGATGATTCAAGAGATAGGCACGAGAACGTATATCTTGACGTATCTTTTTTATTTGATACTTATACTCCATTTGAAATAAGATTAGACATTTAAACAAACCTTTTTTCCAGTCCGTTCAACCGATTCTGACTTCTATATCGTAGGCGTAATTAAGGATGCCATTAAAAGCAAAAAAGTGGTTACAATACCAACTGTTTACTGAAGCTGCCATTTGTCATTCCACCAACGCAATAGAAGTCAAAATCGGTTGAACGGACTGTAAAAAAGGTTGAGTTAAATGTCTAATCTTATTTTTAATGGAGTTTATCTGTTAATGGAAAATGCTTCCAAATAAAAACAAACGCTTTCCTCCAAATCTTTCCTCTCGCTTTCCTACAATCTGTGGAAAGGGAAATCTGAGGGAGTGATTTCGTAAAAAGGGACGGAAGTGTATTACAGGAAGCCGGGGAAGCGCGCGCTATTTGATTTGACCAATGAGCGCGCGCGGTGTTTGAAATGGCTGTCAGAAACGACATTGACGAGGCCCTCCCCTATAATGTTGCTTATTACCAAGGTGAGATGTCAGATGTTACACATCTGATGTGACTACTGTAAGGATAGCTCGTTTTTTTTTTTTAACAATTGTATTTTTTTTTTTTTTTGGTTTTGGTTATGGCTGCATGTTGCAAAGAGAAATAATATTATAACAGGAAATATCCACCTTGTGACATTTCTAAACGTTACTTACTTTTTCTCAAATAATAAATTGACTAAGTATATTATTTTGTTCTAGTATCAGCAAAATCAAAATGATAATCTCTGTTATAACTTTTTCACAGAAACAGAATATGGGGCAAGGTTTTACTCTATCTATTTTATTTTAAAAGTAAAAAGTGGGAAAAGGATTCCTTTTGTAACGTTACTTATCTTTATTATGACAGCCATGTCAAAGAACTAGACAGTACAAAACCCCATCAGTTTAATGCAAAATTATTCAAAAATGTTTTGTGTTCCGTATAAAAAATGCATATTTTATTAAATACAAGTGTCCCGTCTGCTCTACGACTAGGGACGAATAAAAATAATGTATTAATTAATTCTGATACGCAAATGTGCACCGTTCATTATTATATACAACTGGTGTTACGAATAATTTTTAATATATTGCCTTTTATTCATATATTTATGTTGTTATTACTTTTTAATTAATTTCCATGTAGGAAAATTTCACACCACAGCACCTTACGTAAATACTGGGTAAAATTAAACTGCGCAAACGCAGACGTGGTGGGTATCGACATCTAAACACGATAAAACAAAAAGAAATAATGAGTGTAATTAGCTGAGTTTTATTTTTGGGGTCCAGAAGCCCGAAAGTCTGACAACCAGTCTTACCAAGGGGTATCGTATTACCCAGTTACTGGGGTGTGGAGGTCAGATAGGCAGTCGCTCCATGTAAAATACTGGTATTCAGCTGCATCCGGTTAGACAAGAAGCGGAAGCCGACCCCAACATATTGACAGACAATATAGTTGGTTGTTGTTGTTGTTGGCTAGGCAGATTGATTGAGTGTCGCTTCAATGCTGGATGCCTTATCTTATCCCCACGGTATTAGCTAAGTATTCCTGCTAGCTAAGTGTTGACATGAGCCAAAAAACACCCTAAAAAAAAATGCATGAAGTCATTATTAATAGGTATTAATGATAAGTTCGAACAATGTTTTAACCAAGATGTTAAAAAAACTGGGTAGCAGCACTCAGAAAGCTTTACCTCCTAAAAAATTTATACCAAGGCTTCAGACACACGAGAAGTTTTGACACAAACTTCAGAACACTACCTACGTCAAAGTTAAATTATACAGACACGTACAAACTTCAACAAGCATAAATGTCCCTAATTAGAAAACTAACTGGGACTGAAATGGAGTTTACACAAAGGCTTACTTGTCATTTTAATAGAATTATTTCTCTGATATAGTGGGAGTAACTATTACATTGTTCCGGTGTACGTAATAGATGTTGTTTCATGTATATTTTGGTGACATAAAATTCAGTTTGGCCTCGTTCTTCTAGTCGAGCATGAGGTCCTGGGTTCGATTCTCAGGTCTAGAAAAGTGTTATTTGGTTTTTCCATCAGGAATTTCTCAGTAGCAGCCCGGAGTCTGGATTTGTGTCCGGTAGACGGCAATAGGCTCTTCCTCTAATTCAATCAATCTGCCAAGCTCTTTCCCGATTAGGTTCGGGTCAGCTCGCCCTCTAATACAAGGGACTTAAATAATAACTGGCGAAATGTGGGTATATTATCAGTACTTACTCCAACGCAATAAAACTCAAAATCAGTTGACCGGATCGTAAAAAAGGTTTATTTAAATGTCTAATCTTATTTCAAATTGAGTACAGATGACTCTTGTTAAAATACCAGATGTTATACTTTAAAACAGCTCAAACACGTGAGATCTCACTATTCTTGCTGTTTCTTGAGGACAGGAACTCACTTATCTGCCCTAAAATATTACACCACCAATTATTTTCCAAAAGCCCCGTAAGGGTGCGTTTCCACTGAAGCGGAGAAGAGCGGAGACGTGTAGGAATCGTCCAATCCCAGACGAGACGAGAGACGCGATGAGTATTGCAACCATTGTGATTGGTCGATACCTGCAGGTATCGACCAATCGTCTCCGCTTCAGTGGAAACGCACCCTTAACCTTCCGAAAAACGACCATGTTCAAAAGCTCATTGAAAAAATGTTTGAAGATGGTCTTAATATTCTGAGAAGAATATAATAGAATTAACTGGAGACCCGCTCCTGCTTCGCATGGTTTTTACGACTTGACAATACATCAAGATTTCTTGGTTTTACGCAACTTTAATAGTAACGTATTATAGACATAAGCCTTCCGGAATAAATTCTTTAAAAATAACAGACACACGAGTGATCCTATAAAGGTTCCGTTTTTTCATTCGGACATACGGAACCCTAATAAATGGAGCAAGTATTAGGTAAAGTGCATACTAACTTTAGCGTTATAAGCATTTAGGTACACTATGATATAAAAACTGAATGGTCCTCTTCAACATGGTGAGAAACGCCGTAAAAGTCATTGGAGAAGAATTACTGTTGTACTAAAAGATATTGATGTGCCACTACTAGTTCAAAATGGCTTTTCAATGGATTTTAAATAATGCTGGATCAATGGGTGGAATAAAATAATAAAGCTGAAAAGCCAATTGTATTTTGAGCCTTACACTAATAGAAATAGTATTAAAAATTAACGCTCCTGAAGAAAGAGTTCACAAGAAATTAATGTCACTAAAACATATTTACGCCCAAGAAGGATTTTGAATACATCATATTTTTATATTTTTGTTTCCCAACTCCGACAATGTAGTTTCTCAAATATTTGCCATTCGTCCATAGTCGGTCTACTTTTTGGCCGCATTATATCTTGTCATCTTCGGCATATTAATTAAAAATAGGTAATAAGTAACATCAACAACGAACTCTGATCCATCACATACTGACGAGCACGTCTCAAATGCGCAGTTCTCCATGAAATAAACTCCTAAATGCCTTCCCAAATTCCCATCCAAAATAACACCATGGCAACTTACCGTTGTTAATTCTAAAATCAGAACTCTGTGTAACAACAGAATTGCTAACTATACCCGTATCTCTACGAGATCTAAATCCAATCCCACACGTCAGTTTTGAAATATTACGGTCGTAAAACGATAACGACTGTAATGCTACAACGACATAATTACCTTTTGTTCAATGACTTATGAAAATTCAAAATAGGAAATGTTCTTGTGACATTAGGCTTAGCAAAAGATGTAATCTGCGTTCGCAATTCATTTGCCAAACACGTAAACAAACAACTCACACATAAGGTTCAGTTTGCGCGACAGCTTCATATTTTTTATGACTTTTTCAATAGTACTAGTCGGTCTAAAATCAACTTTATTTATACTCGTTTAAAGTTGATGTTTGTCTAAGTGGAAAACTCGTCTTTGTTTACATGTTTGGCAAATAAATTGCGAACGCAGATTAGGTGTGTTGGGGTTCGCGCACCGTGTCTTCTGTCACTACTGAAATCTATATTTATATATCTGTATATATATATATATATATTTACTGAGGTGGTTTAGAAAAAAAAAATAGAAAAACCACAACCAACAGCCGAAAAATAACAAAAATCAAAATTTTGTCTCAAGTGGTATGATCGGATGATTTCAGAACATAATTCACAATATATTTGATTTTCAAACAATCTATCTATGGCATTTTTGGTCTTCTTCTACTTTTATACCCTGCCAAATTCGTATTACACTCGCAATGTTTTCTGAATTTCAGTATAGACAACGTGTCATGACAAAATTTAAAGAAAACTATCTTATAGCCATGTGTGAAATTGAACGTCGCTTTAAAAGCATTCGATATGTCGTTCGACTGGTATTGCCTCGAGCGGTTTTCTCTCCACATTCTGAAATGATACAAAGAAAATCCATTGTTCATTTCAAGTATCCCAATAACATCTACTTCAGTTAAAGTCCGCTCGTTGATCAATCCAAAACTTAATCATGAATTCCTTTCAATTTGAATTACCTCTGAATATAAATTGGAGGTAAAATTTCTGGCAACATCCCCCTTGTTATCTACGAGGCAATTTGTAAGGAAAAAATATCGGAGATGGTATCAACTAGAACTGATTTGTTGATGTTTTTCACAGGTCCTTGTTACAAAACCGGATTTTTATAACGAGGAGACGAGAAAGAACTTGTTTTGCACAATATCGGAACTGATTTCACTGAACATAGTGCCCATTGTCAACACTAACGATGCCGTCAGCCCACCGATGTATATCCATGATGACACTGTTGTACCAGGAACTGGAAAAAAGGTACGCGATTTTGAACTTTCAAGCAAAAATACAAGAACGAAGGATTTATCTTGGATTGAAATCCGAAAAATGATTTACCTGCAAGGAAATGATTGTTATTTCGTAGAAAACTGGGACAAAAATAGAACAACATTTTCATGTTTTTTTGTCAAAATAGAATAGGAATATTTCCACGATACAATTAAGTATCACAACTTTTTTCTTCTTTACTTTACAAATGGGTTACAAAATTACACATACATGCCTAATGATACCCCCCCCCAATTCCCCCAAAATGTTAAAAAATGTGCGGTTAAGCAGACATAAATAATTAATTAATTGAAGCAACTTTATTGTTATAAACGTTGCTTCAATTAAGTAATGGTTTTACGGAGCTTTCCCCCTATTTTATCTACAGATACATATTTGCGGATTCATCATAAATTGGCTGGGATTTTTCGCAAAATGCCAGAAGTCGCCTTCTTCCACTCAATTTGCTTTTATGACCCAGTCCGACGTCCGTCAATCAGCTGTTATGTTTCTCAATTACAAATTGATTTCGTCCATCCCCCAACTGACTCTTTTATGTTCGAAGAATCCTGCTGCATTTCCAAAAACTTTTCATCGTAAACCTTTTTATATTCAGGGTATAGGTATTAAAGACAATGACAGTCTATCCGCTCTGCTGGCTGCTGAAGTCCAATCGGATTTACTGATTATGATGTCTGATGTCGATGGCATATACAACAAGCCACCGTGGGAAGATGGCGCAAGAATGATGCATACTTACACGTCAAAGGAGAAAGATCAAGTGCAATTTGGAAAAAAATCAAAGGTAAGATTTGAAAAAACAACATCTTGTAAACGATAAATATAACAATTCTTACGTAGGTGTTGAAATTTTTAAAAAGTCCTGTCATCAAATTTTCCGCTTCGGCATGATTAAATTGAACAAAGCTATTTTATTTGAAGAATACATAATTATATAATCATGCTGCATCAACTTTAATCAAAATCATAATATTTTGTGCACTTGATAATTTAATTTCTTAACTTTAGGTTGGTACTGGAGGAATGGATTCTAAAGTAAATGCTGCAACCTGGGCCATGGCTCGCGGAGTCAGTGTGGTGATCTGCAACGGTATGCAAGAAAAAGCCATCAAGACTATCATCAGTGGAAGAAAAGTCGGGACATTCTTCACGGATAGTGTTATTACCCCGGCTAATGGTACATCTGTTGATGTTTTGGCAGAAAATGGTACGTACTTCAACTATATCCAGTGTTCAATGGTTAATACGAAGAACAATCGGATAATTTTTTCATAATATTTCCTTAATTTGCAGCAAGAACTGGCAGCCGAGTTTTACAACGGCTTTCTCCATCAGAAAGAGCAACAGCCATTCACTCACTAGCAGATTTATTAATTAGCAAAGAAACTGAAATTCTAGAAGCTAATGCAAAAGACTTAGAAGAAGCTACAAAGAATGGCCTTGCGAAACCTTTACTAAGTAGATTATCTTTAAGTCCTAGCAAATTAAAAACTTTAGCCGTAGGCCTCAAGCAGATTGCTGATTCGAGTTACGAAAACGTTGGCAAAGTGTTAAGGAAAACAAAGCTAGCTGAAAACTTAGTTCTACAGCAAGTATCAGTTCCCATTGGGGTTCTTCTAGTCATATTTGAATCTAGGCCGGATTCATTACCCCAAGTAGCCGCTTTAGCTATGGCATCAGCTAATGGTCTTCTTTTAAAAGGTGGAAAAGAAGCTGCTCATTCAAACAAAGTTCTCATGGGATTAGTTAAGGAATCACTGAAAGGCGTTGGTGCTGATGACGCCATCTCCCTTGTATCAACAAGGGAAGAAATTAGCGATCTATTGTCTATGGAGTCGCACATAGACTTGATTATACCTAGAGGTTCTTCTGAATTGGTAAGAAATATTCAGAAGCAGTCACAGCACATCCCTGTTCTTGGTCATGCTGAGGGTATTTGCCACGTGTACATAGACAAAGATGCTGATCCAGTAAAGGCATTGAAGATTGTTCGTGATGCGAAGTGTGATTACCCTGCTGCCTGCAATGCTATGGAAACTTTACTGATTCACGAAGACCATCTTTCTAGTGAATTGTTTAATGATCTTTGTAATATGATGAAAAAGGAAGGTGTTAAGATACATGCTGGCCCTAAACTTTCTCGTCAGTTGACGTTTGGTCCACCACCTGCGAAGAGTATGAAGTTTGAATATGGATCTTTGGAATGCTGCATTGAAGTTGTCAGAGATATGGAAGAAGCAATTGATCATATTCACAAGTTCGGAAGCTCACATACGGATGTTATTGTTACTGAGAATGGTGAGTTACACTGTGCTTATATATAGTACTTATATATATAAGGGACAGACTTCCCTATTCAACATTAAACTTACCTGGTCCATTTTATGCTACCACGTTATTATTAGGATCTGCCAGATTTTCCTCTCAGCAATAATAAGTTATGACTGTATCAGTGTACTACAGTTACATGTAGTATTATTTACATTAACAAATAGGGAAGTATCTACAATTATAATGATAATTATTACTTCAAGGCAAACATAGTTAATAGCATGTACACCAGTTTGTTGACGCGTGATATGTATATTGTGTTTTTGGAAGTTATTGTTATCAGTAACAACTATATAGCTATAGATTAGTTTATCTGTGGCAGTTACTCTTGTTTTACGATCGTCTGCTGTGTGATAGATACTATTTGTACTTGAACTTGTAGTCAGGGCCAGTGATATAAAATTATTCTTATGACTGACAATAGTTATGGTTATATTTTTTCATATGGGGATAAAAAAATATCTATTCTAGACAGTATTAAACAAGTGCTTGGAATACATTTATGAACTAATTTATTGTGTTGTCCAAATAAAGGACCCTTTTATTGTTTGACGACTTTTTTTTGTGAGATTTTAGAGATGTGAAAATAAATCGTACAGCGTTCACCACTTCACATATCAAGTGAATGAATATGACTTAAGTAGAATTCGTGGCAATCGGTCATGATACATTATAAAGACATAATAGTCTAAGATCTGAAGTAAGATCGACCTTCACCGTATTAACCGGATAAAAATATTTTTTTTCATTAAATTACAAACACATTGCAAACGGGTTGTCTAATTAAATGTTCATGGCTATAATTAATTGAAAATACTGTATTTATTTCACTGACTTGTTTACCAAACGAATTAGATTCTAATTGAAAGTATAAAGTATACAGAACATGTAACAGTTAGGTTGCCTACCTTTTTTCTGGTTCTAATCTTACTGGGGCCTTATTATGAAGTATTAATGCCATCATTATTCCACTGCGAAAAAAGGATGGCGCTAGCGGCCTTGTCTCCGTCTCTCACTCACACTGGAATAATGGTGGCATTAATAAGTCATAATACGGCCCCTGACCTGTTTATACCTGGCAACCCGGTAATACGGACCTTAATAAGAGACCAAAAGGATAATTTAATTTATTGTAATTTCCCGCTTCTTTTAGATGCCGCAGCGAAACGTTTCCTGGGCTCAGTGGACAGCGCGTGCGTGTTCCACAACGTGTCGTCGCGTTTCGCCGACGGCTTCCGTTTCGGCCTCGGCGCTGAAGTTGGTATCTCTACCGCCAGGATACATGCTAGAGGTGAGATAAAAGTTTTGAGTTGTGGTAGTGGTGACCCCGTTTATTTGTTTAATGTTTACTGGGCGATTCTGTTGTAACACCGTCCTCTGGCGATACTATAATCTTTGTAGGAGACATGATGTACAAAGCAAGTTGTACAATAGTTGCACGGCACATGGTACATCATCGTTTGACATAACACTTTTCACTTTTTAAGTGACGTGCTAGTAACCCGGTTTCTGAAAGGCTTAAAAAACCAAAATTAGGTAACGAATTATCAAACTCAGTGAGTTAATACTATTTTGTCACGAACAGTCTGCTAGCTAATATTTGTGTTAAAAAATTAAAAAAATAAAATTGTGTTTTCAAAAACCGGGTGCAAGGTTCATTCGTTCTAAATCAGGCTGATTTGAGTGCACTTTTTTCATTCTTTAAAGGTGCTAAAATAAAATAAAGGGACACATTTCATTTGGTCAAAATATAAAATTGCGATGATGTTAAAATATTTTGTGCTTTAAAAGTGAACTCTCGTATAGAGTCGTTTATGAAAAAGTATTTCACAACTTTTTTCTCTAAAACTAAAGTTTAGCCACTTTATTTATTGTATTGACTTATTTGAAGTCAATAAATACCTTATATAGATGAATACTCTACTAATTTAATTATATCTGTTCACAGGTCCCGTGGGTGTTGAAGGGCTTTTGACCACCAAATGGATT
Organism: Xanthia icteritia; assembly: GCA_949128155.2. Lineage (NCBI taxonomy): Eukaryota > Metazoa > Arthropoda > Insecta > Lepidoptera > Noctuidae > Xanthia > Xanthia icteritia. Next base: position 4,947,032 of record OX421943.2, read on the forward strand.
CTAGAAGGTACCGACCACACCGCCGCTGAATTCAACGAAGGCAAGAGGACCTGGCTCCATGAGACTCTTCCAGTCAACTGACTAACTGAACCAGACCCTGAAGCAACAACAAAAACTCTTTGGACTAGATTCAAAGAGTTCTTTTTTAGGAAATAACACATAGGCTATTTTGATACAGTAGTTTTTAATATATTCCTTTAAGTAATTAAATATTTTTGAAGAAGAGTAAATGAAGTATAAGTAAGATAGCTGAAGTAGTTACGTAAATGTAAAGTTTAGAATAATGTTAGATACCGTAAGTTGTAAAAACGAATCGATCCAATAAAATGCTTGATAATAAAGTTATATCTTCTGACATGAAAAGATACCGATTGGGTCTCTGTACATCATCCTAATATCGACCTTATTTTCTTCACGAAAAGGTATGATTTCAGTGCGAGCGTGCACGCGTGTTGAAGTACGATGAGATGCGCGGTGCTGCGCAGCGCGTGTTCCTTATTGCGTAGTAAATAAATTCGATATTGTAGTGGATCTTAAAAAAGTGACCCTTAATGTCATTGACTTTATATTGCCCAAAAAGGTGGTCGGATCAACTATCCGAGCAATAGGTGATACCTATTAGCGCCGCACTCCACCAGCATGACCACAATAGAAAGGGTTTTTGTCGACGGAAGAATAGACAAAATGACAGATAAACAGTCACAATTTGTCATTTAGTCTTTTCTTCCGTCGACAAAACCCGTAAAAAAATTTGTTTCTATGATTGTCATGCTACGCGAAGAGGCCACTGCAGTGTGAGACCGATGGAGACGAAGAGATATTGCAATATTTTTCCATTATTTATTAATTAAAAAAATAATTTACAAACTGAAAGTTTAACCAGAATGCATATAAAGTAGAAATATGATCACAAATTATGACAAACAAATACAATTATTTTACGTTTTAACGAGCGTCTATTCCTCCGAAGCGTTTTAAATTTAAGACGGGAGCAGGAAGGCGCGACGCGATGGCGCGGCACGACTTCGGTAAGAGAAAGAGAAAGAGAAAGAGAAAGGGAAAGAGAAGGAGAAGGAGAAAGAGATAGAGATAGAGATTGAGATTGAGATAGAGATAGAGAAAGAAATAAAGAGAAAGAAAGAGAAAGAAAATACATTTATTTAGAACAATTTCCATCAAGTTTTCATAAAAATTATTCCACCAGAGTCGCGTCGCACCGTCGCACTGTGGAATGAAAAAAGGCTCTCGAAGACATTTTAAGCATATATTTTAAAGTGTCAGTTTTTTGTTTGAAATGGCCTCTAATAGCCAATATTATGCATACATATGTATATCATAGGATGCAATCTGGCAGGCAAATTGGCAACTTATATTTTTTTTGCAAAAAAAATGTATGAAGCTAATGCTCATATCTCCGGAACGGAAAGAATAGCCGTTATATCCTTGCACATGATTTTTTGACGTACCTACTTGATTTTTTCAGATTAGGTGCGGTTATTTGCAAAAAAAAACCTGTTGAAAAATCATAAATAAATATGAGGCGTCGCGTCGCGCCGTCGCATCGCGCCTGTCTGCGGGAGCCTTTATGGAGTCGGAATAAAAATCCCCGTAATATAATGAGTAGGTACATTTCTTCACCCCCTTACCTTAGTTTTGTGCTGCTGTCCCATTCTGTAGGTCAAGCAATTATCAAGTATATTGGAACGTTTGGAATTATCACCCATGCGCAGATCAACCGCAGCGTTCAATTTTGGAGATTACAGTGCGCATTTGTATTAATGTGGAACCACAGTCCACTTAAATGATAAAGGCGGTATTGCCAAAGCAATTTCGGAAAGGTTTCCATTCGTGCCTGGGATAGGCAATCATTTTACATGCATAATAGCATAATCAGCCTATAATGTTCCCACTGCTGGTTCGCAGACCTCCTCTCTTCAAGACTGAGTGGGCTATAAACCACTACGCGATCCTAGTGCGGGTCACATGTCTTCGATTTATTTGTTCTAGGACATGCCGGTTTCCTCACGATCTTTTTCTTCACCATTTTAAGAGCACTGGTGATGAAATTATTTACACAAAGTAAGCAGCCTGACTGGGTTCGAACCGAGGATCTACAACTCGTAAGTCGGGGCCCTTACTACAGGGCCAACACTGCTCTCGTACCTACTTAATCCATATTGTTGGGGCGCCTTGTTAAGCCCTGCGACTTCCATGAAGCACGAACTAAGATGGCCGTTAGGCGTCCTGTTTTGGTTTTTATTGAAACTCGTATATTTATGCGACGAGTGTGTGTGAGGTGGGGGAAAATGAATAACGGCTACAAGTACTGCAATTATAAAAATATTGTATTGAAACTTTCACAATGGCTTTACAAAACTTTTTACGAGACATTCATTTCTAGTAAACCAGTTCTACCGTTCCTTCCACTTCACTACACTGTGCACGTTTGCCGGCAGTACCGTCCGCCGAGGAGGGCGCCACCATCAGAGCCGCATTCTGGCCGGTTCAAACCTCACGCCGCCCTCGATGGAAGGCGTTGGCAGATTAATAAACACATATTAATAGTATAAATTCGAAAGTAACTCTGTCTGTCTGTCTAACTGTTACATTTTCTCGCCTTTTAACAGGTTAACGGACATACAGAGAGAACATAACCTGGGTTAGGACATAAGATACTTTTCATCCCGGTAGTACGTTTCCGTGGGATAGTTTCCGACCTTAACGCAGGCGAAACCGCGGGCGAAAAATATTATCCTATACTATTAAATGAGCATTATTTGTGATATGTAATATATATATATATTTAATCTCATTCTCGAAAACGGCTATAACGATTTCGATGAAAAATGCTATATAGGGGGTTTACGGGGGCAAGAAATCGATCTAGCTAGGTCTCAAATCTGAGATAATTCGTTTTCTCCGTATTTTCACCCGAACAGAGCTCGGTCGCCCAAAGTTTAGAACAAGATGGCTACCTTAGAATAATGACATGGCAGCATGGAATTAGTAAGTACCTACTATCATGGCAACATGGAATTAGTATGAACTATCGTATACTATTAAATGAGCATTCTCTATTTTCACCAGAGCAGAGCTCGGTCGCCCAGGTACAGTCACGAGCTTTAATTTGGGACCCATTTCCGTTAAATGTTGTTAGAACAATCATAATGCAATAAGGTCGAAACTTTGAAACTTTGCTTTAAGGTTGAAATGTTGAATGTCAAGTTAAGACATAAAATGTCTTATCTAATCGACCTATGAAATGATAACCTCGTTGCAAAAAGCTATCATTACGATTTTCTAATTACGAACATGTGTCGTGTCAGTGTCATTTAAGAAAATAGTTTAATGTGATATTTTCACAAAATATAATTTACCAATTAATAAAATGCTTGCGGCTAATCGTGACTAAATAAGGCTCCAAATTATTGATTTGCACGAACAAGGAGTAGGCATTCACGAGATATCGCGACGAATAAATGTGACAAGAAACACAGTTCGCCGCTGGGTTCGACGCCACGGGAACGAGGAAAATATTATTGACTTACGACGAAACAACCATCACCCGCAAGTTATAACACAAGAGCAGAGCCGCTTGATGCAAAGGCAATACCTGATGAATGGATTTACGCCAACGAGGCATTTTGCGGAAGCGTTTGAAGTCCACCCTTCAACAGTTAGAAGGCATCTTAAAGCTATGGGACTGCATCACAGGCGGCCTGCAAAAAAAATTGCGTTGACGGATGCCCATAAAGCTGCTCGACTTATTTTCGCACGTCAGTATCTAAATTTTGATTGGACGACGACGGCTTTCATCGATGAAAAGACTTTTCAATCTTCCCAAACGGGCAGACTACATTTGTGGCGAATTGACAGGACGCGATACACGGAAGACCACGTCATAGCTAACAACGCGTCTGGTCGCATTACAGTTAACATGTCTGGCTGGATTAGTTCAGCCGGCATTGGAGAACTAATAAATTTACCACCCAGGGCCACTGCTCAAGATTATGTCGATTTATTAGACGAGAGTGTCCTTCCAACATTGCAACTATATTATCCACAAGAAGATGTTGCTCCAATAAACTTTGTTCAAGATAACGCAACAATTCATACGGCAAGAATCGTTAGAACTTGGTTCGACAATAATAGAGCAAATTTAAATCGTATTCCGTGGCCTGCAAAGTGTGCCGATTTAAATCCTATAGAAAATTTATGGGGCTTAATGGTTCAAAAATGGTCAAATAGAAACGAAAGAACTAGAGAAGCACTTATGGATCACTGCCTCACAGTCTGGGAAAGTTTAAGGGGTACTGACATATGTGACAAATTGATTGGATCCATGCGTAACCGGCTCCAGGCTGTGATTGACAATGAAGGTGGATATACGCGGTTTTGAATATTTATGACAAAAAAATTACTGGAGAGATTTAAATTATGTTAGTCGTAGCCTTCGGTGATAAGTGTTTATTTTGTGCACCGCTAACCATGCTTTCTATATAATTGTGTTAAGATTGAGGTTTGTGTCATAAATGTCTTAATAAATATAAAGAATAAAAAACTTTGTTTTTCTTAAGATTTTATTAATCAATATTTTAGCTGAAATCTTCTAAGCCCCCATAATCATAAACGGCCTTTAAACCTATTTTATTTTAAATATGTTGTTTTGGTCCGTCACTTTGATATTTATGTTTGAGAAAGAGACAAAACTTTTTAACTAATATAGGTTTGAAGAATAAGCGGGTTAGTTGACTAGCTATCATATATTGACAATATAATTTTGTTCTTTTTTATTTGTTTCTTTTTTCTTATGGGACCACAGGACCAAAAAGTAATTATTACTCGGAAATCGGTAATGATCGTTTGCCCTCGCTCCAGTTGACGTTAGCCCCTAGAAACGTAAAGTTGTCGATGGTAAACATTATGACGTTTATTGTTTGTGCAGTGACAGCGTTAACATAATAGCTCTAAATGGCGAAAGTTTGCTACACGATATTCAACCTTAGGTGGGTCCCAAATTAAAGCTCGTGACTGTACTATTATAGAAATTGTAACTATAAACTTTAATTATAATTATTATCGGTACCGTAACCTATTTGTTTTCCTATGGTTTCTTTCATTAAGTATAATGCTAAAAGGATTACGATACTGGAAGCCTTTTCAGTTTGCTAATTAATTTAGCGTGTCGATTACTTCGCCAAAATCAAGTTCAGGTATCAAATGACGATATGTTACTAACTGGAATTATTTCAGGACTTCGAAACTGTGATCCCTACTTGGTACTTATAACAGGACAATCTTCAAAGCAACAGTTAGTAGAGTCCACGCCACCGCTGAGGTCCTTTTGATGTGGCGCTAGTGTCTATGTCATTGCATCAAATTGCATTTAAAAATTAAGTTCCACAATTTTCCGTCGGACTTCAGTGGTGGCCCGGACTCCACAATACACAACGGAAAACCTCAAATGGCGAAAATATTTCAATCTTATTGTGAGTTATATGTTCGGGTCGTTTGGGGTTGAAACACTAGGGTCGGCCTCCTTCCGTCGTAGAACTCATCCATCGGCTTTAAAAAGGCAAAAAGAGGCCGATTTTTCAAAAGTAAAACTATATGAGTAGACATACATAATTAACTCTAAAATCAGTAACAATGCAGTTTTAATCTTTCTTATTTCATTCAGGTAATTAATTTCATACGGTCACGAAAAGATTATGTAAGCAGTTTTTTATTTTTTTGTTGTGGTAACCCTACACATTCGTATACCACTACTTGCTATGTAAACCAGTGCAGGGAACTTATAATAACATCATCAACATACACAAATTGGATTAAATACGTATTATTGAAGCTATCTCAAAATCCACTCATCGGAAGTTGACCAAATTTAGAAGGGTCAGTGCTCGGTCCAAGTCGACTCAACCCGAAAAGTGACAATCTCAGAAGTAAAAAAAAAAAAATTCTTAATCGGTCCACTTTTGATGAAAATATCGATGAACATAAATATAAAAAAAAAATCATACAGACGAACATAAAACCTTTTTATTTTGAATTCTGTTAATAACAAAATTACAACCCATTCAACTTCAGCTTGTGTTACATAAAATTAGATACAATGTACTGATGTAGGTTGGGATTTGGCAGACGAGCGAGACACAAGGCACAGAAAATAGGTGGGTATAACAAAATAACTTTCAGAGTCGATAAATTCTATTTCATTTTATGTTCTTCGTAGCTCGATTACGTTTTTAGAAAGTTTGGTACAATAGATTGTAGGAAAACAAGAAAGTTGCGTAGGAATTACATAATACTACACAATAGGTACATCTTGTTACGGTGAGGCGCGACTTTTCTACTTTTATTCGGAGACTTTCGGAAATAATGTTGTTAGTTGCAAAGAAATGTAGTCGCCCAATTTCTCTGTAGGCTTTCATACTTTCTGAGAAATATAAATACATTACGATGTGATGAAAAAAATATGATACTGTAATATAATTTCAGGTTGATGTTGGCTTTCATGTTCCCGATATCCCTTTTTGATATCACTGTAGTAACCGACAGGAGACCAAAGGATTAGGTTAAGAGAATCCTAGGTGACAGTGTCAAGTTCCTCCCTTTAAAATATCTATTATATATGTGATTCCTGCCGAGGAATAGTCCACGTCACTTGCAGTCAAGCTTCTTGTACTAGATGAGGCGTGCTACAAGTACGCCTAAGTACCTGGTACTTGTTGACAGAGCTAAATTACTGCCCTCTCATACCTATTAACACCGTAATTTGAAAACATTGTAAAACTAATTTATTCTCGTGGTTTTTCTCCACAGGAAACGATCAATTGGAACCGTGCACCTAGCTTCTGACGTTTCATAAGTGACCATGTAGGTTTAAGTGTATTTTTTATTTTGTTTTTCGATTTACCATAATTGTTCTGGTACGGCATCGCAGTTCGTACATTCCATTAGGCAGTAATTGTTGAACAATGTTTGATTTGGCCGCTCGGCTGTGGCGATTAATGCCGAGCCAAATAAGTGTATGCCATGCCTGACAGACCCCGCACCCACGAGCTACACGCTCAAGCGACAAGACTGTTGAGAATATAAATGAAAAAGGTTGTTTAGAGCATGCCATGAGTTACTGCGATGCGACTTGCGAAGCGACGGACGGAAACAGGAGAGGCGGACAAAGTATAAGTAGTAAGTATGTATAAGGATTAGGTTACCTCTTAACGGCGACAGAGCCTTCATCCTCACAAATAACAGCATACCAAGAGCCTTAGGGTCGGGTCACACTTATTGTGGGTGTTTCAATAAGACACTATGTTTAGTATTTAACCAAGGCGCTCGTAGTCTGTCATATCACAGTATAATAAAGTAGCAGTATTACGTCTCGGAATTGATCTTGAAATAATTACCTACGGCCGCTCGGTAGATACATACTTAAACCTTCCGCGTCCATGCGTAACTGCCGCGCACTCGAGACTGTCGCGTACTGGTATACACTGAGATTTTGAAACGCGTCGTTTCCGCTGTTTTCTATGAAGACGTTGTCTGTCTGATCTTTTCACGACTTAATTGCCAAACGGATTTCGATGTTTGGTACACAGATAATCCTGGGTTAGGATATAGGATCCTTTTTATTCCCGTAGTACGTCCCTAAGGGATAATTTTCGACCACCACGCGGGCAAACCTACACTGTACTTATAAATGTCTGAGTCCACAGAACACAAATATCCTGTAGGTTCGTGCAGGCGGATGTTATTAGACAGACAATATTCGTTAAATAGCTGTAGATCACACTTAACATAACATAACATCACGCCTGTATTTCGCAAAGGTTTAGGCAGAGATGTACTTATAGGTACACACACATTTCGCCAGTTCACTTGTGGCCGATAAAATTAAGACTGTTGTATCTTTACCAATAATGAAGCAAAGACCTTGTAGCTTTGTATAGTAGACCTTCCCATAGCTGGAAGTAGCTATCACAGGTACAATTTGCTCACGAAACTATTTATATGCCCAGCTTGGCAATAAAGACAGGTACCATTGGTAAGAAAAAAAGTTCGTTATTGTTTTAATGGACCAAGCATTTTTCTAGCTTCTAAAAATAATGGCTTATTCTAAAACACTTAGCAGAAGTATTTCTTCAGCAAAAAATGCTATCCATTGCAGTAATAAAATAACTTCGAAAGAAAAAGAATAGGTACCCCTATTTCCTGATTGTAAGTCAGACATGTCAGTGATTTGTATGTTTCTAGATGTAGACAGAATCGTTTTGTTTCCAACGAAACTTTATCTCCTGCTAACAGAAATCTACGCGATTGAAACGTTAAAGCGAGCTACATACCGAAAGCGGAGCGATGGCAATTGAAAGAAAAAAAAACTTAAAACCGGTATTAGCGCCATTATAGATGGCGCTAATACCGGTTTTAAGTTTTTTTCTACAGCCCAGCTCTACGCGAATCCGCCTAAAGAAGTTTTCACTTCAAAAAGAAAGATGAAAAAGAACAGAATGATGTAACTGATGAATAGGGTTGTCAGCTTTTTTATATCAAATATAGTATTCTCGAAGCCATTGTCTGTAAAAATATAGTAGATGGCGAAAAAATATTGTAGGTGCGTTTAAAAGCATTTTTATTCCTTTAATGCATTTTTTTTGCAACTTTGAGGATGAACCTTTAGTACCAGTTTTTTTTAGTCTCATGAATTGTATAATAATCTAAATAAAACTAAGGTTAAAAAATACTATTAATTTAGCTTTTATGAAATTAATACTGGCCCTAGTGCGATCATCTGTCCATTTTGTATTGAAATAAGAATATATAGTAGTTTCGCCTTCTATATTTTTTCTTTAGAATTATAGTATTTAGGCCACTAATATAGCAGGATACAATATATAGTAGGGTTGGCAACCCTAGTGATGAAGCAATCACTTATCGTCGTGAGTCTTTCTCAACAGGAAATTAAACTATTTGGTATGTTGAAGGAGATTGGATGACCAGATGATCACCTTACTAGCTTCTGCCCGCTACTTCATCCGCGTGACATTCCGGCCCCGACTCACCGCGTCGAATCCCATCGTTCGGCCGCGGTTTTGCTTCGTTATCGCTTAGCGATGTTTCAGTTTTTTTTTCTTTTTGGTTAGTTCTTAAGGGTCATAGCGTGAAGCTACACAGCCTATATCCTTCCTCAAGAATTGGGCCAATCCTACTAGTGTTTTCGGAGATTACCGCCTACATACAAACAAACGAATTTTACCTCTTTTTTATATTAAGCATAGACTACCTTTTGCAACCTTCTAGCCGGCCTGTCTTATAGGATCCTTAAGTAGAATAGCATATTAACCTTTTTGGCGCAGCCGTGAGGCACACTATTATCGCTTTATAATTATTTTCACTTTTTTTTGTATTTTTTTTTTTGTATTATGTGTTTCACGAACTGTGTCCAAATAAATATTATTCTTTCTTTTCTTTCTTTCTATATTTTTTTGTCCGACTACGGCGAAGCAAAAATGAGGGCTATGATGACAGTTTATTCCTGTTTTTTTTGTTGTGACTGCCTTTTTGGTCTTGTGGTCGCAACTGCGAGTATAGTTATTGGACTTGTGTCCGATCTTCAGGTCAGGCAGTGTTATTGGGTTGTCTGTAAGTTTTTTTTTGTTGCAGCCCCGAGTCTGAATTTGTTCTTGGTTTATGGCAATAGTAATCTAGTGGTCTGTCTATGTTCTAGTGGTTAGACCACCTGTCTCAGACTCTGAGGTCCCAGGTTCGATTCCCAGTAGAAGCAAAATTTTTTTCTCGGTTTTGTTTGTGGTAGGGCTTGTTCTAAGTTCATCTGGTTAGCTACCACCATCTTATTTAAGTCTGTCGCCATAACAAAAATGTTAACAGAGTGTTACGGTAGTTAGAGGTAAGAGCCAGTTCCTCTGTGGTTGAGGATTCCGGGTAAAGCTTGCTTCCATCTTCGGCCTGATGATCACTTACCATCGGGTAAGATACAGGCTAAGATCTTCTCAGTAGTGGTTAAAAAAAAAATAGGCTTGCCTAAGAGGCAGGCTTGTTTAAGACCCATTTTGTAGGAACAAAATGGGTCTTAAACAGAACTGTTTAGCCTCTCGAGAAATAAAAGCGTGATGCTATGTTTTTGGGTCGAGGTGCCCATTATTTCCTGGCCTTTTTCCCAACCCCTTGCTTTATTTTTTCAGTTCGCTTTAGCTCTCTTCTGTGTGACGTACCTATACCCTCATGTTACCAACTAATGTAGGTACTAAAGTTCCACATCGATGGATTGAAGTAAGTTTCCCAGCAGGTCTCTACACAAACGATTCTTTTATGTTATTCTAACTTGCCTGATGAAAATCCGAGCCTATCTGTAGACAGCTATCAATTTTTATTTAAGACTCAAAGAGATATTATTGTTCTATTTATTTTGTGTGTAATCTGTCAGTGTCAGTGCCTGTTTTTCGTGATATTTTGTTATAAAAGGAATGATTTGGAATTAATTTAATTTATAACGGTGCGTTTGGAATTTTATAAGTGATCTGAATTCCAAATGATACGTTCAAGTTAATATTATGGCATAATATGCAAAAAATAAGAAATTAATGTTATCTTCAACGCCTATCCTTATTTAAATAAATGAAGAAATTTCATAGATTCAATGGCTAGACTATTCAGGTTTCTTCTGGTCTTCGGGTTCTTAGGGTCATGATGTAACCTATATTGTAACCCGTTGATTATCTATCTAATTGTGGTGTTAGACTTATAACTATGTACCTACCTACTACGTGCCAGCTCTAATGACGAGTACAGTATAGACAATTATCTTAATATTATTATTTTGAATTATCTGCGCCCTGCGGTTTCACCCGCATAAGTCTTGATCCCGTGGGAATATCGAAATAAAAAGTATATTTTGTCCCAATCCAGGACATTGTCTACTCATGTGCCAAATTTCATCTAAATTCAGCTGTTTTAGCGTGAAAGCGTAATAAGCAAAAATACAAACTCACTTTCGCATTTATAATATTAGTTAACATAAGTTAGGATTGGGTCTACCATTTATAGCAGAACTTTTTATGTCATATTATTATCACCGACCGATGCTGCGGTGGTTGTCGAAAACCACCTGCTCCTCAGCTCGCGGGCCGCTTCGCCCCTCCTCGCCTACGCGGGCTTAAATTACACTCTAGGGCAGACAAGACTACGTGGAGTCGGTTTTGCAGCGATTCGTTTCTGTCACTAACTTTTGTAGCACAACATAAACTTTTTAAGACAATATTTTAATTTAATTTATGATTTAAAATGCTATTTTATAAAAATGGCAACATGCCTATTCAAATTATTCCAAATAAAATTCTGCCATTGTAAATTCGGACATATAAACATTCGGCCACACAATAATTATATTAAATATTTTTTATGCCTTTAAAATAATCGTTTAAAGAAGATTGTGCCAAGTGTGTTATGCCAAATTAATTTCGGAGCATCAAGATTCTGCCAGATAGAGGGGAACCCGTTAGGATTATGTAGGATTAGAATATTGGTGACAACATTTAATCAATAAGCTAGGCTTCACAATGTAGGTATCAGCGTTCCTCCCTGCCAGGCGGCAGGGAGGAACGCTGATACCTCAGATACCTGGACATGTCCTAGTTTGGGCGTCAGGAGTTTCATGTACTTAGTCTAATTAAAGGATCTAAGTTACTTAAAGTGAACCAACATTCAATAATTTCATACAGAAGATCACGTCTAAATGAGTAGTGATAATGATTCGAAAAAAATATATGTTAAGTTAGTGCATTAAAAAAAAAAAAAATCTGTGAATATTTTAGAATATGTTTATATTAAAATATAGTGTGATTAATTTGTTAAGTTATGTCTAACGCGGATAAAAAACTGAGAATCGAGCAAAAACTATCAAGCGTATTTTTCTGAAACCTTCACCATTTTAAAGATAATTTAATTATTAATCTTATAGTATACGTGTTTTATTAAAATACCTTTTGTTTTATGTATAATAAATTAATAATGCGTCTAATTTCGGACAGCGCTCCTTGATAGGCGAGTCCTAAGCTGGCTGGACGTACGACACATTGCATTAGCTCAGCACAGAACACAGCGCCACTAGTATATATAGCATGGTGTCTTAAATAATTCATTGTTAACACTTTTTCTCTCATTATGTATTAGGCTTATGAAAATAAAATTATTATTATAGTACTTACATACCGATATAAATCGATATGTACTCATGTCCCGATCTACAGTATGACAACTCGGGATTGTATAATACCGCCCATTTTCCTTTAAAACGCATATAAATCGCTTCGAGTGATTCATGACGACAATGGTAATGTTATAATGATTCCTAGGACTATTACAACAACAGCTAAACAGCTTCTCTGATGCGCCGGATTCGGGGGAGCGCCAACAGAATCCTAAGGATGATCTCTGAGAGGCCAGAGTGCTAGGTAGGTTCATCTTGCTTCACGTGAAGAGATGACACCATTATAGTATGACATATTTTTTGACATGAGTGATTTTATTATTTGTATTTTGAATTTTGTCTTTTGCATTTTATAAACGATGACTAACATAGTTTTAAGACCTTTGTAACTTATAATTTATGGACAAATCAATTAGTTAAGAAACTCTATTTCGCAGTTTCTTGAAACATTAATAATCATAAGCGCTTTAGGCAGAAATAATTATCTTTTCTGTACGGCTTACTTACATACAAACAGACCAACCCGAGTGAATTCAATAAGAGAACGTTAATATACTGGGTAGCTATACAATAGACTATTTACTTAGGCCGTGCCCATTACCAGAGTTTCCTATTCCAATCCTCAAGGTTTTCAACGACGGAATAATTTTGTTGACGTTGAATAAAACGGAGTGTTAAATAATTTTGAACAAAATTTAGGAAAGGTAAATGAATAAAATGAAAAAGAAAAAAAGAAGAAAGAAAATACGTTTATTTGCGGTAAACAGGACGCAAAAAACGAAGACAAAATAAAAAATAAAACAAGTTTAGGGATAATATGCGTCACATCAACGCAAAACGGCCATCGCTCAGCATAATGCTGCGACCCTATGCAAGACAGAGCCCTAGCGCTGGTTTTCAGTGACAGCCCGCGTTGAATGATAATTTCCAGAATATATTGTTTGTTGGGTTAACCTTAGAGTCACTCTCGACCTTGAGAATGAACATAAGGCACACTAATTTCATTACACACTTTCCATCACAATCTGAATGATTTTGAAGGATATTGTTAATCCATTGCTTCATTATGTTCGACCAATTTGTCTGGTGAACCACGTAAATAACGCAATGAATGTTACTGAACTGTCAAATTGAAAGCCATTGCTACTGTAAATGTATTACGAAATTACCCCGCAGGTTAGGGCTTACCTGAAATATGGTTTATAGTGTGTGTTTGGTCAGAAAAAAGTTAGGTGTGTCGAAAGTTCAAAATATCAGAATTTCTTGGTCTGTGGCATAAAAGTGCCTCAAAATTATGCATCAAATTATCTCATTTGAGCCACAGAAGTTCTGCATAGTTGTGGTTTTAGGGATCTCACGCACTAGACGGCCACAACCACAACCAGTGGTCGCAGTCACCAGGTAAACAACAGAACCCGATACGCATCGCGCACTTGGTTGCAACGGTCAACCAGCCGCAGCCCGTACAATACAACTAGACGGCCACAACTGGCCGGAGTCATGGCCGTCCAGTGCACGAGATCCTTTAATGGTTAATTCTTAATTACACTTAAACGTCTTAAGAAATTAGAAGCAGGAATGGCTGTTCTTTAACCAAGAATAATAGAATAAAGCCATGAACAGTCTGATGCTGATTCGCTAAATAATTATAGTGAATTCCACTGTTGTTAAGTAGAGCCGATTTCTTCTTAACTTGTAAACAGTTCTCATTATTTTCGTCATTAACACTAATAACCAAGATCCAGACATACTTAAATGTACCAAGTAGTTTATACAATTTCCGTACCAAATAATAAAGCTACTTACAGTAGGTACTGCAGACAGTGCAGTAATACTTATTATTCACTGTTTTGAGTTTGCGATATGTATAGTGTTCGCGCTAAACGTTGCTATTCAAAATAATGAGGATTTATGCTATGAAATTATATCTATAACTACGTTTAATCTTGTACGTTGTTTAACTCCAAGAGTTTTGCCATAAAAAGACACGATTTTACTGCGGCATAGTGAGAAGCGAACAAAAGCTAAAAATTGCATTTTGAGTTCATATTATATGTTTTTTTTTTTGTGAAATATTTGTAACCCTAATGATGACCCTAAAACTGCGCTCACACGGACATTTTTCAGATTTATTTGTCTATCTTGTCGACTAAATCAGGCAAATAGGGACGCAGCATTATGCTGCGCGATGGTCGTTTTGCGTGGATATGACGCAAATTTTCTCCCAACTTGTTCTTTGTTGTGTTTGTGTTCTTTCTTTGCGTCATGTTTACCGCAAATAAATGTAGTTTCTTTTTTTCTTTCTTTCGAATAATCTCGCAAATAAATCTGGAAAAGAAAATGTTATGTGTTTGAGCACCATATTGCTCGTGTATCTTTATAATCATCCATTCCCACAATTTCCACGCATTGCCGGTTAAGTAAGACCGATATTTATACACGTCTATATCCGTTTTCAATCAGTCCCATACCAAAATAAAACTTCCCATTCCCAGTGGGGTATTCTGTTCAAACGCTTGTAGACTGCAAATTAATGTGTGGACAGGTCAGGTTTATATCGGGATTTCAGTTTCCATTTTTAGATCGTACTTTATTATCGTTGGGAATATATCTTTATAAAGCGGAAGGGTAAAAAATGGTGGTTGGCTCGTGTTGGGATGTACGGTTATTGTTTACCTAAGAGTTTTGAACGAATTTGTATTGCTGTGAATGTGTTAGTTGATTGGTTGTCAATAACATGTCAGTTTTACGCTGGAGCTGTTCGTGATTGAAATATAATGGTTTTTTTTAAACTTCCTATTCCTAAATCTATTTACAAGTCGATTCAAAATTATTAAAAAAAAACAAAGAAATAGGTCTTAAGCTAAGATGTCTTATGACTGCGGTAACCGCCACAATTTATCGTCGAATGACGTCACTGAAACATTACTTATGAAAGTAAGTTGGTGTCTTTCCCTAGAGAGCGTAATTTTATCATTTTCATAACGGCCATTACTGCGGCGGTTTCTTATGACAGCGGTGGCCGCTACATAACGGCCGCAGTGACGGCCATTATGCAGTGACCACCGCTGTAGGAAAACCAAGCTTTAGTGGCTGTTAAGTTTTCATATTATAGTTTTTATGAGTGGCTGTCGTGGATTAGGCAGCCATAAATGAAACAAACTCTAACATGGTCTAGAAACTTCTTTTTACGATCATATCAAGGATTTTCGGAATTCCCTCCCTAGTTCACGGTGGTCAAAAGTTTCTTGCAAACAAAGTCGCGGGGGATACCCAGCAACTATAATTAGTAAAGAAGACCCCTAAGTTAAGCCTAGGATTATTATAACTTTAATTTACGATCCTAAGAACGTGTACGTGGGTCCTAAGAGTATTGGCTGTAAACTCGACAGTAACACGTGCCGACTGTCGGAAACATTGTTAAAAGTCTTGCTAGTTCATTATAGGTACGACTTACTTTATCCTAGCTGGTTTTACAACATTTCTAGAAGAGCTATTCTGTATTATGCTATTCTGTAACCATCTCACCATGAAGGTGAAGTGAGCTCGGACAGCTCACTTCAAGCTCACTACACCTAAATATTCACAGTGAGATTATTACAGAATAGATCGGCAGAGCTACAAGTATCGGGGATATGATAGATTTCTACGTAATACGAACTTTAGCAGTGCAGTGATCTAATTCTAATAAAGGATGATGCCAGAGTTTCTATGAGATCTGGTCCCACCTTCCAATAGCTGTGTGTTACATCGTTGGATAGGTATTTTTGAGCTGAATAAAAGTTACTATGGCGCCAAGTTCAAATCTTAGTCCCTTCAGAGTTATTCTTTATTAAACATGGTAGTTTTATCAGTAGCCAAGTAATGCTATTTAAGTAATAATTGCATTTCTTTGCTTTTTACACGTAGTGTAGATACTAACCTACGGTTATCAATTGCGTCACTGAGTCGCAAACCTTATGACAAAAAGTTAAACAGATGTCAACATTGACAAAATGTTTTTTTTTACAAATAATACAACGATTGCGGATTTTAAACGTATACATTTATTTAATCATCGTTGTCTACAATGACGTTATTTAAAAATAAGGCTGGGCCTACAAATCCCTCATGCCTGGCGTGCCCTAGGTACCAAACGATTGACACGATATGCGCACAGGTTCCTACAGTACGTCGTCCCGTCATGCAGGTACAATATCTTTGTATAATATCAGTGTTGCGATCTAATAAGTAACAGTAGTACTTTCTAGCTCTCACGTGTCGCGACTGTATACGACCACGTAAGAGCCAAGCATCCTCATCAATGCCAAAATCAGGTAAATCCTCCAGTGCAGCTTCTCGGTATATTTCTATTGTATACATTCCATTTTGTAGATGTTCGCTGCAGTAAGATTTCGCTAACTTCAGTTGGTAGGTTCCCAAAGCTAACAAAATGATTTGTACTTCACTGAATCTCGGGAAATCAATATCACTTGCTTCTACTCTTGTAAAATCAGCTCTTCTGCTGTTTAAACGTTTCCGTTCCACATATTCATATAAAATATTAGGGGTATGTAACTTCTGCCTTATTTCGGTGACGATAGCTCCTGCATATTGACTATCTTCGATGGGTATATGAAAGTGGTTTGTGATAGCAGCAGCTATCCTAAACTCAGAAAACATATGCGGCAACGCATTGTTGAAATATTTTTGGCGAAACAGTTTAAAATCCCGTTTGAACCTGCCGTTAACTACTTCCACTACCCAGCGGCAAATAGTGACCAATCGAGATTCGTTGGCTTGGTCAGTAGTAAGTTGGGATTCGTGTCTATCCTTTGAAGGCGGGACATGGTATTCGTAACCACAGGCTTCTATATCATCCAAGCTGTCCCTAAATCCGCGATCCAAAATAAACACGTCATTAGTTTCAAGGAGACAGTGAATTGGATGTTCACCATTATTCATAATATCGCTCATTATGTTTGCGTCTGTTTTTGTAGCAGCATAGGGCCCTGTGACGTCAATTATGTAGCCATCCGTTGTGACTATAATGAACGGCTTTAAAAGATTTTAATACTTGTGTAAGCTGTAGGACTGTCGTTGAAAAAGGAAGTTGGAACTTTTATGTATATAAACATATGTCCCGTCGCATATTAAGATGGCTTTCGTATTTTCATCGTTTCCAAATAAAGCTTTTGGTATCATCAGGTTTCGACGTAAAATATAGCGTGATGCTAACCAGTTTCATTGTTCTAAGCATACTTAACGAGTGCGAGTGAGACAGACCGATAAAAAGGTTTGCGTTACCGTCTACACTACGTGTATAAAGCACAAATGCAATTATTACGTAAAAATAGCATTACTTGGCTACTGATAAAACTACCATGTTTATTAAAGAATAACTCTGAACGGACTAAGATTTGGAACTTGGCGCCATAGTAACTTTTATTCAGCTCAAAAATACCTATCCAACGATGTAACACACATAGCTATTGGAAGGTGGGATGGGAAGGTGGGGTGTTACACATGCCTTGTCTACTAAAAACAAGCCAGAGAAAATTTGTACGTCTGTATCCATACATATTATAAATTGCAGGCGCTTTTCGTGTCTATTTTTATCTTTTATAAAGATTCTTTTCTTTTAGTTTTTGTGAATGTGAGAACGTTGTAGGCTTAACAGACTGTAGATCTGTCGACCATTTTCTATCTTGCTAAGTACCTGGTACTTGTTGATAGGCCCACACTGTCCTCTCGTACATATTAATACTGTAATTTGAAGACATTGTAAAAACTTTTAAAAGAGTAACCGTGGAGTTTCTTGCCGGCTCTTTTCCATAGGAAACTACCAATTGGAACCGTGCACCTAGCTTCTGACGTTTCATAAGTGCCCTTGTAGGTTCATGTGAAATAAAATATTATGAATTTTGTCTGTGTGACCATTGTTCTTTGTTGCGCGTTGTTCTTCTAAACTGCGTAATGGATTTTGGTGCGGTTTTTACCATCATTTAGAGCAGGGATTCCCAACCGGTGGAACGCGCCCCCCTCTGGGGGCGTAAAATAAGCAATGAGGAGGCGCGGTGGGTCAAATAATAAACTAATGATTTATTAAATGTTATGTCCTTGATTTCGAAAAGCTTAAGGTCAAAATCCGAACATTTCATAATATTGTAGGTAGGTACTGTAAAACGAGCTTCAGCTTTTCTGCATAAGTCGACAAAATAAGTTTTCCTACTTCTATATGAACGGACTAAAGAAAACCGAACCTGTCCGAAGCGGCATGCTACAATTTTCGATCTCACTTTGCACACTCTTCTATTCTACATACATTTTCTTGATTCTGTAACTTTTCTGCATAAGTTGACAACTCCTTTTTCTGTATGTCTGGTCAAAAGAAAAATGTAACGAATCCCAAATTGTACAACATTTTTCGAGCTCGCTTTACTCGCTCTTACATTCGCTATCCATTCTCATCATTCTTGAGTTTTTCTGCAAAACTCGACGAACTAACTTCTATTTCTGTTTGAATGATCAAAATAAAATCTAACCTGTCCAAGGCAAACAATTTCGACCTCACTTTCGCTCGTTTTGCATTCTTACGCTTTTCAACCTATGTCGACAAAGTAACTCAGGGTCGTAGTGATTTTAAAAGAAGGTTCCCTAACCTTTTTTAAAATCACGTAAAGGTTGGGAACCCCTGATTTACGTTACCGTTTTTGGTGCGGTATTCTCCATCATTTAGAGGTTTATGTGTTTATAATAATTCATTATTATTAAACCTAATAAATAATAAATCTCGATGTTTTGTCAAGTCATAAGAACCGTGCGAAGCGCCGGTCTCTTAGGTAACGATTAGTGTACAGACATACAGAAAAACGTTTCCTATCATAATATATAATTGAAAGTTCTTGTTATTACACCACAAAAGCAAATCACAAACAACATAAGATTTACCAAAATCCTGAAATAATACAAAAGAAAAACGATCAATTTCTTATTTCAAGCCCCCTCAACCACTTAAGGCGAACAATAACAGAGCTAGAAACGTAGTTTTGCTTAAGTTATAAAAACTTTGTTCCTCGGATAACAGAGAGAATAGAAGTGAGCGCGGATGTGGAAAGTTAAACTCTTCCAGTAATTGAATAAGTCTTGGACGTACGTCCCTGCGTTGGATGAAATGAGACATTTCTTTCTTAAAATGTTAATTGATATTAATTGGTTAAAAAGACTACAACCACAGTATAAATATGGACAGTACAGAAACTACGTAGCAAACGTTCGAAACGGCACACTCATACAGACGCGCTCATTGACGAGACCCCAAGCGATTGTCGCGGTGCTGTCAGTTGGGGGTGCCAAGACGAGTGGTCACCGCGATCTTTTTATAAATGGAGGTTAGATTATTATTTTAACAAATAGAACTAGTTTTCATACTGCCTTTATGTTGATGGCATGACGATTTTTAAACTTATGTCAGTAGTGACCGCGATCCTCTTTTCTTTTTAGAAAATTGGTAGATAAATAAAAACGTTCCTATTTAAAACATCATTCTGTCTCTTTTATCTTTAAACAAATGTCAGAAACAGAACTATGTTTTTAGTGTGCTAAGCGCTAAACGTATTCAGTGATTAGTAGTGGAAGCAAGCCTTTGTATCAAGATTGTACATGATTTTTCAATAAATGTGGGTATTGCCAACTAAGCTCATAATAATAATCACATTAGTAGATTTGCTGATCATTATCAAAACAAAACATATAACAACATAACGATCCTATTATTTGGCATATAGGTAGACCATGACCTGGAAAAGGACATAGAATACCTTTTATCTTCATATTCCCAAGGGATCGAGACTTATGCGGGGCGCAGCTGGTAATAATATTATAAATGCGAAAGTGAGTTTGTGTGTGACGCTTTCGCGCTAAAACAGCTGAACGAATTTAGATGAAATTTGGAACATGGGTAGGCCATGACCTGGGTTAGAACATAGGATATTTTTATCCGGATATTCCTACGGGATCTAGACTTACGCGGGTGAAATCGCGGGGCGTACCTAGTAGTTTATAACTTTATTTTCTCTAACCTCGTAGTTTTGTTAGTTTAGTGATCGTAAGCGCTAGCTTACGGCCACTAAACTAACAAGGCTACGAGGCTCACACTCAGCAGTAGTCTGCTGAGCATGAGGTTCTGGGTTCGACTCTCCGTGTCGGGCAGTGTTATTGGATTTTTCCATCTGGAATTTCTAGCCTGGAGTTTGGATTTGTGCCCGGTTGATGGCAATAGGCTCGCCCCCTATAACATGGAACTTGAAACTATAACTGATGAAATGTGGTACCCCTCTGGCTAACCGATCGGGGAATACAGGCATGATGTTATGATATGTTACTCTAACCCTTCCTACCAAAATATGCCTACCTTCACATACCAATTTCATGTCTCCGCTCAGTTACCGCAGAAGCCTTACCTCAAGCGAAGTTAGTAAGAATTTACACACTTACTTTACAGAATAAACTATTCCTTGATAGGACCATTGCGTGCGTTCACTGTTTGTTTTAGTAAAATTGCTTTCAGCACTTGAATTTGTTCCTCCATTTCCATAGGAAATTATACGAATTAACCACGTTTGTACCTACAATCGTTAGTTATTCCGAGGTTGTCAAAAGTTAATATTGTTGTTCTCGTTGAGTGTTTCTAGATTCATATTTGATTACGTTTACGTATAATAGGCAGTTTATGTTTACCCATAAAACAGAACAAAGTTAGTTTTGGATAAAATACAATTTGGAGATAATAATGTGAGGGAAGTTATTAGGGTTTCTTAAAATGCTTAGAATAAAGAGTACGTTTTACGATTCTTTCTATCTTTTTTTCTTGTTTTAAGTAAGTTCAGTAAGGTGCTTTAGGTGCTTTGTTTAAATGGCAAACTTATTGTTATTTCCTTTTATTTCACTTTGTAGGGAGGAGGGTGGACTTGTGAAATTAATGTAAATAAAGCTCCCACTAGCCCGTGGGCCGAGCGACGGGCTCGCCCAACGTGTACTGGGGGCTTTACCCGATATTTCTAACTGTGCTCCTGTCAACGTCATAATATCACAGTGTGTGTATAGACAGTTTTGTTTACTATCAAATTACTAACACCTTTTAATTTTTTAATTTTTTTGTGTAGTACTAACAACACATACGCCATCTTTGTAAAAAAATATGGACTTTATGTCTGAAATAAAGATAAATAATTTAATAACAATAACAATTTAACGAATAATATGACAGAAGTTACAGAACTGTACAGACGACACGAGTCGAGAAAATCGAGTCTTATCTACAAATTGTAAAGTCAGGGAAATTCATTCTCAAGCATTGTTTGACAGTTGTATGAAATGGTTATTAGCACGGCAAATTGAAGTAGGGGCGGACTGTACAACATTCAATATAAAAATCATATCACATTTTAAGCCAATAAGGTGTAATTGCCAATCACAACGCTTAGCAGATTTGTGATCGCATTTTGTTATTTTTAGGCAGACGAGAAGATTGGAGTCGAATATTTTGACGTCATTCCTTATCGTTTCTTCCGAAACCACCCACGATCAAGACGATACCAATATTAACAATTTCAAGAAAAATATGGGAGCAATATTGAAAGCAAAGCATAACATAAACAAAAACTTTATCGATACAAAGTGGCAGAATTTAAAATGTAGGAACATTTAAGCCTAGGAAAGGCAGGTAAATAGATTCTTTGCGCCGAACTTCAATTAGGTAGCAGGTGGTCCAACCACCGACCAAACGTGAGTCCCAAATACCTACGGCACAACAATTTTCTGTACCACTTTGACCAAAAGTAGGACTGTTTAGGAAAAAATCTGTGCCACAGACAAAATTAAATTAAGAAACTTTCACATTATGCGAATATATTTATTTTGGCTTTCAAAATGTTTGTTGCCAAAAATAAAAAATTGGTAATTGCAGTTGTTTTAAAGGTTGAATGGTTATTATTGGTTGTGGTTTGCCCATAGTGTGCAAGGTGTGGGCCAGCTCTATCAGCTTCCGTAAAGCCGGCAATACACGTTGGTCATAGCTCGCCGAGCGAGAAGAGTACCAACGTATCGACAGCTCATTTGTCTAGCCTCGCCATTGCTCGTCGATGCTCGTCGAGCTGGCCGAGTGCAGGCGAGCGCCAACGTGTATACGGTTCGTTTGGAGTGCCTTGCCACCACTCGAGATCGCTCGCTACGACTCGTCTCATTTCGGAACAGTGTCGGGTTTTTTGCACAAATCAAAGGCACTCGCCTGCACTCGGCAATATCGGCTAACATGTGGATAGCTCCACAAAAACTCGTGAAAATTGGCAGTTGGCATTGGTCTCTTTCGAACTTGACCAACATGTAGACCGTAGCATTCTCCTTGTATCAATCGCTCGCGTTGGATGAGGCTTGGCCAACATGTATTGCCGGCTTAACATGACGGTAAGTACGCTCGTCTGATTTTATTCGTGAATCACCGCTACGCCATCTCTCATGAGGTGAAGCAGCAGTGGGGTAAATTGTGATTTCGTCTATTACATAGTCTGTTGACGTTTCCTGTATCGATCGCAGCGTCCGAAGGAATTTTTACTCACGATATTGTGCGCCTTCTCAATCTGACAGGGGCGATCCGCTTGTGGAAGATATATACATAAAGTAGGTGACTTGTGATGGGCGAGGTAGTCTATTCAGCTAATATAAAAAAAGTAATCGGCGAATAAGCAAATGCTTGTGAAGGTAAAAACTCAAACAATACATTTCATGTGGCGATGCTCGTACACATAGTATAAAACAAAGACGCTTTTCGTATCTGACTGTGTGAACGTTTAAATATTCTAAACTAAGTACACTGGGATTTATTTATTTATACAAAGGCTTTCCAACTACACAGCACTAACCCAAAGTCTTTGTCATAATATAGATCTCGCATGTATCTAAATTACAGGAAAGCACGGCACTATCAATTAGCGTACTAGAACATTAAACACAAACCGCCCAACGCGCCTAAAAAAATTATAAACATCATATAATATAATAATAATAAAACAATTCCAAATAATAATAAAACAATTAAAATAAAATATTACAAAGAAAAAAAAAATGTTTAATACTGTTACTACGTTAAGCTATAACTATAACTTACAAAATCGGGGATTTTTGTAAAAACACTTTACACTTTATTAAATATATTTTTCTTAAATATACACAATTTACCACCGAAAACATCAAGATCGCAACTGTGGAACAAGTCATTGCATCTTCTGAGGATATATGCAAAATAGAGGGATTTTAAAGTGGGTGGAGACCTAAACTGCTTTGTGCTGCAATTAACAAAAGACTGAAAGAAAGAGATGAGATGACGAGATTTTCATGTGGTTTTCACCATTATTTAGCGCATTTATGTGTTTAATAGATAACTTAGATGTAGCACAGAAATCTCGATAGTTTGACATGTCGCCAATACAGCTGTGCGAAGCAAGGGCGGTTCGCTTGTTAATAATAACATTAAACAGTACTATACTATAATAATATAAATAAAATAAAATTAAAATTAAAAAGCAACACATATTACAGAAATTTTTCAACTTTGGAATAATATGCAACAATTCAATTTAAATAAATAATAAGCTTTGTTTTAGAATTTTGTTAACTAGGTAAGTAAATTAAAATTAGATTTTTTTGACTAATTACCGTCAGCGACGCCAAAGACGAAGTAGAAGAAGAATAAGAAATAAAAGAAATAGAAGCCGATCACGTTCGGAATCCCGTGATCAAAGGAGTGGGTCGTGCTATTTCCACCAAAAAATCGGCAAAGAAGCTTTTCGGTGTAGAAGTCCTTGATTACAAGAAAAATACGCAGCCGTGAAACTGAAGAAGACTGAAGCGGTGGCGGTGGCTGAAGTCGACAATTATCTTCATACCGCCTATTCATAAAAGACGTAACAAGCGGCCAACAATATCTCGTCGACACAAGCGCAAATGTTTCGGTTCTACCCGCAAGTGTGAACGAAAAAAAGAGTCGGGATTCGAGCAACCTTTACGCAGGAAATGGAACGCAAATACCTACATTCGGCGAGCGAACCGTCGTCGTAATGAATATTAGATTAAGGCGTCAGTACAAGTGGCAATTTGTGATCGCAACAGTCAGTAGGCCGATCATAGGCGCGATTTTTTGCATCACTACGCAATAATGGTGGACCTATAAGGACGGCGACTGGTGGACCAAAAGACAACCTTGTCAACATCTGGGTCCCTGTTAACTGCATCGGAAGGAATGGTAAGCAGGTCGATGTGGTTTACACTGATCAAATGCCTTACTATAATCTGACCCTGACAAAGAAGCTAAGCTACATGGGAGGACCTCTTGAGGTGGTTCTCTTCTTACATTGATAACAGGTCACTAGCAGTGGTACTCAATAATTATATGTCTGGTTGGGTATTTATTTATTATTATTATTACTAATTACAACGGTTATACACCAGTAATTCAGTTCCAGTTCAGAACAAGTTTACGCGACACTTGTACAGGAAGCTTTATGGGGTATATCCGTTTTACCCGTTGATGTACCCCACTCTGTTTGTACTGGGTATGGTCGGGTACAATGAATTGAGAGTGCGACGGGAGTTTACACTCGTCGCGTATCTTGTAAAATTACTTCGTGGCATCGAGCATAATCCGGGAGTGCTGCAGCGCTTAAGTTTTTGCGTACCAGACCGCTATGTGTGGAGGCGGCGGCGCCCACCACTGCTGGCCGTGCCGACGGCAAGGACCAACCTACTCGCCAAAACACCTGTGACTCGGGGAAAACGCATCATTAACGAACTTCATAGCAAAATTGATGTTTTCACGTGTCATTTGAGTGAATTCGCAAGGACACTGTTATTTATTTTATGTTATAATATAGATTAATGTTGGTAGTATGTTATTGTGTTGTATTGTGCTAAAGTTCCTATTATGCAACAAGTTGTTTTAGTCTTTTATAGTAAATATATTTAAGTTGTAAATATTTTAGTTCGTAGATATAGATTTGTAAATGACCGCACTGTCGCATTGGGTAAATACACCTGTAATGATAGTTGTAGAGTTGTAGGAGATTTTAATAAATAAATAAAATCTGAAGCATGTAGCACAACATTTGAAACACACGATTAAATAATGACTAATTAGCTATTACTAATTATTTACTCTGGAAGTAAATAAGAACATAATCTTGTACCTACAATGTCAAGGCATCTTCTAGCCCAATTTGAACTCACTACGTCGTTGTTCACAGGGTCGAAAAATCGAAGTGAAAGTGGAAAATTTCTTGAAAATTATGAAATTAGCGAAATTTTCTGAACTGTGGAGAATATCCCAACTTTTTAATGATAGGTGGCCACCTTCACTTTACCCCATTTGCCTTTGGACCACTACGTTTGAGACACCTTGTACATATATGGCAATACGACATTTCCGACGCATATTTGAAGGCCGGTATCTAATAATTGATACGGGCCACAAGCCATTGATTCATGCACTGACGGCCACCGGTAACAACAAAACACCACGAAGAATAAGATATCTTGAATATATAGGACAGTATACGTCAAATATTCAACACATCACCAGCAAGGACTACCAAGTCGCAGACGCACTCTCTCGAATAGTAACTATAACCTAAGACTACGATGAGTTGGCAAGATAACAATCCGAAGATAGAGAGCTGAAAATTTAAGAAATACGGGAAAGTATGACTTGATGAGTTTTTTATAAGAGATTTTGATCATGTTGTACTAAATTATTATTTTATCATGACATTTTTAAATAATTAAATTCATTAAATACTTAATAATTAAATACTTTATTATGTTAATATTTGCATGCCATTGTTTAAGGCAAACGTGATGATCTGTTTTTATTCCTACTTTTAACATCTCTTGCATGCTGACCATTTGTGTTGTATGTATTGTACTCATGTTTGAGCAGATAAATGATTATCGTATCTTTTGAAAAGTATCGTCATGCCTAACTCAACCACGAAGATTATTTGTGACACGTCAACAAGTTCCGTTCGACCGTATTTGCCACAAGAATTCCGAAAAACTGCGTAACAATCGATTCACAATCTTAGTCACTCCGGAATAAGGGCCACAAGGAAGCTCGTCACTGCCCTGTTACTATGTTACTTTTGGTCTTCGATGAACCGTGACGTAAGCAACTGGACTCGAGCCTGCGATTCGTGCTAGCGTACTAAAGTACAGCAACACACGTAGTCACCAGTAGCTAGCTTTCAACAAGTAATTCGGCTGGAACATATCCACATCGACATTGTCGGGCCCTTACCTATCTCCAACGGGTACCGGTATTTGTTAACAATGATAGATTGGGCTACCAAATGGCCAATGGCTAAAGTGCTATATACCTTAGGAAAATTAAGAAATAGATATGGTATCACTATAAACTAGTTTCATTCCATTTCCAAGACAGTACAAAGTTACCCTAAACTACTATTATTTTACTACTATGATACATTTTAATAACAATCTCAAAATGGTCTCTTGTTTTTATATTTTCGGATTATTGGTTTTCAGGTTATTTATTCGACGATCGGTGGTATTATTTTCAGTAACAAACAATTCGTACCATTGTCTCGACTAGCAAACAAGATTTGTGTCCAACTTAAACTCATAATGTTCGTCCTCATCAAGATTTCTCTTTGTAACAAAAAAACATTGTGTAATGAAATTAGAATCTTTTTGCTTTAATAAAGCCTAAGTAATTACATTTACTTTGCTTTGAGTTTTTTTCTGAGGTTACTTAGCGTAAGTTAAAAATGTTGGTATATTTTTAATGGAACTAAGCATAAATACAAAAGTTAACATAAAGTTAGAAAAGTTTAGATTTTTTAATAATACATATTAATATAATTGCTCAGTCGATTTTTTTTTACTAGGTTCTTGTTAAAAATATGTCAAAGAAGATGTTGGAAGTTATCTAGGTTAGTTAGAAACAGTAAGTTCACAAGTTATAACTAGCTGTCGCAACAGCTCTACGTTTTAAATATTTAACAAAAAAATATACCTTAACTAAAAGAACAAATTAAAGGCGATCGGATTTGTTAAGAAAGTAATTTGTAATTCTTTGCTGGTGAAAGTACGTACCTACCAATCTAAAGTTTCTAAAAGTCAATGAATTTCCTAGAATCCATTAGGCTTCCACGTGGAAAGAATTCAGAATCCTTTTTATACTGCTAGTGTATTTGTTTTATAGTAAGGAATGAAACTGGGAGAGGTTTGTAGCCTCTGCTACCTCAAGTCATAGGTCACGTCCGAGAAAGCCGTGGACTACGTGTCATTGCGAGTCACCTAGTGACTAAGTTAGGAAGCCTTATATGCCTGGGAGTCTTATGTATGTGTGGGACGCTCCCCGTTAGATGGGTCGACGATGGACCGACTTTAAAAATGTGGGTGGTACAGCCTGGATGGAAAAGTTGGAGGACAAGGTGTTGTGGTGTGTTGGCCTATGTCCTGCAGTGGACTGCGATGGGATTGATTGATATGCCAGATAGTTACTGTAGGAGCTCCGCGCTCTTGCAGTGCCGAGACCGATAAAAGGCGTGTTTTATATTAATATTGGCTACTAAAATGTTTTCCTACATCTAGACGGGGGCTATCAGTTCCTTCAGCTGACTCTCTATTCTTTTATCTATACCTACCTACTTCTAAATATAACATATTCTTTATCTCTAAAACATGCCATTACCTTATAAAACAATCTTGGTGGTTGGAAACAACAGTACTTACACCAATTTACTTGGCTTAGTGAGAAGTCGGAACACAGCAAAGCTGTTTGCCTGCAGATTAAGTAATTATGGTAGTAAGTACATTGCCGGAAAAGCTTTTGCTCAAGAAAACTTCTTGATACTTCTTACTTAAAAGTATTCCTGTGACCTGCTCCATGACTTCAGTTCAATTAAGATGTCAATAGTTAATTGATTCAGGCGTGATCTTGCGGAAATCCATTATAAAATACTAAAGACTTATACTATAGTCCGGCGCTCGGCGTGGCAACATGGCGTTCTAAGGATGCCTCGTTGAGAGGTGAAACACGTGTCGATTTCTTACAGGGTATTTTATGACTCTTTAGGAATAGGTTACTAACTATATCTACGTCTATAGTATTTTTAAATTATATCAATGAAAAACTAAAATAATTATTATGAGAGGTAGAGTTTCTAAGAAATTTTAAGTGCACCGCTTTACTCTTTCTTCTATTTCCTTCAAAATGTCATCTTCAAGCTTAGTCACGGAACTGTTTAATAATAAAGTTGAAACTGCAAACTTTGCTGCATTTTCCATTTCCTCGTTTGTTTACGTAGGTACCTGTAACAAAGAGATATTGACATGTTCAATTCAATTGAGTTATTGAATCGCATCGGTTTATTAAACTCCGAGGTATTACGCAACCCCATATTATTAAGGCACCTACAATATTTATTACCTCGTTTGTGAAAATAATTGCGCTTTAATTAATAATTACGTTAAGGGATGTTTACATTGGGTCGGAAAATATTCATGTTTTTGCTGATTGTTGAGTACTCGTGCGTTAAGAGGGGTGTGGTTCTGCTTTAGCAATCAGTGTATTTTCATGATATTATTATTTGATCACTGACCGAATTAAATCAAATATTTTATACGAAATAAAAACAGGTTCACAATGATTATCGTGTTCGTTAACACATTATTTAAAAAAAAAAACTGTGTTCTAGCCAGCGCCCACCTTCGAGAGGAGAGTGCTCGTTTTGTAATGAGTCCCTCATTAAAAAACGAGCTTTTACTTTAATTAAAGCTAAAACCTTCGAGCTAGTTTTTGCATTTCGACTATCGATAACGATAACGTCCTTTAAACAAAGTTGTAAACTTAGACTCTGGTTTAACATCAGTTTTTGTAATTAGAACTTCAACTGTCGGAAAAAGTTCTAATATAAAAGTTCGAATAAAAAAAAATGCCTCGATGAATAAACCTGAGTCTAATCTACTAACCTAAATAAAAAACCTTGCTTTGTAATAAGGCCGTGTATATTTTATTGCTGCCTAGAAAGAAAAAAGAAATGCAGAAAACGATTTAGGTCATAAAAATAAGTCCTATTCTATTCCCGTAGCCTAGCCAAAGCGGTGCAATTGAAAGTGTCAGTTAGTCGCGCGACCAGCATGACCGTTTGCAATCGTTCTGCAAACGGTAAATTGGTATGCCTCGAGGCAAAAAATATAACGTCAAACGGTGAGCATCCGTTTGACGTCAGACGAACGTTAGATTTTGTCGTTTCGAGTTCGGATGAAAATGGTTTCGAATTAAAGAAACAATAGAACTATTAGTAAAGAGAACTTAATTTTTTGAAGCAGTCTGTGTTCCCTATCACCTATAACCCATTAGTCTTCAAATCAAGTGAACAGTCTTCTTCTGGGCACGCTCAATGCATCGTAGATCTCATCCATCGCTTTCTATCAATCGAAATCGAGCTCTAGAGCAGGCACATTTTGGCAATAAAAAAATAAAAACCAGCAGCTTTTATGCTTTGCCATCTATGATCTCAAGAAGAATCAGAAGAAGAAGATTGAATCGAAAGAAGTAAAGTACCATACGCTTACCTGTCGATTGACTTCTAATGTCATTCATAGTTTAAAGCTCGCACTTTATTAAAGCAATGGGCAATGATAATGTAACCGTCTCTGTGGTCCAGTGGATGAATGACCTGTCTCAGACCCAGAGGTCCCGGTTCCCAGTGAGGGCAAAATTTTCTGCTCAGTTTGGTTGTTGGTAGGGCTTGTTCTAAGTCCGCCTGACTAGCTACCACCATCTTATCTAATTCTGTCGACATAACAACAATGTTAACAGCATTCATCATAGCTTACATTAAGATGTAAGCTTGTCACTCAAATATATCATAACTAACTTTCCGTCTAACTGCCATTCTTATAAGAACACTACACCTTGAAGCGTCTTAATATCCCGAGTGGCGACGTTGAATGAATACTAATAGCGTGAGCTGAAGTAATTGTGTCCTAGACATTGTAACATGATGGAGAGCTTCCATTTGGAGCCAACCGACATTAGTAAGTAATGTTTGGTTGTAAAAGAGATTTCTATGCCTTTATCGAGCTTTTCAGGAGGAGCTTGATTACATTTCTTCGCGTAGGTACCTAAGTTTACGTAAGCAGTTTGTGTAGTCATTACTATCATTTATAATTTTTCCTATTCCTATATTTTACCGGCCGTTTTAAACCAGTTGTACCTAGATTTGTTCTTTGACTAACATCCAGAAGTCCAAACTCGAGGTCTGCCAACGAGCAATGGAGTGCAGTATACTAGGCGTTAAATTAACGGATCGTGTTTGCAACACAATACTACGCTCCAAAATAGAGATAGCTGACGTGGCTCAAAAGGCTGCCCAGTGCCCAACTTAAATGGGACTGCGCAGGACATGTCTGCCGCATGCCGGACAAACTGTGGGGCCAAATAGAACCCCTGCCTTGAGACAGTGAGGCGGGGTCGCGGCAGACAACGTGGGATTTAGCTCGTCCCGCCAAGCTGGATAGGTTCCGTCAAAACTGGAAGGAGGACGCGCGGGCTTGCGAAAGATGGAAGGAGTGGTGAGAAGCCTTTGCCCAGGAGAAGAACAGCGACGGCTAGTAAAAAAAAAAAACGTTAAGATCAGTATGGGGAAATCTTAAACTAGTATTAAAGGTTCTAACGAACCACGTCGTCGATTTTAGAGTTAGAAAAAGACTTTCTACTTCGACTTTCGACTCTAAGTTTTTGAAAATTTTTGAATGCAGCGATAAGTGCTACGCAGCCCGAACTATCGCGACGATAACCTTTAATGGTTGGTCATATTTGCGTGTATTGTATCACTCTGCGAAGCTTCGTCACGATGATGCGGCCGCTGCATAAAGAATAAGCGAATATTTCAATTCAAGCCTCGCCCACGTACGAATCTAATCCAAACAAACTTCACTAATATCCTACAAAATATGAACCACTCAGTGCACAACTTTTAACAATATTGTACACTCTAATGCCCGAGATACACGAGGCTAGTTTTTCGAAGTTAGGATAGTAAGCAAGAACTTCGGGTTACTAGCTTGGCTTGCTGTTCTGGCTATGGCACATGCTAGTGCTGTTGTACATGATGCCAGACAATTTTAAGCCAGTACAAAACAAAACGCGTAGTCACTGCACACTAGCCAATCGAATACTAGCTTCGCCGGCCACATCACGCTAGTACACAAGCCAGGATAAATCAGTGGTGGGGGTGCGACTAGTTTAAAAAATAGAACCCAATCCTATTAAACTATCCTAGCTTGAGTTTTTTTTTTTTTTTTTTTTTTTTTTTTTTTAAAAACGTTGCCCCACACTAGGAATTTCTCCTGTATCGTGGGTGCGTTTACAAACATTTAAACTCACATACACAAACAGCCAGACCCGGAACAACTAATTGTAGGTCATACAAATATTTGTTCCGTGCGGGAATCGAACCCGCGACACGCAGCGCAGCAGTCAATCGCTTAACCACTGCGCCAACCGTGCTGTCTAATATATATATATATATATATAGTTGGTAGCTTATTAGTTTTCTCACTGGTTTACAAGCCTAGAAATGAAGCTAGTTTAGCTTACTGTGCGGAGCGTACTTCGTCATGTTAGTGAACGGGGGCCGTCAGTTGGGACTGGTCATCTTATAGCTGCCATGGCTTATTTGTTTTTTTAAATATATTTTTTTGTTTCTGTGTTTGCTGTTCTCTGGACGCTTTTAAGTGTGCTTTTATTTTACATCGTTCTCACATATAATTATAAATTATATATTTTATAATTATAAATAAATTCAACATTAATGATGTAACTAATATTTTGTAACAATATAATTTAAATTCCATGGAGTTTCTTGCCCGTTCTTCTCCATAGGAACCTACTACGCTTTGGAATGACCAACCAGCTTCATTTTTCTGACTTCTGACTGACCGACTCCTCGAAAATTCAAAAGCGCCTGTAAACGGTTTAATTGAAATAAATGCTTAGAGTTTTGAGTTTTTTGAGATGTGTTCTTCCTGGCTTGAGAAATTAGCCTCGTGTATTTCAGGCATAAGTCCTCACTAAAAATAACTTCACGTTCTAACCGTTCGTGACTACTCTGTACTTCAAGTCTTGAAACAGTCGTTACAGACTTCTTGGAACAACGAATGCACTTTCGTGCAGAATAAACGCCAAGTCTTAGTATTTTTCATTCTCGTTCAGTTTGGGCCATTACATTTCCTGACTGAACTTGAGTCGGATTTTCTCACGTTCGCGAGTTAACGGCTCTCCAGTTAACTGTAGCTTAAACATGTTAATCTAGTTTTAAAACGTTAGGGAGACGTTTCAAAATTCTGAGTTTTTCTGATTTAGGTAGGTATACGATGTTTCAGAACTGTTGTTTATACACTTCTCTGTTTTATAACAATAAAGTCTTTGACCTAAAAAAAATAATGACTAGAAAAGTTTTGAAAATCTTCGGTCCTTTGTAACTTCGGAAAAGACGAGAAATATACAAACTCTGTGTACGGCCTCATTACCAATAGCCTCAATTCTTATTTTGAATTAGCTTATGCCCGCGACTTCGCTCACGTGGATCTCGGAAAATATCCCACGGGAACGTACTACCGGGATTAAAAGTACCCTATGTGTTAATGAAGGTTATAAACTATCTGTGTGCCAGCCAAATCCGTTCAGCCGTTTTGCGCCATTCCGAAACATACATCTAGACAAACAGACAAAGGGACAAACATTCTTCGATACTATTTTATTATATGTATATAGTATATTATATGTATATTCCGAACGTACTAGCGGGATTAAAAGTACCCTATGTGTTAATGAAGGTTATAAACTATCTGTGTGCCAGCCAAATCCGTTCAGCCGTTTTGCGCCATTCCGAAACATACATCTAGACAAACAGGCAAAGGGACAAACATTCTTCGATACTATTTTATTATATGTATATAGTATATTATATGTATATTCCGAACGTACTAGCGGGATTAAAAGTACCCTATGTGTTAATGAAGGTTATAAACTATCTGTGTGCCAGCCAAATCCGTTCAGCCGTTTTGCGCCATTCCGAAACATACTTCTAGACAAACAGACAAAGGGACAAACATTCTTCGATACTATTTTATTATATGTATATAGTATATTATATGTATATTCCGAACGTACTAGCGGGATTAAAAGTACCCTATGTGTCAATGAAGGTTATAAATTATCTGTGTGGCAGCCAAATCCGTTCGGCCGTTTTTGCGCCATTCCGAAACATACATCTAGACAAACAGGCAAAGGGACAAACATTCTTCGATACTATTTTATTATATGTATATAGTATATTATATTATATATATATATATTATTATATTATATTATATATTCCGAACGTACTACCGGGATTAAAAGTACCCTATGTGTTAATGAAGGTTATAAACTATCTGTGTGCCAGCCAAATCCGTTCGGCCGTTTTTGCGCCATTCCGAAACATACATCTAGACAAACATTCTTCGTTACTATTTTATTATATGTATATAGTATATTATATGTATATTCCGAACGTACTGGCGGGATTAAAAGTACCCTTTGATTTAATCCTGGTTATAAACTATCTGCGTTTAGCCGTTTTTGCGCCAATCCGGAATATAAATCTAGACAAACGGACAAAAATTCTTCGTTACTTTATGTGTTTAGATATAGATTTTATTTCGTACTGGCTGGGAACAAAAAACAGCTCACTGAGAAAGTTTGTCTTTATGTATGTGTTAAAAAATATTTTCTTTATTTTGCCACTTTAATAGCTTTCCCAATTTCTTTTGTTTGTTCCCAGATTTTTTCGTATTTGAATTTTGGAAGCCTAGATTCAAATTATGTCTTGGGATTAGAGTTTATTAACTTAGAGACCCTAGAGCAGGGGTTCCGAACCTTTTAACATTCGCGCCCCCTAACTTTCTTTTAAAATCACTACGCCCCTGAGTTACTTTGTAGACATAAGCAGAAATGCATAAGAATGTAAAGTGAGCAAAAGTGAGGTCGAAAATGTTTGCACTCCCTTGGTTATGTTAGGTTTTCTTTTGATCATTCAAACATATATAAAAGTTACTTTGTCGAGTTTTGCATAAAAACTAAAAAAATATGAGAATGCATAATGCAAGCAAAGCGAGCTCGAAGTATGTTGTACAATTTCGGGTTCGTTACATTTTTCTTTTGAACCATTCATTCAGAAAAAGGAGTTACTTTGTCGATTCATGCAGAAAAGTTGAAGAATCAAGATAATGTAGAATGGAAGAGCGAGCAAAGTGAGCTCGAAAATTCTAGCACGCCGCCTCGGATAAGTTCGGTTTTCTTTAGTCCATTCATACAAAAGGAAAACTTTTTGTCAGGTTTTGAAAACTAACCTTAACCTTTTCTAAATCAAGAACATGAAATTTAATAAATCTATAGTTTAATATTAGAGCTACCGCGCCCCCATTGGTCATTCTACGCCCCCCGAAGGGGGCGCACCTCACCGGTTGAGAATCCCTGCCCTAGAGCCACGTTACCTCGCAATTTTATGTAGCGAAACTTCGACTTATTTCGTTACTTCAGTTTAATTTTTTTTAAGTTACTTTTTACGATGAATTTATGGCACCTTAGTTTTTAAGAGTTTAAACGTGATTATAATACATTATGTGAAGGTGCATTGGATGCACACAAGTTGTCAAAAAGACGTTAAAATTTTATATTATTTCCATGAAAAATAAATACAACATGATGAAGAACGCTCGTGAATAGTCTGAGAGAAAGCATTTTTAAGGCGCAAAAGCGCTGTATAAGGTTCATGTTCAATATTAAAGTCACAGATAGCTGTGTTCCTGCTTTCAAAACACATAAATTATTAACATTTCCTTGTTTGTATATTTTAGAGTTAGCCATGTTCGTAAAAGGTAATCTTCATCTTTTTAAGATGTATTGTGAAATTCGACACCGCACTACTTCTATGAGACCTCAGTACCAAAACTTATATACACAGGCGGCTACAAAACAGCTCTGTTAAAAAATAGTGTTTTTGGCATGGCACCTCAAATTTATAATAAGATACCTGACTGTATAAAAGCACAGCCAATAAGAATTTTCAAAAAGAAGCTCTTTGCTCTACTTGTGGAAAAGTGTTATTATTCCATCAATGATTTCCTGAATGATCCGTCAATAATAAATAATAGAGTACTATAAAATTTAACTTGTGTAGCGATAGCTTAATTTATATCTTCTATACCTAGTTTAGCTTAAGTAAATTATCGGATGTTTAATTTTAAAGTCTAGATTAAGAAGTTTAAAATTTGCATGCTTAATAGGCAGAATGTACAAGACCCTGTAAATAATATTCTAACACCAAATTGTAAATACCTGCATTCAAAGCAAATAAATTTATTTCATTTCATTTCAATAGGAGAACAAACATTGTAGTTTTTTCCAGCCAGCAGTTCGCAGTTCATTCTAATACCCCTTGTTCTAAAAATAATAAAAACTGCATCTGTTAATGAAACGTTTTATGGCGGCTCTACACTGTGTGTCCGAGTGCTCTCGCTAGGTCTCACGAAAAAGTCTCAAGCGTGGGGCTTCAGCCCGAGTGCGGCCAAGTACACTCTCGCCCAGTTCAGCTGAAGTTGTGAACTCCGCGAGGATGGACGCAAAACAACAAGTATTCTCTGTCAATCGGCGCTAGCAACTCTGGAGACACGAGAGTGAACAGCGATGCACACGCAACTGCCGCGCGATATCCTTTGACTCAGGCACAAACCGACTCGGGACGGAAAACGAGCGAGGAACACCGAGACATACCGACCGCGGCGGGCCGAGCGCTACATTCTCGTACTCAGCCTGCCTCGGTGTACAGGTGTACAGCCGCAATTACAATAGCGTTTTATGTCAAAATATTACATTTTAAACCGCTTTTAAAAACTATTCAAACAAGAAAAGTTGGGGAAACTGAACATTTTAATGCAAGCGTTTATTTACTTACTGAATGCCATAATAATATTTCATTGTAGTGTGGTTCGCGTTTTTCGCGAAAGCATGAAATATGTGGAGAATAACGAAAAGACTGACAATTTAATAAAATATTTAGTTTGTGGCGCAATTTATTTGTTGAAAAATAGTACAACGAATATGGCATAATTTATGAAGTACGTAATATCTTTCCATGGTGCAAGAAGTAAAAGGAAGTTATGTCAGTCTTCATTTTATGAATAAAATCCTTAATTTTCCCGACATTTTCAAGTACCTACGAAGTAATCGATATTTAACTATTCCTTAAAAATTTCAATAACCAGGTCTATTCCAAAGCAATAGTTACTTAGGTTCTGTTGACACCTGTGTCGAATGGAACGGTGCGGCTGGTAATACCGACACGGATGTATAATTTTAGTTTGGTATTGCAAAGAATCGTTGCGGCATTTAGATGAGAAAATCCCTTGGGGCCGGGCGCCCTAAAATTATTGAACCGAAATTTAAAAAAGATTCAACGGTCCTTTAAATCCTGTTTATAAATATCCTCAAGTACTAAAAGCTGATTTATTTTAAGGTATACTTAGTTTACGTTAGCACCTGTGGTGATATGTTAATGTAATTACCAAATGGAACGGTGCGGCTGCTAATACCGACAAGGATGTATAATTTTAGTTTGGTATTGTAAAGAATTGTTGCGGCATTTTGATGAGAAAATCCCTTGGGGCGCCCTGAAATTATTGAACCAAAATTGTAAAAAAGAACAGTCAATGGCGTGTCGGACCACGCACAATGAAGGGTTCCGTAGATGGGATGAATTTATCCGAAGAAAAAACTTTACATTATAGTTGAAAAACATGTTCTCCCATTCGTAATGTATGGGAGAACTTGTTTTTTCAACTGCAAATGTAACTTGGTCGATTATTACTCGTTAAAGTAGAGCCTATCTTGTATTAGCTGTGATAGTTTTCCTTTTAATTTCATTACATATAATAATGTCCACTTGTCCAGAACCAACCATTTAGCTGGAAGGGGGGGGGGGGGAGCATACTTGACTCTAACAAAAATTAGCACTTTAAAGTTTAATATTTCTGTAACGGATCCCTGAATCCAAAAATGGTTTCCACAAACTCACTCTCAATATTTTCGAACGATTTTGCCAACGACCCCCCACACCATGGGAGAGACGAGAAAAAAAAAACATCCCCAGTTTACGTGAAGGGGAGGTATCATAAAAAAAAAACATGCTTTTATTTTAATACTTTGTTGGCGTGATGAATATGTATACCCATGCCAAATTACAGTCTCTGAGCTAAGCCGCAGACGGACGGACAGACAGACAGATAGACGGACAATGCGAAACTTGTTGACTACGGAACCCTAAAAAAGATTCAACGGTCCTTTATACTCTGTTTACAAATATCCTCAAGTACTAACGTATGATTATTTTAAAATAATAGTTTACGTTAGCACGTGTCGATTTGTTAATGTAATTACCAAATGGAACGGTGCGGCTGGTAATACCGACACGGATGTAAGATTTTAGTTTGGTATTGCAAAGAATTGTTGCCGCATTTTGATGAGAAAATCGCTTTTTTAGTGAAAAACATGCCTTCAATTTGAATTTTGTTAATTTTTTTGTATGGAACGATTTTTTTTGAGAATGTGGTCTAAATATATTATTTATATACATAAATATTTTAAATAATATATTTAGTATATAAAAAAAAATTACAGCCTAAAAATGACGCAATATTTTCAAAATATTTAAATTTGTATCTAGACTTATATTTATTCTGTTGAAGAATCACAAGACACCTCATCCACAAAATCAGTATTTAAATAGTAATTTCAATTGCTTCATACATCTTTGTTAGGAAGCAGCACTTAGAATTAAACGGTGGCATAAATATATTTATGTGACACCCGGATCAGCGTCCCGGAATGCAAGGCTTCCTGAAATATACTGCTGTATTTTAATATTGTTAATGCAAAACTGACCTTTGTGTAGTAACACTATAGAAACGAGAAGGGAATCCAGTAGAAGGATCCAGCGGAGGGATCCTGACTAGAAGAGTCCAAATGGTCCGTATAATTTTCTGGCCGAATAATTTATTTTGGTAAATATATAATTGATCCTTTAAAATTTTATACACTATCTAATGATGTAGGTTTTAAAATAATGAACCTATTCCCTAACTTTCTGGGTTTCTAATAATGCAATATTTTTTAAAGTGTCTTTTTAGCTTTCTGGCTTTTGCTCACAGTTGGTCGTAGTAAATATGCTAGGGTACCCCGACCAAACGGGTTAGCTTAGGTTAGAACTGTGAACAATAGCGCGCGAGCCGAGCGAGCGGAGCGAATGGTGCCGCGGTAGCGGCTTGCTAGAATTACATTCAAGTTGGTCGCAGTTTTTGGCTATTTAGTATAGGACCTCAAAATAGAAATTATTTGAAGTTCACAAAAAGAGGCTTCAATAATATTGTTCATTAATATTTTTAGGAAAGTAAAATGGGAATTATTTGAGGTTCGATTTAAATACATGCCATTTATTTTTAGTGTCACAACAGTATCTGTCATCATTTGAGCAGCTCATCAGCTTGTGTATATTTGAGTGCATGTTCACACGGCAATTGCAGGGTTTTGATCAATCAGATTGCACGCTATCTGTATGAGCCGTACCATTCAGATTTAAATCAGATGCGTCATTGATAACACAGTACAACTTATCATTAATCTGCCCTTTACCTGCTTTTCCATTTCAACCTAATAAATGCAAAATATTGGGTTCTTTTGTTTTGTTTTGAGTCCATTAAGTATTTACTTCATACTCCATGCAGCGTTAACCGTTATCAGCACACCTCGTAAAATAATATTACCATAATATTATGCTGATTAAGCGAACCCTTGGGATACTATTTCCAAATATTCAATTTCCCTATGGTTACTTTTATCGTCTTGCTTACTGTGTACGGAAAGAGCTTGTTCAAGGTAATCTTTGTTTTACCGCAAGTTTTGGTTGCATGGCTTGGGCAATATTTAGTCACGCTCATCATACTTATGCTCCTATTGTATCGTAGTTGTCGGATTTATACTTTTCTTCCAAATTTCTTTAATCTGTTCAGTATTATAACCTACTTCTTCTCTATATTTTGGTTAAAGCCGTCTGTAAAAATAATTCCAACTCTGCAGTGATTTACCTATTAAGCAGGTATGTATTTGTAATTTTATTTATCTGCGTTTCGTGCAAAAAAGAATTGCGGTCCTGCATTTCCTCTTTTGTTTTTAATGGTTTCCAAAACGGAATAAAATTCGTTAAAATTTTAGGCAAATATTTATTTAGTACTAGCTGCGCCCCGCGGTTTTACCCGCATAAAACTATATTGCGTAGGAAAATCGGGATAAAGTCAGTCTTATGTTCTTATCCAGATCATGGTCTACCGATGTGCCAAATTTCATCCAAATCCGTTCCGCCATTTGAGCGCAAAACAAACAAACTCACTTTCGCGGTCGCGCTCACTATTAGGTCGACTGCTAATGTACCCAGAGACTTGCGGCAATGCCACGTTGTATGGCAAGGCTAAGTAAGCATTGCCCACACAACGTGGCAATGCTACCAATTATAAAGAAAAATTGTTTATTCTGCACAAACAAAACGAACAATACAAAAAAAAAAACATAAAATACTCGTTGCACTGCTTAGTCGGTATATTCGAGTAACTGTTTTTAGGGTTCCGTACCCAAAGGGTGAAACAGGACCGTATTACTAAGACTCCGCTGTCTGTCTGTCTGTCCGTCTGTCACCAGGCTGTATCTCATGAACCGTGATAGTTAGACAGTTGACATTTTCACAGGTGATGAAATTCTGTTGCCGCTATAACAACAAATACTAAAAACAGAATAAAATAAATATTTAAGTGTGGCTCCCATACAACAGACGTGATATTTTTGACGTTTTTATAGATAATGGTACGGTACCCTTCGTGCGCGAGTCCGACTCGCACTTGGCCGGTTTTTTAATAATCAGTGCTCGTATTATATTTTATGCTATCGTTATTTTTGATTGAAATACTATGCCTGCGGTTTTAAAATAATGAATGAACGTTGATTTAGCATACATAAATTCAAATTATCTCTGTAGAACTACCCTGTACATATATGTGCAGACATAAATCTTCTCAGCAGTGTAATGTAAATAGTGTAATAACTTATATGAAGACATTTCGAAAGCTAGCAGAATAACGTTATGCAAATAGACGTATGTGAGACTCTGATAAAGGATTTAATAACTTAATATCAACTAAAAGATAATTATGATAGTCTGTACTATGTTAAAGAGCGTCATAATACGAAAAGTTGTCAAAACGTTATTAGGTTTAACAATTTAAAATATTTAATTAGTTTTTCGTGATTGTGGTCTGATGATATAAAAAAAAACCGGCCAAGTGCATTTTGTACCACGCACAAAGAAGGGTTCCGTAGTTGGAATGAATTTATCGAAAAAAAAACTTAACTTTGTAGTTGAGAAACATGTTCTCCCATACATCGATATACGTCAAAAATATAAGTTTGTAATCGTAAAAAAAATAAAAAGTATTTGATGAAACTACAAATTAACAATTTTCGGACTTTTTCCTTTACTTGTGCTGTGAGATCTTGCTTCCTGTCAAATTTCATGATTCTAGGTCAACGGGAAGTACCCTGTAGGTTTTGATTTACTTGCGAGTATCCAAATATGTCAAATAAATGGTCGTATTTTTTTATTGCCTTGACTTAGAAGCTTGATTTTTTTAGAGCTCCAAGGATCATAGATTTACGTGTTTGGTATTAATTTAAACTTGTTACCTCCACGCGTTCGTCGTTGAGAAAATGGGTCTGGACAGAATGACGGACGGACAACGAAGATCGATCTATAAGGGTTCCGTTTTTTCCTTTTGAGGTACGGAACCCTAAAATTAAAATCACAGAATGTTTGTCTATTTAATCATTGCAGAGTCTAAACACTGTCCAATTTCAAAGTATTGACATGAT
Source organism: Xanthia icteritia (assembly GCA_949128155.2). NCBI lineage: Eukaryota > Metazoa > Arthropoda > Insecta > Lepidoptera > Noctuidae > Xanthia > Xanthia icteritia. The sequence continues at coordinate 4,988,329 of OX421943.2, forward strand.
TTTTCTTGCTTAAACTTTTTAAATGTGAAGCTGCTTCAAACACAAAGACTTCTTTACTGTCTATCAAAATGGCGATGCTAATGATAGCACCACATAATTCAGCATGTAACTGAATCTTAAAGACAGCTGCGGTATGAATTACAGCAAACTTTTCCCACTTCCAAAACCTTTTAGACTAAAACTATGTGGTAATATTTCAACGAGCATAAAGCCGCAGTCACCACTAGTTTCATAATAAACTTTGATATCAATTTAGCTTAGCAAATTAGCATGCAAATTTGCCTAAATTCAACACTTAGCTGTGTCAAGCCTTATCTCAGGTTCCAAACTTGAAAACAATAATTGTTGGAACTTAGTCAATGAGATGTAAATGAATACAATATCTTAGGCTTTGTCTAAATTAAGCCTTTGAAGTAATATTTAATGTTTGTCTTATGTATTTTGGGTTGTTAATAGTGGCAAAGGAATTGTTAGAAGTAGAATAGTGGGTACTTGGTTATATTCAAGTTATCTTTTGTGAGATAAATTATTGTGCTTTAGTTTAGAAACCTTACCCTGTAAATTACTGGTTACTGACTTTTACTTTAATATTACGGTTTGTGATATTTTTATTCTTGTTAATATGAGTTAAGCATGTTACGGGTAATGTCAGGAGTACAGAAATTAAAAGAAAAAAAAGCGAGTGTCAAGTGCGTGTCGGACCACGCAAAATGAAGAGTTCCGTAGTTGGGATAAATTTATCCCAAGAAAAAACTTACCATTGTAGTTTAAAAACATTCCATGTTCTCCCATATATTCTAACTGCAAATGTAAGTTGGTCGACTATTAATAGTTTACTTGTAAAGCCTACTTAGCTGTGGTAGTTTTCCTTTTAACTTCGTTATATAGACTACTGCCTTAATTTTTTTCATTTATCCAAAAAAAAAAAATATTTGGCAGGGGGAGGACACACTCTCTAGACATCGCCAATGCCTTCAATACCCTGCTCTGGAGTTTGCTTCTGAGTTTGAGTTGCATCAGGGAGGCACTCCGGTATCACCGGATGCCGACCTACCTCTGTCGTGTGGTCGTGGCCTATTTGACGGACAGGGCCGTCATCTGCCCCGGTCACCAAGGAGAATGGAACCGGCGAGAGATGTCGTGCGGTGTCCCACAGGGATCAGTCCTGGGGCCGCATCTGTGGGACATCGGATACGACTGGGTGCTGCGCGTCGACCTCCCTAGCAGCGTCAGCGTCGTTTGTTACGCTGACGACACGTTGGTCCTGGCGCAGGGGAGGTCGCACCAGGCGGCGGCCGAACTAGCGACACACGGGGTTGCGACAATCGTGGACATAATCCGGCAATTGGGACTCGAGGTGGCCCTGCACAAGTCTGAGGCTATGTGTTTTCATGGTCCTCGGAACGCGCCACTGTCGGGTTCCCAAATAACGGTAGGAGGAGTTCCCATCGGCGTCGAGACGACGATGAAGTACCTAGGACTCGTCTTAGACAGCCGGTGGAACTTTGTGGAGCACTTCCGACGTTTGGCTGCCAGACTGGAGCAGGCCGGGGCTGCTTTGAAGCGGCTCCTGCCCAATCTAGGGGGTCCAAACGCCTCCTGCCGGAGGCTATATGCGGAGGTCATGCGGTCCATGGCCCTTTACGGGGCACCGGTTTGGGCGCGTTCATTGAGGCGGCGGCCAGCCCGCCGGTTGAACGCGTCCCAGAGGGTCATGGCCACCCGGCTGGTCCAGGGATACCGCACGGTTTCCGGTGGGGCGGCGAGCCTCCTTGCCGGATTACCGCCATGGGATCTGGAGGCAAAAGTCCAAAAGGGGGAGGACACACTTGACTCTAAAAAAGATTAGCACTCCAAAGAAAGCAAACGGATCCCTGAATCGAAAATGGTTTTCTCACACCCTTAATTATTTTATTTTTAAATATATTTTCAAACGGCGTATCCAAGGACGAGACAAAAAAACATACCCATGTTACGTGTAGGGGAGGTACCCTAAAAAAACATTTTACCACTTCGTCGGCGTGATTAATATGCCTGCCAAATTACAGTTTTCTAGTACCAAGAGTCTCTGAGCTAAGCCGCGGACAACGACGGACGCACATGGTTAAACTACAAGGGTTCCTTGTGGACTACGGAACCCTAATTATAAACGTTGCCGAACGTTTTTCAATTTAAAATTAATATTCTGACACTGCAATTAGCAAGCGCTAAAGCGAATATTTCCTACGTTTTCCGAATTGTTAAACTATTTCGTAATTCTCATTTGAACGGCTATGACTTTTTTTTTTGCAATAAAATGAACCTTTTTGTTACATGTGGACCATTTAACTCACTAAATTACTTTGAAATTCTTTGTTAAAAAATGGGATGATATATTATGTTGGATTCATTGTGCCTATAAAATTATAATGTGCTGTCTACACCTGCTTAACGTAGTGATATAAAATTGAAATTTGAAATGGTATTCTCCCAAATTTTTTTAGGACTTATTTTTGATTTAGATTTAATTTAGTTAAAAGCAGTGGTTTATCGCACAACCATAAACCTTACGGCAAAAAATTATAGATATAACTATGACTAAGCATAATACATTGTTCTGGGCCTCGATGATATACTTTCATTTTGGTAGTGTGTATTAAAAAACGAGCGAGCCTTAACAGTAGTCGCATAATAATGTGTAAAATTTTGGCTGACAGTACCAATCTCTCGGAAAATCGGTTGGTAACACCTCACGGCTAACTCTAGCACCGCGCGCGCTCATTCTCAGTCAAATCAAATAGCGCGCGCTTCACCGGATTTCTGTTACGCACTTCCGTCCCTATTCACGAAATCACTCCCACAAATTGCAGGAAAGCGAAAGGAAAGATGCAAAGGTACCATTCCGTACCCGACCGCAGGAGGCAACCGCAGGAGGCAACTGCAGGCGACATGTCGCCGCGACACAATTGGTTTCTACGAATTTCTGTGAAATATCTTTCGCAGCTAGCGACACGTCGTTGGCAGCTTCGGGCGAGTGACAGACTACACCGTCGTGCAACCTGACCGTAGACCAGTAGTGCCGCCAACGATCGAGCAATAACACGTTTTTCTATCTTCTATCTACCGACTGGAATACGGATTGCTGCCGCCTGCGGTCGGGTTTGGAACCATGACTGCAACGACATGACGCGACACGTCACATTCAGTTGCTGCCTGCGGTCGGGTATGGAGTGGTACCTTTGCATCTTTAATTTCGCTTTCCTGCAATTTGTGGGAGTGATTTCGTGAAAAGGGACGGAAGTGCGTAACAGAAATCCGGGGACCTTTACATTTCAAAAAGAATATCATGAATATCATAAACAAAAACAATCAGCTTATCAAAACGTAGTCATCATATCAAGCTACAAAAACATCAAACCTACAAAAAAATCAGAAATACAAACAAGAAAATTACTTATAAGTACAAAAAGCACGGCAAAACACCATTCAAATCTCAAAATTTCCGACCAAAGCAATCTTTTTACGCGTATTCTTTAAAAACACCTACAAAAGAGGTCTACAGTAATTTGTGCGCGGATTATGGCTTGCTTACGAATATTCTCGCAAAAGGTCTCATTATGCTTCCCTGGGGGACCCCGGGAATGTTTTGGGACATCATAAAAGACTACGTGATACAATAACAGTGGAATACCGCTGCAATTTAAACAGTGTTGGCTGTTTTGCGGCTGTGATAATATTGAAAGGGAAAATGGTAATATTCTGTGATTATTGTCTTAGGGATTTGAGGAAGTAGTGTGTGAGCGTGTTAAATGGACTTGTTAGTGCAAAAATGTAGTTTCATAGTAGCTGGCAATTTAAGGATCACTTTTATCTTAAAATGTTGTGGATTACTAAATTGTTTTAATTATTCATTATACATTTCATTTATTTTATTAATTGCCTTCAAAATTATTACAAACGTGTTATAATGAATCTAGTATAAAAAACAGAGATTTATAAGTTTATAAATACACATGTTCAACTGGATTGTTTATTAACAAAGTAAATGAAGGAATCTGATATCCCTCTTAACATTTCTCGAAACATTTATCTCAACTTATATCGTGTTACTAAGTAAAGATAAACACAACAACCGTTGAAATCTAAATACTTCTTTAATAAGCTTACTAGACGGTTTTCACAGAACTTATATTTGAAAAGGGTTTATTTGATCTAAAGTTTGTTTTTAAGGTACTTCCATAAACGACCTCTTCAAACGTGTTTTCAATGACTTAGCTTTTAAATTCAAGCATTATTTTGACAACCTTCTTCGAGATAAATCGAAAATGCTGTACTGGTCGAATACATACTAGCGTCCGGCCGGCAATGTTTGTATGAAAATTCATATCTGTCGTGTTTAGCGGCCGAATAAATTACTATGAAAACTCATATATTCAGTCGTGTAATTTAAAAATGGAACAATTTTTTTACTTCAACACATGGCAACCAAGGAGGTAACTTAAATTTTTGGGCACGCCACTATTGCGGCGATAAGTCCCCTTTTTGAGGAGTAGCTAGAGAGGCGCCTCGGCGTCCTCACCTTCCGCCTGACGCAGGTCCTCACCGGACATGGTTGTTTCGGGAGGTTCCTGTTTCGTATCAGGCGGGAGGAAACGCCCGGGTGTCATCACTGCGTGGATCGCCCGGAGGACACGGTTGAGCATACGGTGGAGGTCTGTCCGGCTTGGGCAGAGCATTGCCATGTCCTCGTGGAGGCGATCGGCGGCGGGGTTCTCTCGCGTCCGGCCCTAGTCCAGGCCATGGTACGGAGCAAGAGGGCATGGGAGGCCGTCACCTCCTTCTGCGAAGCAGTAATGCTCGCGAAGGAGGAGGCAGAACGCGTGAGGGAGAGGCAAATTTCGCGCCCTCACGCCCCTAGCCGCCGCAGGAGACGCCCTGGGCGTCGGGAATCGCAGGCCGATTCCCGGCCACCGTAGGCGCGGGCTTGCGGACGGTGAGCAATGGGTAGCTCGCCGTCCGATAAGGACCAGGCCCGGGTCGACGGTGCGTTGTGTTCCACGCACGCCTCAAAGAGATGTCAGCAAGTGAAGGGGTCCGATAGGACCAATGCCTGCCGGGGTTGCGGGAAAGTCCGAAAGGGATACCGTGGCCCCCGGCAACGTACAGGAAACGGAAGGAACACGGGTGGGTTTAAGTCAGTAAGAGTCCGACAAATATCTAATCAAATAACTTCTCCCGCTCCGCCCAGAGCCGGAGAAGTTATTTGATAATTTCCCACCCAAAAAAAAAAGGAGATAACTTAACAAAGATTCGATTTGTTTTGATAATAAAGCTGTTAAAAGAAAGAAGAAACATATGAACATATTAGCGCGTGAAAAATTATCGTTGTTCATCATTGATTCTTGAATTTATAATAAATTTACTTAGTTAGAATTACCACACATTATTCAGAAAAAGTAGGCTTGTTTAAAGCATTGCCGCAACCAGGCATTGATGGATTCTAGTATGTGTGCTTCACGATCGTTCATCGATGTCTCTGTTGGCTCTTTTGCAGGCCGCGACAGTAATGTACTCTAATAGAAGTGTTGTATGAGCATGTCGGTCATTATGTATTTTACAGAATAAACAATTTCATTTCATTTCATATAACTTTGAGATATTTTATTTAGTTTTAGCTGAAAAGATGGTCAAAGTACTTCAGTAAAATCTTTGTATTGAATGACACAATTTATTCGAATGTTTTAAAATCAATCGTACCATTGAATGAATTACTAGATTTTGACCACAAATAATCCCACGGAAACATACTACCGGGATAAAAAGTTCTATGAAATCCTTTGTGTTAATCCAGGTTATAGACTATTAGGTTATAGCCAAATTACACGCCAGTAAAGCTCCAAGTCAGCATGATTTTTCCGACATCTTCAAAAATCATCGTCATATTTCAGCAAATTTACACAAAACCTTAATGAATTATACACCAAAACCTTCCTCATGAATCACTCCGTCCATTGGTTAAAACCTTATGAAAATCCGTTCGGTAGTGTTTGAGTTTATCGCGTTCAGACAGACGCGGCAGGGGGACTTTATTTTATAATATGTACTGATTGAGAGTTTTGATTCTATCAAATCTGTCCACTGTGCAACTTAGCTCAAATATCAAACTTTTCTAATATTAATGTTTAGCTTAAAAATCGTTTGTCAAATAAACTTAATCGCGTCAAGGGCTATATTGGGTGGAAACTTAAATATATTGTGAAGTATTATCGGTAACTCAATTTATTTCGGGACCCGTCAAGTTTGTTTTAGATGTCTCCATAAATAAGGCTTTTTATTTATGACAAGAGTCTTTTGTACAAAGGGCTTGGAATGCTTCAAATATTTTTAATAAGCGAAGCGAAGGTATTTTTCAAAAGTATTCTTTTGCGAAAATATACCTATGGCCGTTATTGTTTAAGTTGAAAATATTTGATTTAGCTTTGTTGTCATTGCTGTGCTTTTTTTATTTTATGCAGTGCAATTGACAGGATTCTATAATACACATACATAATTACATAAACTCACGCCTTCCCATGGGGCTAGGCAGAAGTTACAGAACGCCACCAGCTACGATCCAACAATGTGTCGCTACAAAATGGCGACATTAATTTAACAGTGTAGGGCTAGTGGCCAGCAATTATAAAAAAAAAAGAAAAAAAAATTGTTAATTGAAAAAAAAAAAAAACAATCGCTCGCCGACACACGGCTCTCCCTTTCCTTCAATTTGTCTTCTCTTTGCACGTTATTATTTATTTATTTATACCATTTTTTTTATTTTTTTTATTCGTTTTATTTTCATTGATGCGATTTTATGATCCGTGACCCCGGTAAATGATCTCTGCGCTAAAGACAGTTGCTTAAAAATGTTATTTTAGAAAATTGTAAATAAATCAATAAATAATAACGTTTAATGAAACTTAAATATCTTCATAAAAAGAAAACGATAATCCGTATGTATACGTGTGTTCAATTAATGTCACCATTAAAGCGACATGCTGTATACATGGCACCTTTTGCTTCGTTTACGTTCATACATCTGTACCCTTATTACGTAATAAACGATCAATCGGAATTTGAATCGTTTTGAAACAAATTGATAATCCATTGCTTCATAAGTTCGAAAAAAAAATCTGCTCAACAACGTAAATAACGCAATGAATGTTGTTGAACTGTCAAAAAGAAAACAATTTTGTCGTAATCGTTTACGAAAATGTGTTGCGTAATTAGATAGCTGGTCATGTAATAATAAAATAATAATAAGGCTTAAATACTAAACCTAAAAAAAACCCTCTAATCACCCTACAAATAGATGCAATTTTAAATACATGTCGAATCGTCAGAAAGTTCATGCAAATAGATGAAAACGAAATAAGTCCTCATCACAACACATGTTAACATAATACACCACACGCTGCATTTGCTTGGCTTCGGTCCGTAAATGTTGCAAAAACCAGCCGAAGAACTGAGAAGAAAAAACACTCTACAACATTAATAATAAAAACCCCACCGCCGAATCTGAACATTGACGTCGTGGTGGATCTTGCGAGCTCCTGAACTCTAGATCTGTGTCGGTTTACTTTGGCGAAATAGGTCTAGGGTGAGGAGCCAGACCAAGAGAGATACAAAAACCTGCAGGGTAGCATGTGGCGAGCTGTTGGGCAGTAGCGACCTCACGGGCCCTATCTCTTGGGTGAAGACTTGTTGCTCACCTCTGGCTTGCCTTAATTGGCTGGAATGAACACTGATGAGGAACAGAGCTCCCACCTCTTTCTTGCCTTTATTGGCCGGCTTGAAAGAAGATTCGCAAGAGCAACCGTGCTTGGAGGAAGGAAGTATTCCAGTAAGATGCTGGTAGGAATCTTGACTGTACTTTCGGGATTTTCCTGAAAGCCGTGGAATACTTCTCCACTCAACGGGCCGTTGCGAGTTGGTTTCGGCCCCTCGTACGCCTTCCAAAGGTTCGGAACCCCAGGGTCTCGAGATATGTCAAAGACATTTAAAATAATAATTTAAAAAATATACAAAAAATCTATGGCTAGGTTTACTTTTATAAATAAAAAATACAATTTATTAACTAAATAAAACTGGCAACAACATTTATAATTCCAACAATTTTGCCAGAAATGACACCAATGAAAACATCAACATGAAAAATTCAAATATATTTTTCAACCGAATATAAATTCCGTATGAAAGTATTAAAATTTTAAACATCCATATGATACCTCGTTAAAAATGTACACCTGATGAAATAGTGTCGGTCGACCGAGGTTGGAGCGTCGAAGTTATATGAAGTCCTTGCTGGACCAACTTTGTTTAATTAATTTTCTCCTGGCGTTAACTAAAACAGCTTACATTATTAACCGATTTCCAAAAAGGATGAGGTTCTATGTTCGACATTATGCATTTTTAAAATATTTTTATGTAAGTACGTTCTTCGATATTTTCGTCAATGTGGACCGTTTTTGAAAATTCTTTTTTCATTTGGTAGAGGAAGCTTGCGCAATGGTCCAATATAATTTGTATTAACTTTGCTTTGCTAGGGTAGTTTTTGAGTTAGCGTCAGTAATATGTATTTTTCCCACTTAGTCTATGTGAATGATGTTATAAAAAAATCTTGTCACTGTTATTTACATAGCAGGTAGTGTAGTAGCAATTTTTTTTTTACATAAGTAAACAGACGACTTCGAAAAAAACCCCTACAATTTAAAATATACCTTTAATTTCGGAAGTCAGTGGCGAAAACAAAATTTAAAACTATAGAAACCGACTTCCGAATTTAAAGTTATTTTTCAAATAGTAGTGTTTTTTTTGGATAAAGTTTTTGTTTATAGCGTCTGTTGAATTGTGGGTGATATCAAAATATTTTACTCCGAATCAAAATTCTTCCGTCCCGCAGATTTTATAACAGACCGTGAAAAGTTATATCATTTGAAACGCTAGTTAGCAATGATGTACTGAAATTTTATTTGTTGCAAATAAATTAATTAGGTCACAGATAACCTAACATAACATCACACCTGTATTCTTGACGTGTTACCAGACTTACAGTCTGGTTTTAGAAAACAGCGCAGTACTGCGACTGCCTTGCTAGATGTTACTGATAATCTACTATCAGCCCAGGACAAAGGAATGTGTTCATTGCTGGTCTTGCTAGATTTTTCCCGGGCATTTGACGCAATAAATATCCCGTTATTACTATCGAAGCTAATTTATTACGGATTTGACCCCAGCGCTACGCAATGGTTCCGCAGCTACCTTAGTAATAGAAAACAACTTGTGGATCTACATCTGGGTGACGGCACTGCTCTTACATCTACTCTTACTTCAATTGAGAGAGGGGTTCCGCAGGGTTCTATATTAGGCCCAATTATATTTGTTTTGTACTGTGCAGATATAATTAAATGCCTCCAGAGGTGCAAGTACCACATATACGCTGACGACGTTCAAGTTTACATATCCTTTAGACCAGATGAGTACGATAGTGCCATCAAAGATCTAAACGATGACCTACGTAGAATCGCCGCCTGGTCTGAAGAGAATTGCCTATCGCTAAACCCAACCAAAACCAAATACATGGTATTTGGCACAAGACAGCAACTTGCTAAACTACCCGCAACGTTTCACCTGGAGTTAATGGGCGAACCAATTGACAGAGTCTATGAAGCTCGAAATCTTGGTCTTATTTTGGATAAAGATCTTCGGTTCGAAAAACACGTAGTCGACTCGGTAAGGAACTGCTTTTACCGCCTGAAAGTTCTGTACAAGATTAGACCTTACTTGTCAGAAACACTACGGGAACAGCTTGTGGAAACCCTGGTTCTGTCTAGGTTGAACTACGCTGACACAGTGTACGGCCCGCGCCTATTAGCTCGTACAGACCGCCTCATCCAAAGGGTACAAAACGCTTGTGCTCGGTTTTGTTACAGTATCCCTCGCAGAAGCCATGTAACACCTTTCCTAAACAAGCATTTTACACTAAAAATGAAGTCCAGACCCAAACTGCACTTGGCTTGCCTTCTGTTCGGTGTGGTTAAATATCAGAAACCGGACTACTTATACAACAAACTAAGTTGGGTTACGAGTAGACGGGAATGCGGGAGAAGGCAATGCTCGCAACAACTCTCGACTCAGTCTCAGGGTACAGCCGCTTTCAGAGGCAGCTTTCGTTATGCGGCGTCCAAAATATGGAACAACCTGCCACCACCGATTAGAGCTATAAACACGATAGGCGCTTTTAGACGACGCTTACGGCAGTACCTTATAGATGCGCAACGGACGCTGGATATGGTCACACAAAACTTATCAATTATATGATATTTATGTACCTTGCAGTGTTTCTGTCGGTTAATGTTGCACGATAATGTAAATAACTGCTGTTATACAGTTACTTTGGTGGGAATGTTTCTTTTTCATTAACACTATCCTATGTACAAACTCCACAAAAACCACAACAAACAAATATCTAATCGAGTTTAATATTATTTGCTACACATCTATCTATTTTTATTTAAATATAAAACACTTACACACTATAAAACTGATTTACATCCGCAAGACGTCCTCGTAACATAAGGTCCAGTTGAAAACCAGCGTCAGACACTAGTTGTCTGGCATTTATGCTGAACTGGGCCTATTTGGCGCAGCCGTGAGGCACACAATAGGTACTGTTTTAAGCTTTCTCTGTTTTTTGTTTTTTTTGTTTTTGTGTGAATATTGTGTGCCTTGATCTGAGTCAAATAAATTTATTTTCTTTCTTTCTTTCTTTCTTCTTATTCCTCGAAGGGTGACGCAGAGGTGTACCTATAGCACACCCAAATCTCGCCAGTTATGTTTTCAAACCCAACACAATCACTGCAAGAAACGTCGTGTCTTGTTAGTAAATCTACATCTCTAGAAATATAAATGGCTTAAAAATGTTCTTTCCTTCATATTTCTCTGTCTGCAACTTATTGCTAGCGTTCTTCAATTCAAACGAGAACACTGTCAGGTCGTTTATAATTTGTATCTTATTCTCGAACGTTCTCTACATTTATTTAAACTTCGTTCTCGAATATTCCATCTGCATTGTGCTTTATATCCACGTTCTCAAACGATTCATATTCTGTGTTTTTTGCAACAATATAAATAAAATTCTTTTGTAGAGTGAGAATTACGGATGTTTGTCTTTTCAAATATCTCTACAGAGCGAGCAATTTTTAATATTGTATGTACCGAGATTCTTGAGCAACTGACGAATAATATTTGTTGTAGTCAACAGTTCTTTGAACTGAGTTAAAGTGTGGTATCGCGTTTGTGTTGTTTGTTGTGGAGTAAAGAGAGTCACGTATCTACAGTTTATTCGATTGGTACAAGACGTTTTTATTTTATTACCTCCCTCATTATTTTTCACTTCACAGGAGGCTGTTCAAATTTGTATGGGAAGTGGTCTATGAACCAATAGCAATACGGTTTTGATATTTATGTAGGGATACTTCATCTATACCCTTGTGCAAAGCGGCATCAAAATCTGACCCGGAAACTTCGAGAAAAATATACTTTTAGAATTTACCTTCACCGTTGTAGTTACAGGAAACCGTTCTTAGAAAACTGCCTTTAACTTTTTAAGTAATTGCTAACTGCATTCACATATTTTGTAAAAATGGTACAGTCAG